>CM050421.1:13972477-15303964 GCA_027564155.1 Gymnocypris eckloni scoliostomus
GCCGAGGATCTAATGTGTAAATTAAATCTGAAACTCACTGCTGGTTTGGGATCGTTATTGAAGAGGAACAGCAGATGAGTTGTGCAAAATTTGAGCCACAGTGGGCTTACGAGTGGCAGATAAGAGATTCTGATTGGGCACAAATGATGTTGAAATTGAGCGTGAACCTCAATATGAGGAAGAGTGGTTTAACGGGGCAGAAAATGAGACAATAAGGTTTAATAAGATTTTCTGGAATGAAAATGTGTGTGCGCTTTCAGCTTGCCTGTCAGAAAAACAAATGCAGCTGTTTCTGATAACGGGGAAGTCTGCGCCACGCTTATCAGTAACCAAGGGCACCGAGCAGACATGGGCCTGTTTGTGAGAAAATGCATGAGAGCCACAGAAGGGCTGAAAAGGGAAGAGGGGAGAAACACATCGAAGTATGTAGATGATTTATTGATTTGTGCACGAGATGAGGTTACGTGCGTGGCTGACACTGTGACTCTCTTGAACCACCTGGCAAGAGAGGGTCACAAGGTCAGTCTGACAAAACTACAGTTTGTGCAGCAGGAAAAAATTTTTTTGGGGTCACACTATAACACCAAACAATAAAGCTATCTCTGAGAAACGAATAAAAGCTATCAAAGATGTACCGAAACCAATAACAAAAAGACAATTGTTATCATTCTTGGGAATGTGTGCATATTGTCGAATGTTTATTCAAATTATGCATTTCTTGAAAAGCCCTTGAGAGCCCTGACAACAGGGAAAGGGCTGAGGTCATGTGACAAGATTGAAAGGCCTTTTACACAGATGGTGACGCAGTCTCCATGATTTTGCAAGAACAGAAAACATCACATTTATCAACAGCCCGATGGCTGAGGTATCACATGATTTTGCTTGACATGCCAAATGTAACAGTGAAAAGATGCACAACTTTGAATCCTGCCACACTCCTCCCTACAGAGGAGGATGGCGAGGAACACCATTGTTGTCTATCAGTGTTGGAACAGGTGTGTACACCACGTCCAGACCTGTTGGACACACCTTTAGAAAACTGTGACAATGTCCTCTTTGTGGATGGATCGGCGTCCAAAGATCCACAAACAGGCTTGAATAAGGTTGGTTTCACGGTGACCACTGAATTTGAAGTCGTAAAGTCTGGCAAATTGCCATCAAATTATTCGGCTCAGGCAGCTGAATTGGTTGCTCTGACAGAAGCGTGTAATCTTATGGCAGACAAGTGTGTGACAATTTACACAGACTCGCGTTATGCTTTTGGGGTCACTCACGACTTGGGGGCACTTTGGAAGCACAGAAATTTTTTGAAGTCGGATGGACATCCGATATTAAACGCATCGCTTGTGTCTAAGCTTTTGGAGGCCATTCTTTTACCAGACAAGGTCGCGATCTGTAAATCATGGCGCACACTAACGATAAAAGTTTTATCTCCACAGGAAGCAGCGAGAGCAGATCGGCAGCGAAGGCCGCGGCAGCACAGGAGACAAAAGAAACGACTTGTGCTTTAGTATCTGTGACTAACCCTGATATTTCCCCTTGTTTACAAAGTATGCAGACTTTTTCCACAGGAGCAGAAAAACAAAAATGGAGGTCGTCTGGCTGCAGCCTCAAGGGGGGTGTATGGATGAGTGTTGATGACATTCCTTGTTTGCCCAAACACTTCTTTCAGCATTAGGCTAAGTTGACACATGGGTTGGATCATGTGTCAAAGGGGATGAAGGAATTATGGTTTACAAAGGGGTTACAGTGTTTGCTGAAAATTTTTGCAAAAGATGTGTCACTTGTAAACACACACAATGTGGCTAGAGGGATAAAAACACCCTTGGCATCTCAACCAGCACCAGCAGGCCCATTTGAATATCTAATGATGGATTTCATCGAATTAACCCCTTGTGGGAAACAGAAACACTGTCTGGTGATGGTTGACATGTGGTCAAAATGGGGAATTCCAAGAAAAATCAGTTCTGATAATGGCAGACACTTTGTCAATGATGCAATAAAGCAGGTGGGTCAGTTCTTGGGAATTGACATGAGAACACACTGCAGCTACGCGCCCTCATCAGGAGGGGCAGTAGAGAGGCAGAACCAGACAATTAAGAACAAATTAGCGAAATGCTGTGAAGAGACGGGTCTGACTTGGCTTAAAGCCCTCCCAATTGTACTGATGTACATGAGAATGAGAAAAAGAGTGAAAACAAACCTGAGCCCATTTGAAATTTTGTTTGGCAGGCCACCATTCATGGGCATGGAAGGGGGTAAACAAAGGCTGCCATCAACGGATGTGTGTGAGAATGACATGTTGAATTACTGCAAGGAAATGTCTTGTCTGTTATCAAATATTTCTGTGCAGGTAAAAGCTGAAGGTTGCTGAGAGATTCCTGCACGAGGTCAGACCTGGCGATTTCGTGGTGATTCGTGATCACAGGAGAAAGAGCTGGAAATCGAAAAGGTGGCTTGGGCCTTTCCAGGTGCTTCTGGTGACGCCCGGATGAAGGTTGCAGAAAGGGCTACGTGGGTTCACATAAACCATGCAGGAAGGTGCCGCCCATTGCGGAGGCGGAGCAATCGCTGGAGGAGGTTCAACGCGAGTGTCAGTAAATGCTAAGATCCAGTTTGAAAAAAATATCAGCAGCAAGGAGGAGACAACTTTGATTGCGCAACCGGCATACGGGTGGACACTGTAATCAACAGAACAGATAAGACTCTTAGTGTTTCAAAAACAGTACTTTCTCACATTCTCTGGTCATAACAGCACCTCTGATTCAGAGTAACTGAGAGAATGGAGCGTACAAGACCGTGGCACCCATTCAGAGTGCCAGGAATGTGTGGCCCTGTATAAAACCACATGTATAATAACTTTGTTGTCAGTAACAATTTGTTTGGTAATACTACACTTCACAACAGGTCTGAAGGTGTTACCAACAGGAGATCAGACAAAAAATATGATGACACAAGTAGCGGAAGTTACAGTGAAATGTGTTATTTGAGTTATGATGTTTCTATTTTCTTCCTGAAGAGGATTGAAATGTAAAGAAGGTTAATAGCAGCAGTTATCCGTGTACGAGATGACGTACAAGGAGAGGGGTTGAAACTGAGGGATTTTCTACATACTTTTAATATTTACATTTTATATTACAGAAGTAACTCAACAGTGATAAATTGATATGTTTATTTCCTACTATGAACTATACTTTTTCTTGTTTATACTATGGTGACTGAGGGTTCGGTTTAAGCTGAGAGTGCGACAGCAGGGCCTGTCCATTTAGCCCGGCTATAGAATGAAATCTTTACTATGCTTGCTAAACATTTACAGCCTAAGCATTTTTCAAATATTAAAAAAAACTTACTTCACAGGTTCAAGAAGAGTGATCATTTATGTGAAAATCAGAGATGAAGAGTAGAAGTGTGATTAATGACTTGAACTTGTATTTATTATTATTTTTACTATTATTATTACAATGTTTGATTAATCAGTTATCAGAGAATGATAAACAGGGAGGAATTGTAAAGGAATTTTTCCTTCTGGGCAGTAATCAAATAGTGAAACATACATTTCAGATGTATGCATTATATGTTTTCTCACTCGTAGTTAGATAAGCATTCTTTGTGTGATGATTTACTATGATTGGGAGTGATAGAGGTAAGGAAACGCAGATGGTCAGGGGGTCAAGGGGGCATTTGCCTCCCTTTTCTGTATAACCATTAATCGGTAAACAAACTGGTATCTCTCCCTCTAGAGGAGGGAAGGAGGAGGCCTTGGAAGGAAAGGACTATAAATAACAGGCTGGCAACTGCTTTCCCTTAGCTCTCCCTCGCTCTCGCTCTCTCTCTCTCTCTCTCTCTCTCTCTCTCTCTCTCTCTCTCTCTCTCTCTCTCTCTCCCTCCTGACTGACTCACAGCTATGTGTGTTATTGACGAGGGATCTTCTCTTGTAAGAGAATAAATACTTTTATTATTATAATTTGGACTTATTATTATTATTGTTTATTTTATTATTGTAAGTTGTCTCTTACTCAGTGATGATGTTTGTTAGAAAGAAATTGCCACAACAGTTGCATAGGCCCATAGTGGACAAAAAATGTCCATAAAAAAAATACAAAAAACTTACAGGATTCATGATAAAAACTCATTTTAATACAGAAAAAGGTGTTTAAACCGCTGTAATCCCACCCAAATAAAAAAAAATATATACGTGTATATATATATATATATAGATGACAAGGATCAACAGTAGTTCCCTGTCGATACTCCACTCGTACTGCGTCTTGTAAAGACGCATATGGGAAAATGCCTTTTTTCTCCTGAACTGAAGTCTTATTTAATCACGCAGTGAAACTGCACGACTATTGGTTCGTGCAGTGGTAGAAAAACGAACTAATGGGTCGGCAGCGGAGCTGCACGAACCTATGGCGACGATACCCGCCAAATCCCGCCGAAACGGGCGGGGCATCTGGCTATATAAGCGGTCGTTTCGCCATAGGATCCTCAGTTTTTTTTCTCCTTCAGCGACGACGACTTCGTCTACACTGATCCGGAAGCCTACTCGCAGTTGACACGCCTTGCAGTAGGACCCAGCGACCTCGATCTGCTCGGCTGATTCGCCTTCTACGTGCCCCAGCATTGCAGCAGTTCCGGTCCCGTTTGCTGCCGCTATCCGGCGATTATCACGTAAGTCTCTAAAAGAGCAAATCGGCGTTCTAATGCCGCGCCGTTACTGTGGCTCATGCAGGTCTCCCCTGCACGCCGATGACGGTCACAGCGAGTGTGTTTCCTGCCTGGGGAAATCCCCTGCGGATGCCGCGCTCGCTGGTTCTGATTCTCACTGCGAGAGCATCAGTCTCGCCTCTCTGCGCATGCGCATCGCTTTCTTTTCAGAGAGCGATCCCGCCCCTCGCGCCCTCCCGTTTTCTTCCTCCCAGGGACCTGTGAAGAGTATCGTTCCTGGGTACAGTTCTGGACTCAGCTCACATGAGAGCGGTGATAGCGCCAGAACGCGCTCTGGCCATTCAGAAACTCGCGGCCACCTTAAAAAGCGACACCGCTCGCCCACTCAAAGTGTTTCAGAGAATGCTGGGCCTTATGGCCGCAGCATCGCCAGTGTTACAGCTGGGCCTGCTCCGTATGCGCCCCCTTCAACGCTGGTTGAAACCACGGGTTCCACACAACGCATGGCGTCACGGACGCTTGCATATCAGGGAGAATCAGGCCTGTGTAACAGCCCTGACCCCCTGGAAGAACCCACAGTGGATGAAGAAGGGCGTGGCCATGGGGTTGGTCCACACCAGGAAAGTTGTCACGACAGATGCCTCCAACACAGGTTGCTTGGAAATGCTAGCAGTTTGTCGAGCCTGTCAGTTTTTCCTGCCGGACCTAATAGGACGACATGTGCTGATTCGCTCAGACAGCATGTCCGTGGTGTCCACCTCCCTGGTGATATAAAACCGACCTTCGGCCATTCCTGTGCTGAATCATGTGCTGATTCGCTCAGACAGCATGTCCGTGGTGTCTCCTCGAAGCGCCTCTTTATTCTGGCAGAGCGCCTTCTGGAATGGGCTCAGCTCAACCTGCGGTCGCTGAGGGCAGCACACCTGCCGGGCAGACTGAACCAAGGAGCGGATATGTTATCTCGGAGCAATGTCCCCTCAGAGGAGTGGATGCTCCATCCGCAGGTGGTTCAGAAGATCTGGAAGACCTTTGGCAAGGCAGAAGTAGACCTTTTCGCCTCCAAAGACGACTCTCACTGCCCCACTTATTATTCGAAAGACAGGGACGCGTTGGCCCACGACTGGTCCAACCTCTTTCTTAATGCATTCCTCCCGATCGCCCTGCTTCCACAGGTCGTCAGGCGTATCAGGGAACAGGGTCACAAGGTGCTATTGGTGGCCCCTTGTGGAGGAACCAACCTTGGTTGTCAGAGCTGACTCAGCTACTGACAGCAGCCCTAGCCCGTGCCCTGAGGCAGGATCTCCTCTCTCAGGCGAGCGGAACAATATGGCACCCTCGACCCGAGCTGTGGGCTCTCTACATTTGGCCGCTCAAGCGGGAGCCTACTGGCCTCACAGAGCGAGTGTTAAACACCATTTCTAGAGCCCGTCTACGAGGCGTCTCGCCCTTAAGTGGTCTGTTTTCTCCACTTGGTGCCTCAACCGTGGTGAAAACCCCTCTACCTCTGAGTTAACGGTGGTTCTGTCCTTTCTGCAGGAACTGCTAGATAAAGGACGTTCTCACTCTACACTCAAGGTGTTCGTAGCAGCTATAGCGGCCTTTCATGTCCCTATAGCGGGCCGGTCGGTAGGCAGAGACAACTCAGTTGTCCGTTTTCTGAAGGGAGCCAGGAGGTTGAATCCACCTCGGCCCCTTACTGTCCCCTACATGGGATCTGCCCACTGTACTGAGGGCCTTGAAAGGCCCTCCCTTTGAGCCGCTACAGTCTACGAACCTCCGGTCACTTTCACTGAAAACTGCTCTGCTACTAGCACTAGCGTCAGTTAAGTGAGTTAGAGACCTGTAGGCGCTCTCTATTAGCCCTGCCTGCCTGGAATTCGGGCCTAACGACTCCAAGGTCGTCCTGAAACCAAGGCATGTTTACGTACCTAAGGTACTTTCAACCCCGTTCAGAGCTCAGGTCATCACGCTCTCCGCGCTTCCTCCGTCTGAGGAGGACCATGAGTTATCTTTATGCCATGTCAGAGCTCTGAGAATCTACTTTGAGCATTCTGCCCCTTTTAGGCATACAGAACAGCTCTTTGTTAGCTTCGGTAACCGCGCCAAAGGGCATCCGGTCACGAAGCAGAGACTCTCTAAGTGGATAGTGGATGCTGTCATGCTGGCATACTCTTCTTTGGGCCTGCAATGCCCCATTGGAGTACGAGCCCATTCGACTAGAGGCATCGCCTCATCATGGGCGTGGTCTAGCGGTGTATCCATTACAGAGATTTGTACGGCGGCTGGCTGGGCCACTCCGTCCACATTTGCTAGGTTTTATAACCTGGACATACCGGCCTTACAGGCCAGAGTCCTCTCTGCTTAGATGAGCTTGTATACATACGCTATGGGAACAATCCTGTCAGAGATTTCTTGACCGCAATGCGCTCAGGCTTTCTGATTGGCACCCTGCATACTCCGGTTAACTGAGTATACAGGAGTCATATGAAACGATTATCCAGGCCGAGCATGACCTCTATGAGTTTAGCTCGCTTTAGCCTGAAGTATACTACTTACTTCCCTATGGGCATTTATGTTTATGGAGGTATATACAGTCGTTCATCTACCCTAGCACGGCGTGGTTAAATTCAGTTCCCATATGCGTCTTTACAAGATGCAGTACGAGTGGAGTATCGACAGGGAATGTACTCGGTTACTGTCATAACCTTGGTTCACTGAGATACGGAACGAGTACTGCGTACTTTGCCGTGCCAGGTAGCTACACGACTCGGTCGTCGCTTCAGTCGAAGTAAACCTGAGGATCCTATTGCGAAACGACTGCTTATATAGCCAGATGCCCCGCCCGTTTCGACGGGATTTGGCGGGTATCGTCGCATAGGTTCGTGCAGCTCCGCTGCCGACCCATTGGTTCGTTTTTCTACCACTGCACGAACCAATAGTCGTGCAGTTTCGCTGCGTGATTAAATAAGACTTCAGTTCAGGAGAAAAAAGGCATTTTCCCATATGCGTCTTTACAAGACGCAGTACTCGTTCCGTATCTCAGGGAACCAAGGTTCCGACTGTAACCGAGTACGTTATATAACTTGACTGCTTATAAACGAGGAAGTTCAGCTGCTATTTGACCGAGTGTCACACTAAAGTAATTACAACATTAGAAGCTCTTTGAAGAAGTAGATGGGTGGCTCTTAAAAGAGCCTTTGGTGGTCTAACAGTCTCGGTGATCTACTTGGAGCTGGTGTACTTGGTGACGGCCTTGGTGCCCTCAGACACGGGCGTGTTTGGCCAGCTCCCGGGCAGCAGCAGGCGCACGGCGGTCTGGATCTCTCTGGAAGTGATGGTGGAGCGCTTGTTGTAGTGAGCGAGACGGCGCTTCACCGGCGATGCGAAGATGTCGTTGACGAAAGAGTTCATGATCCCCATCGCCTTGAAGAGATCCCGGTGTCAGGATGGACCTGCTTCCTCACCTTGTAGATGTAGATAGCGTAGCTCTCCTTCCTGGTCTTTCTGCGCTTCTTTCCTCCCTTCGCCGCGGTCTTTGTGACGGCCTTCTTGGAGCCCTTCTTAAGCGCAGAATTTGCTGGTTCAGGCATGAACAGAGCCGTTTATTCACTAACCTATGCTAATTTACACAGAGATGTGGAGCCTTCTGATTGTGTGTTTCCACAGACCACACCCATAAACTCGACTGTGATTGGACAACTCGAAGTCATACGAGTGGAACAGGCAGCAAAATGATAGCCCCGCCCACCACTCCATGTTTGACGGTCATTTGCCAACATGACTAAGCTTTCTTTGTTTTAATTCCTGCTCTTCTTTTGGTAATTGCTTATGTTATTTTTATTTTATTTTCTATTTTATTATTATTATTTTTTTTTTGCACTTTCCATTGAGCGGACATGTCCTGACCTACATTTCACTACTGATTATACCCTGTATGATTGTGTATGTGACAAATAATAAAGAACCTTGAACCTTGGTAATCATATTCCATACATAAACAATTGGGCCTCAAATATCACACAGTGCAATTTTTAAAACCCTTTATAAACCCATTGAGTGAACTTGGAGAAAAGGCCAAAGTAACGTTTATTTTAAATGTTTAATTATCTTCGGTTCTTACTAAAGCACAACTGTCATTTGATTGAGTTTTATTTTTGTAAATCATTTCGAAAATGCGTGCAAGACAAAAATACATGGTTTCATTTTTCGCATTTCTGGATAAATAAATGTACAAGAGCTCGGAAAAGCAGTTCTCATCTCGGAGACACGAGAAACTATATTATCAGTGCATTACACACACCAACACAAAACCAGTTTATGTAGCATTATATATACATATGTGTTTCATATAGATTTAGCAGCAAACATTTTGCAACGTCTTTATCTATAACATGAAACCAAAACATGAACTCTATCTATGACGGGGGGCAAGCCGTTGGGTTTGTTCTCCTGATTGAAGCGTTTATCCTCTGAAGCCGTACAAGGTGCGTCCCTGTCATTTGAGCGCATACACAACGGTCTTTCTCTTGGCGTGCTCGGTGTAACATGTACAACATGAGTTCTTTGTATATTTGGGGATGTTTATTGTGGTCTTTATTTGCTGGGTAGAACTGCATTGTGTTAGATGTTTTATTCTACTATATGGATGGTTGACTGCTGAAATCACATTACCAACTGAATGTTACACTTATTTTTTATGGGAAGCCACGTGAAATACTTGTAATTGCTGAATACTGTAAATCAATCATAAATGATGAACATGACAAATTTTGATTTAACTTTTTTACATATTATTTATATATTACAATATTAAACAAACTATTAAAATGATCAGTAAAGAGATGGAAACTAAATGTTTGCTGTTTGTGGCATAGAAATATCACACTTTCACTTTTAGTAATCACAGACTTTTCAAATGAATCAACAATCTTTAAGTCACTTATCATTTTTTATTAATTATTTTTTCATTATACAGGTGATTTTATGTTTTGTTTTGAAGCCCAAATTCAGACTCGAGGACTGATGAAACTCAAGTTCAGACTGACGTCTCATCAGCGTTGGGTTCTGTGTGTGTTTGTGGTGTCTGAACATCTCTGAGATTTCCTCTGCAGACCAAAACACACAGAATAGGGTCTGAAATCACTCTCAAACTTATCAGACAGAGAGACATCACGTATGCCAAGATATGTCTACCCTATACATATGAAACAAATTCACACAGATGACCAGCATGAAAGGTAAGTACAGCATTACAAAGTTAACAATGGCAACAGTGAACATTGAACGTGTGTTTTTGCTGACAGGAGTGGAAGAGGCTTTACAGGTGATTGTAAACGTTACAACCAATGAGAGCAGAGGAGTCAAACTTATGCCAAGACTGAATAATAGCATGCGCATATTTACTATTGTATGCATGAAAAAAAAGAATGCACTCACTGCGGATAAAATAAGCACAATAATGGATATTATGATGTAACAGGGCAGTGAGAAAATACGAGCAGAAAACAGTGGATATTTCAGTGTCGAAACCCCCTCTAGCGCCACCAGATGATGCAGATGAAAACCACACAATTTGAACCCTAACCAAAGCAGGTAAATCTCATGGTGTAAGGGGTATCTTATTAGTATATGTGTCACTAGACATAGATTAATAAGCAATTGTATCAGGTCAGCGAGGAGGAGGAGGAGGATGAAGGCTGAGATGCGGCCTCTGATCTTTCTGTAAAGGTGCAGATGACGAAAAGCCCAAACCAGAGCTGGCAGACCCACACAAACACTAGTGATGAGGAAGATACACGGTCTGATTAATTTAGAATCAAATGGTAGTTTCTCATATTGAGATTCATTAGGGCATAAGTGTCATCATTTTTAGTAGCGATCGTTGTTCAAGGTAGGGTCACTGTATTCATCCATCAAGGTATGATTTTCAGGTTACTGAAAAAAAAAGTTTTATATTGAGTGAATGAGTCAGATATTGAGTGATAGTTTGAATAATTCAAAACATTGCTGTTTCATATACAGCTCTCTTGAATGAAAATGACTTGCTCTAATTAATCATGGTTACACTGTCATAGTTAAATCAGAGCTCAGTGAATACATAAAAACACTCACCAGTGGCCACAGCATTTCTTAAACACTCCAAATTCACCAGCACTTTTAACAAAACCCTTTCCAGCACAACATCATCACTAGAATAACAATATTGCCATTTTGATAACTTTTGTAGCTGCTAGGATGTAAAGAATAATTAATTTGTACTTTCTTCACCTAATACACTTGGAGTTGGTGAAAATGCATCTGCAAATAACTTCACATACAAAAATGTAACATTTACAGTTTTATTAAGTTGGCTTGAAAAAGACAACTTACTGATATTCTACTAAAGCTTCTTCTTATTAATATTCTTCTAAGACTAAATTTGTGAATGCTACTCCTCTTAGAGCTTTCAAGCTAGAACCACCAAACTCGGCAGTTCAGATTGTTCTGACTCGAGTTGCTTTACAGGTGCATCTCAATAAATTAGAATGTCGTGGAAAAGTTAATTTATTTCAGTAAATCAGCTCAAATTGTTAAACTCGATTAAATAAATTCAATGCATACAGACTGAAGTAGTTTAAGTCTTTTGTTCTTTTATTGTGATGCTTTTGGCTCACATTTAATAAAAACCCACCAATTCAACAAATTAGAGTATGGTGACATGCCAATCAGCTAATCAAATCAAAACACCTGCAAAGTTTTCCTGCGCCTTCAGAATGGTCTCTCAGTTTGGTTCACTAGACTGAACAATCATGGGGAAGACTGCTGATCTGACAGTTGTCCAGAAGACAATCATTGACACCCTTCACAAGGAGGGTAAGACACAAACATTTATTGTCAAAGAAGCTGTCTGTTCACAGAGTGCTGTATCCAAGCATGTTAACAGAAAGTTGAGTGGAAGGAAAAAGTGTGGAAGAAAAAGATGCACAACCGACCGAGAGAACCGCAGCCTTATGAGGATTGTCAAGCAAAATCGATTCAAGAATTTGGGTGAACTTCACAAGGAATGGACTGAGGCTGGGGTCAAGTCATCAGAGCCACCACACACAGGCGTGTCGAGGAATTTGGCAACAATTGTCATCCTTACCTGGGCTAAGGAGAAGAAACTGGACTGTTGCCATGTGGTCCAAAGTCCTCTTTTCAGATGAGAGCAAGTTTTGTATTTAATTTGGAAACCAAGGTCCTAGAGTCTGGAGGAAGGGTGCAGAAGCTCATAGCCCAAGTTGCTTGAAGTCCAGTGTTAAGTTTCCACAGTCTGTGATGATTTGGGGTACAATGTCATCTGCTGGTGTTGGTCCATTGTGTTTTTTGAAAACCAACATCACTGCACCCGTTTACCAAGACATTTTGGAGCACTTCATGCTTCCTTCTGCTGACCAGCTTTTTAAAGATGCTGATTTCCTTTTCCAGCAGGATTTGGCACCTGCCCACACCGAAAGTGTACTGACTCAGTGCATCTCAGTGTGGTATGGTAATTCCTCAAACCAGGAATGCAAAGCACTGCAGAGAGTCGTGTGCTTAGCTGAGCGCATCTCAGGGTCTGCTCTCCCCTCTGCAGGACATCTACTTCAAACGCTGCAAAAGCAGAGCTGCTAAAATCCTCAAAGACTCAAACACCCCGGTAACCATCTTGTCTGTTTACTGCCATCTGGCAAGCGCTTCAGGAACATGATGGCAAAACTGAGAGACTGAGGAGGAGCTTCTTCCCTCAGGCCATCAGGCTCCTTAACACAAACTCTGTTTCATAATAATTTGCAAAACTCATTATTAACTGTAAAACATTCATATTCTCATCGTATTGCTGCTATGTGTACATACCCAGTACAACCCGTTTGCACATCCTCTCATCCCTCTTGTTCATATTACTATTTATTAAATCCCAGTATACCGTTTTACACATCTAATTTGTTTAGCACTTTTATTCTATTGCACATTTTACTCTTTATTTCTCATTTTTATATATATATATATATATATATATATATATATATATATATGAAGAGCTCTTTTCCAAAAGCGATAAACGCCAAATTTAAAAAATGAGTTTGTCATACCATTTTGCTGTGTACTGAACCTATTCACTGCTCCATCAATGTTTCATGCCAAATCGCTATATTTCCTTGTTTAAAATGTACCTCAATCTCCTGACCTCACAAAGAGGTGCTCTAGCGATTGACGCTAAAAGCTGTAGCTTTTTGCCTTGTTAAGCGCCCGCCTCCACGCGGAAACCGGGTTCGAGACACGCTCGGTGTGATAGTGCGGACCGGGGGTTTAACAATCATTGTTTAACATGTTCAGACTGAGCCAACAGACCATTTTAACATGATAAATTGAATATTAACAAAATGTATGGGTCTAGGTAAAAAGTCATTTTCATGAAAACTAATAAAATGGATTTATAGCGTTTTGGAAAAGACCTCTTCATATATATATCTATATATATGCTCTTGTGTTGTGTTACTTTTATTTATTTTATTTTTTATTTTTTGCACTGTCCACTGAGCGGACCTGATTTGATTTACATTTCACTTCTGATTATACCCTGTATAATTTATTATGTGACGAATAAAGAAACCTTGAACCTTGAACCAAAAGCACCAAAATTTGGTTAAATGACCATGGTGTTGGTGTGCTTGACTGGCCAGCAAACTCACCAGACCTGAACACCATAGAGATTCTATGGAGTATTGTCAAGAGGAAAATGAGAAACAAGAGACCAAAAATGCAGATGAGCTGAAGGCCACTGTCAAAGAAACCTGTGCTTCCATACCACCTCAGCAGTGCCACAAACTGATCACCTCCATGCCATGCCGAATTGAGGCAGTGATTAAAGCAAAATGAGCCCTTACCAAGTAGTGAGTACATATACAGCTAATTACTATACTTTCAAGAAGGCCAACAATTCATAAAAAATTCTTTTTTATTGATCTTATTGAAGTATTCTAATTTGTTGAGAGTGAATTGGTGGGTTTTGTTAAATGTGAGCCAAAATCATCACAATTAAAATAACCAAAGACTTTAAAAATCATCTGTTGTACAATTTTTTAGCATTTCTTTTCAATTACTATGTTAAATCGTATTAAAAACATACTAGCAGCATGCTTATCATGCTAATAACATGTTATAGACATGTTAGTAACTTGCTAATCATGCTAGCATCATGCTAATAACATGCTATTCATGGTAGAAAATTTTTAATTACATGATAATTGTGCTGAAAACATGCTAATGTTTTGCTAATCATGCTAACAACATGCTATTAAGATGCTAATTTTGCTAACACTATTTTAACACCATGTTAAAAACATGCTAATCATGCTAACAACATGCTAGCACCATGCTAATCATGTTAGAAAATACTAATAACTTGTTAATCATGTTACCAATATGCTAGTAACATGCTAATCATGCTACAAACATGCTAGTAACCTGCTAATCATGCTAGAGACATGAGCCATTTCTCAAAATGCATTCTTGTCTGTACTTGTATTCTTGTGGAATTGTGAAACGTCATCTGTAGTCACCCAAGTACTGTTCCAATTCAAAGTTAATTTCTAGCGAAGTACAGTTCAAATTTCCTGATGTGTCCTTGCTCCGCCCCTTTTATCAAGGATGCATCAAGAGGTGACTTGTGCGAACTTGAGGCAGGGAGGTATACCAGAATGCATTTCACACCAATCAGCGAGCATTAATGGTGGAGAGGAAAACCCGCAAAATGTTCAAAATATTACTGTTATTGTGTCATGAAATGTCGTTCTAAGAGTATTTCAGGTAGGAATGTAGTTGATTAAAATTCAAATCTGCGGTTTATTTATAAAGATAGTGCCTATTTGAAAATGCGCTTCACCAATTTCGGAGACGTGAGTTCCAGGTGATCACAAGATGCTCAGTCCTCATGTATCCGCCAAGAGTAGCCTCACCGCGGCTAGTCGTTCTGACATTTGCCGCTGGCTCTGATGTCTCTGTGGTGGTTAAACATGACGTAAAATTTGTTTTGATTAAATCTAACAGGCAATCTTCCAGGAATTATCGTTTTGGCTGAGCACAAAGTTATGTTTCATAAACTATATATTAATTTATTTATTAATCGTGATACAGTGCTGATTTTCACGTTACATTTTAATGAATTATTTGCTTTTGTCTTTATTTCTTATTACATAACTCTCTTGAAAGCACCCTTATTATACTTTATACTTATACTTTTATAATGGCTGTTATTGTTAATTAAAACTGACATTTAATAAAAAAAGGCAAAGTTGTGTTTGTCATATTTCATTTTATTATATATACAGTGAAGCTAATCATAGCATATGTGCACATATTACCTAAACCATATATTAATATATATATGAAGAACTCTTTTCCAAAACGCGAAAAAACGCCAAATAAAAAAAAAATGAATTCGTCATGCCATTTTGCTGTGTACTGAACCTATTCACTGCTCCATCAATGTTTCATGCCAAATCGCTATATTTCCTTGTTTAAAATGTACCTCACTCTCCTGACCTCACAAAGAGGCGCTCTAGCGACTGACGCTAAAATCTGTAGCCTTTGGCATTCCTTGTTAGAGCGCCTGCCTCCCGCGCCGGAAACCCAGGTTCGAGACCCGCTCGGTGTGATAGTGCGGACCCGGGGGGGTTTAACAATCATTGTTTAACATGTTCAGACTGAGCCAACAGACCATTTTAACATGATAAATTGAATATTAACAAAATGTATGGGTCTAGGTAAAAAAATGTCATTTTCATGAAAACTATTAAAATGGATTTATAGCGTTTTGGAAAAGAGCTCTTCATATATATATATATTTTAATGAAAAGCATAAAGAGGGTTGTGTTTTATATTCTGAAGAAAATTAAAAGGCAGTGGTGTTTTATTATTTTTTTTTTATTGTTTTAACGAGTGCATTTTGTAGCTGATAATATTTTAAATTAAACATAAAATAAGCAACGCTGTTTGATAAATTTTGTTTCACTGTAATGCATGTAATGTTCCCTGAAATAAATTTTTGCAGCTATTAATATGTTTACATGAAAACAAAAAGAGGCATTGGTGTTTCATATAGTATTTTGTCATATTGTAATACAGTGTAGATAACTTAGGCTAGCTGACTGACATTATCAAGTATGCTGCTGTTCAATTTGCAGAATTAAAGGACTTGTGTCGTCCCGTCCTGAGGATTTTGCACTCCCGAGCCGAACTTGCAAAGTCCGAACTACCGAGGACGCAAGTCCGAATTTCGTGCATTGGTGTTGAAAACGGCCATGCTGTTGACTTGCTAATCATCCTAACAACATGCTATTAACACCCTAGCAACCACACTGAGTGCCCTACCAACTACATAGCAACACCCTAGCAACCGCATAGTAACTACTTAGCAACCAACCCAGGAACCCTAGCAACACTCTAGCAGCCACCCCGCTTACCATAGTAACTGAATAGCAACACCTTAGCAACTACCCTGGGTACCATAGTAACTGCATAGCAAAACTTTAGCAACCACCCCAAGTACCCTAGCAACCACCTAGAAACACCTTAGAAACTACCCCGGGTACTATAGCAACCGCATAGCAACACCCTAGCAACTAACCCGGGTTCCTTAGCAACCGCATAGCAACACCCTAGCAACCACCCCAAAACCATAGCAACCACTCCAAATACCCTAGCAACCGCAGAGCAACACCCTAGAAACTACCCCGGATACCCTAAAAACCGCAACAGCCTAGCAACCATCCAGAGTACCTTAGCTACCACATAGCAAAACCCTAGCAACCACCTAGAATAACCTAGCAACCACTTTGAAGTCTTTAGTACTAAAGTAATTTGTACTAGAGTAGTTGTCAAACTGTTCATAATCAGCGGTTACCAAAAGTGTGAACTAAAAATTGTTTTCAGAGACTAAATTGCATGTTATTAAATTAGCTTTAGTTTGAGTTTAAAGCACATCTTCATATGTCATTTCATTATTCTCTTGTTTTTTAAATATGTTTAAAGTACTCCTGAATGTACTGACAAGTATTATATGATAAAGACAAAAATTATACGATAAACTAAGATTACATAAAAGCATCTTTGCCTATATGATCATATACTACTACATATTATCATTTGGCCGGTCATGAATAAATCATAAAGTTCAGATGAGTAGCAGCTTAAATCATTTAAATAAATTTTGAAACTGGCTATATCTAGTAAATATATAAATAATACAAACAAAATACAAATACTAAACAGTGGACATATGTTTCTCTGTGTTTTGCAAGGCAGGATGAGTCAATGCAGTTTACTTAGTGTGCTCAGACTAAGGCATGATATATTGTTCGTTAAACCAGTTTTTTATTGACATTTTCATATTATGAGAGCAGAATAGACAAAAAAATATGCCATGAACCTACAACACAGCACTGGTAAGACTAGCAGATCTTCATTAAGATAAGTTCTTGTAATATTACTTTCACATTAAAATATGCATTAAATCACATCGATGAGAGCTTACCTGAATGACACTGAAATGTGTTACTGTCGCTGTCTTTAGTTCAAATCGCTGTGGTTCAGTTTGCCTTTGTTCCACTCAAGCTAATGATGCTTACTCGTCAGTCAGAAGTTGGTTGATGGTAAGTGGTTAAACATCAATGTGTCTCTGTTCTGCTGACTGTTGTTCCAGTATAAGTTTTCCTTGTGAAAAACAAGGACACAAATTGAATTGAGTATTTGTAGTGTAGGCCCTACTTTGAATCTTAAAAGTATTTATACAAATGTGTGCAGGGTACTTAATACTACTAATAATAATAATAATATATTATAATAATACTATTAATATAATTGTATTAAAATAACTTGAGTGTACCTAAGAGAGACAATGTCATGACTCTCATGTTTCTTAACACTCTTAAAAAGAGCCCTTTTTCAAATGTCAAATCAAGTTTAAAAGAATATTTTAAATCATGTTTTAATAATTTTGTTGAGTCTTAAGCCAAGAACACACTCCACGACTGTCAGGCCAATTGTCAATGTAATTTGGGTCTGAACCAGTTGGGCTCAGTTGCTGTTTGCAGTCAGCAGATGAAGTCCTACGGTGTGTGGTGTCTAAATATTATAATCTTAGAATTCAAGAACCAGAACTTTTTCAAAGTCATGTTTAACATTTGTGACCGATGCCAGCGAATGTATGTGTGGAGATGTGTTAACTGTCAAATATCATTCATCATTAATTTTGTAATTTTGTCTTCTTTTTTTCCTCGAAGATGGTTAAACGTGTCCTCGACTCCTGCATCAGCGTATCAAGGCAATTAACCTATATTGACTACTGTCTAATTATATTTTTATACTTTTCTTTCTTCTTAAAATTCATTATGAAGAATAAGTTTTATAAATATCTTTCACAACGAATCATCATAACAGATGTACAAACATATCAAATAGCTATTCTTTCAAATAAATTTCTCATTTAAAAAATTACACATATGAAACCTGTAAATAAAATAATTTTATAGCAATCAGTTCAACTGTCTCTGAATGTCTGATATAGATCTATGTAATTGATGTGCAGTCATAAAGAGCATCATTACAGGACAGACGCACATTTTCACCAGAACTTCAGAACACATGAGTATCATCCAGTCCACTGGTACCTACATATAATAATAATAATAATAAGTGTTGAGACTTGCTGAAATCGCATTTGGTCTCGTACTGTATCGCGTCTCTTGTCAGTGTCTGCACATTTGTTGTGATAAACAGGAAAGTGTATTCAGCAGAATTCAAATATTGACTTGTTAGATGGGTATAAAAGGTTAATATACCGCAGCAGCCGTCGTGTGAAGCCCTCCTCATGAGAAGACCGAAGAGTGTAAAGACCATCGACTCTACCGTGCGACTCCACGGACAGGGATACCGGCAAGGGATATAAGTATCGCTTTTTTTATCCTCTTTCCTATGACTTGTTTCACTTAGGCCTTTAGTGTCATGTTAGAATCATTATTATACTCATACATTTTCTTGATTTAATATTTTGAATGTTTGTAGCTTTATTTTTTTGTTTTCATTAAATGTTTAATTTTGAAATGTTGTATGCATCTGTAATTGTATTTCATTTGTTTATCTTCTTAAATGTGTATATATAATATTTATAGTTAACATTTTTAATTTTAGTTACTTTTTCTTATTTGTCAGTCCCTTTGGATAAAAGCGTCTGCTAAAATACAAAAATAAAATAATAATGTGGGTTAGTGACTTGATTATGAAATACAGTTTAAATAAACTCTTTGTCCTATTGCATTGTTTATTTTATGCTAAATATATAAATAAAAGAAAGACTGATTGTATAAAAAACACTTCATGGTAATATGGCTGTATTCTTTTTAAGGTAAGATTTATGATGTTGTTTTAATTAGTATTAGTAATAATAGTATTATTAACAGTAGTAGTAGTAGTATTTATTTATTTACTTATTTTAGAAATGACAGGACATTTTGCAATTGCAAAAATCATTTTGAATGCAGATCAATATTGTGAGATGAGAATAAAATAAATAAATTAAAAACAAATAATCATTGCTTTGTTACAATTGTGCTTTATAATTAAATACATTGTATATAAAATATATATAAATATATAATGTAATATGTGACATCGTTCCTGTCAACTGGGCCATTCATAAACAGGGGACGCATGTGCTGAATATCTCTAAATTAAACTCCAAGAACAAAACCTGCTCCAGAGTCAGTAGTGCTCAGATAATGGGTTGCTATGACTGTATACATTTATTTAAGTTTTTGGAGCCAACAGTTGAATTATATGTTACTTATATACTAGCCAAGGCATGTCACATGGCTGATTTCTAGAATACCGCAGAGTTCACTTTATTATACTTTTAACATAAACAGAGACTTGCAAGAGACTTTTGAGTGTGACAGCAGTATGTGCACAGTTCTAAACATGCATAAAATAATAAAACACTCTTTACACCACATGACTCTGAAATAACAACTTAATCACTTAATAAATTTCATCAAAATAAATGTGTGCACATTCAAACTCCAGACACTGTGTCAGAGTAATTAAACTAAATTGTTTGGATCGATTCACTTCACACACATATTGTATCGCATAGATCATATAGAGATTACTTTACCTATGAGAATGATCAGTCCCAGACACATGTGACTCTTATCAGTCCTTTTCTGTTTCTGTCAGTCTTTCTTTTCATTCTATATTTACAGCTCTTTATTTAAACATCATCAGCTCCTCCTGTGGGTGTGAACTTCCTCTGATCTGAAACAACTGACCATTTAGCTGCATTTCACTCACGCTATACTGATGAAGAAAATAAGTTTCTATAAAATATACTGTATATAGCATTTATAAAGTGACCACTGAAACTCAACACTGCTATTTTCAAAAGTGCACTGAAATAAATCGATACAGTAACTGTATCTATTAAAAACAAACACACTGTAAATACAATATCAACTTCAATAACTCAACCATTCACCAGCTCTCAAAACATACAAGACTTATCAGCAATATTTGTATGTCTAATAAGGAGCTTCAAGTGTTGTCTTAGTTTTACTTATTTATTTGTATATTTCCTAATCACTAATGGCAGCCTTTTGTCCTTTTTATTTTGTGGCATGCTAGTTCTAGTTTTTATTTAGAGCTGTGAGCTGTTTACTGTTTACTGTTACTGTTTACTGAGATCTTACTGACTGTGAGATCTCAGTCAGTTTTCACACTTGTTCAACACACAGTGAACAGTACGATCATCTCTGAAGCTAGTTTAGACTGATGGCTGTGAATTCTCACACATTCTGATGCTAGTTCCTCTTCTTTTAGTGGTTTTCCTTTCATAGTGCTATAGTTGCTACAAACTATTAACAAAATGAAGTTTAGAAACGAAGTTTATAAACTGAGTTCGGGAGCACGTCAGATACTCAGGCTAATTAGCACAGGTGGTACACAATCTAGGTAATCAACCCTGGGACATAAATACAGCTGTCTTACCTCCATCTAGTTGACGGTTAAGCAGCATTCGGTGGCACCATTTACCATTACATCACAGACTCAATATTTCCGTCCAAACAACGAGACCCATGATGGTTTTTTCGTAACCTCCGGTCAATCTGCCGGCCCCAGTATCGTCTATTTTTATTTTTATTTAATTTTTCACCAGACACGGCCGCCGAGCTCCGGGTTTCGTCCACGACCGCTGCTCTCTCCTCAACCAGCCACACGCTCCTCCGCCCGGAGGTTGCAGCAGCAGGCCTTCAACGAGCCTGGGCCACGCCCCAGTTTTCACCGCAGCAAAGCTTCACTCGCTTCCGCTTGGCTCCTCAGCCTTCACCGCTCTCCCAGCTGCAGCGCAAGTATGCAGCCGGGCCTCTAGCTTCTAGTTTCAGATGCTAACGCGAGGCGGCCTCCATTAGCACGCAACCACCAATGTTGCCAATTCTCAGGAAATCTCCAAAGACAGGTATTTGTTGATAAAGGTTGTTAAAAGACCTCGCGAAGACATGGGATGTTAACGCCACTATGTAACCATGACACCATGCCCAGAATATACACTGGACGTACTTAAACCTCCGTATTTTTACCAGCATTTAATTGGCATAGCATTCCTTAGACAGATAAGCTGGATGAGATAAATGTGTTTTGCGAATACACTCTTGATCACCGCGGACCAACAGTAAAATGAACGTGCACAAGGTATTCTCATTCAACCTGTGCTATTTTTATGTTTTGTTTTTGACCTAAATCATAGAGACACTGACCTTGTTTTGCATATGCATTTCAGAGGGATAAATATAGCCCCTTCACAACAGATTTAGTTCCCAAACAACTGTCAGTTTTGACCCAAATATGAATTTCAGTTACATAATTAATCCAAATTTCGACAGTAATAAATTATCTTGCAGCATCAGTTGCACGTATCCCCAAGATCTCCTGGTTCTCTTGTGCATTTAATTTCACCGGAAACATCACTCTAAACAGATCATTTGAATCAGTGAATTGTCGACTAGAGAACAGCTGCTATCGGATCATTCCAACTTGCGAAGGAAGCGTTGGAGCAATTTAACCAATCTTACAGGTTCATAAAAAAAAAAAATTCACCTTGTTCATGAATTAGACACTGCTCCTGCATCCCAGAGTACATTATATACATTATAAGGAGTAACGGTATGTTTCACGATCGTAGCAAAGTAAAAGTGCAATCTTTGGAACGCAGTAAAGTAAAGTTACTAAATATACGACTCCAGAAACTACAGGTATTAGAAAATGTACTTAAGTACGGTAGCGAAGTAAGCTACTTCGTTACTGACCACCAGCGACCCTGCTAAACGTCACAACCATTTTTCCACGGCCTATACAGCTACAGCCGCAGGCACAAGCTCGAAGCTGCCTCCGCTTGCAACACAGCCCCACACATCTCAGTCTTTTTCCCTCCGCTATGAATAACCCTCTTTTTCCTTTACAGTGGCCTCCAGCTCCCGTAGCAGACACTAGCGTGAGGCTACCTCCATTAGCAGAGCAGGCTATAGCTCTTCAGGACCCCTTCCTGTGGCCTACAGCTACGGCAGTCAAAGCAAGCGGCGCTGCCTTCGCTCACAACACAGACCCACACATCTCTTTTCTCGTACAGCTTTCTCTCTCTTGCGCTTCTTTCAATTTCCCAGTTCAAGATCCAGAGGCCGTCGTTCAGCGTGATCCTGCCACCACTCTCTACTTTATTTAACATCACACTATTCTCTTTTACAGCAACATCACTGCTCGTCCCACCAAATGCTGTTGCCTCGGTGCTACTGCTAGGGCATACAACATCTGAGCACCTATCCGGCAGGTGCAGACATAGATTCCTACCCTCATTCAAGGCCATCACCAAGGACGAATTGGGTAACGGATGTATTGCAGGCCATTATAATCGTTTAAAATATAAAAAGAGAAACATAATAAACAAGAGTGCTTTCAGTATTTAAGATTATCCGAACGCTTTCCATCCAAGAATCGTGAGTGATTTTTCCCCATCTTTACCGTCATTTTTACCATGACACCATAGACAGTGGGAGATCCATTAAGCCGCATCTACGCACGGATCTCTGTGGTAATGGAAGTTACGTGGGTTATCACGTCCGTATTTAAGACGTAACTGCCCGTGTTTACATTAATTTTGCATCATAAAACCATTTTTGAGACGCAAGAACATTAAACCCCTTACACGGAGTCGTGCACAGCCGCATGCGCAAGCAGTCTACACAATCAAGCGCGCATCAGCGTTTAAAATAAGAGCAGCCTTCCGTAGTGAGGTTCACATCTTACATTTATAAATCCACCGCATTCCAAACCACAGGCATAGTGACTCCGCAGAGCATTTGTAAGAAAAACACAGACTGGCGAGACCGCACACTTCAAGTGTACATCAAACAAACGCGTGTATCTCTCAGCGCTCCTATGCAATGAAGCCAGCGAATCTCCTTGTAACTTGCTCCAACCTTTCCAAACCTTATGAAAGATTATTTTACAGAAGGTTCAAGTGGCGCATGCACGTGAGGAATTGGAAGCAAGCAGCATATGGGTGTTTCTAAAGCAACTCTCGTCATAGCTCATCTAAGGTTAAAATCTAAGCCCAGAATTGATTCTGAAATTCTCAGAATCGTTTGAGAGAGACTTGGTCATTTCTCCATGACTGAAGCGCTGCAACAATCGTAAATCATTGAATATGGACATCAAAGTTGCCATTTGTCAAATTCTCCATCGAGTTCAGCTGTATTCATACTAAAATAACCTGTACAGCTTTCCCTATAGGCGGCGCAAATTAACGAGGGTTTATGACCAGATCTTTCATTGACCGCCATTTCAGCACTAGCCATCAGAGTGGCTACTAGGACGTCGTGAGATATGAATTGAACTTTCGTGAAAATAACTGATCGGGCGATCAATACCATGCTCATCAGTCTGCAACGGCTCCTGTTCCAACCTGACTAGCATCAACTTGGAGTTTAAATGGTTTATCCAGTCGAGGAGCTGTCAGGACAGGTGACGAGGTAAGCAATCGCTTAACATTTTCGAAGGCATTTTCACATTTAGGACTCCACACAAATTTAGCCCTTGCTTGCAACAAATCTGTAAGTGGGGCAACAACAGAAGAACAGTTGGGACAAAAACTCCTATAGTACCCTGCCATTCCCAAAATTCTCATCCGCTCATGTTTTGTCTGAGGATCAGGAAATGTGTCAATTGCTTTTACTTTAGCATCTACAGGTCGCATTTTTCCCATTCCGACAAACTTGCCCAGATACGTCACAGTCGCCCTGGCAAACTCACACTTTGCAAGATTGACTGAGTTTGGCCTCTGCCAAACGTTCCAACAGTACACGAATTCGGGAAAGGTGTTGATCCCAGGTGTCACTATAAACAACGATGTCATCAAGATACACGGCACAACCTTCTAGACCAACGGTCACTCTGTTCATTAAATGCTGAAATGTAGCTGGAGCAATTCTGAGACCAAAACTCATAACAGAGTAAGAACACAATCCAAAAGGTGTAATGAAAGAGGAAATTTCTTGTGCTCGGGTGGTTAAAGGCACTTCCCAGTAGCCTTTGAGCAAGTCAAATTTACTGACAAACTTAGCTGATCCAATTTGATCTACACAGTCCTCCATTCTAGGCAATGGATACAAGTTAGAACATTTACTCGTCTATAATCTGTGCAAAAACACTGAGTGCCATCTGGTTTTCCCACCAGCAAGCAAGGCGAAGCCCAATCTGAAAAGGATGGCTTTGCGATGTTATTTTCAAGCATGTATTTGACCTCAGACTCTAATTTCTTACGTTTATCAAATGATACACGATAAAAATGCTGATGAACAGGTTTAGCATCTCCTACGTCTATATCGTGTTCAATCAAGTGGGTACGAGAATGAGTATCTGAGAAGAGAACAAGGAATTCAATCAACAGATTTTACATCAGATTGTTTTTCACAAGATAAATCTTTTAATAATTATTCTAAATTAGCCAAGGTTTCAGAGTTTTTTAGACGAGGTTGTAAAATTACAATGTCAGGAGGTTTCACATCCTGGTCCAAATCACTTATAGGCATCAAACTAGCCAAGGCAACTACAGAGGAATTTACCTTAGGAGCCACAGTACGGGCATAAAACGGCTTTAACAAATTCACATGGCACAACTGCGAATGCTTCCTGCGGTCAGAGGTAGAAAGTATATAATTGTGATCAGACACTTTTCGAAGCACAGTGTACGGTCCTGAAAACTTTGCACAAAAAGGAGAATCTGGTAAAGCAAACAAAGCGAACACTTGATCTCCTGGGCTAAACAGGCAAATCTCTGACTTGCGATTAAACCAACATTCATCTTTTCCTGGGTTTTCCCCAATTTCTCACTTGCCAATTCCCCAGCCAGAACTAAACGCTGACGAAAACTGTGTATATACTGTATCAAACTCTGTGGTGGCTCCTCCTGGAGAGCACCATCACACAGTACTCCCAATGGTCCCCGTACACAATGTCCAAAGACTAACTGATTTGGACTAAATCCCAAACTCTCCTGGACAACCTCATGTGCGGCCAACAGCAACCACGGTAAACCTTCCTCCCAGTCACCCTTTAACTCAACAAAGATTTTAATGTCTGGTGAAAACGCTCTAAAGCACCCTGACTTACAGGATGGTACGCAGTTGATCGGTTATGTCTAATACAGAGTTGTCTTAACACCTTTTGAAAGATATTAGATGTAAAATGTGTTCCCTGATCGCTCCGAATAACTTTTGGAATGCCAAAAATAGATATAAACTGAGACAATGCCTTTACTACTGATCGTGTGGTGATTGAACGTAAAGGATATGCCGCAGGATAGCAAGTGCTCTGACACATCCCTGTCAGTAAGTACACGCTACCAGACTTTGAAGGTGGTAAAGACCCAACACAATCCACTAGAAGATGTTGAAAAGGCTGTCCCATAGCAGGTATGGGATATAAAGGCACAGGCTTCAAAGTTTGATTTGGTTTTCCAGTCAGCTGGCAGGTTGAACAAGTTAATAAACTCTCTTACATCACTCTTAATATGAGGCTAGTAAAAATACTGCATCAGCTGTTGATAGGTCTTATTTACACCAAAATGGCCAGACACCCCACCATGAGCAGACTCTAAAACAGTATTTTGCAAAGAAACAGGCACAACTACCTGTATAGTGGGTTCAGTCAAACCTCCCTCTGCATGAAAAGTCCACTTCCGCAATAGTACCTCAATTTCAATGAAGTACCCATTAGCTGAACTCTCTTCTACCGCCGGAGACAAAACAGCATCAAAAAGAGACTTCACAGAAGGATCCTCTCTCTGAGCAATAACCCAAACCCCAGCGAAGTAGGACAAGTAGTAACCACAGGTGGCGATGGTACATCACTCCACACACAGTCACCAGCCAGATTATTACCCAAAATAACTGACACTCCCTCCACTGGTAGAGAAGGACGAACTCCCATCACCACTGATCCATTTACTAAATCAGATTGGAGAAACACATTATGCAGGGGTACAGACAATGTTTGCAATCCAATACCCCGAATCAGCACCCGGTTTCCCGTATCAGTCTCTTGTGAAAAAGGCAATACAGATTCTAAAATGAATGATTCAGATGCACCAGTATCTCGAAGAATCATAATAGGAACTTTATCAGAACTTCCAAGCAGGGATACATAGCCCTCTGTAATGAAAGGAGCATAACCTACATCTCATCATTACAAAATGCCACTGATTTCTCCAACTTCTGTAAAGTATCAATAGGAACGTCAGACTCATCTATTTGAACTGATGAAACAACAAGGACAGACTTGTGTTCAGATTTAACACGCATCAGTTTTCCTTTGAGTGCTAAGCAATCCTTTTTCCAGTGACCCTTTAAATGACAAGCACAACAGTCGCTTTTATCAGCATAACTTTTCCAATTCCTCTCACCTCTATTATGATGCTCAGACAAGACTTGACGGGGTACGGTTACACCCTCTGTTGGAACATCACTGAACTTAAACCTACCTTTCTTGACTTCACATTTATGAGTAAGTACAAACTCATCAGTAAGAATGGCAGCATCCTCAGTAGATGTAACATTTCGATCAACCAAAAAGGTAGAAATATGCTCAGGCAAAGTATTTTTAAACTGTTCCAATAAGAACAACTCATGAAAATCTTCAAGATTATTTGTACCTGAAGCAGCGCACCAACGATCCAACTGTATCTTTAGATCTCTCCCAAATTCACAACATGTCTGTTCTGCAGGTTTTCTCAGGTTCCTAAACTTTTGCCGATAAGCCTCTGGTACCAGTTCAAAAGCCTTCAGTACAGCGTCTTTAACCTTAAGATATTTTTGACTATCGTGAACACTCAATGAAGAGTAAGCTTTTTGCGCCTTACCAGTTAATACACACTGTAACAACAAAGTCTGTTAATTTTCTGGCCATTTCATAACATCTGCCAAACACTCGAACAAACAAAAAAAGTCAACATCAGTTTCACAAAATTTGGGTAACAACTTAACATTTTTGGCCACATCCAACACTTTGTTACCCGAAACATTTAAACCAACAAAACTACCTCACAGCTTTCCCTCACCAATTAACTGGAAGCGCATAGCCTCTACCTCCAACCTACGAACCTCAACTTCACAATTTAGTTTGAACTTTTCAATCTCTAAAAGCATTAGATCTCTTTGCTGCTCAAAAGACAATGATAAAACATTAGCAGCAATTTGATCAGCTCCATCATTGTCCCCAGCAGCAAACTCTCCCACACTCAAGATATCTAAATTTACCAGAGCTGCCTTTACAATTACTGCAACAGTCCTTTTTAACTGTTTGTCTTTAGTAGTTAAAGGAATCTCATACTTATCTGCCACCTCCAGCAACTGATCTTTAGTTAAGTTGTCAAACAGTTCTTCACTGGAGACTTATAAAATAAGTCTAACTCAGTAGCCATTTTATCGCAGAACTCGTTATCTGACAATTTTCAAACACACTCAGTGATTGTTCCCCCCACTCTTACAATATCTCACCCTAGTCTTCGTGCCTCCACCAAGAGTCGAGTCTCTTTAAGCGCTCAAATACCGTCAATTGTCCAATCTCACGGACAAACCAGTGAGATAGACAATAGCGGCAACGCCCTCAACTCAGCATTAGCACAAAAATAATAAACTAAAATAAAAAAAGATCAACACAACGTGTTGCTATACCTACTGGGGAACACCACAATTGTGCGACAAAATATGCTATTCATTGACAAAAAATATTTTAATATACATTTTTGATCACTTTGCTTCCTTCTGCTAAACTTTTAAAGTCCTTTGCTGATTCATCAAGAATTTGGCACCTCTCAACACACCGCCGCAAATAAAACTAAAAAATAACTTTATATTTGAATACAAATCTGAGGCCTGTCCCCCATGAGAATAACTAATTAAACCAATAATAAAGTCAGAGAAACAAGAGAACCAAATAATAACAAAATGCAGATGAGCTGATGATACTGTCAAGAAACTAAATGAAAAAGGGTCACTTAAATTACAGAATGATCTATAAAAACCATGCCATGCATATTGAGCATATGATTAAAACCAATATATTCTGTACATGTGAGTGTTCAGTCAATGCCATGAGAGTGCATTCACTTGTGAAATTACACATGTGTCAAATATTTAAAGCTCCAAATCTGTTTTGTGGCCTCATGAGCATTTCACATGTTGATGAGCAGATGGCAGCACCCTCATGTGTTGAATTGTTAGAATCTTCAATAAGAACAACACATCAAGTGTATCTGTCTGCACCCCGCAAGACAATAAACCATTCCTGGTACATCTCTGAGACTTCTAGAAAATAGTCTGTTAGTGTTCCCATTCATGTCAAAGGTGCAATATTTGGACTTCTCAAAAAAAAAAAATCTTTGCTTGCAGGCATTCTATTCTGGACAATATTGTTTTTGAGCCAGAGCTCTATTAGTTGTGAAAACACTGACTGGCCAATGCACCACAAGAACAAAATATATGGTTCCCAAAAGTGGGATGATTTTTTTTTTTAAATGTCTCCAAAAAGAATCTGGGACAGGAAAATATCCATGAAATAAAATGAATCACCAATGCAAAAACAAAGAAGAAACGGATTTTCTTTTCTTAGTTTTTTTCTTTTTCCCTTTTCTCTCAAAGTATACTGTCTACACTTAAAGTGACTAGGACAGATGTTGTGAACACAAAACATTTTTTTTTTAAATGATGATAAATATTTGAAAACGTATTTTTTTGTTTCTTATAATTGCTAATTAATATATTGCTGAGACTTACTATTTCACAATTAAGACTTTATTGCTCATAATTGTTACTTTTATATCTCACAATTCAAAACACCATTTTGGGGTCAGATTTTATTTATTGTTTTCTTAAAATAAATAGATTATTTTATTCAGCAAGGTCAAGGATATATAAAATTGACCAAAGATGACAGTAAATAGTTTTTCAGTCATACAAAATATTATATTTGAAATTAATGCTGTTATTTTGAACTTTCAATTCATCAAATAATCCTGAAAAAGAAAGAAAAAAAATCACAGCTTATACTAAGGTATTAATCAAACAACTGTGTGAACACAACACAATTAATATATATAATATATATATTTTCTTCTTTGGCACTCAACGGAGGCGGTCGCATTTTTCACTCCCCGTCCTCCCTTATTTTCCCTGCTTGCTCTCCAGTATTGTCTGATCTATTGAGAGACTCTCTGCACTGCTCTTCAAACTGAGAAATTATGGATCTGGTCTCTCAACGCTATTGACACCATCTTTTCGACAAGAAAATTGGGTTCCGGGGAACCGGTCTGCCCTGACGGAACGTTCGCAGCTGGGTATACAATGGACGCGTGGGAGAGGTGGCGGATCGTGTGTCTAGCGGCTCTTTCCGTGGAGGACATTGAAGATATCTACCTATTCGGAACCATGATAACAGGTCTTCTGCTGATTGGATTAGGCTTTGCCCTGGGTTATCGAAAAAATCAGAAAATGGGAACAGCTGTCCAAAGCCTCACAAGGCTGCCCGTCATGACTGAAGCAGTGGGAAGAGCGGTCAGCATTGAGACTGAGACCATTAACCGCAATATGGATTCTATCATGGAGAAGCTCACGGCTCTGCAAAAGAAAATGTATGATATTCGAGATCAGAATGGACAAAGAGAGTAGCTGTGGAATTGGAATGCGGCTACTCGCCTAAACAATCGCAATCTTATCTTTTTTGACTCCCCCGTACCAGCACTGGCCCGGCAAGGTCGCTGTTGGAAATGTATCCCTGGGAAAGAACACTGCAGTGAGACGCTCTTGCTTCCTCCCCCATTCTACAGACATTGATTATAAACTACTACACACACACACACATATGCACTCACTTTCCCTCCCCCCATCCCTCGCCTCCACCGCTTTGAACCCGCCAGCCTGACGGGCGGGTCTGTGGCCAGCGCCGAGAATGGCTGCGGGTCCGGACGGCTGCCTGCTGGAGCTGGATTACTTCCCCTGCTGCAAAGTGTGTCTATGGTGTATGTGCTTTTGCTGCGGTGTTTTTTTCCTGTTCTCACACTGTACTCCCCAAGGAGCATAGTCTGGGGGATACTTTCCTCCTGTTATGCTGTGATTTTCTTCAATTCCCTGTCTTCCTGTCCTGTCTACCCCCTTGTCATATATGTATGTTATGTATGGGCAGGTTGATGGCTTATTTCACTGGTACTTGTGACAATAAAGGGCTACTACTACTATATATATATATATATATAACTGTGTGAACACAACACAATATATATTAATAGTTTGCTGTCAAATGATTAATCACGATTAATCACATCCAAAATAAAAGTTTTTGTTTCCATAATATATGTGTGTAGTGTGTATATTTACTATGGGAATTTGTCTTGTTGTGAGGCGCTTCCAGTAAGTATTTAGAAAGTACAAACATAGTGCAGAAAACATATAATTAAATTACAGGTGCATCTGTTTAATAGGTTTATACTGTTTTTACTTCGTGTTGTATATCTGTATTTATGTAGCACCGTGGTCCTGTGAGACACGACATCTCGTCCCGCTATATGTCCACACATGTAGCGGAATGACAATAAAGCTCAACTTGACTTGACTTGATCTCAATAAATTAGAAATTAATCATGGAAAAGTTCATTTATTTATGTAATTCAACTCAAATTGTGAAACTTTTGTATTAAATCAATTCAATGCACACAGACTGAAGTAGTATAAGTCTTTGGTTATTTTAATTGTGATGATTTTGACTTTTACCAAAAACCCACCAATTTGTTGAACGGAACGGGTGCTGGTCAGTCTGGCCTTTTCAAATTGGCAGTAAAACACATTTCAGATCATCAGCCAGTTGTTGATTCTCCACAGACTGTGGGGGAGGTGTCTTGTACATGGTGATGTTCCTCAGACCAGTCCATACTGATGCCGGATCATTTGCTGAAAGTTATTTTTTCTACTTCTCAGAGTAGTTATTTTTTGCCACTCTGATCTCCATTGTTAGTCTGTTCCTCACCTGGTTATACAAGATTGTATCCCCACTTTCATAAGTGTCCTGTTTGGCCTGACGAAGCAGTTTGAGTTTTGCCGTAAACCACGGTTTATCATTATTGAATGATAAGAATGTTCTGGTGGGGATGTATATATCCTCACAGAAACTGATATATGGAGTTACAGTCTCTGTGAGCTCGTCCAGATCAGTTGCTGCAGCTTCAAAAAAAGTCCAATCAGTGAGGTCCAAACAAGCTTTTAAATCTTGCTCTGCTGCATTAACAGTCCATCTTTTAACAGTTCTTATAACAGGTTTAGCTGATTTGAGTTTCTGCCTGTAGGTCAGTTTAAAAATTAACCAAACATTGATCAGAGAGCCTCAGAGCTGCTTGTGGGACAGAGTGATATGGATCTTTAATTATTGTGTAAAAGTGATCCAATATATTACTGTCTCTGGTGGAACATGTAATGTGCTGTCTGTATTTTGGCAGTTCACGGGAGAGATTTGCTTTATTAAAACCTCCAAGAATAATTAAAAGAGAGTCCAGGTATCTTTGCTCCGTTTCAGATATTTGTTCAGCCAGCTGTTGCATCGCGGCGCACACGCACGCACCTGGAGGCATGTGCACATTCAGAGAAGTGAAGAAGAAGAAGTATTCTTCAGAGTTGTTACGTCTGAACACCGACCTTAATTTATGTAGAAACATAGTCCACCACCCCTCTATTTCCCCATTAACTCCATGATGCGGTCTGCTCTGAACAGCTGATTGCCCGGCAAATGAAGCGCGTTATCTGGGATGGTCACTCACTCAGCGAGGTTTTAGTTTAGCACAATGCAGCAGAGTTTGAAAAGTCCTTGTTTGTGTGGGTGAGGAGATGAAGTTAATCAGTTTTGTTAGAAAGGGATCGGAAAACATCAAACAAAGCGTCTGAATAAATAAAAAACAGGAAAAAATGTCAGGTGTGTGTTGCCTTATGTCCAGTAGTCAGTGTTGGGGAAAGTTACTTTTAAAAGTAATGCATTACAATATTGTTACTCCCTAAAAAAAGGTACTAATTACGTTACTTTTTTATGGAAAGTAATCGGTTATATTACTTTTGCGTTACTTTTTAAATATAAGCAGGGCTTGATTGTTTGTTTTTAATACAATACGTTTTATTTATAGCAAATGTAAAGGCCCTTTCACACCAAAAAGTGTAATGAATAAACCTCATGCGGAAGGAAGAGTAAATTACGTCTGTACATATACATATATATATATATATTGTAACGGGGTGAAGAATCACACGACAAGGGGGAGTCAGTAAATGCCCCGGAGGGTGAGTTTATTGAAGGTTTCTGGGGTGCAGACTTCTCTCTGTCATGGGTTGGTGCTCTGTGCTCCCCGAAAGATTTGTGCTCGTGCTTTCCAGTGGCTGTCCTCCGTGCCGCGCTCGTGTGTGGGGGCTGGCCGGTCAAACGCTGCTTTCTGGAATAAATGCAGATCAAGAGTTAGCATGGAGTCTTCTGGAGACATGTCTCACCAGCGTGTGTGTTGCGGCGGCTTATCAAGCCCTGCCGTGGCGAGCCTCAGGTGCACCCGGCCAGCCCGTGACGAGGACGTGCAGGTGATCCTCGTTGGTTTCCAGGGCGACGGTAATGAGCGATCGGGACACCCATCACACCATATATATATATATATGAGGGGCCGTTCAAGCCATAATTCATTCTGGCGCTCTAACACACATACATTCTCCATTCACATACATATATTTTTGCACTCACACATACATACATTCTCCTTACACATACATACATTCTCCTTTCACACACACATACATTCTCCTTAGTTAATTTACTGTATATTTACTCAATACTTGGTAGGGACTCCTGTTGCTTTAATTACTGCCTCAATTCAGCGTGGCATGGAGGTGATCAGTTCGTGGCACTGCTGAGGTGGTATGGAAGCCCAGGTTTCTTTGACAGTGGCCTTCAGCTCATCTACATTTTTTGGTCTCTTGTTTCTCATGTTCCTCTTGACAATACTCCATAGATTCTCTATGTTCAGGTCTGGTGAGTTTGCTGGCCAGTCAAGCACACCGACACCATGGTCATTTAACCAACTTTTGGTGCTTTTGGCAGTGTGGGCAGGTGCCAAATCCTGCTGGAAAATGAAATCAGCATCTTCAAAAAGCTGTTGAGCAGAAGGAAGCATGAAGTGCTCCAAAATTTCTTGGTAAACGTGTGCAGTGACGTTGGTTTTCAAAAAACACGATGGACCAACATCAGCAGATGACATTGCACCCCAAATCATCACAGACTGTGGAAACTTAACACTGGACTTCAAGCAACTTGGGCTATGAGCTTCTCCACCCTTACTCCAGATTCTAGGACCTTGGTTTCCAAATGAAATACAGAACTTGCTCTCATCTGAAAAGAGGACTTTGGACCACTGGGCAACAGTCCAGTTCTTCTTCTCCTTAGCCCAGGTAAGACGCCTCTGACATTGTCTGTGGTTCAGGAGTGGCTTAACGAGGAATACGTCAACTGTAGCCAAATTCCTTGACACGTCTGTGTGTGGTGGCTCTTGATGTCTTGACCCCAGCCTCAGTCCATTCCTTGTGATGTTCACCCAAATTCTTGAATCGATTTTGCTTGACAATCCTCATAAGGCTGCGGTTTTCTCTGTTGGTTGTGCATTTTTTTCTTCCACACTTTTTCCTTCCACTCAACTTTCTGTTAACATGCTTGGATACAGCACTCTATGAATAGCCAGCTTCTTTGGCAATGAATGTTTGTGGCTTACCCTCCTTGTGAAGGGTGTCAATGATTGTCTTCTGAACAGCTGTCAGATCAGCAGTCTTCCCCATGATTGTGTAGCCTAGTGAACCAAACTGAGAGACCATTTTGAAGGCTCAGGAAACCTTTGCAGGCGTTTTGAGTTGATTAGCTGATTGGCATGTCACCACATTCTAATTTGTTGAGACTTAAACTACTTCAGTCTGTGTGCATTGAATGTATTTAATACACGAGTTTCACAATTTGAGTTGAATTACTGAAATGAATTTCTCCACGACATTCTAATTTATTGAGATGCACCTGTACATGGTTTGTGTGTTGGAGCAGGGTTGGAACTAAACTCTGAAGGGCTGCGGCCCACCGGGAGATGAGTTTGACACACCTGTTGTAAATGAAGTAGCACAAAGTCAAGAGTCAGTTTCTAACAATCCACTTGGACATGATGGAAGAAGTAGTATACTTAAAGGTGCAGTATGCAATTTCTGAAAAATGCTGTTAAAAGTGGATTGAACCAAGCACAAAAACACACTTGTAGCAGTCAGCAGTAGGGGATGTATACACTCATGATGGTGGAGGTGCATGTGTTGCATACAGTGGTGGTCAGTAACGAAGTACAACTACTTCGTTACTGTACTTAAGTACATTTTTCAAGTATCTGTACTTTACTGGAGTACTTTTATTTTGAGTAACTTTTACTTTTACTTCACTACATTCCAAAGCATAAGATCGTACTTTTTACTTCACTACATTTCATAAAACATATCGTTACTCACGTGATACATCACGTGCTCCGAGACGCAGACGCGGTGTCTGATTCATGAACAAACTGATTCTTTTCAATGAACCTCTTCAATCGGTTCGCAAATCGCAACAAACGATTCATTTACGAATCTGAATGATCCAATTGCAGCTGTTCTCGAGTCGAAAACTCACTGATTCAAATGATCCGTTTAGAGCGAGTCTTCTTCAGTGAACTGAACTCACAAGTAAAGAACCGGGAGATCTCATGAGCGCGCGCTACTGATGCTGTGAAAAGTACGTTACTAATGTCGAATTTTAGGATTAATTATTGTAACTGAAAATAATATTTAGGTCAAAACTGTCAGTTGTTTGTGAACTAAATCTGCTGTAAAGGGTGATCTATTTAAGCCCACTGAAATGCTTGAATGCAGACAGATCAACATCAGTGTCTCTAACGTTATGTTTTAGGTCAAAAAACAAAACAATAAAATAACACCGATTAAATAAAATAACTCATGCACGTTCATATTCCCTGTATGAGCTGTAACGTTAGCAGTTTTATTAAAATGCTATGCATTTAGACCTATGTGACGTCTGTTTTTATATTGTTTATCAACAGTATACATTTTTATATTGTTTAGATCAACTAGCCGAGTAGACAGATATGAATGTTTATTCATAACCATACTGAAAATAAGTAAATATTGTTAGCTGATGCTAACTGTCTAGCTAACAAGCTTGCTGGTGCTAAGTTGAGGAAATGTTTAGATATAAAGTCCAAATATCTTTATTCAGCCACCTAGATAGATTCCATCTGAGGGAAAAAGAAAGGATGTGATGTTCAGAACATAGTAACTACAGTAATGATCAGAGTGGAAGTGATGCCCTCTGGGGGCATTTGGCCAGGGTGTTTTACACCACAGACAAGGTTTGAGAAGAAAAAAAATCATTATGAAAATATCATTAGATTTTCCTTAAAATGTTCTTCCTAATTTCAGGCCTAATTCTCATGTCATATATAACTGACGTTCTGCAAAACAACAAGTTCTAAAACACTTTTTTCTTCCTGGTGAAGATTAGATGGTGAAATCTGTTTTCTCTCAGGTACACGGCAGTGTAAGCTTCACAGTGAACATTACTACATCACTCTCATCAATGTAGTCCATATCAACAAAATATATATCTTGACTCTATATATTGGGTATTTTGGGAAAAACCCAGGTATTTTGGGCAGTAGGATTATAAAAAATATGTGCTAATATAAAATGAAATAAAGTATAAAAAATATAAAATTGCTAAATAAATCTGTCTATCAGTACTTTTTTACTTAAGTACATAAAAAATTGAGTACTTTTGTACTTTCACTCGAGTAAAATTGAAAAAGCAGTACTTTTACTTTTACTGGAGTAATAGTTTATTATACGTATCTGTACTTTTACTCAAGTACTTGATCTGTGTACTTTGCCCACCACTGGTTGCATAGCATGTTTGTGAATTTGGGGGTGGAGCTATGAAGATGTGGGTGTGATCCTTTTGGGTTGGGGAGTGTTTATTTTGGTGATTTGAAATATTAACATAATTTCTTATAAATCACATACTGCACCTTTTAAATAAGTTGTTCTAAAATTGGGAGATAAAAACACTTGATTAGAATTATGTGCACTTTATACTGATAGTCCACTTTAGACATTCTACTAACTATAATTAATTTTCTAAGTACATGTCAACTAATTCTCATTAATTTGCAACTACATGTCTACTAACTCTCAGAGAAGACTGTTAGGGTAGGTTTATGGTTAGTAGAATAAGTTGACATATACTTGCAGAGTTTCTCATAGTCAGTATGTTTTATGTTGTGGACCCATCAAAGTAAAGTGTTAGAAGATAATAAGCAGACAGTCTACTAATACTCTAATGAGTGCTAGTTGACACGTAGTTGCAAAGTTACTTACTGTTAGTAGAATGTCTAAAGTGGACTATCAAAATAAAGTGTTATCAAATGGACCAAGTACCAAAAGCCATTTGATGTTTAAATTATTGATACATAACCTTGACCTTATTATACTTTTACCACACATAATTTACTCTGGTTTCAATTTCTCTTAGGCACATAGACGGAAACCACAAACTTGTGAGATGGAGGATGGTGTTCCATGGCTGTGTGGATGGTTTCAGTCGTACCATCATCTACCTTGCTTGTCTAGACAACAACAGAGCCTCTAGTGTTTTGTCCCTATTCATTGCTGGTGTTCAGAACTTCGGAATGCCATTTAGGGTGAGGTGTGATCATGGACTTGAAAACACTGGTGTTGCCCGTTTCATGCTTTACAGGAGAGGATTAAACAGACATAGTGTTATTACTGGCAGGTCAGTGCATAATCAAAGAATTGAGAGGTTATGGGCAGAGCTAAATCGAGTAGTGTCATTTCAGTTTATTAATCTTTTCAACTTTATGGAGGAGCATGGTGTGTTAGATTCACTTAATGAGCTCCATTTATTTTGTCTTCATTATATATATTTGCCACGAATTCAAAGAAGTGCCACTGAATTTCAGAACCAGTGGAATAACCATGGTCTGTCAACACAAGGGGGGCAAACCCCTCTTCAGCTGTGGCAAAGGGGCATAGTCAACAATGCAGGAATGCATAACCCAAGTATGAATGGGATTTATGACACAGGCAGTGGTTTTGGTATTGATGACAACATATCACTCTCAGACTTACAGACAAATAATAATGTTGTTGTTCCATCAATTAACATGACCATCAGTGACACAACAATGCATACACTTCAGCAGACATTTGATCCATTTGAAGATGATGGAAATCATGGTATAGATTTATTTTGCAACCTTGTGCAATTTCTAGAAGTAAGGCATTCCTAAAATAATTTACATATAAAAAGGGAACCAAAAAAACCCTCTCTACAGATATTTATGATTTGACAAATAGACTGAGCACATTAAACAAAAATAATATTTACTTACCATAGTTGTGTGCAATGCACAGAAAAATTAACACTTTGCCATGCTTTGTGATGGCTTTAAAACACTTAGTCATAGCTTTATGTTTATAGTTTGTTATTTTTCTGTATGGGATGAGACCTTTATCAATGTGATTCTGTGAGCTGAAAGCTCTATGTTTACATTTTACATCCATGTGTCTCTAAATGTTCTTTAAAAACAATAAAAAAGAGAACTGATAAAAAGTAATGAAACTGTTTTATTAAAGTGTTCCTTTGTTGAATAGGATGACTAACTAACAGCATCAACATTAATACTACATCAGTAGAATCTGCAGGAAAGGAAACATGCATTGCACATACATTGACCCACATAAAACACCTTTTAAGCAGTATAGGACAAGTTTAAATCTTGATTAAAACAAACTTAAGACTTGTTTACTTTACAATTCAGAGGGGTCTAAACCACTTGTACATTTTATTAGCCTTAGAATCTTTGTTACAACAAAGATACATTTGTAATAAAGATTAGCTTATTGGAGAAGTTTGAGAATTATTAGATTGAAAAAGGCTCTTTATATATATATTAGTGGTGGGCCGTTATCGGCGTTAATGTGCTGCGTTAACGTGAGACTCTTATCGGGCGATAAAAAAAATATCGCCGTTAATCTATTCTCAAAGTTGGGTTGGGAGCTGGGTCTATACTACGCAAGCTATGATGACTTTCACCCTGATATTTTAGCACGGATGTATACCTAGCCGAATTGCACTGTAGGGGGCGAGAACGAGTCTTCGAACTAGAGGCTGGCATTTTTTCGGGAATCCCGCGGGATGGGAAACAAAATCGCTACGAATCACGTGATTGGGACGGGAGAGGAAAAAATTTAATCGGGAGTGGGCGGGACGGGGAATTGTAATGATACCCAACTTTACACACAAATATACCTTTTATATAAATAAACTATAAAATGTATATTTTAATTCTGAACTCAACTGTCTCTTTATGCTCTCCTCCTGTTTGCTTTGGTGTGGCTGGTTAAGTGAATGACGCAGTCCGTGATGGACAGATTGTTAACGGCTGGTCTATGTGGTAATACATTCGGGCAGGACATCCAAACGCTCACCTATCATTCATCAACCTCAAATATGGCTTTGATGTATGTAGTAGCAACTTTTTCAACTAATAAGGTTGGCACGCTGTGATCTGTACTATATTTTTACTGTAATTGACAGATTTCGGCAAAAAAACCCAAAAAAAACAACAACACGGGAGTGGGAGGGAATGGGAGTCATTCTTCCGGGAGTGGAACGGGACGGGATTTCCCCCCAGTTTTTTTGTGGGATTGGGACGGGAAGAGATTAAAGTTTGTGATGCATTTTGGAAACAGGAGATGAGCCCTGTTGAAAACTCTGTTCTTCTAAAGTAGAAAACTCAGAAGAGAAGACCAGGAGACTTCGGATTGGATTGTCAGCAGAATTTCTTTATTCTATGACATGTTGATGGTAGCTGCAGTCATCGAAAATCTCACTCTTAAGTAATTTACAGGTTGTCTTATAGGTATTTTTGGAGGAGGGACTTTTTTGAGGTGGAGACAAACATCAAAGAACGCAAACATCTGAGGGAGGCGTTAGTTAGTTACAGGAAACTTCCCGTGGTCTTAATCTCTCAGTAGTCTGACTCCTTGATCTTACCATTAACATAGAGACAAAAGGCACAGCTGTCTCGAGCTCAAATGGTCAGGAAACGCTCTCAAACATCTGTATTTCCTGACACTTTCTTTAGTTAGGAAGTGTATCTAAATTAAACATTTAAAATAAAATTTGTAATCCTTCAATTCCCCGTTTGAGAGTTCTAATAACTCTCACAAAATACAAATTTAGACTATTAAAAGTTAATTCTTGTAACTTGTAATTGTTACAGGCACATCGTACATGTTCTGTGTTGCTTATATGTAATTGCATGCTGACACAGAAACAAAACATGCAATTAGGGTCCGTGAAGTTCTTACGGGTAATAATCTTTTCTGGTTGGAACTGTCATTTCCTCGTGAGAGGCGGGCGTCATTTGCTGAAAAAAAAAAAACACTTGATACTAACAAGTTTCCGAACCATGAAGAATTATATTCAGTCATCTGGTGTAATTTTGCTGAAAGATCGTATGTGAGTCTCTGCGTTGTGTATTTTTTTTCTTCTTTCTTCTTTCTTTTTTGTGTGATAGTTGGCAATGGGTCTGGTTGTTTTCTAGAGGTTGTGGCTTCATCCGCAGGTGAGAAGGGTGGTGCATATGGATCTCAGGACTTCAACTTAAAGTACCCCTTATCCCTTAAAACTCATCTTTGATCACAAAAAATACATTAAAAAGAAATTTCCGGTGAAAAAAAAGTTCTTCATGCTTTAAAATAGCTTGAATGTAACTCTACACCTTTGGTTCATTTAATATATGCAATCAATGAATATGCAAATTGACCCCGCCTCCAATCACTCATGCCAGCTCAGCGATCCACTCGGTCAACTTACTGGGGTAAATGCTGCACAATGGTATCGCGATTTCAAACCGCGTTATTGAAACTGTCTTTAGATCATTGCAGTTTTAAAGAGAAAATGCTTAGCAATGGTGTTGACTTTGTGGTTTGTCTATTAAAACAAACATATTAAAAACACCACATAGACATATGAGCAATATTTAAAAATGTCATTACAGGGTGGGTCTTTAACTGATATACAAATGACAAGATGCAGTGCATTATCAATTTCAAGTGAGAAGATATTTTGGTGTATGCAAGAAATGCTTAAAACCTTCTGAATCTGTAATGTAGTCTCTCCAGAAAGGAACAACAACTTCTTCATTACGCCTTCTATTGCTGCCAACTGGAGATAGACAAATGGTAAAGAGGCTATCAACCAGATCAGCTGTGAGGGTTGTAGGAGACCAGCATAGAAGGGGGCGAAAACTCTCCGGTTGAGCTTGTATTTTGTCCAGCACACCAAGTGTTCTCAGTCCATCCCGAAATCTTAGTAAAAATCTGTTAAATTTGACTCATTTAAAGTGTATTTACTGGTGACTTAAGTTGACAAAAAACTGTTTATGTCTTCGTGCGGCATATATTAATTATAAATATAAACCCTATAACCCTATTATAACCTATAACCCTATTAAACTATGCTTCAGGTTAGTTACAACAGTAAAGTATGCATGTCAAATTCATATTTGTTTAGTCACACCTAGGGGTGTGCAATATTGAAAAAAATAATATCTTGATATTTTGGGGGATTTTTTTGATAACGATAATCAGATGATATTTTGCCGAGTGTGTTATTGTGCTGATATCTGACTACCGTGGACAGCTGCAGTTTTTGATATCCTTCATATTCTGTGCGGTCAGTTCACATCAGAGATAAAAATGAATCTTTTCATATAAGTTTAAATAGATTTGTACCTTTTATGGGCAATTTTACCTTTAATAAAGCAATTTTATTTCTAAATGTGTGCATCTTTTGAGTCAAATTGTTACATTTAATTAGTCAATTAGAATAATATGACATTTAGGCAGTTACCAAACGAAATGGAGCAAAAACAGGCAATATGGTGTCTAAAATGTAAGTCTCTTAATATTAAATAAATACACACAGACATTTTCTGCCCCCATATCTATTTTGTGATCATTCGTCATGCAGTGAAATAACTAAATGCGCACGCGCTCTAGCCTAAACTTCATCACGTAATGTATGCATGCACTCCATAGATGTTTTGTTTGTTTTTGCAAAATACTCGATAATGTCAAATTACATATCGTTAAAACAACAATTACGATATTATCGCAGACGATATATATCGCACACCCCTAGTCGCACCCATGAACACTTTGTTAATTTGTGTGCATAGGACATTAAACACTTTAACAGAAATGGTCCACAAAAAACCTTGAACACAGTCTGCAAGGATTTCAGTTCCTTATTGGAAAAGCAAAAACTGAGGATACCTCTCAAAAGGACCACGAACTCTGTGTATCACTTGGAACATCAGGATGTCATCTACAAGCTGCTTCTTGTCTTCCAACCTCCGCAGAGGCCTCAGGCAGCCAGCAGTGGCCAAATACTCCTCAAGTGTCTCAGTTGATGCTAGCAGCTCTTCAAATGATTTACTCTCAGTGATCTACCAATAGATGTAATAAACAACAAAAGTTTAAAGTGCCGTAATTAAAGGCCTAGTGTAGAAATAGACACAAACCACAACATATTGTAAAACTGAGAAAATATATTACCCTTTTAATTTTTTCGTGCAGGTCTCTATCCGCAATATCTTCTAAAACTGGCTTAGCCAATTCTGGGCCATCAACAAGGGAAGAGAAGAGAGTTGGGGACAGAAATCCTGGTGGAGGACCGCCGTGTACAAGGCTAATTGCTATAGCCCTGCCTGCAATGAAGTACCTGTCCTCTCTCATGGCTAGAGAAAATGAAAATATTATATATGTGACCGTGCATGCATACAAAGACTTGACATATACCAGTACCATCATATAAAATATAGTCATTTTTAATGTAATAAATAATCAATGCTATGAGATTACAATCAATGCATACCAGTACTGTCAAAGGCCAAGTTCATTTTATCGTCGTCTCCCTCAAACATTGGAGATTGCAGCAAAGCCTCTATTAGAAGTCTTAGAAATTCTCTTCTTGGTCCACCTAAGTCCACAGCCTCCTCAGGTACGCCCATATCATCAGAAAACCTGACAGAAATAGTGTGACATGGATCGTATGTTCCTCGTTTAAAACCTCTGATGGCTCCATCCAGGACTGTGGATCGGTTAATATTAAACTTGCATTTCTTCTGATGGTTTATTTTTGTTGCAAGATCTTGCAAAATATCTTTCACTGGCACTGGACATCCGGTGGCCTTTCTAAACCAAACAATAATAATATAAGTTAAAATGCTTACTACGTTTAAGAGAGTGTTGTTATGTTTTGTTCAAGCTCATTGACAATTTTTGAACAATCTACACACAATATGTTGACATTAATGGGCAATATACATATCATATGCATATAAATGAACAGGTAAGGCACCCCTTCACTACATTCAATACAGACCTGTAAACTAATCAAAAATCAGAAAAATCAGCAATAACATCAAAGCTGCATCTTTGATATTGGCTACCGTAAAAAATGTGCACTTTGACTAACCTTTCACTCTGCAGGCTAGCTAGTATGGCCTGATTCAATTCCTCATCATCAGAAGACATGTCAGACAGTGCAGACATTACTGAAAGGTAGTTATCATAGTTCCCTGATTGATGGTGTGTTGAGGTAGAGGCTAATGCGGAACTGCTGCTCTGGTTATGTGAGCTTGAGAAACTTTGGTCAGTGAGATCCAACAGAGGCGGATTAACTGAAACAGTTCCTCTAAATGATGAGGTTTATGACTGACTGGTGTAAGGGCATATTTCCAGTGAGTGCACTGGCAGTTGACTAGACAAACTGCTTGCCGAATTGCTGCTGTGGTTGGGTGAGTTACTTCCTTGATTGGTCAAGGCAGGAGTTTGAGAGAATAATGCTCCAGACACATGTGACGAAGCAAAAGGTTGAACTTCAAGAGTACAGTTCGGTGGGGAGCCAGATGAGGCAGCCATTAGACTGGCGAAACTGTCTGAGTGTCTATTTTGTGTTAAAGATCAGGAACGCAGCTGCCTTGATGAACCACTGTTTTCCTCACAGTTGCTGTCTTCACTGCAATAGCCTGTAATATCATCCTTGAAAATACATCAAAAAGAATTCTTCAGATATGCTACATTTCAACATTAATCAGAACAGTACATGGAACCACTAGGATTTCTGATTATATTCAGAGATTACAAAAAATATTCAATCTGCAAGCATGTTTATGCACCAATTAAAGGTTATTGTTATCACTATGCTCTGCAGGTAAATTCAAATGTGATGTAACTTACCAAAATTGGCTTTGATGGTCTAATGTACAGGGCTTTTGATTTATATACTTTATGTATGAGACTTGCATCCAGCTCCTGTCCAGCACGCAGTTTGGGTGAAATCAATTTATGACCAGATCCCATCAGAAACTCTACACTGTAAAAAATTAATAATGGGTCTTGTAATTTTCATTAAAAAAAATTAAGGTGATAATTAAAAATAGTGTGTATATTTCATTAGAGAAATTGTGGTTCAGTGTTGTATAGAAAATATTAAGGAGTTTTTCCTAATAAAACCAAGAGATGTGTTTTCCTATTTTGTTCAAAAAGGAAACTTAAGCAGTTCTAAAGCTAGAATTGAGGAACTGATTAAACTAATAAAAGAAAAATTAAGGAAAGAGGGCTACCTATTTATTTTAAGAGAATTAGCTCAATTTTGTTTTATTTTAGAGGTGAATGTTAGTTCCCAGCATGCTTTGCATATGGCTGGATATAGAGACTAAATTTTGAAATTAAATGCTATTTTATGTGTTTTTGAGTGAAGGGAAACATACTGTATATTAATGTTTAATATTCAGTTATGTTTGACATTTTAAAGAGTTTCTGTTACGTTGAAGTTTCCATTGTGCAGACGAGTAGAGCTTATGGTTATGGATACTACTCATATAAGGCATTAAGCCTTGTTCTATGAGCAGTAGCTTTGCTAGTGCTAGTGCAGTACTTTCCAGTATTGCTCAAGTATTTTCCTACTTGAGCTGTTTGGCTGTATACAGTCTTTTAAATGTACAAAATAACTCAAAGTCAAATACAAACAGGCCTCACTCAAAATCACAGACTTTTGACAATCAACTTAAAATTAATGAACACATTTCTCTAATTATAATAAATTCATTGTGTCATAGATTAATTTAGGAGATTTAACATGCTTTATTCAGGTAGATTCTATTAAAAATTCAAGTCAAAACTACTCAAAAATATTATGTGTAATATTGTTACCATAATTTTTTTTAAAGTAGATACCTTGTTTCATTTTTGTACAGTGATATGCTAAAAAAACAGTGGTTAAAATGTAATGCAACTTTCACCACTGGAAATGACATAACCTTTACATTCTTTATAATAAAATAATTATATCACAGTGTCACAATATAATAAAGTACACGTGGTTACCTCACATTAGCAGAGAGCTTTTCTCCAAAGGCGTCCCTTATTTGTTCAGTGACAGTCCTGTGGTCCCAGGATTTCTGGAATTCAAATCCATTCAATATATGTCCTTGTTCATATAACTGTTGCTTTGTGCGATGCTTGACAACGACAGTGCTCAATGGTGTTGGAAGAAGAATTACATCTTTGTTGAAAGTATCGTGGAAATGTGTTTTGGCCCTAGAAAAACAAAGCAGATATTATATTTGATATTTATTTATCCATTAATGCAATCATGAATCAAGTTCATCAAACCATAAAACATGACACAATTTAGGATAATGTACTTTTATATTCCCACCACAGCCCTTTTAAAAAAGTTGATGATCAATCATTGAATTATTCATGCCCATTAACACTACACTAAAACTGGTTACAGAGTAGGTACATCTAATCACTCCGATCATTTAAATTAACAAGCTGATGGAGGAACAAAGACACAGAACTAGAAAACATAAAAAGTTGTCCTTCAATGAACTAAAATAACAATTTTTTTAAACTAAAATCAAACAACCACAACCACCACTAATTTCTATGTTTCCCCCATATTTTCTTTATGACAATTTTATGATTGGTTTATGTACTACAAACACTTTCATTACTTCATAATGGACTTTATTCAACGAAAAAAAAAAAAATTATAAAAAATACCAGAATACAGGCAGAAGCAATGCCTAAATAAGTTAAAGGCAGTCATTGAGATCTTCATTACTCATAAACTTTATCATTGTGGAAATACTCCGAATGACTTGAAAAATACACACACATCAAATATTGTCGCAATCGTTTGTTAAATACCTTCACGTTGCATTAATCGAAAGCAGACCCGTTGGGGAAAAAAATGGACCACAAGTACAAAATAGCCTTTGATCTGTCATTCGAACAATTTTTTACTGTTTTTATTACGGATATAATTTTTGAAAACATGTTGTGTTGCAAGATTAGCAAACGTACGTTACATTTCACAAGTTTGTGTGCATGCTGTGTAACGTAATCGCGTAACCAAAAATACATTGTATCGGTCAAAATTATACATTTTTCTGTTATGCCAAAAATCATTAGGATATTAAGATCATGTTCCATGAAGATATTGTTTTGGCTTGCGAGTTTGCGTTTAACGTCATTAGGTACTGTTAAGTTGTAAATGTACATTGTTCTTACCTTTTCCTTGGATGGGAGTTCCAGTTGCCAAAGTTTTTCTGAATCTGATATCGCAAAGATTGCCGCAATCCTCCAGTTTGACCTTGAGTAGCAGCTTGACCTGCCGAAGCATCGACTTGTGAGCTGCCAGGCCTGAAAAGTGCCCTCATCTCACTTTCCAACGTGCTGTGTGTAGTATTACGTGCAGATGAGCCTGAAGGTCGCTCAAGGGATGAGGCCAAAGATGTAACCGTTTCAGGAGATGATCAAATATTTCTTAAAATCCCAATAGCTTGCTGAAGTGCTCCAGCGGCCACCTTATCTGCCTCAGCCATGCTGATCAGGACCTGTCCCGGTGACCCTGATCGCGCCTGACCTGCCTTCCGTTCCCACTATACGCCTTCCGTTTCCACTATACTCTCTCTCACACATACATACATTCTTCTCTTACATACATATATTTTCTTAAGACATACATACATTCTATATATATATATATGTATGTGTGTGTAAGGAGAATGTATGTGTGTGAAAGGAGAATGTATGTATGTGTAAGGAGAATGTATGTGTGTGTAAGGAGAATGTATGTATGTGTGAAAGGAGAATGTATATGTGTGTAAGGAGAATGTATGTGTGTGTGAAAGGAGAATGTATGTGTGTGGAAGTAGAATGTATGTGTGTGGAAGGAGAATGTATGTGTGTGGAAGGAGAATGTATGTGTGTGTGAGTGCAAAAATATATTTATGTGAATGGAGAATGCATATGTGTGAGAGTGCCAGAATGAATTATAGCTTGAACGGCCCCTCATAATATACATATATATGTATATATATATATATATATATATATATTAGAGGTAGGCATAGATTAATTTTTTTTAATCTAGATTAATCTAGATTAATTTTGGAATTAATCTAGATTAAAATGGCTCATTTGAATTCTGCCGAAGGCATTCAGAATATGTGTGCTACCCAAATAATGACTAAAAGTAAGTCTTTGAGAACGGGTTTCTCAAGCCAGGTGGCACATTAGACCAGGGGCTCATCTCCTGTTTCCAAAATGCATCACAAACTTTAATCTCTTCCGTCCCAATCCCACGAAAAACTGGGGAAATCCTGTTCCACTCCCGGAAGAATGACTCCCATTCCCTCCCACTCCCGTGTTGTTGTTGTTGTTTTTTGCCGATAACTGTCAATTACAGTAAAAATATAGTACAGATCACAGCGTGCCCACCTTATTAGTTGAATAAAAACCCAAAATGTCGTTTTTTGTTATTATATTGAACTGAAAGCCATCTTATTATGCACAGTGTTGCACAGATTAAATTTCATGTAAATCATCCATGCTAACACACACGTCTTCTATTTTAATTTTTTTGACATTTCACTCTCTATAGATATATTTTTCTATGTACTGTATTTTTAGATATATTCGAGTTTCGAAGTTTCTCGCTCAAGTTCACATGAGACCTAAAGCGCATCCTGTTTGCTTAAAAGCGCAACGTTTCGTTGTTATTCTGAGTGCACACAAATAAACGTAGAGTCTTTACAGATTTGAAAGATGTAACGTATTAGGCTACTTTTATCTGTATGACCAAAAATGATGGAGATTTTAAGAGCAAGTGAGCGCACCGGAGCCTGTCTTGCAGCAAACGCGCTTCCACACAAACACTTCAATAGCGCACATTTCTCTAGGTTAACATCATATTGAGCGGCCATGTAAAGTTGCTACTACATACATCTTTCAGATGAAAAGCCATATTTGAGGTTGATGAATGATAGGTGAGCGTTTGGATGTCCTGCCCGATTGTATTACCACCTAGACCAGCCGTTAACAATCTGTCCATCACGGACTGCGAGCCTCTAGTTCAAGACTCGTTCGCCCTACAGTGCAATTCGGCTAGGTATACATCCGCGCTAAAATATCAGGGTGAAAGTCATCATAGCTTGCGTAGTATAGACCAGCTCCCAACCCAACTTTGAGAATAGATTAGCGATATTTTTTTATCGCCGATAAAGATCTCACGTTAACGCAATGCGTTAACGCCCGATATGACCACCACTAATATATATTTATATATGTGTGTATATATATATATATATATATATATATATATTAGAGGTGGGCATAGATTAATTTTTAATCTAGATTAATCTAGATTAATTTTGGAATTAATCTAGATTAATCTAGATTAAAATGGCTCATTTGAATTCTGCGAAGGCATTCAGAATATGTGTGCTACCCAAATAATAATGTCTAAAAGTAAGTCTTTGAGAACGGGTTTCTCAAGCCAGGTGGCACATTAGACCAGGGCTCATCTCCTGTTTCCAAAATGCATCACAAACTTTAATCTCTTCCCGTCCCAATCCCACGAAAAACTGGAGGAAAATCCCGTTCCACTCCCGGAAGAATGACTCCCATTCCCTCCCACTCCCGTGTTGTTGTTTTTGTTTTTTCGATAACTGTCAATTACAGTAAAAATATAGTACAGATCACAGCGTGCCCACCTTATTAGTTGAATAAAACCCAAAATGTCGTTTTTGTTATTATATTGAACTGAAAGCCATCTTATTATGCACAGTGTTGCACAGATTAAATTTCATGTAAATCATCCATGCTAACACACACGTCTTCTATTTTTATTTTTGGACATTTCACTCTCTATAGATATATTTTTCTATGTACTGTATTTTTAGATATATTCGAAGTTTCAAGTTTCTCGCTCAAGTTCACATGAGACCTAAAGCGCATCCTGTTTGCTTAAAAGCGCAACGTTTCGTTGTTATTCTGAGTGCACACAAATAAGCGTAGAGTCTTTACAGATTCGAAAGATGTATTAGGCTACTTTTATCTGTATGACCAAAATGACGGAGATTTTAAGAGCAAGTGAACGCACGAGCCTGCCTTGCAGCAAAGCGCTTCCACACAAACACTTCAATAGCGCACATTTCTCTAGGTTAACATCATATTGAGCGGCCAAGTAAAGTTGCTACTACATACATCTTTCAGATGAAAAGCCATATTTGAGGTTGATGAATGATAGGTGAGCGTTTGGATGTCGTGCCCGATTGTATTACCACACAGACCAGCCGTTAACAATCTGTCCATCACGGACTGCGAGCCTCTAGTTCGAAGACTCGTTCTCACCCCCTACAGTGCAATTCGGCTAGGTATACATCCGCGCTAAAATATCAGGGTGAACGTCATCATAGCTTGCGTAGTATAGACCCAGCTCCCACCCAACTTTGAGAATAGATTAACGGCGATATTTTTTTTATCGCCGATAAGAGTCTCACGTTAACGCAGCACGTTAACGCCGATAACGGCCCACCACTAATATATATATATATATATATATATATGTATGTATGTATGTATGTATGTGTATATATATATATGTATGTATATGTATATATATATATGTATGTATGTATGTATGTATGTATGTATGTATATATATATATATGTATGTGTGATATATAACTATATGCAGTGTGAAAAGCACTTAATAAAACAAATTTAAATTGAATACTAATGATTGTTATGTCGCTTAGAGGTTTACCAAATGAGAGCAGCTAAATGATCTAGGTCACACTCTATTTTAAGGTCCAATTCTCACCACTAGCAAACCATTAACTATGACTTTTGCCTCGATATACTCCTAATTTGCTGCTTGTTAATAGTTAGTAAGGTAGTTGTTGAGGTATTTGGGTAGGATTAGGGATGTAGAATATGGTCATATGGTCAGAATAGTTTATGTGCTTTATAAGTACTAATAATCAGCATGTTTATAACAACATGTTAATAATAGGAATGCTAATAAGCAACTAGTTAATAGTGAGAAATGGTCCCTATACTAACACTTTAGTATAGGGACCAGTTCTCACTATTAACTACACTGACCTAAAATAATGAAACAATTAACAATTAAAAGTAATAATAATAACCCTAAATAAATAACACATTTACATAAGAAAATGCATTTTATGTCAAATGCAGGAGGATTCTCAAGGTGTGCACTAAACAAGATGACCAGATCAGTAATTAATGCTGTAAGCTAACATCTAAATGCCAATTAATTTGTCCGATGGAGTGCATCAGCACTCTCTAAAACAAAGCTTGTCCTTGGATACTCTTTAAAATTTAAGTAGTGAATCATGAATGCTGTTCAGAGCCAGACAATTGGCAAACAACCATCCAGTGGTTTCATATTTAAAACATACTCAATTCTACAAATGCAAAACCAGTTTAGAATAAGCTGGAGTGCTCCGCTCCCACTGAGTAGCACTTACACTAAGTGATGTCTGTATATTTATTCTGATGCTGATGTTTGCATGTGTGCAGCAGCTGTGGAGCGATGTGCCGACCGGTGCACTGGGTATAGTCTTAATTATGGTGTGGGATCCTAAAAGCCCAGCAGAAGCTGGCAGCACCCAGGAGGAGAAGCACACGGCACCTGAACTCGAGCAAATGAAAGTCATCAATCATGTGAGGATGCACCACATCCATTCGCTGACTGAACACCGACCTGCACGCACACGCACACACACTCGCACACACTCTCACACACACACACGCGCACACACACACACACACACACACACACACACACACACACACACACACACACACACACACACACACACACACACACACACACACACAAACACACACACACACACAAAAAGACTCATTTGAAAATCAGGCAGTTCATCTGCATGTCTGATTGAAGTTTGGTAGAAATAGCAATTCATGTTATTTATGTTATTTCCATGTAAACTTTTCATATGAATAATTTGCATGTTAAACATAACTTTCAATTCAATGCACAGATTTATTAACCATTAAAATAATAAAAACATTTGTATTGCATTTGTCCACATTTTACTGTAAATGAGCAATCCACAACTGTATAAACATACCAACTTTTAAATCAGAACCATTTACATTTAACAAGTTTCCAACTCAGAGTAAAAAAGAACATACAATACACAACTGCAATTTTATTTCTCTTTTTTTTTTAACACTACCTTATATATTTTAATAACTATTAAGCCTTTATTACTCATAGTTATGACTTAAATTATCTCAATATCATTTAAAATACTGCTGTTAAAAATCTGGGGTTTGTAAGATTTAAAATATTTCTAGTTAAATTAAATGCTTTTTAAATATCCTGAAAACAAAAGTGTCAATGTATCCACAAAAAATATTAAGCAGCACTGTTAACAATGATACTAATTTTAAATCATAATTTTTTTTCTTGAGCAACATATCAGCATATTAGATTGATTTCTGAAGGATCATGTGACACTGAAGACTGGAGTAAGAATGCTGAAAATTCACCTTTGCCATCACATGAATAGTTTACATTTTTAATAGGTTAAAGTATAATTCTCACCATATTCTTGATAAAAAAAAAATGCAGCCTTGAAATAAACGTATACAAATGATTTAAAAAATCATATGGACCTGAACGTTTGAACGGTAGTATAAATCTCACAATGTGACTATTTATTTTAATCCTTAACTCACAATTAGCTGTTTAAGTTTTCTAAATATTGCTGAAAATATTTCCATAAAATTACCTTAGCGTAATTGCCCACAGCTGAGGTATTACTGAGCGTTTAGAACATCACTTTGCATGCTATTTGTACGCTATAATTCTAAAAATTTTAAAGCAAATTTGGTCGTAAAACAACAGTTTCTGCCAAATAACATATTTTCACTACAATTTGCAGGTGCTATATGACACATTCACAGCTAAATGTGTAATTGTATCTCTTTAGTTTGAAAGCATTGCTTTTAAATTAAAGTTGAGGTTAATTTTTTTATAACCTTCAATCAGCACAGCATCTCTACAGTTTTTTTTACTTTTATGAGCAATGATAGTCCAACTGAGTTTGTAAATATTAGGCTGTTCTTGAGTGTTTGCCAAAAATGTCAGATGTAATCATAAGTGGGATCTTATGAAACAGCACAGTAACTATTAGTTTGATCAATAAATCATATCTTTAACTTTTAAGTTTTTAGTTAAACTCTAATTACACTGAGTAAGGATTTTTTTTCTGTGGTTGAAACAGTAGCTTAAGCTATCAGTTAACATGGTAAATACTAAAATGAGCAACACAGACCAAACTGGAGTTTAATACTATTTTAAATTAACCTAACATGACAAAAAAATGAATGTGCAGCTCATTTAAACGTCTTTTTCTCTCTCACACACACACACACACACACACACACACACACACACACACACACACACACACACATAGATGCGCCTGTCGTCTTGCAGGTACATTTGACAGGGGGTTAACATAATTGAACTGCCCTGAACGTGTTTATAAGGGATGACAGACTGTTGGTTGTCTCTGGGCATTCTGGCCTAATTAAAGAAGACACCGCAGTGAAAGGGCAGCGGTGTGGCAGGCCTGACTCCAAACAGATGCTGCAATGAAATGTGAAGGTGAGCTTCCCTCAGACACCTTCCTAAACTTGTAACACTGTCAGCCCCAGCGGCTTCTGCTGGCCGTAAACCTGCAAAATGAACACCCAGCTCAGCAGGTTCTCTCATGCAATTTAGACACAAACCACTGGATTTTATGGCTACTGCATTCTGACCATAACCTGCTTTTACATACTATATCTGATATTAATGGGATGTGTTTGCAGGCGCTAATTTCAATGTATCATTTAATTATTACCAAAATAATGATTTAGAGATGTTCTTATTGACATCAAATGTTTAGTAATTTGATATGCTTAGTATTTACTAGATCAAATAACAACTGCAAAAAAAAGTTTCTGGAGACTATGTTAATTTTATAGTTATTTAATCTTACTTATTATGACTTACACTGTTCCTAATTGACATCAAATGCTTGGTCATTTGTTTTGTTCAATGTTTACTAGATCGACTTTAATCCTATTAATGAAAAAGTATGTTTATTTCGGCATATCTTGTTGAATTAATTAGTTATGTAATATTAGTTTGCATTGTTTTATGCTATGTGTTTACGTGACTAGATATTGTAATTTTATCTTACTATATATCAAGGTTTGTTTATTCGTCACATACTAAATTATACAGGGTATAATCAGAAGTGAAATGTAAATCAAGTCAGGTCCGCTCATCTTGTTGTGTTGGTGAGCCAAGACAATTTTCCATTCAGGTGGACAATACAATAATACTATACTATACTATCACGGCTTACATATTTTCTGTAAGTATTTGGATATTCGATATGTTAGATCCAAATTAATCCAAATAAATAATTATGTCCACATATTATGTTGAATTAATTACAGATGTGCTATTTATATTCTTTTATAACTTAATCCACACAACATTTTGTCTTTTTTTATAATTTTAGTAAGTCATATTCAAAAAGGATTTAAAAAATCCAAGTCAAAGTTTAAAAAAAAAATAATAATAATATATATATATATATATATGTGTATGTATATATATGTATGTGAATGAGTAGTTAGTAATCAGCACAAGGTAGCTTGGTTCTTTGCAAGTTGTTTTAAGTTTTTTGTGTAATTATTTTATCTCCCTGAGCCTTCAAAACACCGAACAATTTCACTGGAATGGTCCAATTAAAAAGCACAATTTCTTCTTGAGCAGACCGCCCACAGTTGGGCAGGTAATTATGGTAATGTTTAATTAAATATTAATTTGAACAATCAGAACTGTAAAGGTTGTGTCAATGGGTGGGATAAGACCTGATATCACTGAAGTCACTGTCATCAAAAGAGTGACCTTTTGTTGCAATCGTGAAATTGTATTCACTCTCTCTTCTTATCTATCCTATATATGTTTTTTCTTTCATTTTCTTACCCTTGTGCCAATTACTAATTATCCCCCTAATACCCACCCACCCACCCACCACATCAAACACTGAGAGGAGCTCTGACAAATATATGGCAACCACAAGCATTTACCAGACTCATTATGTTTAATATATTGCCAGAACAGTGAAGGTGGCCCAGCATGGCCCAATCTCTCCTCAGGAAAGAGCACGTTTTTGCTGTTGCCTTGACAACATCAGGTAAGCCTAGCTTGAGAGGACCTAAGAGTTTTGTTAAAGGAATTTCCAAATGCATTCATTTCCCAGCTGGTCTGATACACATGAAATCAAAGCCCTGTAGCACAGTGGCAGGTGTTCATTTCAACAGGGGATGATTCAAATATTTTTGCTTGTGAGAGAATCATGAATGATCAACATATGCAGTCAGGGACAATTCCAGTGTCTCAAGATGACTGTGAGCATTAACAAAAACAGAGGAAATAGCTGAAATCTGGCTGTTTTTGCTGAACACTACAAGCCACAGAAGATATGTTTTTATCTTTTTTAGTATTTTATATGTTTTTTATGTTTTATATTTTAAGATTTCCCCAGAAATGTCTCCATCCCAAAAATTTTGGCTACAGACATAATCGATAAAATGACAGCAAAATTGGACAAGAAATCTCACAGGATTGCACTGAAAATGGCCACAAAATACACACAGTGATCAGAACAGAAAAAACAAAACAAAACACCCTCACAACACCTATAGCAATTCCATATTGATTATATAGAACCAGTGTTGTTGTTATACTATAATGCTAACACTAAATATATATTTTCTTTTAAAAATTGGTAGTTGAAACATAGCTGAAAAAGCAAAAACTAATTTTAAAAGAAATACATGTTAAACTAAATTAGAACTGCAACAGTTTGCAATAATACAATTACTAAATTAAATTAAACTAATACTAATACTGAAAAAAGTAAATACACATTTATATATATGTAAAATAATAATAATAATAATAATAATAATAACAACAACAAAGGCACTTAACTAATATTATAATTGTAATGGTGTTTTACACAAGGAACACATTTTTTAAGGAAATGTATCTGTTTATATATATATATATATATATATATATATATATATATATATATATATATACAGTGCCCAGCGTAAATGAGTACACCCCTTTGAAAAGTAACATTTTAAACAATATCTCAATGAACACAAAAACATTTTCCAAAATGTTGACAAGACTAAGTTTTATATAACATCTGTTTTACTTATAACATGAAAGGTTAATAATATAACTTAGAGAACAACATTTTCAGTTTTACTCAAATTAGGGGGATGCAAAAATGAGTACACTCCATTGAAAGTCTCTGGAGCAAAGCTAAATTTTAGACTACAAATGTCTAATTTAGCAAGAATTCAACCACAGGTGAGTCTAACTATTCATTACACAGGTGACAGTTGACTATAAAAGGGTGTTACTTAAAGAAAACCCCTTCCCATTTCATGCTGTCAGTAATGGTACCACATGGAAGAGAAATGTCACAAGACCTGAGAAAGAAAATCATTTCTTTACATAAGAAAGGTGAAGGCTACAAGAAGATCAGCAAAGCTTTACTTATCAGTCAGAATACTGTAGCAAAAGTGGTACAAACATTTAAAAAAGATGAAACTGCAACCAACTCACAGAGACGTCCAGGTCGTCCATGGAAGTTAACACCTCGTCAGGAGTGTCTTCTGATGAGAAGGGTTGAAGAAAATCGACATGCATGTTCACTGCAGTTATCTAAAGAAGTAGAAAGCCAAACTGGGGTGACTATTTTCAGTGACACAATACGGCGTACACTGCAGAGGAATGACATGCATGGGTGCCACGAAAAGAAGCCTCTCCTAAAGCCCAGGCACAAAAAAGCCCGCCTAGAATTTGCCAGGGCCTATGCTGACAAAGATGAAGACTACTGGATCTCTATACTCTGGAGTGATGAGACCAAGATAAATGTTTCTGGAACTGATGGCTTCAAAACTGTATGGCGTCGCAAAGGTGAGGAATACAAAGAAAAATGCATGGTGTCTACAGTGAAACATGGTGGTGGCAGTGTTGCATGAGTGCTGCTGGTGTCGGGGAGCTGCATTTCATTGATGGCATCATGAATTCACAAATGTACTGCTCTATACTGAAAGAGAAGATGCTACCATCACTCCGTGCCCTTGGTCGTCGTTCACTTTTCCAACATGACAATGATCCTAAACATACATCTAAGGCCACTGTTGGATTTCTGAAGAACAGGGTGAAAGTGATTCAGTGGCCAAGTATGTCTCCTGATCTGAACCCAATCGAACACCTATGGGGAATTTTGAAGAGACAAGTTGAGCATCACTCTCCATTCAGCATCCAATCTCTAAAAGAGGTCATTCTTGAAGAATGGAAAAAGATAGATCTGGCAAAATGTCGCCAACTTGTTCATTCCATGCCTAGAAGACTTGGTGCTGTCATTAAAAATCACAGAGGCCATACAAAGTACTAGATTTAGTAGTTTTTGTTGTGGGGTGTACTCATTTTTGCATCACCCTAATTTGAGTAAAACTGAAAAATGTGTAATCTAAGTTATATTATTAACCTTACTTTCATGTTATAAGTTAAACAGATGTTATATTAAACTTAGTCTTGTCAACATTTTGGAAATGGTTTTTGTGTTCATTGAGATATTGTTTAAAATTGTACTTTTCAAAGGGGGTGTACTCATTTACGCTGAGCACTATATATATATATATATATATATATATATATATTCCAGGCCACTGTCAAAGAAACCTGGGCTTCCATACCACCTCAGCAGTGCCACAAACTGATCACCTCCATGCCATGCCGAATTGAGGCAGTAATTAAAGCTAAATGAGCCCCTACCAAGTATTGAGTACATATACAGTAAATGAACATACTTTCCAGAAGGCTAACAATTCATAAAAAACATAATATTTTATTTTATAGGTCTTATGAAATATTCTAATTTGTTGATATAGTGAATTGCTGGGTTTTTGTTAAATGTGAGCCACAATCATCACAATTAAAATAACAAAAGACTTAAAGTACTTCAGTTTGTGTGCATTTAATTTATTTAATACACAATTTTCACAATTTGAGTTGAATTACTGAAATAAATTAACTTTTCCACGACATTCTAATTTATTGAGATGCACCTGTACGTGACTGAACTGCTGGGTGGAGAGCAGTATGTTTCCCGTTCAGTTGTGCTGCCAGCCTTGTGCCACTTGAACAAAATTATGGAGTCCACAGATGATGATCCAGTCTATGTAGTTAAATTAAAAACAATTTTAGACCTAGCTAAAAGGGAGGACAGCACAAACCTTACATGGCTGAAGATCGCTACTGCTCTTGACCCAAGGTTTAAAGACCTGAAGTGTCTTCCCAAAAATGAAAGGACTGAGGTGTGGACCAAGGTTATTTTCGTAAACGAAAACTGAAACTAAGACTAAAACTAAAACTATTGGTAAAAAAAACTGAAATAAAATTAAAACGAAATGAAACTAACAACAGTAACTGAAAACTGTGCCAGAAAATCGAACCTGTGGTTGTTTAGGGAAATAGATGAGCTTCATGCACGTGAGCTGCGTCCTAAGCGGCTATTCACAGAGAATGAGTTTCAATGATGATTGCAAAGAATATGCCTGCATCCCAATGTGTCCATGCTAAATTCTATGTGATATTAGTCATTTATAATACTATTTAGGAAATATACGGTGGATAGTATGCACATTGGGACGCAAGGCATGCTTTCTCAAATCTAGCACTGGAGGGTCATTGTCCTGCAGAATTTAGCTCCAACCCTGATAGAAACTCAACTACCTGATGCTGTCTGGTAACTCTGAAAACCTTGATTAGCTTGTTGTTTGCAAACTATTGTCATATTAAACAAAAGTACATCTTTAATATGAATGAATATGAACATGAATGTGAAATAATAAATTGTATACATATAAGTTGCATATTTTAGTTTTTTGTTGAATTGTAAATAATTATTTAATTTGTATTATTAAGAGGTTTGCACAACATTGCTGAAATTAAATGTTTGGTCTACACTGGAAGTGTTCCATTAACATCTGTTAAACTATAATTACTAAAATTGAAACTAAAATTTATAAAAACTAAATATAAATATGTTCACAACATACAAAAACTAAACTAAAATGAACAAAACCATTAATGAAACTAACTAAAACTAAACTGAAATAATAGGGAATTTGAAAATTATATACAAATAAAAACTAATAAAAAAATTCAAAACTATAATAGCATTGGTGTGGACTTTAGTAAGCAACCAGGTAATGGCAACAAGTCCTGGAAAACAACAGTCTAACGAGACAACAGTCACCAAGGAAGAGAAGGGTGTCTGTCTTGCTGGTTACTTCTGATTCAGAGACAGATGATGATGAAGAGTCCATAGAAAAATGTCTGAACCGCTACAAAGCAGAGCCAAAAATGGAGAGGTGTCCTCTAAAGTGGTGGGCAAAGAGAGAAGCAACACATGCCAGGCAGGCACCCATTGCATGCAAGTATTTGTCAACCCCCGCAACCACAGTGCCTTGTGAGAGGTTGTTCTCGCTCTCAGGTCACATCATTCAAAAGAAGAGAGCTACATTGTCCCCTGATAATGTCAACAGACTGGTCTGTCTCAGCAACTTGCTGTATGTGAAGGAGGTGAAGCTGAATTGTTTCTACTTTTCTAGTTAATGTCCTGAACTCTCAGCAATATTATTTTACATGTAAAATTACATTGTTGTTATTGTTATTATTGTTGTGCGTGAAAATCTAAGTAGATCACCAGTTTTTAAATACTTAGATCAGCCCTTCTGGCACCAACAACCATTCCACGTTCAAAGTCACTTAAATCCCCTTTGTTCCCTATCGAGCTGTCACGAGACATCACGGAGATTTCTCCGTTATGGGAACTCCTTCCCTTCAACCTTTCCTGAAGTCCTATTGGCTCACGCCAGTCAAATGACTGGCCAATTGTCGCATAAAGCATGCAAACGACGAGCTCGAGACAGTATAAATGCGATGCTCGCGACAATTATATCAGAATCTTTTACTTCACCTTGAACTCGTGATGGCTTCAGTGTGTAAGATCTGCGCGGGACCCATCGAACCGCTGGATCAGCATCTCCACTGCGTCGCCTGCCTGGGCCTGGCCCACGCCGAGGCGGCGCTGGACGAGTCCGACTGTGGACATTGCGCAGACCTGCCGGTCCGCGTGCTCCGGGCCCGCCGCGATGTGGTTCGCGGCCTGTTCGGGGTGGGGCTCACTGCCGCCAGCGTGCGCCGCTGGTGAGCCCCTCTCCTGGAGGCGGAGCGTCGTCTTGCCGTGCCGCCGAACCCAACGGGTCGCCGTTCACGATCTCTTTCCCCGAGGACTGTTTCCGCCCCCTTCCAATATTGAGGATTCGTAGCTTTTGGCCACGAGGCGGCGAGGCCATGTCCATCTCGGCCTCGGAGAAGGACGGTTGGGCTGGATCGAGCCCGAGCAGCTAGGCAGCTCAGAGCCTTCAGGCCTCCAGGAGGAGCTCATGAGGGTTCTGTCGAAAGCTGTTCAGGAGTTGGAGCTCACCTGAATCCTCCGGAGGAGCCTGTCAGGAGTAAGCTCGACTCGTGGTACTTCAGGTCCACACGCAAAGCTGACGCAAGGACATCGGTGCCTTTCTTCCCGATGTTCACGAACAGCTCGTGAAGACGTGGTCTGCGCCCAATCTGCGCGCCGTCCATTCTAACACGCAGGCCATGTTCTCCCACGTGGATGGGGCGGAGGCCCACGGTTACGCGGCGCCTCCCCGTCGAGGAGACCGTTGCTGCACACCTGTGCCCTGCAGCAGCGAAGTCCCTAGGCCCGGACATCAGCCTGCCGTCGGCCGTGCAGAACCACCGCCCATCTCGCTAATAAGGCGTATGCCTCTGATGGCGGCGGCATCAGCGTCGCCATGGCAGTGCTGCAGGTGTTCCAGGCCAAACTCCTGCAAACGGCGGAGGGCGGAGTCCTCACTCCTGAGGCGAAGGATCTGCGGCGCTGCGACGGACTTCGCTGATGGCGACGAAGCGAGCGGCCCAGTCTGTGGGTAAGGCCATGGGCTTTATGGTCCTTCAGAGGCACCTCTGGCTAAATTTAGCTGACCTAAAGGATGCCGATCGAAAGGTGCTCCTAAACGCTCCTATATCTCCCTCCGCCTCTTCGTGATGCCGTGGAGACCATAACCGAGCGATTCGCTGAGACTCAAAAGCGCGATGAGTCACGTGATGCCTAGACGCGCCCCCCAGCAACAGACTGCTAGATCCAGATCTTCGTCAGCGCATGGCTCTGCCCAGCGGAGAGATTTTCCCAGGCCTGCCCAGGCTGGGGCTACTGCTACTGCTCCTCGACAGGAGCCAGGACGTCCGGAGGAAGGTGTGGGGCTCCGGCAGGAAGCGCCAAGGTCAGCGGAGAAGCCCGCGACGCGACTCTCGCCCGCCCCCGGCTGCTAAGCCGTCTTCCTGACGATCGGAGGGAGGGAGGAGAGCGCGAGAGCAGCCCGGCTCTAGCGCCCAAAGTTCAGCTGCTCAAATGTGTGTGTGTTGAGTGTCCATTCAATAAAAATGCATACTTTCTCACAAAAAGAGCTTTCTCCTCCTCACTCAATAAATGCGGTTCCCCTTGCCCCGCCTCAGTGCAGTGCAGGTCCGCATCCAACACAGGTTATAGCCGCGCACCCAACGACCGAGCAGCTAAAGCCGCTGCGTCAGTTCATAAGCGTGGAAGGTTATTCCGGGAATCTCGCTGGCTACTCAACGTGATAGAGCGGGATATACTCTTCAATTCAGACGCAGACCACCCGTTTCAATGGCGTGGTGCAGTCTCTAACATCGCCTCGAAATGCCCAGGCTCTGAGGCAAGAGATTGGCTGTCTGCTCGAGAAAGGAGCAGTAGAGCGAGTCCCACCACACGAGCTGGAGCGGGTTTTACAGCCGCTACTTCGTGGTACCCAAGAGGGATGGGGGGCTTCGCCCAATTTTGGATCTCAGACCCATCAACATAGCGCTTTGCGAACGTCCGTTCAGGATGTTAACGCTGAAGCAGATCCTGGCGCAGATTCGCCCCGGGGACTGGTTTGCGTCCGTGGATTTGAAGGACGCGTACTTTCACATTCAGATAGCGCCGCATCACAGACGGTTTCTGAGGTTTGCTTTCGAGAACACAGCGCATCAATACTCTGTTCTCCCGTTCGGGCTGGCTTTGGCCCCGCGCACATTTTCAAAGTGCGTGGATGCAGCACTTTCCCCCCTCAGAGCGGGCGGGATGCGCATCCTAAATTATCTGGACGATTGGCTGATTTTAGCTCAGTCCCGGGACACGCTACTCAGCCATATAGACTCGCTGCTTATTCACCTGGAGTCCCTAGGGCTATGTGTGAACAGGCGAAAGAGCATTCTCGCCCCGAGTCAGTCCATTCTGTATTTGGGAGTTTGCATGGACCTCCTAGAATGAGAGCCCGCCTCGCGAGCGCGTGGCGGCCATTTTGTCTTACCTACGCCATTTCAGAGAAGGCAGCTCTGTTCATTTGAAAGAATTTCAGAGACTACTGGGACTCATGGCGTCAGCTTCGCAGTGTGTCATCTGGGCTTATTACACATGCGACCACTGCAGCTGTGGCTGGAAAACTCGAGTCCCCTGGACGGCATGGACCTCGGGACGTTTGAGTATCGCGGTCACCCGCGGCTGCATCGAAGCTCTGGCTCCGTGGTGCAACCCGAATTTCTTCAGCCGGGAGTCCCCTGGGGTTGGTGACCTCACGCAGCGTGGTGGTCACAACAGACGATCGACGCCGGCTGGGGAGGCGGTGTGCGAGGGATGCCAGCTTCGGGCAGTGCAGTGGTCAGAGCCTCAGATCCGTGGCACATAAACCGATTGGAATTGGAAGCAGTTTTTAGCTCTGAAGGAGTTTCAAGCACAACTGGAACGGCAGCATGTACTGATTCGCACCGACAACACGCCTGTAGTCGCAGACATAAATCGCCAGGGTGGCGTCCGTCAAGGCTTTGTGCAAGCAGGCAGCGATGTTACTGCTATGGGCGGATTCTCGCCTTCTATCCATCAGAGCAACGCACATCCCCGGTCTTTTGAATCGCGGGCAGACATGCTTTCAAGGAGGAGAATTCCTCAAGGGAATGGAGGTTACACCCGAGTCGGTTCGGATGATTTGGAACCTCTACGGGAAGCAGAAGTGGATTTATTCGCTACGAGCGAGAATGCACACTGCCCGTCGTTCTCTCTGTCCCACTCCCGTTGGAAGGGGACGCTCACAGCGCGCTGGCCGACAGCCAGGCTTTATGCGTTCCTCCGATCAAGATATTGCCTCTGGTGTTATGCAAGATCAGGGAGGAGCGAGCGTCCGTCATACTCATAGCTCCGAACTGGCGAACCAGCCTTGGTTTCCGGACCTGACAGAGCTGCTGATAGCCCCCTGGCCGATTCCGGTCAGGAAGGACATGTTATCTCAGGTGGACGGCTCGGTGTGGCACCAACCCAGAACTATGGAACCTTCATGTGTGGTTGCTTCAGGGTTGTCAGGGGAGCTAGATGCATTGCAGGCTCGTGTGGTCGGCACACTCACGGAAGCGCCGAGCACCCTCTACAAGACGATTATATGCCTTAAAATGGGGAGTGTTTGTGAAATGGTGCCATCAGGCTCACATCGACCCGGTTGTTTGCACCGTGTTGGATGTTCTGAGTTTCCTGCAGTACAGGCTGGATAGTGGATCATTACCCTCGACGCTAAAAGTCTATGTGGCGGCCATTGCCGCGTTCCGTTCACCGCAGGGTGGCCAGTCGATCGGCAGAGACCCCATGGTGGTGAGTTTTCTTAAGGGAGCGAGAAGGCTACACCCTCCGAGGCCACCTTCGGTTCCGCCTTGGGACCTAGAGGTGGTATTAAGAGCTCTCTCTCAGCCACCTTTTGAGCCGTTATCATCAGTGGGTTTGAGGGAGTTGTCTCTCAAAACTGCACTCCTTCTTGCACTCGCGTCAGCCAAGCGCATAGGAGATTTGCACGCCTTTTCTGTGGATAGTGACTGTATTCGCTTTGGACCCGGTGACTGCAGCGTCACTCTCCGGCCAAGAATGGGGTATGTACCTAAATCACTTTCTACACCCTTCAAGATACAGACTGTTTCTCTGTCTGCCTTGTATTCCGAGTCAGCAGCCTCGAGTGAAGCAGATGCTCAGACTTCGGTGTGCCCTGTCAGGGCTTTGAGGATTTACATCGACCGTTCGGCGAGCTTTCGTCAATCTAACCAGCTATTTGTATGCTATGGTGGTTGTGCGAGAGGCCGTGCTGTGTCTAAACAGAGGCTCTCCCACTGGATCGTAGACGCTATTACGGCTGCGTATACGAACCAAGGTTTGGAATGTCCTTTACACATTAGGGGGCATTCAACGAGGGCCATGGCTTCCTCGTGGGCTTGGTCGAGAGGTATGTCTATTCAAGATATATGTGTTGCAGCCGGCTGGTCTTCTGAGAATACTTTCGCCAGGTTTTACAGGCTGGACGTTCAGTCTTTTGCCTCCCAGGTGCTGTCGGTAAGTGGCTGATGCATGTTTAATACATTGTTTGCTCTGCATACCCTTTTACTAATACGGTTGTTCTGCCCTGTGCTCAGTGCAGATTCCTGTATTTGTGTTGTTTATCTAGCGATACTTTTATCATGCTAGGTTGGGGTCATGCTATACAGTCTGTGCAGTTCCTTGCTCGTTGTGCAAGTTGCCCTGTTTCAGCGCAGCCAACGTTATTTCTATCCAGATATGCAAATTTGTATACCTTTGGGTTAGACGCTTATTGGCTTACAGCCACCTATCAGCGGTGAGCTCGCCTCAGCGTCACTATTGTGGGAAGTGTCTACGTATTCTATCTGCTGTGTTTTGGGGTAGGGCTTCGTAGCCTCTCTCACGGCGGGATTTAATATCGTTCCCATAACGGAGAAATCTCCGTGATGTCTCGTGACAGCTCGATAGGGAACGCTCCGGTTACTATGGTAACCTCGGTTCCCTGAGAGCGGAACGAGACATCACGGTAGACGCCGTGTTCGCTACTCCTCAGCTTACGGTGTTCAGTATCCGATTCTGATATAATTGTCGCGAGCATCGCATTTATACTGTCTCGAGCTCGTCGTATTTGCATGCTTTATGCGACAATTGGCCAGTCATTTGACTGGCGTGAGCCAGGACTTCAGGAAAGGTTGAAGGGAAGGAGTTCCCATAACGGAGAAATCTCCGTGATGTCTCGTTCCCGCTCTCAGGGAACCGAGGTTACCATAGTAACCGGAGCGTTCCCCGTTCTGATGCTCGGTTTGTACTTCAGCAAGTTGTCTTTACCACATCTAGATGCCTAAATGCATTGAGTCACAGCCATGTGATTGGCTGATTAGCAATTTGTGTTACCAAGCAATTGAACAGGTGTACCTAATAAAGTGGCCGGTGACTGTACGTATATCCTGTATATATTAGGGCCATCTGTCAATTACAATATTTCATCGTGATTAATCGAATGATTGTTATGTGTTAACTCGTGATTAATCACAATTGAATCATACATTTTATTTGTACTAAATGTACCTTAAATTAATACTTTTTCAAATGTTTAATACTCTAATCAACATGGGCATGGACAAATATGAATGCTTTATGCAAATGTATGTTTCTTATTATTGAAACCATAGTCAACATAGAGCACGAAGACTAGACATGTTTCAAAGGTAATAGATACTTTTCAAATAACTTGTTCATGTCTATTAGACACATTAAAAAAATAAATACCAGGTTCCCATTACTTGTCTTTCTTTGCACTGAGCAATTTACTTACACAAACCTGTTTACATTTTTGCATGAAAGAGCAAATGCAAATGCAAAATGTAAAATGTACATTTATTACATCTGACACAAGCAATATTTGAATTTGGACTATTGCTTTTGACACTGTTAACCATCAGATTCTCCTGACCACCCTCTCATCACTGGGCATCACAGGAATTCCACTTCGCTGGTTTGAATCCTATCTCAATGGCTGGTCTTTCAAGGTGGCCTGGGGAGGGAAGGTATACACAGAACATCAATTGGTCACTGGGGTTCCTCAGGGATCGGTTCTTGGACCCCTCCTCTTCTCCACTTACACTACATCACTGGTTCCCATCATACAAGCACATGGTTTCTCACACCCCATTACCCCATCAAGTTCAGTCAGAAATCTTGGAGTATATTTCGATGACCACCTGACTTTCAAAGACCACATTGCAAAAACGGCTCGATCTTGCAGGTTTACATTTCACAACATCAGAAAGCTCAGGCCCTTCCTTACACAGCATGCGGCACAACTTCTTGTCCAGGCCCTTGTCATTTCTAGACCAGACTTCTGTAATTCTCTTCTAGCTGGACTTCCATTATGCACAATCAAACCTTTACAGATGATTCAGAATGCAGCAGCATGACTGGTCTTCAGTGAACCCAAAGGGCTCATGTCACACCTCTCTCTATCTCCCTGCACTGGCTCCCGCTTACAGCTCGTATCAAGTTCAATACACAGATGCTTGCAAATAGAACAGCCACAGGCTCAGCACCCTCCTACTTCCGGTCACTAATAACAATCTTCATCCCCTCAAGAAGTCTGAGATCTGCAAGTGTCACCTCGTGGTGCCATCACAGAGAGGCACAAAATCACTCTCCAGAATGTTTTAATTCATCATTCCTGGCTGGTGGAATGAACTTCCCACCCCCATCCGGAATGCTGAATCCCTGACAATTTTCAAGCGACACCTGAAAACTTATCTCTTCCTTCATCACTTGACTTCTTCTTAAAAAAAAAAAAAAAAATAATAATAAAAAAGCCTTCTCTCTCTTTCGTTATCTTTGCTCTCTTTCCCTTAACCTCTCACTGTCTGGCTAGAATTTGCTCTGAACAATGCCTAGAAAACTCTATTACAAACACTTACTGTGTCTGGTTGTCTCTTTATAATGTATCACTTATTGTTTTACTCAATTGTAAGTCACTTTGGATAAAAGTGTCTGTTAAATGCATAAATGTAAATGTAGTATTTATTGTTAGATCTGTTTGCCTCTCTGTGCCCACATACTGTATATTGAGGCAGCTAAATTCTCAATAAAACGTTTTGCTATGAAAAGCAATCACAGTTCTGCACATAAACCTAGTGCGATAAAATGCGATATAGATTAATCACAGTTCTTTCATGATTTAACAGGAGGGGCATTTTTCATGCTGGGCCAGGTAGGTTTGTATACCTTAATAAATTAAATAATCATTTAAAAACGTTTGATGATCTGAATCTTTTAAGTGTGACATGCAGAAAATAAAGATAAAAACAGGAAGGGGGAAAAAACCTTTTCATGGAACTGTATATAGATTAGAGCAGCGCTTCTCAAAGTCCGGACTCTGGTCCTGATCCGGACCGGGAGGGAATTCAATCCGGACCCGCCTCCACCTCGTATTTCAAGCATAGTGTATCACTCAGACCTCCGTGCGACGTGCGTGGTACACACACACAAGCGGGCGCATGAAGCAGTGTTGCAGTGTTTACTGTCACAATGATAGACTGGAGGATTCAGTTGCGGAAATAGAAGGTTTATTTACAGGAATAAACAGAAATAGCGAAGCTATGGTGGAGCTCTCCATAGGCAGAGGCGGGTAACGCAGGGAAGCAATGGGCAGCCAAGTGTCCGGTGTTCGGAGTCCAGGAAACGGCAGGGCTCTGGAATCGCGGAACCAGGAACAGGAACGGACCGAATTCGCCGACCAGAACATGGCAGACACTGCAAGGATCTGACAAAGGGAGACAGCGTGACAGGATCTAATATAGCCCAGGTAATGACTCTCAGCTGGAGCGAATCAGCCTCAATCACACACACCCACAGACACCTGCTCACACACACGCACACACACACATATGACAAAGCGAGGATGGGACCGGGAACCCATGAACCGTGACAGTACCCCTCCCCCTAGGAGCACCTCTCGGCGCTCCCAGCCGACCTTACCTGTTGATTGTAATCATCAATAAGGGAGTGATCCAATATGTCCCTGGCCGGAACCCAACTTCTCTCCTCCGGACCGTAACCATCCCAGTCCACCAAGTATTAAAATCCGTGTCCCCTCCGCCTCGAGTCCAGAATACGGTTGACCGAATTGGTGGGTTCCCCATCTGCGAGTCGCGGCAGGGGAGGAACCGGAGTAGGCGGATTAAGGTGAGACCGAAAAACAGGTTTAACTTTGGACACATGGAACACGGGATGAATTCTCCTGTACGTAGGAGGGAGTTTGAGGCGGACTGTTACTGGACTAACAGGGCTCTAGACTAACTTTTTGCACTGGGTGCACTGGTGCGCCTAACTTTTTTTCTTAGGTGCACCAGCACAAAAGTTAGGTGCACCCAAATTTTTATATAGGCAATATTGACTAGTAAAACGACTAACTAACAATCTGGTCAACATAAAGTTCTTTATTTGAAGCACAATTCTACAAGAAATGTAACTTACTGAAAAAGTGTTGGTGCTTAAAGTGCTTCACTGAGCAGAGATTTAAACTTAAAACATCTCAAGATAAATAAAATCTAAATTAAGTGTTTTAAGGGTCAAACTGAACATCTCATGGCTCAATGAATTATGGACTATCCTCCATTGCAGTCACATGCCCCTCGGATGGCCAACTCCTGTAGTTTAGCTTTCTTGATCTTTGTCCTTGGCTAAACCAGCTGGCCACTCTCTCTAGCATCAACATCTTCCAGACTTGGCCCTTCTACACTGAGTCTTATCAGATCTTCCACTGTGTCTGAACGAAGGGATGCTCTAGTGCAGTGCTTCTCAAACCCCCCCCTTAAACCCATAAAACAATCCTGCGCCCCATCCCACCACAGACTACCAAATAATTGCACTAAACATAATGAAAAAAAGTATTTACAGTTTTTATAACCAATTCTTACTATGCAAAAAAGAAGTATACTTAGGCCTTTAGTGTTATGTTAGAAGCATTTTTATACTCATACCTTTTCTTGATTTAATATTTTGATTTTTTTTTTGCTTTATTTTCATTTAAATGTTTAGTTTTGAAATGTTGTATGCATTTGTCATGTTTATTTCATGTCTTTATCTTCTTAAATGTGTGTATATATTATGTATAGTTTTAACTTTTAATTTTAGTTACTTCTTATTTGTAAGCCGCTTTGGATAAAAGCGTCTGCTAAATGACAAAGTAAAGTAAAGAAAAAAATAACTGTTCTGTTCTGTCTAATCGTCTCTCTGTACTCATACTGTATTTTAATGCAGCCAAATTCTCATTAAAACTGTTTTACTTTATATATTTGACTGTTTATGTTGTCAGTCAACAGGATAAACATGAAATAATGACTGAAACACGTCCCTTTAAGAATTCATAACCAGCTCTCCCTTCCAAGAAGCTAGTCTGCACAAAAATACTAATTTATAATTGTATTGAGCCGTTGTCTGATGAAATCAAATAAGACACAATATAAGACAAGACAATTCCAGTGCTGTGATTTCTTCTATATTTGCATGTACATTTAGAGAAGCAATAATATCAGTTTTAACTGAACGGGCTCCTCTCAGACGCTTGCTGAACAGAGCAGATGCAGAGAAAGCGCGCTGATCTCGCGCCGTTGGCGATCACAGAGACACTCTGAGAGACTCGATTTGTCACTAGTTGCTTTTTGGAAAACAAAAGTTGCTATGGGGGTCTACAAAGGTGCTAAATGTCGCTAAGTTGGCAACACTGCACGCATCTCTACTACTCACCTCTTTCTCTCTGTCTGACTGCAGCAGCACACGTGACGCATTTGTCAACGCGCACACACACATACAGGAATGTCTGGACCACGGCCAATCAGAGGGGGGGTCCGCCCTTCACTATCTCTGATTGGTTTAGACCACGATATAAGCCTAACGGGAGTGTCTTTTGTTGAGTTTCTGAGTCGCGGATACTTTTTTTTCTTTTCTCGAATGGCTGGACGCACCAGTGCGCCCTGGGATTTTTGTTAGTCGCACCCATGAGAAATTAGGTCGCACGTGCGACCAAATTGGTCGCACTCTAGAGCCCTGACTAATAATTTTAGTGACAGGAAATGGGTCAATACATTTGGGAGCCAACTTATTACACACGGACCGGAGCGGAATGTTCTTGGTAGAAAGCCACACTTTTTGACCAACGACGTAGACGGGAGGCTTCGACCGGTGGCGATCAGCCTTAGCCTTGGTGCACGCCCCCACCCGGAGGAGAGTCTCTCGGGCTCTCGTCCAGGTACGATGACACCTCTGGACGAAGGCGTGAGCAGAGGGGACCGCGACTTCGGATTCCATACTAGGGAAAAGAGGTGGCTGGTAACCTAAACTACAGCTGGAGTTAAGACGTTTAGCGGACTGAATATATTCAAGATTCTTATGGTCGGTCCAAACTACGAAAGGAACCCCCGAACCCTCTAACCAGTGACGCCATTCCTCCAATGCTAGCTTGACGGCCAGCAACTCGCTGTTACCGATGTCGTAATTGCGTTCGGCAGGGGACAATCGATGGGAAAAAAATGCGCAGGGATGCAGTTTCCAACAGGACATTAGGGACTGTAACATCCTTTGTTTAACTGAAACATGCTCACGCCGTCGTTCCCGGACACAGCTGTAAGGCCGTCTGATAACTTTTCTGTTTTACGGACAGATAGAAGAGCCGAGGCTGGAAAAACCAAAGGTGGTGGAGTGTGTTTCATGATTAACAAGAAATGGTGTGACCCCAGGAATATCTCCATTCTGTCGCGTTCCTGCTCGCCTCATTTGGAACATCTCTCCATTATCTGCTGCCCATTCTATCTGCCCTGGGAGTTTTCATCAATCGTCGTTACTGCCGTTTACATTCCACCACAGACAGACACTAGATTGGCTTTGTCCAAACACCACGATGAGCTCAGCGGTTACATCAGTAAACACCCTGAGGCTGCCTCTATCAAGAAGGTCATGCCGAACTTTCACCAACACGTATCCTGTCCAACTAGGGGACCGAATACACTGGATCATTGCTACACTCAGTTTAAGAATGCCTACAAAGCTCTTTCCCTGCCGGCTTTTGGCAAATCGGACCATGCCGCCATTTTCCTCACACCGGAATATAAACAAAGGATCGTTCAGGAAAAGTGGAGAGGGAAGTGACACGCTGGTCATCCCACTCTGAAGCTATGCTACTGGTGCCTCTTGATGATGTCGACTGAGACATGTTCCGGGCAAGTTCATCTGATGTCAGCGAATTCACGGATGTAGCATTAAGCTTTGTCAACATGCTAACCGAGCAAGCCACTGAAACGGTAACAATAAGGACATTCTCTAATCAAAAACCGTGAGTGGACAGAACAATCTGCGATGCGGTTAACCATCGCACTGCCACATACAATGCCGGTATTTTGTCAGGAAACATGAGCGAGTACAAAGCATAGTGCTATGCTCTCCGACGGGCAGTTAGAGCTGCCAAACTCCGATACAGGGAGAGATTTGGGTCACATTTTCAGCTCAATGACTGTCAACGCATGTGGCAGGGACTGAAGACTATCTGTTCCTCTGGAAATAACTCCTCCGCAGAGGTGAGAGCAGATCCGTTGCTGGCCGAAGAGCTAAACACCTTCTACGGCCGCTTTGAATGTAATGGCGGCAGTGTGACTCTGCCGATCAGCACGTCAGGAAGCAGCAGAAAGAGCAGCGATGATCATGTTATCATCTGCGACAGCTGAGGAAATTCAGGGTCTCACCAGCTATCCTGAAAACTTTCTTTTCAGGGGCCATAGAAAGTGTATTGACTCAGTGCATCTCAGTGTGGTATAGTAACGCCACAAACCAGGACTGTAAAGCTCTGCAGAGAATTGTGCACTTAGCTGAGCGCATCTAAGGGGTCTGCTCTTCCCTCTCTGCAGGACAACTACCTCAAACGCTGCAAAAGCAGAGCTGTAAAAATCATCAAGGACTCAAATTACCCCAATAAATTGCCATCTGGCAAGCGCTTGAGGAGCATGATGGCAAAAGCTGAGAGACTGAGGAGGAGCTTCTTCCCTCAGGCCATCAGGCTCCTAAACTCAAACTCGGTCTCATAACATTTACATTACTCAATTGAATGTGTAAATACCCGGTACAACCATGTTTGCACATTCTTTTTGCTGTTTGCACATTCCTCTTGCACATCCCTGTTTATATTATTATTTATTAAGTCCACAGTATACTGTATTGCACATTTTATATCATCGCACATTTTACCCCTTATTTTTTTTTTCTTATTTTTATTTTATCTTTACCTGTATTTATATATATATTCTCTTGTGTTATGTTTAATTTTTTAATTTTGTGTCTGGGAAGTTTCCGGTCCCGAGTCGAAACCAGCCCACTAGTGTCTCCTCTGGCCCCACCCAGCTCATCTTCGTCTCTGCTGTCCCGTCCAGCTCATCTTCGTCTCCGCTGGTCCCGTCTAGCTCATCTTCATCTCCGCTGGTCCCGTCCAGCTCATCTTCGCTGGTCCCGCCCAGCTTGTCTTCGTCTCCGCTGGTTCTGTCCAGTTCCGCTCTACCCGAGCGCCCCCTGGTACCCCTGGGCTTGTTAGTGGATTATGAGGGGATGGTTTGTAGCCCAGCCCTAGAGCCTGCTCCTCACCAGCGCCCTCCAATGCCTGCTCCTCGCCAGTGCCCTCCAGTGCTTGCTCCTTGCCAGCGCCCTCCGGTGCCTGCTCCTCGCCAGAGCCCTCCAGTACCGACTCCTCGCAAGTGCTCTCAAGTTCCTCCGCTGGTCCTGCCCAGCTCATCTTCGTCTTCGCTGGTTCCGTCCAGCTCTCCAGAGCACCCACGAGAGTCAGAGCCGCCTGAGCGCCCACGAGAGTCAGAGCCACCCGAGCGCCCCCAAGAGTTGGTCCCGTCCAGCTCACCTTTGCCTCCGCTGGTCCCGTCCAGCTCACCTTTGCCTCCGCTGGTCCTGTCCAGCTCACCTTCGTCCCCGCTGGCACTGTCCAGCTCACCTTGGCCCACGCTGGTCCCGTCCAGCTCACCTCTGCCTCCGCTGGTCCCGTCCAGCTCACCTTCACCTTCGCTGGTCCCATCCAGCTCACCTTTGCCCTCCGCTGGCACTCTCCAGCTCACTTTGGCCCACGCTGGTCCCGTCCAGCTCACCTTCACCTCCCCTGGTCCCATCCAGCTCACCTTTGCCTCCGCTGGTCCCGTCCAGCTCGCCTTCCACGCCTCCAGAGCGCCCCCCGGCGCCTGCGCCTCCTGAGCGCCCCCCAGAGATGATGAGCTTCCCCAATCATTTTTTTTTTTTTGGGGGGTACCCTCCATGGCTGCCTGAGTCCCCGGATCCGCCATGGCTGCTTGAGTCCCCGGATCCACCATGGCCGCCTGAGTCCCATGATCCGCCATGGCCGCCTGAGTCCCCGGATCCACCATGGCCGCCTTAGTCCCATGATCCGCCATGGCCGCCTGAGTCCCCTGATCCGCCATGGCCATCCCGGAATGGGCACCGCCCACCCCCCCTACCCATTGGATGTTATACGGCGCGGGACGCGCCTATTGGGAGGGGAGGGGGGGGGGGATGGTAATGTCAGACTTTGTCTTCCTCTTCCTTGTGTTTCCACACCCATATACGGTCCTTCCTGTTTCGTGTCATTAGTTCATTAATCCCCGTCTGTCTTTGATTACTCCTCACCTGTTGCTGTTTCCCCTGATTACGTTATGTGTTTATAAGCCCTGAGTTTCCCCTGAGTCTTTGTCCGTTAACTCATCTATGTACGTCGATGTAGTGTGTATCCTGTGTTCCTTTATTAAAATCCCATTATTCCTCTTACCTCTCGTCTCCCGTGTCCTTCCCGCTACAGGACCGTGACAATATGGTATACAGGGGCTTCTTGGGATATTTCTCGAGTGAGAGCACAATGTTAACCTATCTTCCTCCGATGAGGTTGAGGTGGTCAGCAGGGGCTGCTGGGCGGAGCAGACCCAATCATGTTCCATCTTTTCATTCAAGAAACGTCACTTCTAATGCTCGCCAAAATTTTGGAGTCAGAGTGGCGCTCCCGGGCTGAAGACGGACCGTCATTCTCACTTGATGGTCTTCGGCTAGAAAGTCCTGATGCCAATATCCCTGGGTTTTTGAGGTTCGGCCCCTCTGGGGAAGAGGGGTGTACACCGCATTACATTGTGCCCGTCTCTCCTCAGTGCCCTCAGGAGATCTGTCTGATAACCCTGCCAGTGTTCCAGGGTGCAGGGGTCTCCAGCGAGCACTTCTGTCAGTTTCTTCCGCCCGGGAACGTAGCAGAGCTTAGAGGCTCGTCGCCCCTTTGGGGGTCTCTAGAGCAGCTAGAGCGGCCATCCCCTGCTGCTCCTCCGCTTCAGGGCACCGAGCTAGCAGCTCTAAGTACACCAGAGACCAGTCTTGAGAGACTGGTTCCCTTAGTAGAATATTTGGCAGCGTGGGAACTACTGCCAAATATGTCTTGGTGGGTCATGCATCAAGGCTTTCAACGGGGTCATTCCCATGCTGGTGAGTCCCGAGCAGGCTCTTGTAATGGAACAAGAAGTGAGCATTCTCCTGAGGAATGAGGCCAACGAGGTGGTCCCTCCTCTAGACAAAGAGTCCAGGTTCTACAGCCAAACTTCATTGTTCCGAGGAAAGATGGGGTATTGTGTCCTATTTTAGATCCAAGTTAACTGAACTGCTCAGTCATATGACTGAAGTTCAGGATGCTCTCTTCGAGCAGGTCGTGTCTCAGACCAGATCCGAAGACTGGTTGTTACGAGTGATCTATGATGCATACTTCCCATCTTCATCCTTCCCCATCACAGGAAGTTCCTGAGGTGTGCTTTGGGGGCTAAATCATGTCAATATCGGGTTCCTCCCTTCGGTCTTGCACTCTCACCCTGATTAACTCATCAGAGCAGATGGCAGTTTGGCATTGAGATGTTGTTCTCGCTCACATGAAAGAGATGGGGTTAAGACTTAATGCCAGAAAAGTGTGTTTCTCCAGTACAGAGGACCACTTATCTGGGCGTGGTGTGGGATCTGACCACGATGCAGGCACGTATGTCCCCTGCTCTGATCAAATCAATCCTCACGTCAGTCAAGAGAGTAAGAGAAGGCTGGTCACTCACTGTCAAGCAGTCTGATGTCAGCTGCGTCCAATGTGATACATTTTAGCCTGCTGTACATGAGACCCCTACAGTGGTGGCTCAAGACCAAGGGGTTTTTCCCAAGGGGAAACCCACTTCGCATGATCAAGGTCGTAACACTAGCGATGGATGCATCTCTCACCGGTTGGGGAGTGGACCTGAGTAACCACCCTGCCTGCAGTATATGTGGTGGTTGGGGCTGGATGCTATGGTACAGACTTGGCCGAGGCTTCGTCTGTACACCTTTTCCCGATTGCTCTGCTCACAGGAGTTTTAGAGAGAGTGCACCGGGATGGGGTCCATCTATTGCTAAAACCCTGTTCTGGCCGGGCCGAGAATGGTTCTCGGACATGATTTCTCTCCTTGACGGCTCTCCATGGGGGATTCCCGTCAGGAGGAATCTCCTCTCCCTGGCAAAGGGCATGATCTTTCACCCCTGCTTGGAGTTGTGGAAGCTGTGGGTGTGAGACTCAGGGTGCAGAGACCGTCAGCTTGATCCAGTTAACTGCCCATTTGTTACAGTGCTGGAGTTCTTGCGGGCCCGTTTCTCCAAACGTTTAGCCCACTCCACCCTGATGGTCTACGTGGTGGCTTTAGCAGCCTACCACACCCCCTCTTGGTGGCCTTTCAGTTGGCAAAAACTTATAATAAAATGTTTCCTCCAGTGCACTGAGGCCAGAGAAGCTTATGCTAAGTGGTGGATCAGGACCTTGACAAAGATTTGCGAGCCGCTCCTGGCTTTTCTGTTCTTTTGCCATAGCTGTGCTCTTCCACACTAGGGAGAAACTTGCAAGTCTGGCGGCATGGATATCTCATTCCCCTGGTGTTTTTCTTGATGCAGGGCCATGCCCCCCAAACAAGTTACTGTGCCCCCACTTTCCATCCTCTCCCCTCCTTGCTGAACGTGATCGATTTCGAAAGCGAAAGTGAAACCGATAAAACAGTGCACATAAGAAAGCAATTGCACACTTTAGTCAGCATCAGCAACTGCACGCTTGATCACAGATTGCATGCTTCCCACTCAACCCCTGAAATTAAAATGCCCCCCTGATGGAGGTGCCCTGGTGCCAGCTCAGCTCTGTGCTGTCTAACGCTGGCCGCTTGGTCATTAATTTAAAAAAAAAAAAACTTAAATTTAACAAATGAAAAAAATATCCCAAAGTTTTTCTAAATTAACTTAATAAAATAATGAAACGAAATACAATCACTTTGGAATTTCATACAAAAACTGAATTATTTTAATAGCTGAAACAATAGTAGGCCTATAATAGTAGGCTTTTTTGGTAGAAGGGGAAAAATGATGGGTTTGTGTCAGACTCGGCCCGATGATTCCGATTAGCTGTCGGACATGGGCCAAGCTAGGGCTTGAGCGTCTCGGGCCAGGGCCAAGCTAGGGCCTACATTTTAGGCCCGTGAAGGACTCTAATATAGATAGATAGATATGTTTCAGTCTAAAAAATAATAATTAATGTACAGATACAGTATTTAGAACACCGTTTAATTTGAAGAAAAATTGAAATACTGTTAAAACGCTGTGGTAACATTGTTATTCTGTAAGTGTTCTTGGGAGCAAACAGGTGACAGACTGCTTCTCGCAACATCTAGCTCATGCAAAGATCAGTCGTGTTTTTCCATGAGTGTATGTGTGTGGGTGGATGCCTGTGTGCAATTAGATCTAATGAGCCTTGCATTTCACTGACCTCTGTCACAATCTTGACACTTAGTCTTTGATTAAGTGGCCCGCAGAAATGAACTGGGAGCTTGGGACGTTCATCGTTTAGAAAGCATTTCTGATGGATAAAAACTTCCAGTCGTCCTCTAACAAATGACACAATGACACTTTACACAGCAATGATTTAACAAAAACTTGAACTGCAGAGGCCGCAGGCTTGAAAGGTCTGTACAAATCATTTTCAAGTCCAAGTTCTATAATGCAGCCTTTCAGACTACATGAAAATACATGCTGTATAAAAATCACATCACTTACTATCACTTACTATAGATTTCACACAAAAATGTACTGTTTCAGCATCTGCAAAATGCAGAAATGTAAATGTAAGGCATCCGAAAATACATACATGACCTGCTTGATAATAAAGAGTAGTTTTGACCCACAAACGTATGCATTGTTTTATGCATTGATTAAAAAGCTGTCAGCTTTCTAAATATATAATAAAGTTTCCAAAATAACAATTCAAACGATGGAAGACTGCATTTATAATAATGATTAAAATATATCATTATTAATAATAATATTGTTTTAGCACTATATTTTTTTCTGGCTGTTGAACTATGTAAATGGAATGGGTTTCCTGAGTTAAGTACCAGGTTTGTTCACATGCTATTTTAATTAGGGTTGTAAAACAATAGCTATTAATATTTAATCCAAAATAAAAGTTTGTGTTTGCATAATACATGTGTGTACTGTGTATATATATTATGTATATATAAATACACACATATGCATGTGCGTGCGTGCGTGCGTGCGTGCGTGCGTGCGTGTGTGTGTGTGTGTGCATGTTTATGTGGTTTATGAGGACACAAATTTGTATAATGACATAGGTATGACATAGGTATTACAAGGAGAAGGTGATTTAAGAGGACATTTTCAGTGTCCCCATAATTCAAAATGCTTATAAATCATACAGAGTATGTTTTTTGGGGGGAAAGTAGAAATGCACCGTCTCCTGTGAGGGCTAAGTTTAGGTGTAGGGTAGGTGTAGGGCAATAGCACATACAGTTTGTACAGTATAAAAACCATTACGCCTATGGAAAGTCCCCGTAAACCATAAAAAACAACATGTGTGTGTGTGTGTGTGTGTGTGTGTACATGCATACATATTATTTTATATATCATTGCAACTTCTGAATCAAAAATTATATAATGCATTGCATATACTTCAAGCAGTAGTTCACCCTAACATAAAAATTATATGTAATGCTTGAATTTCATAATAAAATTGACATAACTGGTTTGGAATGATGATTCATTTTGGGGACTACCAAACCTTTAAGCAAGAACTAGAACTAGAACATTCTCATGTCATGAGAAAGAGGGGGAAGCCACAAACCTGTTGTGTTTTGTTTGAATCAGAAGGAGGCTGCAGGAACTGCCAGCCACATTGTGTGTGTCGGAGAGAGATAACATTGCTGCGAGTGCAGTCCCTTTCAGCTCCTCTCCTGGAGTTAAAAGCAGTTACTTACTGTCTACACCCCACTATGAAAGCCTATAGAGACTGAGTCTCCCATAAAGAAAAGCCGAACACGATACCTATTTCAAGCACTCTGCAGACATCTGGAAAGGGGTGACATCGCATGAAGTGTCCCAAAACAAAGAGAGAGATCTGTCAACAGTAAGAAACACAAGCTGAGATGATAGAGCTGTGGTTTATTAAAAACAAATTCATGGCTTAATGGCAATAGCCTGTTAAACGAGAGGAAGAAGGAAGAATCTAAAGTTGATAATAGTCAAATCAGAAAACAGAACGTTCAGTTCCACCCAAAAGATTCAATGTTTTTATTGTATATATATATTTATTTCACTCTCTCACACATTGCCTGTTTCTGTTATTCTCCTTCTCACTATTGCTTTTCGCTCCCTCTCATTTATCCTCTCTCATATTCCATCCCTCTGTTGACTCCCATACATATTTATAATGCATCAAACATTAAAAACACAGTCTCTCCGTTCACAAAATCTGTGTTTGTGTGTACGTGTATAATGCGCAAGTTTTCATTTTGCTTCTGTGTAATGGTACTGAGCATGTGATGGCAGTTAAACTCTCCAGTAATATCAATGAATTGACTATCATACACATCTAATCTCTGAGGTTGGTGAGCAGGCACTGTTCATATTCGATCACAACATCTGAGTTTCTAAGAGATTAATTATTGGTTCCTTTGCTCCGCTAACTTTCATCCCTTTGTATGTGGATCTCTGTAGTTCCTCTGTGGTTTCATAAGAATCCACAGCCTTTATAGTATGCCAGCAGAAGTTTTGCATCTATCAAGTTAACAATGAAATTCACATTTACTCAAAGGTTTATTTTATTTTATTTTTTATGAATGTACAATAATTAATTAATCTGATCCATGTTGACACTCTGCCATCAAATATTTTGTGTAATCATTGGTATTTGACAGTTGTTCTTGACACCAGCTGTTCAATGTGCTTGTTTCTTGAAGTATGTACTGTCTCATTTCAAAATGGGGAAAAAAATGTCTATGTATGTATTTTTATTTATATTTCATTTCATACAATACAATACAATACAATACAATTACATGTAATGTAGCTATACAATATAACAATGCAATCAGTTGAGCATCACTGCAAAATAGCAGATCATTTTGTCTGGGTCTATTGTGCAATTGTGCAATCATTATCTATACAGTTCATCCTCAAAAAGGTTTGAACTATGAATATTAAACATACACTTTCCACACAGGGCATAACCAAACACTATGCAATATGCTTGACAATGAGTTTGAAAACAACTAACATTACCATTGCCTAAAGCAAACCACCAGTGTGAATTTTCACAGAGGACATGATTGAAATGTCCATTGCCTGAAGGGAATCTGCATATGTGAGCAAACGCATGGAACTTGTGTAGGCTGCCTACATGGGTGATGTTCTTATATCTGGCCTTCAAATTAAAGAGGGTTAGAGATTTGCATTTAACCTGCATATAATTATACAGTCAAAATCTCAGTTTGATAGTGTGCTCATAAGATCCAAGATTTGTAAATATTTTTCACGACTATGTCAAAAGTAGGAGAGCTTATTTCATGATAATACTGGCCTTTCTGAAAACTGAGATACTAAAACAAGATCACTCACTTTAGTCCAGTTGTTTTACTATTCCATTTAAAAAAGCATATATGGTTGAAATTTACTGTGTGTTTTTCATACTACTCTATCATCTTAAAAGATCAAGGGAAATTTGATTCCTCATGATATGACCCCATTAAGTTCAGCAAATACAAAGCGCATTCCAACATAGAGTTGTCTGAGTTTCTTTCGAGATGTATAATCCAGTTTTCATCAGTGATCCTCCACTAAAAGCCATCACTCAAGTGCCGAAATTGGACGTCGTTACACAATACCTCTCTATTCGACATATTATTCATAGTACTTATTTAATCCTTTATGAATCTTTTATGAGTCTTGGGTAATGCCCAGAGGCAAACTGATTGTCAAGCATTTTCTCTTTTGCTGTCATCAGCCATTGTTATTGAAAGCAGTCTGAGCATGATTTTAAAGGCAAAATTAAATTATATAGAAGGGAAACAATAATTTGAAGGATTGAATTGTTCAAAATAAGATTTTTACCCAAGTTGTTCAAATACTTGAACACATATATGGACTTTTAAGAACAGAATCATATTTGGAAGTCCTCTGCATCACCTTATAGAGCTTTGTTAATGATTTCTGAGGATGAGAACATATAGTTTCTACCACGAGGTGGATGCTTTTTTTTCAGCAATACAATACACAAGGTACGCTTTGCTTTACTATCCAAACTGTTGAACATATAGTTCATTTAGTTAGATTAATTAAAAGGGGCAATTGTATGTGCCTCTGTTTGCTATACTCTAGTGCCTCCCTCTCCCTCTGTGTGGATTAATGATGATGTCTCTCTGATTCTCATGAGTGTCTTCTCTTTTCCAGTGCTTTTGATCCGCGGTTTCATAGGTCAGGAGGCATGCTAAAAAATATCAGTTGCAGTGAGGGTCATTTGTCAGACACCAGAGAACATGTGCTCATTACCTCAGGACTTCACAGGGACGTGACCCCTAGTGCCGTCCAATGTTTGCCCGAGAGTATACCGGATATGTACTGAAAGCAAGTGTTCCATCACTACAATACCTCAAAAAGCTGAGTGTGAAGACGGAAGTATATTTTGAAAAGCTAAATGCAGCATATAAACAGATTAAGAAGAATTTAATTAAATTGTTTCAAAATTTAAACTCTCTGATAAACAAATCATAACGATTGGCAGCTCACTGCATGATGGTAAAGATTATAGGTGAACATTGTCGTACATTTTGGTCTTTTTCTCCCACAAATCACTGAATGGTTTAAGAAGACTTGGAATATAGCGCATTAGCTGACAATGTTACAATAAAATCCACTAATGGATTTTGAGATTCAGAGATACACTTGAACAGTCTCTGAAAACCAGAGATTGGTTTTGATAAAAAGGTCTTGTTGGGCTAGTACATTTTGGTCTATTTCTCCCACAAATTATTGAATGGTTTCAGAAGACATATAGTGTATTAGTTGTAAGGAGTAGTTTTATGAAACTTTATGGTCCTAGTGTGTTTTGTTTAACCTGGGAACTGTATGTTCTCATTTAAATAAATGAAAAAGAATAATCAGCATAGTTCTTCAAAATATTTCCTTTTGTGCTCCAAAGAAGACAGTAAGTCATTTTTGAAAGGCATGGTGGTGAGTAAATAATGACAGAATTTTAATTTGTGGGTGAACTATTCCTTTTGTAAAAAGGCCAAAACAGTTTCATCACAAAATAGTAATGTGAAATGCTGGCACTCTGTCACACAATTCAATTTTTGATACAAGCTCCTTGTAAGCTGGCTCGGAGTCGGCACTATCACATTTCTTCTTTGATACTTCTTGTCTGAACACAACACAGTGTTTGGTTCATCCGCAGTTCTCTGGCTCTGCGCTATTTTCTCAGGGAACAGAGGGTCCTGTTAAACAGTACTAGTGCTTAGATGCTGGGGGGCAAACTGCTCTGCCATTACCTAGCAGGATATTGAGCTGGATTTAGACCAGCGATGTGCACTCTGGCATGGCACATGCAACAAACCACTTACAATTTTCTGCATCACATCAAAGACCTAGGGTTTGTACATCAGCATCTTGGTGACTAAGTCTTGTCTGATGGTTGTGACCTACTGTAAGAGGTTTGTAAAAGCTGGAGGGAGCAATCCATTACAGCATTCATGTTCATCACAGATGGCAGCTTCCTGGCTGATGCATGCAGACCTGGATATATGTAACAGTGTTGGGTCCGAGTCCACCTTGTCGAGTGCTAGTTTTGAATCAATTGAGTTTGATTAAGTGGAAGATGTTCATCAATGTCTTTTTATATTAATTTTATGTTGTTACTTTTTTATATTACACATGACATGGATTCATCTGTACTCTGAAAAATGTAGGCATCCAAAATATTCAAGCCCGAGTCCACCTGAATCCACCCGAGTCCATCCAAGTTCTTTCCAAGTTCATTCACAATTGCAGTCCAAGTCCCGAGTCCAAGTACCCAACTCTGATATGTAAAATTTTTGTTTTGTTGGCATTGAAACTTTTTTTTATTTATATCACTAACTGTAATCACTAACTGTATTGTTTTTTTCTGAAATATTTGGGGATATTACAGTAAATTGCCAATATATATGGCTATATGATGGTTAAAATAAATGAATAAATAAAAACAATAACAAAATGACAAAATGAGTCAATCCATGTTACAGATAAGATGACTGCATATGTTTTTTTTTTTCTCCCATTGGCAGCTTAGAGATGTGATATAGTCAAAGCAGGTGAAAAGGTTCAGCAGGTTTACTTGAAAGGACATCCTTAATCGTTTCTTCTCCTGTCTTTTTCCTCCTGACCTTTTCACAGTCCAGAGATTTGTAATCCAAATATCTCTTTTTTTACAGATAAATAAATAAATAAAGCTTTTTTAATCCCCTCTAGCTGAACCATTTGGGCAGCAGCCCTTTGTACATCATGGAGCTTTAGTCTGGCTCTGTGTGAGAGAGTAGAAATAGATCTGGTACTACAGCCCTCCAGTACATCAAGGAATTTGGTCAAGTCACTTAGTTTGATCTTTTGACAAGTATTTTTCCCTACATACTTTTATTCTGCAATGACATTAAAATGATCAAAAATAACCATAAGGACTTAATGTTACAAAGTTGTCATTCATTTTTTTGTACACTGTATTGTACGTATACATACACACACACACACACACACACACACACACACACACACACACACACACACACACACACACACACACAGTCCTGTTCATAATGCTATCCAGGTGTTTAGGTCCCTAACATGCATTTCAGAATGAATAAATTATAGTACTATTTTCATATGTATTTTTGTTTGTGTTCTCACTTTTAGATACTTCACTTGTTCCGAGTTCATTTTATTTAACAGATTTAATTTTTTTCTAAAATTGTACATTAATTGCCACCACCATTACTTTTTTGTAATTTTTGCAAGTAACAATCTCATACTCAGCTGACCATAAGCATTACAAACACCGAACTCCCTTAATTGTTGCAATTTTCTCACAAAGACAAAGATGTGACTTCCATGTAAGGCAGTTGGCAGCAATCTGGTAAAAGTTTCCACAGTGAGGATCAAGGTTAACGGTTCTCCCCTTTTGGCCTAATACACTCAAAAAATCTCCTTCTGTTTGCTCAATGCTCTTGATGTTCCCCTTCATGGGAACTTCGAACTGCGTCCCCTAGGGGTCGCAATGGGGAATGCCGTCAGTGTGACCCATGTCTGAAGCATACATACAAAAACACAACCTGTTGGCCGGCGACAGCCTATGACATCACTACCGGCGCAACCACGGTATAAAGGGCGCCAGGAGAATACATCATTCACTTCTTTCTTCTTCGCTGACTGCTTTGTGTGAAGCGTGCATTCTGGTAAGAGTACAGTTTTCTATCTATTATCATGGCGAGCACTAGCAAGGCGTTTAAGAAGTGTATGGATCTGTGTCCTCGCTATTTGACACCCGATGACACACACAATCTTTGCGTCTTTTGTTTGGGCGAGGAGCACACAAGCACACACGCAATGTCCGAGGGGGAAATCTGCATGCACTGTGAGCTGTTTTCTATGAAAAAGCTCCGCTCTCGTCTGCTTCCCACGATTCGGGACCGAGGCACGAAGGAGAATTAAATTGTGGAGTTCGCAGTTGGATCTGGCCGATGAGTTAGAGAGGGAACTTTCCTTTTTGTGCGCGTCGGCCGAGAACGAGGGCGAGCTGCTGGATTGTGATGATGCGATCTCTCTGACATCGTCCGATCCAGCGGCTAGTGCTCTGCTGGGTTATGCCCAGGCAAGGCGTACGCAGCAGCAGGTCAGGTGGTCGCTTCGTTGCACACCATGGCAGTGCTTCAAGCTTACCAGTCGGATCTGCTGAAAGACCAGAATAAGGGTCAGGGCTTGTCACCTGACGAGGTAGCTGAACTGAGCCGCACCACAGATTAGGCCCTCCGTGCCACTAAGCAGGCTGCCACTGCTATGGGCAGGTCTGTGGCAGCCATGGTGGTAACGGAGAGGCATCTGTGGGTAAATCTGGCAGACATCAGGAAGAAAGAGAAGGGCTTTCTTCTCGATGCTCCAGTCTTGCCTTCCGAGCTTTTCAGGTACCTCCGTCGAGATGGTGACTGAGAATTTTAGGGAGGCGAGGGCGTGCTAAGCAGCCTTTAAAACCTTCATTCCAAGAAGGTCCAGGTCTGAGTCCGAACGAATAAGCGTTCCTGGCCCGTCATGGTCTGAGGATCATAGATGGGCACCGAAGGATAGTGTCGCGACTCGTGCCCCTTCCCTCATTTGTGAGTAGGGCTTGAGGGAGGCACGGGTCAAAGAGAGGTAGGCAAGACCTGAGGGAGGTGATCCAGACAAAACTTTCCCAACAACGCTCTCATCTGGATCATGAGTAAGACCTAAGATCTACTCCCTTCCCTCGAGGGGCCTTTAACATCTGCCCTTGACTTCCCCTCTCTAATTCCCCTGCAACCACCATCAACTCCACCTGACCGAGGTTAGGTGTAAACCTAAGACTGAAGTCAGACTGGACCTGTGATGATTTTGGTCAGGTTCTATGTTTATCGAAACTTCCTTACAGATGGTCCGGACCTGAGGCCTCCTTGTAGGTTTCTGTGGGAACCTCCTTGATCTTCAGGTTTTCAGGTATATCTGAATAGCTATCTGAGGATATCTAAGTTCTAACTCAGTGAATGCTCCCCTTCCTAGTGTCTTAAGTAGTGGTCTACTTGAGCCCTCTGTGGTCTAGGCAGCCTCTTAGGATGTTTTTTCCAGGGTTTCACTAGTCGTATGGGACCAGCTGCTCATAGTGTGTTGATTTCTACCCTTCTTAGGGTTCTTAAGTAGCGGTTCCCTTCTGAGCACCTGAGTTCCCTCTCATTCTGAGGAATGAGTAGTTCTCCGCTCTCCAAAGCTGTCATAGAACATTGTCAAATCCATGTTATGGTAAGTGCACACGCTAAGGCTCTGTGCACTTTCTAAAATCCACCTGGTGGTAAGATCGCACATCAAGTGTTCTGCGTTCTTTCTAAAAACCTGTACGGTAGGGTTACGCGCTGTAGCTTTGTGCCCTTTCTTTGAGTTGGTCAGGCCCCGGTTTTTGCCTTGGGCCCCACTCTATCTTTTGTCCCAATATTTTGGGTTTGAACAGTGTGTCGCTACCAAAGGGTCTGTTGAGACAGTTCCCTCAGCGAGCTCGTGCAGAGCAAGCAGTAGCCCCTGGGTGACCGGCCAGGACCTAGTTACTACCACTAGGCGCTTGGCCATATACCCTGAAAGGAATCTTTTTCTGATTCCAAGCCTTTGAGCTCTACCCTGGGTCCGGTTGTCCCGGCACCTAACAGGTCAAGTTTAGGGTATGCAACTCGGGTCTTTGGCCAAAGAGGATAAGGTCACTGACAGCCATCAACCGTCCCAGGGACAACTCTCTTAGCCTGGTAGAGTTGGCTTAGTGCTCGCCTTTTGTATGAAATTGGCTTGCGATCCCCTCAGCATGGTGGCGTGGGTATATCATTCTCCATAGCGACCCCTAGGGGACGCAGTTCAAAGTTCCGATGAAGGGAATGTCTCAAGTTACGTATGTAAGCATGGTTCCCCAAATGGGGAACAAGACACTGCGTCCCCTAGGCTGTGTGCAATGCTTCGGACGCAAGCTTCAGACAAAGAAGTGGATGATGTATTCTCCTGCTGGCCTTTATACCGTGGTCGCGCCGGTAGTGACGTCATGGGCTGTCGCCGGCCAATAGGTTGTGTTTTTGTATGTATGCTTCAGACATAGGTCACGCTGACGGAGTTTCTCATAGCAACCCCTAGGGGACGCAGTGTCTCGTTCCCCACTCGGGGAACCATGGTTACATACGTAACCTGATAAGTTCTTAAACTTTCTGTTACAACTGTGATTGAGAACCGTTTCAGATGACTCAGCACATGTGGCAGGGATATGAACGAATCATTCAAACTGATTCAAGAACCGATTCACTGGTTTATCTACTGGTTTGATCAAGCCTTTGAACATAATTGACTAAAAAGAATGAATCATTTGCGAATGGACATCACTCATTGCCCATAAAAAGTAGACGGTGTATTTGGAATAAATTGCAGCATTTTTTATCTGAATTGCATTGCATAAAATACATTTTCAGGTACGCTACAGAAATGTAATAATCAAATGTAAAATAACTGCATAGTCTTCACTGTATAAATTGAATAGCCTATAAAGGAATACTTTTGATGTTACAAAGGTTATTTAGTCACGAACAGTGAACACTTGTATTTTTCTTTGTTTTTTTGGCAACCCAGCGCTGGGTCAAAAAGGGACAAACTCAGCACTTGGTTATTTTAACCCAACAAGTAGTGGATTACTTAGTAAATATGCATCCATGGCATTTTTTCTCTCTTATTTTATTACTTTCACAAGAAAACATGAGATGACATGGAACGACCCAAAAGCTCTTCTTCATAGAAATATAAATGACAATAAACATCCTTTATGTTTAAGTGTGTATGTGAATAAATGGTGAGAACATGGCTCATTTTTGACAAACTGCCTGTATCCTTATCTCAATGATCCATTTATTGCTTGCAGCTGCAATAAATGCGATGTTTTGTGCCAGCTAAAGTCATCAGAAAAGGACACATCTGGTTACAGGCTGCCCTGTGGGCTCATAACACCTGGAGGAAGCCTTGGGGCAGATATTGTCTACTGGCCGAACCTTTACAATGGCCTCTGGTTTATCTGCAGTACTGTACACTACATTATAATTCACCTTCAGTCTCAGTTACACAGCTCGAGAGTAGTCACACAATACTGTAAACACTCTTCAGGATTGTAAAATATACCTCGTCTTATTCCTAAACAATCGTTTCTCAGCGAGAATAGTAATTTAAACGGGTCATATAATGCTACATGCACTTTTACAAGTTGTTTGAACTGAAATGTGTGTTGGTAGCATACCTATAAATATTTGGGTACCAAAATCCGGGAGACGGATGTAGCATAGGTACATACATAATAATTAATACAAATAAAAAGAATGATAATAACCTACTAATGTTTCTTTTTTATTAGCTATAATTACCATTAATATTTGTTTAAACAGAACCACTGCACAGCAGTTAAACACCGTGGAACAAATTGCATTACATTACATTGTAAAATTTGAAATAAAATTAACATTGTGTGTTTACAGTATGTGCTGCCTTTCTGTGCCTCGGCTGCACGAATGTACTGCATGTGATTTAATATGCTGAGATAATATATGTCATTTTTCCACCGTGTCCGATATTAAAATCAGTGCGACACACTTTGCAAAAGGTGTGGGCATTGTTTACATGGCTTCGAGACAACAAGTAAAACAAATAAACATGGCTTCGAGACAACAAATAAAATGAATCCATCCAGCTGTTGTTAAATTTACACCAATATTTGTTTTCTTCGCCGGAGCACCACCGACTCTTCTCCTTCCATTGTCTACCACTGATGCTAAATCCAAATTTACCTGCGCAAATCAACTGCGCAACTGGCTTGTAGGTTGCCAGGTTGAGGTCAAAAATGTTTTGAAATGTGAATTTTGTCGATAGTGTGACGTGATGCATTTCATACAGGATCTGGCAACTGGACAACCTTGGAATAAAATATTTATGTGATTATTCAGATAACTAGTTTTGGGCCATACAAATTACTGGAGTTTCCCAGGAATAACAACAAGGGAGGGGGCATTTTGTTGTTGGATGTAATAACGAGCATAGCAGTAGTCATTTACTCCTGACATCTGAACTGCTGAAGAGGATTACGTTTGGTTTTGAAGGGAATGCGCCAATCCCATATCTGCATAAAAGCGTCTATGTTCCTGCAAATCATTCATGATCCAGCTTCATCTACAGAAGAAATGAGTACATGATTTTTAAATTAATCTTTGCAAATGCCTTTCCTAATAATGTGCTAATTAGCAAGTTCCACGATGAATGCGGTTAAAGTAAACAGTCCCTCAGGAAACGCTTGGAAGAGAGGGGAGAGCTCTCTCTCGTTTAAAGGAGAATGACACAATAAGGCATTGGTGCTCAACCTGTCACAAATCCAAATGTGGCCCACCATGCTGAATGTTACTGTGTATGTGCTGAACACAATTAAAAAAATTACTTTCAGTGTTACAATTCCTTTTAGGTTTTACATTAATTAAAAAAATACTAAAAAAATATAAGCTATAATGTTTTTGTTATGTAAAATAATTTAGTTTTTCATATATTATTTTCAGACATGAGCATACTCACTTAATTATTGTCATGCATTTAACAAACACTTACAAGCACGCACTTTGGAAGAATTAAATTCAAATAGTCATCAGCAGCCATTAATTCTATAAAATTGAGCATCAGAATGGACAAATTTGTTAAGGGAGAAAACTAAATGTGGAAAATGCCAGCGAAGGAATGCATTCAAACAAGAATAGTCGCAGCATCAGCAGTGAAGAGAGTGCTTAACTTTCGGGTTTACCCCTTCACTTACACTGAAGATGTTCAGGCAAATAGAAAAACCCATAGGCCACTACGCAGCAATCATCCTTATTACAGAAATGTGGCAAAACGTACATCTCTGGAGAGAATCTCAGATTATTAAATTTGAAAATGCTTTCAATATTTGGATCAACATAGGCTACATTTGTGAAAGCACACTTTCTGCAATGTCGCGTGTCAAGTCACGCTTCCATGCGTGTCTTACAGACTGTAACTTACAATCGCAACTTCATTGTGCTGTTACTCCTTTCGAGCAGAATTTTACAAAATCGGTCAGCTCCCGACAGCATCAGGTGTTTTATTAATGGTCAGAAGATCTATTTATTTATTTTTTTCAATACATGTAATGGTTTAGATATCATAATATTTAGGCTATACATAATATTATACATTTGGTTGGTTTGTATGATGACGTAATATGTAAATGACATGCGTGCGGCCCGTAAGACTTGCACTTGGACCATAGTGCGGTCCAGTGGAAAAAAGTTTGAGAACCACTGCAATACGGCTTGCTCTGAAAATAGCTGTTTTTTACAGGATAAAAAAAGTGTTTTTTACACTACCAATGAAAAAGTTTAACCAAACAATGTTACAGACTTTACATTAAGACCCTAACAATAATATCAACTTCTGGAAAATGGGCATTATATGACCCCTTAAAGAGTACAAGTTAATTATTGTATGTGTAAAATAATATTCGCTGAAGGACTGTGGAAGTCGACTGAAATGAGACATTAATGTGTTTTTCTGCCAGGGTCAGAATGGAAATTCAATTTATATTATGAAGATAAGAGCAGGGCTGCATTCAGAAATTTCACCTTTTTTATTATTACAGGGTCATTATTCACTTCAATGGAAAACTGTTAGGTGGATGTTCAGTATGATTCCGAAGTTTGATTTATGAACAGTCTGGGTAATTTAGACATGTGACCTCATTAGCAATCACAATATTTGTTGGTTCCAGCCAAACATACATGTATGTATTTTTAAAAACAGAAATTAAATACTTCTTTACAAGACAAAACATTATGCTTCCTATGAGGTTAAATATAATGAATTGAATGGACCTCATAGGTTGATTGTTTTGATAGTTTTATTATATGTATAATTGATGAGATTAATTAAATGTTAAATACATCACAATAATTTAACACAATTAAAGCCCAAAGCTAATTTTAACATTATAACTCTTTCATTCTGCTTTGTGTGACTTTCAAATTCACATATGCAGAAATATAAACATAAACCAATAAATGGGTAAAATGTGGTAATCACTTCAACATTGATGCTTTTCCATTTATATTTCATACTTGTTGAGCTTTCATCATAATTACATTCATCCATATAAAAGGTGAAATTACTTTAGTTTCATTAGGCCCATCTGGATACGTAATTTTGCCATTAAAACATATTTCTCAGACAAAGTTTCTCTACCATTTACTGATAAATTATATTTTCACTTTGGGATCAGTTCCTTTATAAATGTTCTGGCAGTTTCAGTTTAGCTGCACTATTGGTAAACAGTTGTGTGTGAGTGTGTGTGTATACATATATATAAAACAAATATATTTATTTAAACTACCAAATGTGTTCCTGTGGCTCAGTGGTAGTTTATTGAGTTAGCAGCACAAAAGGTTATGGGTTCAATTAACAGGGTACACACATACTGATTAAAAAATGTATAGCCTGCCCTGAATGCACTGTAAATCGCTTTGGATAAAAGCGTCTGATAAATGTAAATGCTATTTTTAATAGTTTAATTTACAAGTTGGCAATAACAATGCTGATGTGTAGAAGTTCATATTACAGATTCAGACCCTATTTAAAGGATGCTAAACTTAAATGCTCAGACTTAAATGCCATCTTGAAGGTAATCTTTGCCTTTCAGAACCTTTTTCAGCGTCAAAATTGCAAGTTTGCACACTCCCGCTAAGAGCATTTCAGAGTTTTACCTTAAGTTCTCTGTTCTTTGGAGGTATTTAAATGTTTGTGACATTTGGCAATAAAAAGCATATCCCCACCCCAACAGCAACGAGAGAGAAGAGACACAAAAGTGTATTTTTGCCCTCAAAAAGTCTGCTATAGGTAAAGTTATTTTAAACAAAAAATAGGAAAGTGTACTTTTAGTCTACTTTTTATGTACTTCTCAGAAATGAGCTTTATGTACTTCTCAGAAATATACTTAAAATTACATTTAAGTATACTTGACTCATACTTAGAAAAAGTCTAAATATATGTGCTCCTAGAATCTGTTTTCTTTGTTAAATGGTAGGGGGCGCTAGTACACATCTTCTTTACAGCATTTCCAAAAAAAACACAAGTGAAGAAGAAACTGAAACAACAGATGCTTCCCTGTGTAATTTAACATGATCATCTGACAAAGCATCAAAACTGTGCAACGTTATGGAATAAAATGTCTCCAATGAAGATGTAATATTAACTGTCAAGTTTTGGGGTGTTGATTGACTCCGTCTACATTTCGATTATCACTCTGAATCCAAATAATATAATTTTTTCTGCTTTTGTTCAAAATGTTTTTATTTATTTATTGAGGAAACTTTATGACACATTCAAGTGCTTAAAAAAGAATGCAAAAAGCTAGAATATTTTTTTTTTAGTTTACAAGCATATTGTAATGAAGAGGCAGTGAGGTTAGATACAATTGCAGCTTTAATACAGACAAGAGGAGGTCAGACAGGCAATGGTCAAAGGCAGTAACAGGAGTAATGAAGGCTAGGCAGAATCAGCAACAGGGACAATGCAAAGGTCGGGGCAGGCGGCAGACAGAGAGGATATCACAAGGCAGGTAGGGTCAAGAAGGCAGGCAGCAAATGGTCAGAGTCATGTAGGCAGTCCAGGTAAACACAGGGAAACAGAATACAGGGGAAATGCTCAGAATGTCAGCCGGGGCAAAACAAGACCTCGCAACGTGTGTAAGGAAGTGTGCTGCTTATATGTGGGTGAGTGAATGAGGTGCAGGTGTGGCAAGACAATCAGGGTTGATTAGTGACAACTGTGTAATTGGTGCAATGGTGGATGGAAATGTGTGTGTCGTAGTGAATGATGGGAGTTGTAGTCCATGGGTGATGTGCAGCTGTAGTGTGGTGAGAGGCAACCAGATTCATGACACATATACTCTGTTCATTATTTTTTACACACTGAACACAATTAAAAAAAATACTTTCAGTGTTACAATTCATTTTAGGTTTTACATTAATTAAAAAAATACGAAAAAAAATATAAGCTATAATGTTTTTGTTATGTAAAATAATTTAGTTTTTCATATATTATTTTCACACACACACACACACACACACACACACACACACACACACACACACACACACACACACACACACACACATGTTGTTTTATGGTTCTGAGGACTTTCCATAGGCGTAATGGTTTTTATACTGTACAAACTGTATGTGCTATTGCCCTACACCTACCCTACACCTAAACTTAGCCCTCACAGGAGACGGTGCATTTCTACTTTCCCCCAAAAAAACTTACTCTGTATGATTTATAAGCATTTTGAATTATGGGGACACTGAAAATTTCCTCATAAATCACCTTCTCCTTGTAATACCTATGTCATACCTATGTCATTATACAAATTTGTGTCCTCATAAACCACATAAGCATGCACACACACACACACACACACACACACACATACACACACACACACATCGGTTCAAAAAATGTGTTAAAAAATAAAATGTTTTAAAATAAAATTAAAAAAAATATATATTTTTTTTTTATGTTGTTTATTTCATTGATGCAAATCAGAATTTCCATTAACCTTTATGTCAGTCTTCAGTGTCGTATAATCCTTCAGAAATCATTCCAATAAATTGACTTGTTGTTATCAATGCCGTTTTTTTTAGCTTTCTATTCATCAAATAATCCTGAAAAAAAAATGTCATAGGTTCCAGAAAATGTTAAGCAAAAAAAAACTGGTAATAAATCAATTTATTAAAATAATTTCTGAAGCATCATATGACTCTGAAAACTGGAGTAACAGCTGTTGAAAATTCTGATTTGCATCATTGAATTAAATTATATTTCAAAGTATATTAATTATGTACTATACATGTATGTATGAATACCTCTGACATCTGACACAGAGAAGAGTAAAAACTCCTCAAATGACCGGCTAACGTTACCGTCTGACCCGTCTGTTATCTGAACAAAATAAAACAAATGTACATTGACGGATCTTCTTCCGTCTGTTCTGCAAAATGTACAAATGTAGCCTGTATTTCTGCAAGCGTAAATATTGTGAAAATATCAATATTAATTATGTCTAGGCATTCCTCCTGGAACAGACCGCGGGCCGCTGCACTCAATGCTCTTGATGTCCTTAATCTTTCTGTGAAAGCTCTGAGTGAGAACCACTTCAGATGACAGCGCGAGCGGCAGCGAACTGAACAAATCATCCAAACTGATTTGCGAACCGTTGGACTGATTTGCCGACTGGTTTGATCAAGCCTTTGAACAGAGTTGACTCAAAAGAATGAAACATTTGCGAACGGGCATCGCTCATTTCCCAGAAAAAAAAAGTAGCGTTTGGAATAAGTTGAAGCCTTTTTAGCTTGTATTGCATTAATATAAAGTAACGAGAGGAGCGTCGCCCACAGTAACAAAGTAAAAGTACTGTTTCACTAAAAATGTACTTGAGTAAGTGTAAAAGTACCCATCTTTAAATATACTCAAAAAGTATTAGTTACCCCAAAAAAATACTCAAGTAAATGTAACAAAGTAAATGTAATTCGTTACTGCCCACCTCTGGTATTTAATTAGTAAACTATCAGTATACCTTTAAGTTCACTTTTAGTATAGTTGTAATACAAGCTAAAAACATTGATGTAAACTAGTTGTGTACTCAAAGTTTACTACTGTTATACTTAAAGTATGCTTAAAAATATACTAGAAAGTGGGCCAATTTAGTCCCAATGAGTATTGAAATAGTACACTTACATTTATACTACAAGTACACTGAAATGTGTATACTTGCTACATTAAGTATACTTACAAAATATACTTGAACTTTACTTAAGTATATTTAATAAAATAAACGAAGTATACTAGCTTTTGGTAAGGGCTGCTGCTATAATGGATTGCATTGCACAAATGCCATCATGCAACTAGCTACAAGGACGTGTAAAACATTCTAAAGAATATCTTAACAGCTCGAGGTAGATGCATATTTGAGTGACTGACATTAATGGGAGGTGTTCCACATGACGCTGTCACTCAGACGTGCTCTTTTTGCCTGCCACTTCAGCTGTACAGGTAGAAAACAACGCTGTTCTGCATGTTGAAAGTTAAATGGCATTAAGTGCCGTCAGCAAGGTGCAAATGCATGTTAAAGAAATGCCCCGTCGTGCTGATGAGTTTCTTAATGCAGATCGGGCATGACACTTGACTCGATCTGGCCCCTGGATGTTTTCCAGTGCATTATCAGCCTTATTCACTGTTCCAAACACTGTGTCTACATTAACCTTGGAACGGAAGGAGTAATCCAAGCATATCAGGAGCAGCAGTGGGTAGGAGATAGTGAAACAAAATGGTTTCCGTATTCAGAAACTCACGCAAAACAAGCCTGTATATATTCATAATCCAATTCCCTCCAGGTAAGGACTATGAAAAGGGACGAAACCCAACCCATAAGGTAGTTAATTATGTGATTCTTATTTTTGTCCTTTGTTTTAATTTATTTACAAAATGTATTGTACTTACAATGGCTTGAGTAAACCTTTCTTGTTTTTAATTTCTGTATTGATATCACAATTATAATTCCTATTACCTTTAAAATAAGATGTATACCATCATAATAATTCATTTTAATCATAATAGAAAACTCAAAACATAGCCTACTTTGGTACAAACTTGTATTATTTTGTGCTTAAAAAATAAATATAATAACAAAACCACATCATTGCTTATGAATGTTGACAAAATGATTGACAAATCAATTCATGTAATTACCATATGATATCTCATAATTACTTGATGACAACCCCTTACTTTCTACTCTAAGATGTTCATGTCCTCAGACTTGGAATTATATGTTTATATGGCAACCCTATTAATGGAAAACATGTATCCGTGTAATCAGTAGACAAAATCATAATACAACAAGTAAAGTAAAAGCCTTCTTTAATTGTTCATTGTCAGATGATTCCTGCATTATTAAAACCTTAACAGTATCAGTCAAATGAATTACTAAATATAGGTATTACTGTTATGGTAAGCAGACTGGACACAGATGAATGTTTAAATAATGCTGTATATTTATTGATTCGACAATTGTGGGAGCAGGGAGAAATGGTGAGTATGACTTTTAGTAGTTTGACGAGAGAGTAAATGATATACTGAAGGTACTTGTCTTGCCAGGAACTCGTGGATGACGAGGAGAAGCACACACCCCAGATCAATGGCGGCCCGCTGACAGATGAGGGGAGACAGACAAGGAAGACAAAGGAACCCACGAGGAGGAGGAACAGGAGGTAAGTTTCTGAACAGGTAAGTATGAAGTAGGTCAAAGCGTGTAGCTGTTGAGAGTCCACTTCGTATAATCGAGATCGGACAGAGTGCTGGAGTTGGGTGTGCGCCTTTATAGTGCTGGGTAGATTGGGTGATTAATGAGGTGCAGGTGACGTGAATCAGAACTCAGGAGATTGGGATTGTAGTGACGGATTGGTGGTGGAGCCTGGCTGATTCGTGACACTACCCCCCTCTCCACGGCCCACTCCAGAGGGCCGAGGGGCCCGACTACGTGGTGGTCTACCCCTGGCTCTAGGTGCTGGACGATCAGGGAATTTGGCATGGAACTCCTCCGTGAGAGCCGGATCCAGAATGTTGTCCCTGGAAATCCACAATCTTTCCTCAGGACCATATCCTTCCCAATCTACGAGGTATTCCAGCTTACCACCACGACGTCGGGAATCCAGGATCGCTCTGACCTCGTAGATGGCTCCATCCTCCTGGATCAGCGGGAGAGGGGTTGCCATGATCAAGCCAGGCTCTGTGGAGGGAGAAACAGGAGAGTGGTAAGGTTTGAGGAGTGAGACATGGAATGTGAAGTGAATTCTGTATTGTGGAGGTAGGTTTAGCTGGAAGGTGACCGGGTTGATCTGCTTTTGGATGGTGAAGGGGCCAACGAATCTGGGAGCGAGCTTCTTGCAGGGCAGGCGTAATCGGATGTCCCGTGTTGACAGCCAGACCTTCTGTCCAGGTCGGTATGATGGAGCATCGGACCGTCGAAGGTCTGCTGTCATCTTGCGCCTGCGTAGAGCTCGTCGAAGGTGATGGTGTGCTTCGTCCCAGACCCTCTCGCTCTCTCGGAACCAGTAGTCCACCGCAGGAACATCCGATGGCTCCCCATCCCAGGGGAACATGGATGGCTGGTACCGAAGTACGCACTGGAAGGGAGTGAGTCCAGTAGATGATTGCCGGAGGGAATTCTGAGTGTACTCGGCCCAGCCAATGAACTGGTTCCAAGAGTGCTGGTGGTCATGGCAGAAGTTTTGCAGGAAACGTCCAATTTCTTGAATCTTTCTCTCCATCTGCCCATTGGTCTGAGGATGGTAACCAGACGATAAACTTACGGTCACACCTAGGAGTTTGAAGAAGCTCTTCCAGACCCGTGAGATAAACTGAGGGCCACGGTCAGAAACAATGTCTTCGGGAATAACAAAATATCTGAACACGTGGTTAAACATAAGCTCTGCTGTCTCTATAGCTGTGGGTAGGCGCTTGAGAGGAATCAGACGGCAGGACTTGGATAATCTATCCACCACTACCTGCCAGTGTTACCATCAGAGGCTGGTAAATCTGTGACGAAGTCTACTCCTAGGTGTGACCACGGTCTGTTGGGGATGGGCAGCGGAAAGAGTTTCCCTGCAGGAAGGTGGTGAAGACTCTTGGATTTTGCACACTCTTCACAACCCTGGACGAACCTTCTCACGTCCCTAGCCATGTTCGGCCACCAGTAACGATCTTTCAGTAGCGAGAGGGTAGCGTTGGCCCCAGGGTGGCCAGTGCCCAGTGATGAGTGAGTGGAGTGGATGAGAAGGGTGCGTTGAGTCCTAGTGAAATACTGTGCTCCAGGTGGGCAGCCCGGCGGAGAGGCCGTGGAGGCATTGGAAGAGGGAGCGGATTCAGGGTTCCATTGAATGGGACAGACAAATATACTTTCAGGGATGATGGATTCAGGCGGGTCTTCCTCCTCAACTGGAGCATGAAGGCGAGACAGTGCATCTGCTTTGATATTCTTATGGCCTGGATTATACGTGATGGTGTAATGGAAGCGAGTAAAGAATAATGCCCAGCATGCCTGGCGTGGGTTTAGCCTCTTTGCCTCTCTCAGATATTGCAAGTTTTTGTGATCCGTCAATACTGTGAAAGGATGTTGGGCTCCCTCAAGCCAATGTCTCCATTCCTCTAGGGCCAATATGATAGCGAGGAGCTCCCTATTCCCAATGTCATAGTTGCGCTACGCCGGGCTGAGCTTACGTGAAAAGAAGGCACATGGATGGAGTTTCGTGGGGTTCCCCTGCTGCTGTGACAGGATCGCTCCTACCCCCGTGGTCGAAGCATCTACTTCAACAATGAATGGTCTTTCTGGATCGGGATGTACGAGGATTGGAGCTTGGGTGAAAGCTTCCTTCAGCTTCTCGAAGGCCTCCTCGGCTGCTGGGGACCAGGACAGAGACTTGGGCTTGTTACGGAGAAGGTTGGTGAGTGGACTGGTAAGGGTGCTGTAGTCTTGAATGAATCGACGGTAGAAGTTAGAGAATCCCAAGAATCGCTGGAGTTCCTTGATGGTGGAAGGTTTGGGCCAGGTCTTGATAGCTTCCACCTTCCCCTCGTCCATCCGGATGCCACCACTGTCAATATGATAACCTAGGAACTGTACGGAGGATTGGTGGAAAGAACACTTATCTGCCTTGAGAAAGAGTTGATATTGACGTAGAGGTTGAAGGGCCTCCGCAACGTGGTGGCGATGTTCGGCCAAGCTCCGAGAGTAGATCAGGATGTCATCAATGTAGACCAAAACGAAGCGATGGAGGTACTCTCGGAGCACCTCATGCATGAAATCCTGGAATACGGAGGGGGCGTTGACTAGGCCATATGGCATGACCAGATATTCATAATGGCCGGTAGGGGTCACGAAGGCCGTTTTCCATTCATCCCCCTCACGTATCCGGATGAGGTTGTAGGCGCTGCGGAGGTCCAGCTTGGTGAAGATGGTGGCACCACGGAGATGTTCCAGGGCTGCTGGGACGAGAGGAAGGGGATAACGGAACTTCACAGTGATGTTATTCAATGCCCGGTAATCTATACAAGGCCTCAAGCTCCCGTCCTTTTTGGCGACGAAAAAGCTGGAAGCAGCAGGGGACGTGGACGGGCGGATGTACCCCTGTTGGAAAGCATCTTCAATGTACTCCTCCATGGCCTTCTGTTCCGGGAGTGAAAGTGGATAAATCTTTCCTTTGGGCACTGACTCACCCGGTAGCAGATCGATCGCGCAGTCCCATGGCCGATGAGGTGGAAGTTGTGAGGCTTTCGTAGGACAAAAGACGTCATTGAAGTGAGCATAGCATTCGGGAAATTCAACAGATTGTTTCTCAATGGGACTTTCGATGGAAGTAGAATTTAGGGACAGGGTCTGGGAGACTGGCATTGATGGTCGAGGAAGATTTGGGAAACAATCTGGAAAGCATTGGTCGCCCCACTTCAGGACGTATCCCGTGCGCCAGGATATTTGGGGTTCATGAAGGACGAACCAGGGTTGGCCAAGGATGATATCAGTGTTTGCCTCCTCCAGAACCAGCAATTTGATGTCCTCTTCATGTAGATTACCAATGCGAAGTGTTATAGGTTCCGTAATGAGTCTGACATCATGACGGCTGAGTGCTCTTCCAGTTATGGATTCACGGTAAACTCCACGGTAAACTTTGGAGTTGGCCGTTGTGTGGATCTTGAGCTGGCGGCAGAGGTTCCCTGATATGAAGTTCCCGGCTGATCCCGAGTCAAGGAGGGCATGGATTGGAATTGAAACATTGGATACAATCAGCGTTATCACTATAGTAAGAGGTTGCATGTTCTAAGGAGGATTTCGAATAGCACTCACCCATAGACGAGGTGGTCGAGTGGGTCATGTTGTGATCACATACCCTCTGCCTCCACAGTAAAGGCGTAACCCCTTGGAGATTCGACTCTGCCGCTCAGCGAATGACAAACGCATATTTTCTGTCACCATGGGTTCTGGTTCTGGAGGGGTATAACTCACTGGGGGCTGTTGAGAAGGAGTGCAACGTTACGAAAAGGTGATTCATCAAAACAGGATTGCATGCGGGACGAACACCGGACAGATTGTTGAATCAGATTTTCTAAGCCACATTTGTCATCATATCCAGCCAGCTGTAGTCGAAGCCTGGGGTCTAATCCCTGTAGATATGTGGTGAGTAATGATTGTTCATTCCACCCGCTGGCCACGGCAAGAATCTAAGAGCATATTCCTTGATGGGTAAGGACCCCTGCCGTAGATACCATGGTACAATTGGTCGCTGGCGAATGGATCACCATATGGACGTCCAAAAACTTCCCTGAAATGAGCGACAAAGTTATCGAATGATTGAGTTATATTACTGGATTGAGCCGAGATCGTTTCAGCCCACTGCAAAGCCTTGCCAGAGAGGAGTGAGATGATGAACGAAACTTTTGATCTCTCCGTTGAATAGAGATGTGGTTGCATTTCAATGTAGAGTGAACATTGCTGAAGAAAACCGTTGCACTCCTCCGCCACACCAGAGAAGGGCGTTGGTTTGGCCATGGGACTGGCAATTATAGATGGCGAAGAAGTGGTGATGGTTGATGCGGAAGTGGTTGATGTAGTGGATGAGGTGGCTGGCATGAGAACTCGTCGTAGATTATCCATGAGTTCCTGGAATGGATCCGGCCGGCTCATGCTGAATCAGTCTTGGTCCGATCTTCTGTTATGGTAAGCAGACTGGACACAGATGAATGTTTAAACAATGCTGTATATTTATTGATTCAGCAATTGTGGGAGTAGGGAGAAATGGTGAGTATGAATTTTAGTAGTTTGACGAGAGAGTAAAGGATATACTGAAGGTACTTGTCTTGCCAGGAACTCGTGGATGACGAGGAGAAGCACACACCCCAGATCAATGGCGGCCCGCTGACAGACGAGGGGAGACAGACAAGGAAGACACAGGAACCCACGAGGAGGAGAAACAGGTTTCTGAACAGGTAAGTATTAAGTAGGTCGTAGCGTGTAGCTGTTGAGAGTCCACTTTGTATAATCGAGATCGGACAGAGTGCTGGAGTTGGGTGTGTGCCTTTATAGTGCTGGGTAGATTGGGTGATTAATGAGGTGCAGGTGACGTGAATCAGAACTCAGGTGACTGAGATCGTAGTTACAGATTGGTGGTGGAGCCTGGCTGATTCGTGACGATTACATTCCACTGCTGAACCTGCAGGCATTTTTAATAGTTTCACATGACGCTGCAGCGGTCACGTGGCACAGTTTAAAAAAGGTTGTTATGTTATGAGTTCTATGAGGATGCGAATGCTGTTTTACCAAATTAAATCCCATAACTACACACCTAAAAAATGGCAAGTGATGTGATAGGACAGAATTTGGTTTCACACCAGAAACTGCACTAATTTGTCCTTTGTGTTCCAATAAGCCCCACACCCTAACGTGTTTTATTTGAATAGATTTATGGGACCTCTTCTTCTAATTAAAATGCCTTACTCAATAAAAGGTACCCAACTCAATGAAAGAACATATTTTATCTCGACTACACCTTGAAAATGGTTTCCTCAGAAACATCAGGAGTCATGAGAGTCAATGCTGATGGTAATCCTTTTTGATTATGACTTCATAAATCCAATCCAACCCAAACCATAACGTCAGAATGATAAGGCATCACAGCAACAACCGACTACATAACAATAAAGACTCACAAAAGCGCTAAATGCCTTTTCATGTGGCGTTCGTTACCTTGTTTCTCATTCTGAAAGGTTTTGCTGTTCATTTCAACCATGATCCTAAAGAAGACCTCAAGCTGTTTTAATATTGCTCTCACCTAACGGAATATCTAGGGGCTTGGCAGAACTATAATTAGTTATTGATTCAGTGGTACTATATTCACTGGAAATGCACACTGTGCTGGTAGAGTCTTAAACTAACACATTCCTGCAAAGGACAAGGAAAAGAAAACTATATTGGCACTTTTGCAAAATCTGCTGCAGTGTTAACTTGTCACATTGTATGAACCACATCTGGATTTACACAAGTCAGCATGGAATGAGATGTTTTTGTGTAATGGTAAACTAGCACAAATTTGAGTTTGACAGACTAAGTGTGATCGTAACCACCAGACATTCACAATTACGTCACACAAAAGCTAGTGTCAAAAACAAGCAAGTTGAAATTGGTTTCTGGTTCCTCATCGTTAAAAAAAACATTTACACTTGAAACATTTTAGAAGTAGATCTTAATCATATTTACATGTTTCTCTCTCCGCTAATGATATCAGATCGATGTGCTGTCACTGAAGAGGACATTTTTGAAAAAGCTAGTAGAACATGCATGTCTCTTTCTATCTATCTATAATTATAACAGGTGCAGGTGTCTGTGAGCACATTGGTGAATCTTAACACAGAGCGATGCAGGAAGGCCTGAGGGAAATCTGTGGCGCTACTGAAGTGAAGGAGGAATGAACCATAGTCGTTGATTTACTCTGTGGTTCGTTTCTCTGTAATTATGTTTTTCATATTGCTGCATGTGAAGATTCGAGAAGGAAGGGTAAAATAAGTTATCATTGTTGTTAATTGATTTGTATGTATTCCCATGACACAGAAAAGCTTCAATCTGGTTACAATAGAGACATCTCTGCTGCAATGGAGACAAAGTGATGCATCACTGAACCAAATGGGGCTATGGGGAAACAGTGAGCTCAAACAATAGTGCTCGATAGTACACAAGCAAAAGATATATTGATGCTGACATTGATATTCGATTGTATTCAAATCCAATGCTTTCCTATTGCCAAGATTTAAGATTTCCAATCACAAGTACAAGTGCAGTACATCTGCATATCTCCATATTGAATAACTCCATCTTTTTTTTTAAATGTAAGTCACGTTAATTAGTTCTGTTTAAGTGGTTGTTGTTGTTTTGTCATGTCTAATTCTAAAAAATTCTAACATGAAAAATCCCTGTCCCATTAACTAACAAATCACACTGAAAACATTGAAAAGTTTGTTATTTGTACAGAAAATGACAGTAAAAGTGCTACAGCAAAGCCTGTTAATTAGCATTGATTAGGAGCTGTTTAAACATGGATAATATGTCACCTTACCATATATTTATATATATATATATATATATATATATACAGGTGCATCTCAATAAATTAGAATGTTGTGGAAAAGTTAGTTTATTTCAGTAATTCAACTCAAATTGTGAAACTTGTGTATTAAATCAATTAAATGCACACAGACTGAAGTAGTTTAAGTCACCTTAAGTTTGCATATTTGAGTCTCTGTAAATAAGGAGTTCACTGATGCAGTTCTTGTGAGCCGATGCGATTTAAAGGGTGATCAGGATGGTTGTCACTTGTACTGTGATGACTGGGAGTCCAGCTTGAAGTGTTGCAGTGGGAGAGGTTTGCTGTTAACCCACAAAACACCCGCTCTGGGCACACTGTGCCTCAACAATGCATCCTTAAAAGGCCATTGACCATGTGGCTTTGGGTGTGTTGGTCCTCTGTATGGATGCTTTGGCTGTTGAGGGCCATTACAGTTTGGAGGCACGTCTCTATGATCCCTTTCCATGTTCCATTGTAACTGGAAAATCGCTGGATGGTTCGTTAAGTGCGGAGCAGGTCCCTTTTGTCATCTGAGCATTTAGTGCTACAGTGGGAGCAGTGTTCTGGCCACGTTGTTGGTGTAGACCAGGACTAAGGCAGTAGTTGGTGAATCCAGCTGTCAGAGTAAACTCCTTTAGAATAGAGTAAATCAGGCATGGTGTAGAGCGTAAATGCCGTTTGAGTTTGATGATGTAATTTGGCCTTGAATGAGTCCACATAGTTGACATTAGCTCTGCATTGTTGCCTCTTGTGAAGAGCAGCTTTGACACTGGCAGTTGTTGGCAGTTGCAGGATGTCTCTTAGAAAAGACTAAGTGTGGCTCAGAGTGGGGCCAGGTTCCCTCCATTCCCTTGAAGGTGTGTGGTTGAGGGTTTTGCCACACTGTCTGTGTGTCATACTGTCGCTTCATTTCATTTCATATTAATTTATTTTTAAGTGAGCTCAAAACATACCTTGAGTTTTTCAGCAGTCCGTTTTGAATGCAAAAGTACTTTGCCTTCTTCTTTTGAGTCATTTGAATAACTATTAAGTGGAAGTACCTTTAGCTCGTGGAAAAATCGCTCTGCGGTTCCATGAAAAGATGGTTGATGCATGTGGGAAAGATTTATGACTTTGCTCTGAGGATTTTGGGATATGTGTAGCTATGTAATGTCCAGTCTCTAAGCACAGGGATGTAAAAAAAAGAAGCACAGCGTCCCATCCCTCTAACAGAGATCTGCAGTTAACTTAAAAAAAGGTTCAGGCTGTGAAAATGTGCCAACCATCCTAAGCCTTGTCTGGCCCTTTTATGTCCTGAAATAATCTAATACATTTTTTAAAGTTTTAAATGATTAGCACAAGTTATTAAATATGGAGAACACCGAGACATTTGAATTTTTTTTTTTTATATATATAAAGTGTTGTGTAAACAAGAAAGACCAACTTAAAGGAGTCAGCTGAGAACACTGTCCCAGGCATAGACTATGTAAGTTTTTTTTTTACTTTTTTTGGTCCATACTAAAACTGAGGCTTAAACCAGAATTGTGTTTATATTTATATATATGTTTATATATGATTTAGCATGTCACTCCCTTTAATGAGACGCCACAGCTTATTTGTCTTTCAGAACTTAAACATTTTCTGGGAACAATCATGGATACATTTTCTACAGAAATACAAATATATATTTTTAAATCCATATGGGATATTTAACAAAAAGTAAAGTCATTTACACTTTTGTATGGTAAAATTGAATTGTCATTTAAGTGTAATGAGCATGGAACATTACTGTTCCTGTGGCTAAGTTGTAGAGTATTGCATTAGCAGCGCAAAATGTCATGGGTTCAATTCCCAGGGAACACATACTGATTAAAAAAATATATATAGCCTGAATGCACTGCAAGTCGCTTTGGATAAAAGTGTCTGCTAAATGCGTAAATGCAAATATCACCCATGAGACCAAACACTATTTGTACAGATTTTGGCCAATCAGTAACACATGTAAGATCAAATACATAAAGTACAAGGGATGTTTTATTATTTTAAGGTTTGTAATTTCATACTGCCATTATTTTACATTGGTCTCCATCTTTGAGAGAAATGATGGAGGACAAAACTGAATGTTGAATTATGAAGACATAAGTGTGATTGAGACGAGTAAAGAGCAGAAATCCCTCTTTGTCTGGAGTCTATGCATATATAATTCCCAAAAAAGTTTGAAAAGAATTAAAAATCTTGGATTCAAAATCAAATGTAAACCTGAAAATTAATATAAGACAAGGAACAAAGAAACACTGACATGAAATATAAAATTAACATTTAAGATTCTGCACTATTTTCAGGGCCCTAATCAAACATTTGTAGGATGGTCATATGTTTTTGCTTACATTGAAGCTAGATTATCTTTGCATTATCTCAACTCATGCTGAAGAGCATGATCATCAGGCTTTACACAAACTTGGAGTTTATGCAGCTCTGCCAAGTGCTTCTGCCATTAAAGCAAAAAGGAATGTCCTAAAATTCACTTTATTCGTGTTGTTGTTCTTTTTCAAATTAAAAAGTTCACTTAAATGACTGTGATGCAAATCATTTAATACAAAGTAATTAATAACATAAGTAAAATGAATAATTTACTAGTATTCTCAGACTTTTGGAGCCCATTGTATATTCTGTTTCAAGTTTCATCAAATTAGCACACTTTTGGTGTTACTCACCTCATTAATAATAATAATTTACTGACCAATCTAATGTATTTATATTATATTTTTGTATTTACTAGCTTTATGTTTCCGTTTAAGTAGTACATGGTTAGGTATCAGTGCTCTATGGTATAGACTGCTCTATGGGCCCAGGGCAGAGAAAAATACAGAAAGCAGGATCTGCCTTTGACATCCAGCAAATAAATTATGATGGAATTCTTCATCACATGCTACTGATGTTTGATTTATGACCTTACACAGCAAACAGAATATTGAGAACCCTGCCATAACTGTTATTTTCACATCATTCAAACCTCTGTTTTCATAAGGCATTGAATCAATAACCAACACTGTGGAAAGTTGTGGATTTTCATTTTCTCCCTCCCTTCTCCCTCTTTTTCTTTTTTGAAAGTTATGTGTACCCAAGGGCACAGGAAGGTCTGCTGTACCTTCTGCTTTTGGAATAATGGCTCACTTTTGAAGTGCAGCTTGATTGTGTCTGAGGCGTACCTGTCAGTCACACACCTAAGCACAGAGGTGTAATCTCCACTCTCCTTCTTTACCTCTCCCTCCCCCAATCTTCCTCTTCCCCTCTGCTTCTTTATCATCTCGCATGGATAAAACATGTACAGAAGTCAAGTCGAGGGAAGCCACAAGAGCTGGTCATCAGTAAGACACATTCCAACATCTTATCTGAGATGAAATGAAGAAATGAAGCTCTTTTCCAAAACGCTATAAATCCATTTTAATAGTTTTAATGAAAATGACATTTTTTTACCTAGACCCATACATTTTGTTAATATTCAATTTATCATGTTAAAATGGTCTGTTGGCTCAGTCTGAACATGTTAAACAATGATTGTTAACCCCCCCCCCGGGTCCGCAGCATCACACCGAGCGGGTCTCGAACCCGGGTTTCCGGCACGGGAGGCGGGCGGTCTAACAAGGAACGCCAAAGGCTCTGCGTTTAGCGTCAGTCGCTAGAGCGCCTCTTTGTGAGGTCAGGAGAGTGAGGTACATTTTAAACAAGGAAATATAGCGATTTGGCATGAAACGTCGATGGAGCAGTGAATAGGTTCAGTACACAGCAAAATTTGGCGTTTATCGCGTTTTGGAAAAGAGCTCTTCAAATGTAGATCATAAGCACTCAAGTCACAGATCAACAGATCACGATGAAAAAAATATTACATTTGGGAATAAGACAGTGTTGGGAAAACTGCTGTAGCTTTGATGTCAATTGATTAAAACAAATAATAATGAAATAATTATTTGTATATTAATTTTATGAAATTTTGGCAATTCATCTTATATAATTTCCAAATTCAATCTTCAAATTAATGTAAAAACAACAAAAAGACAGTATATTTTTAATATGTGTTTGATTTTATGACTGAAGGAGAGTATCACTTATACCGATACTACTAATGAGGTCTCTATGATATACAACCCCCCCCCCCCTCTCTCATTAATTGAGAGCAATCAATTTTAAAATTTATTATACTTTAAAAAATAACAGTGTAACATATGTTGGCAGGAATTCAACTATCTCTACAGGTCACCAGGGGCCAGCTGAAGAATCAGCAACTCTCTAAAGCCCCTCCTCCGCATCAGAGCAAAAGTGCACGATTTATTCCTTGTTCATCAGACAGACAAAGGAACGCGATCTACATAGAGGATTCCTGACTTTTTACTCATGACCATTAAAACTATCTACACAAGAAATATATGGATATTAATGTTGTACTCGGCCTTTCATAGGCTTGATGTGATTATTTTGAATGTGAATTGTTTAGGACAATGTGGGTGATTTTTAATCGTGCCTTAAACTGCATAAACTGTAATAAGTAGGTTGTGCCAAATGCAATGTTTAGTCTCTAAAAAAAGCTGGCATCGTAAGTCATAAGTGGTGTGGATGACCGTTAAACTTTGGCATCATAATGTATGTTACAACAGATATAAAGGCCTGGGTATATCTTTCACGGAATGAATTAAATATCAGATAACGCAAGCCGAAATCATCAGAAAACATGGACATGGGTGGGGCTCCGCCCCATACAGACACTCTGATTCGACCAGCCGCCTGTGGGCGGTGTCCAAATCGGACTGTTTAAAACAACGCGCCAGTGTGCAACTCTCTCTCTTCTTGTGCTCCTGGACTCTCTTGCTTCTCCCTCCAACGCGCGCAAGGTTGACCTGGAAGCCGGTCCGCTGGACTCTCGCCTTGAAACCAAACATCTGAAGAAGTCCAAGACCGTGCCAAAGCCGTAACATCGCGGAACCAGCAGCATCAACTCCGTGATTCCAACACGGCTCCCCGGAGACGTCACGCAACAGCGACGCGAGCCAGCAGAGTTTCCCAGAGCAACACGTTGAAAACGTGGTTTTCCACATGGACGAATAACAAAGATCCAGCCTGCTTATCCAACAGAAAGCAAGTATAACAAACTAAGTTTTATCCTGACTGAACTGGTAAATTTGATCTGAATGCAGTAACAAAGCCTAGGCATTTGTCGTGATCTTTCCTGGTTAGTTAAGTTATGAAATAGGAAAGAGTGTTATTCTTTCAACCTTAACCTCAAAACTCCCGTATGCATGTGTGTATGTTTGTGTGTTATTACGTATGTTAGAATATTAGTATTGTAAATAAACCTTGTTTCGTTTTATAAAGAATTGTCTTTGGAATGTAATTTTTAAGTATTTTATCCTTCTTGCCACAAAGATGACGTTACCTAAGCTTGAATTTGAGAGACTAATAAGAATATACTGTTTAGTGATCGCTGGACGACCACTTAATAAGGTAAAAATTGTAAGTTAAATATTAATATTACTTTAATCAAGCAATATGGAATCTTTAACAATAATTCCCGGAGCTGAAATAATAGCTCCATATAAAAGTGCATTACAACAGCTTCTAATTTAAGTAAACGTAAAACAATCCTCACAAACACCCATTATAATAAATGCTACCTCTGTCCTTCAGCAAACAGAAAATATACAGATATTGAGTAAAGTTATCAAGCACTAAATTCTAATTTAAATGTAGATGAATCCTTAAAGCTACAAAAGTTATTGATTTTCTCTTTTTTATTTTGTTCTTTGATTAACAGACATCACAGCAGCTGGATTATTAGGTTATTTTGGCTGCTTTCAGCTGCCGCTGATTAACATGATGTGGATCTGACACGTATCGTATTTTCTCACAACTCTGTACCTTTTCTGACCCACTTCAGCACTTGACGTCTCTACTTGAATGGAGTAGAATCGGGTGTGTTACATGAGGTGCTCAAGGACAATTTTGAAAATCACTGCATATCAGAGACATACTCTTAAATGTGACACACATATATCAAATACTTGTATATATGTATATATATGTATATGTATATGTGTGTCTGAACCCCGAAAAGGTGATTAAACCTTTAAAACTCTGCATATTGTGACGGGTGTCCCGAGCGCTCATTACCGTCGCCCTGGAAACCAACGAGGATCACCTGCACGTCCTCATCACGGGCTGGCCGGGTGCACCTGAGGCTCGTCACGGCAGGGCTTGATAAGCCGCCGCAACACACACACTGGGGAGACATGTCTCCAGAAGACTCCATGCTAACTCTGAATCTGCATTGTATTCCAGAAAGCAGCGTTTGACCGGCCAGCCCCCGCACACGAGCACGGCACGGAGGACAGCCACTGGAAAGCACGATCACGGCACGGAGGACAGCCACTGGAGAGCACGAGCACAAGTCTTCCGGGGAGCACCGATCACCAACCCACGACAGAGAGAAGTCTACATCCCATAAACCCTCAATAAACTCACCCTCCAGGGCATTTATTGACTCCCTCTTGTCGTGTGATTCTTCACCCCGTTACAATATATATATATGCAGAGTTTTAAAGGTTTAATCACCTTTTCGGGGTTCAGACACACTCTCTCTATTTAAATCTAGATTAAAGACCCATCTCTTTAGCCAAGCATTCATATAATGCATCTCACAATCTTGTACTGCAGGTATATCTGATCAAACGCACATTATTATGCTTTAGCTTGGGTTGAACTGATAATTTCATCCAGGGTTATTCCTGAATGGAACAACTGCTACGCTAATTGTCTTTATTTATTTATTTGACTTGACTTTTTGGTAACTTCATGACTTAACTGACGACATGGCATACTCTTGGTTTCATTTGCGCTTTTAATATGAAACGGTGCACAAAACCGTACTTCTGCGTTCAATTGAAGAGCATGTGCTACAACATGTGTTCTGGGGGGCAGTCCCTTAAACATGGTCCCGGCGGCAGAGACCGTGGGTATCTGGGGGTACAGGTGAGCCCCTGGAAGGTAATAGTGAAGCCTACCCTGTTTGAAGACCTGCTGCGTTAGTGCAACAACATCAACAGGGCCATGCTTAAACCGTCTCAGGGGTCCGTTCTTTTTACGTCGCTAACTCAGTTAGCTGGATTTGATTGTTGACGATTTCACTTGATCTTGGATTGTTTGGTTCTTCGAAGCTCATCCCGGAGTTGCTGTCATAGCAACGGGTCCGTAAGCTTAAACCTGCTCGGGAGCAGGCTTATTTCATGTAAGCAGGATTAGATCGCATCCTTTTAAGCAGACTTGATACTTAAAATATGTCCCAGCCACTGCTACTTTATTACAAGTGTACCCTACTGATCCAGGGACAATAATTAAAAATAATAATCATTTAAAAATAGTATAATAATGTTGTGTCGTCTATAATACTATAGACACAGCCAGTTTTACTCACTGAAAGATGTAGTCGTCATAAAATAATTACTAAATAATTGTATTAGAGTCTTACAGACATGCTATACAGTTAATGCACGACTCAACATTAACTGTATAACATGTCTGTAAGACATGCTATACAGTTAATTAATGTGAGGGGTGACAGATATTATGGGAGTGGCTTAATGGAGCGCAGGAGATGCGGGTAACTTGATTTTGACCCTTAAGAAACTTTAATTAATGTTACTTGTTACTGTCAAGTAACAAATCCATTTCAAAGATAAAATTAAATGAATTGTTAATTACTACATTGAAATAAAATGTAAAGCCTGTACAAGAAATACTAGAAATCATGAATATAAATAATTGGGAATCATGTAACACAATTAAAATAAATAAAAACAGTGCATATTTCATTTATCTATTATAACATTTATGTAGTTTGTTCGTTTGGCAGTTTCCTTATAAAAGTCCAGAAATCTTGTCGTCAAGTTTTCGTCAGGTGACTTTTTAATGATATGATGTCATTACGTTGCTGTCTTGCCACCAGCCAATCGCTACATTGCTGATCGTGGTTTCGAGTATCGATGCATAGCCCCTTTTAAACCATCAGATAACTCAATCCAGCCATACTAATCATCAACAGCAGGTGCGTTCGAAGAACCGAATTAGCCAGATTCTGATTAGCGCGATGATATCATCTTGGATCTGTCATTTGATCTCGGATGTAATGAGCGACATACGAAGAACGGACCCCAGAGCACAGTACAACAGAGGATTTGTTTTTACTGTATGACCCAACAACATCTCATCTGACCGCAGTTTACTGTACCTTTTCTATGCTCATTTGACTTGCACCTGGCCTTGAAGAGAAGTGGAGTGCGCATCTGAAAAGTCTCCTTGTTTGATGTGGTTATAAATACTTTCTACGTCTAAATAAATTAAATTCTTATCAAAAAAAGACAGAAGCAGCAGTTGTGAATGAGGTAGCTAACCCTAGCTCCACCCCATGTTAATTGAGCTAAATATGTTTACATTTACATCTAGTCATTTAGTAGATGCTTTTATCAAAATGTTGACAATCTAAGCAATCAAAATCAACAAAAGAGCAATGATATGCAAGTGCTAAAACAAGTCTCACTTATCTTAACGAAGTACACGTAGCAGTTTCTTAAAGCATTTAACTTACAAAATCCCCAAAAAAAAAAACATTGCATAGTTTAACATGTTAATTTTGACAGCACTAATTTATATACATCTAAAGTATATAGCATTCATGCTAGATTGTTTTCATGCTGGCATATCTTTATCAAATAATTCTTTAAAAAACTGCCATATTTTGTAGGAAATGTTAGCCTAGATAAACCAACATAACATTAATCTAGCATGAAAACGTCCCATAATTTTGGTCAAATCTATTGAATTACAGTTTTTTGTTTATTTGCTAACACACTATAACTGATTAATTTGGCCAAATTTTCCAAACCATTTATACAGTTCTCAAAACAAAGACACGTTTCTCAAAACGTTCTACACATTTCTCCTGTTTGCAAACACTTTCCAATTTGCACAGTGTTTTATGCAAAACTCTACACAAAAAACGCCATCATTTTGCACAGGTTTGACCATGTTATCATTCAAAAAACACAAACACACAATGTAATTAACTCAAGCATCAAAAAATGAACTCAAACAGTGCACATTTATCCATACGTGAATATTCAGTAGCAAAACTGATGACACACAGCTAATAATTATAGGATGATTTGAACAAGAGCACAAGTGATTATGTGTTTTGGAAAATTAATCCAGGTAATGGAGACATAGAGGAATAGGAGGAGAAAATAAAAAAAATGAAGGGGATGATGTCAAACGTTCTTTGTTCCTGATGAAATACAAAGAACTATAGTACATGTTCTTCTGCATGGACTGACCATGATGGAAGTTTGCCTACAGGCTCGTCTACAAGTTTTCAATGCTAGTGACACATACAATATAATTACAGTGCATAACAGCAGTACTTCAGATGAGAGAACTTGCATTATTCTATATACAGTAACTACTGTACACATGTTGTACACCCCCAAACGTATTACTGTTGAATTGTTTTGTAGCCCCTTAGTAGTCCCTTACATGTACTGTATTTGTGCAGAACTGAGAGACGACTGAACAGGGGAGGCAGGTGAAGTCTTTTTTCGAAGACTAAGAAATTGCTATAACAAATAAGAATACTGCAAATACTGTAATGCAATTTAGACAGGATGCTGAATGAATTTATTTACTGTATTTATTCCTTCATTATTTATGTAAAATAACTGACAGTATATTCCAATGTGTATTTACTGTATATTCAGTTGTTTGGTCTTTGAACCTTTCTCTTGTAGTGCTTTTCATCTACTGTAAGATCTCTTTACAGTGGTGTAATGAAAGTAAACTTTGCTTAACGTTTATTGCTGCATTTTACTGTAATTGTACCTTTCCATTTATGTTGTATACTGTAACAGACATTGACTATCAACAGGATTCCTATTTCCCAAAAGGAGGGTTTGGTAAAAATGTTTTGGATTGATCTCACTGGTGTTTTCTTGGCAGAGGAGCAGTCTGTGTACAGGTGCATCTCAATAAATTATAATGTCGTGAAAAGTAAATATATTTCAGTAATTCAACACAAATTATGAAACTCGTGTGTTTAATAAATTAAATGCACACAGACTGAAGTAGTTTAAGTCTTTGTTTCTTTTAATTGTGATGATTTTGGCTCACATTTAACAAAAACCCACCAATTCAATCTCAAAAAATTTGAATACACCATAAAACCAATAGAAAAAGAAAATTAGTGAATTGTTAGCCTTCTGGAAAGTATGTTAATTTACTGTATATGTACTCAATACTTGGTTAGGGCTCCTTTTGCTTTAATTACTGCCTCAATTCGGCGTGGCATGGAGGTGATCAGTTTGTGGCACTGCTGAGGTGCTATGGAAGCCCAGGTTTCTTTGACAGTGGCCCATGGATTCTCTATGGGTTCAGGTCTGGTGAGTTTGCTGGTCAGTCAAGCACACCAACGCCGTGGTCATTTAACCAACTTTTGGTGCTTTTGGCAGTGTGGGCAGGTGCCACATCCTGCTGGCAAATGAAATCAGTATCTTTAAAAAGCTGGTCAGCAAAGGGATGCATGAAGTGTTCCAAAATTTATTCTGTAGCCAACTGTAGCCAAATTCCTTGACACGTCTGTGTGTGGTGGCTCTTGATGCCCAGTCCATTCCTTGTGAAGTTCACCCAAATCCTTGAATCGATTTTGCTTGACAATCCTCATAAGGCTATGATTATCACAGTTGGTTGCGCATCTTTTTCTTCCACACTTTTTCCTTCCACTCAACTTTCTGTTAACATGCTTGGAAACAGCACTCTGTGAACAGCCAGCTTCTTTGGCAATTGATGTTTGTGGCTTACCCTCCTTTTGAAGGATGTCAATGATTGTCTTCTGGACAACTGTCAGATCAGCAGTCTTCCCCATGATTGTGTAGCCTAGTGAACCAAACTGAGAGACCATTTTGAAGGCTCAGGAAACATTTGCAGGTGTTTTGAGTTGATTAGCTTATTGGCATGTCACATATTCTAATTTGCTGAGATTGTGAATTGGCGGGTTTTTATTAAATGTGAGCCAAAATCATCACAATTAAAAGAACCAAAGACTTAAACTACGTCAGTCTGTGTGCATTGAATTTGAATACACAAGTTTGAGTTGAATTACTGAAATAAATGAACTTTTCTATGACATTCTAATTTATTGAGATGCACCTGAATGTGTCAGGTGTGTGCATCACCTGAGGCCAAAGTTTGATTTTGATTATAATATTTGGTTTTGACCTGGAAGTTTGAGGATTGTGCAAGTTGGTGTATAGTTTTGAGATTGTGTTTATAGCTGTGAGAAAATGGTGAATTGTTTCATGAATTGTGTGTTAGCAATCAAGAAAAACTGTAATATGATGTTAAGGATACATTTGCAACTTTTTTGTGTATCAATTATGATGTTTATTTAAGGTTTATTGCTAGAATATCATCATGGGCATAGACTCAGAGTTAATTGACTATAAAAACTCTTCCCAAGTTTTGAACTTGAACAGACTTCCCAACATCATTTGCGAGAAACAGACATTCTAGGATAGCACTTGTTGGGCCAAAGTGAAACAAAAACAACAATGTAAGGCTGTATCCCACTGCATGCTACTTGTTAAAAAAAAAAAAAAAAAAAACTTTTGACTGGAAATTCTACTCTGAAAATAGATTAACTACTGCCATGCTACGTTTAGTTAGTTGCTTGCCAATGCCAGAGTCAAGGGGTGCAAACTTTCCCTACATCATCTTCAAAAATGTGAAGTCTCCTACTTACAGACACAGCAGGAAGTTCTGAATGGCAAAATTGACTACGAGGAGGCGAATGATACAAATCTAATGAGGAAGAAGAAACAAAAAAATTGTGCAATGTGTGTTTGTGCGTTGGAAGCTGCCATTTTAGCAATGGATGTGTTTATTTGTGGCATAAGCAGGGGAACGTGTTATGCAACTGCGCATAAAATGTGGCGCAGATGTCTGGGTTGAGCATCATGTGTAAATTAAGAAAGGTATCCAATGACAAATATAGGGCTCGGGAAATATGACAGAACCGCACACAAACACAGATATCTGCAAATAGTGTTTATTATTACAACTATTAACAACCAAGTCAGTTCTGACAACAGCAACAAAACTGTCTGGTGTACAAATGGAGTTGTTCATCATCATGGTGCCTTTCGCCTAAATTGTGTATTTTTAAACAAAAGCAGTGAAGTGGAAAACAAAAACAAGAAGGGGAAATATTTTGAATAATAAGGGCAAATTAGACTCCTGCCTGTGTGCATTTATCTGTAATCAGAGAGAGCTGCGGTATGGCAGCCGCTCAGGATGCAAGAGTCGCTGCTGATTGCGGAGACTGAGGCCGCTTAAATGAAAGCTATTGTTTAGCTTTCACAGATCTGCCTTTCTTTCTGTATATCTACCTTAATGTCCATCATACTTTAGCACCAGTGTAAGGGGTAACATATTTTATGTAACATGCATTGTGTCATTTGTTTTCCAAGTTATGTGTCAACCGTTATGGAATATCAAGTTAATGCATGTTGCACTTAATTGTTTCAATTATGTGATCAATCAGTAAAAAAAAAAAAATTGTGCTCAATCAGTAAAAAAAAAATATTGTAATGACGGTTGAAAATTCAGCACTGCTTCACAGTAATAAATTATTTTTTACAATATATTAAAATAGAAAATTGTAAATTGTGAAAATTTTACACAATACTATTTTCACTGTATTTTTAATGCAGCCTTGGTTTGATAAGAAACCTCTTTCAAAAAACTCATACATTTGAATCATAGCTATGAATGATTACTTTTTAAGCTATACTATCCACTATCCATAATATGGGAGGTTATGTACATATAGGCTACAGTGAAATTACATGTTAATTTACTCAAAATGTCAGTAATGCGTATATCAAGATGAAATCATATGCAAATGAAAATCTATTTAATTTTCTAGGAGATTAAAAATGACAGATAAAAATAGAGCATGACAGAAAATGTAAAACCCAGTCCATCAAAGTGATGTTAATAATTATTAGTAGTATAACTTGTGATCTAAAACAAACTCTAGTAAGCTTGTTTTTTTTTCCTTCATGGGCATGTAGGTCAGTATTATTCCTAAAGGAGATTACTATACCGTATGTTCTGTTATTGCCACCCAAAGCTGCAGAGATTATGTTCGATTAGTGTACCATCCCCATTTGAATGTGAATCTATAAAAGGCAACATGTTCTTCTCTCAACTTCACATTTAATTAATATCATAAAAAAATGATTTGCTTTAGAGAGTCAATAATGCATGAATGTAACATCTGGGAATGGCTTGCTGAATGACTGTTACAATCTCAATGATTGTGGAAGAATATACAAAAAAACTCTAATGAAACAAATCCAAGTATTACTTTCATTATTATTATTTGTGACCCTCTCTATGAAAACCCAGCTAAAGTCTTTTTTTGTGATTTACTGTTTTGTACAAAAAAATCATCCTTCATATGGTAAAGAACATTCTGTGAAAATCTTTATATCTTTATACTATATTCTGTGTTAATCTTTATATCTTTAATATTGACTGAGTAAGGTCATTTCAAAGTTTGAAATGATAGTGGAATGGTAGAAATGGTAGAAATCAAACTTTGATGCTTGTTTTCTCATAATTAGATTTTGAGACTTTAGCCTAGATTTCACAGAGAGGGTCACATTTGGAGTTCGTCCACTGAGTGCATTGAGCATGTTTTAACAAACACTTTAAGATCCCTGAGTTCTCCAGGACTTAATATGATAATAATGTGGTCTTCAGTTTTCTTTTCTAAAGTTTTTTTTTTTGAGTACTTTAGAACTAGTAGATTAGATTCTAATTGTATGTTAAATTATGGCCTGAACCATCCTATTGGCCATATGCTATATTTAATCCCAGGGGAGACCCCGTGAGATGTTAATAATATACATTCAGATCATACCTTACAAAGTGATGAGCTTCACATCCAGTCTCTACTGGAAGCAGGACCCATGACAAGACTAAGCAATATACAGTGGGGCAAAAAAGTATTTAGTCAGCCACCAATTGTGCAAGTTCTCCCACTTAAAAAGATGAGAGAGGCCTGTAATTTTTCATGGGGTATACCTCAACTATGAGAGACAAAATAAGAAAAAAAAAATCCAGAAAATCACATTGTAGGATTTTTAAAGAATTTATTTGCAAATTATGGTGGACAATAAGTATTTGGTCACCTACAAACAAGCAAGATTGCTGGCTCTCACAGACCTGTAACTTCTTCTTTAAGAGGCTCCTCTGTCCTCCACTCGTTACCTGTATTAATGGCATCTGTTTGAACTCGTTATCAGTATAAAAGACTGTCCACAACCTCAAACAGTCACACTCCAAACTCCACTATGGCCAAGACCAAAGAGCTGTCAAAGGACACCAGAAACAAAATTGTAGACCTGCACCAGGCTGGGAAGACTGAATGTGCAATAGGTAAGCAGCTTGGTGTGAAGAAATCAACTGTGGGAGCAATTATTAGAAAATGGAAGACATACAAGACCACTGATAATCTCCCTCAATCTGGGGCTCCACGCAAGATCTCACCCCGTGGGGTCAAAATGATCACAAGAACTGTGAGCAAAAATCCCAGAACCACACGGGGGGACCTAGTGAATGACCTGCAGAGAGCTGGGACAAAAGTAAGAAAGGCTACCATCAGTAACACACTGCACCGCCAGGGACTCAAATCCTGCAGTGCCAGACGTGTCCCCCTGCTTAAGCCAGTACATGTCCAGGCCCGTCTGATGTTTGCTAGAGAGCATTTGGATGATCCAGAAGAGGATTGGGAGAATGTCAGATGGTCAGATGAAACCAAAATATAACTTTTTGGTAAAAACTCAACTTGTCGTGTTTGGAGGAGAAAGAATGCTGAGTTGCATCCAAAGAACACCATACCTACTGTGAAGCATGGGGGTGGAAACATCATGCTTTGGGGCTGCAAAGGGACCAGGACGACTGATCTGTGTAAAGGAAAGAATGAATGGGGCCATGTATCGTGAGATTTTGAGTGAAAACCTCCTTCTACCAGCAAGGGCATTGAAGATGAAACGTGGCTGGGTCTTTCAGCATGACAATGATCCCAAACACACCACCCGGGCAACGAAGGAGTGGCTTCGTAAGAAGCATTTCAAGGTCCTGGAGGGGCCTAGCCAGTCTCCAGATCTCAACACCATAGAAAATCTTTGGAGGGAGTTGAAAGTCCGTGTTGCCCAGCGATAGCCCCAAAACATCACTGCTCTAGAGGAGATCTGCATGGAGGAATGGGCCAAAATACCAGCAACAGTGTGTGAAAACCTTGTGAAGACTTACAGAAAACGTTTGATCTCTGTCATTGCCAACAAAGGGTATATAACAAAGTATTGAGATGAAATTTTGTTATTGACCAAATACTTATTTTCCACCATAATTTGCAAATAAATTCTTTAAAAATCCTACAATGTGATTTTCTGGATTTTGTTTTCTTATTTGGTCTCTCATAGTTGAGGTATACCTATGATGAAAATTACAGGCCTCTCTCATCTTTTTAAGTGGGAGAACTTGCACAATTGGTGGCTGACTAAATACTTTTTTGCCCCACTGTACACTATATTATTCAACAAATGGTGTTCTTACTGTCTAATGTTTAAATCAATGTTAAATGACAGAAACAGTGCTTGTCAGAGACTTAGCATTTTTAAGAATAACAGGAGGATAGAAGAATCAAAGATTTGAAAGAGGTATGCACTTTATGACATCACATGAAATAGTTTGTTACATGGCAGGGCAATTTGGAGCAGTATAAATGTGCTTTGACAGATAAAGATGTTGTTAATGAGGTGCCATAGTTTGCTTTAACCTCACTGCTGTCAATAGCTTAAACACAACATCCCCATGTAACACACAACAGCCAAATGTGGTTCATTTTTAAGCATCTGACACAGTGACACAAATCGCATACGTTTTCACTTGCTCAAAAAAAAAAACCGGCCAAATATGCTGTACATTAATCTTTTCACTCTGTAACACTGATTCATGTAAGACTTCGTGTAAGATTGAAATTAGTCTCTTCTGCTCACCAAGACTGCATTTATTTGTACAAAGATGCTTTAAAAACAGTGATATTGTGAACTAATTTTAGGGGGGGGTAGGTACAATGCTGTTTCATTCAGAGTTGTTTACACATGGACAAAATTGCAAAAAACTATTTGGACGTATAACCGAGAATTTATGTGCCAAAAATCGTACTTCCGGGTTCATACAAGTTTTGTGGAGCTTTTTTCTATCGTGGATCTTCATGACATAAATGAGTGTGGAACTCCTTATATGGGCATTTCTCCCAGAAGAACACACCCATGTACGAATCGACCAGAGCGAGTGCAAGTGTGCGCCCATTAACGACTTTTTGTAGATATTAAGGATGCAATACTACTCTATAGGTACTCAAGATTAACATGAGATTGGGTGAGAACTGTTTGTGTCATGTCCTTGTTATGGGCTGCGTGTGTTTGTTTTCTTTCTTTTTCCATCCTTTAATATATTTAATATCCTTTTCCGTCTTTACCAATCTGCTCTCTAGTCTGTCATTTTTGCTCTCAGGTCTCTGCTTGATGGAGGAGGCTGCTGTCGATCATCGTTAAGGGCATCTCTCTGCAGCCAATCCAGTGCTGCCCTGTTGATTAAAGGTCTCTCGGCATGCCACACTGAGGGAGAGGGAGCTTTGCTTCAGCTTGTGGAAATTAAAAAAAATTGTGCCTGATTCTTCGAGCTCTTCGAAGAATCCTGACCTTCGAGCTCCCGGAACGGAGCGAGCTCAGGAGCGGACTCTTCGAGCTCCTGGAACGGAACGGGCTCAGGAGCGGGCTCCCTGGGCTCACGGAACGGAGCGGGCTCTGGAGCGGACTCCCTGGGCTCACGGAACGGAGCAGGCTTTGGAGTGGTCTCAACCCTCTAGGTGGAGCTGGTTAAATTCAGAGCCAGGTTGATGTAATCCTCCAACAATGCCTCTGGAGCCCAGTATGGCATCATGGACTTAAAGGGGTCGGCCAGGCCTCCCCAGAAGATGATCATGAGGCAAGTCTTATCTGTAGCCGACTGGTGAGCCATTCCCAAGAAGTCCTCCGCATAATCCTCGATGCTCCGGTCTCCTTGCCGGATAGAAAGGAACTTCCCTGCTGGACCCATGTTTGCTGGCTAAATTCTGTCACGAACGGGTGAGGGGGATCACCGTTAATCAGAGTCTGGGTCCAAATGCAGGGAAAAAGGCTTTAATAAATAACAAAAAGGCCAACACGGCCAAAAAACTAAACAAGTAGGAAACTGGGATACATAAAACGGCAGCACAGTGCATGTTTCAAGTTCAAGTTTGTTTTATTTATATAGCACATTTAAAAACAGCAAGCACGGCTGACCAAAGTGCTGAACAAACAAAAACATAAAACACAGTACAACCCACAGATTCATACCATAAGCTCACAGTAAATTAAAAGCCAAAGAAAAGAAATAAGTTTTAAGAGATGATTTAAAAACAGTTAAAGACTGTTTCGATCTGATGTAGGCTGGAAGGCTGTTCCACAGCCTAGGGCCAGCAACTGCAAAGGCTCTATCCCCTCTATACTATAGCCGTGATCTGGGGACAGAGAGAAGTCTTTGATCACCAGACCTCAGATTTCGAGTAGGATTGTATGGATAGAGTAGATCAGATAGATAGCTCGGTGCCAAATTATTTATAGATTTAAAAACAAAGAGAATAATTTTGAACTCAATTCTATGATGTACAGGTAACCAATGTAGCGATTTCAGAATTGGAGTAACATGATCAAATTTCCGTTTTCCTTTGAGGAATCTAGCAGCTGCGTTCTGTACTAATTGAAGACGAGCGATGGAAGATTTAGAAATACCAAGATAGAGGGAGTTGCAGTAATCCAAGCGAGTTGTAATGAGTGCATGGATAGCAATCTCTAAAGTTTTTAGAGATAGAAAAGATTTAATTTTGGAGAGAAGGCGCAGCTGAAAAAAACAGGAACTAATAACCGCATTTATTTGTTTATCAAATTTAAGACCCTGATCCCAGAAAACACCTAGGTTCTTAATACAGGAAGAAGTAAAAGGAGCAAGGTAGTCCAGATCGATACTTCTGCTCCCTGAGCTTTCACTCATGTGAAAACGCATGTATCCCCAGCGTACTGATCACAGAGACAAACAAATTCACATCTGCAATTTAGCCAGGCAGAGGGACGGGAGTGAGGTGTATAAATAGTCCAAGATGATGGAGAACAGCTGAGGAGTGTGATGAGAGGCAGGTGTGTGTGGTTAAGGGAAATTAGTCCAGGAGAAAGGGAAATGGTGACCTTTGGTAGTGAGAGGGAGGAGCGCCACGCCTGGACTCATGACAGTCTGGTCAGTTACTCAAAAGTCAAAGGAAGACCGAGAATGTTTTTATTGCCATAAGCCTGGCCATGTAATTGATGACTGTTCCGTGTTGAGGTGGAAGCAGCAGGGTTCGGTAACTAAGATCGTTGGTTTTGTGAAGGCTGTTGGTGTTGACAGTGCTGAGCATGATGGTAAGCTAGATTCTAGCCGTTTCTGTTGGAAAGGTTAATTTCCTTTACGGGCAAGTCTACAGATCAGGTGAAGGTTAAAATGCGTTTAAAATGCTTCATATTACCATCAGCAATTTTGTCTTTAGCTCATTATCATGATTTTTCAGGACATTTGGGAATTAAGAAAACTTCTAATCGGTTTCTGAGGCTTTTTTTCTGGCCTCGTCTAAAAACCGACGTTGCTTATTTTTGTCGCACCTGTTGCACTTGTCAGATCACTGGTAAACCGAACCAGGTAATTCCTCCGGCGCAACTCATTCCTATTCCAGTTGTAGGGGAACCGTTTTAACACATTATCATTGTTTGCCTGGGACCCTTACCTAAAACAAAAACTGGTAACCAATTCCGTTTGATGGTCATGTGTTTAGAACTACAAGCTTTCCTGACATGATTCCGATGAGAAAAATAACAGCATCTGTTGTTATTAAAGCACTTTTTTCTACGTTTGGCTTGCTCAAAATTGTGCAAACTGACCAAGGCACTAATTTCTAATTTCCTTTCACAAGTTTTGACTACTTTATATATTTCTCACAGAGTTGCGAGCACCTATCATCCAGAGAGCCAAAGTGCACTCAAACATTTTCACCAAACGCTGAAAGCAATGCTGAGGAAGTACTGCAGGGAAACTGGTAAGGATTGGGATGAGGTGGTACCGTTGGCTTTGTTTACAGTTAGAGAGGCTGTGCAGGAAAGTTTCAGATTTAGTCCCGCCGAACTCGTGTTTGGATATACTGTCCAAGGTCCTTTTAAAATGCTCAAAGAGAACGTCTTGTCTTCTGATTCCAGCCCTAAAATGAACATGTTGGATTATGTCAATAAATTCCATAAACGGTTACATAAAGCTTGTTCTATGGCGAGGGACTCATTGACCGCTGGTCAAGAAAATATGAAATGCCAGTTTGATCGTAAATCTGTTCAGCACTGTTTCAAAGAATGTGATCAAGTGTTAGTGTTGCTCCCTGTTTTTGGTTATGCCTTGTCTGCACGATTTCCCTGCCCTTACGAGGTGCTGAGAAAATTGAGTGATACTGATTACGTGGTTCGCACTCCTGACAGAAAAAGGAAGTCTTGTGTGTGTGATGTGGATATGTTAAAGGTTTATCACAGTGGAGAACCTTCTGGAATAGAAGTTTCAATTGCAGATGATGTTGTTGTTCCTGTTCCAGTTCCCGTAGCTGCATGTAGTAATGTAAATAAGTAGATTTAACAATTTTTAGGTCTTAAGTTACTTACCATCTTATCTATGGCATTTATCTGAACAGCAAAGGGGTGACATTATGCATTTGATTAATGACTTGCCTTGTCTGTTTAATGATGCTACTTCTCGTACCACAGTTTTGCAGCATGACTTTAATGTGGGTGATGTTGCTCGGATCAAGCAGCATGCATACAGTGTGAACGTTGCGAAGAGGTCTGTCATGCGAGGTGAGGTTGATTACTTGCTTGAGCATGGACCTGCTAAGCCTAGCTGTAGACCCTCGACCTCGCCGTGCTCACTAGTCCCTTTTTTGGGGGCTCAGTGGTAGAGCATTGCGTTAGCAGCGCAAAAGGTTGTGGGTTCAATTCCCAGGGAACACACATACTGACAAAAATGTATAGCCTGAATTCACTGTAAGTTGCTTTGAATAAAAGTGTCTGCTAAATGTAAATGTAGTACCGAAGAGTGATAACACCGCTTGATTTTGTACTGACTATCGAAAAGTAAACATGGTTACCATTCCAGACTGTTTTCCTTTGCCGTGCATGGAAGACTGCATTGGAAATCTTGGTTCTGCTCAATATGTCAGTAAATTAGATTTATTAAAGGGCTATTGGCAAGTGACACTTACCTCTTATGCCTCTGATATTTCAGCCTTCGTGAATCCCAATATTTTTTCAGGATGCGCAACACGGCCGCTACTTTTCAGCGACTCATTAACATTGTGATTTTTGGGGTTTCAAACTCAAATTCTTATCTGGATGATCTAGTTGTATATTCTACTGACTGCTTAGATCATGTTTCTCTGTTACAGACTGTATTTGAGCATCTCACTAATGCTTCCTTGACTTTGAACTTGGCAAAGTGTGAGTTCGGCCAAGCAACTACTACCTATCTTGGTAAATAAGTAGGTCAAGGAGCACCCATTAGATGCTCAAGTAACAACCATTGCTGGATTTCCAATTCCAACTACTCGACGAGAACTGCGCCAATTTCTAGGCATGGCTAGCTATTATCGTAGCTTCCACAATAACTTTTCTATCATTGTCCAACCTTTGACCTCCTTAGTCCATCATTTCAGTTTTTGTGGTCTGATGAATGTCAGCATGCGTTTAATTAGATCAAGACTCTGCTGTGTAGCGCTTCTGTCTCGATGACACCTAATCTCACTAATAAATTTGAATTAGAAGTAGATGCCAGTGCTGTTGGTGCCAGTGCCATGCTGTTGCAGGAGGATAAGGATGAAATTGACCATCCTGTCTGCTACATTTCACGCAAGTTTAACAAAGTCAATTATTCGACAATCGAGAAAGAAGCGTTAGCATTGCTTATGGATCTCAAATATTTTGATGTATATATTGGGTCTAATCAGAAACCGTGGGTGGACAGATCAATCCGTGATGCGGTTAACCATCGTACTGCCGCATACAACGCCGGTCTGTTGTCAGGAAACATGAGTGAGTACAAAGCTTCGTGCTACGCTCTCCGTCGGGCAGTAAGATCCGCTAAACGCCGGTACAGGGAGAGAATTTAGTCACATTTCCAGCTCAACGAATCTCGACGCATGTGGCAGGGACTGAAGACCATATGTTCCTCTGGAAATAACTCCTCCGCAAAGGTGAGAGCAGATCCATTGCTGGCCGAAGAGCTAAACACCTTCTACGGCCGCTTTGAATACAATGGCGGTGGCGCGACTCTGCCGAGCAGAGCGTCAGGAAGCAGCAGACAGAGCAGCGATCATGTATTCACTGTGTCAGAGGACGAGGTTCGGAGGGAACTAAGGAGAGTGAACGTCAGGAAAGCAGCAGGACCTGATGGGATTACTGGCCGCGTTCTGAGGTCCTGTGCTAATCAGCTTGCTGGTTTGTTTACATCCATATTTAATGAGTCCTTTGCTACCTCTGTTGTTCCCACCTCCTTTAAAAAATCTGTCATAATCCCTGTGCCTAAGAACAGTAAACCCTCTTGCCTGAATGACTATCGTCCAGTTGCCCTCACATCGACAGTCATGAAGGTTTTTGAGAGACTTTTAAAGAAACACATTTGCTCCTCCATCCCTGCTACTTTGGACCCTCTTCAGTTTGCCTATCGGCCAAATAGGTCTACTGATGATGCCATCTCTCAGGTACTGCACTCCTCCCTCACTCACATTGACAGCAAAAATGGCAACTATGTCAGGCTGCTATTTATTGACTATAGCTCAGCTTTCAACACTATAGTCCCCACCAAGCTAGCTGTCAAACTCTCAGACCTCGGCCTAAATACTTCACTCTGTGACTGGATTCAAGATTTCCTCACCGCCAGACCACAAGTGGTGAAAGTCGGCCAGTTCACCTCCAACTCCATCACCCTGAACATAGGAGCCCCACAGGGCTGTGTCCTGAGCCCTCTGCTCTACTCTCTCTACACCCACGACTGCGTGTCCTCTCACAGCTCCACTTCCATTGTTAAATTTGCGGATGATACTGTGGTTCTGGGCCTCATTAACAACGATGACGAGGCCGCATACTTGAATGAGGTAGAGAGACTCACATCATGGTGCCAGGACAACTGTCTCTCTCTGAACGTAGGCAACACTAAAGAGCTGATCGTGGACTTCAGGAAGAGACAGCAGCGGCCCTACACTCCTCTTATGATCAGTGGGACCCCTGTGGAGAGGGTGAGTAGCTTCAAGTACCTCGGTGTAAACATCTCCGAGGACCTGACTTGGACTACACACATTCAGACTCAGGTTAAGAAAGCCAGGCAAAGACTGTACCATCTGCGACAGCTGAGGAAATTCAGGGTCTCACCAGCTATCCTGAAAACTTTCTATTCAGGGGCCATAGAAAGTTTATTGACTCAGAGCATCTCAGTGTGGCATGGAAATTCCTCAAACCAGGACTGCAAAGCTCTACCGAGAGCCGTGCGCTTAGCTGAGCGCATCTCAGGGTCGGCTCTCCCCTCTCTGCAGGAAATCTACTTCAAACGCTGTAAAAGCAGAGCTGCTAAAATCCTCAAAGATTCAATTCCCCCCTGGTAACCAACTTTTCTGTTTACTGCCATCTGGCAAGTGCTTCAGGAGCATGATGGCAAAAACTGAGAGACTGAGGAGGAGCTTCTTCCCTCAGGCCATCAGGCTCCTTAACACAAACCCAGTCTCATAAACTCCTTAACACAAACCCAGTCTCATAAACTTACAAGATTGTTAACTGTAAAACATCCATATTCTCATCACCCGTATTGCTGCTTTGTGTACATACCCTGTACAACCCGTTTGCACATCCCTCTTGTTCATATTACTATTTATTAAGCCCCAGTATACTGTTTTTTGCACATCTTATTGTTTTGCACTTTTTATTCCATTACACATTTTACTCTTATTTCTCTTTTTTTACCATATATATGCTCTTGTGTTGTTACTTTTATATAATTTTTATTTTTATTCTTTTGCACTGTCCACTGAGCGGACCTGATTTCACTTACATTTAACTTCTGATTATACCCTGTATAATTTATTATGTGACAAATAAAGAAACCTTGACCTTGAACCTTGACCTCGACCTTGTCTAGTAATTATCCAGTGGTTGTATTTACAGATCATAACCTTCTAGTATTTCTGTCACATATGTACAACCAAAATTAACGTTTAATGCGTTGGTCCCTAAATTTGCAGGGTTATAATTTGATAATCAAGCAAAAGAATGGTGTGGAGAATGTAATTGCTGATGCTCTATCTAGAGTGTAATTATGTTAAGCTTTAAATAGTTGAAACAAATATATCGTTTTATATAGTTTGTTCTTGTGGCTGGGAGTGTTATGGGCTGCGTGTGTTTTATTTTTTTTACCAATCTGGGGCCTGTTTCAATAAGGAGGTTCAACCAACTCTGTGTTTAAACAGGAACTCAGAGTTGACTTATTCTAAAATGAGAAACTCTGGGTTTTCGGTTACAGACCAGCTGAATTGAATTAGTTAAATCAACTTTAAGTAGTTAACCCTGTTGACTCTGAGTTAGCCCTTGAGGTGCCAGGTTTTTATTGAAAAGAATGCTGCATTTTGACATCAAAATTTCAAAAGTTTGTGGCTTGAAAGGGTTTAAAGATAGAGATTTACTGTAAATTAGACAAATTTTGGGCATGACTGAAAGTTTATGTTGGGTGTAAATATATTCATCTAATTTGCATATTACGATGTCATCAGGTCATCAAAATTACCCTCTTGAATTTCATAATATTCAGGAAATAGTAGATATTGAACTGATATTTGAACTTATTTGCATGTTTTTTTTTTGTCTTTTTCTCCGTGTTGAGCCCTTTCTCCGGGGAGAAAAAACGCAGGGCGGGCTTCCCATCCCAGAGAGCGGGCGCTGGATCTGATGGGAAAGGAAGAAGATAGGGGCTCGCCAGTCTTCATTCCCTCCATCTGATCCATCTGTGATTCCCATAAGCACAGCCACCGCTCCGCCTCGGCAGAAGTGGGGCCAGCACCGCGGGGAACACTGGTGAAAACTCCCTCCTCAAAGAGAGCTTTCCGGGAGTGAAGCGTATGCAGTGAAAGCCACTGACAATGCGGGCAGTAGGCCCCCTCGAGCCGACTCTGCATGCTTCACTCCCAATCAGACCATGCACAAACTGTGTGTATCCCCGCTCGTTTGATGCAGTGCGGGGCAGGGAGGAACACACAATCAGTAATATGATCTGCTTTCAGCCTTATGTTCCTTTGTCTTTGCTTCGGCTTAGACATACGTGAGCTTTCTATGTTTGCTGGAATTTTAACTTGATAAACAACAGTAATTAAGACTCACAGAACATGGATTGTGACTGACACACACACACAGAGCTTTGTTGAATGACAAAAAGCCAACGGCGGTTGCACCTCTCGGCTTTAAAGTATCCTGGTCATTACGTCACCCTCATTATCAAATCAAATCAAATCACTTTTACTGTCACATCACCACAGCACATGTGTCTTGGTGAGTGAAATTCTTGAGAGCGTGCTCCAGACAGTGTAGAAACAATTTACATATAGACAGTACATACTTACAGACTTATACAGAAGACAATAGACAGTACATACTTACAGACTTATACAGAAGACAATGACAGAATACACATACATATAGTCCGTACACACAGTGTACTTTTTAGACATACTTACAGTTATCAATACACGTTATGCACCGTATGTACACATTCTACATTATGTACACATTTATACACACACAATAATATGCTAAGGTGCAGCAGATTTTACATAGGCCGGATACGCAATATCATGGATTTGTATTGGATGGTATCCAGTGGTAGCAGATAGATTGTTGTGTTTGTGCAGTGTGAGCGTGAGTGTGTAGTCCAGTTGAAATGTGTTAAAGTGCAGTGCATTGCATCGTAAAATCATTTATGTCACTTACCCTGCTTTCTCGGGTTGACAAACCTTCCATTTTGAAATGGAAAACACAGAGTTTTCACTTAACCTCCTTTCTGAAACGGGCCCCTGCTCTCTAGTCTGTTGTTTTTGCTCTCAGGTCTCTGCTGGATGAAGGAGGCGGCTGTCGATCATCATTAAGGGAGTCGTCTCCGCAGCCAATCCGGTGCTGCCCTGCTGGTTAAATATATCTATATATTCATGCCACACTGAGGGAGAGGGAGCTCAATGTGTGTGTTCAGATGTTAGAGTTGTAGCCCTTCGTTGTGCTTGTGTGAATCTAATGCTTGTTTGATACCATCTAGATTTTATTTTGCTGGTGGAATGGGGAACAAGATAGCGTATTGCACACACTAAGGTACATATTGCCCGCAACTGACAAGTGTTAGACACACTAGGTAAGAGGTGAGAGCTGCCTTTGTATTTTTGCAAAGTGATCAGAGAGACCAATGTCAACAGAAGACAGCTGTGAAACAATTTCATCATTTGCAATCACAAGGTCTAATGTGTGACCTTTGTTATGTGTCGGGCCGCTAATAAGCTTTTTAAGATTAAAACAGTCCAACAAAAATAGAAAGTCCTTTGTCAACATACAGTCATTTTGGTCAATATGTATGTTAAAATCCCCCAAGATAAGGATGTTCTTGAATTTAAAACACAACATAGACAACAAATCAGCAAACTCAGACATAAAAGCTTAATTTGGCTTTGGTGGTCGATAGACAGTAGCGATGGTGATTGCTTTAGGGGCAGAGATGCTCAAAACAAGGCATTCAAATGATGTAAACTGTGGTACGCGCACAGCGCTGATGTTGAATTGCAGATTGTAAACCACAATAATTCCCCCACCTCTACCAGTAAGGTGCGGGAGATCAAACAGTCCATACCCCTCAGGAGTAATCTGGTTGAAGAGGAGTCCATCATTTTGTTTATGCCATGATTCAGTTAAAAACAGTAGGTCCAGTTTTCGATCTGTTATAATGTCCGACAGAAGCAGAGCTTTGTTGTTTACTGAGCGTGCATTGAACAGCGCAACATTTACAGGGCTCTGGCGCACCACAGAAAGCAACTCCGATCGAACAAGTGAAGATAAGTTGCCAAGGACCGCACCAGTATAAGATGCTCGTTTAGTCTGTCGTCGACTCGTAGGCACGCAGATATTGTTAGAGGTGGAAAGGCAATAACTGCGTCCTACACTCCGATGTAAATACCGTCTTTGTCTCAACAAGCCAGCATTACGACAGAGTTCATAAGCGTCTTTTTGTAAACGGTAGGTCTGTTTTAAGTTGAGCAACTGTTGTGCAGTGTACCTTAAAGCCATGCTCCGTGAATCCAGGACTTCAACAGTCACAATGCTGCGGAAATTCCCAATAAGGCCACAGAGAAAACTCCTCCGATTAGGCTCCAAAGTCTGCCCGGTGGAGTTGCACGGTAGAGTCGATGGTCTTTACACTCTTCGGTCTTCACACAAGGAGGGCTTTACACGACGGCTGCCGCAACGGCTACCGCGGTATATTAACCTTTTTAAACCCGTCTAACAAATCACAATTTGAATTCAGCTGAATACACTTACCTGATTATCACAACAAATGGCCAAGCAAGCACCCGACACTGACAAGGGACGCGATACAGTACGAGACCAAACGCGATTTCAGCATGTCTCCACACAGTAAACAAAACAAGCGTTTCCTAGCAACAACAACTGCGCTAAACACTAATGAGACAAGTAAATACACTTACTGTCAGCTCTGCAGACTGAGCAGCCACTGTTCCACTAACAACTAATTTGAATGCATACGCTTAATTTTTAGCACATGCCGTGCAATGCAGAAACACTGAAATAATTAAAAAAACGATCTCATTAAAAAGTAAATACACTTACTTTCATGAATGTTATTTTCACTTTGCCATTTCATTTAGCTAATTGACATTACATGTATAATAAACCCCATAAGGACAAGATTCGTTTTTTAACAAGATGTGGCAGGCAAAGCTTAAAGAACTTATGATTTTCAAATGAAGTCACCGCTACTTTTGAACGTCCATCAATAGAGAAAGATGGTGTAGTAAGGTTTAACTGGGTTACGCCAAACCATGGTGCCTTATTTGGAACTGGATGTGTGTATTTGTCTAAGTAAAGCAAGCACCTGGACATCCTGCTCACTGTTATTTTACAGTTTGATGTTTAATTTGATTTAGTAGCATTAATAATCATATTTCAGCAATCTCTTGTGCTCTCCACTGCTTTTTGCTTCAGTCGATTACAGTATCCTTGGCAGATGGTGATAGCCCAACACATGGTCACCATCTACAGCTCCAGTGATCTGAGAGTCACACGGATAACAGGTGCAGCAGTGTTTGAGTGCTGTATTACCTCCTGACATGTCAGTCTCAATCAAACCTCTCTGCTCATTCTTTCAGCAGCTCTACACTTCAGCTGCTGACATTCAGAAAATGTTCTATGTTATGTCAATCAATCTATGTTTTTTTTTCTCTCTATGAAATTGTATAACAGTATTGGGCTGTTCAATAGCAGACTGATCACAAATATTATGGAATTTATGACAGTGAAAATTATATTTTAAACATTTAAACAACTTTTTTTTTAAGTACACTGGTAGAATTGTATGTAGCCTAAAAACAGTACAGATTTTATTACTGTGTCTGTTTTTGGGTAATATTTTCCAAGATTTTTAATGCCCTTCTTTTCAATTTATTATAACACTGACACTATTGAAATCCTGGTAAATTTATTTTAAATAAATGAAGTAAAAAAGTTTTAAATGTGTATATACAATCAGTAAGTAAGATTTTTAGTAAGTAGCCTAGTAAGTACCAAATGTTACTAAATTAAATACTAAAACGAGTAACACTTGTTGGCAATGATGCATTACATTGATCCAAAGTGACAGTAAGACATTTTAACCCTCTGAAGTCAGCTTAGATGTCAGGACAATCAATTGCATTTTTTCCTGATAATGGAGAAAAACTTATAATAATGTTAAGTGCTACAGATAAGAGTAATACATTATTTGAAACGGTAAATTGTCTACTTTTATTTGTATAGACTCACAATAACAACAAAATGTTACAAAATATTTTAATTACACACACAAAAAAAAAAAAATATATATATATATATATATATATATATTTATCATCAATAATAATAACAAATGTTTATTGAGAATGATTTCTGAAAGAGCATGTGACACTGAAGTCTGAAGTAATGGCTACTTAAAATTGCTGCTTTGCCATTACAGGAATAGATTACATTTAAAAATATATTAAAACAGAAAACAGTTATTTTAAACTGTAATAATATATATATATATATATATATATATATATATATATATATATATATATATATATATATATATAATTCATTAGTAAACATTCTTACTGACTCTAACATCTTAATGGTTGTGTAAATTATTAAATAATTTACACAACCATTAAGATGTTAGGAGTCAGTAAGAATACTTAAAAAACATATAAAAAATTGCACTATTTGTTATTTGATTTTATGAACCCATTAGGACTTAGTTTAAGAAACATGCTATTATGTCATTGAGTAAGTGTGTTGTGTAACTGAAGAGCAGTTGCATGTAGTCAGGCTTGACTGGACACTAGAGGTGTCAATTACAGACAGGATGTTGAAAGGCTACAGGAGAGGCTGTCTACTCAGGGTCACTCACAGCACTCATGTAAAATGCTGAATCAAAACAAATCAGTCGAAATGAAAGCAGCGAGAGTGGAGAACTTGGATAATAAAAGGGACTAAGTCTCTCCTGACCTCACAGCTGGCCAACTACACAGCATGCAAACATCTAGACCCATTGCGAAGTTGAAGGCCTTGTCATGAAAAGGATTTCAATGGCAAATATGAAACTACTCTAAAAGCTTTCTTGTATCGGAAGTGCATGGCCTCTCTGCAATAGCAAAAGTAATTTTCCTCCACGCTGACCCCAAGGGCTGGGTTACAGATGGTAAAACAGGGTTTAGAACCAGGTTCTCCGCTATCACAGATAGAGGGTTGGAAAATAGTGGCTGTATGAATGAGCGATTACTGTACTCAGTTCCCTGCCCTGTCATAGTCCTTAGTGTTTGAATTGTGTCAGAGCTCAGGGGAGGGTGAGTGGAATCTCTTGAATAAATGATCTGGATTCAGCATTTATGTTGTTGTGGCACAAGAAATCGCGATTATCAAATTGTGTTTTATGTTAATATATATGCTCTGCATGTTTCAGAGTGAGGCGTGGTACTGTGTTCTTTTACACATCGTAGCTTACACAGGTCATGGTCCATTTTTTTTCTCAGACCAGTTCAGATAGCAGTACACCCTGCTCCACATGAACTTGCGTCATATATAATCGCGATTTGGAAACAGAACGTGTGGCCTCAACCTTCCAAAAATGTTAACTAGAAGCGTATTGAGGCTGTCAAAAAAAAAACTAAAAAAAACTCTCCCTGTTTCATGTGGATTTCCACCCTAAAAAAAGCTCGCTAGTTTAACATTTGAAAATGAAATTACTATAAATATTACTTTTGTAATTGTAATTGTAATTTAATTAACAAGCACAGAAAACCTGAGCAAAATCTTTTTAAAATCCCAATTTATATATATATATATATATATATATATATATATATATATATATATATATATATATATATATATATATATATATATATATATATAAATAACAAATCTATTAAATAATAAAATACTTAAAGTCCACATGAAATCAAAATGTCCTTTAATTACTTTACTAGCGCACATTGTCTTGATGCGAACAATTCATCTGTGCAAGTTAATCCGGTGAAAAAAATTGTTGGTCTTGGTAATCTTTAATCTAAATCTTTACATTTCCACTCTGTAATGGCATGCCTTCTCGAATGACGTCAGTTTAACGACTTGGCAGAATATCCTTAAACACCACCCTCCAATCATTAGTTTGCTATGAGTGAAAAATAAAACAACGCCTTCTATTCAATATCCCTTTTCAGCTGGAAATATGTCACTACATTGAAATAAAGTCAGCAGCAACTTCTGTTTCACGTGTACTTTAATAAAACATTTTTATTTTTATAATAATTTGTTTTAATAATACAGCCACAAAACATAAACAATATGTTAACATGATTTTAGTGTGTAAAACTAAATCCCTTAACTTTTACTGTGTAAAATCAATTTCAAACTTCTCCATGACAATGAAACACCTAAAATGACTGTAAAATTGATTATTTAAAAAAAAATCTGCTTTTAAGAGCATTAATAAGCATTAATAAAATAATCGTTAAAAAAGCTCCATTTCACTTTAATTGTAAGTAGCTCACTGTAAACTCTGTAAACACTGTAAAATGTTTAACGAAAGCGAAGGGTGAGTTTAAATAATTGTATGATAATCAACATTGTCACAAATGCTGCTGATTGACACTTCTTCGTTTTGCACACACAAAGCCAGCTTCCTAAAATTACAGTGTCTCAGCAGCTACAGTGACTGTAATTTGTAAAGTTAGTCCCTGTGAGAAGAACAAAAGCACGCAAAACAAAAACTTTCATCTGTTCTGGTATCTCCGTGGAAGCAGTCATCATGTCAAGTTGTGAGAAACAAGTAGCAGTGAAGTTAAGGGAAGTATTTGCATTTCACACACAAGTCAGGCCTCATCATGTTTTGTCTTTCTCTCCTGCCCCCTGCCTCACTGGCAATCCCATTCGCCTGAGTGTCTTTCTTTGTCACTTTGATAGAGATATCAAAGTAGAAATCCTGCCATCCCTGACATTCTACTGTCACACATCACATCTAAATCAGATTTTCATAAAAAATGATGTGCGAGATTGTGTTTTGCCACGCTGAGCATTTGTCTACATGAATTTGAGAGCAAAAGTTTGCACACATGTTCATTTATGTGAACAAGCACATAAACAAGACTTTCATGGCCTTACGCTTCAAATACATTAGATTTTCCTCATACATTTCATGCCCCCTGCTGCTTCTATCATACCACCCGCCTTGACTGACACCCGGTGTCACTTTGAAGCAGCACATTTTTAGCGTGTTACCATCACCATAAGAAAGCGGTGGGCGTGTGCTGTCACTTGATGAAGTCGCTGCCGTTTCTTGCCTGGCGAGAATTAAATTGACAGGCAAAACGTTGCAACACAAGGGGAGGTAACACCAGAAGCGAGATGGCATGGACTCAAGCTCATCTAGTAAATCCTATTAATTTACAATGCGCACCTCCTGCCTCTCCCCTATTAGATATTATAATTAAAATCAGGGCTCTGAGCAAGACGGGGCAAGAGAAGATTTGGCGCTCCACCAGGCTGCGAGTTTGAGCCCTGAACCTATTGCTAAAACAGATGCTGGGCATTGTGTGTTCAGTTAATATCTACCGCTATATGCAAGTGCACACTGGGGTGTGTTTTATCATTCTAGCGCTAGGCAGGAGAGCTACTTACCTCATGGTATTTGTGGACCTGCTGTCACATCTATTTTATGTTCATTTTATAATCAACGCTTCAAGAGTGAAAACAAGTTTCCTTACAGGTAGACGGAGCTCTTACTGTGACCTAAAATTAAGGGTTCACTTGCTTCCAACAAAAGAAAGTTAATTCGGCAGGGTAGTGCCTTGCTCTTAAAGGAACAGTTCACCTAAAAATGTAAATCCTCAGGATTGAAAAACAGCAAACTTTTTAATGTGTGGGACCCCAAAATATGATGATCGTATCGCAGCAGCCAGAGCAGAGCTGGCAAGATTACTTAGACAAAATGGCATGACAAAAAATGCAGTTAGTAACATAACCCATGACATTACACATTTTAGGTAATGTGATGAGACTAACTTTTTTATTACTTTGAGATTGATTTAAAGTCATTTATCATATTGATTTAAATAGGATAATATTGTACCATATTGATATAAAAATAGAAAGAGTAAGAAAATACATTCCATTTGTTGTAATTAACAACACAAAGTTAATCAAACATTACAATATGTCAAGGTTTTTCAAACAGGGTTTCGTAAATGGGCTTTGTGAGTTAAATGAAAAGCTAATAATTGATTAAATTATACAAATTAAAATCAGTCATTTTAGAATAACATAAATCAAGATAAAACACTTATTAAAAAAAATATATTGTATTTGATTATCTGCATGCCATGTGACCGTTAACCAACAGATAATCATGAATATGCAAATGTAATACTTAATTATTACAATATTTATTTTAACATCTCAGGGTACTTCAAGTAAATATATTTATTACAAGTTTTGGAATCCCTGCATTACATGTAAATAAATAAATATGTTAATTTGTGCATTTTAAGACATAGTGATACATTATTAAATAACCTACTGAGTGATAATTGAAATAAAAACGTATGTTCAAACTTTAGTTGAAACAAAGTTCAAACATTCCTTAAAACTGAAATATTTTTTTGTATAAATCAAATGTTCAAATGCTGTGTGGCCACCTACATAGCATGAATAATGTGTAATAATGTAATCAATAAAAAAATAACTGTAGTCTGATTCAAAGTATTTTAAAATGTAATGTTTTAACACAATTCAGATTATATGTAATCAGTACTACCCAGCTCTAGTGGCAACCATATATTTTTATAAAGATCCATTTACTTTGCGAGGGAAACATTTAATAATTATATTCTTAAAACATGTTTCCAAAATTAAGTGACTGGCTTTTATGTTGTAATTTTGTTATCACGATACTGGAATTTCTAATTTCGATACGATACCTTGAAAAATATTGATATCCGATACCACAAAAAAAAAACTGCCACAATATTAAGGGGTAAAGTTTATTTGTATTATTTAAAGATAGATATAACAAGTCTAGAACATGACAATGAGGTATATTTTACATTAATAAAACAGATACTGTACATAATGTAGATGTGCCCATACGGTGTATAATGTGTCGCTGATAATTGAGTGTGTCTTTATAGTACACTATGTGTACTGAGTATATGTATGTGTATTTTGCACATTGTCTTCTGTATAGTCTGTAAATATGTACTGTCCATATGTAAATTGCTGTTGTTTTTTTGCACTGTCTGTCCATATGTAAATTGTTTGTTGTTTTTTTGCACTGTCTGTCCATATGTAAATTGTTTGTTGTTTTTTTGCACTGTCTGTCCATATGTAAATCGTTGTTGTTTTTTTGCACTGTCTGTCCATCTGTAAATTGTTTGTTTTTTTGCACTGTCTGTCCATATGTAAACTGTTGTTGTTGTTTTTTTTTTGCACTGTCTGGAGCACGCTCATAAGAATTTCACTCACCAAGGCACTTGTGCTGTGGTGATGTGACAATAAAAGTGATTTGATTTGATTTGATTTGATATGTTGAGGTATGTGTCTGTTTTGAGATCTTTCTGCCAACTTCCTGTGTGAGTTTGTGTGTGTGTGTGTGTGTGTTTTGTAACATATGTCGGCAGGAATTCAACTGGCTCTACAAGTCACCAGAAGGGGGGCAGCTAAAGAATCAGCAACCCTCTAAAGCCCCTCCTCCGCCTCAGCGCAAAAGCGTGCGTTTTCTTTCTATTACGGAACAAAGGAATGTGACGGGAACGTTTCTAAAAGACATTCGTTCGTTTCATGATTTTCAAAACATCCACACAAGAAACATATGGATATTAATGTTGTACTCTTTCTCTCATATGCTTGTGGAATATGAATTATTTAGGAAAACGTGGGCTGATTTCTAATCGTGCTTTAAGCTGGAATGTGTAGGTTGCAGTGTTTAGACTTGTATGAACGGTTGCAAAAATGTATGAATCAGTAAGATAACGAATGTGGTGATATTATAAATGTGTAAACCTGATAAGAGTTTTAATACATGGGTAAAAGTTTATTTTTCGTCACATGAAAGTGCCTTGCAAAGTAGCCGTGCAGTGGCTCCGCCCCTGCGATGCTCTGATTGGACCAGCCGCCTGTGGGCGATGTCCAAAACCGGACAGTTTAAAACGACGTGCCTGTATGTGCACCCTCTCTCTTGAATCTCTTGACTCTCTGGAACCTCTCGAAGCTACGCTTCCTGCTTTCGCAACTGCGCCCTCCAACGCGCGCCGGTCCGCTGGACGCTCGCCTTGAAACCAACCATCTGAAGAAGTCCAAGACCGGGCCAAAGTGGAACATCACGGTGCAACGAATTCAACGACTGCAGAGGAAAGCTTTCCCGTGACGTCACGCGGCAGTTCCAGCGATACCACGTGTTTCCAACCGAGAGCCGCCCGAAGAAACACGAACTGACCACGTGACACCCGAAACGAAGAACCGAATCAACACGTTGAACTCACGCGGAAAAGAAACCAAACATCCAGCCTGCTTAAACCAACAAAAAGCAAGTAACAAACTAAGCATTCCTAACTCTAACTGAAACTGGTAAAATTTTGATCTGAATGCAGAAAAGAAAGCCTAGGCATCTTTCGTGATCTTTTTCTGTTTAGTTAAGTTATGAAATAGGAAAGAATGGTATTCTTTCAACATTTAACCTCAAAACTTTCGTATGCATGTGTGTGTATGTTGTGTGTATTGCGTATGATAGGATATTAGTATTGCAAATAAACCGTGTTTCGTTTTGTAAAGAATTGTCTCTGGAATGTGATTTTAAGTATTTTTTTTCCTTATTTGCCAAGACGACGCTAACCTAGCTCGAATTTGAGAGATGTATTAATCTTGTTTTATTGTCCCGTGGCCATGAGGCAATAGAAGCGAGATTTAATAGAGATATACTGATGTAGTGATCGCTGGACGAACACTTAAAGTATAAATCGTAAGTTAAATATGAATATTACTTCAATCAAGCAATATTGAATATTTAATAAATAATTCCCGGAGCTGAAACAATAGCTCTATATTAAATTGCATTACAGTTTGCACGCATGTTTATGTGATTTATGAGGATACAAATTTGTATAATGACATGGATGACAGGAATTACATTTTCAGTGTCCCCATAATTCAAAACGCTTATACATCATACAGAGTGACTTTTTGGGGGGGAAAGTAGACATTCACAGTGTCCTGTGAGGGCTAAGTTTAGTGTAGGGCAATAGCACATACAATTTGTACAGTATAAAAACCATTACGCCTATGGAGAGTCCCCGTAAAATATTAAAAACAACATGTGTGGGTGTGAGAGCGTGTTTTATACATGTTTGTGTTTTTATACATTTCTGTTAACCTCTTGTTGTGCGTGTTGCTTTTTTAGATCACAGACAATCATCTGACATTGAATCGAATTAAGTAATGCTCTTCTGATTATAGTGTTTTTGACGATGTTTTGCTGACATCGTCAAAAACACTATAATCAGAATCAGAAGAGCTTTATTACAAGTATGTTTACACACACAAGGCATTTGTCCTGATGACAGGAGCTTCCAGAGCAGAAGAAAGTACAGACATAGTGCAGACATGCATGATAGTGCAGACATACATAGGAATAACACAGAAGTAATGTAATATAACACCAATATAATACAAAAACATAAATTAAATGATATACTATGTACAGATATAGAAATATAGGAAACAATTTAAATTATAAATAGATATTTTATTTTCAAGTGTAAAACTTTTGGATTCTGTGTATAAATGTCACTATAATGTGTTCATGCTTCAGTTACAGTTTTAGTCAGCAATTATTGACAGTGAATCTGAATGAGAAATTTAATAGCTCTAAGTTTAACCTTTCATTAGAGCCAAAAAATGATGACTGTACATTAAAGAATTCAAGGATTACAGCATTTGATGTGTCGTTGGTTACAAAGGGTCATTTGGAGTCTCCAAGTGTTTTTTTTGAGAAGCGCCTAGACAAACGTGTGTAAAACACTCATTATCTAATATGTTCCTGTGGCTCAGTGGTTAGAGCATTGCGTTAGCAACACAATGGTTGTGGGTTTGATTCCCAGGGAACACACATACTGACAATACAAATGTATAGCCTTGGATAAAAGCGTCTGCTAAATGTAAATAGTTTGTTAAATGGGAAATTTGGCTTGGTAAGGCTTGATTCTGTTATCCCATTGTATTTTCCAGCTAATAGCTCCCAGCTATAGTCATCTACATACTTATTTAAAAAAAAAAATGTAGAAGGAATTTAAAAAAAATGTTCAGTGTGTTCAAAGTGCTTTTACTCAATATCAGTAAGACTTGCAGTGATTCTGACTGAACCAGAACCTTGCATATAATCAAAAGGGTTCAATAACAGCATGCAATTTACTTTGGGTATGCCTTTTGTAGGCGTTTTAGGCTAATTTTACAGGAATCGGTTTACAAAACTGTCTTTGAACCTTGGGTCAAGAAATGTGGCTGTGTTTAATTTCAGCTGCAAATGTGTGTTTTTCTCATATCTCTGTCTGAGATCTTCTCTGATGTTGTCTTTAAGTTGATGTTTTAGTTTGCTGTTACCTTCCTCAACTGTCAAAGTAGAGAAGATATTCTAACTCCGAGGCAGGACTGCAGAGATTGTGGTGTGGTGTTCACCACTAAGGGCATCCGTTAAAGAGCTGACAGGGGCTCAATACCTCTTTTACAGTCTCAAGAACTGTAATATCTGAATCTTTGGGCATGAGGTGCCATTTCTTCCGATCATCAGCTAGAACTGAACATACAGCTTGCTGCTTGTGGCGAGGGGGGCATGGTTCACCGAGGTCTGCAGTGGGAGAGAGAGTTGGGAGACGAGCAGTGAGTAAGTGGGTCAAGTGCAAATGACAAACACCTGCGTCTTGTTCCAGTAAGTGGCGTGGACAGACTGCATAAAGGGACTGGGAAAGGTGAAGCTGGCTGAGAGGGACAGACTACTGACTGGCGACTGTAGACTGTTATGCTCTGGAGAGCCCACGTTTATAGTACTTACTAAGTGATGTTTTATAAACAAGTTTCGGGAGGAGCACGCGCAGATAATTAACACAGCCAATTCATCATCAGTAATCACATCACTTATCCAATAAACGCTAGAGAGAACCCCTATAAATAATCAAGCAGCCTTACCTCCATTATCTCTCGTCTTCCAGCGTTGGTACACCCAATTGCCGCACCATGTCAGAGATAGAAGTTTTTCCCGACGAAAACTCAGTCGACTCCTCGGATCCTCCCGCCGCTGTCCAAAGCACCAGCGCTCCGCAGGATACCCCAATCGAGCCCGCGGCTGCAACACGGGGCTGCCGGCCTTCCCGTACCACCGCAGCTAACACCTCCAAGCGCCGTAGCTCGCCTTCACCCTCGCCTCCAAGGCATCAGCCACCTTCTCCAGCCTCCTCCTACGCGTCAGTCTTTTCACACGCCCCATCAGCAGAAAATTGGACCGTGGCAGGACTCCGACAAGTTCTCACCAGTGCCGGCGTCATCATTCCACGACGATCAAACAAGTCGGATCTCCTCGTCCTCTACAATTCTCTTCAGTCCGGGGAACTTCCAAATTCCTCCCCTCCACCCAAATCAGTGACTACAGCGAGCAAGGGCCGCAAATCACCCTACTCACGGCCCGGTCCAATCTTCACTCCCTAGAGGACCGGCCTCCGGCCATCGAACCGCAGCAGTAGGCCCTCGGCTAGCCTGGGCCATGCCCCGGATGCCCCAGCCCCCACCTTCCTCGAGCCTCCACCGAGTGCCAGCTCGCAACCCAGCCCAGCGAAGAGCCAGCCTTCACCTCCACAAGCCGCCACGCCAGAACAAGCACGCCTCCGTCAGCGGCAAAGAGCTATTCGCAGCCCCGGCTCAACAAACCCCTCCCCTACCCATGGCCCGCAGCTCCGCCACACTTGACTAGCCCTCCTCTGACAGCGCAAGCCCCGGCGCCCGCCATTTCCCCCCCTTTTCCCCCTCTTTTCTCCATTCACCAAGCCCGTTCAAGCTCGAACATACCTCAATTAATGACCCAAACACCCGCCATTCCCCCTCTCTTCCACTCCGTTAGCTCCGTTCCCGGAGCCCCTTTCTCTCTTTCATCCGCCACGCCTCTACCCGTCCCTCCAAACGCACTCGCATTGGAACCACCCCCCGTAGCCAACTCCATCAGTAGCCAACTCCATCAGGTCACAGATACTATCAGGTACAGACGTAGACTTATTTTCTTTATTGTCACCAATTTCACCTCCGTCCGCAGATCGCCAAATCGATTGCGGCGAATTTTCCGTCACTTTAAAAAACTCAGCCAACAATTTGTCACGCATTCTGTCATTTACAGAATTCACTATCGCCTTCAATCGCTACACGGAAGTCATATGCACCACTTTCCCTCACAGGAGACACGAGCTCGGCGACTATCTCGCAATCCCACTCCACCATCACCTGCACTTTCATTAACCCAACCATCCCCCCCTGCCCCGAACCATCCCAGCCCAAATCCACCAGCTACGTACCACGCACCACAAACATCCCTTTCAAACCCCCCCCCCCACCTTCCCCTACTTCGCCACCGCCTTTCTTCCTCCGAAAGCCAGGTCTGCGCCAGGTTCAACGCCGGCAGATGCTCACGCCAAAGATGCCGTTTCATGCACGTCTGCAATTTTTGCGGCGGCGCTCACGCCCGCATAATCTGTCCGGTATCCAAAGCCGCCAATAAAAATTCTAAAAGATACTTATCGACTCCTGTAAATACTTTTCGCTTATCTTCAGAACTAGTCCATCACCCTGACCCGCATTTTACTAAATACATATTGTCAGGTCTCTCACATGGCTTTCACCCCGGCGTGGGAAACCTCCCCTCCGAAAGCCCCATCTGCCCCAATCTCCAGGCTGCTCTCACCCAACCCGAAACAGTCGATATCCTAATTAAAAAAGAAATAGAAGCAAACTTCATGATCGGCCCCTTCCCCGTTCCCCCTTTCAACATCTTCCGCGTCAGCCCCATCGGCGTAGCTACCAGAAAATTTTCAGGTAAAAAACACCAGATAATCGATCTTTCATCACCGCATAATTCCCCATTCCCAAGCATTAACAGCCTCATTCCGCTCGAAGAGTTTTCTCTCCACTACCATGACATCGACCAAGCCATCACCCTGATCAAAGGACGAGGCATGGAGCTTGGCTAGCCAAAGTCGATATCACGTCCGCCTTTAAAGTAATGCCCATTCACCCAGACTTTTGGCACTTATGCGGCATCCGCTGGCAGGAAAATTTTTATTTTTCCGTCCGTCTCACTTTCGGCTGTAGACGCAGCCCCAAAATCTTCGACATGTTATCAGAAGCAATCTGTTGGATCCTCTCCAACAATTACGACATACCCTATCTGGTCCATCTTTTTTGGATCATCTCGCCACCCGACTCCATCCCAGCCACGCACCTCTTGACAACCCAAAAAGTTTTTTCAGAGCTCGGAATTCCCCTCGCCCAAGATAAAACCGCGGGTCCCAGCACTTCTATCGAAATTTTGGGTATCAACTTGGATTCACAAAAATTCGAAGCTTCTTTACCCAAAGAAAAAATCGACAGGATAATTTTGGTAGCATCCACTCTCGCAGCAAACCCAACCTGTTCCAAACGCGAACTGCTATCCATTCTCGGCCATTTAAATTTCGCGATGCACATCATCCCACAAGGCCGCCCCTTCATCTCACATCTCCTCACTCTCGCATCTTCCGCCCACGCCCTAGAAGATCAAATAGCCCTAACCGACTCATGCCGCAACGAACTCAGCTTATGGATATCTTTTTTCAAACGTTGGAACGGATTATCCTTCTTTTATAACAACTTGATTTCTTCCCCAGTCGACATCCAATTATTTACCGACGCCGCCCCCTCCATCGGTTATGGGGGATTTTACCAAGGACGCTGGTTCGCATCTACTTGGCCCTGCCAGCTATCCAATCTACCACAGTCATCAACGTCCTCAGCTCAATTCAAGCTCTATCCCATAGTCATCGTAGCCTTTCTGTGGGGTAAAGAATGGTCCGCTACCAGCATCATTATCCACTGCGACAACGAAGCCACCGTACACTGCGTCAACAAATCTCATTCCCATTCACCCATGCTAAACCCCCTGCTAAGACGTTTGATTTGGATTTCAGCTTGCGACCAATTCATCACAACCCCAAGACACTTTCCCGGGTCAAAAAATCAAATAGCTGACTCTCTCTCTCGTTTTTCTTTTCAGAAATTCAGAACGTTGGCACCGGAGGCGGATCTACTCCCCACACCAGTACCTCCTTTTTCAGAACTGATATTCCCATAAATCATCCCATGAAACCTCTCCTCGAAGCTTCCCTCAATTCAATTCTCCAAGCTGTCTCCCCTAGGACCCTCCAGTCATACCTAACAGCATGGAAAAGCTTTAAAACTTTTCATTCCGCTTATAACCTGCCATTCCCCGCCTTTTCCCTACTGGCCATCACCTCATTCATCTCCCACCTCAACATAAACAAAAAACTCCAAATCAGTTCCATTAAAGGTTACCTAAGCGGATTACAATTTTTTCACAAACTTTTATACGGTTCCCCTTCTGCCCATATAGCCAATTCACAGACCTCCCTACTCATCAAAGGTATCCAAAAAAACAATCCCACCTGCCCAGACTCCAGGCAGCCCATAACTTTAAACATTTTGACCAAATGCATTTCCACCCTCCGCAAAGGCTACCATTCCGTCCACACCGCCCGCACACTCGACGCCATGTTTATCCTGGCCTTCTTCGTCTTTCTCAGATGCTCTGAGCTCGCCATCTCATCCAGTTTCGACCCAGCCATCCACCCCACCATCTCAGATCTAGCGGTGCTGGACGATGAAACCATCTCTTACGTCATTAAGCAAAGCAAGACAGACCAAACAAAAAAAGGCCACTTCATTTACATTTTCAACCTCCAATCACCCATATTACCATACCAAACCCTCCTAGCTTTCCTCCACCTCAGGAAATCACAGTCCAAACTCCCATCCGACCCCCTTTTTACAGACGACTCCAACCGCCCTGTCACTCGCTTCTGGTTCCAAAAGCACCTCAAGGCAGTCCTGCTCCTATCAGGTACCCCAGCCGAAAAATTTTCCAGCCATTCATTCTGAATAGGCGCAGCAACCACAGCGGCCCATAAAGGCCTTTCCCAACAGCAGATCCAAGAACTCGGTTGCTGGTCGTCAGAAGCTTTCAAAAGCTATATTCGATCAGACCACTCCCACATCAAGGAAGCCCACCAGACCCTAATCGGCCATCCCCTTTAAATACACCTCCGAAACCCCATAGCAACCTCCCTTCTCCGTCACCTATTTATCTCTATCTCTATTTTCCCACTGCCGCAGCAGTGCCTGCTCCCGCAGGAGCTTTCTCTATATTCCCCCACTGCCGCAGCAGTGACTGCTCCCACAGGAGCACTACCTGTATTTCCTCACTGCCGCAGCAGTGTCTGCTCCCGCAGGAGCGCTATCTATTTTTCCCCGCTGCCGCAGCAGTGCCCGCTCCCGCAGGAGCCTTTTCCGTACTTCCCCACTGCCGCAGCAGTGTCTGCTCCCGCAGGAGCTCCATCAATATCTCCCCACTGCCGCAGCAGTGTCTACCCTCACCTCCTGCTTCCCCTCCCCACGCTGCCGCAGCAGCACACTTCAGCAGAAGCCGCTTCTTCCTCCAAGATGCCGCAGCATCACTACAAGCGGTGTCCAGCATCCCATCAGCCCTAAGCCATGCAATTTTTGGGGGGTCTCTTAGCCATTATTTGGCTGCTGTCCCACGATAAGCATTTTTTGGGGACCTTCTGGGTCCGGGCTAAATGCCGAGCTCGGACCCCTCTCCCCGGGCGAGGGCAGTACCCCGGGCTCGGGAACGATTACCGAGCTCGGAGCCCTCTCCTCGGACAGCACGCCAAATACGCATACCGTTTATTCAGTTCATTATTATGTAAGTGTGAACTCGTGAAGTGATGTTTTATAAACAAGTTTCGGGAGGAGCACGCGCAGATAATTAACACAGCCAATTCATCATCAGTAATCACATCACTTATCCAATAAACGCTAGAGAGAACCCCTATAAATAATCAAGCAGCCTTACCTCCATTATCTCTCGTCTTCTAGAATCCCTCCACCACCCCAACTCCTCACCTCCAGTCCGTTTCCACCCCAGCATGGGGTAGGGGGGAGCTTCTGGGTCCGGGCTAAATGCCGAGCTCGGACCCCTCTCCCCGGGCGAGGGGAGTACCCCGGGCTCGGGAACGATTACCCAGCTTGGAGCCCTCTCCTCGGACAGCACGCCAAATACGCATACCGTTTATTCAGTTCATTATTATGTAAGTGTGAACTCGTGAACTGTGTTACATTTGGGCACTGGGAGCGCGACTTTGTGTTTGAGAAAATACTAAATAAACGCCAGCAGCAGTCAAGCCGACCTCTTCCATCCTGATCTTTGACTTTGTTACACTGCTGTTCTAGAAATCTCTCCAGCATTTAATATGCTGAGTCCCAGTATGTGGGCTCATCATGGATCATACTGTGTTCATGCAGTTGTAAATCTTTTGTTTTTTTCTTCAGCTGTCGCAACATCTTCGGTGACCTGCTGAAGGCAAACAATGTCTTTCTCAACCTTGACAGTGATCGAGTCACACGGTCTACATCCAGGCCCTTGTTAACGGCTAGGTGCAAGTTATGCCCAAAGCAGAGGACCCATGTGAAGTCTTGCTGAAATGCTTTCTTGTTTGCTGAAACGTTATCAGTGGTGATACCAGCCATCTATGACATGTCCAGCTTCCATGCTTCTTGTATCATCTCTTCCAATGCTTCCCTCAAGCATTCTGCTGTGTGGTCAGAGTTGAGCCCAATACAGCCCAAACACCAGCTCTGCATGTCCCAGGTTTCAGTGACAAATTGCAGAGTTACTTCCATGAATGTGGAAGTGGCCCTGCTTGTCCACAGATTCCGTGAAGGAAGGGCGTAGGGGAGAGCGGGGTAAGTTGTCACACTGGTCATTACTCCAACACTAGAGGGTCTATCTCAAAAACCAAATAGCCACTTTGTTTGACTTCTTCTTCTATAGTCAACTTCCTGTTCACATGTGGTCAAGATCGCTCTAATCTGAGATTAGCACAATTGTCTAATTTTTCTGCTTAAAAAGTAAAAAATATGCACTTTACATTTTTTGAAATAAAAATGTGTTAGGTATGTATGTCAAAAAACATTATTTTGCACCAAATAGAGGAGACAATAACGTGTCTTTTGATACTTTAGCTGACGTGCTATGTTGAGCTAACATTAGCACACATGTCAAAATCTCGGCACATGTGACAACTTGCCCCATTACAAATAAACACATAGAACATGCTCAAAAAACATTGTGATATTGTAATTTATTTGTAATTGCAATACGTTTTTGAAGAAAGGAAGGAAAGGCAGGAATTAAGGAAGGAAGGAAGACGGTTCGAAATTAACAACTAAAGACAGAGTATGGCAGTACACAACCTGACATAATGTTAAAGGCAGTCAGGCAGGTAAAGTTGCAGAAAAAATCAATCAGAAGTACAGCGAAGGCCGCAATTACCGTACTCCTGACTCAGTATTGTCAAACGATTACCAGAGAAGAAATTGAAAGTCAGACAGCCATGCCAACAACAATGGTGGTTATACAACGCCACGAAAGATTTTTTCACCATATTTGGAAAAGCAGCTTGTTTAGTATATTACTAGGTCAGCTGACATTTATTTTGGTCTGTCACCAAGTCAGGTCAGAAAGCTTGCCTCCCAGTTTGCTGTGCCACACCAGCTGAAGTTTGCGCCTTTGTGGGCAGAAAAAGAAAAGTGCAGCAAAGAGTGGTTTACAGGCTTCTTAAAGCGGCATACAATGCTGTCACTGAGAAAGCCAGAGGCAACTAGCCTTGCCAGGGCAAAGAATGTGAATGCTTTCAACTTAGAGAAAGTTTTACACAAATATGAGTTGGGACCAGGAGACATTTGGAATGTTGATGAAACTGGGGTCACCACTGTACATAAACCAGATAAAGTGTCCCAGCACCAACCTGTCAGATCCCAGCACCAACTATGCTCTGCAATGCTATTGCTGACAGCGGGCTACCAACTCCAGAGCACATCCGGACATATCCAAAAGCTGGCCCCAATTAAGTAGTTGTATTCTTATTTTTTTAGATAATCTAGTGTGACAGCTTACCCGCCGATGGGGCAAATTGTCACAAGCACACATTCTCTATATGATGTTTTATTAACAAGGTTCGGGAGGAGCACGATCAGATAATCAACCGATTTGGCACAGGTGCAACTCATTTAGCTAACCATCCTAATGAGCACAATGCGTACATATAGATAGATACAGCCTGCCTACCTCTGTCCAGTGACAGTTTTCCGGCATCCCTCCTCCACCCCAACTCCTCACCCCTAATCTATTTCATCCCACATCTGGGACGGGGGAGTTCTCTGGGTTCGGGCCATATTCCGGGCTTGGAGCCCTCCCCCAGGACAGCAAGCCAAAATATGCTTACTATTGCTTTCAGATTAAATGTAAGGGTGAACTCGTGAATCAACAGTCTACAACTCCGTAATGAGATAAGATTTGAAAATGTAATGAATACAACATATGTGCCCAAGATCTCCTCCTTTCATTTGGTATGACATTTATACCATTGTGATGTATGGTGCTCAGCATGGGCGTAACCACCATATACTTTGGGGGGGGACATGTCCCTGGTTGTAGCCTAGTGGATCTGTTGTTATTTCCGATTTACTTTAAATTTAGTAAAAACAAGGGAAACAAAACTGTGTGACCACCCCCCCTCGATTGTACACTTGGTTGAGCCCGTGGCGCCGGCGGCATCGTTTGAAAAAACGCTCAGTCCGACTGTCACTGGTGCTTAAATGAAATGAAGGTAGGAGCTAAAAGAAAGAAGCAGGACGAACAGGCGGACATTCGCCTTTTTTAGTAAGCAAGTAGACACCTAAAAGTAGTGCCATGGTCAAAAATACAGCGGCAATTTTTGAATAAATGTGAAAAAATATCACGTTTAAATGGCTCAGTATTATAGCAAGGTTTCTAGCATGATACCCTGAAAATAGGCTGAATAATGAACTGCTGGAGTCACAGACCAAGGAGTTCCCGCACTTCCCACTCCATTGATTAGCCTCTATTCATTCGTTGATGGCCTGGCCTGTTTGTTTTTACGATCTGATCCGCGACTGAACGGATTTAAGTTGACACATTGATTTGAATGGAAACCTATCTGATCCGGTGCCGTGGATTCGAAAGCTTAATTCTGGTGGGGGAAAAACTTTTAAAAAATTTACTCTGTCATCAGTGTGTGCAGTTATTTTTTCCGACTCCCCCCGTGTGTCGTGTGTGTGTGTGAGAGAGAGAGATATTGACTGATGTTTTTAAAATTCACTTGGCACTTAACAGGCTTGGTAAAGTCAAAGCAAATAACACTCGCACCAATAAAAACAGAATATTCAATGCATCAAATTAAAATGATCATTAGGGTCAGTCATTGTTCTTTTAGTACAATAATAGTATCTGGTCATAGAGGGAGAGAGGGAGAGTGACAGACATGATGGAGGGAGACAAACAGACCTGCTCAGAAGATGAACAGGTAAAGCATTGCAATATGAGCCTCTAAACAACATAATAACATTATTTTTAACCACGTCATCAGTAAACTAGTAATAAGAGCACAATATGCAAATTTAAATGACCATTTAGGTCAGTCATTATTCTTCAAGAACAATAAAGGTTTATGGTCGTAATGCAGGCAGCACAGAGAGACAGAGAGAGGGACAGTAACTGTGTATGTGTGTGGGGCGGAGGGGGGTAGGCATAGTGTAGTTGTAAGTTTGATTTCATGATTGATATGATTTAATTCACATGAAACACACAATATTTAAACCAAAATGCTTTAGGTATGTAAGTTTTCCTCATTGGAAACCATCCTATTTGCTGCTATGTCAGAGAAATTGCAGACTGTTCTTTCAATGTTAATTCAAATGGTCAATGTATTCCTCAAAACTATGTTCTAGATGAGCACATCTTTATCAATATATGAAAATTGTGAATTGTGGGAAATGCACTTAAAAAAAATATATCTGGGGAAGGGCTCACATTTGGACCCCCCCAATATCTATACCATGGTTACGCCCTTGGTGCTCAGTAAATGTAAGACAGTGTGAAAAGTGTGACAACATACCCCGCTCTCCCCTACCTGTTGTTTGAAGCCAGTTTTCTCAACAGTATACAAAGGAACCTGATCCATGCACATGTACACTGCTAAAGCACTGTTCAGCTTCTTAGCTTCATTTGAGTTTTCATACTTTCTTTGCTGTTCAAATAAAGCTGGTAGTGTACATTGTGAGTGTGTTGTTTTTGTTGCAGGTCGAGTCTCATCTTATTTCTGGTGCTACAATAGAATGCCAAACTTTAATATATTTATTTTTATTTTTAGACCACACTTTTAAAATGAACTGAGCTATCTAACTAATCTTAGAACTTAAGTTAATGTTAATGTCTATATATATATTTGTTAACATGAATAAACAATGGAAAATACTTATTATTTATATAATAAGTATTATCAAAATTATTATATAGAAAATATTTATTAATCTTAGTTAAACGTTAATTTAAACTAGCATTTACTAATACATGTACTAATTAAAATCCAAAGTTATATCTGTTATTTTTTTTTTTCTTTGGACCAGAGCTAACGTGATCCGTTGTATTTGTATTACCGACTGTTATCAAAGATTAAAATATACTGTAACAAATGCATTGCTCATCATTCATAAATGCTGGTTAATACATTAACATTATTTGATGAACAAATTTGTATGCCGGATTCACATAGAATCACCGTTCCACACACGCAAATGTGTGGCATCACATAACAATGCTCACTGGATTGACATGAAGACAAATTGCAGAATTCAAGTAATAATTTTTTTAATAAAGTTAAATAAGCACAAGTTAATTTACATTTTACCACAGATAAAGTATTTACTTTTCTAAGATTCCTCAGTCAGATTATATTAACTTTATGAATTATGGTGAAAAAAAAACGAGACAACACTCATATCAGCAACAATACTAGGCCATCTTGGTTAATGTTTCAATAATGTTCAAATGAGAACAGTTACCATCCTATCAAAATTCTTTATATAGATCCGGGTGTCTGTCTTTCAGGTGCTTTGCTAAATTAGAGGTATTAGCGCCTTTTGTTAGAACTGCTATGTAGCAACTGCATATTGGCTTGCTTGTGTCCTTTGGCTTTCCATGTTCATTTGCTTCATATCAAAAATATCCATATGATTGCACTCCTGCAGTGTTCTTTATCAACCAAAGCCGGTCGCGGAGGCCCCGCACTCGCCATCTTTCTATTCACTTCACTTTTGCTATTTAACCAGAGCGAATGAGACAGGTACTCTGGTCACGTGTGGTGTTTGTCAACACACCTTTGGAGAAAAGAGAAAGTGACAGCTCGGCTAGTATCCGTGTATCGATACTTTGGGAAATTAGTATTGGTACCGTTCAGATATTTCAGTATCGATATTTTTCGAAATATCATTATTTTTGACAACACTAGTTGTAATTCCATTAAAGCCAAATACAATTTTATGTTCTTGTTTTTTTTTTCTACCCACATATATATACGATTGTACAACTTATATTCATACTGTGTAAAAGCCACTTTCGTTTATATAGCGCTTTACACAATATTTGTTTCAAAGAACCATCACAGTATCAAATTTTAAATGATGCAAACAGCTCTGCTAATGACAATAGTATCATTACTCAGCTCAATACATTTCAATGTTGATTAAATTCAGTTCAATGATGTAAAATGTGTAAATTAATTTTGATTCAGTATGTTAAGTATGTTGTATAGTTAATTGTACAGTAGCATGGACATCTGGCTAAATTTCTCCTTCAGTGCTCAATGTTATAAATCAATATGCCTTACAGGTTTGGAATGACTTGACATTTAGAAACTGAGGACATCAACTTTATTTTAAGGTGATTATACCTTTAATGCTTTGCATCTGCACATTATGCTGTAAAGTAAACTCTTTGAATTGGCTTGTGCCTGCAAAGAGAGAGGTTTTAAATATGTTCTGATGTTTTCCTCTCTGATGGAAATATGGAGGAACTTGGGTATATTGTTGATCTATAATTGTTGCTTTTTAACCTCTATGAAAGGATCGACACATTGTTCAGCAGGAAACGCAAAATATTCACAGAAGGTATTGCTTTTTCCAGAGAAGCCTATTTCACACTGAAAGCAATTTAAAAATAAAATAACATTTCCATGCAATCTATTGCATCAAGCTATAATTTCCTACAATACAAACTGTGTATTCTCACTACATTTTCAAGGCACTTCTGATACTTGAAAGGCCAGGAACCTTATCATTGGAGACTATGACATTTGCACTTACTGACTGGAGTGATTTAAAGCATTTCATGTGCAAATGGATATGGAAGTGCATCAGCTGGATGCATTCATGTCATATCCAGTATTGGGGGTAATGCATTACAAGTACTTAATAATATTAGAATTACATTTTTCCCCATTTATTGACTGACAGAGTGCGCCAAGTGAACATGATCTTACTGTAGTTCTAGACTAAATGTGACTGTGCATTAATTCATCCCACTCGCAAAAAACAGATTCAGTATTCAAATGCAAACTCAGAATATGCAATAATTAAATATGTTAAACAACACACATGTATATAATCCTATTTTAGTAACTAATATCTTTGCTGCTGACCTTTGATTATTTAGTTCAACCATGCTAATAAGCAAAAATGACTTCAGATAAACTAACAATTGTGCTTCATTGATTTGTTTTTTATTGTTGAAGAGTGCTGAACCTGGGCGGGGCGGGTCCCCCACCCAAGACACAAGACAATGACTGAAACTGAAATTCCTTAGGAGACTGTGGCGAGCCGCCAGGGAGTGGATCATCGTCACGCCCTGGAAATGCTGCTCTCACAATCACCACCAAGCACCTGCACCTGAGGTTAATGAGTGGCACACCTGCCACTCTTGACGACCACTCTTTAAAGTGGGGAGAGAAGACACACTGGGAGAGTTGCGTTTTTTATTTTTTTATTTTTATTTTTTATTATTATTATTATTATTATTATTAATCATCATTATTAATCATCACCCCCTAACAGAGACAGACTGAAACCCAGGCGAGTTGCACTTCACACAGACACCTTTCTGCACAAGACACATTGGGCCATCACCGCATGATGTCACGTCTTCACTGCACTTTGACATTTGTGTGAATAAATCACCCTCCGGGGTTAATTTGCTCACCTATAGCTGCTCGCCGGGACTCTGTCGGTGGACCAAGTCGCCAAAAGGGTGATTGTGGATCGACTGCTGCAAGCCCTATCCAGGACACTGAGATGCCCGGTCAGTATGCGTAACCCCCTGGACATCGCCGAGCTGGTGGAGGCGGTTTTGTTGGCCGAGGCGTTCATCGCCTGAGACGCCGGAGAGAGAGCAGGTCTGGCACCCTGGAGGGTGATGGAGCGGTGTCTGCCACACCGTGAGCACTGTTCTCTCTAAGCTGCGCGGCCGCGCACTTCCTCCACCGCTGCTGCGCAGAGAAATAATGTGGCGCGTACACGCAAAGATGAGTTGGAAAAGCCATTTGATTGTATTCTTGTAAGCATTGAAATAAAGAAAATAATTGCAATGCTCGGGTAAACCATTATAGAGCTGGTGCCGCTATAGAGTTAGAACCGGTGAATACGGTTTACAGGTTTCATAGAGAAAGAATGTACGCCAAACGAGTCGCTGTAAACCGAATACTTCAATTGTTGCAGACGAAATAGCTCAAAACGATAGCCAACGCAATGACATCAGGGGCGCGGGAAGATGTTTTATGTAGGGGGTGCTGGGGGGGGGGGGTAGTCAATTTCTGCGTATAAATATTACGCCAAATAGAAACAGAAAATTGTGCTATAGCCTACGCACTTTCATGAGATCGTGTTAGACAACAATTAGCTATTTTACAAATGGGAATAGGCTACAATGAATTCATAACAAGGTTTTACATTCAAGCTTAAAAACCCTTAAAATGTATAGTGAAAAGTTATTTTAAAAGCATCTGGAATGCAATAAAGTAATTTTAAAGCTGTTTTTAAAGCATTTGCTGCATGGATTAAAAAGATAGGCCAATAAATAATTCACATAGGCCTATCAGTCAGACAAAATTGCATTGCAGCAAATCCTTTAAATTTCAAGGACAAAGATTTACATACTTTTTTTTATTATTGAATACAATTATAAAATAAAACGCAAATTATAATCGGGCCTGTTTTAGGCTTTCCCTTATTTTTATATTTTAGATGGTGAGGTGACGGGGAAAAATGACTTGCCATCTCCTCATTGGACGCGCAGAGAGAAATATATGCATCTTAACGGATTACATAGGCTAATGAAGAGTTTTTGCTTTGCTTTGAATTATTTCGTTTTAAAGTAGTATTTTAAAGCTTTCTATAGATATATTTATCATATCTCTGAGCCAGTTTCGAGTTGCCGAGTTTCGGTTCATCATTGAAGCGCTCTTGTTCAAAACTGGCAGAAAGTGCATTCTCTGTTTTCCTATTTTATAAAAGCACAATGTTGATATTGTGAATGCACACAAATAAAAGTAGATCCTTTACAGTTCCAAATTATATATTACTCTTACCTTCATGAGAAAAAAATCACACAGCGTATTTTAAGTTGTTTTTACTGTAAGAAAAATATCCAAGTGACCACTCTGGAGCCTCCATGTCCTGTAAAGCTAGCTTCAGCTTCCACTCTCCACATAAACTGTTGGATATTGCACATTTATATAGGTTAAACATTTAAACTAACACTGTGATATGCTTGAACTGTTTATAGGCCTATCTATCGATTTTATTTTAGTCAAGTCGTGATGATTTGATAAGGCTAAATTAATCAAAAATAGGCGATCAACTCTGATGCTGGCCGCTTGGTCGTTGCTTAAAAGAAGAAGAAAAAAACATTTAACGAACAAAAAATGCTCCCAAGGTTTTTCTAAATTAACTTTATGAAGAAAAAAAAATGAAACATAGTCTAATCACTCTTCCATTACATACAAAACTGAACTATTTTAATAGGTAGCTATAAGCTGTTTTGGGAGAAGGGAAAGACTCATATCGCTGAGAACAAAAAAAATGTAAACATTATTTTTTTCTTCCAGTACATCCATGATATTTCCATGTTCCGCTTTTAAGCCACAACATACAGATCCCACAACACAAACATAACATTCACAAACATAAAAGCAAGCATTGGCAGTGCTGCGTGTGTGATTTGGCAGGATCTGCGCAACGAACGCATCAAATAGCCCTGCATCAGTTTAATAACTTTGATAACTTTAATTCTTACAACTGTTAAATTAATGGGCAAATGGTAAATGTCGAAGATCACATAGAAATAGATAGCAAAATAGCCAATGTAAACTAAATGTTATAAACATTGGGGCAACCATAGAAATGTTTAAATTAATCTTTATTAGTGGTGGGCATAGATTAATTTTTTTAATCTAGATTAATCTAGATTAAAATGGCTCATTTGAATTCTGCCGAAGGCATTCAGAATATGTGTGCTACCAAATAATGACTAAAAGTAAGTCTTTGAGAACGGGTTTCTCAAGCCAGGTGGCGCATTAGACCAGGGGCTCATCTCCTGTTTCCAAAATGCGTCACAAACTTTAATCTCTTCCGTCTCAATCCCACGAAAAACTGGAGGAAAATCCCGTTCCACTCCCAGAAGAATGACTCCCATTCCCACTCCCGTGTTGTTGTTTTTTTTTTTTTGATAACTGTCAATTACAGTAAAAATAGTACAGATCACAGCGTGTCCACCTTATTAGTTGAATAAAACCCAAAATGTCGTTTTTTGTTAATATATTGAACTGAAAGCCATCTTATGCACAGTGTTGCACAGATTAAATTTCATGTAAATCATCCATGCTAACACACACGTCTTCTATTTACATTTTTTAGACATTTCACTCTCTATAGATATATTTTTCAAAGACGGAGTTTCTAAGTTTCTCGCTCAAGTTCACATGAGACCTAAAGCGCATCCTGTTTGCTTAAAAGCGCAACGTTTCGTTGTTATTCTGAGTGCACACAAATAAACGTAGAGTCTTTACAGATTCGAAAGCTGTATTAGGCTACTTTTATCTGTATGACCAAAAATGACGGAGATTTTAGGAGCAAGTGAGCGCACCAGAGCCTGTCCTGCAGCAAACGCGCTTCCACACAAACACTTCAATAGCGCACATTTCTCTAGGTTAACATCATATTGAGCGGCCATGTAAAGTTGCTACTACATGCATCTTTCAGATGAAAAGCCATATTTGAGGTTGATGAATGATAGGTGAGCATTTGGATGTCCTGCCCGATTGTATTACCACACAGACCAGCCGTTAACCAGAGCCATATAGAGATATATATCTCTATATGGCTCTGCCGTTAACAATCTGTCCATCACGGACTGCGAGCCTCTAGTTCGAAGACTCGTTCTCGCCACCTACAGTGCAATTCGGCTAGGTATACATCCGTGCTAAAATATCAGGGTGAAAGTCATCATAACTTGCGTAGTATAGACCCAGCTCCCAACCCAACTTTGAGAATAGATTAACGGCGATATTTTTTTTATCGCCGATAAGAGTCTCACGTTAACGCAGCACGTTAACACCGATAACGGCCCACCACTAATATATATATATATATATATATATATTTATTAATTAGTGATCAGCGTAAATGAGTACACCCCCTTTGAAAAGTAACGTTTTAAACAATATCTCAATGAACACAATTTTTTTTCCAAAATGTTGACAAGACTAAGTTTTATATAACATCTGTTTAACTTATAACATGAAATTAAGGTTAATAATGTAACTTAGATTACACATTTTTTCAGTTTTACTCAAATTAGGGTGATGCAAAAATGAGTACACCCCACAACAAAAACTACTAAATCTTGTACTTTGTATGGCCTCCATGATTTTTAATGACAGCACCAAGTCTTCTAGGCATGTAATGAACAAGTTGGCGACATTTTGCCAGATCTATCTTTTTCCATTCTTCAAGAATGACCTCTTTTAGAGATTGGATGCTTCCTATAAACCAGAAATCATAAAGTAAGCACTGAACTTTGTAAGGACAGTTTTCATCACTCTTAGACAGCACGTTTAATAGTTATCTCTGTCCTAATGTCTGTCAGGAGTGAATGAGCTGCCTGTGTCATCTCAAATGTCCTTTTCAGTCAGTGTGTCTCTTCCTATTTTATGCTTCTCTGCTTATTCAATGTAAGGAAACTATAGCTCTTATTTATCTTTTTGGGGAATCATTAGCTTACAAATAAAATATTGCTTGATTAAAGTAATATTAATCTTTGACTTATGATTTATACTGTATTAATGCTTCGTCCAGCGATCATTAACATCAATATATCTTTAACACTTTAGGTTATTTTGCTTTCGTGGCAAACAATAAGCAAAATAAAGGGTTTTATACCATTTGAGCGAGGTAACACAATCTTTTTGGCAATAAGTTTGAACTAGAACATCACATCCAAAGAGACATCATTCTTTATCAATGAAACAAGGTTTATTTACTAACTGCTATTCTACTAACATGGTCTAACCTACTAAAAACACATACACATAAACGTACACGCACACATTCTTGGGTCTTGTGAGTAATATTAGCATAAAGGGTAAAATAGCACTCTTTGCTATTTCATAACTGAAACCACACGGAAGATCACGAAAGAGACGCTGCCCTTTTTCTGCATTCAGATCTATTCACCAGTTCAGTTAGGATATAAACTTTGTTTAATACTTGCGTTTATTCCGCAGGCCGAATCTCTTGTTCGTTCCACGTGGTTACTTTGTGTTGTCACGGAACTCTCCGATGGCTTTGTTTCGGATACCACGTGGTTGCTTCGTGTTTTCACAGAAATCTCCGATGGCTTTGTTGCTGCTGCGTGAAGTCACCGGGAAAGCTCTCTTGGATCGGCGGTTGCCTGGTTCTGTGTTGAGATGGACAGCGCTGGCTTTGAGTTGTTACGGCTTTACGAAGTCTTTGTCTAAGCCCGATGTTAAAGGCGAGTGTCCAGCGCCGTCGAAGCTTCCGGGTCGTCCGCGAGAGAGTACGTTGAAGAGCGAGGAGAAAAGAGAGAGAGATTCAAAGATGTGTTGGTCGTTTTAAGCGGCACTAGTTTGGATACGCCCCGGCGGCTGTCCCAATCAGATTGTTCTTGTGGGGCGGAGCCCCGCCCATGTCTTTGGGGCATATCATTTTGAAACTTCCATGTGACGAAAAATAAGAGTTTTAATACTTATGTAAAGTGTTATCACATGTTTACCCATGTATAATTATCACCAAATTTGTTGTACCATTGATTCAAAATAACCATGATAGTCTCTATGAATTTAAACACGTTGCAACTTTACAGAGAACATTAATCCGTTATAGATTAAGAAAACCCTATACAGGTTAAGGCACATATTAAAGCATTCCACATTCTAAATAATCACATTCCTACCAAGCATATGAAAGGCAGAGTACAACATTAATATCCATATTGTTTCTTGAATAGATGGTTTTAATGGCTACGGCCACTAGGGGTCTTTTCGAAAACCTCTATATAGATTGAGTCACTTTGTTCTCTGACGAAAAACGCACCCTCGGTGCTGGATGAGGAGGGGGGAGGGGCTTTATATCCAGACAGAGAGGCGACTTGAAGAGTTAGTGACGTAGGTCAGGTGACCATCTCGCTTCTTGTAGTGAAAGGATGAAGAGTAATTAATGCTGTCTGTTTTTAATCTCTGCGTGTGTGTCTCCATGCCGACGTGGCATTACATTAAAGACACCATATTCACCTCTTCAGTTGGTAGAGTATCATGAATAAAACTGGAGAGGTATCTGCCACAGAGGCAAAGTCTTGATTGAATTTTGAGAGATTAATTAAAAGCCATTATGCAACAATATCTGCCCATGGATATTACCGCCCTAAACATATGGTGCTTAATAATATTTAGAGCGATTGAATAACATTGTTCCTCTTCACTAAATGTTTACACTCAATATGATCACACTGTCTGTCTCAGAGAAAAATTCACATCCATCATGTGCCATACCTGTCAAGTCCATCATTAACACACCTTGTCTTTCTGTTTCCAAAAACTGTCCAACATTGAAAGTAATACAAATTATAGTAATGTGTTACATTTATATAGCGCTTTTCTGGGTACTCAAAGTGCTTTACATAAAAGGGGGAATCTCCTCAACCACCACCAGTGTGCAGCATCCACCTGGATGTTGGATGGCAGCCATATTGCGCCAGAACGCCACCACACACCAGCTTATTGGTGGAGAGGAAACAGAGTGATGCTGCCAATCAGTGTGTGGGGCCAATCGGGAAATAAAGTAAGGAGAGTTTATTTAAATTAGGCTATATAGTGCAAAGTTAATGTAACTTAAATGTGAAAGACTTCACACAGAGAACACATTCTTGTCTTGAGCCATGGAATCATGTCAATTAAAAACAAAAACATTTTGCTGCATTTCAGGCATTTTGCACACAACAACGTGTCCTGTGTGAAGAGTCCATCAAACCTGTTTTAAAATCAGCAGATATACACAGAAATCTAGGACACAACAATTATTTTTAACAGACAACTCTAATCTTACAAGCTAAAAAAAGAGGGCAGTCAAGGCAATGTCCTTTCAGGATAAGCGAATCCTTGATTTTTTTCCAATTCTCTCCATTTTACTTTATTTTAGTGGGCTTATAATGATGGATTTTAGCCTATCAAATACTATATTTATAATAACAGAGTTCCATTTTCTTATTCACAAGCCTGTTTTCTGTGCTTGGAACCTGTCAATAATGTCACTTAAAAGAGGATATGAAAAGCTTTTGCTCAAAGCAAACTGGTTATGCACACAGAGTACACATTGTTTGGGGTAGGCAAGATTTTTTTATATTTTTTAAAGTGTTTTTTGCTCACCTGGGGCTGTATTTATTTGATATTAAAAAACATTTAAAAACTTTTTTTCATAGCCTACATTTTTCAAATCTAACTTAATTCTGTGAAAGCAAAGCAGAATTTTCAGCCGTCGTTACTCCAGTCTTCGGTGTCACATGATCCTTCGGACATCATTGCCTACACTGACCAAAATGATAAAAGCAACAGTTTTGCTTTTGCCCCCATTTTTCATGAGCTGAACTCAAAGATCTAATACTTATTCTACGAACACAATAGGCCTATTTCTCTCAAATATTGTTAACAAATCTGTTTAAATCTGTGTTAGTGAGCACTTCTCCTTTGCCGAGATAATCCATCCACCTCACAGGTGCGGCATATCAAGATTCTGATTAGACAGCATGATTATTGCACAGGTGTGCTTAAGGCAGTGATTAATTTGTAAATTTCGAGGTACCGGAACAAAGTGAGGTGACGGATTCGGCATATGATTAGAGGAGGAAGAGATAACGGAGCCATCGTGTGATCACATTGGTGGGCCATTTTAAGTGATTAACAGCATGCTTCAGTTGCTTTTATTAGGTTTAGTACATGAAAAGCAATGACATTGTGAAACCTAATTTCCCAGGCGAGGGAAAAAAAATGAATAATGGAATTTTATTTCACAAATCTCTGCAATAGAGTTATAATTGATCCTGTCCAGAATTTTGTGGGGGATTGTGTGTGTATTGCAAAGTTTTACTCATTCCCGCAGCTTTCAAGTTTATAATGAGGAAAATTCCTGCAAACATTTATTGAAAATAGCATGTGGGTTAGATGAGTAAATAAATCCACACAAACTATCAGATTAAATCAGTCATCTGAAAACACGTGAGTGATTTAGCTGGACCGTGTCTTCTCTCTTTCACTCTCTCAAAGCTGCTTCACATCAGCGCATCTCATCTGCACTTCAACAAGCTGCTGCACGCTGTCGCTGATCCAAGACTTTCACTTGCATTTCGGGACATTTCGGGACAAGCGTAAAGTTGCGCAGTGCCGCCTTGTGTACCGGGGTATTTCTGTTTTACATTAAGTGCCATCTAATGTCAGGGAATGAATTTGCATGTTCACTCGGCTCATTGTCAGCGAAAATCGATTGGGTGTGAACAAAAAAACGCGTTGAAAAATGCTGGCGAATAACGCACGCCGATATTCGTCCCGGTGTGTACTGGCCTTTAGGCTGGTCACAATAAAAGACCACTGAAAAATTGATTTACTGTATTGGGGGGTTCCGGAAAACCACCATGGTCATGGTGACCACCATTTTCCTCAGGCAGTGCAACACATCTCCTTTGCATAGAGTTGATCAGTTTGTTGATTGTGGCCTGTGGAATGTTGGTCCACTCCTTTTCAATGGCTGTGCGAAGTTGCTGGAAATTAGCAGGAACTAGAACATGCTGTTGAATATGCCGATCTAGAGCATCCCAAACATGCTCAAAGCTGTCCGGATGGCTGGTCTCAGACGATCTTGGAGGTGAAGATGTTGGATGTGGAGGTCCTGGGCTGGTGTGGTTACACGTGGTCGGCGGTTGTGAGGCTGGTTGGATGTAGTGCCAAATTCTTTGAAATGTCTTTGGAGACGGCTCATGGTAGAGAGATGAACATTAAATTCACGGGCAACAGCTCTGGTGGACATTCCTGCAGTCAGCATGCCAATTGCACGCTCTCTCAAATCTTGCGAGATCTGTGGCATTGTGCTGTTTGAAAAAAACTGCACATTTTAGAGTGACCTTTTTTTGTGGCCAGCCTAAGGCACACCTGTGCAATAATCACGCTGTCTAATCAGCATCTTGATATGCCACACCTGTGAGGTGGATGGATTATCTCGGCAAAGGAGAAGTGCTCACTAACACAGATTTAGACAGATTTGTGAACAATATATGAGAGAAATAGTCCTTTTGTGTACATAGAAAAGTCTTAGATCTTTGAGTTCAGCTCATGAGAAATGGGGGCAAAAACAAAAGTGTTGAGTTTATAATTTTGTTCAGTATATGCTGATTTGCAGCTTAAAGGAACATGTTCTTTTGAACATCTTTTTTAAAAACAGCATTTATTTCAAATATATATATATAACCCCCCCAAATGTTCAAGACATGATTAGGGCCTTGCAATATATCATAGAAAGCACACCATTCACTTCTGTCTGCTTCATCCTCCTCACAGTTATCATTAGGTAGAAATGTGTCTCTTTGTTTCTTGCAGGGTCATGGCTGATACTCCCCGCCCACACATAAATAAGCAAGCTACTTCATGTAATGATGCCTGAAAAAAAGTTTAAATACAAAATGAAGCCTATTGGTACTTAGAGATGGAAATTTGGTTGGAGGAGAGAGGCAATTTCACAGGAAGTAAATTTGATCCAGACTCACACTTCAGCCATACATATCAGAGCCACCATCAGTGATCGTCGTGCTATTGTTAGAGCACTGAGTGAAAAGTTACACAAAGGTTACTCCATAAGCCATTACAGCAGCCCAGCAAGAAAATTTGTACAACATGAGAGAGTCTGAAAGAGAGCTACTGATTATTATAATCATTATGAAGATGATGAACGATAGAAAGATGACAGGCCTGAATTGTAGCTCAACTTATATATTCTGTAAAGGCTATATTAGATGATGATTTTTAAAGATGCAAGTTGGGGGCTACTCTTTGCCCTGTGTAGTTTGCACAAATCCCACAATGCTTTTTCAGCAGTTTAAAAGATTTATCTGAAACGAGAAATAATAATATGCTTTTAATGAACAATTTAAATAGTGAAGGTGTATCAATAAATTTGCCCAGTCTTTAAAAGACCAGATTTTAGCAGCTATTTAAATTAGACTTCCCAGAAATCATTGCATTAGCACTACGCAGAAGTAGCTAATTTATTTATTTACTTTTTATAGTGACATTTTAACGTACTCAGTAAACTTGTGGCGGACTTCTGCTAACTCTCTAAATTGTGTGACTCAGTGACTTACTGAAGTCTTTATTTGGATAGACGGCAACAATCCTTCAGGTTGGAACAGCCCTGGAAGATGTGAAATCAAAAAAGAAAATTCTAACAAAGATTCTCATGTACTTGAAGGATAAATGTGAATAGAAATATTTCGCAGTCTTGGACAAATCTCTCCCACTCATTCATCAATACTTATTTGAAGGCATAGTTTACCCAAACATGAACGTGCTGTCATTATATAGTCACCCTCATATCATACCAAACATAATGACTGTATTTCTTCTGAGGTGCACACATAGACACAAAGACATTTTGGAAATTATTTGTTCACGAAGTGAAAATCAATGTGCTCGAATGTTCTAATCACTGACTTTAATTGTATGAACAATGCAGTTTTTAAAACAATCTTTCTTTCTCAATATACTTTGACTTGAAATAAACTTATCTTCAAACTTTGGGATAGTTATATTTCCCCTTCATGGGAACTCGAACTGCGTCCCCTAGGGGTCGCTACGGGGAACGCCCTCAGCGTGACTCGGTCTGAAGATACATATGAAAAAACACCACCTGTTGGCCGGCGACAGCCCATGACGTCACTACCGGCGTACCACAATATAAGTGCCGCCGGGAGGATACATCATCAGCTTTTTCGTCTTCACTGACTGGTTTGTTTGAAGCGTGCAGAGTGAATCTGGTAAGAGTACAGTTTTCTAACTCTACTATGGCGAGCACTAGCAAGGCGTTTAGGAAGTGTGTGGATCCGTGTCCTCGTTATTTGACACCCGATGACACACAGGACTGTTCTGTCTTTGTTTGGGCATGGAGCACGCACGATGTCCTTGAGGGGGCGGTTTGCGTGCATTGTGAGCGGCTCTCTATGAGGAAGCTCAGCTCTCGCCTGTCCCTCTTTTCGAGGAAAGAGGGCAGCCGTCTGCTTCCGCGATTCAAGACCCACCGTTGCCGAGGCACTGAGGCGAATGAAATCGTGGGGTTCGCAGTTGGATGTGGCCGATAAGCTGGAAAGGGACCGCCCCTTTTGGCGTCGGCCGAGAACGAGTGAGCTGCTGGATTGTGATGATGCGATCTTTCTGACATCATTAGATGCAGCAGCTAGTGCTCCGCTGCATATGAACGAGTTTTTGGAGGTTATGGATTATAAAATAAATTTAAATAACCCCCAGCTCGAGTGAGCCTTCCTTTCTTCATAAATCTCGATGTGGAGGTTGAGAAGGAGTGGGAAAAGCTAGTTTTCTCATATTCATAGGTTTCAGCATACTAGTTATGCTGACACTGAGGATGCGTGAAAATGGCTATGAGGATGCCCCTGTGCAAGAGATGATAACCAGCTTATCTCTCTATGGCGAGACATCCTCTCTCAAGGCTCCCTCCTGGCCATCTAAGCCCCTGAATCTCGCTTAAATGGCAGGGCATATGCAGCAGCAGGTCAGACCGTCGCTTCGTTGCACACGGCGTACCAGACTGACCTGCTAAAAGTCCTGGATAAGGTCCAGGTCTGAGCCCGAACAACCAGGGGTCCTAACCCATCTCGGTCTGAGGATCAGAGATGGGCTTAGAACTAGTCTCGCGACTCATGCCCCTCCCCTCCTGCGGCTAGGGTGAGACAGGCGTGGGTCAGAGAGGCAAGCCCTCTCATTCCTCTCTAATTCCCCTGTAACCACCGTAAACTCCACCGACCGAGGTTAGGTGGAAGTTTCCTGCCAAGAGCGCCTAGAGGCGCTCCCTTGTGAGCGGCGGAGTTCCCTCTCATTCTGAGGAATGAGTTCTCCGCTCCTCAGAGCTCTGTGATAGGTCGCTCTCCGTGCTGGTCGAGCTAGCATTGCTCCCCTCACTATAGAGGGTTATCTATGAGCATGCCGCTCCCTGCTGAGCGTCTGAGTTCCCTCTCATTCTGAGGAATGAGTTCTCCGCTCTCCAGAGCTCGATATAGGTAGCATTATAGGCTCTCATTCTGAGGAATGAGTTCCCAACTAAGAACTGCAGTCAGGTAGACCTATGATGACTTCAGGCAGGTTCTGTATTCTCGAACTGCCTTACTGATGGTCTGGACGTGAGTCCCCTCGGAGGTTTCTGCGGATCCTCCTGGATCTTCAGTCATTCTGGTCACCACTGCAAAGGTAGAGCCAGCATTACTCCCCTCACGATAAGAGGGTTACCTATGAGTATGCCGCTCCCTTCGGGGCGTCTGAATGTCCACTCATTCCGAGGAATGAGTGTTCCGCTCCCCAGAGCTCGCTGTTGGTAGAGCCAGCATTGCTTCCCTCACCCAGAGGGCCACCTATGAGCATGCCGCTCCCTTCTGAGCGGCGGAGTTCCCTCTCATTCTGAGGAATGAGTTCCCCGCTCTCCAGAGCTCATGGTTGGGCTCGACGCTCCCCTCTGAGCGGCGGAGTGTCTTCTCATTCTGAGGAATGAGTTCTCCGCTCCTCAGAGCTCTATGATAAGTCGCTCTCCCTGCTGGCCGAGCTAGCATTGCTCCCCTCACTATAGAGGGTCATCTATGAGCATGCCGCTCCCTGCTGAGCGGGGAGTTTCCCTCTCATTCTGAGGAATGAGTTCCCCGCTCTCCAGAGCTCATGATGGGGCTTGCCGCTCCCTTCTGAGCGGCGGAGTGCCTTCTCATCCTGAGGAATGAGTTCTCCACTCTCCAGAGCTCGTTATAGGTCTCACTCTGAGGAGTGAGTTCTCCGCTCTAGAGCTCCTCATTGGTAGCTGAGTTCCTCTCATTCCGAGGAATGAGTTCTCCGCTCTCCAGAGCTCGCCGTCGGTAGAGCTAGCACTGCTCCCCTCAACCAGAGGGTCACCTATGAGCATGCCGCTCCCGTCTGAGCGTCCGAGTTTCTCCGCCCCCCAGAGCTCTGTGATAGGTCGCTCGCCTGTTGGTCGAGCCAGCATTGCTCCCCTCAACCAGAGGGTCATCTATGAGCGTGCCGCTCCCTTCTGAGCGTCTGAGTTCCCTCTCACTCCGAGGAATGAGTAGTTCTCCGCTCCAAGGCATAGAACGTTCTAATAAGTGCACACGCAAGACTTTGGGCACTTTTCTAAAATCCACTTAGTGGTAAGTCCGCACATTAAAGATTCTGCGTTCTTTCTAAAAATCCCGTAAGGGTAGGGTTACGCGCACTGCTTCGTGCCCTTTTTTGAGCTGGTTAAAGCCCCGGTTTGTGCCTTGGGCCCCGCTCCCCTGTCCCATATATGTTGGGTCCAAAAAGGGAAAGGGGGTGTACACTACCAAGAGGTCTGTTGAGACAGTTCCCTCAGTAAGCTTGGGAGAGCAGGTGGTAACCCCTGAGTGATCGGCCAGGACCTGGTGAGCCAGGTGCCTGGCCATATCCCCTTGAAGGAATCTTTTCTGATTCCAAGACCTTGAGCTCTACCCTAGGCCCGGTAATCCCGGCGCCTAACAGGTAAGTACTAGTGCGCAGCTCGGGCCTTTGGCCGAAGGGGATAATATCACTGACAGCCATCAGCCGTCCGGAAACTTCCTTAAGCCGGGTATAGTTGGCTTAGTGCTCGCCTTTTTGCGAAATTGGCTTGCATTCCCTCAGCATGGTGAAGTGGGTATAACGTTCCCGTGGCGACCCCTAGGGGACGCAGTTCGAGTTCCCATGAAGGGAACGTCTCAGGTTACGTGTGTAACCATGGTTCCCAGTGGGGAACGAGACACTGCGTCCCCTGGGCTTTGAGCCATGCTTGGACGCAAGCTTCAGGCGAAGAAGCTGATGATGTATCCTCCGGCGGCACTTATATTGTGGTACGCCGGTAGTGACGTCATGGGCTGTCGCCGGCCAACAGGTGGTGTTTTTCATATGTATCTTCAGACCGAGTCACGCTGAGGGCGTTCCCCGTAGCGACCCCTAGGGGACGCAGTGTCTCGTTCCCCACTCGGGGAACCATGGTTACATACGTAACCTGAGACGATTTTTTTGGCAGCATTGAAACATTGATAATAACAATAATCGTAAAAAGCACAACATCAGCATATTATAATTGTTTCTGAAGGATCATGCTATTGAAGACTGAAGTAATAGCAGATGAAAATAAAAAATATTTTTCCTTGCAATTCTAAGTTTGTATCTTACTATTCTGTCTTTTTTATGTCAGTTCTGAGAAAAAAAGTCTGAATTTTGAGACAAACTCAGAATTGTAAGAAGTAAACTCAGAATTGATCTCTCGCAATTTTGACTTTTTTAGAATTGTGAGATATAAACTTTTTATTTCTCACCACTTTATTTCTCAAAAAAAGTCTATATTTTGAGACAAAAGTCACAATTACCTTTGTATGTATTTATGTATTTTTATCCTGTGGAGAAACTGGCTTCCATAGAAAATTCCATTCAGATTTGCAGTCACAGTAAAAAAAATAATATTTTAAAAGATATTAAAATAGAAAATTGAGATTTAAAATTGCAATAACATTTCAATAATAATATTTTTCAACAAATAAAAGTAGCCTTGGAGAGCATAAAAACAATCTTACCATCGACAAACTTTTGACCCATAATGTGTTTCGGGCCTTGTCCGTCTAATTAACTGATTTCCTCAAAGTAACTTAAATTCTGAGTTACTTCCAATAAATGTCACATGCAAACAATTGTATTTCCTTTATTTTTCCAATCAGAGATCGGCATTGAGCTGGCTGTAGGGCTGTGCTCAAATTTACATTTACATTTAGTCATTTTTCAGACGCTTTTATCCAAAGCGACTTACAATAGGGGAATACATAAAACGATTAACCTTGAAGAGGCAAACAAACAGAGGAAGTGCCCCTAACACCAAGTTTTAGGCATTGTTCAAATAAATGCAAGCTAGCAAGGGAAGGAGAGAAAGATAAAGATCAAGATATAGATAAAAATGATAAAAAATAAAAATAAAAATTATGATGAAGTCAAGTAGTGTTGAAAGAGATGAGTTTTCAGTTGTTGCTTGAAGATTGACAGGGATCCAGCATTCCGGATGGGGGTGGGAAGATCATTCCACCAGCCAGGAACGATGAACGAGAATGTTCTGGAGAGTGATTTTGAGCCTCTCTGTGATGGTACCACGAGGCGTCGCTCACTAGCAGATCTCAGACTTCTGGAAGGGATGTAGATTTGTAATAATGAGTGCAAGTAGGAGGGTGCTGAGCCTGTGGTTGTTCTATATGCAATCATCAGTGTCTTAAACTTGATACGAGCTGCAACTGGTAGCCAGTGCAAGGAGACAAAGAGAGGTGTAACGTGCTCTTTTGGGCTCGTTGAAGACCAGTCGTGCCACTGCGTTCTGAATCATTTGTAGAGGTTTTATTGTGTTTGATGGAAGTCCAGCCAGAAGAGCATTACAGTAGTCCAGCCTTCTACAGAAGGTCAGCTGATCATCAAAGATTACACTAAGATTTCTGACCGAATCTGATGGGGTAATTGTTGATGAACCTAACTGAATCGTGAAATCATGCTGTAGAGTTGGAGTGGCAGGGAAGACAAGAAGCTCAGTATTTGCCAGGTTGAGCTGTAGGTGATGTTCTTTCATCCATGCCGAGATGTCTGCCAGGCAGCCTGAGATCCTTGCAGCTACCGTTGGATCATCTGGTCGAAATGAGAGATAGAGCTGTGTGTCATCAGCGTAGAAATGGTAGGAGAAACCATGTGCCTGTATGATGGGACCCAGTGATGTAGTGTATGTGGAGAAGAGGAGGGGTCCAAGACCCGAGCCCTGGGGAACCCCGGTGACCAATTGATGTGCTTTGGATACCTCCCCTCCCCAGGCCACCTTGAAAGACCGACCAGTGAGATAGGATTCAAACCAGCGAAGTGGAATCCCAGTGATGTCCAGTGATGAGAGGGTGGACAGGAGGAGCTGATGATTGACAGTGTCAAAAGCGGCAGACAGATCCAGCAGAATGAGGACTGATGATTTGGAATCGGCTTTTGCAATTCGCAGGGCTTCAGTGACTGAGTAGCGCAGTCTCAGTTGAATGGCCACTTCTGAAACCTGACTGTTTAGCATCCAGTTTGTTGTTCTGTGAAAGAAACAATGAGACCTGGTTGAAGACAACTCGTTTGAGTGTTTTGGCTATGAATGGAAGGAGAGAGACAGGTCTGTAGTTTTCTATAAGAGAAGTGTTTAATGTAGTTTTTTTTTAGCAGTGGGGTAACCCGAGCCTGCTTGAATGCAGTGGGGAAGATGCCTGTGAGGAAAGATGTGTTGATGATGTGCTGGTAAGAGTGTGGGAGAGATAGCTTGGAGAAGGTGTGAGGGGATTGGATCAAGAGGACATATTGTAGGATGGCTGGAGAGGAGAAGCTTGGATACTTCCGCCTCAGTGAGGGGACAGAGGGAGAAGATGGGAGTTTGAGCAGTGGATCTAGTTGGTTGGAGGTCCTGTGTGAGTGAAGGTGAAAACTGACTACTGATTGTTTTAGTTTTGTCTGTAAAAAATTTGCAAAGTCATCAGCTGTTATAGAAGTGGTGGGAGGTGGTGGAGGGGGACAAATGAGAGAATTAAATGTTCTGAAGAGATTGCGCATATCTGGAGCACTGTTGATCTTGTTATGGAAATGTGACGATTTGGCAGTGTGGACTTCTGTGGAGAAAGATGAAAGCAACGATTGATACATACTCAGGTCCGACGGTTCGTTTGATTTTTGCCATTTTCTCTCTGCCGCTCGGAGTCTGGTCCGATGTTCATGAAGAACATCAGATAACCAGGGGTTAGAAGGGGCAGTTCGTGCTGGCCTGGAGGAGAGAGGACAAATGCCGTCTAGACAAGAGGTTAAGGTAGAGCATAAAGTGTCAGTAGCTGCATTCACATCCGGAGATGAGAAATAGGTAGGTGAGGGAAGAGAGGAGGATATTACAGAGGAAAGATGGGAGGGAGAAAGGGAGCGTAGGTTTCGCTTAAAGGTAACTGGTAAGGGGCTTGGTGGCACCCGGGTAGCAAAGTGTAATGTAAATTTTATGAAGGAATGGTCAGAGATATGTAGTGGTTGTACCAGAATGTTATCTGCAGTACAATCGCGTGTGTAAATTAAATAAAGTTGGTTGCCTGATTTGTGAGTGCTAGTAGTGGTAAGGCGTTTGAGATCAAATGAAGCTAGGAGTGAATGAAAGTCTGTAGCATAAGGCTTTTCTAGATTAATGTTGAAATCACCAAAAACTAAGATTGGAGTGCCATCCTCCATGAAAGAGGACAGCAACCCATCCAGCTCCTCTAGAAAGGAGGCTATAATTTGGCCAGTGGGACGGTAAATTACCACAATCTGGAGTTTTATCGGAGCTATTACAGTAATCGCATGAGATTCAAATGAGTTGTAATTGCATAGGGGAGAGTAGGTTGAGTATTTCCAATTATTTGAAATGAGCAGACCAGTGCCCCCACCCCGGCCAACTTGACGTGGGGTGTGAGAGAAAGATAAATTGTTAGAGAGAGCAGCTGGGGTTGCAGAGTCTTCTGGACGAATCCAGGTCTCAGTCAAACCCAAAATGCTGAGTGTGGATTGTAAAGAAAAAGCGGAAATGAAGTCTGCTTTGTTGACAGCTGACTGACAATTCCAGAGAGCCATGGAGAAGGAAAGAGGTGTAGTAGAAGATGTAGAGATAGGGTGTAGGTTAGCAGAATTACGTTGCCGTCTGTGTGTGATGTTAGAGCGTTAGATGGTCGAGACACAACCGGAATGGTTTTGAAACACATGATATAGGATAGCAAAGGAGAGTGTGTGAGGGAAGATAGAAATGATACTTAAGTGTGTTGCTCGGGTAAAGTCGCGCAGGAAAAAGTTGTTGGTCTTTACCCTCATCTGTCTTCACACGAGCAGGCTGAACGCTTCCGTCAGCGCTCGGACATCAAATAAATACACTGTCTAAGAAGCTTGAGTTAAAACAGCTGTGAACGGCTTCTGATTTGCCCAGCCAATAGACTAACAGAGTGCTAATAGAGACGAAACTAATACCTTGCCCAAAGAGCAATGGAGGCGCAAATGATTATAATTAGCAGTAAGTGCAATCAAAAATATAAACCGCAACGAAAATGCAGACTAAAATAGGTAGGAAACGAAGTATTCCTTCCTAGCAGCAAGTAAATAATTTAAACAACAGATCTATGAACAAGTATTACGAACACTTATAAGCTGCCATCTTTTTCTTCTGGTGACTAATCAGCTTCTCCCAACTTAAAGCAGCAACCAAGCAGTTTAAATACTTAACAGTCGCTGTGAACGGCTTCTGATTTGCCCAGCCAATAGACTAACAGAGTGCTAATAGAGACGAAACTAACACCTTGCCCAAGGAGCAATGGTGGCGCAAATGATTATAATTAGCAGTAAGTGCAATCAAAAATATAAACCGCAACGAAAATGTAGACTAAAAATAGATAGGAAACAAAGTATTCCTTCCTAGCAGCAAGTAAATAATTTAAACAACAGATCTATGAACAAGTATTACGAACACTTACAAGTTGCCATCTTTTTCTTCTGGTGACTAATCGGCTTCTCAAATAAAGCTTTATTTGAAAAAAAGTCCTGCACACAGCTCAAAAACTATCTTGAGCATCCTTGTTGGACCTTGAAGATGTTAAAATGAGCCCACAAGGATTGTGACTAGTTCCTCATGTTTGTGAACAGCCCAGGCATAAACACGTATATACATTCAGCCATAAAGCAGGTCACGCAACAAGCCTGAGCAACGTGTCTCCACCTATGTACCCCTCTATCACTGCCTTGACATATTTTTTTTCCTTTCCTTTGCACCCTTTTCTGTTGTAACTTTACATTAACAATGCAAACCACATTTATCACCAGGAGCCCAGGAGACAGTAGCCTGGATATAGAAGCAGTACTTAACAGAGGCGTCACCTGGGAAACAAGAGAGCATTTCCAAGGACTGACTAGATCAAAGGGAATGCAAAAGTGGCAACGAAGTTCTAAACCCTGCCCTTAACTTCCAAAAAATATGTATGCTTTGGTTTATGTGCATGTCGGTATTGCATATGTGAGTGTATTTTGAGTAAAAAAGGGACTTGAGAGTGGATATGAACTGAAACCTAAACTTAATATACTACCGCATCTACACGGCTCCATCTTGACTCTCTCTTGAGAATCTACTCTCTGGAGGCCGGCAAAGAAGCCTGATGTATGGTATAATCCACAGCAGGATTTGATTAAAATCTAAAATATCACCTCACTTGCCTTCTGACTCACTTGGGTGGATGTAAGGGCATTTGAAACAGGCAAACAGCTGGGCACGCAGGAGCTTGCTCCAGGGGGTTCTTCATGGTTGGAAGAAGGGAAATTAGAAGCGACTAACACCACTTGCCACTAACACCACAAAACACCTCTGACTGTGCTGCTGAAGAGTAAGCAAGCTAGGTGGAATGGCACATGGAATTAACATTCCTGGGCCCAAAGTGACCTATTTGCTACATCTGTTAATTGTGAAGGAATATGTGAACAAATAATGTCATAATATAATATAATATATTTTTTCAGCAAGGAATTGTTTTTATTTTATTCAGCACAGATGTATAAAAGTGATCAAAAGTGACAGTTAAGGCATTACTATTGTTACAAAAGATTTATATTTCAAATAAAGTTTGTTGTTTTAAACTCAAATAATATTTCTATATAAACAAATCATGAAAAATGCACCATGTTTCTACAAAAGACTGAACAGCACAGATGTCTGAAAATAATAAATGTTTCTTGAGCAGCATATCATCAAATTAAAATGATTTCTGAAAGACCATGCGATAATGAAGTCATGAAGCTGCTGAAAATTCAGCTTCGTCATAAGATACTGAAGACTGAACTCATGAAACTGCTGAAAATTCAGCTTCGTCATAACAGGTATAAATTACATTATGAAATATATTAAACTAGACTATCACTAAACTAAAACTATTATTTTAAATTGTAAACATTCACAATATTACTGTTTTACTGTATTTTTTATCAAATTAAGGCAGCCTTGGTGAGTTTAAGACTTTCAAAATATTTAACAAAAATTATAATTTATATGTATATATATATATATATATATATTATTATTATATTTTTTTTAGTCCCCAAACTCATGATATAATATAAATGCAATAATAATTTCAGATTTATTTCTTGAATCGGCACCTGTCACCAACAAGTCCTTTATTTCAAGTGGCTTTTCGAGGAATATTCCGCATTCAATGCGAGGATTGTTTCACGTGTCAAGTCATGTCAAATTGTTTATTTGACATGTGTACAGCAGGGTTTACTGAGCATTGAAATGCATGAGGTGAGTCTCAAACACTGACAGTACAGGCAATTGTGCAGACAAGCCTGACACTCAGGATGTAGACAGACATTTAGTATGTAGCAGAGGCGGGGCCAAAAAGTGGCCTGGACTTTTTGGCAAAGAGCAGCCTACCAAACCCGGTCCGCATTTCGCAACACACCATAAATGAGTGGCATATTCTTGACATTATATCATTTTTCTTTTCTGTTGGCTATGGCAAATACAGGGGTTAAAGCAAAAAATGTGTTTTTTCTTCTTGTAATTAGGAGCACTTGTCCTCCTAATTAAAAAAAAATAGGAGCACCTCTGATCAATAATCAAAAATTCTGATAAAAAATGTGCCTTCCTAATACAAGATGATGTTTGACTCTTCAAAGAGGGGGTATTTTCTTTTTACCTTTGCAATGGAATCATTTTCAAAAATGTCAAATTCACAAATGTACGTTTATAAGCTTATTAAAATGTATATTTAAAACAATATAATAAGAAGGATAATAAGACAAATAAGTAACCAATCATATGAAATTAGTATTAATACAAAATGTATTTGGACTACAGAGGTGGCACAGATAACTCATAAGTGGCTTGTAGGTACATTTTCAGATGTTTAATGAGGCTCAGAGGTGGTATGAGTGCAATTAAATTCATAGATTCATGTGGACATCACTTACTCTGACTCACTATTATTCTGCACCCTGACATTCTGTTTGTACTAATTCATACCGTACTGCACTGCAAAGGTATACATGTACTGTTTATTATTGCTTTCATTTCATGCTCTCTGTATAGCATTCTATTTATCGTATGTTGTTCTCTATCTGTATTGAGACCCTTATATATGTGTTGCATATATATATATATATATATTAAATATTTGTCATCCATACTGTCATGTTGCAGTTTGCACGAAGACTTTCACCACCTGTACACTTGCGTTCGTGGTATTGTGACAAAGTGATTTGATTTGAATTGGTAACATGTCTTTTGTTCATCAGTTTTACTGTAGGGTGTTGGATAACAACTGCAAATTGTTTAAGTCATGGAAGAAAATTATAGGCACATGGACAATCTAGCAAGAGGAAGAAATCCTGGAGAGCTTTGATGAGAAGGAAACTGAATGTAATACCATTATGCTCGGGACAATTTACCATGCTTGCATTTGGAAGGCTTCATCTGATTAAAATAACATTGTTTTAATGTACATTAATATTAGTATCACTCAGCTCAAGTGGAGGCAGCGCTAGCCGCTAAGCCATAGCTAAGTGTCAGCATGTAACAGCCTGTTTCAAGACTGAGAAACACCTCACATTTAACCTGTCAGCTGCTTCAAATATTCTAGTGCTGAAATGAATATTTACAGTGGTTTATTTGCCCTGACTGAATTCATGTAACATCTCAACAACAATTTTTGTTGATCGTCTTGTTTCCAGTCCAAAAAATATATATAATTAAATCAAGAAGCATTTTCTAGACAAGTAAAATAAGATTTTTTTGTTTTCAGAAAGAAGTCAAAATTGAGTTTTTCCTTAAAACAAGCAAAATAATCTGCCAATTGGGTAAGCAAAATATTCTTATTTCAAAACGAAAACAAGATTATTTTGACTTGGTTTAAAAAAAAATTGGATTAATAATTATTAGATATTTAAGATTAAATACAATTTAAGAAAATATTTTTTTGCAGTGTGTAAAATTTTCTCCCTATAAAGCAGTTTGATTTGCCATTGTGTGTGAAATGTGCTATATATGAATTAACCTACGTTGGCATTTAACTAGTTCAGGTAGCCAAACTTTACCACTCACCCACTTCAATGTTTTTTTCAGAGGGAATGAGAGAGTTTTAGGAGGAAGATGCCCTTACAGTGGCTCGACTATAGGCTGGAGTCAGCTGCAAATGGAGCTGGTCCTAGTTGAAGTTAGAATCAAAGTGTGATGTGAAGGGAAAGGAATGTTTAAATTGTGACAGTATAAAACATTTTTTGAAACCAGGCCATGCCAGACGCAGCCTCTGCTGCAAAGAGATCAATTATGCTACCAAGGGCTCCCATGCCCTTTTGGCACATTGTAAAAGTTGTTCATACTTCTGTTTACCAGATACAAATATTGTGATGAAGGGCTTTCTTTTCTTTGGTGGGGTAAGTTTAGTTTGTCACCTTTTTCACCCCTGACAAGTTTATTCCCCTGATATCAGATCATCTTCTTACTTTACATACTGTGTTTCTAATAACAATGTCTTCTCTAAAGAGAGTTGGGGATCTGCAGGCCCTCTCTGTGGCCCCTTCCTATCTCGACTTTGTGCCAGGTCTGGCTTTTCTGTTCTCTTGCCATAGCTGTGCCTTCCCACACTAGGCAGGGATTTGAAAATCTGGCGGCATGGACATCTCGGTCCTCTAGCGTTTTCAGATGCAGCTGGAGTTCCCAGAGGGGAACGTCTCAGGTTATGTTTATAACCATGGTTCCCCGAGGGAATGAGACCCTGCGTCGCAGGGCCATTCTTCTGGCATACCTACTAGAGCTATGCTTCATTCCTAGAAGCTGGCGCCAGCTGCACCTCACGTGCTTTTAAGCTTCCTGGTCATGACGTCACCCGCACCTGACTCACTATTAATTGGACTGATTACACGTATGATTCAGAGCTGGATATCGCTGAACACCAGATGTGGAAAGTAATGAATTACATTTACTCGCATTACTGTAATTGAGTAGATTTTTTGTGTACTTCTACTTTTTGAAGTAACTTTTAAAATCTGTAATTTTACTTTTACTCAAGTATATTTTGTTTGAAGTATTGGACTTCACTATATTTTAAAACACATTCATTACTGAGTAAACACAATAAATGCTCTCTGGAAACTACTGCAGTAAATAATAGGCAGAAGAACACACTGGCGCTAAAATCACAAGAAAGATGCAGATGGACAAGATAGGCGTTATAGTGCAGACCCAGCTGAAAACCAAACCCGTCGTATTCTGCTGAAGTTGAACTTGAAGGAAATTAAGTGAACCCCTGGCCATATATTCATGCTCTATTATGCAGTGTAAGCTGTGTTTGCCTAGTGAGACCAAACTAGCAGCTTATAATATATCGACATGAACCCTTCGCAAGCATGTAGAGGTAAGGTAAATGCTTGCATCGTTGCATTGTTGGTTAAAATTAAGCTTTAACAGTTTAGCAAAAGGTTTTGCACAAAATAGCCAAAAAAAAACAGTGGCGCAGGGTGTGCGATATCGTCTGCGATAATATCGTAATTGTTTTTTTTAACGATGGGCAATTTGACATTATCAGTATTTTGCTAAAAACAAAACAAAACACTTCTACAGAGTGCCAAGAAGTCTAGTAAATTTGACTAGTGCGTGTGCGAGCATTTAGAGTTCTTTAAGTAACGTTCTTTCTCTGAGTGATTCAGTCTGTTAAAATGCATTTAGAATGATCCCAAAATTCAAGATATAGGGGCAGAAGATGTATATATTTATATAATTTCATATAGTAAATCAATAGTACATTTGATTATCAGCATGATTACATATAATATATATTTGTTTTTTTACAACAGTTCAATATACAATAAATCAATTAAGAGACATTATAGACACCAAATCGCCTATTTTTGGTCTATTTCGACAACAAAAATAATTACAAACACAGCCACCATACACAGTTTTGCGTCTCTGAGCGCATGATGGTGTTTTGTTTCTGAATGAATCAACCGTTTAAATGATTCGGTTCAATCACAATAACTCCCTTATTAACAGTTACTTGGTGACACCTACTGGCGGTTGTAATTTCACATGTAAAGTATCTTTTCATTTTTTTTATTATAATTTCAAATGAGTATTCAACATTTTATCTTATAAAATAAAGTCTTATATATCAAAACATTATTTCTGCATTTGTATCTGCAGGCTAAATGCATTCATGTCCTGCTTTAAACAGTGTTTACATACATCTAAATGCCACTTCAGATGAAGCTTCTGTTTCCTCTGCATTGCAAAGATACATTTTGTTGATAATTATTTAATTTGCCTGGTAACAGACCAAATGTCGTATTATTCTAATTAACTGATTCATTTAATTAAAAACAACTAGTTAAAGATGTATAGGCCTATCCCAGGGGTGTCAAACTCAATTCCTGGAAGGCCACAGTCCTGCAGAGTTTAGTTCCAACCCTGCTCCAACACACTATGTAGTTTTCAAATAAGCCTAAATGATTAGTTTAGCTGGATCAGATGTGTTTAATTAGGGTTATATCTACACTGTGTAAGGCTGTGGCCCTCCGGTAAGTGAGTTTGACACCTTTGGCCTATCTCATTTTTTCGTCCCTCACACTGTAAAAATGTAACTAAGTAATTTTGACTCTGAGTAAATTTAAAATGAGTTACTTTCTACTTTTACTTGAGTAGATTTTTAGACTGATAATTTTACTTGTACTTAAGTAAAATGTAACTAATGTAGTGTTACTTTTACTTGATTAGAATATTTCCGTACTCTTTCCACCTCTCCTGAACACGTTCCCCAAGCGTTTTTCGACCCAGCGTCTCGTTCCCTCGAGGAACCATGGTTACATGCGTAACCTGGGACTTTTTATTACTCATGATGAGAACACAAAGCCAGCACTTGGCCAGCGACACAAAGTGGAAACAGTTTAGAAGTTCAGTTAGCCTGTCAGAAGGGTTGAGATTGCTTTCCCCTCAGTAAACTTTATTAGAGGTATATATATTTGTTCCACTGAAAACAACTGTAATCTTTTGCTTTTGCTACTTTTGCTTTATTTGTCACTGTCTTTCAATCTTTTTGGGCCTCACAAACTCCAGTCAGTGAGCAGCATAACATCCATATGAGCCTTCTTACTCCCAGACTGACACTGACAGACACAAACGTAAGCAGACACATGTGCAGGGACAGATTATGACGTATGAATGCTGTGGGCACAGATGCGTCACACTACCTGCACTACGTCTTCCACTTCCACAGCACTGCTGACAGAATATTTGTGTGGCCCATCACACAAAATGTACAGTACAAAAAGACAAAAATTATATAATAACATTCAATATGAATAGCGAACTTAAAAATATTTTAATACTTGTTAAAAAACATTCACGTCTAAAAGAAACGTTTCACTCCAATATAATAATTATGTCATTACTTACTCACCCTCATGTTTTTCCAAAACTAGTTAACCCTTATAGTTTTCCAAAATTAATGAACAAACTAACTGACCTACCAACTAACCCCCATGTTGTTCCAAAATGAACTAACCAACTAGTTGGTAACAACCCCGCACCTCTTTATGATATTTTTTTTTTTTTATACCATAGCAATTTCTTAATTCTTGTCAACAGTACCAATATCACAAAAAAAGAAAACTAATACTAGCCTAAATGAAAATAATAATAATCAAATAAAAAACAAGCTACTAAAGACAAGTAAACAGTCAGTGATTAAATAGCAATAATTAGTTAATTAAAAGCAATAGAACAACAAAAAAGCTATAGTACAACAGAAAATAAGAAATGCTATATGAATTGCATAAATCAAATGTATAAAAACACTGCATACATTTCACTGTGCAAATTAAATATATATTTATTTGTGTTAAAGTTACAAAAGTTAATTAATCAAGAGCAGTGATAGATTTTCTCTCTTTGGTTGTTTGATTAATGTGCATAACAGCAGGAATATTAGACTGCTGTCCCTTTAAGAGCTGCCCAGATCCAATATACTATTACACATGTATTTTCTCTCTTAGCTGTTTGCTATTACTTAAAATAAGGATATCTGCAAAGACGGGTAAGTTTTTGTGACCACGTAGCACACCAACATCATGTGATCTTGTGAAAATATCTACGTTAATCTTGTCTACCGTTATATCGTATATCGCTCACCCTACCTTTAAGTAGGGTTGGGTATCGTTTTTCTTTTCGATACCGGTGCCAAATCGATACTTTTAAAAGGTAACGGTGCCTGAACCAATACTTATAAAAATAGAAAATTACCAATTAATAATTGGATTGGCCATTAGCACTAAACACATTGGCCCGGTTTCACAGACACACAGACAGGGCTTAGACTAACCCTAGACTACACCTCTCTTTATCTTCCTGCACTGGCTACCAGTTGCAGCTTGCATCAAGTTCAAGACACTGATGCTTGCATATAGAACAACCACAGGCTCAGCACCCACCTACTTCCACTCACTATTACAAATCTACATCCCCTCCAGAAGCCCCACCTACTTCCAATCACTATTACGAATCTACATCCCCTCCAGAAGTCTGAGATCTGCTAGTGAGCGACGCCTCTTGGTACCATCACAGAGAGGCTCAAAATCACTCTCCAGAACATTCTCGTTCACCATTTCTGGCTGGTGGAATGATCTTCCCACACCCATCTGGAATGCTGGATCCCTGTCAACCTTCAAGCAACAACTGAAAACTCATCTCTTTCAACACTAGGCTACTTGACTTAAAAAACATTTCACTTTTTCAAAATCTTCATCTATCTCTCCTTCCCTTGCTAGCTTGTACTTATTTGAACAATGCCTGAGACTTGGTGTTACGAGCACTTTCTGTTCGCCTCTTCAAGATTAATTGCTTTATGTATTCCCCAACTGTAAATCGCTTTGGATAAAAGCATCTGCAAAATGACTAAATGTAAATGTAAACCAGGATTAGATCATAGTTCAATTATGACATTTAAGTAATTTTTATAAACATGCTCATAAAAAAAAAAACATTACTGGGGTGCATCTTAAGACAAAACAAATGCACTGATATATTTTAGGATCAGTCAGTGCAAGTTTATTTAAGTTAAAACAGCTAAGATTTACATTTTAGTCTAGGACTCGGTTCAAGCCTTGTCTGTGAAACCGGGGGGTGATGTCTTTTTCTTTCATACTGGACACCAGAGGGTGCCTTAGCACAGATATCCATAGAAGTAGTGAACTCTTGATTCTCCAGGTATATGGATAAATAAACAGAAGACATAAACGTTTTGAATGATAAAATTATGTGTTATTCAAGCCATCTCTGGTATTTTCATAATAATTAAGTATATTTATAATCCATTGCTAATCGATGTATTAGTACCCCATTGGGGTAGTAGTAGTAGTAGTAGCCTTTATTGTCACTAGTCACAAGTACCAGCGAAATTAGCCATCAACCTGTCCATACATACATACATATATGACAAGGGGATAGACAGGACAGGAAGACAGGGAATTGAAGAAAAATACAGCATAACATGAGGAAGGTGTGGAGAAAAAAAATAACCCCCAGACTATGTTCCGTGGGGAGTACAGTGTGAGAACAGGAAAAACACCTCAGCAACAAAAGCACATACACCATAGACACACAACTTTGCAACAGCGGAAGTAATCCAGCTCCGGCAAGCAGCCATCCGGTCCTGCAGCCATTCCCGGCGCTGGTCACAGACCCGCTTGTCAGGCTGGCGGTTCAAAGCGACGGAGGCGAGGGATCGGGGGTGGGGAGGTGAATGCATATCTTTATATATGTCTGTATGTGTGTGTATGTGTAATAGTTTGTAATCAGCAGGTGTCTGTAGAATGGGGGAGGAACGCAAGAGCGTCTCACTGCAGTGCTCTTCCAGGGTTGATTTTCCAGCAGCAGCCTTGGCCGAGGCCAGTACTGGTTCAGGGGAGCCAAAAAAGATAAGATTGCGGTTGTTTAGTCTTGGGGCGAGTAACCGCATTCCAATTCCACGGCTACTCTCTTTGGCCATTAGTAGTAACGTTAGCTTAGCTAGTTAATGGAAGGTCGTCAGAGCAAGTGTAATCACCGCATTCATGCGCTCCTCGGATGTTCTCATTCCCCGAGTTGTGCTTTTAATTCGAAATGTGAAAACCGCACACTCACGTTACTACAAAGAGTTGTTGGACTTGTAGTATTAGAGCTTTCCGAATTGAGTTCATGTGCATTTTTTTCAGTTGGGAAATTGTTTTGTACGGGTGATGCTTCTTTCGTCCATTTTGGAAAAACAAAGGACAAACATTTCAACCAATCGCTCATGGCATGGTACCGAAATGAGGCACCGAAATCTGCGTTCTGATTCGGTTTGGTACATACCGGTTACATAGGTACCGGTGTCATATTGGTACCAGGTTTCGGTACCCAACCCTACCTTTAAGCATGTGAAAAAGTAACCTTTCCATTGAAAACTTTCACTTCCTTACAGTCACATGTTGGCCGGGATGTTGGCATGTCTGGGATGTTTGAGCCATATTAGGAAAATTAATATTTAATTATTTCCAAATTATGCATAATATATTTGTCTATAAATAAAACTCAGAGATATTAATTAAAGATTGTCCATTTTCTTGCCCCATCACCCCAGATTCTACCAATACCCACATCATCTCAGAGCTGGAATGTGATTAATTACTTTTCCCATGATTCCCCCCACTACCGTTAGTGCCGCGTTCTGATAAACTCCATTACTTTCAGTTGACTAATAGATATCGTACTCGGTTACTAACGTAACCTTGATTCCTTGAGATATGAAACGAGTACTGTGTCTTGTTTAAAGACGCTAAGGGAAACTCCTTTTTCTCCGATACTGAAGCCTTTATTTAATATTTCAGTGTAACTGTACGGCCATTGGTTTGTGAAAATTAACCAATGGCTCGGCAGTGGAGCTGCACAAGCCTATGGCTGGGAAACCCACCAAAGCCCACAAAAATGGGCAGGGTATCTGGCTATATAATGCGGGCATTTGCCATAGGCTCCTCAGGTTACTTCAACTGAAGCAACGACTGAGTCATGCAGCTGCATAGCACAGCAAAGTATGCAGTACTCGTTCCATATCTCAGGGGACCGAGGTTACGTGAGTAACCGAGTACATTCCCTATTGATACTACGAGAAGAGTATGCTAATGTAATAGCGTCGATTATCCATCTGGACAGTCTCTGCTTCGTGACCGGAGATCCTTTGATGCGACCGCCGAAGCATGCAAAGAGCTGTTCCGACAGCCTAAAAGAGGCGGAACACTCAATATAACTTCTCAATGCCCTGACATGGCAGAATAGATTAAACTCTTGGTCTCGCTAAGAAGGAGGAAGTGCCGAAAGAGTTATCACCTGCTCTCTGAATGGAGTCGAGAGCACATTAGGTATGTCGCCATGCCTTGGTTTCAGGCAACAATCTTAGAATCGTTGGGCCCGAATTTGAGACAAGAAGGGCTGTCTGATAGAGCCTGCAGATCTCCCATATACTTTACCGATGCTAGCGCTAGTAGCAGAGCGGCCTTTATGGTCAGGGGACGAAGATCAACAGACTGTCGCTGCTCAAAAGGACGACACTTCAGAGCCCTCAACACTGTGGGCAGCTCCCATGTAGGGACGGTGACAGGGCGGGCGGATTGAGCCTTCTAGACCCCTTCAAAAAGCGAATAACCAGGTTGTTCCTGCCCACTGATTGGCCATCTATAGGAGCTTGTGAGGCTGCTATAGCTGCTGCATAGACCTTGAGCATGGAAGGGGAGTGACCCTTTTCCAACAGCTCCTGCAGGAAGGACAATATCATTGATATGTCACATGAAACTGGGTCTGTGCCGTGGGTTGTATACCAGGCGTTGAAGACAGACCACTTGAGGGCATAGAGGCATCTCATAGACAGTGCTCTAGCCTGATAAATTGTATTTAGCACACTCTCGGGAAGGACTAAAGGCTCCCATCGAGAGGCAAAAGATGTAGAGCCCATAGATTGGGCTGGGGGTGCCAAATCGTTTCGTTCGCCTGAGAGAGGATGTCTCGTCTCAGGGGAATGGGGTTCAAGGTTCAAGGTTCAAGGTTCTTTATTATTTGTCACATACACAATCATACAGGGTATAATAGGTAGTGAAATGTTAGTCAGGACAGGTCCGCTCAATGGAAAGTGCAAGAAAGAAAAATAAAACATGATAATAAAATAAAAATAACATAAAAGCAATAAAAACTATGAAACAAAAACACGAGAGAGTATATATATATACAATATATACAAATGGGCCAGGGGGCTGCAGTGAGCAGCCGAGACAGCTCTGCGAACCAGTGCTGGTTCCTCCAGAGCTGGGTCACTAACAGAATGTTGTTCTTCTGATCAAGATGCGCTCTGCTAGAATAAAGAGGCGCTTTGAGGAAAGACCGCCCTGGTAATTTATATAGGACACCACCGTCATACTGTTTGAACGGACTTACGCCTGTTTCACACATACTCCATTTGCAGTGCATTTGTTATGCATATTTTTTTCGGCTCCCATGTTAAAGGATCAGAACGTTTACACTGCACGCGGTTGTGGTCTGGCAGTGCATTCCAGGAGTAGTGCATCTGCAGCAGTGCAGCTATCGTTTCCGCACAGAGTCTATTTTTGCTGTGCTACACGTGCTGAATTAAAGTGACAGTGCTTTATTCACAGTAAAAATTACATTTACCAGACGCTTTTATCCAAAGCAACTTACAATTGCATTCAGGTTCTACATTTTCATTAGTATATGTGTTCCCTGGGACTCGAACCCACAGCCTTTTGCGCTGCTGACGCAATGCTCTACCACTGAGCCACACAGGAACACATAGAAATTAACATAGATTGACATGGAAAGTAGTAATTTCACAATAAATAGATATAATTAAAATCTACTGTGTTTCACATAATTTTTGTCTAGGTTTAAAACAAAGAAAAGTGTTCTTTTAGATAAAAAAGGCAAAATGTGCACTTGTCTTGTGGAGGTAGAAAAACAAAGTTCTTAAGACCCGCTGGACTATTTGTAATAAAGATTTAAACGAAAAAGGCATGAGAGCCGACTGTTTCTGTCAGTGGTAAGTATTCATTTTAAATATTTGTGATAGCTTAACACAATGTAGGCTATATATTGTGTTTATATGTGTTTCCACTTGCTTGAGCAACTTAATCTAAAAATGTATAGCCAAATGCATGTAATACATTGTTTATATTAATTGAGTTTAAAAGTGAATATGTCTATGAAAGATTGTGTAACTGTACTGTGATAAAAGAGGATCACTGCAATGCTGAAAAAGCACTTTTGGTATAGGCGAACAACGTTTGGATTTGAAATCAAAATAATGGATACAAGTGTTTGTGGTAAACAGCCGCGTATCAGGAGTTGACTGCAAACATGTCCTGTGTGAAAGCACAACGAGTCCGTGCTGCTTCTGCACAGCGTACGTAACGCACACGGACCGCATGCGCACTGTAGATGGAGCATATGTGAAACTGGCATAAGACGTGGCGCCCCCTTAGCTCTGACAGAAAGGTGCGAAGGCCCAAACACACTGCCAGCATTTCCAGGCAGTTGATGTGAAGATGACCTTCCTTTTTCAACCAGAGGCCGAAAACCGGTTTGCCGTCGCACAGCGCCCCCCAACCTAAGTTGGAAGCGTCTGTCGAGACCATCTTCCTTTTGAAGACCAGAAGATATTGTCAGGAGCACGAAAAAATGGAGATATTCTTGGGGTCACACCATTTCTTGTTGATCATGAAACACACTCCACCCCCTTTGGTTTTACCGGCCTCGGCTGTTCTGTCCATCCGTAAAACAGAAAAGTTATCAGACTGCGTTACAGCAGTGTCCGCGACCGAGGGCGTGAGCCATGTTTCAGCCAAACAAAGGATGTTACAGTCCCTTACGTCCCGTTGGAGACTTATCCTGGCTCTAAGATCATCCATCCTATTCTCCAATGATTGAACATTAGTGAGCAGGACACTCGGTAGATGAGGACTGTGAGCCCTTTCCATCAGTCTGTTGTGGATTTCAGCATGTTTCCCATGGTGCTTCTTGATCTTTCGCCTCCTGGGATTATTCAGGTGGCCAAAGATCTCCTCTGTGTTCCGAAGAAATTCCGATGGCCACGTTGGATTCGTGGATAAAGTGTCCTGAAGCAGGTTAGTGTAGCGGTGCCCAATGTCCAAAATTGTTATTTTGTAATAAATAATCAGTGCAGACGTTATGTGTAAAAAGAGAAAGCAAAACTTCAGCAAAACTCCACTTCTGTGAAGAGAGAAGTGATGTGCTGGTCCTCCCACTCAGAAGCTATGCTACAGGTGGCTCTTGATGACATCGACTGGGACATGTTCCGGGCAAATTCATCTGATGTCAGCAAGTTCACGGATGTAGCAATAAGCAATGTCAACATGCTATCCGAGCAAGCCACTGAAACGGTAACTATAAGGACATTCTCAAATCAGAAACCGTGGGTGGACAGAACAGTTCACGATACAGTTAACAAATGCACTGCCGCATACAACGCCAGTCATCTGTCGGGAAACATGGGCGAGTACAGTAATGTAGAGATTGTTGGAAATGAGGCTGCATACTTGGATGAGGTAGAGAGACTTACATCATGGTGCCAGGACAACTTTATCTCTCTCTGAATGTGAGCAAAACTAAAGAGCTGATTGTGGAATTCAGGAAGAGACAGCAGCGGCCCTACACTTATCTTATGAGCAGTGGGACCCCTGTGGAGAGGGTAAGCACCTTCAAGTAACTTGGTGTATAAACATCTCAGAGGACCTGACTTGGACTGCACACATTCAAACACAGGTTAAGAAAGCCAGGAAAAGACTGTACCATCTGCGACAGCTGAAGAAATTAATGGTCTCACCAGCAATCCTGAAAATTTTCTATTCAGGGACCATAGAAAGTGTATCCAATCAGGACTGCAAATCTCTGCAGAGAGTTGTGCGCTTGGCTGAGCGCATCTCAGGGTCTGCACTCCCCTCTCTGCAGGACATCTACCTCAAACTCTGCAAAAGCAGAGCTGCTAAAATCATCAAGGACTCAAATCACCCTGGTAACCGTCTATTCTTTTTACTGTGAAGGATCACAAATGTTATTCTATGTTTGATTTGAATTCACGTCCTGACTAAGAGGTGTCGGGCAAGGCAAAGGTGCTTGAGATTGTTTCCTGACCATTTGGGCTTGGGACAACTGTGCCTTTTGTCAATGAGATCAATGACTACTGAGAGATTGAACCTTTATTCTGCAAATGACTTTGTCCTGGCCAGATGTGGATTCGTTAGGTTTATTGCCCTCAGCTTTGATGTTTTGTCTCAACCTAAAAAAAGTCCCTCCTCCAATCCTGACAATAAAGATACCCTGTAAAATGACTTAAGATGAGATCTTCGATGACTGCAGATAACAACACATGTCATAGAATAAAGAAATTCTGCTGACGATCGAATCCGAAGTCTCCTGGTCTTCTCTTCTGAGTTTTCTACACTTTAGAAGAACAGAGTTTTCAACAGATGCTGCCGTGACCGGATAGAGCTCCTCACCTGAATTCAGATTGAAATTTCAAGCTCAAACAACGATCTGCTTTCCGTACAACCAAAGGTTGGTGAGTGTCACTCTATCCAAAAGAACCTTTAAGACCAGAACAAATGTGCTATCCTCTGCGCCGTCAGAGAAGAGTTAACAGACAGCTGTAGGGTTTGGTTAACTAAGTTATCCTCTAAAATGTCTTTTTAGAGATGAAGGTTATCCTCTGTTCAGGCAGGGAAGATTTAGCATTACGTGCTAAGATTTGTTATCCTCTGTTCAGGCAGGGAAGATTTAGCATTACGTGCTAAGATTTGTTATCCTCTGTTCAGGCAGGGAAGATTTAGCATTACGTGCTAATATTTGTTATCCTCTGTTCAGGCAGGGAAGATTTAGCATTACGTGCTAATATTTGTTATCCTCTGTTCAGGCAGGGAAGATTTAGCATTACGTGCTAATATTTGTTATCCTCTGTTTTGGCAGGGAAGAATTGGTTATCCTCTGTTCATGCAGGGAAGATTAGCGTAAAGTGCTAGTGGTGAATTGTGTTATCCTCTGCTTTGCCAGGGAAGGTTAACAATAGTTGATCTGTGTTAACAAGTGTACCCTCTGTTGATCAGAGAAGTTTTAGTGTTTTGATTGTGTGATAACAAAGAAACTCACAAAATGTTTAGAAAGAATGCTAGACTGATCCCCACAACTGAAAAAGGTGGTCTAGCGACTCCTTTGTGGTCAGATAGCGAATTCAAATCACTTTTAGGAGTGCAAATGAACATAATAGTCACTGAGAAAGTTAGACAAGAACTAACTCAGAAATATGAGATCCATCCAGACAAGACTTGGTCTGTAGATGAGTGTAAAAAGGTACTGGGAGCATGTATTCAAGAACAATGTGAAAGGCATTATCTGCTGCCACAGAGAATTTGGTTTAGCGCCGCCACACAACAGTCTCAGCGTAACTCAGAGCTAGAGAAACAGAACAATGAGCTCTGTGCTAGAGTATCCTCTTTGACTAAGAAATTGAACCTCAAGAAAGCTGCAGCAAAACTGATGTGGAGGTTAGTCAGCCTGATAACATTGACCCTGATTTACAAGCGTTTTTTGAAACAGATGTAGCTCTCAATCAGTAACTGATGTGCCTGTAAATTCCTTCAATGTGTGTGGTGCGAGGAGGAGATCTCAGGATTGAGGAAACTGATAGTGTTCCTCTCAATTCTTCTGTGGTGCAAATACAAACTGTTGCCAAAGCTTTAGGTCCTAAAGATATAGAGACTATCTCAAAGTTTACCAGCAGCACGCACACATTTTTCTGAATTTAGAAGAACATTGATCAGTAAAATGCGTCTTTATGACATGTCGTTGACAGAAGTCACGCAGCTGATGTCACAAATACTAACTGAATCTGAATTCAACAGTTTTGAATCTGCTGTCACTTCTGAACTGCGAAATGCCAGTAAGGGTGATTTAAGAGAAGGTATTTTGAAAATCCTAAAGAATATCTTAGGACCCAGAATAGATTGGTCTAGAATTACTACCTGTGTGCAAAGGAAAGAAGAAACTGTGAGTGAATATACTGAGAGATTTTGTCAGTCAGCTGTAATCTACAGTGGAATTGTTGATGACCCTGAAAGTGTGCTAGATGACAAGGGACCCTTGGTTCGTATCTGGTCAGATGGCCTTGTAGCGAATACAGAAAAGCTTTACCATTCTTAGATCTAACTTGGTCTAACAGAACTCTCAGAAGTAACCTAGACAGGTTAACTACATGGGAAAGAGATGCTGATGTCAAAGCAAAAGTAAGAGTAGCAGCAGCTACGTTTAACACAACGAAACAAGACAATAGATGGTCTAAAAGAGAAAGCAAATGCAAATACTGTGAAAAATTTGGACATTGGGAGAAAGAGTGTAGGAAGAAGTTGCAAGATAGTAAAAGAAATGCTATGCATAATTCTGCTCCTTCTCAGCCTGCACACAACCCTGAAGTAGTTCCGCCAGTGACCACTGAAACTATAGGACAGTTAGTTCAGGCTCTTCTAAGAGCACAACAAGACCAGGAAAAACTAATTATTGGGGCTGTGAGTAGCTACCTTTCCCCTGTAATCCAACACAATGACCAAAGAATTTTTGTGAAAGGTAGCATAAAAGAGAAAGAGATTGATTTTTGCTTGATACAGGTGCAGAAATTACAGTAATTCCTACAAAATTGGCAAGGTTTAAACATCCCATACAAGAAAACCAAACTTTGTTTAACTGGTGTAATAGGTGAAGATTCTGTTTTGTATGAAACTCCGCCCATAGAGGTACAATTTGGCCCAAAAACTCTGACTACAAAATTACTATGCGCTCCATTAAATACAGGTGCAATTTTAGGCATGGATCTTCTGAGACAAATAAATCTAACTTTAGACATGTCCTCAGAATCTACTAGCATAAAATTTCCTCAGCACAGATTTCTACCAATAATGCAACCCCTCCCGAGTATGTTTTCTTACAGAATCATCCAATTTGGGCTAAAGACAAGGATGATTGTGGGTTGTTGACAGGTGTAGAACCAGTTAAATTGACAGGAACTCCACCTCCGGTCACCAAACAATATCCGATTAATAAGGAAGCTATACAGGGAATCAAACTTATTGTAGAAAATTTGCTGATGCAAGGAGTGCTAGTTAAAACCAACAGTCCATGTAATTCACCCATATGGCCCATCAAGAAATCTAATGGGACATGGAGACTTACAATAGACTACAGAGTAGCCAATAAACATATTGAAAAAATCACCCCTAGTGGCAGATCCATCTACAATTTGTAATGGCTTACCATTAGATTGTAAGATTTTTTCAGTAATTGATATGTCTAATGGATTCTTTTCTGTACCGTTGCACTCTGACAGCCAGCCATGGTTAGCTTTCACAGTTGACTATGAACAATACCAGTGGACACGATTGCCACAGGGATTTCAAAACTCCCCAACCATATATCATCAGGCTGTCAGACGTGATTTGTGTGACCCAGAATGTCCGGTAAAACAGTCCACTATGATCCAATATGTTGATGATATTTTGATTGCCTCAACAGATCATGAGGTACATCAAACTGAATTGGCATCATTGTTGGACTATTTGCATAAAAAAGGACACAAATGCAGCTTTCACAAAGCTCAAGTTGCTAAAAAGCAAGTCACATTTCTGGGTCAAACAATTGGTGCAGGAAATAGATCCATTACACAGGATCGAGCGGCTTCAGTCAAAGCCATACCTCCACCTAATACCATTAAAACACTCCGCTCATTTTTAGGAACAACAGGTTATTGTAGACCTTGGATTGAAGACTATGCCTCGATGGCTCAGCCTCTCTATGATTTGTTGAAAGGCCATGGTAAAGATTCAGATACTGTTTGTATGGAAGAACTTCATCTCAAAGCTTTTAATGATTTGAAAAGAGCACTATGTCAAGCACCAGCATTAGGAATTGCCCAATCTGATAGACCCTTTGTGCTTTATGTCCATGAACACTTAGGCTTTATGACTGCATGTCTAATGCAAGATCATGGGGCAGCTTACGCCCAATTCATTACTATTCCGGTAAACTTGACATAGTCGCTCAAGGTATGGGCCCATGCCTCAGAGCAGTACAGGCAGTTCATCTAGCGCTTCAGGCTTCATCAGGAATGGTGTTAGGTCAGACTGTAAACGTAAAATGCCCACACGCAGTGTCCGCACTAATGAATCAAGCAAAAGTCACTTCTGTCACCTCCTCCTGGGAAATTGGTTAGCAACTCTCACAGCCCGAATATTGTTATACAGCGTGCACCAGTCACGAACCCATCCTCATGTATGATGTCTGCAATGACTGAATTTGTGTTAGAGGATGAAGGCGAAATGACTCATGATTGTGTTACGCTTACATATGCAGCGACAAGTGAAATAGCAGAAACTCCCATAGAGAACGCAGAATTGGAGTTGTTTGTTGATGGTTCAGCTCAAGTTATTGAAGGTAACAGACGAGCAGGATATGCAGTAACTTCCACCACTGAAGTAGTTGCTTCAGGTCGTCTTCAGATCATTTTTCAGCTCAAGCTGCAGAACTAGTAGCCTTAACTAGAGCATGCACGCTAGCTTCAGGATCGGTTGCAAATATCTACACAGATTCCAGGTATGCTTTTGGGGTAATTCATGATTTTGGTGTCATTTGGCAAACCAGAAAATTTCTAACTTCTGCTGGATCCCCATTAAGCATGCTGGATTAGTGAAAGATTTAATGTTTGCCATGAAACTCCCAAAGAAATTAGCAGTGATCAAAGTGAAAGCACATCTCACAACTAATACTACGGAAGCTAAAGGTAATGCTCTTGCTGATGTAGCGGCTAAACAGGCTTGTTTCTATGCAACTGTACAAGTGTGTTCAGGTAGTACAGCACAGAAGATAATTCTACCTCCTGAATCAATCGTTGATCTGTATAAAGACGTTCCTCTATATGAAGCATGGACATGTTTAGACAAAGGAGCCACTGTGGATTCATCCGGCTGCTGGACCAAAGGGAAAGTATGTTGCTCCCGAATCACTGTTGCCATATTTGGCTCAACAAATACACAGTTTGGGTCATAGTGGTCCAGCAACGATGAATCACAGGTTCTCAAATCAATGGTGGAATCCAAAATTCAGAAACGCAGCCACTGAAACAGTCAAGAGATGTGTTACATGTCAGAAAAATAATGATGTACCAGCAACCATTACACCAGCAGCACATACCCCAGCTCCACCAGGGCCATTTCGTCACCTGCAAGTTGATTACATATCGTTGCCCCTTGTAAAGGAAAAACTGACGTTTTGGTAGTAATAGACAAGTTCTCAAGATGGGTAGAAGCTTATCCAACAGGGCGCTACAGCTGCACACACTGCTAAATGTCTTGTCACTGATTTCATTCCCAGATGGGGATTACCAGATTGCATTGACTCAGATCAAGGTACCCACTTCACAGGACAGGTAGTCAAGGAAGTGTCTAGAATGTTGAAGATTAAGTGGAACCTTCACTGCCCCTATAGGCCACAAGCATCAGGACAGGTTGAGCGATCAAACAGAACAATCAAAACCAGGCTAAGCAAAATGCATCAGGAAGGAGTACCATGGGTTGAAGCACTGCCCGCAGTACTGTGTAGTATGAGAGCATCACCTAACAGATCAGTAGGACTGAGCCCTCATGAGATTATTACTGGACGCCCAATGCAGATGCCAGGTGTGATTGATCTTAGAAATGCTGATGTGCACATTGCTTCAGATGCCCTGATCGCTTACTGTGAAAACCTCACAAAGGCAGTGCAGAGTGCCAAAGAGAGAGTTGAGTCGTGTTGGCAGACTCCACCAGAAGGTGGACACACAATCGTCCCAGGTCAATGGGTCATGATAAAGGCGTTCAAAAACAAGCCATTAGAGCCTAAGTGGTACGGACCACATCAAGTGATGTTGATTACAGCAGCTGCAGTATTGTGTCAGGGAAGGAAAACTTGGACTCATGTGTCACATATTAAGGTTGTTCCTCCCCCTGCAGGGATAGGATAGGGCAGACACAAGAACCAGTGAGGAGCCCAGGGAAGAACCGAAAGCAACAGGCTTCGGGGGCCAACCCTGAGGTGAAGATTTCCTCATAGGCCTTTCCCCTCCATTAGTCCATCCTTTCCTCACTGTTCTTTAGGTGTCGCAGGAATTGAGAAATAGGGAAAGAAGGAACAACCATAGCAGACTATATTTTGAACAGAGGATACAACCCTAATGTATGCAGACTCTACAAATACTGCTCTGTGCCGTTGTTCTCTCTTGTTTGTGTTTCTTTCTTCCTCTGTGCAGATACCATTTGATGGCTGTCCTGAGATCCATATGCACCACCCTTCTCACCTGCGGATAAAGCCACAACCTCTAGAACACAACTAGACCCATTACCGAGCCAACTATCACACAAGAAAGAGAAAAGAAAGAAGAAGAAAAGAATAAAAATACACAACGCAGAGACTATTACCCGTAAAATCTTCACGGACCCTAATTGCATGTTTTGTTTCTGTGTCAGCATGCAATTACATATAAGCAACACAGAACATGTACAATGTGCCTGTAACGATTACAAGTTACAAGAATTAACTTTTAAGTGTCTAAATTTGTATTTTTGTGAGAGTTATTAGAACTCTCAAAGAGGGATTGAAGGATCACAAATGTTATTCTATGTTTGATTTGAATTCACGTCCTGACTAAGAGGTGTCGGGCAAGGCAAAGGTGCTTGAGATTGTTTCCTGACCATTTGGGCTTGGGACAACTGTGCCTTTTGTCAATGAGATCAATGACTACTGAGAGATTGAACCTTTATTCTGCAAATGACTTTGTCCTGGCCAGATGTGGATTCGTTAGGTTTATTGCCCTCAGCTTTGATGTTTTGTCTCAACCTAAAAAGTCCCTCCTCAATCCTGACTATAAAGATACCCTGTAAAATGACTTAAGATGAGATCTTCGATGACTGCAGATAACAACACATGTCATAGAATAAAGAAATTCTGCTGACGATCGAATCCGAAGTCTCCTGGTCTTCTCTTCTGAGTTTTCTACACTTTAGAAGAACAGAGTTTTCAACAGAAAAGGGGGAAAGTATGTTGCTCCCGAATCACTGTTGCCATATTTGGCTCAACAAATACACAGTTTGGGTCATAGTGGTCCAGCAACGATGAATCACAGGTTCTCAAATCAATGGTGGAATCCAAAATTCAGAAACGCAGCCACTGAAACAGTCAAGAGATGTGTTACATGTCAGAAAAATAATGATGTACCAGCAACCATTACACCAGCAGCACATACCCCAGCTCCACCAGGGCCATTTCGTCACCTGCAAGTTGATTACATATCGTTGCCCCCTTGTAAAGGAAAAACTGACGTTTTGGTAGTAATAGACAAGTTCTCAAGATGGGTAGAAGCTTATCCAACAGGGCGCTACAGCTGCACACACTGCTAAATGTCTTGTCACTGATTTCATTCCCAGATGGGGATTACCAGATTGCATTGACTCAGATCAAGGTACCCACTTCACAGGACAGGTAGTCAAGGAAGTGTCTAGAATGTTGAAGATTAAGTGGAACCTTCACTGCCCCTATAGGCCACAAGCATCAGGACAGGTTGAACGATCAAACAGAACAATCAAAACCAGGCTAAGCAAAATGCATCAGGAAGGAGTACCATGGGTTGAAGCACTGCCCGCAGTACTGTGTAGTATGAGAGCATCACCTAACAGATCAGTAGGACTGAGCCCTCATGAGATTATTACTGGGCGCCCAATGCAGATGCCAGGTGTGATTGATCTTAGAAATGCTGATGTGCACATTGCTTCAGATGCCCTGATCGCTTACTGTGAAAACCTCACAAAGGCAGTGCAGAGTGCCAAAGAGAGTTGAGTCGTGTTGGCAGACTCCACCAGAAGGTGGACACACAATCGTCCCAGGTCAATGGGTCATGATAAAGGCGTTCAAAAACAAGCCATTAGAGCCTAAGTGGTACGGACCACATCAAGTGATGTTGATTACAGCAGCTGCAGTATTGTGTCAGGGAAGGAAAACTTGGACTCATGTGTCACATTGTAAGGTTGTTCCTCCCCCTGCAGGGATAGGATAGGGCAGACACAAGAACCAGTGAGGAGCCCAGGGAAGAACCGAAAGCAACAGGCTTCGGGGGCCAACCCTGAGGTGAAGATTTCCTCATAGGCCTTTCCCCTCCATTAGTCCATCCTTTCCTCACTGTTCTTTAGGTGTCGCAGGAATTAAGAAATAGGGAAAGAAGGAACAACCATAGCAGACTATATTTTGAACAGAGTATACAACCCTAATGTATGCAGACTCTGCAAATACTGCTCTGTGCCGTTGTTCTCTCTTGTTTGTGTTTCTTTCTTCCTCTGTGCAGATACCACCTGATGGCTGTCCTGAGATCCATATGCACCGCCCTTCTCACCTGCGGATGAAGCCACAACCTCTAGAAAACAACTAGACCCATTACCGAGCCAACTATCACACAAGAAAGAGAAAAGAAAGAAGAAGAAAAAAAAGAATAAAAATACACAACGCAGAGACTATTACCCGTAAAATCTTCACGGACCCTAATTGCATGTTTTGTTTCTGTGTCAGCATGCAATTACATATAAGCAACACAGAACATGTACACTGTGCCTGTAACGATTACAAGTTACAAGAATTAACTTTTAAGTGTCTAAATTTGTATTTTTGTGAGAGTTATTAGAACTCTCAAAGAGGGATTGAAGGATCACAAATGTTATTCTATGTTTGATTTGAATTCACGTCCTGACTAAGAGGTGTCGGGCAAGGCAAAGGTGCTTGAGATTGTTTCCTGACCATTTGGGCTTGGGACAGCTGTGCCTTTTGTCAATGAGATCAATGACTACTGAGAGATTGAACCTTTATTCTGCAAATGACTTTGTCCTGGCCAGATGTGGATTCGTTAGGTTTATTGCCCTCAGCTTTGATGTTTTGTCTCAACCTAAAATCCCTCCTCCAATCCTGACTATAAAGATACCCTGTAAAAATGACTTAAGATGAGATCTTCGATGACTGCAGATAACAACACATGTCATAGAATAAAGAAATTCTGCTGACGATCGAATCCGAAGTCTCCTGGTCTTCTCTTCTGAGTTTCTACACTTTAGAAGAACAGAGTTTTCAACAACTGCCATCTGACAATCGTTTCCGGAGCATGATGTCAACAACTGAGAGACTTAGGAGGAGCTTCTTCCCCCAGGCCATCAGGATCCTAAACTCAAACTCAGTCTAATAACATCAACATGACTCAATTTAATAAACAGTAAGATATTCACTATTCTCCATCATCCGTATTGCTGTTATGTATTTACCCTGTACAACCTGTTTGTACATGCCTCTTGAACATCCCTGCTTATATTCATATTTATTAAGTCCACAGTATACTGTCCTGTACATTTTACTTTATTGCACATTTTGTTTTTCTTTTTTTTTCTTATTATTTTTTACCTATATTTATGTATATTATCTTGTGTTGCATTACATATTTTGCACTGTCCACTGTGTGGACATGACCTGACTTACAGTTCACTACCGATTATATTCTGTATAATTGAGTAAGTGACGAATAAAAACCTTGAATCCTTGAAACTTTACCCAGGGGCGCGCTCCGTTCCATCCACTGATGGTTTTTTCAAGGGGCCAGAGTTGCAACGCAGGTCTGGTTCACCTTGATACAAAGGCATCCGTGACGCCAAGCGTGAATAGGAATTCGAGGTTTCAGACAGTATAGAAGGGGCCGTATGTGAAGCAGGCCCAGCTGAAGTACAGAAGTCACTGAGGCCATGCATCCTTTGAAATGCTTTGAGAGGGCAAGGGGCTCCGATTTTGAATGAAGCCGCGAGCTGCTGAATGGCCAGTGCACGTTCTGACGTGACTACTGCCCTCATTACGGCGAGATTGAGTCTGAGTCGAGAACGGGTGAAAACCCTCTGTGGGGAGAGAGTGAGGCACGTGGGGGCACAGCCGGCATAAGCTCACTTGTCTCAGAGTGCTGAGATCCTCTGCCCCGCTGCTTTTTCAGCATACTTGTTTAAATACTTAGATGATTTTGTTTACCAGTGTTACGACTCCCTATTTTGGCTGTTGATATTAATATAAATGTCTAGGGAAATAAGGAAGTCAACACAAAAAAGGTAAATTAATATAAAATAATTAAAGATGTTTTTTAGAAACAGGGAAGCTGCCTGTTAGTTAAAGAATAAGATGTGTGAAGTAATGAATCAAACAGAAACCACAAGTGCTTTGTCAGAAAACTTTAGTGAGGAATTATATTAATCACAAAGTTTCATTCAGTTACTTTTTATATTTACAATAATGACGAAAACGTCAAAGAGGAAAATGAATGATTACATTTTATATACATTGGAAAAACTCAGCAGTTTGAGACGTGAGTGGAGCTGAAAGCAAAGAAATTAATAAAACAAAACCACCTACTATCTTCAACCAATTCAACGCTAATCTAAGTAAAGAAAAAGAAAGCAAATCTTCATAAACGCCAACTAACTACACTCACTAACAAAACATATATACACACCACAGCTCTCACTCCTATCCTAGTGTTTCTATACAAGCGATACACTACATGTTGCATTGTGTAGGTCACGTGACATACTAACCTTGTCTCAGCACTATGAGTCAAGAAATAAATCCAGTCATCAACACTTGATGAGAAAGACAGAATTGAGTTGAGTCAAAATTGAGCACGTACAACAAGTGGTGGAAAACACTTGATGAGAAAGTGAGAATCGAGTTGAGTCAAATTTGAGCACATACAACAAGTGGTGAATAGAGCAATCAGAAATAACTCGAAGTAAACAACAAATCACAATTACAACAAAACACGAATATGATGGACAGCGTTACAGACCAGTGAGAGCAATCTAAGAAAATACGCTCTCCGTCCTTGCGTCACTTCCAGTCCTTATAGGAGATGAGGATGCCTGATTGGTTCAGAGATCGTTGTCGTCATCACGTTGACTGGGAGGATTGATTGGGCTGACATCCAATCACCGGATCTGAAAGTACTAACCAGTCAGAACAAGGCAGACATAAAAGAAACACCTCCCACAGCATTACGGGACGTAACACCCTCACCCTATAAAAAGGAAAACATACATGTTTGACAAAGACAAAATTAACATACCAATCTTTAAACTCGAGACAGAGCATCTGCCACAACATTCTCTGTACCTTTTTTATACTTAATCTCAAGGTTATAATTCTGAATGATGAGGGACCATCTCATCAGCCTCTGGTTCTGGTTACGCATACGTGAAATAAAAGTTAGTGGATTATGATCGGTGTAAACGACTACAGGAAGAATAGAGGAACCAACATACACCTCGAAATGTTGAAGTGCTAACAACAAGGCCAAAGCCTCCTTTTCTATTGTTGAATAGTTACGTTGGCTTCTATTAAACTTTTTAGAGTAATAGCAAATAGGATGATTGATTTTGCCCTTATCCTCCTGTAAAAGAACAGCACCAGCTCCTACTTCACTTGCATCGACCTCCAGCTTGAACGCTACCTCAAAATTTGGGGCAGACAACACAGGCTCACTACACAACAGCGCTTTGATGTTGTCAAAAGATGTCTGACATTCAGGTGACCATACAAAAGTTTCTGAAGGACTAAGTAGAGCAGTTAACGGAACCGCCACAGAAGAAAAGTTCCGGCAAAAGCACCGATAGTATCCGGCCATGCCCAAAAATCTGCGCAACTCACGTCTGGTCCTTGGTGCTGGAAATTCACTAATAGCTGTAATTTTTGCTGTTAATGGTCGCACTTGTCCTTCTCCCACTTGCTTACCTAAATAGGTCACAGTTGCTTTGCCGATCTCACATTTGGATAGGTTTAACGTCAAAAATGCTCTCTCTAGACGTTCAAATACTGTCTGCAACAACGATACGTGTTCAGGCCAACTCTGTGAATAAACAATCAAATCATCAAGATAAGCGTTAACATTGGGAACATCAGCAAGCACTAAATTTACCAGTCTTTGAAATGTAGCAGCGGCATTTCGCAACCCGAATGCCATAACGTTGTACTGCAGAAAGCAGTCTGGGGTCACAAAAGCTGAAATCTCGGATGCTCTGGCAGTCAACGGAACCTGCCAGTATCCTTTAAGTAGATCGAGTTTACTTACAAACTTTGCTGATCCTACACTATCGACACAATCTTCCATTCTCGGCATTGGAAAACAATCGGGTATCGTCACAGCATTTACACGTCGGTAATCTGTACAAAAGCGTTTAGTGCCATCTGATTTCTGCACTAATAAACATGGTGAACTCCAAGGGCTAATACTAGGCTTAGCCAGCCCTTTCTCCAACAAATACTGAGTTTCCTGTTTCATTATACTTCTCTTAACAGTGTTCACCCTATAAGGGTGTTGTTTAATGGGCGGTGCATTACTAACTACAATATCGTGTTGCAGCACGTTCGTTAGTGTAGGAGCATCACCTAAAATGGAAGAAAATTTGTCAAGAAGCTCAACGACATCCTGCCGTTGATCATCATCCAGATGACCTAGAACATTTGACAAATTCCCAAGAGTTTCAGAATTTGATAACCTGGCAGACAAAAGTGGTGCATCAGACTCCAAAAATCCATCCAGGTCAGCATTCTCCTGTTCCACAGATGGACTCGTCTCACAGACAACCCCTACTGGAAAGACAGCTTCGCTTTTTCCCTCTGTGGTAAGAGATTCTGCAGCCTCTCTAGAATTATAAGCTTTTAACATATTAATATGACACACCCGCTTTTGACGCTTTCTATCAGGAGTTCTCACTACATAATCGGTGTCACTTTTTTTTTCCAGGATCTCGTACGGCCCAGAAAATCGTACGGATAAGGCAGATCCAGGAACCGGAAGCAAAACCAATACTTGATTACCTACTGCAAAAGATCTATTCACAGCACCTTTATCGTAATGCGCTTTCATTTTTCCCTGAGCTTTAGACAAAGCCTCTCGAGCAAAAGTACAAGATTCCTGTAATCTTTCACGAAACCTACTTACGTACTCTAGCACATTTGTTTTCTCATCATTCTCAATGCCTAACATTCTCTCTTTCAATACTTTCAAAGGTCCCCTCACCGTGTGTCCGAAGACCAATTCAGACGGACTAAACTTAAGAGATTCCTGAATAGTTTCTCGAATTGCAAATAAAAGCAATGGAACACCTTCATCCCACTCGTTTCCTGTCTCACTGCAATATTTCCTCAACATTGCTTTTAATGTCTGGTGAAATCTTTCCAACATCCCCTGACTTTCAGGATGATAAGCGCTAGATATACGGTGTGTAATATTCAGTGTCTTAAAAACTTGTGAGCACAACTTGGACAGAAAATTGGTTCCCTGATCCGTCTGTATGACCTTTGGTAAACCAAATGTGGTGAAAAACTTGATTAAAACTTTAACAACTGCTTTAGCTGTAACTCTACGCAGTGGAATAGCCTCTGGATATCTGGTAGCAGCACACATAATTGTGAGCAAAAACTGGTTACCAGACTTAGACTTTGGTAAAGGCCCCACACAGTCTACTATGACGTGCTCAAAAGGTTCACCCAACACCGGAATTGGAATCAAAGGAGCCGGTGGAATCACCTGGTTAGGTTTACCTACAAACTGACAGACATGACAAGTTTTACAGTACTGTATTACATCACGCTTAAGACCATGCCAAAAAAAATGTTTAAGGATGCGGTTGTAGGTCTTGGTTATTCCTAAGTGCCCTGCTAATATATGATCATGCGCTAGTGACAAAACCTGCTGTCGAAAGGCGGTAGGAACTACCACCTGATAAACTATGTTCCACTCATTCTCTACATAATTACTTTTATTCCATCTTCGCATAAGTAAGCCATCTTTAACAAAAAATGAAACATTACCAAATTCCCCATCCTCAACTAATTTGAAACACTTTGCTAACGAAGGATCATTGCTTTGAGCATCTATGAGTTTTTCACGGGTTACTGTTAATGGCAAAGGGTCGCTCATTACAAGTTCCCTCTCCTCCTCAATGTCATTAGACTTGGTTTCTGCAATTTCTTCAGGCTCACCATCTGTACATAAGAAAGAGTCAACTAACGATAAGTCATTATCTTTCTTAGCTTGGGCACGTGTAACAGCACATGCAGGAAACGCACTGGGATATTTCTGAAACAGCTCATCTGTCTTAGGCTGGGTTAGTGGAGAATCCATTACTTCTAGTGAAGGTATCACTTTCCCACCAGCTAAATCATTACCTAAAATGAAAGACACGCTTTTCACTGGTAAAGCAGGGCGTACTCCTACCTCCACAAAATCTGTGATCAATTCACACTGAAGATGGATACGATGTATGGGCACCTTCATAACCTCCATACTGAAACTTTGTACTAACCTACTGGAACCAACTGAAGATTGATCTGAAAACGGCAAGACATCAGCACATACGAAAGACTGTGCGGCTCCTGTATCACGTAACACCTGAACTTCAACCTGGTCCTCTTTCCTGCTTGTAAATGAGACAAAACCTTTAAACAGAAAAGGCAAATAAGTAGGATCTGGCAACTCATCTTTTTGTTCAGACGACAAACACGAATTAACAGAGTTAACAAATGCCACTTCTTTTTTCGGAAAGTACTGCTTACGTTTCAAAGATAGACAGTCAGCTATCACATGTCCTTTCCTATGGCAATAAAAACATTCTCGAGTCTCTTTAGACTTCTCACCATTTTGTTTAGTCGGTTGAACGTTCCCTGAAGACCTCGGTACAAAACTCTTTTCAGCGCCTATTGACTGAAAAACATTCTTATGAGTAAGCATGTACTCGTCCGCTAACACACCAGCTTGTGATAGCGTTGTTACTTTCTGTTCATTTAAATACAATACCATCCTCTCCGGAAGACACTGTTTAAACTCCTCAAGCAACATAAGTTCTCGAAGTAAGACAAAGTCATCAGCCTTACTAGAGGTGCACCATTTATCAAAAAGAATTGACTTATCTCGTGCAAATTCCACAAAAGTTTGAGTAGTGTGTTTCTTACGATTACGAAAGTGTTGTCTATAGGCCTCTGGAACTAACTCATACGCTCTCAATATGGCCAGTTTTACTACGTCATATTTCAGACCATCTTCCAAAGATAAGGTAGAGTACACTTCTAAAGCCTTGCCTACTAATTTGCATTGAAGTAGTAATGACCACACATTTTTAGGCCAACCCAAAGAAGTTGCAATTTTCTCGAAAGCGTTAAAATAACTATCCACTTCAGATTCCCTAAAATTCGGTACCAAAGCAATATGTTTGCCCACCTCAAATGTAGTGGGACCAGAGTTAGCTAAATTATTACTCACCGACAAGGAGCTCTGCTGAACAGCGGGGATCGAAGTAACCTTAGCTGCCTCAATCTCCAACTTACGTAGCCTAACCTCCTTGTCTGCTTGAATTTCGAGCCTGCGGACTTCTAGACGGAGATCCAGCTCTGCTTGGCGGGCCTGCGCTCGGTCCTGCGCCTCCATATGGAGCCGTGCGATGCGCACTTTCGTCTGTGTCTCCCCTTTCGAACTGGGAGTGCCTGGTGAAAAAGGTTCAAAAGGTGGCAAAACAACCCCGACATCAACCTCGGTCTCCGTCGCGGCCCTCTCTACCTCCTCTTTACCTACTTCAAATTCGTCCTGCCCCTCGCCAACAGGATCTGTCTCTTTGTCAATGTCAGGCTGTTTTAAAATCCCCAAATCACAAAGCCAATCCATCACTTCAGTTTTAATCTGTTTCTTTAACGATTGCTTTGCAATTGGAATTTTGAAGTGGGTAGCTATTAAACACAAGTCATCTTTCCTACATTTTTCAATCACCTCCAACGAGGGATTCTCAAGAAAATCTTGCAAATTAAAGGCCATGAGTAATCTTAATATTATCACAATTTGCAATAACATACTTCATAATAAAGAACAAGTACTCTACCCATCAACTAATTCACGCTGTCCACCACGCACTGCGTTTGCATCAGAACAACACACAACTCCTTATTCAATAACAATACGGTTAACAAAACAACTCCCCAATTACAGCAGTAAATAAACTTTTGGGACGAGCCTCCAATTATGTTACGACTCCCTATTTTGGCTGTTGATATTAATATAAATGTCTAGGGAAATAAGGAAGTCAACACAAAAAAGGTAAATTAATATAAAATAATTAAAGATGTTTTTTAGAAACGGGGAAGCTGCCTGTTAGTTAAAGAATAAGATGTGTGAAGTAATGAATCAAACAGAAACCACAAGTGCTTTGTCAGAAAACTTTAGTGAGGAATTATATTAATCACAAAGTTTCATTCAGTTACTTTTTATATTTACAATAATGACGAAAACGTCAAAGAGGAAAATGAATGATTACATTTTATATACATTGGAAAAACTCAGCAGTTTGAGACGTGAGTGGAGCTGAAAGCAAAGAAATTAATAAAACAAAACCACCTACTATCTTCAACCAATTCAACGCTAATCTAAGTAAAGAAAAAGAAAGCAAATCTTCGGCGTAAACGCCAACTAACTACACTCACTAACAAAACATATATACACACCACAGCTCTCACTCCTATCCTAGTGTTTCTATACAAGCGATACACTACATGTTGCATTGTGTAGGTCACGTGACATACTAACCTTGTCTCAGCACTAGGGATGGGTATCGTTAAGGTTTTAACGGTACTACTACTCTTATCGATACTGCTTATCGATCCGGTGCTTTAACGGTATTCTTATCGGTACTTTTTGTTATTTATATATATATATATATATATACACATATACATACATATATACATACATATATACATACATATATACATACATATATACATACATACATACATACATACATACATACACATATATGTATGAAATATATATTTCTATGATAGATTAGCAGCTTAATTAACATGGCTTTATATTCTGAGATGTTAAATAAATATTTCATTAAATAAATATAAAACATCAATTTGTAAATGCACCAGCGTGCAGGCATTTTTTGTGTTTTATATACATAAGATAAGATAGAGTAAGAACATGAACAAAAAACAAAGTTAAACAAACTGACAAATATACCATTTATTGTGTGTGTATTTGATCGCTTTGACGCGCTCAAGCTTGAGCGCGCCACGCCGCACACACACACACACACACACGCGCAAACACACACACGCACACACACACGCACTCACACACACACACACACACACACACACACGCGCAAACACACACACACACACAGGGGCGCGGGAACAGGGGGTGCTGAGGGTGCTGCAGCACCCTGTTTTTTCTGTGGGCAACTGTAAACTGTTGTGAATAAAAAAATATATAGGCTAAATTTGTTATAATAAAGATTAATTTAAAATGTATATGGTTGCTCGATGTTTATAACATTTAGTTTACATTGGCTATTTTGCTATCTATTTCTATGTGATCTTCGACATATTTACCATTTGCCCATTAATTTAACAGTTGTAAGAATTAAAGTTATCAAAGTTATTAAACTGATGCAGGGCTATTTGATGCGACGTTGCGCACATCCTGTCAAATCACGCACGCAGCACTGCCAATGCTTGCTTTTATGTTTGTGAATTCTATGATTGTGTTGAAGAATTTGTAGGTTGTGGCTTAAAAGCGGAACATGGAAATATCATGGATGTACTTTTTGTTTGTTCTCAGCGATATGAGTCTTTCCTTCTCCCAAAACAGCTTATAGCTAAAATAGTTCAGTTTTGTATGTAATGGAAAAGTGATTAGACGATGTTTCGTTTTTTTTTCTTCATAAAGTTAATTTAGAAAAACCTTGGGAGCATTTTTTGTTCGTTAAATGTTTTTTTTCTGTTAAGCAACGACCAAGCGGCCAGCATCAGAGTTGATCGCCTATGTTTGATTAATTTAGCCTTATCAAATCATCAAGACTTGACTAAAATAAAATCGATAGATAGGCCTATAAACAGTTCAAGCATATCACAGTGTTAGTTTAAATGTTTAACCTATATAAATGTGCAATATCCAACAGTTTGTGTGGAGAGCTGAAGCGAGCTTTACAGGACATGGAGGATTTTTTCTTACAGTAAAACAACTTAAAATACGCCGTGTGATTTTTTTTTCTCATAAAGGTAAGAGTAATATATCATTTTGAACTGTAAAGGGTCTACTTTTATTTGTGTGCATTCACAATATCAACATTGTGCTTTTATAAAATAGGAAAACAGAGAATGCACTTTCTTCCGGTTTTGAACAAGAGGCTTCAATGATGAACCGAAACTCGGCAACTCGAAACTGGCTCAGAGATATGATAAATATATCTATGAAAGCTTTAAATACTACTTTAAAACAGAAATAATTCAAAGCAAAGCAAAAACTCTTCATTAGCCTATGTAATCCGTTAAGATGCATATATTTCTCTCTTGGCGTCCAATGAGGAGATGGCGAGTCATTTTCCCCACCTCACCATCTAAAATATAAAAATAAGGAAAGCCTAAAACAGGCCCGATTATAATTTGCGTTTTATTTTATAATTGTATTCAATAAAAAAAAGTATGTAAATCTTTGTCCTTGAAATTTAAAGGATTTGTTGCAATGCAATTTTGTCTGACTGATGTGAATTATTTATTGGCCTATCGTTTTAATCCATGCAGCAAATGCTTTAAAAACAGCTTTAAAATTACTTTATTGCATTCCAGATGCTTTTAAAAACTTTTCACTATACATTTTAAGGGTTTTAAGCTTGAATGTAACTTGAATGTAAAACATTGTTATGAATTCATTGTAGCCTATTCCCATTTGTAAAATAGCTAATTGTTGTCTAACACGATCTCATGAAAGTCGTGAGGCTATAGCACGATTTTCTGTTTCTATTTGGCGTAATATTTATATGCAGAAATTGACTACCCCCACAGCACCCCTACATAAAACACCTTCCCGCGCCCCTGCACACACACACACACACACGCACACACACTTCAGCCTGAGGAACAGCGTCTCTCGTGTGGATTGTACTTCCAACATTTCATTATCAAACATGTCCAGCAATTTAGTAACTGTAAAGACGGCATTTTACAACAATCGACAGGCGATTGATCTGATTCTGACGTTAAGTTTTGGTCAGGGAGGAACGAATGCGCGCCGCTGTGAAGAGAAGGAAGTTGTGTTAGAAGAAACACGGCTATAATCTTTAGAAGCTAAAAAAAACATTAAATAAACTCAGTTTAATATAACAGCCACAGGCCTAAAGTGTAAGCATGTTTTAATGGTTAGTTCTCTTCTATCATAAACAGGGCTTATGTTGCGGCTGAACTCCTCCACGTGAGCGATCGCGCTTCTGATTTGGGAATAGCAAAATGTGTCATAGACAAGAGTTTGAATATTATTGCATATAAAACAGCTGGTGACTCTGGCGGGATATAATTTGCAAGATAATGTGTATATATATAGCAATAATAAATGTATGTGTGTTTTCTTAATTTCTCCAGTACCGATAGCAGAACCGTTAACGTCAGAGCTTATCGATACTCCGGTCTTTTATAATTTAGCCCCGAGACCGATTAAATACCGAGTTTCGGTACCCATCCCTACTCAGCACTATGAGTCAAGAAATAAATCCAGTCATCAACACTTGATGAGAAAGACAGAATCGAGTTGAGTCAAAATTGAGCACGTACAACAAGTGGTGGAAAACACTTGATGAGAAAGTGAGAATCGAGTTGAGTCAAATTTGAGCACATACAACAAGTGGTGAATAGAGCAATCAGAAATAACTCGAAGTAAACAACAAATCACAATTACAACAAAACACGAATATGATGGACAGCGTTACAGACCAGTGAGAGCAATCTAAGAAAATACGCTCTCCCGTCTTGCGTCACTTCCGAGTCCTTATAGGAGATGAGGATGCCTGATTGGTTCAGAGATCGTTGTCGTCATCACGTTGACTGGGAGGATTGATTGGGCTGACATCCAATCACCGGATCTGAAAGTACTAACCAGTCAGAACAAGGCAGACATAAAAAGAAACACCTCCCACAGCATTACGGGACGTAACAACCAGGATCAGCCAGAGAGCACATTGTAACCCCATAAAATAAGGGAGTTAAATTACATCTCTCTGTGTTTTGAGGTACAGGTGAGGAGGAGGAGTGATGTGCAATGAGATGGTGACAGGTGATAATGTGCAGCATGCCAGGTCTTGTGGGATGAGCAGTATGGTACAGCCATCCCAGCACCTTCAGCCGGTGTTAATGAAAAATGACAGATCACACCCCCACAGATCCTTCGTTTCTCACACATTTGACACTCTACGCTTTTCCTTTGCTTTATGGCGTATGTTCAAATCCCATTCAAGACCATCTAAAGCAGAGTTGATGGAATCAGTGCATGTTGCAACATGTTTACATGTAAAGCGGCTGAGGCATCACCGAGGACTCTAGCACTTCAAAAAGTTGGTTATTTTTTAAATGGGTGCAGGTTGTGCATCCCTAGTGAACCAAAACTGAAAAAAAAAAGATTTACTGAAGACACTGAGAGATACAGGCTTGTTTAAAACTTAAAACTATGATGTTGAGTTGCTAAGCTTTTCTAAGCGATTGCTAGTCGGTTGTTCTTAAGGTAACATGCAGGGCCACGCAAGTTTGAGAATTGGTTCCCTTGTAATTTATGATAATTTGAATTGAAATGGCCACACTCCAGAGGAACTTACATTGAAATAAACATGTATTTTTATCAATTTTGAAAACAGTTGTGATGCATAGTGTTTTTATGGAAACCATTTTTTTTATTTTCACAATTCTATAGATTGTGTTATGACTATTTATTTAAAATATATATTTTAATGTGTAAAAGCATTTATTGTCACCTTTGATTAATACAATGCACCCATGGTAATAAAGTTTAAAATATTTAAAAAACTATTTAAAAAATGTGTATGTATGTGCAAACAATTGCCAACATGTTTTTTTCAAGCCATCATTCAAAGTTTATCTTTATGATGTTTTCTGTGTTAAAATTAGATTAGTTGGATTACACTTAATTATCAATAACATATCAATTTTGTTTATTATCTCAAATCAAATTCAAGGGCCCATCTCTATGGTTCTACGTTATTTTGGTGCTTATAAGACATATAGTATAACTGATTGATTGATTGATTGATTGATTGATTGATTGTTTTCCTCCAAAGTTTTATCTTGCTACACACCAAATTTGATCAATTTTCTTTGGAAAAACTGATGGCTCTGTTCCAAATTCAAACCATTGCTGTGATTTTGAACCGCTGCTCAAACAAACAGATCAAGATCAAATGCACCACAGAGCCAATTATGTCATTTTTAACATAGAAAAGTGGCATCACTTTTAAATAAAGAAATAATAAACTAATATAAAACTGAAAATAAAAACTGATACAAATTCTACACTGGCTTGAAAGTGCAAACAGGGATATAAATCCTTTGAGCCTTCACTGAGGTGCAAAGAGAACAGTGAATGTCCAATATTACACACCAGTCCAAAGCGTTAATCATAAGTTTCTGGGGAAGAGGCCTGTCATAGCATTCACTAAATGGCCAATTACATCACCGTGAACTTCCCTGAAAAATTTATCCCAGTCAAACCACTGGAGGATCAACTCGCCCTGGCAATAAAACTGCCAGTACCCACCCATATAAATTCCAGCTAATTATATAACATTAATAAAATCTAAAATAAGCAAATAAATACAGTGAATGCCACAAGCTGGGCTAGAGGAAGAAGGCCTCTCCATTCAGACCCCGAATAAATCCTTCCTCATCAAAACAAACTCGCAGTGTTGGGCTTCACTTCATTGAGGTTTGCGAAGATAAGGCAATATCTGCACAAAAGCTCTCTCATGTTGCTGTTGTGGGCTTCGTAATGGAGCTTTAATGTAATTGCCTTTACCTCTTCATCATATCTGGTCCAAAGTCCTGCTTTTATCAGCTCTGTCAACACAGTCTCTGTGTGCGAAGCATTTTATGTCTCACCATCCAATGCCTACAAAAAAAAGGCAATGGATCAAACTGTCAGGCAACGTGTTTGCAGCACTACTGATTTTTTTGATAGAGCGAATGCTATTTGTACATAAAAGAGGACCTCCAAATTCTCAGTTGTAAGGAGAGTGAGGGGGGGAAACATATCAAAGAAATGTGCCCGAATGAAGGTTGAAATGTTTGTGTGAGAGATCAGGCTAAGAACAAAGAAGCAGAGCTCAGAGATCAGCCAGAAGAGGATGTAAACAGATGTCTGTGATGTATGAAGACTACCAAACGCTCAGAACAGCACTGTACAGCTCCAGCCTCAGAAATCCTATTTACCACTGGCATGAAGAGAAACGCACCACATTGTCTCCGAGAACACGGCACGTTGTGTATGTTTGTTCGTGTGTGTGTGTGTGTGTTTGTGTGTGTGTGCGGAGGAGGACAGATAAGGAGGTGCTGGTTGAGTGGTCTCGCCCGCGCGGGTGCCCTGCATAGGCCTTTATCGGTAATGAATTTCTCCTCACCTCCTATCGACGCAAGTGTTCTGAGCGTGTACAGAACAGAGAGACAGCAGCAGAAATATGTGGTGGAAGATGCCTATTTTTAACAAACCTTTTGACACGTTTGACATATTATTTTGTGCTCCATGTAAGAAAAAGTAATTCTGTATTTTTGGGTCATCATAAAGGTGAGTAAATGATGACAGAATATTAATATTTGGGTTAACTATCAATAACCATAAATAAATTAAGGTAGTTTTAATATACTTGGAATGTATTATATGTATAGGAGTGCTCAAAAACAAAACAATTACTCACTAAGAAAGAAAGAAAGATTTGTGATTAATATAAAAAAATACGGTCACGCTTTATATTCTTATATAAATTATAAGGCCTTAACTATGTACTTGCATCAAAAAATAAGTAAAATGTACTTATTGTGGTCATATTATATTGCAAAACACTTTTGCTGCTATTGAGGTGGGATTTGGATAAGGTTAGGGACAGGTTAGGTAATATGGGTAGGTTTAAGGGTGGGTTTAGGTGTAAGGAATGGGTCAACAGTGTAATTATAAATATAATTACATAAATGAATTACAGATGTAATTACAAATAGGTATTTTTAAATATATAAGTACAATGTAAAAACATGCATGTACAAAATAATTGCATTGTACCAAATTATTTATTTAAATGTGTTCCTGTGGCTCAGTGGTGGAGCATGGCCTAGCAGCACAAAGGTTGTGGGTTCAATTCCCAGGGAACATGGAATGGAAAGTTCCTTACTATAACACACATTCATAAACAATATACAAATACATTTTTTGTTTAGTTTTTTTGCTTATCTACCAGAAGCAATATTTATTCATATTTATGTTAAAGTTTTATGATTGATCAGTGTTACTGCCCCATCAGCAAGGCACACAGGAAGTGGATCAGGAGCACTATCAGGCTTCTCTCTAATCTCTCAATAACCCAATAGCTGAATATTTAGAATCAATTTTATTTTTATTAGTAGCTCTCTACAAAGCAAAACGTTTGATTATAAAGTCCACAAATACTTCAAATCACGTATACAGGATTGCATTAAAATTAATTTGAATATTAGGTGGGTGACGCATGCCTGCTCTGTGCCGAGCTCAACCGTGAGTCATAACCTGACACCCTTTTCTTTGACTGCACTGACACAAGCATTTGTGGAAACTGTGCTCTCCTGTATGCACGAGCTAGGTGCCATCAGCACTGCTTTAATAAAGAGCTCAGTTGCTATCAGCACAGGGCCTGCCATTGCTCAGCGGAAGATTGACGGGGATGGGGAACAAAGACACCATCTCTCATGACGTAAACACAGGCTGACATTAATCACGAGAAGTGTCTGTCCCTGAAACAGCAGAGAGATAAGGTCGAGTGGGAGCAGGGTAAGGCCTTCTACTGCAGTGACTCACAATGTTTCATTAATCTGTAAAGGAAGAGTTCAACCAAAAATGAAAATCTGGTCATCCTTTACTCACACTCATGATGTTCCAGACCTGTGTGACTTTTCTTTTGTCCGTGGAACACAAAAGGTAAATTTTTGAAGAAAGTCTTGGAAATGTATTTTTTTATATATATTGCTCAAGATCATCAAATACAAAAAAAAAGTTGTATTTTGGGGATTTATCAGTTTAAATGAATACGTGTTCAATGCAAGTTAAGTTTCAACTCCACTTTTGTATATTGTTGATTACCATAAAAATGCCCCTCGTTTTCTTTAAAAGAGCAAACATATTGGCTAGAGTGAGGTGCTTACAATGGAAGTAAATTATACATCTTTAAATATTGATGTTAAAGGAACAGTTCACAGAAACAATTGTATCTGCTGAAAATGTAATCACCCTTAGGCCATCAAAGATGTAGATTAATATGTTTTTTCATTAGAGCAGATTTGGAGAAATGTAGCATTACATGACATGAGTGAATAGGTGCCGTTGGAATGAAAATCCAAGCAGCTGATAAAAACATTACAATAATCCATAAGTAATCCAAACGACACCAGTTCATCAGTAAAAGTCTTGTGAAGCAAAAAGCTGTGTGTTTGTGATAAACCCATTTAGAAATTTTAAAGGTTAAACCATCGCCTTCAGCCAAAGTACAGTGTCCATAATCCATAACATTTCAGCAGTGAAAAGGTCAAATTCCTGTTGTCCTCTCACATCAAAATCCACTATTTTGTAGTGTGTTATAAGTGTTTTCACTTATAAACAGTGCTTGATATGTACATCTTTCTGTCCTGATTTAGATGAAACTCCTTTTTCATTGAAGAAAGCAATATTATGGATAAAGGACTCATTTTTTGGCCAGAATAAACTGTTCGAAACTAAAAATCATTATGATGAATTTATTTAAAACAAGCATCTTTTCACTTCACAGTATGTTAATTGATAGACTGGAGTCATGTGGATCGCTGGTGGATTTTGTGATGTTTTTATCAGTTGTATGAACTCTCATTCTGATGGCACCCATTCACTGCAGATGATCCATTAATGATCTTGTGATGTAATGCTACATTTTTCAAATATGTTCTGATAAAGAAACAAATTTGGTTCTACTTTTTAGTGTAGCATTACAAGCAATATTTTGTAGATTGCACTTGTACAGTCTCCACCATGTGATCAGGTTATCCACAGAGGCACCTTTACTTATTCTCTCTGTGCACTCAGAGTCTTGCTTGATGTGATTGACAGGAGCAGTGAAAATGGATTTTAGCCATGTCAGTGTGCTTAGTACATTATTATGGATATATAATTGATCAATGAGTTCCGTGCAAGTTTGATTATTAGCCGATGCTTCCTTTTGTTATTTTGCATGCTTTTATAGCGGCATGTGAGCATGAACATATGGTCATATCAGACAAGCTCACACGCTCTGCATAACTAAGCCAATTACAGTAATAACCAAGCTAATATGACACAGGTCGCTCTATTTCAATAGCACAGAAAACGCACCTGCAGCAACAACAACAAAGACCACAATGGGAGCGAGTGAGATGTATGCGGTATCTGAAATAAAGAAAGATTTTCTGCCGATTATAGTTGTCTTTGAAAAATTTACATTGACCTATCTCTGCAAATGCTAAAAAGCATTAATACAATTAGGTACAGTAATACATGTTCATGCATGGTGGCACTAAGTGCCTCATCGGAGCCGCTTCTAATGTCATTCACTCGAAGATGAGCACTTACAGTCTTTTCTTCATTGTCAGTGTTCAAATCTTCAATTTAAAGCCTCTTTGCGGTGTTCCTGGCTCTTCTGATTAGAAACTTCTTGGCAACCACCCATTGTGTTTCCCAGATGTTTCTTGAACCGTGAATCTGCTTTGTCTAAATAGTGATTTCGGTGAACATAGCTCAAATGCTAAACAGTGTGTGTGAATGTGTGTATGTGCTCTCTTTTACAGTTGCTGTTTGTGTTCTTCTGTTTTGTTTTGCTTTGTTTTCTTGTCTTTTTTAAAACAGTGCCCTCCGCCCCCAAATCCTAAAAGTGAATAACACAGAGAATTATGCAGCTCAGGGGCAAACAAAACACAGGTGTTTCTTAATAATGTTGACAAGGAAGGTGAACCTGTGTTGATATATGCGCATCTGGTCTGCAAGGCTACAAGAAGAATGTTGTGTTAAAAACTAATTCCATTATGCTTTTTATTTATTTTCCCCATTTTACATAGTCAATTATACCATCACTATAAACACTGGCTTCAGTGCTTGCCATAAATTCACTTGTAAAATAAAGAGACAGTTTCTGGAATTTTTATACATTCAAAGTAAAACCCAAATTTTGGGACGTTTTTTATTTTTATTTTAATACAATTTAAACTAAAATAATTTCAAGTCACAAGAGCCAATATTTTATTCACAATAGAACATATATAACATAACAAATGTTTAAACTGAGAAATTGTACAATGTTATGCACAAAATGAACCCATTTCAAATTTGACACCTGATACAGGTCTCAAAATAGTTGGAACGGGGGCATGTTTACCATGGCGTAGCATCTCTTCTTTTCAAAACAGTTTGAAGAAGTCTGGGCATCGAAGTTATGGGTTTCTGGAGTTTTGGTTTTGGAATTTGGTCCATTCTTGTCTGATATAGGTGTCAGTCCTGTCTCCATGTGTCATGTGGTTTCCCTCCCTCTTATGTCCATATTTATATTTTTCCTGTTCATTATGAGTTAATTTAGTCCCAGCCGTGTTTTGATTGTGTTCCAGGTGTTCCTCGTTAGTTCTGTCTATTTATAGTGTGTTCTGCCCCATGTTTCCTGTCAGATGTTAAATGTCATTTCAGATGTGTTCCCTATGTTGCCCCTTACTTTATGTTATTAAAATACGGTATTATTTGAGTTTATCTTAATGTCTTGTTCGTTCCCGTGCTTCCTGGGATCGTGACAATATGTTTCCAGCTGCTAAAGAATTTGTGGTTGTATTTTTAGTTTAATGCTGTGCCAAATGTGCTCTATGGATGGTTTCACCGGCAACAACATAAACAAAAGTTACTGCGCATGTGGGTGTTTGTGGCCCTAACTTAACTTCCGGTAGACATCCAAATAGAATCATTAACAACAGCTAAGTCCCTCTGCAGTAGATTATTTTTTTTTATAACAAGCAAAATATGTTTGCTTCATAAATCAGACTGACTGAGATGCAGCGATAACTACTTGGACGGACTTATTAAAAATGCAAATTCACTCTCTGCCAGCAGGAGATGCTTAAAAGCGGGAGAAATAACGTTAAAGTTAGAGGTTTGCACCCGGTAACGGCTGTAAACTGAGCATACAAACGCTGCTTTATCAGACATATAACATGCAAGATTAAATGAAAATGACATCAAACATTTCCTAAAGACAGTGTTCCTTCAGAAATACAGTGATATAAAAACACCTGTGCCTCGATTGATTTTTAATTATGTATGTGAAACACATCCCACAGCACAACAACCTGAGCCCAACTTCATTACTCATCACTTTAACTGTGTTTGTAGCTGGCGCCACTAACCAGCCCAAAATACAAACACAGACTGGAAGTTAACTTCGGTCAAGGCACATGCGCCTGATGAAACCGTCTATAGATAAATGATCTGGACTGCAGGCAGGCCAGTTCAGCACCCGGACTCTTCTTCTACGAAGCCTTGCTGTTATAATAGCTGCAGTATGTGGTTTTGCTTTGTCCTGCTGAAATACACAAGGACTTCCCTGAAATAGACGTTGTCTGGAGGTGAGCATATGTTGCTCTAAAACCTTTATATACTTTTCAGCATTCGTAGTGCCATCAAAAATAGGCAAGCTGCCCATACCGTATGCACTTATGCACCTATACCCCACATACCTTTAGAGATGATGGCTGTTGAACTGAACTCTGATAACACGCTGGAAGGTCTCCCTCCTCTTTAGCCCGGAGGACACGGCATCCGTGATTTCCAACAAGAATGTCAAATTTGGACTCGTCTGACCATAGAACATTTTTCCACTTTGAAACAGTCCATTTTAAATGAGCCTCGGCCCACAGGAGATGACGGCGCTTCTTGACCATGTTTACATATGGCTTCCTTTTTAAATGATAGGGCTTTAGTTGGCATTTGCAGATGGCACGGCAGATTGTTTTTAACAACAGTGGTTTATGGAAGTATTCAGTATTACAGAATCATGCCGATGAGTGATGCAGTGTAATCTGAAGGCCCGAAGACCACGGGCATCCAATAAAGGTCTTCGGCCTTGTCCCTTACGCACAGAGATTTCTCCAGTTTCTCTGAATCGTTTGATGATGTTATGTACTGTAGATGATGAGAGTTGCAAAGCCTTTGCAATTTGACGTTGAGGAATGTTGTTTTCCACAATCTTTTTCACACTCTTTCACAGATTGGAGAGCTTCCGCCCATCTTTACTTCTGAGAGACTCTGCCTCTCTAAGGGCCTGTTTACACCTGGTCATTTCATGCGTTTTCTCTGATCGGATATCTATCTATATACTGTATATATATATATATATCCGATATCTATATTTGTTAAAATGTTTCCATTTACACTTGGCCACATATATGTGTCTTCGCAAAACGGATATAAATTAGTTATTTAATTCCCACGCTGTATGCTAATTTAAACTGTCTCTACCTGATTATGTTTAACTCTCTGTCTGTCTAACAAACTGTCTATCTAACTATTAGTATCTAACTAACTATCTGCATTTCTAACATTATCTCTGACTATGCTATATGTTTGTTAAATATCTAACCAATTATCTTTCTGCCTGAAAGTCTGTCTGTCAATTAGAGCAATACATAGGCACTGCATTTTTTTCATTATCAGCTAATTTCAATATCAGAAACCGCAACAGGAACGCGTGATATTAGCACTGGGAAGATAGGTTAGTCTCACTACTTTTAATGAAGATGATTGTGTGTTGAGCATCTGCGGTTTACTTGCAGTTTAATTCGTGGCAGTTTGCATGTCGGCTTGCTAAAGAGATACTCAGATACTCATCTGCGGTGACACTTGTTGCATTAGTGCTGTCATATCTGACTATAACATGCCATATAGCCTATAAAACGCTCTCACACATTTATTATTTTAATATTTTGGGAGGAGTAAACTTAGCATATGTGGTTTCAACAACCAGATGCATTTACACTTGTCTAGTTTCGTCTGGAATGCGGCCCAGACCACGTCCTGAAGTGGTTTGAGCGATTGGATTTAAATGTGCCTCGAAAGCGTTTCGGAGGGCATTTATACCTGGTCTTTTCAGGATCGGATAGTTATCCGATCAGAAAAAAATACATGAAGTGAACAGGTGTAAACAGCCCCTAAGACATTAATTTTATAGCTAATCATGTTGCAGACCTGATGTCAATTAACTTAATTAGTTGCTATATGTTCTCCCAGCTGAATCTTTTCAAAATGTCTTGCTTTTTCAGCCCTTTGTTGCCCTCATGCCAACTTTTTTGAGACCTGTAGCAGGCATCAAATTTGAAATGAGCTCATTTAGTGGATAAAAATAAATAAACATCTGTTATGTTCTCTGTGTTCTATTGTGAATACAAATTTGGCTCATGTGATTTGAAAGTATTTTAGTTTTAATTTTATTCAAATTTAAAAACATCCTAACATTTCCGGAATTCGGGTTGTAATTTTATTGTGAAATACTTTACAAATTGTGTTTTTCTTTCACAATAAAATTGCATTCTTTTTTTACATTTTAGCCTTTATTAGCAAACTAATAGTATATATTAGCAAATAATTTTCATATTTTTGATATATATACATTACAGTTAAAAAAAAACACTGAACAATCTCCTCCTAAAAAAAAATAAGGTTATCTCAAATCCATTCATCCAAAAGACGCTATTGAGAGCAATTTTCTCCCAGTGTGTCTTTTTTGGTAAGAGGTTTTCTTCTACTGCTGCACTTAAACTTTCAGTCTCAGCGAGGAGAACTCAGTCTCATCTGTTGTAGTGCAGTGTCAGCTTACCCGCTTCCATTTGGAAACATGTCAATACAGCTAAGAACAGGCCTGGCAAAGCACACAGTCCATTTGGAGCAATTCCTAAGCCATAAACAGTAGGAAAAAAAATGAAAATGAAAAACAGACAAACTATACACAAACATGAAGTAAGGCAGCAGGCCCTGCCATTTCTGTCAGCCTGGCTGAAGTGATACAACTAAAATTGAAAAATGACAATAAGTGCTATATTTCTTCTTTGCCCACATTAAGTAAGAGAGATCAGGAAACATAAGACTGTGCAAGTAGTCATTCATTTTGAACTCAAGAGCAGATTGTTAATCTTGTAAATACTTAAAGAAGGATGTAAGGGCATGAATGTGGCAAATTACATTTACTCAGATAAACAAAATCATTCACAGACATGAAGCTTTGGCTCAAGAGCCAGATTACAGCTTTTAGGCAGTGTTAAGGACACGTCCTGGATGTGAGTTTGCCTGGATTAAGGCCTGAAGCTGGACAGACTGTCTTTATGAGAGAAAGCCCATGGATTGCCAGACTGATCCGAGATCAATACTCAAAAGACTGTGTGTAGAAGTGGAGTTTGGGCAATTGGGCTTGCATCAAGCTGTCAGCAACAGCCAGTCATTTCTAGATTTTTTTGCACTGAAAGTTGCAATTTCATATGGACCCAGGGGAATCTGGAGCTCCCGGGAGAAACCAAATTGTACACAAACTTTTGTTGTTTTCATCTTTAGTGATAATATGTACCAAAAAATAAATAAATAAAAATTGATCTATAGAATAAATTTCACCTTGGACAAAATACATATCTGCTGCCATTCATCATGGAGGTCAGAAGTTTCAGTAGTAAGTATACTACACCACCTGTCAAAATGATTGATTGAGGGGCGGGGCTTCCGGTATAGGGGCGGGACTTCCGGTATAAGGCGGGACTTCCGGTGTAGGCGGGACTTCCGGTATAAGGCGGGACTTCCGGTGTAGGCGGGACTTCCTGTGTAGGCGGGACTTCCTGTGTAGGCGGGACTTCCTGTATAGGCGGGACTTCCTGTATAAGGCGGGACTTCCTGTATAGGCGGACTTCCGGTGTAGGCGGGACTTCCTGTATAAGACGGACTTCCTGTATAGGCGGACTTCCTGTATAAGGCGGACTTCCTGTATAAGGCGGACTTCCGGTATAATCAATCATGTTGTCATGACAGTAGGTTTTGATGTTTTGACAGGTGGTTTTGATGGTTTTGATGTTATTGACAGTAGGTTTTGATGATTTTGACAGGTGGTTTTGATGGTTTTGATGTTTTGACAGCAGGTTTTGATGGTTTTGATGTTTTGACAGTAGGTTTTGATGATTTTGACAGGTGGTTTTGATGGTTTTGATGTTTTGACAGCAGGTTTTGATGGTTTTGATGTTTTGACAGCAGGTTTTGATGTTTTTGATGATTTTGACAGTTGGTTTTGATGGTTTTGATGTTTTGACAGCAGGTTTTGATGATTTTGACAGGAGGTTTTGTTTTGAAGGCTGTATAATAAATGACAGAAGGTTTTGTCTTTTGAAGACGCTGTTATCAGGAAATTCCTCCACCCACAGCGTATATAAATGGGTCAGCGTGTTCTACATCAATCAGAAAGAGAAAACATGAGCTACATGAGCATGGACTGTTTATCGCCCTAAATCCCCAGAGGCGGGGTGAGCAGCAGGACGACGGACAGTCTGATGGCCAGTCTGACTATGGCACCGAGAAAACCTTTCGGTCACGTCCGTTTGACAAACTTTCTCCATGAACTTTCGGAATGGACTAAAGGTGAATTTATGATGAGCAGTAACCGTGTATTCGGTACAAATTTCATAAATCAACTCGAGTTGTTATACTCTACACCACCGACAACGCAGGCGAGTTTCAGCCCGGGAAGACGCGTGTGTTGTATTTCCTGAAAAGACTGGTCATTATTTTACAAATTTGTCTGGAAGGATCTGAACAGCGCGGCGAAGAGCCTTTGTACATTTCAGAGTGGGACGGGTAGACCCGAATGTCCGGTACCGCGTGGTAGGTGACCACGCTAAAAGAACCCAGATGATTCTGTCTACATATTCTGCTGTAAAGACAAGACAAAGCTCAACAAAAATCGGTCAGGGGTCGCCCTGCCTAACGAGCATAACGATCTGTATGAAATGCAATTTTGTTCAAGTGGCGCGATCTGGATCTGCTGGCCGGTATTTTTCAATAATAAACAAGATGTTCAAATGGTGCGAGCTGCATGACGGCTACAACAAAATTAAAGTGCAGCTGTTCCACCCTGAGAGATGCGCGCGCAGCAGTACATACGCCGCTATTCCGCGCCCATTTACTACGGACATCCGGAAGCTCGCCGGTCAGACCCTCCCAGGCGTCGCTTATAAACCATGGCTGCAGTGCTACGACGTCCCGCCCCTTTACTACATTTGCAATAAAGTCAGTGACCAGACCCTCTCAAGCAGCATTTATAAACCATGGCTGAAGACGGCGCTTCATTACCCGCTCATGTGTGTAGCTGCGGCATCTCCTTCGCAGCATTCTCGACCCTCCTGACGACAACGCAAGCGACCATTGCCTGACTTTCCCCTTGGACCATCGGACCTCCACAAAGATTGGGAATCGGACCTCCAAACGACTGGGGTCCGCTAACATCGTCAACCCTCCAAAGACTGGCTGGATAAATTGGGCTCAGACCTCGGATCACACAACCTGACTTACCTTCCCATCGCTAAAGCCGGTCTCGCCACTAAAGCCGGTCTCGACGCTACAGACGGATGTTTCAGCGACGCCGGATTCAAAATCATAAAAGCAGCGACCGTGGTGCTGCTGGAACATCTCATCAGCGATAAGCTGAAGGAAGACTGCGAGGGTGTGCGATTGACCATCCTAGCCAGCTGCAACATTCCTGTCTGTTTGACCCTCCCAACTTCTACTGACACACACTTTGACGAGCTGTCAGGCAAGCTGTTTAAGCCCTTTTTCATTCCATCATCGGTATTCTCCTAAACCGCTGTGGGTTAAAATCTCACCCCATCGTATCCAAGGGACAGTCGGGACTATTCTGCACGAATTAAAAGACGAACCATTCATAGTTGCCAAGCTAGAAGAAATCAGGCTGAAACTTCTGGACAAACCCTGCAAGGAAATAGTCTCACGACGTCGTTGATCTCTGGCAAGGTCTTTCAATTGTGAATGGCGAGTGACCAAGTCAGCTCCAGCATGGGTGTAGCCTCTAGCCTAAGGAGCTGTATGGAATTCATGTTTAAAGAGCATTACAGACGGCAGTTGACTGAGCTGCTGTATAAGATTATTGCGGACGCAGCCCACCCCGATATTCCAGTTGGCCACAACACTACGCGTGAGGCAAATCTCAAGAAAAATATGGTGTTAATAAGAGGACTGGCTAATTCATGGGACGATTTGACGGATAAATGTGTTGATGGTACCGACCCCCCTGATGTAATGATAAAAGAGGTTCTAGATATGATGATTGAATCACAATGTACGATCGAAATCACCGATGTGTTGTGTACTTCTACCTATGTGGCGGATGTATGTACTGAGTTGATCTTGAATGAAAGCGATGATGATGAAATTCAAAAACATGCCGATATTCATGAGACCGTTGACAAAATTGTCGTAATGTATGTTGATTACATCCTAGACAAAAACATGATGGCCTGCGCGACTTTCTGTTCTGGTTAGACTATCATTGATGTCATTATTACTAACTATTTGCTACATTATTCTTTTTTACTAACCATTCTTAGTTAGTGTGTTGTATTATATCCATTTTTACTTTACGTGTATCATTTTACTTAGATTGTATTAATACCATTTACTTAGATTTTGCATGCATCCTGTAACGTTTTTTAATAAAAGATTGATTCAAACTACTTGTACGCTGCGTTATTCTTTTGCATCGGTTGAAACGACAGTATGTCGGAGCTCATGAAAAAGGCTTATTATACACCGTCCAACCCCGGCTCTCTAGGGGGTAAAAAACGATTAAAAGACGCCGTCTTAAAAGATAGCGGCGTCCGTCTAAGCGATAAAGAGGTTTCAGAATGGTTGGCTGGTGAGGATGCTTACACATTACACAAAACAGCACCTATAAAATACAAACGAAATAGAGTGGTTGTGTACGGGATCGATACACAGTTCCAGGCCGATCTTGTCGACATGAGTGCCTACGCCAAGGATAATGACGGTCATAAATACCTACTGACATGCATAGATGTATTTAGCAAGTTCTCATGGGTTCGAGTTTTGAAGAATAAGAGCGGCATTGAGGTTACTAAAGCGTTCCAGTCTATACTCAAAGAGGGTCGTGCCTCAGAAATTGCAGACGGATCAGGAAAGGAATTTTTAACAAACATTTTCAAGATGTGATGAAAAAGCACGACATTAACCACTTCGCTACCGCTACGGATTTGAAAGCCAGTGTCGTGGAACGATTTAATAGAACATTAAAAAGCCGCATGTGGAGATTTTTAACGGCTACAAATTCCCGCCGATACATAGATGTTTTACAAGACATTATTCAAGGGTACAACACCAGTTATCACCGAAGTATCAGAATGAGACCCGTGGACGTCGACAAAGTAAATGAGGGTCAAGTGTTTCAAAACTTGTACGGCGATATAAAGAAGCAGAAGAAGACCATATTTAATTTCAAAGTCGGCGACGTCGTCAGGATTTCTAAAGTGAGAGGCCCGTTCGCCAAAGGTTATGAGCAGAACTACACGGAAGAATTTTTCACCGTATCCTCGTGTATTCCACGTCAACCCCCGGTCTACAGACTCAAGGATTATGATGGCGATGTCATCGAGGGGGTTTTTTATGAAGAAGAGCTGCAAAAAATAATTGTGAGTAAAAACAAATCTTTTAAGGTGGAAAAGATTTTAGGTCAGAAAAAACAAGGGAAATCTACGCTTGTTTTAGTGAAATGGCTAGGATGGCCTTCAAAATTTAATAGTTATATAGATAAAAAAACTCTGCTGGACTTGCAATCTCCTTAAAACGCACCGTCGTTAACGGATGAGACCATACGAGCGAAGGACCGTCATGGAGGATCACGGGTTCTACGTCACGTTGCCGTGCAATGCGTCGTCGTCGGTTTATCCTGAAAATCGTATATCCAGCTATACAACCAGGTTGGCTAAAGCTATAAACTTGAAAGGACAATGGGAAGTCGGACTCGCTCGAATATCCTAGAAGTTGGTACAACTTTAATGACGAAGATGGGCATTTCATCCTACATACGGCTCCGGAACCCCCGGATAGCAATCCCTCAAATATTGGTTTTTCTATAATTACAAAATTATACATAAGCGGAGGGTACTACGCAAACATTCGTGCGATCCTCCGGGCTATAAATCAACTCATCGCACCAGCGGCCGTATTGAATCATGACGAATTAAAAAACAAGGTGTATCTGACCGCCAACATTTCAATGAGTTTCCGGGGAGACTCGCCACTATTTTAGGAATGACGCTAAAACCTCTCGGAGGTTTAAACTATCATAAAGAACCCGATTTTACCGCAAACGTCATCATGTACGCTCCTCATCAATGCGATATCAACGCAGGGTTCTACACAATGTATGTTTACACCGACATCATCCAATACCAAGCGGTCGGAGATTCTTACGTTCCCCTTTGAGATGCGTACATATAACGGGTAAAGGCAACGACGCCGGTCATTGCTAGATACGACAACCCCATTACGCATCGATCAGCAAGGATCACATCACCAGCATCGTCATAGAGTTGAAGGACGATCAAAACCACAAAGTACCATTTTCTTACGGGAAAGTCATCGTAAACTACACTTTAAACCAAAAATATTTCTATTCTTTAAAATGGTTTATTATAGACCCGGAGAGCCCAATACCGCGGACTATGTGAGCTATTACCAAAATCAGGCCGGCTGCGGTTTACCGGGTTATTCGGGATCGGGAGTTATGTACGGTGCGGGGTTAGGAGGTCTATTCAGAGGGCTGTTCAGGATGGCCGTACCGTTGTTAAAAAGAGGATTTAGCTTCGCGAAACCACACCTAAAATCGGCAGCTAAAAATATAGTATCCGACGTCGTCTCAAACGTTTTGACGCTGGCCGCATAGCGATAAAGCTCAAGACGGGTCCGGTCTGATGGTCATGGCACGTAAGAGAATGTCTAAACCGCCGGGTGTGAGGAGGCGTGGTCAACGGGCTGCGCCGAAGAAGAAGAAAACAGTGCGCGGATCAAACAAGCGCTCACTCGGACGCAGAAAGCGTAAGAGGTCTGTCAGTCGAAACGTGTCGATCAAGAGAGCCACAAAATCCATATTCTAACATGGCGCTACTGCATCGCATGTCGGGAGAATGCATCAAGTCCGAGCTGGACTTATTTTCGGTCCCGCTGACACAGACCGTTATTGAGAAAACGGCTATTTAGAAGTATCCCCATTATCGGCCATATCGGGCTCTGCACCATTGGAATTTTTATCGCAGGCAACGCGGCGATGATTATGTGGATCTCAATAACACGATGATCTATCTACGGGTGAAAATCACGAGACCTAACGGGAAGAGATTGCACACCCTGCGAAGGTGGGTCTAATCAACTACCCCGAGCCACTATATTTTCACAAGTCGACGTGACCCTCGGCGATCGCCTGATTTCTCAGAGTTCGAGCACTTACCCTTATCGCTGTATCATCGAGAGTCTGATCAACTACGGTAAAGATACGTTGGAATCTGTCTTCAGCGCTGGATTGTTCCATAAAGACACGGCGGGTCACATGGATGTTCAAGACCCGCAGGCCATAACGCAGGGTTGTCGAAGAGATCGGGTTACACCAGCGAAAGCAAGGAGGTGGAACTACTTGCCCCCATACACAGCGATATATTCTTCCAAGAGAAACTTATGATAAACGGGTTGATATCAAGATACGACTTATTCAAGCAAAAGATGAATTCTGTCTGATGAGGGCCGACGATGTGGCTTACAAATTAAATATAGTGTCCGCATCCCTATTTGTCAAGAAAGTTACTGTATCACCACCGGTGAGACTGGCTCACGCCAGACGTTACTCTCGACAACGGCCAAGTACCCTGTCGATAGGGTCAGTCTAAAATCGTTCTCCATACCGGCTCTCGTGTTTCGAATCAGGAAAATCTGTTTTAGGAACGCTACCAAAGTCTGTCGTCATTGCTATGGTCGACAACGATGCATTCACCGGTTCCTACACAAAAATCCATTCGCTCAAACATTACGATCTGAATTCTTAGCCGCTCACGCCGACGGTCAACAATATCCCTCCAAGCCTCTACAACCTAATTTCGAAGCTGGTTCGGCAGTACGAGAATATTATCAGTTGGTGATGACGACCGGGAGACACCTTAAAGACCAACCGCTCTGTATTGGCAGGAATGATTTCCTGAACGGATACACACTTTACGCATTTAACCTCACGCCGGACGAAGAGTGCGGTCAGCACATTTCCCTCATCAAGTCCGGGAATATCAGAGTCGGCCGCTTTCAGAAAACCACTGCCGAATACCATTAATTTAATTGTTTACGCAGTATTTGACAGCATCATTGAATTGTCTAACCGCCGCCAGGTACTGATAGACTACTATTGAGATGAACACACTGCAACTCACCGCCATCATGGATAAAATTACATGCAGGACTCATTTTCTCGGCGTTCTACCGAGCGATCAACTACCCAAAAAACCCATGAGGATCTTACCGTCGGCCTGTATCATTAACACTCACCCTGCTAGGCTACCAGGTGAGCACTGGATCGCCGTTTATTTAACCCAAGACGGGCCCACGTGTTTTTTCGACAGCTTCGGCAATCCGCCCAACAGCCATCGCTTTCCAACCACCATCAATAACTTTCTAGCAGCCAACGACGCCGACGTATTATATTCCGACAGACGAGTCCAGGATTATTCATCGGATACCTGCGGTCAGCACTGTGTGTTTTCTATATCATTTAGCCAGAGGATACGACTATAACCATGTGATGAAACTATACACCGATGATTATATTAAAAATGATAAAATGGTGTCCCTATTTGTGAAGAGATTAAGACCGTATGTTTGTAATGATAAAATATTTTCCTGCGTTCACTGTGTGCAGACATGTCTGACATATAAATAAAAAAATCTTAAAACCATTATATTTTTAATCGTCTTTTTATTGAATCATAAGATACATATTAATGCACACACACACACACACACACACACACACACACACACACACACACACACACACACATGAAAGGATTCGTTAAAATTCCAACCATTGTCTTGGATCGATAGTCGGGGATTTAAACACAGAGTCTTCGGACTCTGGAAACACAGAGCGTGAATGTCTTCGTGCTCTTTTAGAAGGTCTGACACGGGCGGGTGTCGGGTTTACTCTTTAGAGATTTAATTGTGCTCCTGACCTGTTGATTCGGCACTGTAGAAAAAGGGATGTTTAATTCGGCAAAGGCACGTGAAACTCTGACCATCCTACAGGTCTCCGGTTATCACGAACCTTTGCGGGGCCGTGACATTTTTAACAAATCGACCATGTGTGAGCCTTGTATGGCTTTACCCTGAACACAAACTCCCCGATTCGTTCCACGCGCTTAGTCCTTTAGCTTTAGACATCTTGTCTAATATGTATCTGCTGTTTTTCACACTTCTCGAAGGTACATTCTTCAGAACTTCATCCACCACATGCTCCTCAGCACCGCCGCCTTCGACGCAGCCACGGTCGGTACTTCATCTTTATGAGTGGGGTCGGTAACGACTGCGTTAAAACACCGCCTCGCGATCGCCTTGTTTAACGATGGTCAAAAACCTGCTCAGGGTATTTGTGTAAAGTTTTGCTTTTTGCGGGTTCAAATCAGTGCGGAGTAAAATATTTCTCATGGCGGCGTCCAAATCGTTTTCCACGCTCTGTTGAATAGTCTCGCCGAACATTTTCAGTTCTCGCCTTATCCAGTTGATGCTGCGGGACTAAATACATCTTCTCGGCGTACTCCATCCTATCTGTTTGCTATCAAGCTCGAAAGAAAGGGCACGGCGACGCCAGGAGCGGTAAAGGAATCCACCCTTCTGGTTGAAGACTCGTTTCTTTGCCGCTATGCCGATTTTTTATCGGCTACAAATTTAATTTCGGCTTTTCTCTTTTCAGTTTTCGGTACTGTTGCGGATTGACCGGAATAGTCCCGTAGAGGATGTTAAGCGCCACTTCACACAGCGATAAAATGAATTCGCCGGACGCCGATTGTAAAATAAGACGCCGTTGTTTAGGAGATGCTTTATGTAGCAGTTTTAACACCGGCAGATGTTTACAAAGTCTGGCGGACATGGTGATTTGATCACGTTCTTCTTTCTTTCGGGATATAAACCACTTGACGGTCGGAAAGCAATCCTGTTCTGAGACGGTACTGCTCGGGAGTTTTTGCTTTATAGTCTATCATTATGTAGCCGAAAGGTTGGCTGACCGCATCGTGGTAACACTCCATAAAGTATTTTGTGTTTCCGGGTACATTTGGCGTCCTAGCATCGCTACTTGATTGACGTCCGAGGATTTTTAAACAGAATCATATAATTGGCGTTTAAGCTGATGGTTCGCTGGATTTACCCTGTACAAATAAATTTTGCACTATATAAATAGCGCTAAGATTGCGGTGATGGACGTACTGCGTAAACACCCTTTGAAGCTCAATTTGCGCTGGCTTGCTGCATCAAATCATCCACGATGAGAAGATTTGGTTTAGTGACGGGTAGCAAATCATCATCATTCAGACTCTCTGGTATTCCTTGCACAAATTTAATGTCGTACAATTTAAGCACATCATCGTACAAAGGCTGCCAACAATCATACAACCAAACAATGTTTTCAATTTTCTTGAAATTAAATTCAAACCTTTTTCCAACAAAAGTTTCACAAAATAAGACTTTCCAGAATTGGACGGTCCGCTTATAACACAACTAAATGGATGTTGTAGTCTGAAATCAAAATCGGAAACATCCATCGACCCTCTGTGCATCATCATCATCTGATCAGTAGCCATAAGGAAGCGTGGTGAAATCGGGCAAAGCCTGCGTTTATTATACACCACCTTAAACCTTTTAACGACTGATTTGTTGTGCAACGTGAGAGTCTTTTATCCCTCACAATGTTTTCTGTGTGAGCCAGGATGTATTTGGTACTATCATGCGTCACATAACTGTCAACCAGACCAATCAGGGTTTCCAGGCGGATGGCTTGGGAATTTTAGCATTCAGCGTTATCCCCTTAGCTTTCATACACACTTTCCCTTTGGACGTCTGGAAACCGTGACGATTTAGGGCCGCTAGCGCAAAACTCTGTAATAAAATCCCCATCGCCTATTTCGCGTCAGCTCGCCCAAATGATCACCCAGAGGCGGCTCCCAGTCGCCGTCCCTAGACACAAACACAACACTGTCTGTGTCCGAGTAAAGAAGACGGTCACCGAGTCTGTCCATCAATTCGCACAATTCCAGTCGGGCGGTGCTGTGGTGAACGCATCAATAAACACGTTAACGCCGCGACCCTTACAAACATCCTCTTTGTTGGGTTTATGCTGGACGAGAGCCACGCCGTCTGAGACGAATGAGAAATACGACAAGGTGTCGGTATTACCGAAAACGATTCTGGTGAAATCTTCGGCTCGCTCACCAGAGTCGTTTGAGGTAAGTTTGGTCTTAAAGAGAACCTACCCCACAAGCTGTTCAAAATAAGTTTGGTGATCGCTCTCTGGGCAGCGTTGTGCTTGATCTTTCGGGTCGAGTTGAATCCCTCTTTTTCAAAATATTCGCGAATGTAAGTTTCTCTCTCAGCGTCCGTGACAACATTCGACGGGTAACCCGACGCTTGTTGTTTCAACCGCAAAAACGTTTTGACGTATTCGACAAACAACGTGTCTGACTGTTGTGGAAAATGCCAAACCGTCAATCTTGGCTACCACATAACCCTTCTCGATGGCTTTTAAAAGCTCAATGGATACCCAGGAGCCGGAGTGATCTTTCCTCATCCGTGTGGGTACAGCTCGTGGTCTTGTTTTGATCGTGAGCGCAGGTTCGCATAACGGAAACATGAGTTTTCCTTGGCATCTGTAAGGGAGAACAGGATGCAGTAATTTGCGGGAGGGTACACGGTCGCTTTGATAAGCCCGTAATAATTTTCAATCGGTTCAAAATTGTTGAAAATGATTTCTGGATGTTCAATCGGGTAGCTTTTCCTAGCCTGGCAGAAGGGGTAGAGGCTGGTGAAATCGAGATACCTTATTTTCTCATCTCCGCTCACTTTGTGATAGAGTTTATAAGCGTTAGTGCGCCCGCCAAACAGGGTGTCTCGAGGGTTCAGTCTCTCTGGGGCGGAATAACCGGTCATAAATTCTATCACAGAGGGATCGGTCTTTTTCATGTCGTTCCATTCACATTCCCAAAGAACCTCGATTTGCAAACCGTACGCGTTCTGCAGAATTTCGATCTTATCGTCAAACTGTCTCCTGAGAACCCCATAGGGTACTCCCGACAAGGGGTGAGACTCATGGGGTTCAAAGCGGCAGCAGTGCCCGTGGAAGATGCACCCTGCGTATTCTAAGCCGTGCCGCACACCGTCCTGCTGGTAGTAGCCGTCTAAAAAGTACTTACCGATCGATACTTCGCCGTGGTTTACGGCGTGGTGAACGTCCACGTTTCGAGTCTTTTTGACATACTCGAGCCATTCGATCGAGCCGCTTGAGTAGGACTTATTCTGATCGATGTACGCTTTGTTATGCGTGAGAGCGAGCGTGTTTCTGCCGAGATAATGTGTTTTAAAGACCCCATCGAGCAGCCGCGAGCGCGGCGTCACGGGCCAAAGGGTCAAGTCCGGCGCATTGCATGAATGCCTCCGGTATTTCATGCAACCTTCACAGAATAAGACGACGTCGTTAACGCCGCACGCGCATACAGTTCTTTCCTGAAGTCAAAGCACTTGCCCTCAACTGTGCTGTACCACGATCAAACTTTTCACGGTCTTTATCCGACATGTTATCGTAGTTGTAGAACTTTTGTCGGGTATGGTCCGAATAGTTCTCGTTTTCCACCCTGTTGAAAAGATGGGGAAGTAGCCTTTTTCAGTCGTCGTTAAGTCTAACGCTACGGGCATTTTGGCAAGGGCCATTGGAAAAATGAGTACCTATCGATGTATCGTTGGCCAAACGATTCGTCAGACATGAAAATTATTTTACATCCTTGCATTATGACCTCAATAGCAATCCCGGCTTTGCAAAAATACTCGAGAATCAGAAAGGCCGAATCTGGAGGCGTAATGAGCTATGAAGCAGTAGCCATTATATCGGGGTGTCTGAAGCGGTTGATTAGCTTAGCGATGCAGTCGGTACCCTCAGCCGTAAATTTCTTCCCTTTGAACGTGATTGCGCAAACAAAATTAGCCACGTGTTCTACCGTTTGTAACGCGTTTCAAAATCGTAGAAGATGTATTTCGCATGGCTCCTTAGGCTCTAGGGGCTGTATGAAGCATTGGTGTGATCCCTGCCCGTCAGACGTTCTCGACAATGGACGCATTTGTCCTGGGCACATATGTGTTTTGTTTTCTTGTCACCCGCTTTAACGTAGTAACGCCAGCCGCATAGTTTGCAGTATTTGATAATATCACAGGAGGGGGATTCTTGACCGGGAGGGGTTCTTTTATGCATTTCAAGCAATAGCTCGATTTACAGTAACGCAAACAATCGGGGCAATGTATGGTTCTTTTAGGGAACCTGTGACATTCGGCGTCAAAACAGACATTGCAGGCTTGCTTACATCGATGGTCTCTGCGGTTGGTGTAACTTTTGTAACAAAATTGACAGACGATGGCGAACCTAAGAACCCGGTCAGATTCATTATCATGTAGTAATGATCATCATGTAGATAGAGGAACACCGTTTTAGGGTGGAGTTCAATTTTGTACGTTTCTAAGACCATGGCATTCGATCTGTGAAATACAACGATTTTAATGCCTAGTGCTCGCTCAAACGAAGCTATGTCGCTAAGAGCGATTCGGTCTTGAATTGAGAAGCCGACGCTGTTTTGGATGGTGACAGCCAGTTTTCTAACTCACTCGGGTAGTTGGGGTTAAGAAAACGAGCGAGACAAATAGAGAAACACAATTGATTCGACAAATTTATGGGACAGAACAAATTCGTCTTTTTTTGGATTACCTGATCAACGGCCAGATCTGTAAGTTTACGTCGACCACCTCCTTGTCTGTTCATGGCTACGGCAGCGTCGATCTCGACAGCGTCCGATAATAACTGCTCGTTGCTCTGTAAAACTCTTTCAAATTGATCCATAAGCGAATCCACGTCATAATCATTACCGGGTGTGAGAACACCGCTGATAGGTGTTTGTAGAGTGGGTGCCGACATGGTCATATTGATCACGGGGGCATCGTGACCGATTTCTCTAGCGAAGGCGACGATCTCGCTCAACATGCCGTGTAAGGAAGTGTGATAAGAGGCCAAATCTGTAGAGTTAATCTCTCTCAGATTCATGCTCCTTCTCAACGACACACTGTTGAACCGAGGTCGCGGTAAAACGTGATATCCGTTAACGAACCCACCTTCTCGAATCAGCGTATCAATTTCCGTACGGCTTAATCGACTCTGTTTATTAGGCTCAGTCTCGCGTAAAGCGTCAACATTACCTGATGTGGGTCTCGTGTTGCTGGTCGATGGCTGTGAAGTATCATCACCGTCATGGTGCTCTGTGTCGTCGCAGTCAGGATCGGTGTCGGTACATGCTGGGAGTTGATTATTTAAAACACCACCATATTGTACAACAGGATTGTTGTCTACGCTTAGCACATGATCGTACAAATTAATATTTGGATTTACAGCTAATTCAAAAAGATCCAAATTAGTGGGGGGTTGCGAAGATTCTAGATTAAACAAATACTGTTCTAAAGAATCCGGAAGCATTAAAAGCTCGTCCGCAGCAAACTTAGCATTTCAATCTCGTCCGGTGACAGTTCTGTGTCGTCGTCTGCAAAAGCTTTTTGACCCATCCATTTTAGATTTCAGACCAAAACATGAAATATTACAAAATCATAGAGTATAGAAAGCATGCAAAATCATAGAGTATATGGAATATAAAAATCAAAGCATAGATGGAATATAAAAATCAAAGCATAGATGGAATATAAAAATCAATACATGATAGGTGAAGAAAACAACTACAACCATAAAAGTTTAATGGAATACATCTATATTGAATTTACTCCTCTGTACCATCAATGATGACGAGAATAAGATGATGAAACATGAGTACCAATTCGCGATGGAATTCAGTTACCCTACGATCGCTTCTATTAAATTCCTGATCCAGGGTTGATCTCATGGTCTGGATACGACTAAATGTTTGATCGACCGCATTTTGAATGAAGCGATCCTGTGTGTCCAATCGCCACGTGTCTCGAGGTGAGAGGCGAGCCTCGCGCAATGCGCCTAATGCGCGACGGGTTTCGCTGTGTGCTTCGCGCAACTCACTACGCAGCGCAGTCAAATTGCTGTTTATATCATCCTGTTCACGCAGCTCAATGTATTTGTTGTTTATATCAATCTGTGCGTCGCCCTCTTGACCTAATGTCTCTATCGAATTAGTACGCCTAGTATCGGTGAGTGGCTCGTCACCCGAGTGAGACACCGCCGCACTTCTTCAACTTCAATGTCTTCTTCCGGTGAGTTAAAAGGATATGATGTTTGACCCGCCTTTGTGCTTGTCCAAGTGATGCTGAGGCGTATTCCAACTCGTCATGTGGTCAGGGCTATAACCCGAACCTGCTGTGTAGAAATATAACACAAAAATCTTAATGGTATGATTCAATTTGAGTTTAAATAAAAATAATGTAGATAGTCTTACCGTAAAATACGCTGTCAAGACTCGCCGCAGGACTGCTCGGCGTCGGACAAAGAGTTTTCCTGTCAGGACTGGTTTCAGGACTGATCGCCGGGTAAACGAACCGGTTTCTCTCAGGACAGGCCGGTGAGGTAGAACGATCCGTTTTCTAGTCTTCTTTCTCAAAGGTTCGCCGCTTGGTCCCGGCGGTCTGGTCTAAAGCCGAGCGGTAGGAACTATTTGATCCACAGAGTGCGTTGGAGTGGGGTCAGGTACGTCACGTCTATCTGCTACGACGACGGTGTGGTCTTCATTATCCTGTTGAATGGCGTCAACCAGCGGAAGCCGGGTTGCGTAATAAACTGAATGAAGTCTAAAATAAATAATAAATTAGATTTCTCATAAACGTTAAGAAAAACATGACATAGGCGATGGGTCTTGTTTTACCATCAGTTGCGCTGTCCGCTTCGACCACCTGAGGGCTCACTGCGAATAAAAGAGAGACAATTAAAATATGTTCATTTTATTTTATTTTTATTTATTTTTATTATTATTTTTATTTTTATTATTATTATTATTATACATTTTTTTTTTATAAAAGAGTAGAAAATATCAGTCCTTACATGCATCGCCATCGAGCATCGCTTTCAACATTCGAACCTGCGGGCGAAAAATCCTGTTATGAATGGAAAACACATGTGAGTCGTTTTATATGCTTTGTCTGATGACGAACCTACAGGCAGACGTTGAAAAATGTAATTCATTTTCAGAGTGTTATGTCACCCGGTGCTCTAGGGCCATCATTTAATCATAATAGAATGTAGTTTTAACTCTGGGACACCGGGTGGTGCCGGAGAGCGCACAATTTCACCATGACAGGATGTAGTTTTAACTCCGGGACGCCGGTGGTGCCGGAGAGCTGGTGAGCCACACGTATCAGTAACATGATGTGTTTAAGACAGCGGCTAAAAACGAGCTTTTATGTTTTAAAATATCAAAACAGGTCGATCTGACTTGTGAAAACAGATACACGTCAAAACTAGTTTTTGATACACGATATCATGCTCATTTAAGAGCAGTTAGCAACGTGCACGCTGCTAAGCTAAACCATGCATTTCCTAACAGGGGCGGTTCTGAGTCATGCTTCACAACCGAGCGCCGACAGTAATGCGGTGGTATCTTAATAAAAAATACATGAATAACGCTATGACGGGACGCTGATTTAATGCAAACAGACTTGAAAAATATACATAGCCCATAGCTGATAACACTTCCTGTGAGAGGAGCTCAGTCTTTTCATAATAAAAGCCGCTGGGTAACGCAATGGTAAAACCCATAACAATATGTATTGTTTTGGGTACTGTAACAATACTAATTAAAACATCATTGCGGTAGAACAATCCTGCAAAACATTTATAATAAACTGATATGACTAAAAAATCTTTTGAGATGCAAAAGTAATAGACATGTTTAAAACACTTGAATAAAATAAATATAGCCTGACAAAGATTGTTTTAAAATAAATCAATGTTACAGAAAACACTGTATCCAAAAATGAATGTTTAAAACAATAATGTATGATGGTAAGAATGTATCATTTGTCATGAAGGTGTGAAAGGAAACGAATTGTAGATCTTTTAGCAAAACAATCTCTCAAATCCACACCAATACCAGCATGTTTAAAGCATCATAGCAAAAAAAATATAGAGAAAAATACTCACCGTTCTGCATTTTGATGAGAGAGAGTTGATGCGATGTTGCAGCCAAAAATTGTGTCGAGGATATATTGGATTTGTCCTGTATATATATGGTGATCAAATATTGGGTAAAAACACGGTTGTGTCCAATAGATGGCGTCATTGCACTATGCATTTTGGTACCTTATCTCGCAATGTGCCCGTGACCTGAGAGATACATGGGCCATATTTCACGCCTAACTGTCACAGACCGGGCGACTCCCGTGGAAGAACTACTATCGATAAAGATTATAATTGTACAGATAATGTGTGTGTGTGTGTGTGTGTGTGTGTGTGTGTGTGTGTGTGTGTGTGTGTGTGTGTGTGTGTGTGTGTGTGTGTGTGTGTGTGTGTGTGTGTCTGTAACAGGCACATACACACACACACACACACACACACACATAGAGGCCTGCTCAAGGTGAATGCTGCTGTGTGTGAAAAGAGGCCGGAGACCCCTGATTTCTAAACATTCAACTTATTGTTTCATAACCTGTATGTATAAACATTTAACTGATTGCATTATTTTTATTTTATTTTTGACTCCATTTTATTTTTTAAACTGAAATAATGTTCAGTGGATTTTTTTTTAGTAAACTATTCTATAAACAATCAACTTTTTGTTCACAGCTGTGAACAGTCTTCACAGTTTTTCACAGCCCCAGATACGCACCCCGGGGTGGGAGGGGAATTTCCTGATAACAGCGTCTTCAAAAGACAAAACCTTCTGTCATTTATTATACAGCCTTCAAAAACAAAAACCTCCTGTCAAAATCATCAAAACCTGCTGTCAAAACATCAAAACCATCAAAACCAACTGTCAAAATCATCAAAACCTGCTGTCAAAACATCAAACCATCAAAACCTGCTGTCAAAACATCAAAACCATCAAAACCACCTGTCAAAATCATCAAAACCTACTGTCAAAACATCAAAACCATCAAAACCTGCTGTCAAAACATCAAAACCATCAAAACCACCTGTCAAAATCATCAAAACCTACTGTCAATAACATCAAAACCATCAAAACCACCTGTCAAAACATCAAAACCTACTGTCATGACAACATGATTGATTATACCGGAAGTCCCGCCTTATACAGGAAGTCCCGCCTTATACAGGAAGTCCCGCCTATACAGGAAGTCCCGTCTTATACAGGAAGTCCCGCCTACACCGGAAGTCCCGCCTATACAGGAAGTCCCGCCTTATACAGGAAGTCCCGCCTATACAGGAAGTCCCGCCTACACAGGAAGTCCCGCCTACACCGGAAGTCCCGCCTACACCGGAAGTCCCGCCTTATACAGGAAGTCCCGCCCATATACCGGAAGTCCCGCCTTATACCGGAAGTCCCGCCCCTATACCGGAAGCCCCGCCCCTCAATCAATCATTTTGACAGGTGGTGTAGTATACTTACTACTAGTTTCCTATTGTGTAGTTGCAGAGATTAATCAAAGCCACATAATCTGCATCTGTTCAAACACGTGTTTTTGCCAGAGAAAAGGAGAAAAGCAGGAGGGTGCACAGAGTTGTTATATATTCTGAGCCCTAATATACTTAGGGAATCCATATGGTCCTCTCCCAATACTTGGACCCTATATGACTGCTGATTGATTTACAATATCTTGTGGAAAATCAAACAAACAATCAAATAACATGTCATTGAGTCTCTCTGCATTGATATTTAGGGTGTAAATGCAGATCTGCTTTCAAAGCATTTCAATGTCTGATAATTAAAAAGATTAAAAGTTATCTAAATGGCTCAAAAATAATTTTGACAATTGCTAAAGGGTCAACAAGAGACCCAAATGGAATCTGCAGGCATTTTTTATGCCTTTTCTGTGCTGATTTTTGGAATACATTATGTTTTAAGAATTAAACGCCACAGCTGTTTTTATTGAAAGTAATAAACGTTCTTTGAGAACCAAATCATATATAAAAAAATTCAGCTTTCCCATCAAATAAATAAATTGCAAAATATATTAGAGAAAACAAGTTGTTTTAATTGTAATACAATCTCTACATATTATTACTTTTACTGTAGTTTTGATCAAATAAATTATCAAACATGAGAACATAAGATACCTCATTGAAAGTATATTGAGCACCAAATCATCGTATTAGAAAATTCAGCTTTCCAAGAAACAATAAATTACAAAATACAAAACTGTCATTTTTAATTGTAATGATATCTCACAATATGATTGCTTTTACTGCAGCTTTGGTCTAATACATGTAGCCTTGGCGAACATTAGAAACTTCTTTCAAAAACATAAAAAAACCTTACTGACCATAAACATTTGAACAGTAATGTACATCTAATTTTGAGTTGTATGCATTAATTAGGAAGTCATACAAGTACATTTTGTCCTGTAGTTTAAATGACATGTTTCCTGTAGCATCTGAGTAGATGGTTGCTGTCCACTGAGTGGTGCTGAAATGAGCTGAAAACATCATCTGTACTGATGGAGCTGTCCGGCATTGTAGTGCTGAACTAAAAGCCGAATTGGGCTACAAATGAGCACAAATGAAGAAATTAAATTCGGAGTTAGGACACCTTAATACCCCCAGGCCACCCAAGATGTAGATGGTTAGTTTCATTGGAACAGATTTGCTCACAAATGGCTTCTTTGCAGTGAATGGGTGCTATCAGAATGAGTCCAAACAGCTGATAAAATCATAACTATATTCTGTTTTCACTTGTAAACAGTGCATGATATGTGCATAATTCTCTCCTGATTCAGATGAGAAAACTTTTTTCAGTGTTTTGAAGTTATAAACGTCTTGATGGATAATATCATTACAAATGTTGTTTTTTGCAACATCTGTTTGTGCTGGCGGTGTGCATAATTTTCCTCAGTATCCAGTACCAATGCCAGCCCTGCATTTTCTTTCCTCTCCTTGGCATACATTGTGTTAGCTAAACTGGCAGGACAGACACTAAATTAGTCAGGTAGTGTTTGTTGGAATCAGCTTTTTTTGTGTTGACACCTGTTGCTTGTTTGCCAGTAGGAATTCAGTGATGCAGCAAGTGTCTTCAAGCATCCCTTGAAGAATTCACTGTGCAGCGATAGATTAATATCAGAACTAAACAATTCGCCTGAGGCAGAATACTTTATACATGCTGGGATAAGTAAGCGGAAATAGATGGAAGAGATTTAGACACGCCATGAAAGATGCAAGGACTGGTGGTGCAGGCAGAACTATCAACGTTCGCCCCTTTAAAATTAAAGCCCCTCATAGCTGATAAACAATAACTGTATTTGTTTAGTGTTCAGTCAGTTCTGTCTGTCAGTACTCTGCCAATATATCAAGTGATCTGATTGCTTTTCAAGGGGTTTATGTTCTCGAATTCTGCCAATAAAAAGAGCTGAGAAAGAGAGAGAGAGACCATTCTTCATCTCACTATGCAGCACCGTCTTGGAATCTCAGTGGGAGGTTAATGGCCCATCAGTTTCGATCTACATCCATCTACCATGAGTCAGATCCATGGTAGATGGAAGGCAGAATTCCGTGTCCGAATCTAGACATCATCTAAACACCCAGTTGCAGATGCAGACCCCCCCCTTATGCCTCGCTGAAGGAGAGTTTACACTGGGAAGAGAGTTAATGATCCATAAAACTGCCCACATTTAATAAAACATACAGGCTTTGTTGATTAATAGCCAGAGTTATTTGGTCTTAAGGGCTCTGTTACAGTAAGCTTGCTTAAAGCACTAGTGCCAGAAGGGAATGCAAGGCCTCTGCTTGTCATTTCCTCCCAGTTATTTTTTTGTACATACTAATTAGGTGTGTGAAAAAAAGAAAATATATTTCATAGTCTGGAAGCTGGCAGCTGTTTAAAGGTGTCAGGTCACACCATCATTACAGAGAAAACAACAAACAGCAGCGACAGAGCAGCATGGACTGAAGCCCTGAGAAAATTTATTAAAAAACAACTTAATCCATCATGCAAATTTGTGCGAAACATAGTTTGTCCAACACTGAACAAGTTAAAGTTCAGCAAAAAGTAAAAATTCTCTGTTTTACTTCAACCCAAGTAACTCCAAATCTCTTTGCAGATATTTTTTCAGTGAAGCACAAAAGGAATATTGGGGAAACTTTAAAAATTTTGCTCCAGACGGACCAAAAAAATATATATTTATTTCAAGTATTCTGACGCCATCTTACATGTGTATTTAAGGAACAGGTAAAATTTGAAATTATTGCTCACAGAAAATGTCCTATCTACTGCATAACAAGTAATGGGTTTTGTGAGATTTTTTTTAAATGTTTTTGAAAGAAATCACTTGCTCACCAAGGGTTATTCAATTAAAAAAATAAACCAGTAACATTGTGAAATTTAATTTCAATTTAATTTCAGTTGACTTTATAAATAAATCATTATAATATGCTCATGTGGTGTCATTTGGTGCTCAATAAACATTTTGTATTATGACTAATGTTAAATCAGTTGTGCTGAAAAATCACAATAGAGTTTTTTTTAGGATTCTTTGTTGAATAGAAATGTCAAAATAACTGCTTTAAAAAAAATATATATATATATATATATATATATATATATATATATATTGTAACAATGTTATCATCGTCAAAATGTTCATCGTTGCTGAATAAAGGTATTTATTTATGTAATCTAAACCGGTGCATTAAATGTTCATTAATGTTTTAACTGCAAGGGCGGAAAGCTCAATATCTATTTTAATTTTTATGTTTCTCACACACTTTTTCTTCAGGTTAAAGCGTGGTTGCTTTAAAAATTAAGGAAATCTAAGCTGAGGGAGTCACATCTGGGGAATGATTTCTAATCAGAATCAGCCACGCTGTATGCCACGGCTGTTTTTCCTTTGTGTTCCCGCCTTGCTTTAAATAAGGAGCGGGCCTTCAGGACCCTGTCATGGCTTACAACCCCAGTGGAGAGTGGCCTGTTTCTCCTCCCTCTGCCCCTCGGTGAACCACATATCCTGCCGATGAATCCCTGCACTCTTCTCTAACAGCCGTGGTATTTGCTCGCTGTGGCTTTATATACACACTTGCCCACCCAGGCCTCGGGGGAAAATCCCTTTAAGGGCTTAGTGAAGGTGCAACAATAGCCTTATCTACCAAGCTGAGCCTGTGCATGACCTGCAAACACAACGCACATACACACACAAAAATAAACATGTAAATAAATCATGGATTCTTCACGTACACAAGCTAAGCTGCTTTTCAGATACTCTTCTGAGGGAATACAATAGCACAGCTACAAAAACTTGCACACACGCATAAAAAAGGGGGCACCGAGGTGACATCTGGTGCAGCGTTTAAAAGGAAGAGACAAGCGTATGCAGTGAAAAGAGAACCACAATCCAACACACTAGCACAAAATGGCTTTTTGTGCCCCGCTAATAAGCATTTTCAACAACTGTGAATGCGCAGAGTGAATGCAAAGCATTGTCACGTAACCTTGTGAATGTGAACTTGCAAAGAGAGGAAGCCGGAGGAGAGTCTCATGCCACCGCTGGATAAATCTGATTAATCATTTATTGCATTTTACTGCAGCAGATTACTGTAATTTGAGTTCTGTTTGTCTGTACAAACAAAGCACTGAAAACTGCAAATCACAGGAGCTGGCTGTATGGAAATGAAGGTTGACAAGCTTGTATTATTCAGTTCTGCTTGATAGACAGTTTGAATGAAAAGAATATTAGAGAGTCACAGAACTCAATATAATATTTTATGCAGAACAAGCAGCTCTTGGAATATCTAAATTACCACCTTTAACACCCACATACCATATATACAATGGTTCATATTGGGGACATAATCTCGGTCCATTATTTAAATGTTCATGATCCTACACCAGTGTTATTTTATAATGATACTATCATTGAGATACTACTGTAGTTTTTAACTAGAGATTAAACTAGTTTTCAATCTGAAATTGTTTGTTTTAATTTTTTTCTCTTTTGCATTTTCATTGACTAATGTTGACTATAATAACCTTGCCCTACACCATAGTTTAACTCACAAAAATGTGTGCTTTAAATCAAGGGGTTTCAAAACTGGTAGCCATACATAATAAATATATATATATATATATATATATATATATATATATATAGACAGAACAACCTCATGGACAGCAACCAAAATGGCTTCAGAAATGGAAATTTGACCGAAACTGCCTTGCTCTCAGTTGTTGAAGCCCTAAGACTTGCAAGAGCAGCTTCCAAGTCTTAATTACTTATCTTTCTGGATCTGTCCGCTGCTTTTTATATGGCCAACCACCAGATCCTCATGTCAACCCTATCGAGAAGAAACTGCACTCCAGTGATTAGAGTCAAACCTCTCAAATAGGTCCTTTAATGTATCTTGGAGATGTGAGGTATCCAAGTCGCAACATCTTGCTACTGGTGTGCCACAGGGCTCAGTTGTTGAACCACTTCTCTGTATATATGGCATCACTAGGCTCTGTCATTCAGAAACATGGCTTTTCATATCATTGATATGCTGATGACACTGAACTCTGCCTCTCATTCCATCCTGATGATCCTTTGATATTACTTTCTGGAGAAAGGACGTTCACCTTCAACTCAACCTAGCTAAGACAGAACAGGCCCTTTCTTTTAGAACATGCAACACAACTCCTTGTTCAATCTCTTGTTCTGTCCAGACTTGACTATTACAATGCTCTCTTGGCAGTTCTTCCAGCCAATTCCATCAAACCTCTACAATCAATCCAAAATGCCGCTGCAAGATTAATGTTTAATGAGCTGAAAAGAACGCATGTCACACCTATGTTCATCAATTTGCACTGGCTACCAATAGCTGCTCGCATTAAAATTCAAGGCACTTGCCTACAAAACCACCTTTGGCGTTGCACCCCTTTACCTAAATTCAGTTCTTCAGACCCATGTGCCCTCTAGAAGCTTGCATTCTGCAATTGAAGAACGCATTATTGTGCCATCCCAAAGAGGTACAACATCACTTTTACAGACTTTTTCATAAAATGTTCCCACCTGGTGGAATGACCTGCCCAACTCAATCCGAGCAGCTGAATCCTTAGCCATCTTCAAGAAACAGCTAAAAACACATGTTCGAAGGAAGCGACTGAGGTGTGCAGCTCATTGGACGGCCAGGAACGCAGTACTCGTTCCAAATCTCAGGGAACCGAGGTTACGATAGTAACCGAGTACTTTCCCTTTCGATATTTCACTCGTACTGTGTCGAGAGACGCTGTATGGGAACAAGTACAATCACGCCATGCTATAACCTGGAATGATTCAAAAGCAAGACTTACGTGGGAGTAAGACCCAGGAGAGTCAATATAAAACACCAATAACAGGCTGAGCCATAAGGTCATCTTTGGCCTGGGTGTCGTCCTGTAAAGTTGATACCTGGAGTCCATATAGTATGGACAGACCAAGTGAAGGAGGGGCTTGAACAATGTTGGTCAAGTTAACCCATAATATTGCTAATTTAAGCAGAAATGACTCTGGCCTGTAAGGCAGGGACAATCAGGTTGAAAAAACTTACAAATGTGGATGGCGAGGACCAGCCGGCCGCCTCACAAAATTTCCAAAATGGACACCCCGCTGAACCATGCCCAGGAAGAAGTGATGCCTCCGGTGGAATTGGCTTTGACTCCAATGGGACACTGCAAACCAAATGAGTATGCTAGGTTAATAGCATCCACTAACCACCTAAAATGTATTGCTTCGTAACGGGGCCACCTTTAGCGCAGTTACCGAAGCCAACAAAACGCTGTTATGATTTCCTGAATGAGGCTCAATGTATACCCTCAGTGCCCTGATGGGGCAGAGGAGGGACAATTCCTGGCTATCCGTTGAGGGGAAAAGCACGGAAAGCGCTATGACCTGGGCTCTGAACGGAGTGGAGAGCACCTTAGGTACATAATCCAGCCTTGGTTTCAGGACAACCTTGGAGTTGTTAGGCCCGAATTCCAGGCAAGCCGGGTTGATGGAGAGGGCCTGCCGGTCTCCTACTCGCTTGACCAACACCAGTGCTAACAGAAGGGTGGTTTTTAAGGAGAGTGCTCTGAACTTCGTACATTGAAAAGGTTCAAAAGTGTGAACTTTGATGGTGGATGAGGAATGCTGTTTATCCAGCATCTCCTGCAGAAATGAAAGAACCACTTACACATCGGAGGTAACTGGTTCTAAGTCACGGTCTTGACACCAAGCTGAGAAAATAGACATTTCAGAGCATAGAGGCGTCAAGTACAACAAACAAATGACAAATTAATCTCAGATGAGCTTTATTTGTCACATACACAATTATACAGAGTATAATGAGGAGTGAAATGTGTTCTCTGCATTTAACCCATCCAAGTGCACACACACCTGGAGCAGTGGGCAGCTGACATTGCGGCACCCGGGGAGCAGTTGGGGATTCGGTGCCTTGCTCAAGGGTCTCACCTCAGTCGTGGACACTTCCTGCCAGAGCCGGGATTTGAACCCACAACCTTGGGTTACCTTGGGTTTCAAGTTCAACACTCTATCCATTAGGCCACAACTGCCCCGTACGGGGCTCTAGCTTCTGTCATTGTGTTTAGGACACGCTCTGGGAGGCCGAAAGAGGCAGATGAGTGCTCCAGTAAACGGGCGTGGTCTTCGATCGGCAAACATTATCCAGAGGGCTCCATAAAGTAGCTAACACTTGGAGAGTGAAAAACGCAGAACAATATATGAGACTGAACACAAAAACAACACGGAAAGGCTTGGTACATAGCTGTAGAAGCCTGACTCACTCTGGGCTGGAGGAACCATATCTATGGCTCCTTTTTCCAGCAGATTCATCACCTCTGCGCGGAGAACTTGAGCCTCCTTGCTGCACATTGTGGTGGCAAGCACACCGCGGAAGTGCGGTGGTCTTCGAGCGAATTGGAAAGTATAACCTCGTCTTATCGTAGCCATTACCCACTCTGACACACCAGAGATGGCCTACCAGGCCTCGGCCCACGTGGCAAGAGGTTGAAACGGCTCTAAAGACTGGCAGCATAAAGGCAGGATGCTTATGGTTGGCAGAAAAAGACTTTTGCTCTCTTTTTGAAAATATATGTGTTTTATTTTGTCCGCTATCACAGCGGTCGGACACCCAGGCACTAAAGTGATCCCGTGGGGATTCAATTACACACTTTCCTCTTCTTTTGTTGGTTTTGATTGCTTCTGTTGTCCTCATTTGTAAATCGCTATTTATATGTATATGTACAATTAGTACTTTAGGAATGAATTACAAATGTTTAAAAATGATTTGTACTTCACACGACATTAACAAAATTTATAAGAATTAATTTAATATTTACAAATATTTACTTTGAAAAACAAAACTACATGTACATCTATATAACTGCCTTTATATTTTACACAGGAGGTTCGTTTATAGGGGCTCATTACATTTGGCATTACAAATTATTTAGATACTCATATTAACAAGTCAATTGTGATTACTGAAAAATCTGCCTTTTTCTAGTTCCTAGCTTTTCCTAGACAAGTTATTATAATCAGAATTTCAACTTGATTACATGCTACCATGTCTAAATACTTTTGTTTGTGTCACAGAGCACCAGACATAAAAGAATGTAAATGCAAAACCTTTCACATAATATTATTTTCTTATTGATGCAGTTCAAAAAAAAAATAATTATTTGATTGGATTTGTTTTGTTTTGTTGCATTTTCTCAAAAAAATTGGATTTTCTGGTGTCAAACTGACCCAAAACAGAAAGAACATCACTTGATGAATAAAAAAAAAAGTAGTAATGTCTACTTCTTTGTGGCATAATGTTGAGGGTTTTGATTAGTCTGGAGAAAAAAAAGTAAATCTCAACACAATATAAAGATTAATAATGTTAGTAATAAAGTATTACAAATCTCTAACTCAGTTTGTTCAGTGTTGCAAATATGCTTTACACTATAACCATACTGCCCAAGATCATTTTTGCTATATGTCCATTTATTGTAAACTAAAGGCAATCCACACACTAAAATTCCATAGCAACTACTACTCCACTCTAAAAAACACATCTTGCATCAGGCCTACCGCCCCTGGACTCCTTTCACTCTCCATTACTTCAAACTTCTGTGTGACAGCCTCCAGACTCTAGTAACAAAGCAATTTAGACTGAGAGGAAGAATGCGGCTCTGAAGATGTAATTGGTGCGCTGGGCTCTTGGATCTCTAAAGCACATTGGTGGGGATATTAGCTTTGAGTGCCTCCCCTCACAGGCAGGCCTCATTGTGATGGATTTGGAAGTAATGTGTCCATTCACCTGTGAAATGCAACCAGCCGGTTTACACTGGACCTGCAGATATGACATATTGAGCTGGGATATACAAACAGTCTGACTCTGGAGAAACAAACACACTGTCAGAGTGTTTGCAGTCAGGCACATTAGACAAATGCAGTATAATTACCTACTGGGAGTGTAACAGGGAAGATATATTTTAATGCATAGATATAAAGTAAGTGAGTAATTTATGCTACTCTAGCATCACCAATGTCTACTTACACTGAATCCGGAAAGTATTCACAGCGCTTCACTTTTCCAGATTTTGTTGTTACAGCCTTATTACAAAAAGGATTAAATTAATTATTTTCATCAAAATTCTACAAACAATAACCCATAATGACAATGTGAAGTGAAACATGTTTGTTTGAAACATTAGCAAATTTATTTTAAAAAAGTATAATAAAATAAATGAGAAAATCACATGTACATAAGTATTCACAGCCTTTGCCATGACACTAAAAACTGAGCTCAGGTGCATCCTGTTTTCACTGATTACTCTTGAGATGTTTCTACAACTTGATTGCAGTCCATGTGCTAAATTCAGTTAATTGGCCATGATTTTGAAAGGCACACACCTGTCTATATATGGTCACACTGTTAACAGTGCATGTCAGAGCACAAACCAAGCCATGAAGTCCAATGACTGTCTATAGACCTCAGAGACAGGGTTTTATTGAGGCACAGATCTGGGGAAGGGTACAGAAACATGTCTGCAGCATTGAAGGTTCACAGAAGCATGTAGACACTTAATGAAATCATTTTGGCACAACCATGACACTTCCTAGAGCTGGCTTCCTGGCCAAACTTAGCAATTGACGGAGAAGGATCTTGTCTGGTGACCAAGAACCTGATGGTCACTCTAGTTGAGCTCCATGATTATATATACAGATGGGAGAAACCTCCAGAAAGACAAACATCACTGCAACACTCGACCGATCATGGCTTTATGGCGGTGTGGCCAAACTCAATCCTCTTCTCATTGTAGACGCATGAAAACACATTTAGAATTTGCAAAAAAATAAAAGCACCTAGAGGACCATCTAGGTATAGATACAGCATATAACCCTCTAGAGGACTCTGATAAAAAAAGAGGTGAAGAGGCAAGGAAAAGAATGGTAGATAATTACCAAATGATGATGATCAAAGCTTGTCGCATCATACCCATAAAGACTTGAGGCTGTAATTAGTTCCAAAGGTGCTTCAACAAAGTACTGAGCAAATGCTGTGAATACTTTTTTTATTTCCTTTTTATAAATATGCAAAGATTTCAAACAAATATTCTTTCAATAATATATACATATATATATATATATATATATATATATATATATATATATATATCAGCTATTTGTGAAGGCATTATTCCTATTTTTTATTTGGTTTAACTTATCTAAAACTGATAATAAAAACTATATGTAGACATATATACAAACTAATAAAAGTAACAAAACAATACAATTACTAAATCATTAAAAATAAAACTGGAAATATAAAAAACAAAAACTAATTAAAAATATTTTTTCCTGCAAGTTTCTTATCACCATTTAATCAGACTGCAACGATGTTGATCGTTTAGATATTTCTTATGTATATATTCAGTCACAAGTCTCCAAGAGCTGCAGATGTCTGTTGGATGTTTTAGTGTGATTGCCGTTAATTGCTTACACAAGTCTCTCAGGCGCTTGAATCCCTTATTATAGCTGCATGAGGCCTGCAAACACACTTACATACATGCACTTGAACACAATCACATGCATTTCGACCAAAATAAATATATAAATCACAATCAGAAGTATTCACATTTGCCTGTCCTCCCAAGACACTGCTTATCGTTATTTATCAAGTGTTTCATTTTTGGGTACAAATACGATTGGTAAATTGCCACAGTTAGAATTCTGTGGAAACTTGCTCTGGGTCGAGGAGCGGAATTAATAAATCATATTTATTCATACATAAATAAAACTGGATGCAAATAAGCAGGTCTGGGATCTTTGTAAACCAGCAAGAGATTTGCCCCGTCAATATTTAAATAGCTCACACACATCAGTCAGCCTGAGAAGTCTGTGATAGAGTTTGACGGTGAAGATTCCTCGATCGGTAGACTTGTTGTCTGTCTGAAACCCCATCAACTGACAAATAAGGACTAGCATATATAATCTTATAAATGAGTATGCATATATTATCTCTTGAGCCACTAAATGCACACACAACTATCTCCCTTCATGATCTCACAGAGCTGTAATCAAATACACTCTGCAATACCTGAGAGGCATAATTTATTTCCCATCATACAGATAATATTATTAGATAAGACAATTTGAAAAGTAACATTGGACAGGGCATTAAAACTTTAATATTATAGGATACATGTTTTAGATGGCATCAAGTATTCCATTGTATCCTAAAATTCAATACAATTGCCATTGGCTAGTACTTTTTATTAGTTTATCTGACAGACTATATAGTCAAATATGCTGTGCAGCCAGTGATGTGAATAGGAATAATTTGATAAATGTGGTGTAAAGACACGAAAATCTCTGACTCAATGATTGGCAAGCTAGACCGCAATCTCGATCAAAACTTAATCAAATATGAGAGTAATTTACTCGCAGAGGGTTGCATACGCTGTATTATTTTTTGTTTTGTTTTTAATGTAAACGCATTGGTTATGTATGATTAACATGAATGGACATATCCTACAAAAAAGTTCAAGCATGAAACTCTTTTATTAATTAAAAATGTAACTATTTATATAATTTGAGGTAAACAGTTCAATGATTCATTTTATATGTGATTTTAAAGAATAATGGGGCGATATAACATTCTTAGCAAGATCTCACCTCATTCTCACCAGTTAATCCACGATCTCTTAAAGAGATTTTACGCTATGCCAAACTGAGTGAGTGTTTTGAAAAAAAAAAGAGCAAACGTTCAGGTGTTACCCTCAGGATTGTGCTGAGCAGAATATAGCCCTGCAATTGAATTTTTCCCTCCTGTAATGAAATGCCAACAGGTTGCGTTTTTTTATTGCAGCATTAGTTCTTTTCCCACATGCATCTAAAACAAACAGTAATAACAAACAGAGGCATGCAACGCTATTAGCAACAGGTAAGGATAACCTACAGGTGTAGTCACTGTGGGGATTATTACTGATCACATGTGTGTATGCATTTTCATGATAATTTTTGCCATTATGTGAACACAGCTGCACTGCCAGAGTTGTTCTAAAGGTGAAAAATATGGATAGTGTTCTGGATCATCTATTTAAGTTTAAAGGTGTCCTATTATGCTTTTTCACTTTTTGAATTTAGTCAGTGTGTAGAGTGTATTTTTGGGCATAAATATATACAAAGTTACAGATCTCAAAGTTCACTCCAAAGGGAGATCTTTTTGTATTTATTTTTTATCCCTTTTCAAGAACTACAATGAACGGCTCGTTTTGACTACATACTTTTTTCCGGGTGTTGTGATATCACAAAGCGGCCCATTAGAATATCATTCAAATAAATCCACCTATGGAAATTCGAATGGTTGGGGGATGGGGAGGGGAGAGGTTGTAGTTAGAGCACTCGATTGAGTGCATCAGACAAGACGATGACAAAGAAGAAGTGCTGCTGTTGCGTCAAGTTTTCGCAAGTTACTATACATGCACCTGAATAATTATGTATGTAAATATGTACAATTTTATAAATTGTTGGCCTTCATCAAACCCGGAACTAATCGAGCCGTTTGTGCCAGGGGTTGTGGCTAGAAGGGATACAGCTCCGACTGGAAATTAACAATGAAATAAATGTTCTACCTATTATATTGTGTTTTATTAACGCCTACACCTACCCAAACCCTAAACCCATACCCCTTACAAGAATGGAACATTTTTAATTATCGTTGTATAGTGTGACAAAAAGTATGCTGTATTGATGTGCGCATGCCCAGTAGCGCCATACTTATCCCTTATAGCTGTGCCAGGCTGGGAAGAGAGGTATTGTAAAATGTATATTATGTGAAAAATAATGTGTTTTTCAAACCACCAAGCATGAGAGCATGTTTTAGTATGCTCCAAAACAAAATCAAAACTTTGTAAAATAGCATAATAGGACCCATTTAATGTTTGTAGTGATCATAATTATGATACCTAGTCATGTAGCTTACTTTAAAATATAGTTGTAATTGTAACATTCTAAGACAGTTAAATTCAATTATTTGCCTTATTTAAAGGTGGGGTAAGCGGTTTCTGGTAGACAATGTTGACATTTGAAATCACCAAAACAAACACGCCCCTACCCCAAAAGGGTCTCGCCCCTATTTTGATTGCTCTGCCCCACACATACTGTACGGAGGGCCGCATTAAGACCTCACTGGGCCCCGGAGATATTACTTACTGCAGGGCCCCCCATCACAATAATTATATATATATATATAGCTTTAAATATTATTTTTATTCTATCAACATTTTTGATGCACTGAAATGTCATAATTCTTGTTAATAATTATAATATAACAAAAAAATAATACTAGCCTAAATAAAAACAAGCTTACTGAAGACAAGTAAATAGTCACGAATGCCAAGAGAACAAAGATACATAACAAATCGACCTACTTGGAAAAACTTAAAGGACTGAATAAAAAACATTATATTGTATAAAGTAAGTTTACAAATAGACTGAATAGTCTTCACTGTATAGACTCAATATAGATTAATTCTTATTTAACCAAAGTGATTCAGTCAAGGACATGGAGTGATTTTCTTTCTGATGTTTGATTCGGCAACAGCAGCTATATTAGGCTGCATTCGAAGAATAGTCCACCCAAAAAATTTAAATGCTGTTGTTTTTCTTAACCTGTATGAGTTTCCTTCTGCTGAACGCAAGATAATATATTGGGAACAATACTGGTAACCAAACAGCTGCTGCGTGACTTTCATAGTATGAAAAAACAATAAGAAAAAAAAAACACTATTGAAGTCAATGGGGACCAGAAACCTTCTGGTTATGAACATTCTTCAAAATATATTTTTATATTGAGGTGAACAAAGAAATGAATACAGGTTCAGAACAACTCGAGGCTGAGTAAATGACAGTATTTTCGTTTTTGGGTGATCTATCCCTTTAAAATCTCATCATACAATTCCATGAACTCACATAGCCTGCTACACTTCACATGCATTCTTAATCTTTAACTATAATGTTCATGTAAGACAAAAATGACTGTTTACGAGGATACTCGCAAGGACGGGAATGTTGACACATAACTATGTACATTTGAACATTCAAGTTCAAGGCGCGAAAAAAATAACTCAAGTTTAGGCAGGTGCTTTATGCGCAGATGCATGCCGCGTGTTTTAGGCTGTAATGCATGCATTTGCCAAAATGAATTCTGCCCCGCTTCTTAATGTCCCTGAACAGTTAATTTTGTTATTACACCACAATGTTTAAAATTAGTTTAAATGATAAGTTAACAGCATGACGCGCAAAACGATTGACATATGTCTACCGTATTATTTATCAACTCAAAAGTGAATATAGGCCTATAGAGTTTGTTCAAACACAACAAGCAATATCCCTTTAAGAATCCAGCGTACCGCCGGCGGGACGCCTAGTGGTGACGGTAAAGTCGTCAGAAACAAAAACTCAAAAAAAAAGAGTTGAACGTCATATATCCATGGAAAGCTGAGATTCTTGTGATTTCAACTATGTAAACTATTTCAACTATGCATTTTAAGATACAATTAACACAGCAAGTACAATCAGTGTCTTTATCAGACCACTTTTTGTTGAGATAGTACAGACATACATAGGAATAGCACAGTAGGGATGCACTATAACACCAATATAAGAAAAAAAACAAAAATTAAATAATGTAATATATACAGAAATAGAAATATAGGAAAAAAAATGTATTTAGATTATAAATTATAAATATATGTAATTTTAAAAGTGTACACATTTTGGATTCTATAAATAAATGTCACTATAATGTGTTTATGCTTCAGTTACTATGTGTCAGCAATTATTGACCGTGAATCTGGATGAGAAATTGAATAACTCTAAGTGTAACCTTTCATTAGAGCCCAAAATGATGACTGTACATTAAAGCATTCAAGATTTACAGCATTGTATGTGTCGTTGGTTACAAAGGGTCGTTTGAAGTCTCCCAAGTGTAATTTTTTTGGAAGCGTCTAGACATAAAATTAGATAAACGTGTAAAACACTAATTTTCTAATATATTGTTTATCAAATGGTAAATTTGGCTTGGTAAGGCTTCATTCTGTGATCCCAATGTATTTTCCAGCTCATACCTCCCAGCTATAGTCATCTGTAGGCTTCTATTTACAAAACAAATGCAGGCAGAATTATTTTTGTCTTTTTTTAGTGTATTCAAAGTGCTATTACTCAATATCAGTAAGACTTACAGTGATTCTGACTGTTGAGAAACAAACGTCAGCGTGTCACCTTTCAAAGGAAACCAACACCATGCATATCATCCAAATGGCCCAAGAACAGCATGCAATTTTCTTTGGGTATGCCTTTTTTAGGCGTTTTAGGCAAATTTGACAGGAATCGTAAATGGATATACATCCATCAAGTTAATAATCAAACTAACCTAAAATCTGTGGCGACGATGATGTTATGTTTCTATCTACTTCATGTGTCCGTTCCACTTGCTGTTCCACAACTTCCACTCCATCATCAGCTTTAGTAACATATTCTGATAGCTGGGGATTTTACTGACTAACTCGTGTTCTTTCCTCTCACCTCATTCTTCTTTTTAGAATTGCCCCTTAATTGCCCTGTTAATTTTGAGTTAAGCTGCTGTGTTTCTGCACATTGTTGTGTAATGGGTTGCGAAAATGCCATGTATGAGTTTCATGAAAACAGTGACACCCCCCCATATATGTGGATTTGTATATACCTGTTTTTTATTTGTACAAAATTAGATTTTTTTTCATTAAAAAAAGGTACAACTGTATATCTTTGTGGCATTACACCACCATGCCAATAGATGGCATCAGGCGCTCGTGGAAGACGCAATAGATTTATTTCCTCCTGGTCGGCAGGCTCAGTAATAAACTGACTGCCGCTGTGGAAAGACGTAACTTCTGTCTTCTCGTGTTTTTCACAGGTATGAATATATTTCATTAAAATGTTAATTTAATTGTATTTGTGCAAATCGAAATGTGTAATACAAAGAGTTTAGGTGAGTTTTTAAGTGTAACGTAGACTAACTATCCATACACACCGATGTTCCGTATAGATTAACTTACCTTTGACCGGCGATCGCTGAATAAATACTTCTGGGTCGTACATAAAAAATACATCTGGATTGATGAATATTATGTTATCACAAATTGTTAAATAAGTTACCTTTTGTTTGAATAATTGCTTTGAAATGGGAATATTTAAACATCAATCGTGGGCGATGACCACTTGGCGCCACCCTCCGCCTGAGAGATGTGCAGCAGGCGCTGTTTGCTCATCATCCTGCGTTCAGAGATGATGTTTAACTTATATTCATAAAGGATAAGTCAACGTTAACTTACCAGTTACATGACATTTATGTTTTAACGTTTTAAATGGTCATACTTTAAATTAAACATGAACTAAAAGTCAATTGATTGGAACGTTACTTCATAAAAAATTAAGTTATGCAAACATAAAAATAACTTATATTCAGGATATTCAGACATAAGTTATTAAAATAAGGTTATGCAATTTTCATTCAAATAATAATAATATTAATTTTTATAAAAAATAACAACAATACAACAACAAGAACAAATTTCATAAAATGTTGTGTGCGAGGGGACATTGTGGAGAAGCAGTTTTCAGCTCTCGACTGCTGTCACAGTCCAAAATGTCAAGGCTGGGTTCTGCAAGGCTGGCATCTTTCCTCTGTCCAGGGCTGCTGTGGACACAACCCAGGTAATTTTGACATGAATACAATGATAATTAATCCTCTAAGCTACTTGCATTTCTTTTCAAGTGTATTAATGAGTTTTACATGCATTTAATTTTCTTAGGTGGTGAGAGTGCTCCCATCTGCAGATGGAAGTGATTTTTGAATCAGTTTAGTGTTACATGTACATAGTTGTAAACACTAAATGTAAATCGTGCACAAAGAAATGCAACATGCTAATTTCTAGTAATGGTATTTTTTAATCAATTTAGTGTTGAATGTAAATAGTAGTAAACAAACACACACACACACACACACACACACCTGATCATTTATGTGTTGTAGTCACATTGGTTAATCATTAAATGGCTGTACCTGGAAAGGCTGTACCGGAGCTCGATAAGAAATAAAGCGCAGATATGTTGTTCTGAAAGGACCTCCGGAACGGGATATTGTTAGACCGCCTGCTCCCGTTCGAATTGCACCAGAGTTACCGACCGTTACCGCGTTGTAATCGGGAAATTAATCCCACAGGGCAAGAAATCTGGTCGGGACAAACGAGGCAATGCAGACCTAGACTGCTGTGATGCACGGCTCTCGTTCGTTCAGTGCACTGCAATGAGCAGCAGCGTTCAGTTTTAATTGTAGTGTCCTCTAACTGAACAAAATTATTTTATTACTATAAAAAATAAATCTAAACGACGATGAGGGACGGTGCCGCGGTGGGCAAGTTACGTAATGGTGTTGCGGCTTAACACCGGTATAACCGTCATCACCATCTATCGCGGCAAGCCTAGTGTGGAGGCGGTACTTTTCCCCACTTTTCTCAAAAAATAATGGTCCAAAAGACACCAATCAAAGTGTGGTCTGTCCAATGGGTATTCTCCCAGAGAATGATCACACAAACATGCTTTTTTTTGCTTTCAACAACGGAGGAGTGGTCGCCGGCATGCGGTGAAGGGCGAAAAGTGTACGGAACATTTGTTAGTGTACGTTATCCAATTTAAAAAAGAGTTTTAATTCACTGAATAATATAAAACAAGGCTGAAGAGTGAGTTAAATCGTGTTTCGGCCTGATTTATGTTGATTGAGATTAGAAAAAAATATTTATCAGACTGAAATATTGAGTCTATGCCATCCGTTATATCGGTTAAGTGTGTTTTAAGAATTACGTTTCTCCGTCTATGTTGTATACACGGTTCGGTCGCCATTTTGAGTGTTCAGCACATGCGTTGTTTCAGTGTGCGCATGTATGAGCTAAATGGAATACAAGAAAATAATTATATGAAATTATTAGTTCAAGTGAAATTAAATCTAAACTTTTTGTGTTGTGAAATCTGGTCTTTAAGACTTTCGGTATCTTCATAATTGGTGTTTAATTTGTGATTTTATTATTTTTGCACTCATTGTAAACTGTAATTGTTATTAGAAATGTATCTCAGATTCTCAGTATATATATCTCTTTGTATATCCATATCAACTTATATGTATCTATATATTTTCTCATACAAGTATACACTATATTATAGTCAAAGGTGTATTTTGCATACTTATCAAGTGGACTCATGGATTTGTTGTTTAAATTGTATTTCACAAAATGCACTTTGTGAGTGTTGAGTTTTGAAATGTTGAATTCTTTTCAGAATTTATAAAGAAATTATTACAGTAATAAAGTGACTGCCGCTGTGGAAATATGTAAATTCTGTCTTGCGTTTTTCACAATGTATTCACCAATCTGCAGTGCATAACGCCTGTGTGTCCTTTGCTACTGGCCCAGATATCCCCTAGGTCTGAGGCCGGTAACAGTTGCATGAAGAACGCATCCACAAAAGGAGTTCATTCAGAGCCGCACAGACACGTTCACTTGTGCACTCGAGGCATTTTGTGCAGATAGCCTGTAAAGTCGTAACAGAAATAACGAAGCGTATGACACCTCTCTTGCAACATGTTTAGCTATCACAGATATTATACTTAGCTTTTTTGGCTTCTGATCGCAAATGCAGCCAAACTTTGGGACGCTTAGATTAGCGAGCAAGGTCCTGGCAGATTGTTAGTTCACACCGGTCCTCACAGATGAATAAAAAAAAAGCGCACAGGAATCGATAGGCGGAATCAAAGTTTTAATTTGACAACAAGTTTCCGATTCCTGACCTTAATATCCGATTCTGGAATCTGAATCGATTTTCGATTCCCAACCCTAATTTCCGATTCTGGAATCTGAATCGATTTTCGATTCCCAACCCTAATTACAACTCATTTGAATCTCATGCGATTACTGTAATAGCTCCCATAAAACTCCAGATTGTGGTAATTTACCATCACCCTGGCCAAATTCTAGCCACCTTCCTAGAGGAGCTGGACGGGCTGCTGTCCTCTTTCGTGGAGGGTGGCACTCCACTCTTAGTCTTTGGCGATTTCAACATTAATCTAGAAAAGCCTTATGCTACAGACTTCTATTCACACCTAACTTAATTTGATCTCAAACGCCTTACCACTACTAGCACGCAGAAATCAGGCAACAAACTTGATTTAATTTACACACGCGATTTTACTGCAGATAACATTCTGGTTCAGCCACTACATATCTCAGACCATTTCTTCATTAAATTTGCATTACATTTTGCTACCCGGGTGCCACCAGCCCCCTTACCGGTTACTTTTAGACGAAACCTATGCTCCCTTTCTCCCTACCATATTTTCTCTGTAGTATCATCCTCTCTTCCCTCACCTACCCATTTCTCATCTCTAGATGTGAATGCAACTACTGACACTTTATGCTCTACCTTAACCTCTTGTCTAGACGACATTTTTTCTCTCTCCTCCAGGCCAGCACGGACTGCCCCATTCTATCCCCTGGTTATCTGACGTTCTTTGTGAACATCGAATCAGACTCCGAGCGGCAGAGAGAAAATGGCGAAAATCAAATAATCCATCAGACCTGGGTAGGTATCAATCCTTCTTCGCTGAAATCCACACTGCCAAATCCTCACATTTCCACAACAAGATCAACAGCGCTCCAGACATGCGTAATCTCTTCAGAACATGTAATTCTCTCTTCTGTCCTCCTTCACCACCTCCCACCACTTCTATAAAAGCGGATGACTTTGCCACTTTTTTCACAGACAAAACTAGAACAATCAATACTCAGTTTTCACCTCCACACACACAGGACCTCCAACCAACATAATCCACTGATCAAACTACCATCATCTCCTTCTGTCCCCTCACTAAGGCGGAAGTATACAAATTTCTCCTCTCCAGCCATCTTACAACATGTGATCTAGGCCCAATTCCCTCGCACCTTCTCCAAACAATCTCTCCCACATTCTTACCAGCACTCACATGTATTATCAACACATCCCTCCTCACAGGCATCTTCCCCACTGCGTACAAGCAGGCTCAGGTAACCTCACTGCTCAAAAAAAACCTACATTAAACTCTTATCTTATAGAAAACTACAGATCTGTCACTCTCTTTCCATTCATAGCCAAAGCACTCGAACGAGTTGTCGAACGAGACTGTGCTACTTTCAGTCACTGAAGCCCTGCAAATTGCAAAAACCGATTCAAAATCATCAGTCCTCATTCTGCTGGATCTACCTGCTGCTTTTGACATTGTCAATCATCAGATCCTCCTGTACACCCGCTCATCACTGGACATTACTGGTATTCAACTTCGCTGGTTTGAATCCTATCTCACTGGTCGGTCTTTCAGGGTGGCCTAGGGAGGGGAGGTATCCAAAGCACATCAATTGTTTACTGGGGTTCCCCAGGGTTCGGTTCTTGGACCCCTCCTCTTCTCCACATACACTACATCACTGGGTCCCAGGCACATGGCTTCTCCTACCATTGCTACGCTGATGACATAAAGCTCTATCGCTCTTTTCAACTAGACAATCCAACGGTAGCTGCATGGATCTCAGGCTGCCTGGCAGACATCTTGGCATGGATGAAAGAACATCACCTACAACTCAACCTGGCAAAGACTGAGCTTCTTGTCTTCCTTCCCTGCCACTCCAACTCTACAGCATGATTTCACGATTCAGTTTGTTTCATCAAAAATTACACCAGTAACTTCGGTCAGAAATCTTGGTGTAATCTTTGTTGACCAGCTGACGTTTTCACATTGCAAAGACTGCTCGATCTTGCAGGTTTGTACTACACAACATCAGAAAGATCAGTCCTTTTCTGGCAGAGCATGCTGCACAAATTCTTGTCCAGGCCCTTGTCATTTTCTAGGCTGGACTACTGCTATGCTCCTCTGGCTGGACTTCCATAAAACACAATGAAACTTTTAAAAATTATTCAGAATGCAGCGGCATGACTGGTTTTCAATGAGCCCAAAAGAGCCCATGTTACACCTCTTTATCTCCTTACACTGGCTACCAGTTGCAGCTCGCATCACGTTCAAGACACTGATGCTTGCATATAGAGCAACCACAGGCTCAGCTACCGCCTACTTCCACTCACTATTACAAATCTACATCTCCTCCAGAAGTCTGAGATCTGCGAGTGAGCGACGCAGGGTACAATCTCAGAGAGGCTCAAAATCACTCCCAAGAACATTCTCTTTCACCATTCCTGGCTGGTGGAATGATCTTCCCACCCCTATCCGGAATGCTGGATCCCTGTCAATCTTCAAGCAACAACTGAAAACTCATCTCTTTCGACACTACTTGACTTCATCTTAAAAAAAAAACATATTTCTATTTATCTTCATCTCCTTCCCTTGCTAGCTTGTTCTTATTAGAACAATGTCTGAGACTTGGTATTACGAGCACTTCCTCTGTCTGTTTTGTCAGTTTGCCTCATCAAAATGAATCGCTTTATGTATTCCCCAATTGTAAGTAGCTTTGGAAAAGTGTCTGCAAAATGACTAAATGTAATCAAACTGGCTTTAGAGGAATTGAGGCATTGGTAGGAGGGTGCACAACACCCATTCACCGTCCTCACAGACCACAAGAACCTACTTCCTACTTCCGGCTTTGCTACCGTTCGGACGCTCTTGCTATTGCTCTGCGCTTTGCTCCCTATTTTTGTTCTTTTCTCAGATCTTTCTAAGATTTTTACTTCAGCAGATCAGCACAGTGCTCAAACAACACATTTTTTGGAAAAAAGGACTCTTTGCCTCCCACTGCCAGCAGTTTACATTCCGGAGACCGATAAATACAGCTGTCTACATTCAAACAGATGAGAGAAAATGCCTACTTGCTGCACAAACTGCCACAAACTTCTACAAAGGATTGTGGTTCTTGAAACAAAGTTATTTGCTGGACTTCCAAAACAGACGGAACATACAGCAGGCGGTCACCACGGACCCCTCAGCATACAGCCGGTGAGTCCTGTGAATCTAGTGAATCTCAACAGTTTATACCAAGTGTAGAGGAACAAGCGAAACTGATCGACGGACTAATCGATGGCACAAACAGGGAGCGAGACCCAAAGGCTCTCGAGACACCAGATTGTCACGAGTATCTCGTATTGCTGCTGTAGCATCCTCTACCCCAGATACGGCTATGACAAGACTTGTAAGCACTGGTATTCTACAACCCCTATACATCTTGAGAACAGATTTGAAGCATTGATGAATGTGGATGAGGAATCCCAAAATATGACAAAACTCGGATCGAATCAGCCAGCAGCTAACATTGCTACTAACAGGCGCTCAAGGTCGAGCAGACAGCGGCATTCAGCTCAAAGCGCAGCCGAGCCCAGGACTCTGATAGTGGGCGACTCTATTATTAGAAACGTCAGTAGCAGGACTGCTACTACCTGCTGCTTTCCTCAAGCAACCGTTTCTGATGTGAACAAGGAACTTGAGCATTGTGATGAAGCACAAGACTGCAAATCGAGTCATCATCCATGTGGGAAGAATGATATTCGGAAAAGGCAGTCAGAAATGCTAAAGCAAGATTTCAGTGAACTCTTTGAAACACTTCAAAGACTTGAAGTTCAGTCGTTCATCAGTGGACCACTCCCAGCGAGGGAACTAACATGTTTTCACGGTTGCTTGGACTGAATACATGGCTACAAAGAACCTGCAGTACAAAAGGAGTCAACTTCATCGACAACTTCAATATTTTCTGGGGACACAGACAACTGTTTAAACTGGATGGTCTCCACCCAAACAAACTTGGTGCAAGAGTGCTAAAGGACAATTTCTATTTCTCCCTTCGTCATCCTTCAGTGGTGTGTGTCAATCCACTCACACAGTCACCTGGACAGAATATGAGTGACCACAGGACTTCATATCAGCTTCCGAGTCATTATGTGGTTGAAGAATCCCACAAGGATACTGATAACGCCACACAGCCAAAACAACCACTGCTCATGGACATCCCGGCTGAGCCCTGCCCACAGAGCTCATCACATGCAGACTGTGACGTATCACAACAGCTCCAAGACTCAGCACCCAAGGACAACTTTCTGGAAAACAGCCTGGGATGCCATGACAACACATTACAGTCACCGGAAACATCAGAGCTAGAGCCCCGCTCACCAGACACTCTATCCCTCTCTCCAGCACCTGGACAGAATATGCCTCGCTCACCAGACACTCTATCCCTCTCTCCAGCATCTCCACTTCTAAGCTTTTCACAGAAAATGGAGGAATTGGTGTATGCTGGGACCAAACTCTGCAAGCCCGCAGATATCAACTAAAAACGGCGGGCCCCCCAACCACCAAAGACGGCAGGCTCAGCTCTCCCGCCTCCTCCTGTGAGAGCTCTCCGACCGCTGCCACAACGCAAGGGCCCAAACCCTCCTCCATCTGCTGTAGGTGAACCAAAAACAACTGATAACAGCTCTCAGTGATATGTGTCGGGTCCCGCTATATTAGCAACAACATTCACGACGTTTACAAAACAAGCGGGAACCCAGTATGCCTGTAGCCTTCTCTATCTCTGTTTTATCACGTGATAGAAGGTCTAAGGCCTTCAAAAGCTGACCCATCTAATCTAAGGCCTGTTATGCATCAGTCTAAGATTGCTGTAGAGACAAAATTTAATTCCATCAAGTTAGCATTTTTAAACACTCGCTCACTAAAAATAAATCATTTGTGATCAATGATTTAATAACCACAAACAACCTGGATTTTATGTTTCTAATTGAAACATGGCTAGAAGACAACTGCAGTGCAACAGTCCTCACTGAAACAGCCCCTCCTAACTTTAATTTTATAAGTGTCTGCAGGACTGTCAGGAGAGGTGGAGGTGTAGCTGCTCTGTTTAAAGATGTTTATCAATGCAAGCAAGTGTCATTTGGTCAGTACTTGTCTTTTGAATATCTAGGTATTGTGCTGAAAGGTGCCCCACGCATTCTGTTTATCATCATTTACAGGCCTCCAAAATACTCCCCAGCCTTTGTTGAAGAGTTCACAGAACTGTTATCAATGATTTCCTCAGAGTTTGACTGTTTTGCTATTGCAGGATTTTAATATTCACATAGACAATGCTGAAATCAAAACTACAAAAGAAATTATAACTGTTTTAAACACTTTTGACCTGATTCAGCATGTGCACGGACCGACACACAATCGTGGACACACTCTAGATTTACTCATCAGTAGAGGTCTAAACATTTCATCCATTGTCATTAAGGATGTAGCTCTGTCTGATCACTTCTGTATTTTCTTTGATATATTGATCTCTGTCACCACTGAATCTAGATCTGTCTCTGTCAGAAAGAGATGCATTAATGAGAACACTAGTGTGCTATTTATGAAGGCAATATCTTTAACACCAAGCATTTCTGCAGACTCTGTTGATCTTCTCCTGGATTCATTTGACTCAAAAGTTAAGAATGTTATTGATGATATTGCACCGATAAAGGTCAGCAAGAAGAATGGCAGACAAAAATCATTTTGGAGAAAATCAACAGCAGTTCAGAATATGAAAAGACAATGCAGAAAAGCTGAGCGGATGTGGCGGAAGACGAAACTAGAAATACACTATAGCATCTATAAAGACAGCCTTCATGCTTTCAATTTGGAACTAGCCACAGCTAGACAGACCTTCTTCTCAAACCTTATAAACAGTAATTTAAACAACACTCGCACTCTTTTTGCTACTGTTGAGAGACTGACAAACCCCCCAAGTCAGATTCCCAGTGAAATGCTCTCTGACAGCAAATGCAATGAGTTTGCTTCCTTCTTTTCAGAGAAGATCAGTAATATCAGGAAGGAGATTGGCACATCTTCCTGTAATACAGAGGTCACAAAGATTCGACAGCAATCTCAAAAGAAGTGACTATGTCTGTTTTAAAACAATTGATAGCAAAATTTTGGAAGAAATAGTACAGCATCTCAAATCGTCAACCTGCTATCTTGACACACTTCCCACATCTTTTTCAAAAGTGTGCTTAACTGTTTAGAAGCAGATCTCTTAGAAGTGGTGAACACCTCACTTCTCTCTGGGACTTTTCCAAACTCCCTGAAAACTGCAGTTGTTAAGCCCTTCTGAAAAAGCGCAATCTTGATAACACCATGTTGAGCAACTATAGACCAATATCAAATCTTCCTTTCATAGGTAAGATTATTGAAAAGGTAGTTTTAATCAGCTGAACAACTACTTAAACTCAAATGGATACCTGGATAATTTTCAATCTGGTTTCGCGTGCATCACAGCACAGAGACAGCACTCATTAAGATAATAAATGATATTCGCTTTAATTCTGATTCTGGCAAAATATCAGTGCTGGTACTACTAGATCTTAGTGCTGCGTTTGACACTGTCGATCATAACATACTTCTAGAGACTGGAAAACTGGGTCGGGCTTTCTGGGATGGCACTCAAATGGTTCAGGTCATACTTAGAAGGAGAGGTTATTTTGTGAGTATAGGAGAGAATAAGTCTAAGTGGACGTCCATGACATGTGGAGTCCCACAAGGCTCTATTCTTGCACCGCTCTTGTTTAGCCTGTATATGCTCCCACTAAGTCAGATAATGAGGAAGAACCAAATTGCCTATCACAGCTATGCTGATGATACCCAGATCTACCTAGCCTTATCTCCAAATGATTATAGCCCCATTGACTCCCTCTGCCAATGCATTGATGAAATTAACAGTTGGATGTGCCAAAACTTTCTTCAGTTAAACAAGGAGAAAACTGAAGTCATTGCATTTGGAAACAAAGATGAAGTTCTCAAGGTGAATGCATACCTTGACTCTAGGGGTCAAACAACTAAAAATCAAGTCAGAAATCTTGGGGTGATTCTGGAGACAGACCTTAGTTTTAGTAGTCATGTCAAAGCAGTAACTAAATCAGCATACTATCATCTCAAAAACATTGCAAGAATTAGATGTTTTGTTTCCAGTCATGACTTGGAGAAACTTGTTCATGCCTTTATCACCAGCAGGGTGGATTATTGTAATGGTCTCCTCACCGGCCTTCCAAAGAAGACCATTAGACAGCTGCAGCTCATCCAGAACGCTGCTGCCAGGATTCTGACTAGAACCAGAAAATCTGAGCATATCACACCAGTCCTCAGGTCCTTACACTGGCTTCCAGTTACATTTAGGATCGATTTTAAAGTACTTCTACTTGTTTATAAGTCGCTCAATGGCCTAGGACCTAAATATATGTCAGATATGCTCACTGAATATAAACCTAACAGACCACTCAGATCATTAGGATCGAGTCAGTTAGAAATACCAAGGGTTCACACAAAACAAGGGGAGTCCGCTTTTAGCTATTATGCCGCCCGCAGCTGGAACCAGCTTCCAGAAGAGATCAGATGTGCTAAAACATTAGCCACATTTAAATCCAGTCTCAAAACTCATCTATTTAGCTGTGCATTTGTTGAATGAGCGCTGTGCTACGTCCGAACTGACTGCATTGTATTTTATGTATAATCATTTTCTATTTAACTGTTTTAAATCTCATTTTAAATCAATTTCTATATCATTTTAAAACTCCTTGTTTTATTATTTTTAACTTCTTGTTTTTATTGCTGTGAATGATTATTTCACTTTCTTTTATGTAAAGCACTTTGAATTACCAATGTGTATGAAATGTGCTATACAAATAAACTTGCCTTGCCTTGCCTACAATATCTGCCTGATGCTAAAAGACTTGATCCTCGACAGGCCAGGTGGGTGCTGTTTTTCACCCACATCAACTTCACGATCTCCTCTCGTCCAGGTCCCAAGAATGTAAGAGCGGATGCTCTCTCCCATCTCCAATCCCCAGAAGAGGTTTGCGAGGAACCAGAAACGATCATTCCAAAGGAAATTATCGTCAGCCCCATCCAGTGGAATCCTGAGTCAGACACCTGCTCCAATGTCTCCACACCTACTCCGCCGGGCTGTCCACCTGGTTTGCAATACATCACCAGAGCACAATGCACTCCACTTACTGTGCACACATCTCTGGGCACTGGTCACCCTTTGGGCCAACGGCACTCTCTCGTTGCTGAAGGATCGCTTCTGGTTGCCCAATATGGCCAGGGATGTGAGAAGGTTCGTGCAAGGCTATTCAGACTGTGCCATCTCCAAGAACCCACGTCATTTGCCATCAGACAAACTCCTCCCGCTGCCCATTCCCAACCGACCCTGGTCATACCTAGGAGTGAATTTCATCACTGATCTACCGGCCTCTGATGGTAATACCTGTGTCCTCGTTGTCATTGATCGATTCTCCAAATCCTATTGTCTGTTACCCCTCAAGGGTCTGCCCACAGCCATGGAGAGAACTATGCTTACGTTTAATAAGTTTATCTGTTATTATGGGATCCCTGAAGATATAGTCTCTGATCGGGGACCTCAATTTATCTTCAAGGTATGGAAGGCCTTTTTTACCCTCCTTGGAGTGACCGTGAGCCTTTCGTCAGGACACCACCCCCAGTCGAACGGGCAGACGGAGAGGAAAATCCAGGAAGTTGGCCACTTCCTCCGAACCTTCTGCCATGGCAACCAGAACTCTTGGAACCAGTTCCTTGGCTGGGCCTAGTATGCGCAGAACTTACTTCGCCAGCCTTCAACTGGACTCACTCATTTCCAGTGCACACTCAGTTACCAGCCTCCAGAGAACCATCCAATGTTCCATCCATCGACTACTGGTTCCGAGAGAGTCTGGGACGCCGTTCACCATCAACTACAGCGGGAAGTGTGCAGGCGCAAGATGACAGCAGACCTTTCGAAGATCTGAATCTCCTAATTACCAACCTGGACAAAAGGTCTGGCTGTCAACAAGGGACATCCGTATGCACCTACCCTGCAGGAAGTTAAGTTCCAGATACGTTTGGCCCCTTCACCATCACCAAACAAATCAACCCAGTCATCTACCAGTTACAACTCCCTCCTCAATACAGAATTCATTATTCCTTCCATGATTCACTACTCAAGCTTTACCACTCTCCTGTATCTCCCTCCACAGAGCCTGGCCGACAGAGGAACCCCCTCTTCCTTTGATTCTGGAGGATGGCACCATGCACAAGGTCAACAAAATCTTGGACTCCCGGCGCCGTGGTGGTCAGCTGAAATACCTAGTGGACTGGGAAGTATATGGCCTGAAAGAACGGCCTTCAGTTCAAAGGAACATTTTTCATCACCCTCCATACTACTGCGCTTGTTCATTGAACTTATTTCTCACCTTCATCAGCTTCCCGCTGAATAACAGCAGAGCTCCCAGTAATCCATGTTTGTTTGCATCTGTGGCTCTGATAGGAATGTATTCACTTGATATAAAGTATTTTAAATACTATTCCTATTTTTAGATAACCATGTATCTTAATAAACCTTAAGTCTGACAGTTTCTGGCGGTTATTGTTGTATTTTCAACTTTTATTGTCTGTAACCTTAAGCTTGCATTGTTTACATTTAATTTTCCAGGGATCCCAAACACAAACATGATGAAGCTGTTCAGTAAAAAGCAAAAAAGTTCATAAATTGTTAAGAGGGATAAGGGCATCCTTTGAAATATTAAAAATATAAATATATGAAATATAAAAGTTATATATTGAAAAATAACCCTTTAAAGTGTATTGGTATGTTTGTAACATTATACAGACTATTAATTTTTCATAATTGATTTTAATATAGTTTAATTTACAATGTAAAAATGTAAATGTAACTGAAAGTAATTCAAAATATATCTAACATAAATATGTAACTCAATGTAATTATCTTCACAGATTGTAAGGACTTCCATCCATACTGTTGCAACACTGTACCAGACAGCACACCATACAGAACTGAAAATCAACGCAGTTCCTCCTGTACAGAGCTGCACTGGATGGAGCAGACCTGTCACAAACCTAGAATAATGTTAAGATAATTATCTAATGAATGACATAATTAATAAACTTTGATTAATAATATTAACATGCCCCATTAGTATGCCTAGAGAGTCAATACGGGTCCTGTCAGTGGACAGAGATGGTGGTCCTGTTTGCAAGAGAGTCCCCCGCTTCCATAGCGCCCCCAAGTGCCCGCACTTCCAGAGCACCCCCGAGAGTCTGCGGAAGCGCTAGCCAGAAGGCAGTAAATTAAGAGACGGTTACCAGGGTGATTTGAGTCTTTGATGATTTTGACAGCTCTGCTTGTGCAGTGTTTGAGGTAGATGTCCTGCAGAGAGCGGAGAACAGACCCTGAGATGTGCTCAGCTAAGCGCACAACTCTCTGCAGAACTTTAAAGTCCTGATTGGAGACGTTTCCGTACCACAATGAGATGCACTGAGTCAGTACACTTTCTATGGCCCCAGAATAGAAAGTTTTGCTAATGAGACCCTGAATTTCCTCAGTTGTCACAGATGGTACAGTCTTTGCCTGGCTTTATTCACCTGTGTGAATGTGTGTAGTCCAAGTCAGGTCCTCGGAGATGTTTACACCAAGGTACTTGAAGCTACTTACCCTTTCCACAGGGGTACCACTGATCATAAGAGGAGTGTACAATCAGCTCTTTAGTTTTGCTCACGTTCAGAGAGAGATAGACAGTTGTCCTGTCAAAAAGTCCCTCTACCTCATCCAAGTATGCGGTCTCATCATTGTTGGAAATGAGGCCCAGAACCACAGTATTATCAGCAAATGTGATAATATAAGTGAAGCTGTGAGAGGACATGCAGTCGTGTGTGTAGAGAGAGTAGAGCAGGGGACTCAGGACACAACCCTGTGGGGCTCCTATGTTCAGGGTGATGGAGTTGGAGGTGAACTGGCCTACTTTCACCACTTGAGGTCTGCCAGTGAGGAAATCTTGAATCCAGTCACAGAGTGAAGAGTTTAGGCCAAGGTCTGTGAGTTTAAAAGCTAGCTTGATGGGGACTATAGTATTGAAAGCTGAGCTATAGTCAATGTATAGCAGCCTTACATAGTTCCCAGTTTTGCTGTCAATGTGTGTGAAGGAAGAGTGCAGTACATGAGAGATGGCATCCTAATTAGATCTATTTGGGTGATAGGCAAACTGAAGAGGGTCCAAATAATCAGGGATGGAGGAGCAAATGTGGATCTTTACAAGTCTCTCAAAAACCTTCATGACTATTGATGTGAGGGCAACTGGATGATAGTCATTCAGGCAAGACGGTATACAGTTCTTAGGCACAGAGATGATGACATCATTAAAGATGGATGTAAATAAACCAGCAAGCTGATCAGCGCAGGACCTCAGAACACGGCCAGTAATCCCATCAGGTCTGGCTGCTTTCCTGACGTTCACTCTTTTTAGTTCTCTCCGAAACTCGTCCTCCAGCACGGTGATTACATGATCATCACTGCTCTGTCTGCTGCTTCCTGACGCGCTGATTGGCAGAGTCGCGCTGCCGCCATTGCATTCAAAGCGGCCGTAGAAGGTGTTTAACTCTTCAGCCAGCAAAGAATCTGCTCTCACCTCTGCAGAGGATTTATTTCCAAAGGGACAGATGGTCTTCAGTCCCTGCCACATGCATCGGGAGTTATTGAGCAGAAAATGAGACTCAATTCTCTCCCTGTATTGGAGTGTAGTGGCTCTTACTGCACATCGGAGAGCATAGCACGATGCTTTGTACTCGCTCATGTTACCCGACAAAAGACCGGCGTTGTATGCGGTAGTGCTTTGGTTAACCGCATCATGGACTATTCTGTCCATCCACGGTTTCTGATTTGAGCATGTCCTTATAGTTACTGTTTCAGTGGCTTGCTTGGTTAGCATGTTTACATAGCTTTAGGGATGCAACTAGGGCTGCAAAGTCTAATCGATAAAATCGATTATATCGATTATGAAAAATCATCGACAATGATTCTCATTATCGATTAGTCGGGTCTGCCCACAGTGCACGTTCAGCTTCAGCCGGTTGCTCAAATTACAGCACTGAATAACGCGTTTCTATGGACAAAGTGCATCTAAAAATAGTGGAGGAAACAGAATGCTATGCCGCGGGAGAAGTATGTGATCCAAGCTGACCAAAACATGATCATTCTTTATTTTGAGCTATAAGTTAATGCATTAGTGTAAAGGCTTGCCCTGTCAGGCGCTGTGACAAATGTTTGTGCGTCCTCAGTGCAAAAATGTTCAGTTTACGGTCATATCCTTATCTATAAATGTCACGAATTCATGCGAGCATTAAAGGTCCGTCCTGACCGGCTGTGTTAAGTTTAATTTACCGAATGGCGCGTGCACACGCGTCAGACAGATGGAACACAGAGAGGGGGGTTGGTTTAGTTTTCAATATTCGTGACTCATTCAGCGATAAACGACAATAACTCCAAAAAAAATCTAAACAGTGTGCCCGCCAAAAGGGCAAAGCTGATCATGTTTCACAGCCTTCTTTTTCATAGTTTTCGCTCGATGTAATAAGGACTAGCCCGCACAAGCCATCTCAATGTGTATCAAGCACATCTGCAGAGAGCTCGCTTAGCTTTCAGTAAGGGACCGTGGGGAAAGTGCACGTATTCTTCGTTTTTTTCTATAGCTCACTGGGCGGTGTTTTTGTAATAGCTTTTTAGTTAAAGGGCCTATGGACATGAGACCAGTGTCAATCAAGAGAGGGGGGCAGTGAACATTTTTCACAACCTTACATTTTAGACCTACTGGTAGAAAAGGGAATTGCATGTCAAAAATTAACTTTATGTAATAACTTTAATCAGCGGGAAGATAGAGACTTGACTGTGATCAAAGTGAACGTGTGTTCCTGCAGAACATTCCTCTCACCTGTTACTCACCAGTCTTTATTATTATTTAAATTTTTAATAGAGATTTAAACTATATTCACTATTACAGTGCTTAACAAATGTATTAAAACAAATGTATGTAAGGTTTTTATCAGATTATGTAAGCTTTCTGCCACTGCTGCTCTAAACTAACAGCACATGTGATTGCCAAACTCATGTTTAGCTTTCTGTATTGGTTAGTCCTCCAAAATGCATAAGCTCTTTAGAAACAGTAGTAGGCTATTTCTAATACTATAATATAATTATTGCTGTTATCTATGAAAGAAAGGCAGAACACTTTAAAGTGTTTTTTTTTTCAGATACGCATTTACAGTCAAAAAGTACATAAACAATGCAAGCAACAATGCAAGCTGTTATGAGGCCATTTTTGTTATTATCAATACTAATTAGTTGTTTCTGTTTGTAATTTGCCCAATAAATGACAATAAAATGTTTAGATGTAAACTTTTTTTGACAGATTCCTGAAATATTTGTTTTCTCTTTATGACAGGTGGTTTAATAAATTAAACACTATATGTTTTCATAGCATTCAATTAGTTTGAAGGACATTGAGCAGAATGTGGAATAGTGTGTTTTTTGTCAATAAAATAAAACAATTGTATTTGGTCCGATTAATCGATTAATCAAAAGAATAATCGACCAACTAATCGATTATCAAAATAACCGTTAGTTGCAGCCCTAGATGAAACGATACCATTTTTTCAGAACCGATCCGATAACGCACATTCTGAGGATCGGCCGATACCGATCCAATCCGATACCAGCGCAGTGTTTTTTATGTAACTATAACTTCTATACTTCTCTGTGTTGACCCGATCGTCACTCTTCTGTGTTAAACACAATATATTACAGTGTTTCTCAACTGGTCGGTCAAAAGTGCTGGGTATGCAGCCCAAACGTGGGTTGCGAGACCGTTCTGAGAGGGTCGCGGATTGTTTACAGCCAAAGAAACGACATCAACAAAAAACGCTAAATGCTTTTCTGATGCGAAACTTTTATTTTAAAAGAGGTGCCGGAAAGCTGTTGTCACTTCTGTCAGATCACCTGACTCAGATGCAGTCTAAGGAAAGAAAGAGTGCTTGAGAAAAACGCGCTGTCCCAATTCAGTATCTGAGGTCAGATGAGATGTTGACAGTTTTAATGTCAGTGGCATTATTCTATCGTTATTTTCGTAATTTATGAAATAAAAAGTATCTCCCCTCAAAAAAAAACAACTGTCCTGTCATATGTTATAGTGTGCTGGTGGCGCACGCTCTTCTATAGCACATGCGCGAACACGGCGCCGCGCTGTAACGTTATATAACTTCACTAAAGCGCAGAAACTACAAGCATGCAGCCGTACAGTACAATAAAAGTAGCCTACAGCACCAACAAATCACAACTGTACTGCGTGTGTTTGCTTTGAAGGATTTGCATGAAATTGTGATATTCATTCTATTCAGGAGCAGTTTCCACGTTTCATTAACAGTCAACTAGGTTGTTTTTATAACCCAAAAATATCATGATATTTTCACTTCGTGTCATTTTGTAGGCTATATGTTAGGCTTGCCACGATAGACGTGATGACGGTTATACCGTTACGTCACTTGCCCACTGTGGCACCATCCCTTACCGTCGTTTAGATTTTTTTTATAGTAATACAAATAATTTCATTCAGTTAGAGGACACTACAATTAAAATTGAACGCTGCTGCTCAATACAGCGCACCGAACGGTGGAGAGTCTTACATCACAGCAGTCTAGGTCTGCATTGCCGCAGCTGTCCCGACCAGATTTCTTGCGCCGTGGGATTAATTTCCCGAATACAACACGGTAACGGTCGGTAACCCTGGTGCAATTTGAACGGGAGCGGGCAGTCTAACAATATTCCGTTCCCAGACATCCTTTCAGAACAGCATATCTGCGCCTTATTCTTATCGAGCACCGGTATAGCCTGCACTGGGACCGTTATGCACGCGCTGCTCACATATGAACCAGTGCTTCGTTTTATTTGCGGGGTCTGAGCACAGCATGTGTAACGATGCTCAGAGCAGGTTAGCAGATATAATATACGACTGAACACAGAACAAGCAGGTTATGATGAGTGATAGAGCAGAATAAAGATGGAGTGTGAATGCGATGTCCTTGAAGGACGTTCAACTCGTCTTTCCTTTTTTCTTTTTTGTATTATGCTTATCCTATAATTTTCAATGACAGACTGTGTCTAATTTATTTATTTTTTCTCTGCTGCACTTTTCACTGTGTTAACAGCAAGCTGTTAAATTAATTTAGTATTTTGACAAGTCTAATAAAATAGCTATAAGGCTAAACCTACATTTTTTTCCTATTGTGTTGTGGGCTGAATGTTAGTGTAAATGAGTTATATCCTGACAAAATGAATACAAATAAGGATTACAATTTTGATATAACTTTTTTTTCTCTCTGTGACACTTTATTCCATGTTGGCAGCAAAATGTTATTGACATTTTTCTGTCAATAAATACAAGACGAATAAAATAAACAATAATTTAATAATAATAAATAAAATGTGCAGACAAAAGTTTTATTTGTTAGCCTATCTCTCTTTCTTTCATCAGAAATGTGAACAAACAGTGAATATATCGCGGAAGCGGGTGAGTGTGAAATAAAACCTCAAATAGTCCCACGCAGACCTCTAAATCACAGATCAGATTTAATTTATCACTTTATCACATAAAGAGAGATGACTGACAAGAAGAGTGAGGTGAGAGACAAGACGATGGTGGAAGAGTTTCAAAACAAAATGTAAAAGTGCCCGTTTAAGCCTGTTGACTTCTGAGTCTGACATTAATCTAAGTCAGAGAGAAAACTCAAGGAGATCTACCAAGTGAAAAGTAAATAAATTATAAAATAAATATTAAATCAAATAAATAATTAAAAAGGCTTGTTGGGATGTATCTTTATATTGCATTAATTTAATAATACAATTATTATTCACTACACCATCAGTAGTTCCTCCTGTAAGAACAAGCTGTTTGGAGTGTCTGATGCCCGTATGAACACCACTGCTCCTCACAAACTTCTCCAACACACGCGAGCATTCGTTATAAAACACTCGTTGTATTTAAGCAGAAATATGAGTGAATCGAGAGCGCACATACACGGTTCGTTTGCGCATCATTTATAACGGACATAACGCACGCCTAATGCACGATCATTGTATAATGCACGGTCACTGTAATCATCTTTTCCTTGTTTACAATAGTCGTCCATCAAAACTTGTGTCTACTAGTGTGACACTGGCTTCTTTTATCCAGCCGAGAGCTGTAGTTTGCGTATCATGTCCTCAAACAGAGTTTTTGAGCCGCCGTTCAGTCTGTACACACAATGAAAAATATATGCTGCTCCGAAACACAGAATATTTATTTATGTATAGGCTATATATTTTTTTGCATGACTTATCATGAGTCATCATATTAGTGAATATATTATATTGTAGTTTTATCTCTCGCCCCCCTGGTTGAGAAACACTGACCTAAAGCATGATCTTCCAGCATTGCTTTCATGATCAATCTATTAGGCCTAATGAAACATTTTTATTTACAAATAAAAGTGAATAAGTCTACGAATAAATCTTGCTCTTATATTATAAAATACATTTAAAAACAAGCAAATACATGTATATATAAACATTTAATATGAAATTAAAATAAAAATTTTAAATGTATAACACAATAATAAGGCAGCAACACTAGACATATAATGATCTTCAGGTATGTTGTCAGATTTATTCTCTCTCATCTTCACCTGACAGGAGGATGTGAGTTCTGTGTGAATCTTTTCCTTGTGAATCTTTAGTTTGCACTTCATCTTGTGTCTCTTGTTTCTCATTGTCACTTTCTCCTGAATAATCTGCTTGTCTGTTTCTTTCTCTTTCCGTCCTTCTCTTGGGAACTCTAGTACAGTGGTTTAGATGATACCAGGTTGTGCTTCACTCCACTTGGACTGTTGTTGGATTAGCTCTCACCACTTCGTAGGGTCCCTCTCTCCTGGGCTCATTCCATTTTCCCCCGGAATACCCTCACATATACTTGGTCACCCGGAACAACTGGTGATGACGTCTCTGTTTCCTCTCTGGGCTCTTTTCTTTTTTCCTGTAAATAGATAGCTTTATGTATGGCAGATAATTTCTTCATATACAAGCGATTATAATTTAACAATAACAATAAACAATAAACACTTAACAATAAACACAGATAAAACATTTTTTTTACAACTTAAACAGAGCGGTATCCGAAGGACTTTGCGCGCTTTCCTATACTTTATCTGTTTCACGTTTAATGTTATCCTTCAAGGCCCACTTAACAATAAACACAGATCACTGTAATGCGCTTTCCTATATTTTATCTGCTTCACGTTTAATGTTATCCGTCAATGCCCACTTAACAATAAACATAGATCATTGCATGCGCTTTCATATATTTTATCTGCTTCACGTTTAATGTTATCCGTCAATGCCCACTTAACAATAAACACAGATCATTGCGCGCAATTAATTTTTCTGGAATCAAAACCCCTTTTATATCTTTGTTCTTTAAATTTGGAATAGCAATTTTAAGAGTCCTTACCACCAAGAGCAGATCAGCAAACAGCACAAACAAATTTAAGCAAAACTGCTTACCTTTTTAAATCTTTATAGTGGCCACTGTTTATGCTGTTCGTCAGTCCACCCGAAGTGGTTGTCCACCTCGTTGCTCCTTTCCAGTCCCTGTTCGGGTGCCAAAATGTGGTGGCTTCTGCCTTTTATATGAAGAATCACTCTTGAAATCCAGGGGTTTTGATGCCAGAAGATAGACGTTTCTTTGTTTGAAAAAAAAAAAAGCCGAGAGTTTTCTGCAGAAAAGCATGTCCTGAATGTTTTTCGTCTCCTCCTTAAATAGAGTCTCTTCTAGTCGTGTTCAACACAATACATATGCGTTTTCCTTACACAAACAATTCACTTCCTTCCTAAAGAGAAGGAGCCCCAAGACGGTTTTTTTTACAGACGTTTCCTCTTGAGTGTCAGCAAAATCCATCTATGCAGGCCTCGGACACACACAGGCACACATATAGATTTAAAAAAATTGGGACTACCGGACCCAGGGTAGAGCTCAAAGGTCTGGAATCAGAACGATTCCTTTAAGGGGATATGGCCAAGCACCTAGTGGTAATAACTAGGTCCTGGCCGGTCACTCAGAAGCTACCGCTTGCTCTGCACCAGCTTGCTGAGGGACTGTCTCAACAGACCCTTTGGTAGCGACACCCCCTTTTTTTTTTTTTTTTTGGAACCCAAAATATATGGGACAAAGGGAGCGGGGCCCAAGGCACAATCCGGGGCTTTGACCAACTCAAAAAAGGGCACGAAGCTGTGCGCGTAACCCTACCGTACAGGATTTTTAGAAAGAACGCAGAACCTCGATGTGCGATCTTTCCACTGAGTGGATTTTTTAGAAGTGCCCAAAGATCTTAGCGTGTGCACTTATCTAGATGGGTAACGTTCTATGGCTCTGGGGCGGAGAACTATTCACTCTTCAGAGTGAGAGGGAACGCAGACGCTCAGAAGGGAGCGGCATGCTCATAAATAACCCTCTATGGTGAGGGGAGCAATGCTAGCTCTACCAGCACGAGCTCTGGAGGGCGGAGAACTCATTCCTCAGAATGAGAGGAAACTCAGACGCTCAGACGGGAGTGGTATGCTCATAGATGACCCTCTAGGTGAGGGGAGCAAAGCTAGCTCTACCGACAGCAAGCTCTGAAGGACGGAACACTCATTCCCCAGAATGAGAGGGAACTCAGACGCCCATAAGGGAGCGGCATGCTCATAGGTGACCCTCTGTGGTGAGGGGAGCAGTGCTAGCTCTACCCATGAGGAGCTCTGGAGAGCGGAGAAACCATTCCTCAGAGTGAGGGAACTCAGACGCCCAGAAGGGAGCGGCATGCTCATAAATGACCCTCTGTGGTGAGGGGAGCAATGCTAGCTCGACCAACAAGGAGAGCGACCTATCACAGAGCTCTAGGGAGCGGGGAAACTCAGACGCTCAGAAGGGAGCAGTATGCTCATAAATGACCCTCAGCTCTTACCGACATGAGCTCTGGAGGCGGAGGACTCCTTCCTCAGATGAGAGAAACTTAGGCGCTCAGAAAGGGCGGCATGCTCCTAGTTAACCCTCTATTGTGAGGGGAGCAAGGCTAGCTCGATCAATCAATCAGGGAGAGCAATCTATCACAGAGCTCTGGGGAGCGGATAACTCATTCCTCAGAAATGAGAGGGAACTCAGACGCTCCGAAGGGAGTGGCATGCTCATAAATGACCATCTAGGTGAAGGGAGCAACGCTAGCTCTACCAACAGCGAGCTCTGGAGAGCGGAGAATCCATTCCTCAGATGAGAGGAAACTTAGACGCTCAGAAGGGAGCGGCATGCTCATAGGTGACCCTCTAAGGCGAGGGGAGCAATGCTGGCTCGACCAACAGTCGCATGAAGAGGTCCTGATAAGGATCTAACGGATTTCCCAGGGATTTGCAGACCAGAATAACCTGAAGACCAAGGAGGTTCCAAGAAACCTCCAAGGAGACCTCGGGTCCGGACCATCAGTAAGGCAGTTTTGATGAACCTGTACCAAAAGTCATCATAGGTCCAGTCTGACTGCGGTCTAGGTTCCCACCTAACCTCGGTCAGGTGGCGGAGATGGTGGTTGCAGGGGAATTGGAGAGGGGAAGCCGATGATAAGGCCCCGAGGGAGAGGAGTAGGTGTTAATTTTTACTCCAGTCCGGACGAGAGCGTTGTTGAGAACGCTTCGTCTGGATCACCCCCCTCAGGTCTCGCCTACCTCTCCTTGACCTGTACCTCCCTCTAGCCCTAGCCGCAGGTGGGGGAGGGGCACGAGTCGCGACACTAGCCTTCTGTGCCCGTCTCCGATCCTCAGACCAGGCCGGGCCAGGACCCCTGCTTTGTTCGGGCTCAGACCTGGGCCTTCTTGGGATGAAGGTTTCAAAGGCTGCTGAGCGCACCCTCGCCTCCTTGAACTTTTCGACCACCGTCTCGACGGAGGTACCGAAAAGCTTGGAAGGCGAGACTGGTGCATCGAGAAGAAAGCCCTTCTCTTTTTTCTCGAGGTCAGCAAAGTTCACCCACAGATGCCTTTCCGTTACCACCATAGCCGCCATGGACCTGCCCATAGCAGTGGCAGCCTGCTTGGTGGCACGGAGGGCCAAATCCGTGGTGCGGAGCAGCTCAGCTACCTCGTCAGGTGACAAGCCCTGACCATCATCCAGGTCTTTCAGCAGATCCGCCTGGTACGCCTGGAGCACCGCCATGGTGTGCAGCGAAGCGACCGCTTGACCTGCTGCTGCGTACGCCCTGCCATTTAAGCGTGATGTATCCTGAAGGGACTTAAACGGCAAGGAGGGAAACTTTAGAGAAGCTGTGTCACCCATAGAGAGATAGCTAGCTAGCGTCTCTTCTACAGGTGGCATCCTCTCATAGCCTCTTTCACGCATCCTGGCAATGTTAGCATAACTAGTATGCTGAAAACTGTGGATGCGGGAGGAAACTGGCTTTTTCCATTCCCTCTCAACCTCTGTATGGAGATCAGGAAGGAATGGAAGGCTCACCTGAGCTGGGGGTTTATGGCCGGAGAGGTATCGCTCATCGAGGCGTCCCGGCGGCGCTGCCATCTTGGTTCGCTCCCACGGCAAGTGAAGCCTCGCCGTGGTGCGTTCCATAACCTCCAACAGCTCTTCGTATGCAGGGCAAGAGGTTTGAGAGAGTTCAGTCTCAGCTTCCTCACCCTCAGACATCTCCTGCTCTTTCTGGGCATAAACCAGCAGAGCACTAGCCGCGGATCAGATGGCGTCAGAGAGTCACCATAATCCAGCGGCTCGCCCTCGTTCCCGGCCGACTCGTGCGAGAGGGAAAGCTCCCTCTCTAACTCATCGGCCAGATCCGCCTGCGAGCCCCACGATTTCATTCTCCTCCATGCCTCGGTCGCGGTGGGTCCCGAATCGCGGGAAGCAGACGGCTGACCCTCTTTCCTCGAAAAGAGGGACAGACGAGAACGGAGCTTTCTCATAGAGAACAGCTCACATTGCACGCAGATTGCCCCCTCAAAGACACCGCGTGCGTGCTCTTCGCCCAAACAAAAGACGCAACAATCGTGTGTGTCATCGGGGGTGTCAAATAACGAGGACACGGATCCACACACTTCTTGAACGCCTTGCTAGTGCTCGCCATGATAAATAAAGGAAAACTGTATTCCTACCAGAATGCACGTTTCTTCAAACAGACCAGTCAGTGAAGACGAAGAAAAGCTGATGATGTATTCTCCCGGCAGTCCTTTTATTATGGTCGCGCCGGTAGTGACGTCATGGGCTGTCGCCGGCCAACAGATGGTGTTTTTACATATGTATCTTCAGACACGAGTCACGCTGAAGGCGTTCCCCGTAGCGACCCCTAGGGGACGCAGTTCGAAGTTCCCATGAAGGGGAAATGTATTTAGATTCAATCCTCTTTTAATGCATCTGTGAGAGCAATCAGATCAAACACACAGGACTTGTCCCTCAATTGCTCATAAGGTTCTAGTGCCTATCTTGACTGCTGTAAAAACACACATGGCCAGATGTCACTGAGAAGAGAGGTTATAACCGTCTGCTTTGAAGTTGCTATAATATGAAAATGAACAAATATGGGCAAAATAAAATATTGACCAAAGGATTGCAGGCTGCCTTGCTATCTACTTCCTACATGGATTTCTGCCATCTAAGATGCTGTTCACGAAGAGCCCATTTTGCGCATTTCAAGGCACTGTAAACATGCTCTAGAATAGATGGATGTGTTTGACCGATGCATTCTCTAAACCCTCTTGCAGGGTTTTTTTCGGCTGTCCTGCATCTAGGTTTTTTAAATGCAGAAACTTGTTCAGTGTGAACTAAGGCCCCTAAGGCAGCATTCTATTAAGTAACCGTTTTGGAACACATACAGTAAGCAGCAAGTCCAACATCACTCCATTCTCCCGTGCATATGATTATGTGTGTTGCATCTATCCTATTAATTATACTTGCAGACAGACATTCAATCTGTTTCAAAGCTTAATAGATTTTAACGCATTATAGCCATTCCTGACACAAAGTCAATAAGATACACAATCCCTTATTTTGGCCTCATTCTAAGGCACCACTGCATGTATCATTTATGTTAGGAGGCAATCTCCGAATGCATTGCACTAAGTTATGTGAATAAATACTGTTTTAAAAAAGCAGTGTTATATGGCATCTAAAATGGTTAGTATAGCCATTTATAAAGCACAGCTCACAGAAGTCACTTTCAAACCAAGCAACTTTTATTTTGGTTAACACAGCAAATTGACATGACCAATTGAACGCAGTGTGAAATCAGTAAATTTGACTGAACCTTTGAAGTATACATTATTATCTTAGTAGCATAATGTCAAACTGTATTGGAATCAATTGTTAGTAGAATCTTCCTTGTGAAATCATGTTGGTGTGTCATGTAGAGTTAGTCTTCCATCCATTTCTCAGTATTTGTCTCTTCTCTTCTTCTCTTCTCTTCTCTTCTCTTCTCTTCTCTTCTCTTCTCTCTTCTCTTCTCTTCTCTTCTCTTCTCTAGCAAGGCTTTCTCACAATCTGTGTGTTCCCTCACTGGCATGCTGCATTAATAATGAAATGGGTGTGAAGCTCTTCCTGCCGGAACATTCTTCGTCATTAATCCCAATATGTAGCACGCTGGATATCTGACAGGATTCATTTTGGCTGCGGACATGCTCGTGCTCCACTCCTCTATACAGCACACATGTGCACACACATTCTTAAAGCACACCCAGGCTAGTGTTCCCAACAGAATATCAGCTCACTTCTTACTGAATACGATGCACTGTTTAAAGTATATATTTTTTTAAACAGTCAGCAATATTCCATGATAAACTTTTCAAACAGTAGTATGGAACATTATTCATCATATAACTTCAACACGTTGCATTAGAATTCTTATCGTTGAACATGTTTTTTGTTTTTATATTTGGGTATCCATAATTAATTTTGATGTGTTCTTGTTTCTCTCTATGATGCTGCTTTGATACGATCTGTATTGTAAAGTGCTATAGATATAAACTTGACTATTGTGGCATACAGCGCAGGCACTGTTGTACATACATTGAATGCATATTATAGTATATACTGCAGCAGTAGGAGTATACTCATTCCGAAAAAAATATGTGCATGTTGATTTGGTGACTTCCTTACAGGAATGCTGAACATCCACTATCCAGATTGTCTGTTTACCCATGGATGGTTTCCATATATGAGTGATTCTGGATTAAGTGGTGTAGAAAAAAAACATTATGCAAATATAATCAGCTGTGGCCGGATTCACGAATCATTCTTAAGAAATGGTTTCTTAACTGCCATTTTCTTCTTATTTTTTAACTTAAGAAAAAAGTTGAGAATATTACCAAAAATATTCATAAGAATATTCGTATATTTTCTCATAAGATTGCTCTTAAGACAAAACTAAAGAATAATTAAAATTCTTGAAAACAATCTTCTTAAAAATCATTGTAAATAATTTCTTAAATTTAGGACAGCCCCAGACTTAAATCCCAAACAGTAAGAATTATAAAAAAAATGTATTGCGTAATTTAAAATTAATTGTTATATTTAAGCATTACAACAACATTGGCTACATATAATACATAGTATAACTATTAATAGGGATGTGCACGAGTTTTCTGAAGTGACAGGGTTCACCCCCTAACTCCTTACCGAGAAAAGAGATTCTCTGCACAGGGGAGAGCATGCTCTTTTCTCAGTTGACCCGAAGCCCCAACTGGCTGAGGTGCCGGAGCAAAGTCCCTGTGATCGCCCAACTGCTCTCTGGATTGGGCTAGGATAAGCCAATCGTCGAGGTAGTTGAGGATCCTGACGCCCACTTCCCGTAACGGGGTAAGGGCGCCCTCTACAACCTTTGTGAACACACGGGAGACAGGGAGAGCCGGGGGAGGACCCTGTACTGCCATGCCCGACTCTCGAACGCAAACCGTAGAAACGGTCTGTGTCATGGAAGGATCGAAACGTGAAAGTAAGCATCCTTCAGGTCGATCGCTGCAAACCAATCCTGGGGCTGAATGCATTTGATCATGCGCCTGTGGCCAGCATCTTGAACAGGAGCTTGTGCAAAGCCCGGTTCAAGACTCGCAGCTCCAGGATTGGCGAAGGCCACCACCTTCATGGTAATGCGATGAAGTAAGGGCTGTAAAACCCTGCCTCATCTCGGCTGGAGGGGCCGGCTCGATTGCATCCTTTGCCAGGAGGACAGCAATCTCCTCGCGCAAGACAGGGGCGTTCCGGACTGCCACCGACGTCTCGAGAACGCCGTTGAACTTGGGAGGTCGCCAGGCGAACTGAATTGCGTAGCCGAGTCAAACTGTGCGCGTGAGCCAGCGAGACAGGCTGGGCAGCGTGAGCCACGCCTCCAGACGCTGTGCAAGCGGCTCCAACGGCACAATCGACGTACCTGTGGTGGTGCAGCGAAAGGGAGTAGGGGTGGATGGTACAGAAGGCGGTGCGTTCTGAGGCATCCTCACCAAGCTCCCTGGGTCCCGAACGGGACTGGCCAGAGGTGCGTGGGGAGGAATGTCGTCCCCGAACCGTACACTCTTGGCTACTGGCAAAATGGGTTGTGGGCGAGAGTGAGGCAAGGCGTCGCACACTGTCGTCCCATGGACCTGAGAACCCGGAGGAAAAGGAAATTGCTCTTTCTTTGAGAAGGTGGAACAGAAACAAAACGAAACAGAAGATTCTCCTCTCGGCCCTCCACCCGGGGAAGGAGCGGCGCTGTTCTCGCCGTCTCCTGAGAAAGAGCAAACTCCAACATCTCCGGGTTGCCCGCGTCAGGGCCGCTTCATCGACTTCCTGGACGACTTGGGGCCTGGCAGGGACGCGGGGGGCACCGCTCTCCTGCGAGAGGCTCGACGCACCGGCCTATGTGTCGATTCGGCCTGGGGCGGAGCAGCTTTGGAGGACGCAGGAGGGCGCCCACGGCAACGGGCAGACTGAGGCCTGGCCCCGGGGGCAGCGGTGGATGGTGCATCACGCCGGGGCAGGATGTGCTGGATCGCCTCGGTCTGCTGCTGTACCGCCGAGAACTGCTGGATCAACCCCGGGTCGGTACTACCCTCGTGCACCTGTTTGAGCGCCTTGGCTTGGTGAACCTGCAGGATAGCCATGGCGTGCAGGGCGGAGGCTGCATGGCCCGCAGCACTGTAAGCTTTGGCCGTGAGAACGGCTGTCAGTTTACAGGCCTTGGATGGGAGACATGGACGGTTCCTCCAAGTGGTGGCGTTTCGTGGGCACAAGTGCACCGCGACCGCTCACTCCACCTGGGGAATGCCCGCGTACCCCCTGGCCACTCCGCCATCGAGGGTAGTGAGGATGGAAGAGGCAGACGAGCGGCTTCTGGCCGTGAAAGGGGCCATCCACAAATTTGTCAGCTCCTCATGCACCTCCGGGAAGAAAGGCACTGGAGTAGAGCGCGGTTGTGAGCTGCGCCCCGCTCTGAGAAACCAATCATCCAACTGCGAGGGCTCGGGACTGGGCGGTCTGTTGACCTCCAGCCCGATACTCACGGCTGCCCGGGCAAGCATGGCTGTCAGCTCCGGGTCCGGTGCAGCGGTGGCGTCAACACCCGAGGGGGGCAGCCCCACCGCACCTTCATCCTCGGAGGACGTGAACCCATCCCCCGATGCTGCAATCGACATCCTATCTACAGATGGCGCACCGAATGAAATGATGGGCGCCCCGTGGGACAGACCAGCGAAATCACCTGGGAACCGGACGGGATGTTCCCTGCGTGAGGAGTAAGAGGTCCGTTGGGGCATGCCCGGCGGAGAGGCTCTTACAGTAACCCTCAGATCTCCCAGAGCGTCAGCCGGCGATCCTCTGCTCGAGCCAGAGAGATCAGCACGGGTGGCGGTAGAGGGTATCAATCCTTTCATAAAGGAAAGGCAAGATCGCAGCGAAATCATGCTCATATGCCCACAACAGACACATGAGTCATCCACGAACGCAGCTTCAGCGTGTCGGAGGCCCAAACACTGAAGACAACAATCGTGTCCGTCATCCGCAGACAGGAAACGACCGCAACCGGAAGGACACGGACGAAACGGCATCTTGAAAAAGACGCGATCGTCAAGTGATTTGATCTTTTAGAATTTGCTCTCTTAGTTGAAGTGCCCAGGGGAATCACTGATGAGAGGGACTCCGCTGATCGCACCGTTACGCCAACCGGGAGCAAAACAAAGATGAACGGCTTTGTGGAGATCAGCACTCTTCTCATCCACTCGGCCCCAAAGCAAAAATCTAATGAGTGGATGCACCTGTCGCCCTTTTATACCCGTAGGCACGGGGAGTGGCTCAGGTATGCAAAATCTACTAGCCAATTTCATTGGCGTTTTCTCTTTAGTCAGAGATGTTCAGGGCTTCCAGGTAAATCCCATATGTCGTCACTACATAACTCGTAGTGACCGACAGATAGGGAACTAAGATGTTCTTAAGAATATATTTGAGAACATTTTAAGAATTTTTCAAGAATTGCACTTAAGAACAACTTATGTTCTTCGTGGAATTTATCTTAAGAAATGTCTTAACTTATTTCTTAAGAATATTTTCATGAATCTGGCTCCTGGAGGACTAAAAAACAAACATTATCACAGCTAACAGGCTGTGTGAACATACAATCATGCTGAAGCTACCTTAGGCAATAGCCCCATATGCCACTTCAGTCCATTTCCTGTACCTTCTTCACATTCATATGCGCAACAACTCAGCATGTGGATTAGAGTTTGCATATGACTCAAATGCTAATGTCAGGGTCAAGGGTAAAATAGTAAATCACTCATTACGGGTTCCACTAGGTTCTCCTAACTCGTGCAGCACATATAGGAAGTGACCTGCTTGACATAACATTCTAATGAAAGAGAACTAGGTGCTATCTAATCAGATGGAAATTGGGAGAATATGAATTATAATTTATAATTAATTAAAATTCAAAGGTTGTGAGTTCATGTGTTTTGATAAGAGTTCAGGGTAAAGGAGAGAGACCTATTATCATAATTTTAAAATTAATACATACAATTTCCTATGTTTAAATAACACTGGACTGAAACATTTACTTGAAAATGTGCAATCTTTGGAACAATAGAGATCAGTTAAAAACATGACCCCCACAAAAAAAAGAAAAAAAAAAGTCATTATTTACGCAAGCTGTTTCAATGCAGTCTTTCCCATACAATGAAAGCTATCCATAAAACTGGTGACCTACATTCCACGTCTACTGATGGGTTCTGGATCCAAAAATTTAGCAAATGCCTCGTCCACTGAGTTAATAACCAGGCTGCAAATAAGTTTTCTATTCCAGTGCACTCTGAGATGCATGTCTTCCTCAGTGGATTGTTAAAAGATGTGCTCAGACAGCAAGAAATTGTGTTAAGTGAAAATATATACAGCAAATAAAGTCTAATAGAGTGTACAGCACCCCACCAAGATTTAGGGGAACAAGCAGACCTGCATTAGAAAGTGTTTTCAGGGAAATTGAATAAAAAAAATATGTATGAGGCAACTAAACCAAGATGAGGTCCAACTCAAGTATTCAAGTGCACTTTGCATTCCAAAACAGTATAACTAAAATAAATAAATAAATAACTTAAAAAGGGAAGAGGAAATTAGCATTTTGATATAGGGGAAAATAAAAAAGACTAAAGGAGAATATTTCATTTTAGATTCTATTAGAAACGTTTGATTGAAAAAAACATCTACAGATGCACAGCTGCTCTATTTACACATTCTAATACAGCTCAGCTTGAGAAATAACAGGGCTGCTGGAAAAAAATATATATATAGAGAAATGAGACCCAATTTCAAATGTGCTTGGAGTGCAAATGTTGGATATTTGAAGCGGAACATGTGGTCTGGCCTCTGCCTTGACAGGCCATTATGTTAATCTGTGTTACTTAGAAAGACACCAAGAAGCTAAATATGTCCTATCCACTTTATCAGCATGAATAGAGCAAATTAAAAAGCAAACCCATGCACTGTCTCTGTTAGAATGGAAATTCTAAGCCATTTATTTTTTATTAGAAGCCTTATAGGAACTTATTGTGTACACATATACCCACACACACACACATACACACACACACAGAGAGCCACTTCTTCCCAATTAGTTACAAGGCATAGAAGACATGTTCATTTTCGGAGCTGTTAACTACACAACACAATGATGCCATGATTCTCCGAGCATGAAGTCAGTAAGAGAGTGGAGACTGCGGCTCTCTTGTGCCCTATCCAGTGGAGTATACAGCTGAACTCAATGGAGCTTCGCTCAGGAGTCACACATTTAGCAGTGAACTCTTGTTTTATGTGTTACCAATAACAACAACAAGGTCTCAGATGCAATTCAGTGACATTTGTTAATCAGTATGTTTTCATAATACAAATTATGCCCAGCTGGTATGAGCAGACTGATAGTCTCAGCCACAGACAGCACACTTAAAAAACCTTTGAAGCCATAGTGCATACAAAAAGGGTCAAAGCTTTTTAAAATCGTATTGGTTGGTTTGTACGCATTACCAATTTTGGTGATCACAGGCCTTTATCGGTCCACAGGTAACCAAGTGTATTTGCAATTGTATCAGGCTACAATGAGTGCTCTTGACAAATGGTCATTGGCCAAAGTTTGCACAATTCAAGGCATTTCACTTTTTTAGAGAACTATAAGGGTTGTAGCAAATTAGCTCAAAAGAAAAATGTATATAAATAAGTACAATTAATTATGATTAATTACAATTATTTGTATCAGCTGACAGTAGTAACTGTAGCAGAATTAAATTGCCATCAACTAATCTGTTCGTCAAGCGAACATTCAGTGTAATTCCATATCAACTCTAAGAGAGGATATTTTCATGGCCACAGAAAATACCCTCCTAAGTATTTATGCATTAGAGCATGTAGTAAGGATCAAAATTGTAAAGGGACATTAATTTGCAAGGCAAAATCAGAAACTCATGTAATTTCTGAACAAAACTTGTATTAGCTAAACTCTAACACACATAACTAATCTAAACAAACAAACGAATAAACATACACTCATACGTACATACAAAGAGGAGCTTAAGTGGATGAATGAAGCCATTGGAGAAACCAGAGAATGCCGTAATGGAAAGAGTCAGTTAATCACCTGAATAAAACCATCAGGGCCGTTTATAACAGTGTCTATATATTATAATAAACCTATGTTTCGTTTAGTTAAATGTACGATACTTGCATTGCCTTGGTCGTTGACGAGTTTAAAGATGCCGTCTCGGATGAAAGTCTTAATGGTTTCAAGGTTTTGGACTCGTAATCACGTTCTTCCGGGTTAAAGAGTGATGAATTCTAAAGATGTTCTGACTCGATGGTGATTGGGAGTTTCCTCCCAGGTAAACAATGGAAAAGAGCTAAGAAAGAGATCTGCTGAGATCCGAGGATCATTGGTTTGAATAGAACGTCAAGGCCGCAAGGCCTGGCGCGAACTTAAGGGTTGCTGGGGAGCTCACATCCTCCTCATCCTCTTAGAATCTAAAAGCACCAAAGACTGGGAGGCGTCACTGATTTGAGAGCTTTATCTGATACAGAGGTCACTCCTTTTGGGTGTCAAAGAGCCAATGGTGTTTTGAACTTTTGGAGGGAAACTTTACGACTTTTTGTCTCCAAGCATGGTAATTTGCATATGTAACTGGATCAGAATTTGACATACAAACTAGTAAAGATTCTTAGAACACTAATATGTTGCATAGGTATCAATATATAATATACACTCTCAATAAGATCATCCGAAGACAAACTGGTAGAGACCAAACATGGTATAAGTGAGGTGATATTGACTAATGATCTATCACAAGCATGCATAAAACAGTATACAATACACAATAACATATACAAGAACAGTAATAATATAAACAATGACCTGAATGATATGTGTGTTCATTCAAAAAATATATTTTTTATGAATTAATTAGAGAAGAGTCCATTTTATGGGCATTATGTGTCATTCCTATGGAGAAATTAAGTGAGTGTTGCTCTGCCCGTATTCCTTCTTGAGCAATAAAACTAGTGTTATCAGGTTGATTACTGGTCGCGTTCTGAGGTCCTGTGCTGATCAGTTCGGTCGGTTTGTTTACATCCATATTTAATGAGTCCCTCGCTACCTCTGTTGTTCCCACCTCCTTTAAAAAATCTGTCATAATCCCTGTGCCTAAGAACAGTAAACCCTCTTGCCTGAATGACTATCGTCCAGTTGCCCTCACGTCAACAGTCATGAAGGTTTTTGAGAGACTATTAAAGAACCACATTTGCACCTCCATTCCTGCTACTTTGGACCCTCTTCAGTTTGCCAAATAGGTCTACTGATGATGCCATCTCTCAGGTCCTGCACTTGTCCCTCACTCACATTGACAGCAAAAATGGCAACTATGTAAGGCTGCTTTTCATCGACTATAGCTCCGCTTTCAATACTATAGTCCTCACCAAGCTGGCTGTTAAACTCTCAGACCTCAGCATAGCCTCTTCATTTTGTGACTGGATTCAAGATTTCCTCACCGGCAGACCTCAAGTGGTGAAAGTCGGCCAGTTCACCTCCAACTCCATCACCCTGAACGTAGGAGCCCCACAGGGCTGTGTCCTGAGCCCCCTGCTCTACTCTCTATACACTCACGACTGCGTGTCCTCTCACAGCTCCACTTCCATCGTTAAATTTGCTGATGATACTGTGGTTCTGGGCCTCATTAACAACAATGATGAGGCCGCATACTTGGATGAGGTAGAGAGACTCACATCATGGTGCCAGGACAACTGTCTCTCTCTAAACTTGAGCAAAACTAAAGAGCTGATTGTGGACTTCAGGAAGAGACAGCAGCGGCCCTACACTCCTCTTATGATCAGTGGGACCCCTGTGGAGAGGGTGAGTAGCTTCAAGTACCTCGGTGTAAACATCTCCAAGGACATGACATGGACTACACACATTCAAACACAGGTCAAGAAAGTCAGGCAAAGACTGTACCATCTGCGACAGCTGAGGAAATTCAGGGTATCACCAGCAATCCTGAAAACTTTCTATTCAGGGGCCATAGAAAGTGTACTGACTCAGTGCATCTCAGTGTGGTATGGTAACTCATTAAATCAGGACTGCAAAGCTCTACAGAGAGTCGTGCGCTTAGCTGAGCGCATCTCAGGGTCTGCTCTCCCCTCTCTGCATCTACCTCAAACGCTGCAAAAGCAGAGCTGCAAAAATCCTCTGTTTACTGCCATCTGGCAAGCGCTTCAGGAGTATGATGGCAAAAACTGATAGACTGAGGAGGAGCTTCTTCCCTCAGGCCATCAGGGTCCTTAACACAAACTCAGTTTCATAAACATTTACAAGACTCAATTTATTAACTGTAAAATGTTCACTATTCCCATCATCCATATTGCTGTTATGTGTACATAACCCGGTACAACCCGTTTGCACATCCCTCTTGCACATCCCTGTTCATATTACTATTTATTAAGTCCCAGTATACTGTTTTGCACATCTTATTTGTCTTGCACTTTTTATTCTATTGCACATTTTACTCTTTATTTCTCTTCTTTTTGTATTACCTATATTTATATATATGCTCTTGTGTTGTGTTACTTTTACTTAATTTTAATTTTTTTGCACGGTCCACTGAGCAGACCTGACTTGATTTACATTTCACTTCTGATTATACCCTGTATAATTTAATATGTGATGAATAAACAAACCTTGAACCTTGAACCTTGGTTGCCATGGAACAAAGGCCTGTTCGGCCTTTCAAAGGAGTTAGATGCAATTCTGGGGAAGGGTCCACAGACCCTCATAGTAGGCCCTTTGGTTGGGTGAGGGGGCATAAGAGATTATTTGTTAACTATAACAAATAGTTGTGTGTCTGATCTGTTCAAACGCTACAGGATTTTGCCATTTTGTCATTGGTAGCATGTAAATTAAATATCAAAAAGCACATTTGTATATTCTGATTTATTTGAAGACTTGCTGTATCCGTTAAATAGCATGGCTCTTTTGAAGGAATGGAATTTTTCATGACATTCTTATATATTTCCCATTTGTTTGTGATAACTGGATTTAATAATTTGGACCTGAACATAATTGGAAACAGTTACACTCACTATAGACTTTTCCAAGTTGTTTCTGATTACTTGATATAAAGTAAAATATTTATATTTATATAAATCATTTAATATAGCTTGCAAAAACTAACTGCAAAAAAAGGTGGAAAAAATGCAATTTCAAGCTAATTAAATATTATAGACTTGCGCACAGCTAAAAAAATGATATGCACTGTAGAAATTATGATTATGTGATTACTGGACCAAAATAGAAAACAAATTTAAATGTTTTATTAAGTGAAATATTTTAAACCGTATTAGAATGAGTTGCATTCCACTTTGTTGTGTGCATGTTTCTTTTTTAATTTGCAATTTTTTTGCCATTGTTTACATTTATTTATAGAGGAAAAAAACATTAAGAGCAAATCGGAAGAGAACGCACACAACAAAGAGGACTGTATCACTGTATCACTCACATTTGGAAAAATAATGTCAGGACATGATATCACCCTCATTAAGCAATTTAATTTCAATTTTAATTGTAAAGCTTTCAGAGACATTTAAATATTGCACTTATTAAAGTAAAGTATGCAGTTTCTCCACTACTAGTATCACACATAGTGGAATTACAAAAATAAAGCATAAAACCTTAGAAAACCTCATGATTATTCTTATCCTTACACTATCTTGCTATTTTATCTGGGGCTTGACATTAAAAAGCTAACGTGTAGCAAAACCTTGAGTTTAGCTTACTGGTCAAGAAGTAATTGTATCGGTTGAAACCCAAACATCCCATCAAAATTCTTCTGTCAAGGTTTAACCCTTTTTTACACTGTTCTCTATTGCTACATATTTTGGCAAGTCTTCAAATTTTGACTTGATTTTTTGCTTTTCTATAGCTAAATCTGAATTTCCTTTCTCAAGTGAAGGGTCAGCCATAGTCCCAAAATGGCTAAACACCCTCTGGTCCAGCTTGCTACTGTAGCGGTGCTACAAACTCTCGCTATTGGTTGGCCTGGAGAAGGATTGACGGCTGTGTGTGAATCACTCCTAAAGTTTTGATGGTGCCTGGGAGAGCATATAGCTGCTGTAGTAGTCAATTAACAACACAGCATTTTAAGAATAGGTATTTTGTTATTTAAAAAATATTACAACCCTTTAACAGTTCAGTAACAACTGTTTTTCACATTTAATAAATCCACATCTATAATTTTAAGAGCCTGCCCCTAAACTTGAAATTGGTCACATCTCATGACTGTCCAAGTTGGCAGTTCTTGTTCAGAATGTCTATAGTAAAGTATGGGAGAGTGATGACTGAAGGACAAAAAATACCTCAGTGAATGTTTGTGGCAAATAACTGTCTGTCAGACTTTCCAGCATTTCCAGTTAGCTTTATCAATTATGTGCTGGTCATAAGGGCATATGTAAGGGTAATTCCCGCAATGTTCAGTCTCCCTTGCTCTCTCAGTGTAAAACCTAAGAGCATATACAGTGTGTGTGTTTTCTAATCTGCCTGTCCCCTCAGGCTGGCCATGCTCTGCAGTAGCATCATTGCAGAGGCCTCGTAATGATGCAATGTCACCACATAACAGATAACTCCCAACAATACCCATTCATTTCCATCACCACATGCCTCTCTGTGTATGAGAGTGAGCCCGACACAAGCAATGGACCAAAACACTGAGCCGACAGACATTTATCTGCCTGAGCACACACACACACACACACACACACACACACACACACACACACACACACACACACACACACACACAAACTGCCTGCATTATTCCTGGCTACTGTATGGGATTGTGGTATTTTGGGATTGTGGGATTTTTAAGCACTGATTTTAAGCACTGAGAGAGAGAAGTGGATAAAGTAAGAGAGAGTGTAGTAGGACGATTAAGAATAACAATGGGGAAAAAGCAAAAAAACACATCGATCAACTTTGTGCATGGTGTCTCAGTAGATTGCTGGAACAGTAACTAATGTCCACTCTGAAAGGCTAGGTTAAAGCCTGCTAGGTCGTTTGCTAACGAAGAGCCGCAGTGTGAGAGGGAATTGTAACATCCATTTTATTGCTGTTTTTCCTAAATGCATTTACAGTTACATCAAAAAAAAAAAATAGAATATCACGAAAAAGGTCAATATTTTTTGTCACTCATTTCAGAAAGTGAAACCCATATGTTATATAGATTCATTACACAGAGTGAAATATTTCAAGCCTTTATTTCTTGAATTTTTGATGATAGCTTACAGATAATGAAAACCCAAAATTCAGTGTCTCAGAAAATTTGAATATTACATAAGATCAATAAAATGAGGATAATTTAAACTCAAATGTCAGGCTTCTGAAAAGTATGTTAATTTCTATGCACTCCATACTTGGTTGGTCTTTATTTTGCATGAATTACTGTATCAATGTGGCATGGCATGGAGGCAATCAGCCTGTGGCACTACTCAGGTGTAATGGAAACCCAGGTTGCTTTGATAGCCGCCTTTAAGTCATCTGCATTGTTGGGTCTGGTGTCGCTCATCTTCCTCTTGACAATACCCCATAGATTCTCTATGGGGTTCCGGTCAGGCGAGTTTGCTGGTCAATCAAGTACGGTAACACCATAGTCATTTAACCAGCTTTTGGTACCTTTGGCAGTGTGTGCAGGTGCTAAGTCCTGCTGGAAAACGAAATCAGCATTTCCATAAAGCTTGTCAGCAGAAGTAAGCATGAAGTGCTCTACAATTTCCTGGTAGATGGCTGCGTTGACTGTGGACTTCAGAAAACACAGTGGACCAACACCAGCAGATGACATGGCAGCCCAAATCATCACTGACTTTGAAAACTTCACATTGGACTTTGCAACATTGATTCTGTGCCTCTCCACTCTTCCTCCAGATTATGTGACCTTGATTTCCAAATTAAATGCTAAATTTACCTTCATCTGAAAAGAAGACTTTGGACCACTGAGCAACAGTACAGTTCTTTTTTCTCGTTAGCCCAGGTAAGATGCTTCTGATGATGTTTCAGAAGTGGCTTGGTAGCCCTTTTCCTGAAGATGTCTGAGCGTGGTGACTCTTGATGCACCGACTCCAGCTTCAGTTCACTCCTTGTGAAGCTCTCCCAAGTGTTTGAATCGGTTTTGCTTGACGGTATTCTCAAGCCTGTGGTCATCCCTGTTGCTTGTGCACATTTTAATTTCTAATTTCTTCCTTCCAGTCAACTTTGCATTTAATATGCTTTGATACAGGACTAATTGAACAGCCACCCCTTTCAGTAATAACCCTCTATGACTTACCCTCTTTGTGGAGGGTGTCAATTATCGTCTTCTGGACCATTGCCAAGTCAGCAGTGTTCCCCATTATTGTAGTTTCAAAGAATGAGATACCCAGAATGTATACTGCATGGATGGTCATTTATTGAAACTCAAGTGTAAATATAGTCCAAACATTTTGAGATACTGATTTTTGACTTTCATTAGCTGTAAGCTCTAATCATCCAAAATAAAAATAAAAAAACGTTTGAAGTGTTTTACTTTACATGTACTGAATCTAAAATATATGAAAATTTCACTTTTTGAAATAAGTAACAAGAAAAAAAAAACTTTTTCACCATATTCCAATTTTTTTAGATGTACCTTTAGAGTGCCCTTGGACTTCTGGCAGTGTTTGTGATCCTGTGCCAAAAGAGCACAGAAAGGCAAGACAAGTGTATATATATATAGCACATTTCATGCACAATTGTAATTTAAAGTGCTTTACGTAAAATGAAGTAAAATAATCATAAAAAAATTATAACCACAACAATAAAACCAGACATTTTAAGACATGTATAATTATGTAAACATTTATTTTAAAATCAATTTAGAACAGTTAGAAATAAAAATGATGATACATACAATACAGTGCAGTCAGTTCAGACATAGCACAGTGCTCATTCAACAAATGCACATGGTTCATAACAGCCCCAAAGGGGGGACTAGTGAGAACTAAAACCTTTAAAACAAACACCACTGAATTCCAGACCAGTATGCACGCAGTGTGGTATTATATGTGAACTTGTGAATTACATTTGACTCTTAAATCACATATGGTGTTTTCAACATTTCTGACTTCTTTGTCTTGCTAAGACTAATTTCATAGAAAGAATTGTACGTAGATGTTTTTTAAAACTTTAACATTATTTTAACTTTTTTTTTTACATAGGGCTGGACGATATGGCCAAAAATTATATCACATTATAGGCATATTTCTTAATTTCGGTCTATACAGTATAAATTATGATAACTATATGAACAATATTTAAAAAACAAATAGGTTGATTGAATAATGATCATTTGACTTATGTAAACCAAGTGATCTGTAAACACACAAAAAAACTGTTTCTATCACAGTTTTTCCCAATATTACTTTTTTGATTTGCCTGAAAACTGCCTCAGGTTACGTATGTAACCCTGGTTCCTCAAAGGAACGAGACGCTGCGTCCGGTAAGACGCTTTAGGGAAGGCCTCCAGCGTGAGCAGCTCTGAATATCGTGTGTAATCAGTCCAAATGATGGGTGAGATGTCACGGGTGGGGTGATGTAGTAAGTACGTGCGATGCAGCCGGCATCAGCTTCAAGGAATGAAACAAAACGCTGGAAAGGATACAGGAAGTGTGGCAACGAGACGCAGTTACATACATAACCTGAGGCGTTCCTCTTTAGGAACTCAAACTGCATCCGGTAAGATGCTTTGGGGAACGAGATGCCCATGCTGCCAGACATCCAAGTCCCTGCCCTGTTTTGTATCCTTAAGGAGCACGACGATGGTGAGAGAGCAGAAGAGCCTGGTGTGGCCCGCATATCAAGGCCATAAAACCTGATGAAGGTCATGGGCGTGGACCAACCCATTGCGTTGCAGATGTCCTGTATTGGGACAACTGCGAGAAAGGCCTTGGAGGCCACCACACTCCGAGTTGAATGAGCTCTGACTCCCATTGGCGAAGGGAGCTGAGAGGACTGAAAATAAACGATAATGGCATTCACAATCCATCAGCTGAGGGTCTGTTTTGTAGCCGGCAGACCTCTCTTAGGGAGACCGTAGCAGACTAGCAATTGGTCCGCCTGTTTCTACAGGGCAATTCTGTGGATGTATGCGTCCAGCAAACACTGGATACGTACAATTGTACTTTTGCTGGTCAGGCTCCCGAAATGGAGGAGGACAGAAAGTATCGAGCACCGCCGCCAGGTCCCAAGGTGACACAGAGGAACGTACTGCGCACCGCGGAGGAGAGCCGTCGAGGAGAGAAATCAGGTCCGAGAACTATACTCGACCGGCCAGAAAGGTGCTACCAGAACTCCTGGGAGCAGAGCGATCAGGGGAATGGCATACAGACGAAGCCTCGGCCAAGTCTGTACCAAAGCATCCAGCCCCAGTGGGAGTACCAGAGGGGACATTGCACTGTCTTCTGAGTAGCAAAGAGGTTCACCTGAGCCTGGCCAAACACTCTCCAGATTTGCTTCACCACATCTGGGTGGAGCATCCATTCCCAGGGCCTCGGCCCCTGTCTCAACAGGGTGTCTGCTCCCATATTGAGGTGCCCAGGGATATATACCACTCTCAATGAGCAGAGTTTCCCTTGGGCCCATACAAGGATCTGGCGCGCCAGCCTGTACAGGGGGCACGAGCGCAGACCTCCTTGGTGGTTGATATAAGCGATCACCGATATGTTGTTGGTGCGCACCAACACATGGTGATCTCCAAGTCTTCCAAATGGATGCTGCACACTGGTGGTAGTTGAGGAGAGACCCCCCCCCCCCACACACATAATTGTAAAGTGCTTTGTGTGTACAACAATACACTTTAAAGCGCTATATAAATACATCATTCATTCATCTCTCAGGTATGGGAAATATACTTCAGTGCACGCAGCACGGCCAGCATCTCTAGGCCATTGATATGCCATGTGAGATGGCGACCACTCCACAGACCATGGGCAGGGTGACCACTCATGACCGCTCCCCAACCGGTGAGGGATTAGTCCGTCGCTAGCGTGACCTTGATCATGCGAAGCGGTTTTCCCCTCGGGTAACACCCCTTGGTCTTGAGCTACCAATGTAGGGGTATCATGTACAACAGGCCAATAGGTATCATGTTGAACGCAGCTCCCATCAGACCCAGCAGTCCCTGAAACTACTTCACTGTAAGTGACCGGCTTTCTTTCACCCTCGCGACTGCGGTGAGGATCGACTCGATACAAGCAGGTGTCAAATGAGCCTGCGTCATGAGCGAATCCCACACAACGCCCAGATAAGTGGTTCTCTGAGCCAGAGAAAGCACATTTTTCTTGGCGTTCAGTCTTAACCCCAGCACTTTCATGTGGGCAAGAACGACATCTTGATGCCGAACCGAATGCCACCGCTTGTCTACGAGCCTCCTGGTGTCTGCCGACGACAAAATCAACGGCGTCTCCGAACAGACCCAGAGGCGCAAGCGGAGCGTCTAAAAGGAAAATCCTGTCTTTATCTTTAATGTCAGACAGGGTCAACCAGAGATGCCTCTCCGCTGCCGCCATGGCTGCCATAGACCACCCAATAGCACGGGTGGTCTCCATGGTGGCGCGGAGAGCCAAATCAGCGGTTCTCCTGAGCTCCATGATGTCATCGGAGCTCATGCCCTCGCACTCATCCATCTCTTTCAGCAGGTCAGCCTGGTAAGCCTGCAACACTGACATGGTGTGCAGACATGCACCAGCCTGCCCGCTGCAGCGTACCCTTGCCCACAAGCGCTGAAGTTGTTCGTAGTGGCTTTGAGGGCAAGGACGGAGTCTTCAGAGACGATGCCGCATCGGGGACAGATCGCTCGCGAACATCTGTTCTACTTGAGGCATCGCTCTGTAACCGCGCTGCTTCATTCCCCCCACATTACCGTAGTAACCAGAGGAGGAGACGAAGAGGCAGGGCCGAGAATGGAAAATGATTTCAGGAAATCAAAAACAATAATAATGATGGAGGGAAAGACAGAGGCAACAAGATATGAAGTGAGAGCTAGATGGTGAAATATGGCTAGAAAATGAGAGTAACAGTAGCACCACGCAAAATTAGTTGAATAAAATTATTTCCCCACGTGCAGTCAACCAAGGGCCATATCCAGGACATTCCCAGGCATAGCCTCACAGATTCAATCAGTCAACACTTCATCAAGCTGTCATCCAACTGCTTATGACCGTGCTGCTTAGCACCATATTAGCACTAGCACAGTATATCTCTCCCTATCACAGAGTCCCATGTCACTGTTTAGTGGATAATAGTTGGGGGGATTTTGGCCTGAGGGAAAGTAGAGAAGGGCTGCAGCACTACTCATATGGTCTCATTTTAATTTCCAGATATCTCTCCATGGAACAACACTCATAAAAGTGTGTCAAATCGAGCATCACAGAGGGGGCAATAAGGCACCAGAATTAGAAATATTGTTTACGATGTCTGAATGATAACCGAGACCTTTGAGAAAAAGTGAGAGTGTATGAGAATGTCGACAAGACTGAAAGATGAGTAAGATGATGACAGGGTTTTACACATTTTTTAAATTATAAATTATTATAAACTGCATTCTGTGAATGTATTATCTGATATTATTATCTGAATGTATTAGCTAATATTTATCTGATATAAATATTTACTTTGTATTATTTTAATTATTGTTTGTAATAATTATCTTAGACTCAAAGGCATTTTTTGTAGTTGTAAAACATCACTATTTACAAAATTACACTAAATATTTGTTTTCTAACACAGTATAAACTGATTTTTGAAAATATGTATCTGCTTTAAATTTCAGGAAGAGTTCCCTCGTAAGGTCATCGTTATATTTGGGGTCAAACTAAAGTTTGAAAACCCATGAATTAAAGAGAAAGAATGGTAAAAGGTCAAAAATGCCCTGTGAAATTATATTTATAGAAACAGTAATTGTGCTGCGACAAATGTATAAATCAGCATGCATAACATGTTCTACACCTGGAACCTCTAATAACTATGTCCTGAATCACACATCCCCTGAGACCATCACAGCTGTCATCCGCTGAGCAACAGCCCACTGACTCCGAATCACACAACCATCCTCTTAAAAAATAAAATATAATTACATACAGAACACATACACACGCACAGATAAACCACAGTTTATACATTTTTATGGAGTTCAGCATGACGGGCTTGATGGATGATGACAAAAAATAACACAAAAGCAGGCACCTCCGAAGTGTTTGAGCTTGGAGATAATTACTTTCTTGCCGGCCATCTAATCAGTGTCACAAAAACAGGCAGAAGAGAATTAGGAAACAATTAGGTTAGTGGATAAAAGGGTCCCTTTTAGACTCTGTAGATTACAAGTCTTCATTAGAAAGCAGGATGGTTCTCATGCTTGGAATGAGTAACTGATAAGGTCACAGGCCTCAAAAATAATACAGTCTAGTCAAGCTAACATTAGACATAAATGAGGAATCACAGTTTAATCAACAGTTTAAAAGGGGTAGTCCACCAAAATAAAAATATAAATAAAAACATCTGGCATTTCCTTATAATATAAAAAACATATTTAAAAAGTGTACATTTTTCAGACCTTGTGAGACCAACAAGTTATGCAAGTAACTTGTAATTGTATGCTTTAACCACAGATGAAAATAGAGAGGACACAGTTCTCCTTTAAAACGGTTAGTTCACCCAAAAATGAAAATTCTGTCATTAATTACTCACCCTCATGTCGTTTCAAACCCGTGAGATCTTCGGAACACATATTAAGATATTTTGTTATGGAACCTGAGAGCTCTCAGACCCTCCATAGACAAGAAGGGTCCTTACACGATCAAGGTCCATAAACGTAGCAAGGAGATCGGTAAAATAATCCATGTGACATCAGGGGTTCAACCATAATTTTGCGAAGATACGAGAATAATTTTTGTATGCAAAGAAACCAAAAATAATGACAGATTCATATCATACAGATTCAAAATAATGACAGAATTTTCAATTTTGGGTGAACTATACCTTTAAGTCTCCAGAGTGTCTCTTTCATTAGATGGACATCTACAAGTCAGATATCATGGGGATCTGCTTCAACTTTCTTTTGCCCCCTGATCTAATCAGACCAGTCTGAACCATATTTTTTCTTATCACATGACCCACTCCTGTCCTCTTCAGATAAAGTCCATTAAAATCATGCAGTTGAGGCTAATCCAAAATACTAGTGTAATAACGAATAACTTTCCTCAGGAGAGACTGATAGATTCTCGTTGTATTGCCAAAGCAAGGAACCCCCCCTCCCCCTTTATCTTCTCATAGTCCAGCCTGACCTAGGAATTATCATTCCATTCTTATCAGTCTAATGAATATTTTAGTGCATTATTAAAGAGCCATATTGAATTAATTTGGGGGGGTCTCGGCTAAACTATCGCCATCTTCCCAATTCATCCTCCTCAGCAAACGCTTTATATGCAAATGCTAATTGGAGAAACTTTGCTACTCAGCACAATCTTAAAACAGTCCCACCACACACACACAAACACTGCATTTTCTTGCTATTATTTTCCAATCTGTTCAGTAGCTTATTCTGAAAAACATAGACTGCAGTCGATTGCTTGTGAATTATTTAAAAGAGCAAGGAGTATATGTAGAAAGAAAAGATAGATGAATAGAGAGATAAGGCCATTTGTTAGAGGTGAAATCATATTGAAATACCAGTCACGTTTATACAAGACTGGACCTATCAGATGTAAGCATGTACACTTTCAGAAAACTCAACTATATTTGAGTATGTTCTTCAGTTACTGGGCCAATGACATATGAGAGTCCATGAAAGCCAAAAAATCTAGTTTAAAACAAATGCTAATTATTAATGTGCAAAATGAAAAATGTATCTTGGTTTCATAGTTTTGAAAACACATAGTTTCCAAAATAAAAAAGACTTTAAAAATGTGGTGTAATCAAGCAAAAATTACAATGATGAAGATTGTGATGATGATACATACAGTATATATGTGTGTGTGTGTACCTGGTATTTATCACATTGTGGGGACCAAATGTCCCCACAAGAACAGTAATACCAGTACATTTTGACCTTGTAGGGACATTTTTAGGTCCCCATGAGGAAAAAGGCTTAGAAATCATACAGAATGCCGTTTTTTTTAAATAAAAAAATTCAGTGAGGGATAGGTTTAGGTGAAGGGCTGTTTTATCCAAATAGAAAATACAGTTTGTACAGTATACAAACCATTACCGCTATGGAAAGTCCCAATTAAACATAGAAACACAAAATGTTGTGTGTGTGTGTGTGTGTGTGTATGTGTGTGTGTGTGTGTGTGTGTGTGTGTGTGTGTGTGTGTGTGTGTGTGTGTGTGTGTTTGTGTGTGTGTGTGGGTGTGTGTGTGTGCGTGCATTTAAAGATTCCTTTTTTAAAGTCATAAGTATGACTGACCTACAAAGTTTTTCAAATATATATAAAAAAACTAATATATATATATATATATATATATATATATATATATTGCATATCAATCTAAGCATTACAAATTAAACATCTTGCTAGCTACTTAAAGTTGTATTTAATTATTTTAATGTTTTTTCCTCATTAGGTTCAAGGTTCAAGGTTCTTTATTATTCGTCACATACACAATCATACAAGTATAATCAGTAGTGAAATGCAAGTAGAATTGAAGAAAAATACAGCATTTACATGAGGAAAGGGAGGAGAAAAAATTATCCCCAGACTATGCTCCTTGGGGAGTACAGTGTGAGAACAGGAAAACACCTCAGCAACACAAAAGCACATACACGACATAGCCACAGGAAGTGAATCCGGCCCAGCAAGCAGCCATCTGATCCCGCAGCCACTGATCCGGCTGGTCAGACCCGCTTGACCAGGCCAGCGGATAGAAGCGAACAGAGGCGAATGGTCGAGGGGGGCAATGTCTGTAATGTCTGTAGGGTGGGGAGGAACGCGAGTGTCTCACTGCATTGCACTTCTGGTTTTTTTTCCTGCAACAGCCTTGCCAAGGCCACTGTAGGGGAGCCAGAAAAAGATAAGATTGTTTTGTCTTTGGGGCGAGTAAACATTCCAATTTTTGCAGGCTACTCTCTGTCCGTTTTTGTCCATTTTGGTCTCAATTTAATCAATTTTCCTTTGTAAAGCTGTGAACTTCTCCTTGGTAGAATCCATATTGCGATTATAGTTCAGTCTCAATGCTGACCGCTCTTCCCACAGCTTCAATCATACAGGCAGCCTTGTGGGGCTTTGGACAGCTGTTCCCGTTTTCTGAATTCTTCGATAACCCAGGGCAGAGCCTAATCCAATCAGCAAAATACCTGTTATCATGGTGCCGAAAAGGTAGATATCAATGTCCTCCACGGAAAGAGCCGCAAGACACACGATTCGCCACCTCTCCCACGCGCCATCGTATAGCCGGCTGCGAACGTTCCGTCAGGGCAGTCAGGTTCCCCGAAACCCAAGTTTTGATGGTGTCAATTGCATTAAGAGACCAGTTAATCCATAATATTTTAGTTTGGAGAGCAGTGCAGAGAGAGTCTCTCACGAGACAAGGGAGCAAAGCAGGGAAGATAAGGGTGAGGACGGGGAGAGAAAGCGACCACCTCCGTTGAGAGCCAGAAGAGAAGAACATTATGTTCATTTGTTTCCCCCCCTCATTAAAAAAAGTAAAATGATTTAATAAAGAGATTAAAAGCATGCTCATTACATAATGGGTGCAGTTAAGTATTTATTTTGTTATGTATATTTGAATCAATTACTATATATATTTTATTTTCAAAATAGTATTGGGTTAAAACTGTTGGAACAACAGCTACGCTAATTATGTCTCTATTTGTTTCTCTGTTTCTGCCAAGGGATTAACATTCCGTGGTAGCTAGGAATTAAGCAAGCTTTAGTCTGGATCCAACCCTTAAATGATCTGAGATGAACACCTGAGAAGAGAAGATGCCAACCCCTCAGAGAAAACCAACCCTCAGACATTATACAGAATTAACCAAATTTGCAATAAGTTAAACATATTAAGTTTCTAACATATATAAATCTATTGTAGAAACTTACTTTCCTGTAAAACTGCTTTGCAACGATTGTAGGCAAGAAATGACCCAGGTGATAAAGATGCAGCTTCCACGTGGGCCACAGACAATGTACTCCTCCGAGACCCAACCCTCGACCACACTGCATCAGAAACACACCTTCAGCCATGGCAATTAGCAACAGGCTGGCAGAAGCGGGTTCAGCTCATAAAAAAATCTATTGAGGTGAGTATGGATATGCCTAAGCCTTTTTCATTAGTCACCACTAAACAATTCATTTTGACAGACTTACGAGTCGGGTCTTAATTCACTCCTTCACTGCCGTCTGATTAACAGAGCACTCAGTGGAAATTACTACTCCCCTAGTCCCCTCGGCAGCTGATTTAAAGCCTGTAGACTACTGTTTTTAAACATTGTCACATCATTAATTTTTTACACTCTTACATTGATTTGTTTAGTGAGCAACACAAAGTTCATTGTGTTTAAAAAGGGGATAAAAATCTCGGTGTCTCAGCATCAAAGAAGCTCATGAATAAACATAGCTTTCGGGCGATAGTCCCATGAATCCATTTGCATACCTAGTCTCAGGAAATGTTGCCATTTGCAAAGTGAAGATTAAACCATTAAAACAAAAGCACAAAGTGTGAATGTGATCTTGCTTTTATATAATATAAGTTTATGTTGTTAAGTAACTACTGTTCATGATTAATGGTTGAATTATTGGCAAAAAATATTTTGATAGAGTCATATCTCTATTTTCTACACACGTTTTTATAAAAATAAAAAGATGAAAAAAAAATTGTTATCTAGAATGGAGGAACTCAAACTGGTAAACTACAAGAGGCAAAAAATTAAACTGAGCATTGAAACTAAATAGTCCATTATATATTATATAAAATTATATATAATTGTATAATGGTATAATCAAAAGCACTGACATATTATATGACATTAATTTAATACTGTAATATTAAAACTGCAGAAATAAATGTGTCAGACCTGTGTCCCCATGTCTTGTGTCTCCCTTCCTCTTGTGCCCATATATGGTCTTTCTTGTTTCCTGTTCATTATTAGTTCAGTTAGTCCCAGTCGTGTGTTTTGATTATGTCCCAGGTGTGTCTAGTTAGTCCCATCTATTTATAGAGTGTTCTGCCCCATGTTTCCTGTTGGCTTTTAAATGTAATTCTGTGTGTTCCTACGTTCTCTGTGTACACTGTTGGAAAGTAAAGTCTTCTGTTTAGTGAAACTGCTCGTTCCCTGCTTCCTGAGTGTTGTGAAAGAACAGCCAACCACAGACCAGTTACCTCTGCGCCTTTTCCCTCTGTTTTTGTTTCCCATTTTTTAAAAGTTTCACGACCGGAGCGCCCCCAAGAGTCCACGCTGCCCGAGCGCCCCCAAGAGTCTGCTCCGGTCCGGGAGCCCATAGAGTCCACGCTTTACGAGTTCCCACTGGACTGCAATCTTCCCAAAAAAAGAAGGGGGGGGCTACCCGCCATGGCCCACGGAGTCCCCAGATCCGCCATGGATGCCCGAGCTCCCTGCTCTGCCTTGGCCGCCCAAGCTGCGCTCCGGGCACCGCCCTGGAGGCCACCTGTCCTGTCTCCCTGTCCCTTGAGGCCTCCAGAGCTGTTTGGAGCTGTTTTACGGGTTTGGAACGACATGGGGGTAAGTGATTTAATGACAAATTTTTCATTTTGGGGTGGAGTATCCTTTTAATTCCCAGGAAGCGCAAGAACTGAAAAATTGGAAAAGTAAACTAAGATGTAACTAAGATGAAAAACACATAAGATGATGTCCCAAATAAGGTGATAAGACAACAAGCTGTGTGAGTACTAAAGGACTGCATTTGTTTTAAAAGTAGGAAAGACCATAAAGTATGTTTGCCCTCTATGAATAATGTATATACAGGCTTTCACACACTTTTAAGGGTTTCTATGCCAGCCTTCAACAACAATCCATCATGTATTTTCTACACTGTCTCTCTGGACATAAATGGGGGTGCCAGATTATAGCTAGGTCATGGTTAAAGACAAAGGTACATTTGCAGGAGGTCGATGAATGACGCTTGTGTTTGCCCAGGAGCGACATGACAAGTTGCTCTTAATATTTTCCCGCCTGCAGGAAGGCTGGTGCAGCAGACAGGATGTGTAATGGATTCCACGCAGACTGCTCTTAAATAAAGCATTAGGGCCAATTTGGGAGCAAGTTTAATTTTTTTTTACCATTTCACCCGCTTTTACTGCTATGATTGTTGTTCTCGGCGCGACTGGCTAAAGGAAACGTGGGTCTGAAAACAACAAGTCGCTTGGTCCATTATGGAGCACCAGTGCATTTTGTGCTCCATGGTGACTGCCCAAATATAATAAATGACTCAGGCACTTTGTGGGATGTGCAAGAGTTGTGGTGAGAATACACTAGATTGAAGATGAATCTGCAGAGGAATTGACACGGACAGAGTCTCCGCTGTAAATAATGTCCCGCTGCACCATATCCATAATCTAGTCATGTTAGTGTAAAGAAATACATACATATCCTCAAATTCACAGTGCTTTTTGTCTGTTATTTATTTTTCTTCCCTCATGTGCACGACAGGTGGTAATAAAACAATGACACGAAGACAAAGAGCTGAGATGCTTTTCCTGCAGATCCTGTAGATAAGTGGCTCTGATTGTACATCAAGTGATGGCTAATACTGTTTATGGTATAAAATAAGTAAAATAATAACAAAATAAAAACATGGATATTACATTAAATTATATTCTATAATAGTATACATTAAATGGATAGACCTAATAATATGCAAAGGTGTATATTCAAGAATTCCATGGTCTGTCTGAATACTAGATTCTGATTGGCTGTTAGGTATGCAGTATAACCGTTCAATATTAATGCGCTGCTTTAATTTATGTACACAAATCAACGTGCATCACACGTGCACACACACCGTCACACATACGGGGAGAGAGAGAGAGAGAGAGAGCTGCACACACACATAAACTTGTTTTCAATGCTTCCCCGTAATTTAAAATAAATCTGTATACGGTGAAAAAGTGTATTTTTTCTTGTAACTTATTTCAAAAAGTGAATTTTTCATATATTTTAGATTGATTACATGTAAAGTAAAACACTTCAAAGTTTTTTTGTTATCATTTTGATGATTAGAGCTTACAGCTAATGAAAGTCAAAAATCATTATCTCAAAAATATTATAATATTTATATTTGAGTTTCAATAAATGAACATCCATACAGTATAAATTATGGGTATCTCTTATTCTTTGAAACCACAATAATGGGGAACACTGCTGACTTTGCAATGGTCCAGAAGACAATCATTGACACCCTCCACAAAGAGGGTAAGTCACAGAGGGTCATTACTGAATGGGGTGGCTGTTCAAGGAGTGCTGTATCAAACAATATTAAACGCAAAGTTGACTGGAAGGAAGAAATTAGGTATGAAAATGTGCACAAGCAACAGGGATGACCGCAAGTTTGAGAATACTGTCAAGCAAAGCCGATTCAAACACTTGGGAGAGCTTCAGAAGGAGTGAACTGAAGCTGGAGTCAGTGCATCAAGAGTCACCACGCTCAGACATCTTCAGGAAAAGGGCTATCAAGCCACTTCTGAAACAGAAACATCGTCAGAAGAATCTTACCTGGGCTAAGTGTTGCTCAGTGGTCCAAAGTCCTCTTTTCAGATGAACGTAAATGTTGTATTTAATTTGGAAATCAAGGTCTTAGAGTCTGAAGGAAGAGTGGAGAGGCACATGATCCATGTTGCTTGAAGTCCAGTGTGAAGTTTTCACAGTCAGTGATGATTTGGGTTGCCATGTCATCTGCTGGTGTTGGTCCACTGTGTTTTTTGAAGTCCACAGTCAACGCAGCCATCTACCAGGAAATGTTAGAGCACTTCATGCTTCCTTCTGCTGACAAGCTTTATGGAGATGCTGATTTCATTTTCCAGCAGGACTTGGCACCTGCCCACACTGTCAAAGGTACCACATTATTATGTGAAACTACTCATTTCCTTCCATCTAATTAAAAAACACATTGAGACAGTTCAAGGTCAAACAGTTGTTTTGCAGCCAATGTGACACACCAGGCATTTAATTTGTTAATATATCTGCAGCTAAGTGTGGAGTCTATGCTGATACATAAATTACTGTGTCATTTGCATATAACTGACATGTAGTTAGCTTGAAACAATTTGGTAAATCATTGACATATAAGGAAAACAACAATGGACCCAAAATTGACCCTTGAGGGAGACCCATCTCATTGTTTCGTAAAGCTGATCGTGAATTATTTATTTTAACACACTGATCTCGAGATTCTAAATATGATCTAAACCAATTTATTGCCTGCTGAGAGAAGCTAAACAAATTGAATTTATGTAGGAGAATTTCGTGATTCACAGGTACTTACTTTAGGTACTTACCTTTTGCAGTTTGCTTGTCTGTTACCTGCTGGTATAATTGTCCATAATCGCGTCTATTCATTCTCAATCGTCATCCCACAACACAAACTCACTCAAAATATGACTTTAACACTCAGATAATACATATAAAAGCCATTACTAGAGGAGCAACCGAAGCAGGGTGCAGAAGCCGAGCAGCAGTGAAAGTGTATATTCAAATTTGAGCGGGAAAACGGCACACTCGCTGGTCATTGGCCAGATTCCTGAGTGACAGTCAGCTTAACCAATCAGCTCAAAGCAACACTGAGCGACAGCAAATAGCATTGCAACTATTAAAAAAAACTATTAGGATTGCAGTTAACTTAATTAAAATAACTTAATTAAAGATCTCAAAATATGTATTTGTATTTGTTTATTTTTATTTGTAGGCTGTTACATTTAATTAATTGATCAAATGGTGATTTCACAACGTATAATTTCAAAATTAAGCAAATAAATAAATCAGTCAACTGCATTAAATTAAATTATATTTTATGTTATATATTATTCTCAATACAAATATCTAATCTTAGAATCTTTAGAGAGAGAGAGAGAGAGAGAGAGAGTGATAGAGAGAGATAGAAAGATCATGCTAAATTTATTTGGTTTTAACATGGGATACATACATTTATTAATATGCTGTCATGCACACGCATGCATAAAATGATCATAAAAGTATTTATTTTTATTCAAATCGGTATCCATGTGATGCTTTGTGTGAGGAACAGATACAAATTCAAACCATTCAAAAGTTATGTGTATCTCCTTCCTCTGTAGCTATAGTAACAGATTCAACATTTTCCGTTAAGAAGTTTTACAAGTTTTACGACAGCGATATCAAAAGCTCATTGGCTCTCGCCAGTTTCGTCATAGATTGCGACATGCCGTGTTTCCGGTGATGCGTGAGAAACACGCGCTGTCACTGAGTTGATCGCAAAAGTATTTTCAGCGTTTAACAACTTAAATTATGCCCTGCTCCTCACACTAAACTATTATATTCCGTCAGAGAGGACCGCGACTGCAACGCATCGTCATTTGAACTACTGTACTGTGGTACTCCTCTTTGACATTTCTGCAATAAATTATTGTGATTACAAGTGTCTCTGTTACATTTCTCTTATAACCTTAGACTGTACTTTGTACACTCACTGATTTTTTGTCTTTATAAAAATATAATTTTTTAATGCAATACATTTTTTCATTGCACTGTTACATGATTTGTAGTTTTTAAGGCTGATTTTCTATTCTATATATAATTACAGAGTTTGAATGTAAAAAAACACCTAAATATAAAACCAATAAGATTTACTTTAAAATTACAAAAAAAGAACATTAAATTGATAAAATGGACATAAACCTTTAATATAATGAACTACCTACATTTTTGAAATTGCAGATAATTTTTGTCATTTTACGTAAATCTGTACATAATTTAAGGAAACTGAAAAAATACTGTATAAATAATCCAATATTTTTTTTTTGTTTAAAAATTTGAATTACTGTAATTTGTCATTAATGATATAGTACCTAAAATAACAGTCAATTTGTTAACTTACAGATATTGTTTGTAATTATACTAATTTTTGAATGTAATTTGAAATAACAGAAAACTACTGTAAAAAATAGTTATTTTCTGTAAAATTATGAGTTTTTTTTACAGAATTGATTAATAATTTGAGATATCTTATCTTCATCAACCTCAGATATATAAAAGGATGAGGGTGTGTCATTTATTGCATTTTGAGGTAATTGTATAGGTTCAAAACATATAGCAAGCTGTTCCACAGACTGGATAAAAAATCTATTAAATTCATTGGCAATTTCAGTGCTATAGTCTTCCATTTATGTGCAGCTCTAACAATGGTTCCCTATCGAGCTGTCACGAGACATCACGGAGATTTCTCCGTTATGGGAACTCCTTCCCTTCAACCTTTCCTGAAGTCCTATTGGCTCACGCCAGTCAAATGACTGGCCAATTGTCATAAAGCATGCAAATATGGAGCTCGAGACAGTATAAATGCGATGCCGCGACAATTATATCAGAATCTTCTACTTCACCTTGAATTCGTGATGGCTTCAGTGTGTAAGATCTGCGGGACCCATCGAACGCTGGATCAGCATCTCCATTGTCGCCTGCCTGGGCCTGGCTCACGCCCGGCGGCGCTGGGCGAGTCGACTGTGGACTTTGCGCGGACCTCACGGTCCGCGTGCTCCGGGCCCGCCCGCGATGTGGTTCGCGGCGGCCTGTTGAGTGGGGCTCACTGCCGCCAGCGTGCCGCTGGTGAGCCCCCTCTCCGGGCGGCGGGGCGCCGTCTTGCCGTGCCGTCCCGAACCCATCGGTCGCCGCATTCCCGATTTCCTTCCCGAGGACTGTTTCCGCCCCTTCCAACATCGAGGGATTCGTAGCCTTTGGCCACGAGGAGGGCGACGAGGCCATGTCCATCTCGGCCTCGGAGAAGGAGGAGTGGGCAGGATCGGAGCCCGAGCAATCTGTCAGCTCAGAGCCTTCAGGCCTCCAGGAGGAGCTCATGAGGGTTCTATCAAAAGCTGTGCAGGAGTTGGAGCTTACCTGGAATCCTCCGGAGGAGCCTGTCAGGAGTAAGCTCGACTCGTGGTACTTCAGGTCCACACGTAAAGCTGACTCGAGGACATCGGTGCCTTTCTTCCCCGATGTTCACGAGCAGTTAGTGAAGACGTGGTCTGCGCCCCAGTCGGCGCGCGTCCACTCTAACACGCAGGCCATGTTCTCCCACGTGGATGGGGCGGAGGCCCACGGATATGTGCGCTCTCCCCCCATCGAGGAAACCGTTGCTGCACACCTGTGTCCTGCAACGGCGAGGACCCTGGGCTCGGACATCGGCCTTCCCTCGAAGCCGTGCAGAACCACCGCCCACCTCGCTAATAAAGCGTATGCCTCTGACGGCGAGGCGGTATCGGCGTTGCACGCCATGGCAGTGCTGCAGGTGTTCCAGGCGAAACTCCTGCGGAGGGCGGAGTCCTCACTCCTGAGGCGACTAAAGATCTGTGCGCTGCGACCGACTTCGCGTTGATGGCGACGAAGCGAGCGGCCCAGTCCGTGGGTAAGGCCATGGGCTTCATGGTCGTTCTGCAGAGGCACCTCTGGCTAAACTTGGCTGATCTCAAGGATGCCGACCGTAAGGTGTTTCTAAACGCTCCTATAACTCCCTCCGGCCTCTTCGGTGACGCCGTGGAGTCCATAACAGAGCGATTCGCTGAGACTCAAAAGCGCGCGAAAGCTATGAGTCACGTGATGCCGAGACGCGCCTCCCAGCAGCAAACAGCTAGATCCAGATCTTCGTCGGCGCCTGGCTCTGCCCAGCGGAGGGATTTTCCCAGGCCTGCCCCGGCCGGGGGAACTGCTACTGCTCCTCGACAGGAACCAGATGTCCGGAGGAAGGTGTGGGGTTCCGGTAGGAAGCGCCAAGGTCAGCGGAGGAGTCCGCGACGCGACTCTTGCCCACCACAGGCTGCTAAACCGTCTTCCTGACGATCGGAAGAAAGGAGGAGAGAGCGCGAGAGCAGCCCAGCGCCCAAGCGCCGAAAGTTCGGCTGCTCAAATGTGTGTGTGTTGGATGTTCATTCAATAAAAATGCATACTTTCTCACAAAAAGAGCTTTCTCCTCCTCACTCAATAAATGCGGCTCCCCTTGCCCCGCCTCTGAGCAGTGCAGGTCCGCATCCCACACAGGTTATAGCCGCGCATCCAACGACCAAGCCGTTAAAGCCGCTAAGTCAGTTCATAAGCGCATGGGAAGTTATTCCGGGAATCTCGCGTTGGCTACTCAACGTGATAGAGCAGGGATATACTCTTCAATTCAGACGCAGACCACCCCGTTTCAATGGCGTGGTGCAGTCTCTAACATCGCCTCGAAATGCCCAGGCTCTGAGGCAAGAGATTGGCTGTCTGCTCGAGAAAGGAGCAGTAGAGCGAGTCCCACCACACGAGCTGGAGGCGGGTTTACAGCCGCTACTGGTACCCAAGAGGGATGGGGGCTTCGCCCAATTCTGGATCTCAGACCCATCAACAGAGCGCTTTGCGAACGTCCGTTCAGGATGTTAACGCTGAAACAGATCCTGGCGCAGATTCGCCCCGGGGACTGGTTTGCGTCCGTGGATTTGAAGGACGCGTACTTTCACATTCAGATAGCGCCGCATCACAGACGGTTTCTGAGGTTTGCTTTCGAGAACACAGCGTACCAATACTCTGTTCTCCCGTTCGGGCTGGCTCTGGCCCCGCGCACATTTTCAAAGTGCGTGGATGCAGCACTTTCCCCCCTCAGAGCGAGCGGGATGCGCATCCTAAATTATCTGGACGATTGGCTGATTTTAGCTCAGTCCCGGGACACGCTACTCAGCCATATAGACTCGCTGCTTATTCACCTGGAGTCCCTAGGGCTATGTGTGAACAGGCGAAAGAGCATTCTCGCCCCGAGTCAGTCCATTATGTATTTGGGAGTTTGCATGGACTCCCTAGAAATGAGAGCCCGCCTCTCGCGAGAGCGCGTGGCGGCCATTTTGTCTTACCTGCGCCATTTCAGAGAAGGCAGCTCTGTTCATTTGAAAGAATTTCAGAGACTGCTGGGACTCATGGCGTCAGCTTCGGCAGTGTGTCATCTGGGCTTATTACACAAGGTTCAAGGTTCTTTATTATTTGTCACATACACAATCATACAGGGTATAATAAGTAGTGAAATGTTAGTCAGGACAGGTCCGCTCAATGGAAAGTGCAAGAAAGAAAAATAAAACATGATAATAAAATAAAAATAACATAAAAGCAATAAAAACTATGAAACAAAAACACGAGAGTATATATATATATATACAAATATGGTGAGACACACATGCGACCACTGCAGCTGTGGCTGAAAACTCGAGTCCCCTGGACAGCATGGACTTCGGGACGTTTGAGTATCGCGGTCACCCGCGGCTGCATCGAAGCTCTGGCTCCGTGGCGCAACCCGAATTTCTTCAGCCGGGGAGTCCCCCTGGGGTTGGTGACTTCACGCGTGGTGGTCACAACAGACGCATCGACGCTCGGCTGGGGAGCGGTGTGCGAGGGGATGCCAGCTTCGGGGCAGTGGTCGGAGCCTCAGATCCGGTGGCACATAAACCGATTGGAATTGGAAGCAGTCTTTTTAGCTCTGAAGGAGTTTCAAACACAACTGGAACGGCAGCATGTACTGATTCGCACCGACAACACGTCTGTAGTTTCGTACATAAATCGCCAGGGCGGCGTTCGTTCAAAGGCTTTGTGCAAGCAGGCAGCGATTTTACTGCTATGGGCGGATTCTCGCCTTCTATCCATCAGAGCAACGCACATCCCCGGTCTCTTGAATCGCGGGGCGGACATGCTTTCAAGGAGGAGAATTCCTCAAGGGGAATTGAGGTTACACCCCGAGTCGGTTCGGATGATTTGGAACCTCTACGGGGAAGCAGAAGTGGATTTATTCGCTACGAGCGAAAATGCACACTGCCCATCGTTCTTCTCTCTGTCCCACTCCCGCTGGAAGGGGCGCTCTGGCAGCGCTGGCCGACAGCCAGGCTTTATCGTTTCCTCCGATCAAGATATTGCCTCTGGTGTTATGCAAGATCAGGGGAGCGGCGTCCGTCATACTCATAGCTCGAACTGGCGAACCAGCCTTGGTTTCCGGACCTGACAGAGCTGCTGATAGCCCCCTGGCCGATTCGGTCAGGAGGGACATGTTATCTCAGGTGGACGGCTCGGTGTGGCACCGAACCCAGAACTATGGAACCTTCATGTGTGGTTGCTTCAGGGTTGTCAGGGAGCTAGATGCATTGCAGGCTCGTGTGATCGACACACTCATGGAAGCGCGAGCACCCTCTACAAGACGGTTGTATGCCTTAAAATGGGGAGTGTTTGTGAAATGGTGCCATCAGGCTCATATCGACCCGGTTGTTTGCACCGTGTTGGATGTTCTGAGTTTCCTGCAGTACAGGCTGGATAGTGGATCGTTACCCTTGACACTAAAGTCTATGTGGCGGCCATTGCCGTTCCGTTCCGTTCACAGAGGGCGGCCAGTCGATCGGCAGAGACCCCATGGTGGTGAGTTTTCTTAAGGGAGCGAGAAGGCTGCACCCTCCGAGGCCACCTTCGGTTCCGCCTTGGGACCTAGAGGTGGTATTAAGAGCTCTCTCTCAGCCACCTTTTGAGCCGTTATCATCAGTGGGTTTGAAGGAGCTGTCTCTCAAAACTGCACTCCTTCTTGCACTCGCGTCAGCCAAGCGCATAGGAGATTTGCACGCCTTTTCTGTGGACAGTGACTGTATTCGCTTTGGACCCGGTGACTGCAGCGTCACTCTCCGGCCGAGAATGGGGTATGTACCTAAATCACTTTCTACCCCCTTCAAGATACAGACTGTTTCTCTGTCTGCCTTGTCTTCCGAGTCAGCAGCCTCGAGTGAAGCAGATGCTCAGACTTCGGTGTGCCCTGTCAGGGCTTTGAGGATTTACATCGACCGTTCGGCGAGCTTTCGACAATCTGACCAGCTATTTGTATGCTATGGTGGTTGTGCGAGAGGCCGTGCTGTGTCTAAACAGAGGCTCTCCCACTGGATCGTAGACGCTATTACGGCTGCGTATACGAACCAAGGTTTGGAATGTCCTTTACACATTAGGGGGCATTCAACGAGGGCTATGGCTTCCTCGTGGGCTTGGTCGAGAGGTATGTCTATTCAAGATATATGTGTTGCAGCCGGCTGGTCTTCTGAGAATACTATCGCCAGGTTTTACAGGCTGGACGTTCAGTCTTTTGCCTCCCAGGTGCTGTCGGTGAGTGGCTGATGCATGTTTACTACATTGTTTGCTCTGCATACCCTTTTACTAATACGGTTGTTCTGCCCTGTGCTCAGTGCAGATTCCTGTATTTGTGTTGTTTTATCTAGTGATACCTTTATCATGCTAGGTTGGGGTCATGCTATACAGTCTGTGCAGTTCCTTATGCTCGTTGTGCAAGTTGCCCTGTTTCAGCGCAGCCAACGTTATTTCTATCCAGATATGCAAATTTGTATACCTTTGGGTTAGACGCTCATTGGCTTACAGCCACCTATCAGCGGTGAGCTCGCCTACAGCGTCACTATTATGGGAAGTATCTACATGTATTCTATCTGCTGTGTTGTGGGGGTGGGCTTGTAGCCTCTCTCACGGCGGGATTTAATATCGTTCCCATAACGGAGAAATCTCCGTGATGTCTCGTGACAGCTCGATAGGGAACACCGGTTACTATGGTAACCTCGGTTCCCTGAGAGCGGAACGAGACATCACGGTAGACGCCGTGTTCGCTACTCCTCGGCTTACGGTGTTCAGTATCCGATTCTGATATAATTGTCGCGGGCATCGCATTTATACTGTCTCGAGCTCGTCATATTTGCATGCTTTGCGACAATTGGCCAGTCATTTGACTGGCGTGAGCCAATAGGACTTCAGGAAAGGTTGAAGGGAAGGAGTTCCCATAACGGAGAAATCTCCGTGATGTCTCGTTCCCGCTCTCAGGGAACCGAGGTTACCATAGTAACCGGAGCGTTTTCTTTGTATGCCCTCTCGTTTAGAAAGTTTGTTAATGCACTTCCAAAAAGATGAGCTATTTTCACCTGATTCTATAATCAATTGCTCAAAATATGCAGTTTTCACCTTCCTCGTTTCGCTAACTACTTTATTTCTTAATGATTTAAAACTTAGGATATCTGTCTGTGTTTTTGTAAGCAAAGACTTTTTCAAAGCAATATCTCTCTTTTTCATTAGTTGATGAACATCTGAATTTAACCATGGTAAGGATGCACTATTTTGTCTACATTTTAACGGTTGTCTATACTTATGAATAATTTGTTCAATATTTCTCATCACAATTTCACAGTTTTTATCCAAGTTGCCAATTTGTAATGCATCAACCCAATTAATATTTTATATATCATTTTCAAATCTTGTAATTTTGTTCTTAGGGATGCCTACTACTCCTGGTTTAAAAGTTTGACGAAAATTACTCAGCAAACGTTTCTTTGTTAATTTTCTAACAACCAGGATCATGTTATGGTCGGACAAACCTGTCTGAAGATTATGTTTTTATTACCCTTTCAGGTTTATTTGTAAATGCCAGATCAATAAGAGTTTTACTTGTTTTTTGTTATCCTTGTTGGACCTTTTATTAACTGGTTAAATTTAAGTTTTGCTGTAATTGATTTCAGTTTTTGCTTACTACGTTTGTCTGACCAATTGTCTGATACATTTTACTTTATTAGGTGCACCTGTGCAATTGCTTGGTAACACAAATTACTAATTAGCCAATCACATAGCAGTAATGCAATGCATTTAGGCGTAGTGAAGATGACTTGCTGATTTCAAACCGAGCATCAGAATTGGGAAAAAAGGGGACTGTTGGTGCCAGACGGGCTAGTCTGAGTATTTAAAAAAATCTACTTGGATTTTCGCGCACAACAATCTCTAGGATTTACAGAGAATTATCTGAAAAAGAGAAAATAACACGTCTATTCCTGAAGCAGATAGGCTACAGCTGCAGAAGACCACACCGGGTGCCGCTCCTGTCAGCTAAGAACAGGGAACGGAGGCTACAATTCACACAGGCTCACCAAAATTGGACAAAAGAAGATTGGAAAAACGTTGTCTGGTCTGATGAGTCTTGATTTCTCCTGCAAGATTCAGATGGTATGGTCAGAATTTGGCATAAATAACATGAAAGCATGGATCCATCCTGCCTTGTCTCAACGGTTCAGGCTGTAATGGTGTGGGGAATATTTTCTTGGCACACTTTGGGCCCCTTAGTACCAATTGAGCATTGTTTAAATGCCACAGCCTACCTGAGTATTGTTGCTGACCATGTCCATCCCTTTATGACTACAGTGTACCCATTTTATGATGGCTACTTCCAGCAGGATGATTCACCATGTCACAAAGCTCAAATCATCTCAGACTGGTTTCTTGAAGATGACAATGAGTTAAATTTACTCAAATGGCTTCCACAGTCACCAGATCTCAATCCAATAGAGCACCTTTGGGATGTGGTGGAATGGGAGATTTGCATCATGGATGTGCAGCTGACAAATCTGCAGAAACTGAGTGATGCTATCATGTCAATATGGACCAAAATCTCTGAGGAATGTTTACAACACCTTGTTGAATATATTGGACACAAACACTGGAAAGCTTCATGCCTTCCCATGAATACTGTATATGGGGCAGCATTTTCAGTCTCAGAACAGCTACATATACTCATATCCTCAAACAGTAAGTTTCCCAACATTTCTCCATAAACTAAGCTTTATGTGAGGATGTATTTTCAGGCAATGGTGTGCTTTGAAACCACTTCAAATGTTTGCAATTACGGCACAAAGCATACACACGAAAACACTCATATACACACGCTCATCGGTATTGATTTTTGACTGAGAGCGTGTTAGACTAAAATATAGCTGTTTCAAGGTATTAAGGTACTACTGCAGTGAATGTGTACAGTCATAAATCAATGACAAGCAGACACTGTCACTACAACATTATCAACTATGACTACACACAATCTGTAATAAGAAGCACATCATTATAGACAACAAACTGTATTGCACCCCTTTTCTGACTATGGAAACCCAATTGATACACCTTCATCATGCTCACACACAGCTCAAAGGAAGTTTATAAGGGTCCATAAAAATAAAATGCATTCTATCTTCTTTATGCGCACATATAGAGTTATCCAAAGTCCAGCTGTCCCTGTCCATCCCAAACTGGATTAACTTATTCTCAAAGCAGGAATTAATAAGATTCCTGAGCAGTCTGTTGGCATACTTTACAAGGCATGCTGAGATTATATTTCTGCCTTCATAGACAACATAAAAAGACTTTGAAAATGGTTTTGGCATAAACAACATTAAATGTATTGACTCATGCACAACTGCATTTGAACTACATTTTCAGTCAGTGGTCAACAATCTCAATCCAACTTAAGCTTTGCAGTTCCATGTCTCCACTTGTTTTTTTATTTGTATTTGTATTTATTTTTTTTATTTTTTTTATAATTATATTCATTTGATTATAAATTATAAATTGATCTTATGTGGATAACAATTTGAGTAAAATAAATTGTAATGAATAATTTATATTTAATTCACAATGTCATGATATTTATTTCCCCCCTTTTGTTTAATAACAGCAACAGCGTGGACATCTTGCGCAAAAACATCTTGAGCTTCTGTGGTAGATGATCTGAACATCTGTGAACAGCTGCATTATCATCGTTGCAAATTATTTATATTTGATCAGTGACACATACATATTCTGTATTTATTTTAGACTTTTCTTGGTTTTAAAATAATGCAAAATTCTAAAAAAATGTATTTCAGGTTTAAATTAGATTAATTCGGTCTGTTTGCTGTGTGCAGTGGGCTTATTTCATTCAGAGGATTTGCCAGGTTCTGTTATTGGCAATCAGCGCTACAAATCTTTTTGACATTTGAAGGTGCTTGATTTTCTAGTTTTTTTTTCTTGTCTGCAGAGTAATGTTTATACCTGTAATTACATATTGACCTTTCAGTGGTACTGGTAACCCAAAATTCTCTATCTCCTCTTTGCTTGAATGTCTTTGAACCCTTTTGCCGTTATGCAGCACCTTTAAAAATATCTATAAGTTGCTTCCATCCTCTGCATGTTTTCACTATCAAATCAAGCAGAAAATATAAACATTTGTATGTTTAAAAAATAAGATATAGATAAACAAGAGCACATATCTAATTTGGTCAGTCCAATTGCATTTTTCTTTCCAGATTTTCTTTCTGAACAAAGAAAGAAAACTTGCACTTAAGCTTTTCACAGGAATTTTGTTTAGAAAGATATCGTGATGTATCATTATAGGATTTTCTAGAAATACATTGATTATCGCAGAATCGTGATATTATTGTTATTGTGAGCCATGTATCGTGATTATATCGTACCGTGAGGTACCCTGGGATTCCCACCCCTAGTTTCAATGCAATATCACTCACAATCAGTGTTAGGGGTAACACATTACAAGTAACGCAATTTACGTAATCAGATTACTTTAAAAGTAATGCATTACTTTTTAATTTAGAAGGAAATATCTAAGTTACTTTTTCAAATATGTAACAGTTACCTTGTTTTGCATGTATTGACTTACAGCTCTGGTGTTGCCATATTGAGAGAAATCAGGAGTAATTGCAGAGGCATTGTGTACGCTCTGTGAATATGATGTTATTGTAGTTCTAGACTAAATGTGAACATGCATCTCACCTGTACAAAAGCATATTCAGTATTATACAAACTCAGATTATACAAACCTGCAATAATTAAATATGTCCAATAAGACAAATATAATTTGTTTTTAATCCCATTTTATTAACAAATGTCTTTGCTACTTCAACCATACTAACATAAGCAAAAATGACATATCTGTATTTAATTTTTTTGTTTATTGCTGAATAGTGTTGAACTTTCTTCTCCTACATCATATTCTTCATACAATTTGTTTGAGCTGCGCCCTCTATTGTACAGACATGAATTTACATTTTAATTCAGTCTGAGGCATATTCATTTCACTTTTGTTGTGAAAGCGCTTTTACATTTGTAAAAGAAGAACGTTTTTTTTAATAAAAAAAAAAACAAGCAAGCTCTACCCCGATGTAAAAGTAAGTCAAAAGTAACGTAACACATAAAAAATAACTATATTGTATATCATATAACTATAAAGTAACTAATATTGTAATGCACTACTTTTTAAAACTAACTTTCCCCAACACTGCTGTCAGTCATCATTTTGGTTTTCTATATTGTAATTATTTAAAAAAGCAGCACACTTTCCCGTATAGTACTTGACTAATGTATATTATGTACTGTCCAGATGTTGCTTTGTCTATTAAAGCAAGTCCCAAACATAAGAATCACACGCCCCAAAGTAGTTTGTGAAAACATGTTTAGTCTTATCCATAGGCGGAGTTTGGGGGGGGCCGGGGGGGGCACTGCCCCCCCAGATCAGAGCCAATCGATTTTGTCAGATCTATGAATACAAAAATATTTTCACATTGTCTCATTTTATTTGCATTATCGTATTTTAATGAGTATGTTAAGGCTTAATTATTTGTAATTCATGTGAAAAAATAAAAATCAGAGCTCATGGTCTACCGGTAGGTGCCCCCCCAGGCAAAAATGTGAAACTCCGTCTATGGTCTTCTCACCTAGGGCATCTTGTCAGGTCAGGACTGACACTGGTTTTCTGTCTTTCCAACCACTTCTGTTGTTTCGCTCATTGATCTGTACATCTGCAAACCAAATTAATGTTCAGTTCACATTGCGAATCAACAAAAATACTGCATATTTGCTCATAAGGTATCATTGAACAAGTAACACACAACACAGACTTAGGGCCCTATTATACACTCTGTGTGATGGGTAGAGGAAATAATTGTGCTGTATGGGTAAAAAAAAGAAGAAAAAAAAGGTTACCCCACAACTTTTATTTTTTTTATTACGATTTAGTTTTTATCAGAATTGTTCCAAAAGTTAACAAAATATTGCATGTATTTCACCACTACACCTGTAGAGAGTACTGTGGTGCTGTAGTGGGTTATCTTGGAGACCGACAGCTCGAGTTCTGGGTCATATTAAAACTGCACTCAAGCAAGGCAATAAAGTGTCCATCTCCTTATAATTCACTTGTGTGGGTAATAACTCCTTTACAGTGGTTTGTGTTAAACATCCATCATTGTTACTATGAAGAAATGTTTGGAAAATATGTTGAAATGTGTTAGTAGGATAATAGGATTAAATTTACGTTCGAGAAAATGGTGAACGTTATCCGCTAATTCGTGGTTAGCAAAATTAGCAAAGATTAACCGAAGGGATAAAGAGAATGTGTCTTGATGCATGTATGTGGGAATCTGTAAGACATTATTAGAGCGTTTCTTAAACACGTTTATGTCTATCAATCGTTCTGATTATAAGCTTTTCCATCTGTTGTGAATGTCAATTGAATCTAGTGTGTATTTTTGTAGCTATGCTATTAGTGAATGCATGTGAAGGCATAATATCGTCACATGGAATATTCAAAGTGAATAGTAAGACGTCATGGGGGATTGTTTAATGTATCAATGCCATGTTTATGGTTCGAAACGGTAATCATTTTGGTTTGAGGTTATAAGGAGTTAACTGGAGATTTAGTTAATTGTATATGATATGTATTTCTCTATGAAAATACGGGAAAGAAATACTGTTTCAACCACAGTGATTGGTATCATTGTTGCATTTATACCAGGTTGTATTATATAAGGTGAAGAAATGTATTCTTTGAGTAAATGCAGTATTACTTCTCTAATTATTAACAATACTACATTATAAAGAGGTATAACCAACTGTATTGGGTTATTTTGTTCATGCAGTTATGCCTGTGTTCACATAGGAAATCTAATTAAATTGTATTGAATTTAGTAATATGAGCATGGTTGGAAGTGACAGTTGAATGTTATTTTCTTGAGAATTTTGGTTTGATTCTAGACCATGTATTCTAGACATTGCAACTGTGATTATCTTATATATTAAAACTGCACTCGAGCAAGGCAATAACATGTAGGTCTCTTTATCATTCACAGCTTGGTGTGTGATTTGGCTTGTCCCGGCACAGATTCCCCAGGTCTGGAGCCGGCGCAATGCGGAGCACAAGTGTTTTGATAGTTTACAGCCCGACGCAGTTCTCATTTTCCCATCCTGCGCCGCGTTGTTTAAATAGCGAATACATTTTTCAGAATTTCACAATTAGCCTACTTATTTGCTCGCGTGTGGGCAGATCCGTTTGCTCACACGCAAGCAAATAAGTAGGTCGCAGATCCGTTTGCGCTCTGGCGACGCGTTCAGCCTGTGCGCCTTAAAATTCCACCACTGAGCTAAATGGAATAGGAGATGAAACTCTGATTGGTTTATTGCAAGTTACACCCAAAAAATACCCCTTACTCATTAAGAGAGTAGGAACAACCCGTTTAGACCATTTAGGGGTCAATAAACTAGCAAAAGTGGATTCTGACATGCCCTGAGTGCACCTGTGCCGTGCGCTTTGGACCATGAGCTTAGATCATTAAAATGGGGCCCTCAGTCTTGATGATTAACACAGCGATGAACTACAAAGGACTATGCTTTCATATAAATTATATTATGATAAGCATCATCAATGGCTAACAAGCCAGTGCAGTGGTAAAGCTTACACCATGCAGAATTAAACCGTTCTGTAGTCTCTGCAGCATAGCTCATAAACACAGCATAAACAGGGGTGAGCAAAGTAATTATTATTTTATGATTTAGCATACTTGTAGAAGCATTTATAGCTGCCATTTTTTACCAATAACAGTCAAGTTGATGGGTAAACAGGCGTTGTATTAGTCAGCCTTGGTTTAAAGGTACAGTTTTTTTTTTCTCAAGCAAGAGACTGTACGACATTCACGTTAATGATTTGACTGATTTTTACGTAGAGAGTGTGACAGCGCACCACAATAAAATACATGATCATTCATGTTTTCATAACCTCTGGCCAAACTCAAAAACAAAACTAAAAATAAAACATATTTGGGAGCAAGGGGGCCCCCTGGTGTTTCGGAGGCCCTAAGCAGCTTATGATTCTCTGCGTATAGGAGGATCGGCTCTGGTCCCCCCAAAAAATTAAACAATCAAACAAATAAATAAAGTTATATCATTATTTACTTACCGATATATTTTAAAGAGTTTATGATACTGTTTGGACTCCACTGCCCTGTAAAATATATTTGTTTGTGTTCTGCAGAAGAGATAAAGTCCTATTGTTTAGAACGACAAAAGCGTGATTAAATTATTTATTTTTAGGTGAACTATGCCTTTAAGATGTGAAGAAATCTTTTCTCTCTCACCATCTCTTTCTTTTCTCAGGTGACAAAATGATCCTGAGGCTCTAATCTAAGATGAGAGCAATATCAAAGGCGAAAAATGCTCACAAAATAACACCTTTTTTCTCTTCAATCTCTCTCTTCTTGTCCTTGTATCTCACCTCTCTCTCTCGCTGATGAGATATTAGACTTCAGAGGGATGAGAAATATTGGTTGCGCAGTGAGAGGTGCTGAGAAGGACACAGGGCAAAAGGAACCCAAATTGAGCCGAGTACACCTATCCTCATCATAGACTCATAAAACACCAGAGATCATAGAGTACAGAGCTTTCATAAACAGCCATGGGGGGTATTCCCAAAGACCTGAACCGTTATTCAGTGACTCACTTATAGATGGCACATCTGATACCCTGCAGGTGCTGATGAGAAGACGCTGTGGCCGCCCTGCACAGGGGAGAGGATCATATACACCTGCAGACGGAATAAAATAATAGAAATGTACATGGATAACGTGATGAACTACACCTGTGGTTGCTCTGCTAGGACACCTGTGTGAACTTGAGGAGAACTGACTTTATACATCAATTTAAAATCATATCGGTGACCAGGGGGCCGCTTGCAGCTGCTGTGTATATATGTTAAAATGAGCTTAGTTGTGGCATAAATAAACACTAAGATATAATTTAACACACTACAATATATGTGAGCATTGCACTATGAAACTTTGTTTAAATAATTCTGCAATATAATAAATTATTTTAATGTCTTATTTTATCAACCTGATACTCTAACAAATGTAAAGCGTTACATAATGGGATCATATTATAAAGTGTTATGAAAGCTTGAAATTGAATTAAATAAACTGAAATTTTGGCTTTTTAACACCACTTATGTTTACAACTTTGAAGACTGCTTACTGGATCAGTAAAGGCAAACATTGTATAACATGAATATGAATACTGTACTTTAGAGTATGACATACTAGCTAAGCTCTACCTTTGGTTCAACAAAAATTAAGGGACTATTTATGCATTTTATATGGAAATGTCAGTAGATGCTAACAAATGACTGTCTTTGTTACAAATTCAACGAGGATAAAAATAAATGTCAGTTTTTTATATAAGCTAGTCATTGAATCATTCAGTTAACTTATTCATTAAAAACACTGATTTAGTTTCAACAGAAATTTCACCATTAGTGTTTACAATTACATTAGAAACACCAATTTAAAACAAGATAACACTTAAATACACAATGATTCAACACCACTGTGTATATGTATGAAGGGCTTTTAAGTGGATAAATGATATAAAACAATCATACAACTTTATGTGACTATAAGTTCACTCCCTATTAAGTGCAAATGGTGCACCAAATCAAGAATTAGTGAAAACTAACTAATACTTACTAAGCCCCTAGTGTGAACTTTGTTCCGATACAAAAAAAAAGACCTTAGAACGGCTGGTGTACCACTGAATAAAAAGTTACTGTAAAATTGGACCATTAAAATTCATACATTTTTAAGCATGGCCAAATACTTTGTGGCTGCACGAAAAAAATCCAGACAGCAAACCATACAGCAACAAAAGCCAATCAATGAAAATCTCTCCTTCATTTTGTGTTATGACAAAACATGAAAAATAAAGCAGGTAATGATGGTACTTAAGTGATTGCTATTCACAAAAGAATGAAGATAACTGACTGCAGTGAGGAAGAATTTGCATCTGACTCTCTTTTCGTCTAATCATGTAGTGTAGTGTAAGAAGAGTGCTTGGTTTCATCAATTGCCCCCGAATAAGAACTTAGCTTTTTTGGAAATAGGCTGCCACATGTGGAGCCATTTCAATCGGGTCTGGAAGTGTTGTGTCAGAGGAACGGGTAGCTGCATTTAGTCTGTCAAACTGTCGTTCACCATATGTGTGAGAGAGGCAGCTGGGCATGGGCACAAACTGTCCTCCTTCCTGCTCGTTACTGCCAGTCACCGTCCTGGCGGCCTCCACCTTCTCCATCCCCCACCTCAAACAGGCAGGGAGGAGCTGAAACTACTGCGTCTAATAAGAGAGGAGACAGAGTGTGCGTGTGTGCATGTGTGTATTTGAAAGGGGGCATCAAGGTCACTTCCACCTGCCGCAAAGAGAAGGATGAAAGAGGAGAAAATGTAGGAATGGCACTCCAACCCATAATCCCATTATGCCCATCTACAAGAAGTACTTCCTTCAAGGCGAAATGAGTGTTCAGTGTCTGTGTGAGAGAGATAGACTCCTTTTGATGTGGAGATTAAGAGCATCTACTATACAGGAATGTGGCTGAATGAGGCATAGCCTGCAGTGTGACACTCCAGCAGCTCCAGAAGAAGAAAAAAAGCTCCAACTGAGAGAAGTTGTTTCAGAGTGGCTGCGGGATTCATCAGAGCAGAGCTCTTATTGTCCTCTACGGGCTGTAAACATTTTATGAACAGAGCAGTGAGAAATAAATTCGAATATGTTAATTTGATTGAATATGTTAATTTAGTGTTATTAATTATTATTCAGAAATAAGTCTAAAAGTTAATTAAAATAATGATAATTTTACCAACACTGGATTCGTTTTAGCTTTATGTGTTTTTTTCTAGTCTACAGGCAGAGTATCTAGCTAAATAACGTATGGAGAGAAAGCAGCACAAATTGATTAATGAGCCATTCACATTGGATGCAATATTCTGTTAAAAAAATTGCAAAATAGGAAGCATCTCGATACAGGATTTTGAAGTTTAACTACAATTAAAAGTAATCACGGCGTGCTGAGATATAGCCATATCACACAGCTACGAGTCTGATATTGTGTAACAACAGTTCGAAGGCACAAGTGTGTAAGTAAAAAAGAGACAACAACGGAGAGTCTTTTAAAACCCTCTTTTGTGCAGAACTACTTCCTTCATTCACAAATTCAAATCTCAGTTTGACAGTTTAACAGCTGATCCCAAGCCTCCGTTACTAATTTCAAAACGTTACTTTAGAATTAGTAAACAAGGAATGTGTCAGGCTGGCAACTGGGAAAAGAATGGAGGACTCAAGTGCTGAGCAAAACAGAGGAGTGAAGTTTATTAGTAAACTCCGGATGACAACATCCAAAACAAACAGAAAGCTGATTTAAAGAAACAGGTGGACGGGGGTGCCGTCACGCGCTCCCAAGCCGGACACGCTATCCAGCGGACTAACTACTCCTCGCCTGGGGATCCTGGACACAGAATGCAGATGAGAGAGAGAAGGTCTCCGACAACAGGTAAGACAAACCACAAATGACACACCGACACAGAAAGAGGGCATAGGCCTGAATAAATAGGAAAAGGGAGATGAGTAACAGGTGTAAGGCTGATGGAGCGCTCAGTGCTGTGAATCAGCACTGATTGCTCCCCCACGTGCGGTAGCCGGTGACAGGACGTAAACAACCCACCACATGTAGCTGTTAGTGGCAGGAGTGAGTCAGAGGGGTGCCCGATCGTGACAGAATCCTCCTCAGGGATGCCTCCTGGCATCTCCAGAAGACTCACCATGACGCCGATGGAACTGGGCTATGAGGGCGCGATCCAGTATATCGCGGGCCGGAATCCAGCATCTCTCCTCCGGACCGAAACCCTCCCAGTCTACCAGATATTGGTGACCCCTACCCCTGCGCCTCACATCAAGGAGTCGTCGTACGGTGTAAGCAGGCAACCCCTCAATGAGTCTGGGAGGCGGTGGGGCAGAGGTCTGGGGTTGGAGAGGAGAGCGAATAACGGGCTTGACCCTAGATACGTGAAATACCGGATGGATTCTTTTAAGCAGAGGGGGTAGTTTGAGTCGAACCGTCACCGGTTAAGCACTTTGGTCACGACGTACGGTCCAATGAATTTAGGTCCCAGTTTACGTGCGGGCAGCTTGAGAGGGATGTCTCGGGTCGACAACCAAACCTTCTGACCACACACGTAAAGTGGGGGCTTAGAACGGTGACGGTCCGCCAACGCCTTGTTCCTTTCGCCAGTCCGGATAAGGGCTTGTCTGGCGAGCCTCCATGTCCGGAGGCATCTTCGAATGAACGCATGCGCGGATGGAACAATGGCGTCGGGTTCTTGTGAGGGAAATAAGGGGGGCTGGTAGCCTAAGCAGCACTGGAAGGGTGACAAACCCGTGACGAGACCGGGAGGAGTTATGTGCATACCGACCATGGCTAATTTGGAACTCCAAGTCAAAGGCTCTGCTGACGCCACGCAACGCAGGACTCTCTCCAAGTCCTGATTGGCCCGCTCGGACTGACCGTTAGTCTGCGGATGGTAACCGGAGGAAAGGCTCGCTGTCGCCCCCAGTAATCTACAGAACTCAGTCCAAAATCTGGATGAGAATTGGGGACCCCTGTCAGAAACCACATCAACCGGGAGGCCATGGATGCGGAAGACGTGATCAAGGACAATGACAGCCGTCTCCTCGCTGAGGGTAGTTTGGGAGGAATGAAATGAACCGCCTTTGAGAACCTGTCCACCACGGTGAGGACCACGGTATTGCCACTAGACGGGGTAGGCCTGTGACAAAGTCCATGGCGATGTGGGACCAGGGTCTCGAAGGGATAGACAGCGGTCGGAGAAGCCCAACTGGGGTCGATTAGAGCCCTTCCCCACCGCGCACACCGGCAGGCCAACACGAACTCCCGAGCATCCCGCTACCGGACGGCCACCAGAACCGCTGCTTAATCAGCGCAGTGTCCGAGCCACTCCTGGATGGCAAGCTAGCCCAGAGGAATGGCCCCACTGAAGGATGCTGGTTCGAACCGACTCGGTACAAATAACAGACCCTCTGGGCACCTCGCGGGATGGTGGACGTCAAGTGCCTCACGGACCCTGGATTCCACCTCCCAAGTGACCATCGCAATCACCCGGCTGGGTGGCATGATGGGCACCGGAGAAGGGAATCCAGGTTCCGCTCAAAATCCGCGAGTGCGTCCGCTTACGTTCTTACTCCCTGGGCGATAGGAGATGGTGAAATTAAACGCCTAAAGAATAGAGCCCAGCGGGCCTGCCGAGAATTTATACGCTTACGGAACGGATGTACTCGAGATTTTTATGGTCGGTCCAAACCAGAAAAGGAACCCCCGCACCCTCCAGCCAGTGACGCCACTCCTCCAAGGCCAACTTGACCGCCAGCAACTCCTTATTCCCAATATCGTAGTTCCGTTCCGAGGGGGTCAGACGATGGGAAAAAAAAGCGCAGGGGTGTACCTTGTTGTCGGAAGGTGATCTCTGAGACAAAATAGCTCCAACTCCCACCTCCGACGCATCTACCTCCACAATGAATTGGCGAGACGGGTCTGGGTTAATAAGAATCGGGGCCGAAACGAAGCGGCTCTTAAGCTTTTCGAAGGCCTCTAGGGCCTGTTCAGACCAACAGAATCGTCGTGGAGGTAAGATTAGTCAGAGGCAGGGCGATCTGGCTAAAACCTCGAATGAACCGCCTGTAAAATTGGCAAACCCCAGAAATCGCTGGACCGCTACGATCTTCTGGGGTGGGCCAATTAGCAACTGCTTCTACCTTGGCCGGTCCATCCGAATGCCTTCCGGCGACAAAATAAACCCCAGGAACGGAACTGATTGTGCGTGAAACTCACACTTCTCCAGCTTGGCGAATAAGCGATTCTCTAGAAGCCGCTGTAACACTAGCCTGACGTGCTGGATGTGGTCACTCGTTCTGGGAGAAGATCAGGATGTCGTCGAGGTATACAAACACGAAACGGTTGACCACGCCTCGAGCACGTCGTTACGAGTGTCTGGAAGACTGCGGGAGTTAGAGAGTCCAAAAGGCATTACCAAATACTCAAAGTGGCCTGTAGGGTGTTAAAAGCAGTCTTCCATTCGCCCCCTTCCTAATCCGAACTAGGTGGTAAGCATTGCGTAGGTCTAACTTGGTAAAATGGTCGCCCCTGCAAGAGTTCGAACGCTGAAGACATTAACGCAAGGTGGCTATTCTTGACCGTAATGTCATTCAGCCCCGATAATCAATGCAGGGACGGAGCGATCCATCCTTCTTCTCCACAAAGAAAACCCCGCCCCAGCCGGAGAGGAAGAAGGGCGTATAAACCCGGCTAATAGAGATTCATTGATGTATTTCTCCATGGCCTCCCTCTCAGGACCGGAGAGCGAATAAAGGCGCCCCTTCGGGGGAGAAGTGCCAGGTAGTAATTCAATCGCACAATCATACGGGCGGTGCGGAGGAAGAGATGAAGCCCGGGACTTACTGAACACCGCCCTCAGGTCATGGTAAGCCTCTGGAACATTAGCCAGGTCGACTGGCTCCCCCTGTAACACAGAGACAGACATGACAGGGGATGACGCAGACACCAAACATTGAGACAAACAAAAAGGACTCCACTCTAATACAGTGTGGTGAGCCCAATCAATGCAAGGGTTGTGCTTAATAAGCCAGGAGTGCCCCAAAACTACTGGAGCGGAGGGAGAGTGGATCAGGAGGAATCGAATCTCCTCAGTGTGATTGCCCGATATGGTCAGGTGAACGAGTCCCGTGATGGCTGTGATCTTGGTGAGGGGGGTGCCACACAGGGTCTTGGCAGAGATGGGTTCGGCTAGAGGAGAAACGGGGATGCCCCACCCCCTGGCTAGCTCAATGTCCATGAAATCCCCCTCCGCTCCCGAGTCAATGAGCTGCCACCGTGTGGGTGATCCCCTCAGATTGGAGTACTGCCGGGAGGGTGGTTGGGCCACCAGAGGGCAGTAGAGCGGCAGTCACGCCTACCGTGCACGGTCTCTCACCCGAAGAAGATTGCCTCTTGTGGGGACAGACGGTGATCATATGGCCCGCCTCTCCGCAGTAGAGACACAGCCCGTGGGCAATCCGATGCCGCCGTGAGATGAGCGCGGCCGATCTGCATAGGCTCCTCTTCAGCGAACCCAAACCGTGGTAATGTGGCGCTTCTAGCGCTGGACGGTGGATCGAAGCTCTCACGCCTGTGCGGATAGCGGTGTTGTGACCTGAGCGCCAAGCGAAGATCCACCCGAGTGGCGAGCTCGACCAATCCATCGAGTGAGGGGGGCAGCTCCTGGGAGTAGATCTCGTCCTTTATCTGCTCCGCCAGTCCGTGGAGAAAGTGGTCCCACAACGCCCTGCTGTTCCAGCCGCTCGATGCGCGGCGTCGCGGAACTCAATGGCGTAATCAGACACCGTTCTGGTTCCTGTCGCAGTAGCGATAGCGCCCGTGCTGCCTCATTGCCTAGAGCTGATCGGTCAAGACCCACGTAGCTCCTGGGAGAAGTTGGAGTAGGAGCTGCAGCACTCATGTCTGTTGTCCCACATCGCTGTACCCCACTCTCTCGCGCTACCGGCCAGGTGCATTATCACGAACGCCACCTTGCACTCCTCGGTGGGGAAACAGGAGGGCTGCAGTGAGAAAGTCAGGGAGCATTGGGATAAAAACGAACGACAGGATGTGGGTTCACCTGAATAAGGAGCCGGCGGATTCAGGCGGGGTTCCGATCGACGCAGAGGGGGCGTCTCCTCAAAAGCGGGTGCCGCTACGGCAGGATCCACCGATGGACCGACCTGGAGCTGATCGAGTCGTTGGGTGATGACGGTGAGTTGTTGAGATAGCCTGGTCAGGGCTTGATGAGAAGCCTGTATCTCATCTTGTTGACGTCCGAGGAGAATCCCCTGTTGTGCGAGGGCGTGGCGGATCTCCTGGTCTCCAGCTGAGTCCATATCTGGTTCGGTGTGTTCTGTCAGGCTGGCAACTGGGAAAAGAATGGAGGACTCAAGTGCTGAGCAAAACAGAGGAGTGAAGTTTATTAGTAAACTCCGGATGACAACATCCAAAACAAACAGAAAGCTGATTTAAAGGAACAGGTGGACGGGGGTGCCGTCACGCGCTCCCAAGCCGGACACGCTATCCAGCGGACTAACTACTCCTCGCCTGGGGATCCTGGACACAGAATGCAGATGAGAGAGAGAAGGTCTCCGACAACAGGTAAGACAAACCACAAATGACACACCGACACAGAAAGAGGGCATAGGCCTGAATAAATAGGAAAAGGGAGATGAGTAACAGGTGTAAGGCTGATGGAGCGCTCAGTGCTGTGAATCAGCACTGATTGCTCCCCCACGTGCGGTAGCCGGTGACAGGACGTAAACAACCCACCACATGTAGCTGTTAGTGGCAGGAGTGAGTCAGAGAGGGGTGCCCGATCGTGACAGAATGTAGAGTTGATTCATTAAACGCTTATTGTATTGCTGAATTAAAAGCTGTATATTATGTAGAGTAGTGTGTTATGAGAGAAATTGACCCAGCAAGTGTGATTACCTGCATCTGATACAGCGCTCATTCTTCAAATCAATCTCATGTTCACAATAAAACATTAGATTGAATGTCCGCTGAGGAAATTGATATCTAAAAATAACATCCTCGTTTAAGACCTTGTTTCAGTCTCTTTTAATATAAAAGACTTTACTGCTGACTCACTGACTCAAAAACCAGTCTCTTGTCTAATGGTGAAACAATGTATCTAAAATCACCATCACGAACTCACCCACACACACACCATTTTTCAATACTAAATTATATTATGAATTAATACTATTGTTTATATATAAATATTATTTATTGAATAATACTATTTAATAATCAACAATAACAGCCATCATAAAATCACGGGCTCTGATATAGAGCATTACATTTATAATGTTATTTACCTAAAACAACGTTTATGTTTTTATTTACAGAACGATGAGTGAAACAATAGAAGTGGTTGAAAGGACAGAAAATGTCTAATCCCAGGAGACGAAGGAAACATTGCGGGAGACGCGCTGGAATTCGTAACAGACTGAGGAAAAGGGCTCACAGTCCTCCTCTACTGAGTATTCTGCTCCCACCCCCATCCGGAATACTGGATCCCTGTCAATTTTCAAGCAACAACTGAAAACTCATCTCTTTCAACTCTACTTGACTACATAAAAAAAAAAAAAATCTTTCACTTTTTTCAAAATCTTCATCTTTATCTTTATCTTTCTCTCCTTCCCTTGCTAGCATGTACTTATTTGAACAATGCCTGAGACTTGGTGCTATTGGCCCTCCATCTTTATGTTTGCCTCTTCAAGATTAATCGCTTTATGTACTCCCCAATTGTAAGTCGCTTTGGATAAAAGCGTCTGCTAAATGACTAAATGTAAATGTAATGTCCAATCCTTGGAGAATAAGATGGACGATCTTAGAGCCAGGATAAGTTTCCAACAGGACATTAGGGACTGTAACCTTTGACCAAAACATGGCTCTTGCCAATGGTCCCGGACACCGCTGTAACGCCGTCTGATAACTTTTCTGTTTTACGGATGGACAGAACAGCCGAGGCCGGAAAAAACAAAGTTGGTGGGGTGTGTTTCATGATTAACAAGAAATGGTGTGACCCCAGAAATATCTCCATTCTGTCGTGTTCCTGCTCGCCTCATCTAGAATATCTCTCCATTATCTGCCGCCCATTCTATCTGCCCCGGGAATACACACGATCATTGCTACACTCTGCTCAAAAATGCCTACAAAGCCCACTCACTGCCGGCTTTTGGGAAATCGGACCATGCCGCCATTTTCCTCACACCGGAATACAAACAATGGTTCGTCCAGGTCCCCCCCGGTGGAGAAGGAAGTGACGTGCTGGTCCTCCCACTCTGAAGCTACGCTACAGGCGGCTCTTGATGACGTCGACTGGGACATGTTCCGGGCGAGTTCATCTGATGTCAGCGAATTCACGGAGGTAGCGTTCTGCTTTGTCAACACGCTAACCAAACAGGCCACTGAAACGGTAAAAATAAGGACATTCTCAAATCAGAAACCGTGGGTGGACAGAACAATCCGTGATGCGGTTAACCATCATACTGCCGCATACAACGCCGGTATTTTGTCAGGAAACATGAGTGAGTACAAGACATCGTGCTACACTCTCAGACGGGCAGTTAGAGCCGCTAAACACCGGTACAGGGAGAGAATTGAGTCACATTTCCAGCTCAATGACTGAATCGGCGCGACTCTGCCGATCAGCACGTCAGGAAGCAGCAGACAGAGCAGCGATCATGTATTCACCCTGTCAGAGGACGAGGTTCGGAGGGAACTAATGAGAGTGAACGTCAGGAAAGCAGCAGGACCTGATGGGATTACTAGCCGCGTTCTGAGGTCCTGTGCTGATCAGCTTGCTGGTTTGTTTACATCCATATTTAATGAGTCCCTCGCTACCTCTGTTGTTCCCACCTCCTTTAAAAAAATCTGTCATAATCCCTGCACCTAAGAACACTAAACCCTCTTGCCTGAATGACTATCGTCCAGTTGCCCTCACATCGACAGTCATGAAGGTTTTTGAGAGACTTTTAAAGAAACACATTTGCTCCTCCATGTTGCTCCTGTTACTTTGGACCCTCTTCTGTTTGCCTATTGTTCCATCAAGATATTTTATAAACTTCCTATTGTAAACATATACAAAATAATTTTTGTATTAGTAATATGCATTGCTAAGAACTTAATTTGGACAACTTTAAAGGTGATTTTCTCAATATTTAGATTTTTTGCTCCTTCGGATTCCATTCTTGAACAAATTCGTTCCTATCCTAACAAACAATACATCATTGCAAAGCTTATTTATTCAAATTTACCCTTATGACTGGTTTTGTGGTCCAGGGTCACACACACACACACACACACACACACACACACACACACATATATATATATATATATATATATATATATATATTATTTTATTATTTTTTTTTGTGATTCGTGACAGTTACAAATATTTATGTGATGAAGACTTAAAAGGAGATATGCTAACAACTACTTAATTCTGTTACATAATGTTCTTCATATTAGCTAAGCTAACATTCCAGCAATGCCTGCAAGTGTCTTTCTGCTGCAGTTATTAGGGAGCTGTGTAATGCTACAAGTCGATTTACACTTGTTAATATACCAGTCCTGGAGAAAGGGATCTGTTTTGATCAAAGAGAGTGTGTGAGCCAAGCTTCCGCCCGCACTGGAACCGTGAAAGGCCTTGTCAGATGAGCTTGGCAGCACAGTCCTGCAGTCAGTCTCATAAGATAAATACCAGTCTATAATGTTCAATACAAACAGCCCAAGGAATACCTATTATACTGAGATATATGAAGTACCTAATCAAAAGCTTACATCATATTCAATAGTCGGAAAGAGAACAAACTATTTGCAAACACAAGAGTTTTACAAACAAATGCTTGATGGCAGCACTTCTGGGGTATTTTAGCACCCCACAAATGAGGCTATTTTAAATTAGAGCTTCGCTGTAATGACCAAAAATTATATGTTTGGGGTTGTAACACAGTTTACTAAATATTGTTGAAGATTTGGGTTTCTTTTGATTTTCATCAGCATCAGAGGTGCAAAACAAACTCAGGATTTTGCACAATTTTACTATAATTTACAGACCTCGGCCATCATTATCGTGTCTGCTCTAATTAGATCTGATTACCCCACAGCTGGTGTCGGAATATTTGTTTTTACTAAGGCAACACACAAATTGTGAAATCACAAACAGCTGATTTGAATTGTTAAAGCCAGTTGTGTAAACGATTATGAGTTATTTAACAGGACTACATTGCCAGCACAGGAGGACTATAAAAATTGCACCCAATCAATCAATAATAATAATAATAATGATAAAATTAAGGTAAAATGTGTTATTTTCAATGTAGTGCAGTTTTAATTTCTGCAATTTGTGATATATTTCAAGTATTACTATGCTAATTTCAGTACTTGATCAAACATGCTTTTAAACAAAATATGCATACATGGATTTTATTTATTTATTTAAAAAAAGTTTGTGCTCAGATTGATGTTTTTAATGTTTTTGAAAGAAGCATCTTATGCTTACCAGGCTGCATGTATTATTAAAAAATATATATTTTCAATGTAGTTATTTGAAATATAAATCATAAATCATCATAAATGTCTTCACTTCATATTTGGTTAATTTAATATGTAATTTATGAATAAAATAATGCATTTATTTATATTTTAAATAGTAGTGTATACATCATGGGAATCACTTTATAATAACTTATTTTACAATTAACAAATATTATCACAATATTTAATGCTCAACAGATCATCAGATCTGTAGAATCACAATCTATTTACAGCTACCACATAAAACAGCTCGCACAAGAATCTTGATCTTTTCTGGAAGTCTGGTATCTGGAAGTTTGGTGTTGTGTGACGTCACGTAAAATCATCTATATGTAAATGGCCATGGCACTGGCCTGCATACAGGTGCGATATGTCCACCAGTGACACTTAGGTGTGAGCGACTGACATTCAGTCATTTGACTCACATTTATAACTCTGAGCTCATAAGAACTTCAAGTTAAACCCATCCATTTCACCTAATCTTTCATCAAGCCAGCATTTGACACAGTGAATAGCATCCAACAGTCAATTTCAATTAGCAAGGAGAGGCTAAGCCCATCACAGCACATGTTGTCAAGGATACAAGGAGTCAAGCTGACAGCTAACACAAACAAGATATTTCACCATGGATTTAAAATCAGAGCACTGTTTATAATGTGCGATAAAAAAATAGAGAATTCAGATTGTGTTAACCCCAATGTGTCATGGCTTGCGACAGACAGTGGTTTTCATTATTTATTGCATAAATTCAGTAACAGGATATTCCTTGGTTTAAATCAGATTAAATATTTTCTGTAACTATTTTCCCAGAGCTAACGGAAACTGCTTTAATAGATGTTCTTCAGTGAAAACAAGACAAGCCTGAGAATTTTTTTATTTTTCCACTGCTTGTCTTTTAACAGACAATACATTTAAATTTTTTCACTTTCAGTCTAAAAAAAACGTATCGGCTATTTCCCATATAATCGTGATCACTACATTCACCATCATAATTCTTGTTGTAATTATCATAATCATCAGTCACAGGAGAGCAATCATATTAGAAAAAAAACAAAGCAAAGTGTTGATCAACACTCTTAAGAATAAAGGGGTCACACTTTATATTAGCTGGCCTTAATTAGAACAAAAAAAAATATGTACAATGTACTTATTGTGTTCATATTATTTTTCAAAACTGCTGGTATTGAGGTGGGATAAGGGTAAGGTAAGGGACAGGTTTGGTTGTATGGATAGGTTTTTAGGTGGGTTGGTGTAAGGGATGGGTCAACAGTGTAATTATATATGTAATAACAGAAATTAATTAAAGATGTAATTAGATGCAGGTATTTTTAAAATAAAGGTAAAACCTTGTATGTAGACAATACGTGCATTGTAGCAAATTATTAATTTAAATGTAAGTACATAGTATTTACATCCACTTAATATAAAGTGGGACCAACAAAGGTTATTTACTTGCATCTATGGTTCCATGAAGAACCTTTTCATTGAACAAAAGGTTCTTTGAAATAGAACAAAAAATTATTCACACTAAGAAAAAAAGTGTTATTTTAAGAACTGTTTACTGGAAGGTTCTTTTGGTAACCAAAAATAATTATTTTATGGAATTTCTTAAAACCATCATTTTGGTACCTTTATTTTTAAGAGTGCATCCATGAGGAAACACAGTTCCTCAAGTGTGTGTTTTTTTTTTTTTTTCTTCAAGTAACTTTACATTTCTGTCATTACATTTCCAAGAGGATCTGGGAGAAAATCCAGACCTAGAAGGCCTATAGATTTTTTTATCAAGCAAGCAATTTTATAACTGAACTTGGTAGCAAGTAGTCATCATGCATAATTAATGTATTTATTTTGCATCAGCACTGGTACTCTTCTAGTTCTCTCACCGTTGTCATGACCATCATCGCACGTGCCGTATTCTGACATTATTCTGTCCAATATAAACAGATGGCTTCCTTTTAGTTTAGGAGTTGGATTTATTCTGAGCTGGCAACAAGCCACAGAAAGATTTCACTGAACTATAATTTTAAGATAATTCAACACAGGTAATGCATTATGAAAAATAAAGTGCTCTTTCTCATATGAAGCAAATATTTATAACATTTTGTAAAGTTTTTAAATTACCAAACTGGGGTGTGTTTCCCAAAACCCTCATTTGCTAACTATAGTTGTTAGCTCCATTGAAATCTATTGGTAACGCCGGAACTTGCTACCTTAGTTGCTTTTAGGAAATGCACCCCCGGACTGTCAAGCCAGCATTCAAATTTCAACAAAGTTTCCTACTTAAAATTGCATTGCTGTAATTACTGTGTATTCGTTTCTTTAAATTAATTAAAATAATATTTTTGTTTAAAAATGTTAATTAAGTTCCTGTTTGCTATGCAAATGTAAATTCAGGAACTAATGGAAAATCTTTTTTTCAGGATTATTTGATGAATATAAGTTTTAAAAGAACAGCATTCATTTGAAATAGAAATCTGCAGCACTTAGAACAGTTACACTTCAGATGTAGCTTCTGCCCCATCCCATCTAATTAGTAAAACTTTGAATAATTACTTAAACACGGTACTTTTCCTTGCTTGTAAGTTACTTTGAATAACATATCTGCTAAATGTATAACCTAAATGCAAATTGAGTTATCTGTCCATAACTGAAAATGGGTTCTGCTCACTGTAGCCACCCACTATGCATGATGTCACTGAGTTTATATCCAAATCCTTCCCACTTCTTTTCCAGATTGACCATATGGGCGGCAGATACTATACATATGAGAAACCTCTCAAATAAGGTTTAATCAAAAACAGTCAAACATAAAACAAAACAAACGTTCCCTTTGTTTCCCATGATACTTGAAGAGCCAGAGGACATCTAACTTGCTTTAAGGATCAATCTTAAAATTACAAGAGATACATCCATAAACCCATCAGTTTTAAATTTTTGATGCCGAGCATAAAGCATCTTCCGTGAGAGTCAGTCTGAGTGTGATGCATTATATTTTCATTTTTTGAACCCATGCAGTATCTTCAACTGAATGATTTCAATACATTTCCTCAAATGTCAATCAGAGAGTGCAGTGCATGATACTGAATAAAACAAAAAGCATTTTGACAACTCTAGCACTCACCGTGCTTTAGAGAGAGAAAGAGAGAAACTTTAACGTGGTACTGTATGTCAGTGGGTATACATTGAAGCTTCTTTTCTGAGCGGTAACAACAGAGACTAAAAAGTATAAAAGAAAAAGACAGCAGGATGAAAGGAAAAGCTGGACTACCAAAGAGACGAGGGTCGTCCCTCGGGTCGGCAAGGACAGGGAACATAATTACTGTAGCTCTTCTATTCGTTTCTTTTCTTTCTTTCTCATAAATATATGACTTATTTATAGTGCATTCAATTCATATACTCATTCTCAGAGCTCCCCTTCTGAGAAAACAATGAACCATAAATGCAGTGTGCAGTTTGAACAAAATCTTAGCAACTTAGGTTTTGAAATATGCTTCAAAATTAAAATAAGTATAAAATAATAATTACTGTATTATTTATAAATAATCTATATAATACTCAACAAGAAAATATATTTTCACTCTACAAACAAACTTGCCTTATAATACTACTTTGCAATAAATTTAACAGGGTAGTGTTGTACTAAATCTAATTTATGTTGTAGAACAAAATATCAAAGTCTCTTTAAGTATTGTTAAAGACTGGCATTATTTTACTTATAAATTCAAAAAGCCTTTTCAAAATTCCCTACGGAACCCATGATGATTAGCCTTCGGGGTTGCCTACAAATTGACGTCATGACTGAACGGCTTTATTGAGATTATTTTGTGGAGGATTTACCAAATCTGTGCTATGTGGCTTAAATAAAGATCCTAACATGCTTATGGGCATGACTGACATTCTTTGTCATGTTACAAATCACATACCATAGCCTGAAGCCTTCTGGATTCGTCAGGTTTGAATTAAGCGTTGCCTCAGTAAAACAGGCCTCTGCAATCTCAGTCATTTTAATAGAATGCAACCCTTTGAATCACTTGCTTTATTAACAAAGTAGATGAATAGAGGTTTGTTACTCAATGATAGAGCCACATACTCTAGCTGCCAAGCAGGGGCATTTTAAATAACCGGCAGATCTGCATCGGTCATTCTGAAATCTTCGCCTCCACAATTAAATTTGATCTTACAATTCATGCATTATTTAATAGAGGACACTATCAACTGTCTGTGGGTGGAATGAACCATAGTCATGGTCGATCCATAGAACCATGTCAACGAGTATTCAAAAAGAACACACTACATTGACTTCTACAAGCTGCACAACATGCAAATCTCACATATCAAAGAATCAAATACAAGGTGATGTTTCTAAGTGATTGCTTTTGATCACATGGTTTGTTCAGTTTATTTCTTCAAAACCCTCTTCAAAGTGCCCTACTCTGCACCTCTTCCTTATTCCTGCCAATGTTGAATATTCTTGCTCTGTTGTTTTTATTCAGCACTCAATGGAATGTAAGGCTGAATTCTTGTACACTCTTAAAATGTAAGGTGCGTCACAATGCCATAGAATAACCTTTTTGTCTAAATTGTTCCATAAAGAACCTTTGAAATCTGAAGAACCTTTCTGTTTCACAAAAGGTTCTTTGTGGTGAGAAAGAAGGTTCCTCAGATTATAAAAAGCTTAGAAAGAGATAGTTCTTTAAAGAACCTTTGACTTAATGGTTCTTTGTGGAACCATAACTGGTTCTTCTATGGCATCGCTTGAAGAACCTTTTGAAGCACCTTATTTTTAAAAGTGTACTTTCCTTTTTTTGTCAACTTCACAGACTAAGCAAATGCGTTTGCTGTGTACAGACCATTCTTCCCTGGGAACATAAAACTAAAAGAAAAATCAATAGTGAAATAAATTATCTGCATGCCTGTCATCCCTGATTTGATGGATTTCAGAAGAAAAGGCAAATAAAGTAGCATTTCCATCTCTCTCTTTATGCTCATATTTCCAAGAGTTCCATCTTTACAATACATTCTGAATTGATTATCTTTCCTTCTGTCTGCAACCTCCCAGAGCACACTGCTATTTCAAAGAAGACTTATTTTTTCGACTCTTATCTTCTCATCAGGACCATGAAATGTGTCATTGATGAAATGCATATGATGTCAGAGTACACAGCAAATTCATCAGTGTTAAATTTCAAGTGTTAAGCCAATTCAGAGTAAAGTGTTGAAGTTATAGTGTTAGATTTAGAGAAATTAACACTATCAGTGTTAAAAGCTTGTTTGCTTCAGTGTAATCACTTAGTAACAGGTATCCAACACCACCCAGTGTTATTTTTGCAACATCCGGGCATTAGTTCCGCGATCTCGCTAAAAATATTTTTTTCCAGACGCCATTTTCTTGTGCCATGCGGAGGATAACGACAAACGACAACTGGTGAGTAAAGCTACTTAAAAGTTTGAGTTTGATAGACCTTATATATCAAAATTAGTATATCTTAGTGTTAGTTTTAAATATTTCACATACAGGGATGCATTTACGCGCGAATGTTTTATTTGTCATTGTTCGCTATACGAGGCGAGTCTTCTCAGGCGATTTTGAATATTGCTCCTCTGCCATTTTTACTCGCTTTCATGCCGAGTAGGAGATAGTTGTGAGTTTCATATAGTTAATGCGTATTGTTGTCTTTTTTTGTGTTGCAATTTGAGACCTTATGAAAACGTGTGGCATACCGTTAACTAAGAGTTGCTGTATATAGTGTTTTGGCGAGCAGCTGTTTCGCGGGTTTTGTCTGTAATGTTGCGCGCTGTCTATTCAGCAACGTTAAAGTTAATCACTTGTCACTGAAGAAGTTAAATGTCAGTAAATAAACATGTAAATAAAATACTTCTAATGGCGTTCATTTATTTTTTAAAATAATACATTTGATGTACATTGTCTTGTTATGTGTAGGAATCAAGAGGCTCTACTGTAAAAATTGTCTTCTTCAGGTAACGTTTAACTGTTAAGTAAGTTAACTTAACATTAGAGGTTTTTAAACTGTAAAGTTGTCATGATGCAAAACATCCATGCAAAGTTACATATGTCAAGATTTTCTGTCAAACTCCTAAAAGGAATATGTTTACGATGTGGTGTCTTGTATTAAGCCAACATTGGTAAGTTAGTAAATGCTTAACTTCACACATATATTAATTATCAGCATAAGGCATAAGGCATGTTAGAAAGTTTACAGAAATCTAGAAGTGTTTCATACATATACATATTTTTTCTGATCTGTCCCTTAGCTAAAAATTAGTTGGTATATGCCCAGAGTTGATGGTATTCCACACCTAAACATCCAGGCATTTGGGCAGGTTACTGGTTGGGGAATTTGACAGCCGCCATTTTCTGTCACTCTTTCATCCAGAGTAGCGTTAGGAGAGATTGGCAGAAAAGCAGTGTACAATACAGTGATTTTTTTTTTTTTTTTAATGAAGCATGAACCCATGTTGCTATGCACCTCATAAACCCAATCAAGCCTTTGAAAAAATCCATTAGACCACCCCTTTAATAAAATGTTCAAAAGAGTAGCATTTATCTGAAATAGCCAAATTTAATTGGTATCTATTACTTTCTATTCATACACAGGGCCAGATCAGGCTTGACCGTTCATCATTGGTAAAAGTATACATTGCAACAATTGGCAATCTAATTCAGTGTTATCATCATCTGTTTAGCTCATAAAACAGATTCTCCAAACAAAAGCAGAAGGAACAAAAGTCCTGGAAGAATATGACAAAACTGGGACATTATGCGACAGTACAAGGTGACAAATGATCAACGTTCTTGCAGGGGCATGGTTGAGAAGGAAGGGTAAGTTTATTATATTATGCTTATTTTAGATCTGTGTATTAAATTGACAGCAGCATATACTAACTGACTATGCTGTTAATATAAATCAAACTACAAAAGAAAAACAGAAAATCACTCACTGCTCTTGCTTGAATGACATTAAGAATACATTACTGCTGTTAAATGCTCTAGCGATGAGATAAACATGGTGGACTGTGTACTGCTTACTCAGGGCAGGAGGTAAGCTAATAAGGCGGATTCTGCTGTCGCGGGCGGGGCCTGTTCCAAAGTGATGTAACCTGATAGAAAATGAAAATGCGTTGTTTTTAAACACTGTTTATGATTTATGGGAAATGTAAAAAAGAAAAAGGAGTGTACACATTGCCAACCCAAATTTATGTTCAAACACCATATAAAAGTGAATTTCAATTAGCTCCCCTTTAAATCTAAATTTAGATGTTTTTCTTTTTTAATTGTGTTGCATAATACATAAGTGGTTGTCTGAGTTTGGCAGAAAAAATGACAGTAATATGCCTAACTCTCTCTATTGAAGTAATGTGGCAATTGTTCAAGCCCTATAAAGCACAGTGGATTATGAATGTGAGTGGATAACAATTTCCCTATTTTTTCTCTCTCTCTCTCCAGGAGAGTCCCTCAACGAAAAACAAAGGAAAAGTATGCGTTGGGAATAATAACATTGTTCCCTGCATTAAAAGATCCTCTTTCAGCAAAAGGATATGTAAGTTGTGTATTTATTTTTAAAGTTCACCCAAAATGAAAATCGTGTCATTAATTACTCCGCCATGTCGCTTCAAACCTGTAAAGATTCATTCATCTTCGGAACACAAATTACAGAGTTTATGATGAAATCCAGAACTCTCTCGACACAGCATTGACAGCAACGCAACTACCATGTTCAAGGCCCAGAAGGGTAGTAAGGACATTGTTAAAATAGTCCTTGTGAGATCAGTGGGTCAACCGTAATGTTATGATGCTATGAGAACTTTTTGTGCGCAAAGAAAACAAAATCAACAACTTAATTCAACAGTTTCTTCTCCTCAGTGTCAGTCTCCGCCGCATGTTCAGGAGAGTACCACGTTGCATGCGTGTGCAGTACTCTGCTTGCAAACAAGTCACAGCGCAGCAGCAGCACCATCGTGGTACTCATGAACACCAAGACTGACGTAGAAGAGAAAAAATAGTTGAATAAAGTTGTAATTTGTCTTTGTGCACAAAAAGCATTCTCGTAGCTTCATTATGGTTGAACCACTGATCTCAGATGGATTATTTTAACAATGCCCTTACTACTTTTTTGGGCCTGGGAACACTTCAGTTACATTGCTGTCTATGCAGTGTCAGAGAGTTCTCGGATTTCATCAAAAATATCTTCATTTGTGTTCCAAAGATGAAAGAAGGTCTTATGAGTTTGGAACGACATGAGGGTGAGTAATTAATGACAGAATTTTTATTTTTGGGTGATCTATCCATTTCATTAAATACTTTAACTTAAAATAGGAATGCCAATATCTGATATGCCAAAATTCTTCAACTTTTTTTGCTCGATAACTAATGCAGATATTGATGTATTTTCTTATACCAATTATCTCTGGTGTAGAGATTATAAACAAATTATTTTGGTTGGTTTTGAGCAAGTACAGTATTAAAGTTCTTTTTTTAATTAGCATACACAGAAACATTTGAAAATAACTATAATAAAATTAATCCTTGCTGTTTTCCCCAGACGGATGCAGTTGTAACCTTAGTAGACTTAACATTTGTATCGCAGATGCATCGCATGCGATAGTGAACGTGATATTGCGTAGCTTGTCCGTGAACTACGGCCCTGTGTATTAAATGCCGCTCCATTTGAAAACAGCTGAAGCAAATTTACGGCTAATCACAGAACCGTCTTCACTGAAGAGATACGCATGACTATCGCATGCAATATATCGTGCAGCCCTAATCCAAAGCGGTCAATCTAATCCCATTCAGGCAAGACTTTGCTCCAAAACTGACCACACTGCTGATGTGATCATATCACTAGCACACCTTGATAACATGTGAGTTACTCCTCTTACGGGGAAGGCATATCTATATATTTTTTCATATCGGGCCAATGACGATGTTCACATTTTAAGCCTTTATCGCCCGATTCCGATAACACTTCAATAATATCACGCATCCCTAATTTAAAATGTATTTTTCACTTAGAAATGATGATTAAGTGTGGATGTACTTGACACTTTACAGTGCCCTGTGACTCTAGGGGATTTTAATTAAAAAATCAATGTAACCGGAAAACTATTCTAACCACTGACTTTTATTAATACTGTGAACGTTGTTACAAGGGGGCTCCTGCTATATGCTGATTATAAAGTTGAACCCAATTATCTCTCTGTCTTTTAGGAAAAATTTTACGATGCCCAGAGTGGTTCTGGATTTCTTGCCCGGTGACTCAAAACAATCCAGAGGAAGACTAAACTTGAGTGCACAAAAATGAAAATGCAGACCGCAGGAGCAGGTGGTCCAACACAGGAGAGGGAGCTGCTTCAGACTGTTGACAAGTTGGATGAAGAATATTGTAAAGAGTCCATATCCTTGATGAACCACACCACGGACCAGGAAATTGTCATGCAGAAGATAAAGGAGACCTTCAACTATAGACAGCGCCTCATTCACAATGTTTGATGAATCACACACCATCCTCACCGTGTTTCCAAGGCTGCTGGACACTAAAGGACTGGTAAGTAATGGCATCTTTTTTTTTTCAACTACAATTCATATCTGTAAACTTAATATATGATTGACATAAATATGAATTAAATAAAGTTTCTACTTTTGTTGCTGCAGATAGCTCAAGATTTTAGCCTCCTCTTTGGTCCACAAACAGCTGCCAAACTGCTGGAGAAGGGGCCAACATTCTATAAAGAAAAGGTGATCAGAGAAGCAGAGAGGCTTACTACCACCTCAGTGCTCCACAGTTTGCTGAAGTCTGCCAGGAATCAGCACGATGATGAATCTCCAGAGGACCACCAAGGTATTCATTTCTCTGCACTAATGTGACTTAAAAAAAAGGGAAAAAATTAATCACTGTTTTATTTATTTTTAGAGTGGGACAGTGATACGGCATCTGTTCTGCTGCTTCTGCATATTCTGCCACCACAACCTTCCAAAAAGAAAAAACTGAAGATCAGCGCAACTCAGGCCATGAACCATCTAGTTGTATTTCACAAGGTATGTGCCAGGCTACAGTTTGTGATTTTTATTTGATAGCACACACTACAGGGTTTCAACTGCGCACTTAAAAGCATTAAAAGGTTTTTGTAGGGAAAAAACAAGGCTTTAAATAGCTTTATAAGTAATTATATTTTATTCCTGAAGGCATTAAACATTTTTAGATGGGTTTTGAAAACTTTTTGCTAGTTTATTTTGAATATAGCATTCTTAATACATTTTTTTCAAATTGCTGTGGAAAATATGTACATTGGTGTGATATACAAGCAGGGTTTGTTCTTAAAAACATTATTAATGGGAAATATTATTTAAATTTATAAAAAAAATTAAATGGGAATGTATTTTAAATTATAATTTAGTCCTGTGATTTTAAAAGCTGGATTTACAGTATTATTACTCTAGTTGTCATATTTTTGTGGAAACCATAATATATTACCATTCAAAAGTACATTTAAAAAAAGCTAAGGTTGTATATGGTATAAAAAAGGCATTTATTAAGGCATTTAAAAAAGCATTAAATTAGATTTCAGGATATTTGCAAAAACCCTGAACTAGTACGAATATTATGTAAACTGATATGTAATTTTTCCCACAGTCAATCAGGAGCTTAGAAGAACATTTTGAGAAAGTGAAGGGACATCGCCAGCCATACCTCCTTGCCTCTGGAACTCTGGAACAAGTGGGCCATCAGCAATTACTACATTGTGATTGACACGATGCTCATTCCATGCCAGGGAACCATGTCGTTGGCAGCCTTTGATGAACTATTCAAAGCGCACTTCGTTTTCAGTGTAAGCTATGATGATGCTCTCAGCCACATGTACACATTCCTCAGACAACAGTCTACGCTATAGATGCTGACACCACTAAACAAAGTCCAAAGATGAAGGAACTGAGAGCCAAGATCATGAACAGGAACTCCGAGTCAGTGAACAATGTTTAGGTGTTACATTTGTAGAGCATTGCATAATGCACCTAGTACATTAATTCAGCACTTCAAATTTTTTCATGGCTTTTATCCGGAAAATGTACATAATGTTTCAGTTGTTGCATCTTGTGACTTGAGGTATTTTAAGCCCTTCCATCTTCAAATGTCTTATGGTACAGACTCGTCGTTTTATATTGTGCCAGACGGCTGCATCATATAGACTGCAAGCAGCAGGTATGAGATTTGTTTTATGTTGTAAAAGGTTGTTGTACATGGAATTTTGAATTCCCTGTCCCTTGTCAAATGTTATATGAAGCCATGAAGAATGTTATACATGAAGGTCTTTGCTGTTCCTATGTTTTATGCTTACTGTTTTATATTGTACCAGACAACTGCATCATATAGACTGCAGTCAGCAGCTATGAGCTTTGTTTTATGAATTTGAATGTTGAACAAGGTCATTGTACAGGGTATTTTTAGTGCCCTGTCCCTGGGCAAATTTAATGTGAAGATAATAAAATGTATTCATTGCAACACTTTATGTTCTGATTATTGGGATGGTAACACTAATAGTTGGTAACTGTTGAATCTATAGTGTAAACCCCAGTGAATTTTGCTTGTATGTTGGCGAAGTGATGACAAGGTTCAAAAGTCTCCATCAAGTTAACTTTGAACACCAACTTTGGTGTTCTGATCATCCATTGTGGTGTTAAAACTTTACACTTTAAGAGTTGGTTAGTTAACACTGTCAGAGTGTTAATAATGTTAACTCTTTCAAAAGTGTTAATTTAACACTTTACCAGTGATTCCCATATGTACTCTGGGCAAGTGTTAATTTTAACTCTGAGGGAGTTAAATCCACTCTTTAAATTTTGCTGTGTAGGCTGGATTTCATGATTCTACAAGCATCCATTATCCATGATTCTACAGAATCAGAAGCTGTTCGCACACAGAATGCTCGTTCCAATGCGGTTGAGGAAGGATTACTTGCTTAGAATCATCATGTAATAGATGTGGATCAGTAGTGGCACACCATCGTTCCCCAGGGGCAGCGGTACACACGCTGGAACTGTGCATTCAGCAGAAGGGGAAATAAAGAATTAAATATATACCGCATCTCTACTCTGTTCTCTCGGGCCAGATCAAGCGCTCAATCAGGGGAAATGTGAGAGGAGCAATATTGTAATAGGCTCCATTTTACACTAACCCGAAGAGACAAAAGTCATGGCAAAGGAAAGAGGTGGAGGCAGTCATGCATTACTTCTGCTGCTTCCCTCGAGTGCTCAAGATTCAATCAGAGTTAGCCACTCACCCTCCTCTTAGACTGCAGTCTTACACTTAATGCCACAGAACAGGTGCGCACTAGCCAGGAAGAGGTGGATTCAAACGTGTAAACATCCACATGTGGATTAGCAAAATAGGCAATAGTTTAATCAGAGCAATGGGTACTATTAGGAGATTGCAGGTAGGAAGACTGGGGGAGTCAGAAAAGATGAAAACAAATGAGAAAAAATACATATTAATTAAAGATAAGGAAACCCACATTCACCAAAATGTAAGTCATTGGAAATTATTGCATACAAATGATAAAAATGTATTACTTTAACTGCTAGAGACTTTAAGTGCAGGAGATTAAAGCTGCAGGCGAATTTTGAATCATATCAATGCTCCACAAATTCTGTTTATTATTAAGTACCTGCTGTGGCTCATTTATCAAAGCAGCTCAGTAAAAAAAGTCAACCCAACAATAACCTCATAATCCTGCATCTCTTCACAGAGGCACAGAATAAAGCTTGCAATAAAAGCAGCCCATTATCCAGCCTGACTTCATACTGGCCTTAAGGAATATCAAACAACAGTTCCCTCAAATTTACAGAATATATGTCCACATAACAGGCTTTTAAATCCCATTACCTTGAATAGAGACCATGGTTTTGAAAGGTATGTGTTCACAGTTAGGTTAATTTACTAAGCAGTTATCTGTGGTTTGTTCTGGGATGAGATCCAATTTAGTTTAGTATTTTGTCTCAATGAAGGTTAGAGAATTACAGTCACTTATGGGACAATTACCCCCCAAATGCCAATTCTATAATTTACTCATCCTTATGTCATTCAAAATCTCTGACTTTCTTTCTGCAGAACACAAAATCTTTTTGAAAGTCAGTCATCCAAACAACATGACAACAACACTGTCATTCATTGTATGGACAAAAACCAAGACATTCTTCATAATATCTTATTCTGTTTCACAAAAGAAAGAAAGTCATACAGGTCTGAAATGACACGAGGGTGTGCAAATTATGACAGAATGTTCATGTTTGTATGAACTGTCCCTTTAAAGAGGTCATCGGATGCCCATTTCCCTCAAGTTGACATGATTCTTTACGGTCTTAATGAAAAGTCTATAACATACTTTGGTTCAAATTTCTCAATAGTAGTGTAAAAAATACCATTGTACCTTGTTAAAATCAGCTCTTTTCACAGCAACCTGTTTTGTTGCATTTCCCTTTAACCGTGAGCATCCCTCGAGTAGGGTTTACGTTTAAGGCCCTTGGGGTCAGATAGACCCCAAACTTTTACAGCGCGATTGCATAAGTAAATATACATTTTTGATATGACAAAGTTATATAATTTGTTTAATTTACTTCTCAACTATACATGTATACTGTGTTTCTGTGAATATTTGATCGTTTCTACCTATTTAAGGTTCAAGGTTCAAGGTTTCTTTATTTGTCACATGATAAATTATACAGGGTATAATCAAAAGTGAAATGTAGTGAAATTTACTGCACAATTACTCAGCTACGCCATAAATTAGCTAATGAAAAGTTTTTTTTTTAATGAAATTAAATTAAATATAAAAGGTTTTTAGATATTGGCCCATGTGTTAGCGATAGAATATTGCCATCTGCTGGTTAGAATAAAAACTTTAGGATTTACAGTTAAAGAACGAAAGTGCAATGGCCACATATATCAAGCAGAGGTCAATAGGGACTCAGTTCAGCTTCATGTCAATTTTTCTTAATGTTTCAGCTTCTCCTTGCAAGTTCATGATATACATTTTGTGAATAGAATTTAAACATTCTAAAATATATTAAAAAATCTATATTTTTGCCAAAGGTTGGAATTTGTTGTTGATGTCTGGTGTATTTTGAATTGTCTGCTTTTGTTACAGAAATTTGCAGAAATGTCTCTCTGTGTGTGTGTGTGTGTGTGTGTGTGTGTGTGTGTGTGTGTGTGTGTGTGTTATGTCTACCCTATCAGATTGTTATGCATTTATGTTCTGTGCATTTTATTTAGATAGATTATATAGCAAAAGTCACATATTATCATGCCCCTGAGATGAAGGGAACACTTTTAAAAAATAAAGCAAAATCCCATTGCGGTCAGATAGACACCAAGGACTGATTAAGGGTTAAATGCTAATAAGCTCTGCTCACTCCACCCCTCTTCTGTGGGGTGACAAGCCATCCTGTTTACTTTAGCTGCATTTAGCTGCACTTAGCCGTGAAACTTGCTAACTAGCACATTATTAGGAAAGGTGATTTTGCAAATATTCATAAAAAAATCACTTCATCTGCAGGTGAAGCTGGATCATGAATGATTTGCGAGAACATAGATGCTTTTACGTAGATTGGAGGGTGCATTCCCTTCAAAAATGAAAGCAACGCTAATCCTATGTATTTTCAGTGGCTCAGATTTCGGGAGTAAATGGTGACTGCTATGTTCATTATTACATCCAACAACAAAACCGCCCCAGGTTACATATGTAACCCTGGTTCCTCAAAGGAACGAGATGCTATGTCCGGTAAGATGCTTTGGGGAACGTCTCCAGCATGAGCGACTCTGAATAACGTGTGTAATCAGTCCAAACGAAGGGCGAGATGTCAAGGGCAGGTTAACGTAATGACCAGCTGGTATAAAAGCATGTGCGATGCAGCCGGCACCAACTTCCAAGGAATGAAGCAAAACACTGGTAGGGATGCAGGAAGTGTGGCACCGAGACGCAGCGTCCGGTAAGACGCTTTGGGGAACAATTAACCCAGGCTGCCAGACTTCCAAGTCCCTGCCCTGTGTGTATCCCTCAGAAGCACGACGAAGGCGAGAGAACAGAAGTGCCTGGAGTGGCCTGCATATCGAGGCAATAAAACCTGACGAAAGTCATGGTCGTGGACCTACCAGTAGAATTGCAGATGCCCTGTATTGGGACACCTGTGAGAAAGACTTGGAGTCCGCCACACTCCAAATTGACTGAGCTCTGACTCCCATCGGCGAGGGGAGCTGAGAGGACTGAAAATAGTCAATAATGCTTTGTAGCGGCAGATGTCTCCTAGGGGGACCGTAGCAGACGAGCAATTGGTCCACATTTCTCCACTGGGCATCTCTGTGCACGTATGCACCCAGTGCTCGCACTGGACATATACAATTGTGCTTTGCTGGTCAAGCTCCCAAAAGGTATGAGCACAGCAAGCCTGCAGTACTATAGGCTGTGGTGCTGAGGAGGGGACCTTCGGAACATACCCTGTTCTAAGGAATAGAAAGGCTTTGGCCATGCTGGGCGCAAAGTCCAAATGAGTAGGGGCCACTGAGAGGAACTGAAGATCCCCCACTCTGTTTAGAGACGATATCTCCAACAGAAATGTTGTCTTTAGAGTGAGATGGGGATCATAAATATCCTCGATATACTCGACGGAAAGCCTACAGAGAGCCTCGAGTACCACCGCCAGTTCTCAGGGTGGCACACGGGACCGTACTTGAGGCCTCAGCTCACCGCGGAGGAAAGTGTAACCAGGTGGTTTCTGCCCATTGATTTTCCACCAAGAGAGGCGTGGTAGGCTGATATTGCCCCACACAAACCTTCAAGGTGGAGTGAGTCAACCCTGCGGAGAGTCCGGCCTGCAGGAACTCAAGCACTGTACCAGTCGGGCAGTTGACTGGGTTGAGCTGGTGGTCTCTGCACCATGAAGTGAAGAGTCTCCACTTCAGGGCATATAGTTTCCTCGTTGAGGGAGCTCTGGATTGGTGTATGGTCTCAACAACCTTGTTTGAGAGTCCTGAAGCTATGAAGCTACGCCCCCTCAGAGGCCACACCCACAGCTTCCATAACTCTGGTCACTCCTTACGGGAATCTCCCATCTCCCGTCGAGGAGAGAAATCAGGTCCAAGAACCATACTTGGCCTGGCCAGAACTGAGCCTCGGCCCCTGTCTCGACAGGACGTTTGCTCCCATATTGAGATGCTGAGGGATGTATACTGTTGAAAACTCTGTTCTTCTAAAGTGTAGAAAACTCAAAAGAGAAGACCAGGAGACTTCGGATTGGATCGTCAGCAGAATTCTTTATTCTATGACATGTCATTGGTATCTGTGGTCATCGAAATCTCATTCTTAAGTAATTTACAGGGTGTCTTATAGGTATTTTTGGAGGAGGGACTTTTGGAGGTGGAGCCAAATTCAAACAATGCATGCAACTGAGGGAGGCGTTGGTTTTGTTACCAAACATCTCGTGGTTCTAATCTCATCAACATAATCAAATGCATAGACACTAATCCAATCAACCTAAACGAATCCACGTCTGGGCTAGGGGGCTCCGAAAGATAGACACTAATCCAATCACCCTAACGAATCAACGTCTGGCCAGAGGTTCTTTGAATCAACGTCTGGGCCAGGCGTTCTCTGAATCTCTGCCAATCAACATGACTTGATTGAGACAAAGCTCAGTTATACATTGAGTTAAAAAGTGGATAATAAGAATCTAAATTAAACATTTAAATACAATTTGTAATCCCTCAATTCCCCCTTTGAGAGTTCTAATAACTCTCACAAAATACAAATTTAGACACTTAAAAGTTAATTCTTGTAACTTGTAATCGTTACAGGCACATTGTACATGTTCTGTGTTGCTTATATGTAATTGCATGTTGACACAGAAACAAAAACATGCAATTAGGGTCCGTGAAGTTCTTACGGGTAATAATCTTTTCTGGTTGGAACTGTCATTTCCTCGTGAGAGGCGGGCGTCATTTTCTGAAAGAAACACTTGATACTGTGGATGCATAGATAGTACGCAAGTAGGAGAAACAACAGCAGAATTGCTATTTCCTTGATCCACAGCCAGGGTTTACCTAACAAGTTTCCGAACCATGAAGAATTATCTTCAGTCATCTGGTGTAATTTTTCTGAAAGACCAAGAATGTCTTGTTGGATTTTGTTCAAGTTCTCTGTTGGATCCATTAACCCGGTGCAGCATTCAGGACCGATAATGGTACAGGCTCCCCCTTGTGTTGCAAGAATGTAATCCAAGGCCACTCTGTTCTGTAAGATCATCATCTTGTGTGAGGCGAGAGTGTCCTTGATGTTGCCCAGGGCCAAAACCGTATCATTGGCCAATTTCTGTACAGAATCCGACAGGCTTCTGACTTGATCGAGAGCCTGCATGACACCATACGATGGGATTAATGCTCCAAGAGTTCTTGACCACCACGTTTGTACACAAGTGAGTCCTGGAATGCAGCCATCTTTGTTGGTAGAAGCTGAATTTTGTAGATGTGGAGAACTTGAGGTGGAGTGTGTATTTTCTCTGATGGCTGGTATGACATAAACCAGGGTGCACCTGCCATTGAATTGGCTGGGTAGGATGCTGTAGACAGAAGTTCCACATAACCACAAAGTGCCAGTCGGTGGAGGAATCATACACCACTGATTTATGGCAAAAAGTTTCGGTAGGGATGGGTTCCGTAGAGACACTCTTTAATTCATTCTCCTCTTTCGTATCTGATGTAGTAACGCATACATTGAATTCGGTTCTTCTTTCAATCACAAAGCTGCAACGCTCACGAGGAATTTCACCCAGTGTAGTCGATGCTGGAGCATAATTTTCCATGCACCAATAGAACATCCTTGGCATGAGTAGATCTGTCATGATGGGAGTAGCTGAAGTTAGGTTGCAGGATGGTAGTCCAGGAATGCAACACGAAGAAGCTGGAGGAATTGTTACGTTGTGACATGTATCCTTGTTGTATAATCCACTGGTATGATGATCGAATAAGGTACACGTATCACATTTGGAGATAGGGTGTGCCACCCATGGGATTCCTGCTCCCACTGAAGGCGCTGCGCGGCATGCAAACGTTCTTTCCAGCAAACAAGGCATTTCTTGACATATTCATCAGCTCTAAGAATATGTTGTGTCTGGGGTCTACACTTTGCGTGATGTCCATGATGGTTAATAGTACGAAAATCTTGATCATGTTGATGGATGACTGAAGTTCCCGTATGTGAGTCTCTGCGTTGTGTATTTTTTTCTTCTTTCTTCTTTCTTTTCTCTTTCTTGTGTGATAGTTGGCTCGGCAATGGGTCTGGTTGTTTTCTAGAGGTTGTGGCTTCATCCGCAGGTGAGAAGGGTGGTGCATATGGATCTCAGGACAGCCATCAAGTGGTATCTGCACAGAGGAAGAAAGAAACAAAAACAAGAGAGACCAACGGCACAGAGCAGTATTTGTTGTAGAGTCTGCAAACATTAGGGTTGTATCCTCTGTTCAAATATAGTCTGCTATTGTTGTTCCTTCTTTCCCTATTTCTCAATTCCTGCGACACCTAAAGAACAGTGAGGAAAGGATGGACTATTGGATGGGGAAAGGCCTATGAGGAAATCTTCACCGCAGGGTTGGCCCCCGAAGCCTGTTGCTTTCGGTTCTTCCCTGGGCTCCACACTGGTTCTTGTGTCTGTCCTATCCTATCCCTGCAGGGGGAGGAACAACTTTAAAGTGTGACACATGAGTAGCTGAACCATCAACAAACAACTCCAATTCTGCATTCTCTATGGGAGTTTCTGCTATTTCACTTGTCGCTGCATATGTAAGCGTAACACAATCATGAGTCATTTCGCCTTCATCCTCTAACACAAATTCAGTCATTGCAGACATCATACATGAGGATGGGTTCGTGACTGGTGCACGCTGTATAACAATATTCGGGGCTGTGAGAGTTGCTAACCAATTTCCCCAACGGGAGGAGGTGACAGAAGTGACTTTTGCTTGATTCATTAGTGCGGACACTGCGTGAGGGCATTTTACGTTTACAGTCTGACCTAACACCATTCCTGATGAAGCCTGAAGCGCTAGATGAACTGCCTGTACTGCTCTGAGGCATGGGCCCATACCTTGAGCGACTATGTCAAGTTTACCGGAATAGTAATGAATTGGGCATAAGCTGCCCCCATGATCTTGCATTAGACATGCAGTCATAAAGCCTAAGTGTTCATGGACATAAAGCACAAAGGGCCTATCAGATTGGGCAATTCCTAATGCTGGTGCTTGACCTAGTGCTCTCTTCAAATCATTAAAAGCTTTGAGATGAAGTTCTTCCATACAAACAGTATCTGAATCTTTACCATGGCCTTTCAACAAATCATAGAGAGGCTGAGCAATCGAGGCATAGTCTTCAATCCAAGGTCTACAATAACCGGTTGTTCCTAAAAATGAGCGGAGTGTTTTAATGGTGGTAGGCGGAGGTATGGCTTTGACTGAAGCCGCTCGATCCTGTGTAATGGATCTATTTCCTGCACCAATTGTTTGACCCAGAAATGTGACTTGCTTTTTAGCGATTTGAGCTTTGTGAAAGCTGCATTTGTGTCCTTTTTTATGCAAATAGTCCAACAATGATGCCAATTCAGTTTGATGTACCTCATGATCTGTTGAGGCAATCAAAATATCATCAACATATTGGATCATAGTGGACTGTTTTACCGGACATTCTGGGTCACACAAATCACTGACAGCCTGATGATATATGGTTGGGGAGTTTTGAAATCCCTGTGGCAATCGTGTCCACTGGTATTGTTCATAGTCAACTGTGAAAGCTAACCATGGCTGGCTGTCAGAGTGCAACGGTACAGAAAAGAATCCATTAGACATATCAATTACTGAAAAATCTTACAATCTAATGGTAAGCCATTACAAATGGTAGATGGATCTGCCACTAGGGGGGTGATTTTATCAATATGTTTATTGGCTACTCTGTAGTCTATTGTCAGTCTCCATGTCCCATTAGATTTCTTGATGGGCCATATGGGTGAATTACATGGACTGTTGGTTTTAACTAGCACTCCTTGTGTCAGCAAATTTTATACAATAAGTTTGATTCCCTGTATAGATTCCTTATTAATCGGATATTGTTTGGTGACCGGAGGTGGAGTTCCTGTCAATTTAACTGGTTCTACACCTGTCAACAACCCACAATCATCCTTGTCTTTAGCCCAAATTGGATGATTCTGTAAGAAAGCATACTCGGGAGGGGTTGCATTATTGGTAGAAATCTGTGCTGAGGAAATTTTTATATTCTGATTCTGAGGACATGTCTAAAGTTAGATTTATTTGTCTCAGAAGATCCATGCCTAAAATTGCACCTGTATTTAATGGAGCGCATAGCAATTTTGTAGTCAGAGTTTTTGGGCCAAATTGTACCTCTATGGTCGGAGTTTCATACAAAACAGAATCTTCACCTATTACACCAGTTAAACAAAGCTTGGTTTTCTTGTATGGGATGTTTAAACCTTGTGTCAATTTTGTAGGAATTACTGTAATTTCTGCACCTGTATCAAGCAAAAATCAATCTCTTTCTTTTATGCTACCTTTCACAAAAATTATTTGGTCATTGTGTTGGATTAAAGGGGAAAGGTAGCTACTCACAGCCCCAACAATTAGTTTTTTTCCTGGTCTTGTTGTGCTCTTAGAAGAGCCTGAACTAGCTGTCCTACAGTTTCAGTGGTCACTGGCGGAACTACTTCAGGGTTGTGTGCAGGCTGAAAAGGAGCAGAATTATGCATAGCATTCCTTTTACTATCTTGCAACTTCTTCCTACACTCTTTCTCCCAATGTCCTAATTTTGCACAGTATTTGCATTTGCTTTCTCTTTTAGACCATCTATTGTCTTGTTTCGTTGTGTTAAACGTAGCTGCTGCTACTCACTTTTGCCTTGACATCAGCATCTCTTTCCCATGTAGCTAACCTGCCTAGGTTACTTCTAAGAGTTCTGTTAGACCAAGTTAGATCTAAGAATGGTAAAGCTTTTCTGTATTCGGCTACAAGGCCATCTGACCAGATACGAACCAGGGGTCCCTTGTCATTTAGAACACTTTCAGGGTCATCAACAATTCCACTGTAAATTACAGCTGACTGCCAAAATCTCTCAGTAAATTCACTCACAGTTTCTTCTTTCCTTTGCACACAGGTAGTAATTCTAGACCAATCTATTTTGGGTCCTAAGATATTCTTTAGGATTTTCAAAACCTTCTCTTAAATCACCCTTACTGGCATTTCGCAGTTCAGAAGTAACAGCAGATTCAAAACTGTTGAATTCAGATTCAGTTAAAATTTGTGACATTAACTGCGTGACTTCTGCAAATGACATGTCAAAAAGATGCATTTTACTGATCAATGTTCTTCTAAATTCAGAAAAATGCATGCGAGCTGACGGTAAACTCTGAGATAGTCTCTCTATATCTTTAGGACATAAAGCTTTGGCAACAGTTTGTATTTGCACAACAGAAGAATTGAGAGGAACACTATCAGTTTCCTCAATTCCCTGAGATCTTCTCTTAGCAACACACACATTGACTGAATTTACAGGCACATCAGTTACTGATTGGAGAGCTAAATCTGTTTAAAAAAATGCTTGTAAATCAGGGTAAATGTTATCAGGCTGACTAACTTTCACATCAGTTTTTGCTGCAGCTTTCTTGAGGTTCAATTTCTTAGTCAAAGTGGATACTCTAGCACGGAGTTCATTGTTCTGTTTCTCTAGCTCTGAGTTACGCTGAGACTGTTGTGTAGCTAATGTTAAACTGAATTCTCTGTGACAACAGATAATGCCTTTCACATTGTTCTTACGAATACTTGCTCCTAGTACCTTTTTACACTCATCTACCGACCAAGTCTTGTCTGGATGAATCTCATATTTCTGCGTTAGTTCTTGTCTAACTTTTTCAGTGACTATTAGGTCCATTTGTTCCCCTAACAGCGTTTTGAATTCACTATCTGACCACAAAAAAAAACAATCAACCTAAACGAATCCACGTCTGGGCTAGGGGGCTCCGAAAGATAGACACTAATCCAATCACCCTAACGAATCAACGTCTGGCCAGGGGTTCTTTGAATCAACGTCTGGGCCAGGCGTTCTCTGAATCTCTGCCAATCAACATGACTTGATTGAGACAAAGCACAGTTATACATTGAGTTAAAAAGTGGATAATAAGAATCTAAATTAAACATTTAAATACAATTTGTAATCCCTCAATACCGTCTACCAGAAGTAGACTGACCTCGTCCCAGCACACTCTCGCCAGAACTCCCGGGAGCAGAGCGATCAGGGAAAAGGCGTACAGGCAAAGCCTTTGCCACGTCTGTATAATAGCATACAGCCCCAGTGGAGCTGGATGAACTAGAGCGTACCAAAGGGGACATTGCGCTGTCTCCTGAGTAGCGAAGAGGTCCACCTGAGCCTGGTTAAACACTCTCCAGATTTGCTTCACCATATCTGGTTGAAGCATCCATTCCCCGGGCCTCGACCCCTGTCTCAACAGGACGTCTGCTCCCATATTAGGATGCTGAGGGATGTATACCGTTCTCAATGAGCGGAGTCTCCCTTGGGCCCACACAAGAATCTGGCATGCCAGCCTGCACAGAGGGCACGAGCTTAGACCTCCTTGGTGGTTGATATAAGCAATCACAGATGGGTTGTCGGTGCGCACCAAATGGTGATCTCTCAGGTCTGGGAGGAAATTCTTCAGTCCACGCAGCACGGCCAGCATCTCTAGGCAGTTGATATGCCACGTAATATGGCGACCACTCCACAGACCATGGGCAGGGTGACCGCTCCCCAACTGATGAAGGACGCATAAGTCACTACACGTCAGGCGGTGACAAGGAGCTCCCAACACCGGGCCCTGATACAAGAACCAAGGCTTCCTTCACATTTCTAAAGCACGTAGGCATCGCCGAGTGACCTTGATCTTGTGAAGCGGTTTCGCCCCTGGGTTAAAACCCCTTGGTCTTGAGCCACCACTGTAGGGGTCTCATGTACAGCAGGCAAATAGTTATCCCATTGGACGCAGCTGCCGTCAGACCCAGCAGTCTCTGAAACTGCTTCATAGTGACTGACCGGCCTTTTTTCGCCCTCGCGGATGCTCTGAGGATTGACTCGATTCGAGCAGGTGTCATACGAGCTTGCATTGAGAGCGAATCCCACACCACGCCTAGATAAGTGGTTCCCTGAGCAGGAGAAAGCACACTTTTCTTGGCGTTCAGTCTTAACCCCAGCACTTTCATGTGGGCAATAACAACATCTCGATGCCGAATCTTGGACCTGATCTGAGACATGACCTGTTTGAGTGTCAGCATCTTGAACTTCAGTCGCATGACTGAACGGTTCAGCTGACGCAGATCTAAAATTGGACGCAACTCCAATCCTTCTTCGAAACTATGAAGAATCGGCTGTAGAACCCGGACTCCCTTTCATGGGGAAGGACCACCTCGATGGCTTCCTTCCTCAAGAGAGTGCCATAGACCGCCCAATAGTACGGGTGGTCTCCTTGGTGGCGCGGAGAGCCAAATTAGCAGTTCTCCTGAGCTCCATGTTTTTTTCTTGTTTTTTTCTCTTTTCTTTTTTTTGTATGCAAAAAGATAACATCGACCTTATGTGGAGCTTATAAAATGTCAGGACAGACAACACTAAATAAGACTCACAAACAGAAAGTTTGGACAAACACACACAGAGCGCTTTTGCTGAATGACAAAAAGCTGATGCCGGCTGCATCGCACATGCTTTTATAGTAGCTGGTCATTATATCACCCCGCCCGTGACGTCTCACCCATCATTTGGACTGATTACACACAATATTAAGAGCCGTTCACGCTGGAGACGTTCACGCTGGAGAAATTCCCCGAAGCGTCTTACCGGACGCAACTCGAGTTCCTGAAGAAGAAACCTCAATAGCTTAGGACCCATGCTTGTCTACTTCCCTGCTCCAGCATCGAAAAAAAATTAGGTAAGACGGCAATGTCAATACAATCTTGTGGGAGCGTCCTTGGTCTGTGTGACGTCACACAGTCTAGAAGCTGAGAATGGCTTGATTTGAAAAGGGGATATTATTTATAGAGATAAAAAAAAATACCACTGGCTAGATAAGATAGTATGTGTGTTGTTGTTTGTGTGAAGACTGCATTATCACTACCCAAGACTTCAAAAGAGCAGCATATCTGTGTATGAAAGAAGGGTGAGTGGATGTGTTTTCCCAGAGAGCAGAGTACATGCAGGTGCTTTTCTATGTGATCACTTCAGTCAGGTGACAGGCTGATCCCCCACTCCCACACCTCATGCTCCACGAACAACTAAGATATTATAGAAAACCTGATAGAAAGTGAAATAGACTACTGATCCTTTTTAAAACAGAACAACCGGATGTATAAACTGCACATTATATATCAATCTTCTAACGTCCTGCAGTACCACAGCATTGGTTTTCTCCCATCAGTGCAGTAATATATGTCTGTTACTCTGTCCTTGCCACAATAAATCAAAGCTAAAGGCACTCTCCTCGCATTGTGTAATGCTACACAATCCTATTCACGTTCAATAGCAGGATGTATACATGCAGACAAAGGCTGTTCTTTGTCCTGCTAATATGATGCAAAGTTTTTCAAGCAGATCAAAACGTAGAGTAAGAAAAAGTTGCAAAAGTTATTGGCATTCAGAGTCCACAGGAGTCATTAATCTGAGCTAAACTCACTGTTAACACCCGCAAAATGACTAGTTTTACGCTAACTCACTTGACCTTTTTCACCAACTACAGTCATCTGAGGTTTAAATGTCACAGGCAAGCTTCTAAAAGGATCGAGCAGGAGAGAAGCAGGAAACAGTCACTCTGACATGGATTCCCGTGTCTGTACAACAGCATGATGTACATTATCAGATACAAATCTGAATAGAATGGATAAAAACAGATGAAAGAAAAAAAATGCATAATTTAACAAATAATCTAAAAAGCTACATGTAAACTTCATTTTTCCAATTAGTGTTACTTTTATATAGATTTTTGTCCTGCGATATACTGCATGTCATATAATTTACTTTTTATAATGAGTAACACGATATTGTAACTGTAATGTGGAGAGTGTGACAACGGAGTTGGGGGATCCAAAAGCAGGGCTTTATTAAAACACATGGTCAAAACAGGCAGGGGCGAACACCAGCAAACATTGCATACATTCCAAGGCAGAGGCAAAAGAATATTCCAATAAAGAAGTGAGGGTCAAGGCAATCTGCAAACAATCAACAAACAAGGACACAGTCTAAAGATCAAAACATGGCTAAACTAGGAAACATGTAAAGGTAAACTCAGGAACTAGGATAGGCTATTAAATAATCAGCCCTCTAGAGAGGGTGTGAGCATCTCTTATACTAGACCAGCAGAACACATGACAAAACCAACCAATGAGAACAACACACATGCAACCAGGAAACCAAACAGAACATGACACATGCAAACTAGGAACCAATCAGAAATTAACACACAGACAGGGGTAGCACATGACATGATGACATGAGGGGCAAGGGACACATGGGAAATGGAGTCCAGAAACAAATGGCAAGAGTCCTAGGTGGAGTTCATAGGCACTCCAGCTGTCGATCGTAACCGTAAGGCCCTGTCCCTAATGCAACACTTTATGTGCACTTGCGGTCTTACGGACTTACAATGGCTACCGCGTGCACGTGTCCGTTAAGTCCATGTAGGGTGTCCAATTCCTAATTTTAGCGTTCAGAAGTGTGCTCACGAGCGCCCCATTTGCGGCCGTTATGTGTCCTCGATCCGCACTTCTCCTATAACTACCCCCGGTACCACGCTGAAAGTCTCCACAACCACACTACACAATTGGACAATGATAGAGTTGAACTTCTGTCAAAACTGATGTAGTTTGAGGGGAAGAAACGGATCGCAGCAGAGGACGCCATGAGAGATAATTATCACATTAATTCTCACACTGCCAAACACTACATCAATATTTGCACTTCAAGAAGTTCAGCTGGAGAAGGAGCCCGGAATGAGGACGAATTCCCTGTCAGAATCAGTCAACAGCATATCTCAACAGCAGAGTCTGCTCTTCTGAGGGCACGTGGGGTGGCTCCGGACGGGGAAGCCGGAAAAGATCAACAGGGAGGACGCGTTGAGACATTTCCTGACGTGAAGATGAAGGGATATGTTTTTAATTTCTCCGTCTAGTCATTGGCTAGTGCTGTGGCATTATGTGTTTAGAAGGGGTCACTGTAGTTGTTTACATGGAGAGGCTGAGGATATTGATTTGCGTATTGAACAAATCAGCCTGGTTTATCTGCAATACTTCTCAATTGTCATGTAAAAGGAAGGCCAGTTTATGAAGGAACGTGTCATGAATGCCATTAATATCCAGAAGCCAAGTCACTCTAGTCTTCCAGAAAATGGTCCCCTTCATTAGTGTCATCTGCCCTCCCGCCCAAATATGAACATTTAGTATTATGCCAACATGGTTCATCGTAATCAAACATAATCTGTGTTATTTGTATTCATCAGAACATTGACAACATGCTGTATGTCAACTTTAGTTTTTGTTTGCAAAAGCATTTCACTTTTAAGTTGTTGTTTACATGTTTTTTTGCCATGCAATACAGTTTGATAATCTAGAAAAATTGTTTCACCAAAAAAATAAATAATAATATATATATATATATATATTCATCTCACAAGTCTGACTTTTTGCTGCTTCCTGCTTGTCGCTGATGCACTTCCTGCTTGTCGCTGACGCATGTTCTGAGTTTTAGCTCCGTCAAGTCAATTATTTATCATATATTTTCTATCTTAAATTCCGATTTTATACACACTCATTTTTGTTTCCATAACGTGTGAATATATCCCCGATCGCATTCTCCAACGAAAATAATCAGAGCGCCTTGTTATCGCAAGTTTCATTTTGATTTCCCGAGTCCGCTACTAGCTTATAACCCGTTAACAAAGCCAGCGCGGGTGCCGCTAACACAGCCTATTCACCCTATTCTCACACACACACACGCACACACAAACATACACACATTTACCACTGTTTCACTGTTACTTGCTTTAATGGCGGATTTGTGTCTACCTTTGAGTACAGGTGAGGACACGTTCGAGCTGCATTCGGTGCAGCTGGAGGCCGTGGAGAGACGAATCCACGAGCTGCTTGGGAAGCAGGCCCAGCTGAGGAAATGGAAAGCAAAGCTGGAAACATCCTGGGCTGACACTCACAAGTCCAGGGTAAGTATGCAGCACGCTGCTAACACTCCCACCACCTCTACTGCGTGTGTTTGTGGAAACCCAGGACCCTGGGTGCAGCAACGGAAGACGAGATCCAGGTCCCAGTCGATGACTTCTCCCCCTCCGGTCTTCAACATCTCATCCCGTAACCGCTTCGCTCCTCTCTGCGAGACGGAACGTGACGCTGTGATCATCGGAGACTCAATCGTCCGGCATTAGCTGAAGGTAAAGTGCACACTCACTGTTTCCCTGGAGCTCGTGTTCTTGATGTTTCTGCGCAGATACCCGCGATCCTGAAGGATGATGAGAGCGTTGCAGCTGTTCTGATTCACATGGGGGTTAACGACACCAAGCTGCGGCAGACGGAGACACTGAAGAGGGACTTCAAGAGCCTGATCGAGACGGTGCACAGCACATCGCCCGAAATGACAGTCATCATGTCAGGACCTCTTCCCACGTATCGACGAGGACACGAAAGGTTCAGTAGACTGTTTGCTTTAAACGAATGGCTGTCGTCATGGTGTAAAGATCAGAAACTGCTCTTTGTTAATAATTGGAATCTTTTCTGGGAGCTTCCTAGGCTTTTCCGTGCTGATGGCCTCCACCCCAGGAGAGTCGGAGCGGAACTCCTGTCGGACAACATCACCAGAACGATACGCTCCATCTGACTAGTAAGTTAATTCTCAAAAAGCTGCAATGATGACTTTTGTTCTGCCCACTTAAATGATAGAGGTACATGCAGTGTCCAATCTATACAGACTGTGTCTGTTCCCCGAATAGTGAGGTCAAAATATACATTTAATGCAGGATCTAGAACAAATCTGATTAAACCAGAAAAATTAGAAATAAATGAAAAACAAATATTTTTAAAGCTTGGGCTCCTAAATACACCCAAAGCATTTATTGTAAATTAAATGATCACAGATAATAGTTTTGATGTACTTTGTCTGACTGAAACCTGGCTTAAAACTAATTCTTATTTTGGTCTAAATGAATCTACTCCACCAAGCTACTGTTATAAGCATGAGCCTCATCAGACTGGTCGTGGCGGCGGTGTCGCAACAATATATATTAATATTCTCAATGTTATTTAGAAAACAGGATACAGGTTTAACTCATTCTAAATACTTATGCTTAATGTTACACTGTCAGATATGGAACAAAAATCTGTTCTATCTCTTGCTCTGGCTACTTTGTATAGACCGCCAGGGCCATATACAGATTTTCTAAAATAATTTTCAGATTTCCTCTCAGACCTATTAGTTAATGTTGATAAAGCACTAATTGTTGGAGATTTTAACATTCACGTTGATAATACAAATGATGCGTTAGGACTTGTGTTTACTGACCTAAGAAACTCTTTTGGTGTCAAGCAAAATGTCACCGGGCCCACGCATCGTTTTATTCATACACTAGATTTAATTATATCGCATGGATTTGATCTTACTGATATAGATATCGTACCTCAAAGTGATGATCTTACTGACCATTTCCTTGTATTGTGCATGCTGTATATTACTGATATTAATGATAAGGCTCCGCGTTATCGTCCAGGCAGAACTATTGTTCCAGCCACTAAAGACAGATTCACAAATAATCTGCCTGATTTATCTCAACTGCATTGTGTACCCATAACTACCGATGATCTAGACACAATTACTAGCAACATGGGAACTATCTTCTCTAATACGTTAGAAACTGTTGCCCCCATCAAATTAAAAAAGGTTAGAGAAAAATGTGCTGCGCCATGGTACAACAGTTATACCCATTCTCTCAAGAAAGAAACTCATAATCTTGAGCGCAAATGGAGAAAAACTATCTTGGAAGTCTTTAGAATTGCGTGGAAAAATAGTATGTCCAGCTATAGACAAGCTCTAAAAGCTGCCAGGACCGAGCATATCCGCAAACTCATAGATAATAACCAAAACGATCCATTGTTTTTATTTAGCACAGTGGCTAGATTAACAAATTAAACAGATGTCACTCGATCTAAATATTCCCTCACAGTTTAATAGTAATGACTTTATGAATTTCTTCACTGATAAAATAGATAAAATCAGAAATACAATAATAAATGTAGACTTTACAGCGTCTAGTACTTCAGCTGCATTCATCGCACCCAAATAAAAACTGCATTGCTTTACAACTATAGGACAGGGTGAGCTAAATAAACTTATCACTGCATCTAAACCAACAACATGTTTATTAGATCCTGTACCCACTAAATTATTGAAAGAGTTGTTACCTGTAGCAGAAGAACCGCTTCTCAATATTATTAACTCCTCATTATCTTTAGGTCACGTCCCAAAACCATTTAAGCTGGTTGTTATTAAGCCTCTTAAGAAACCAAAACTAGATCCTTGTGAACTGGCAAATTACAGGCCCATTTCAAATCTTCCGTTTATGTCATTTTTTTTTCAAAGGTAGTGTCTGCTCAATTGTGCTCCTTCTTGCTAAAAAATGATATCTATGAAGAATTTCAGTCAGGTTTTAGGCCCCGCCATAATACAGAAACTGCACTTATTAAAATTACAAATGACTTGCTTCTTGCATCAGACCAAGGCTGCATCTCATTGCTAGTTTTACTTGATCTTAATGCTGCGTTCGACACTATAGATCATGAAATACTCATAGATCGATTACAAAACTATACAGGTCAGGGGCGTAGCCATCATTTCAAAAGTGTGTGTGTGGGGGGGGGGATGTCTAGTGTTATACCTGTTTTTTTTTTTAATTAAGCCATGTCTAGTTGAAAGATGTTATTTTTGCTTAACTCCTTAACTGTCGCCGTCCCGTATACGGGACGCCTAACTTTACTTCAATATATTACCATTAAATCTTAATCTAATCATGACAAACTATATATCGTTGGAAAGGTCCAAGAGTCCTAAATAGATATTGTACCACTGTTTGTTGTAAAACATTATGTAGGAGCAGTAATAGATTAATTTATGAGGAGCACACCTCAAAACATATACACCATAACAGGAGCTCTGATCTTTGACACAAAAATTATATTCGTTTCCTTTTTTTTCCTATCACATGTTTTAGTAATCATCATATATTATATATCATTTGAAATCTTATAATCTCAAAATTTATCTTGTGAAAACCGTTTTGAAATCAGACATTGCGTTACCATAGAAATGGTACTTTAAAATCTTTTAGCAGGCTCCTCCCCTTTAGTGGGAGGTGTCATATTCCAAACTTTTTATAATCTTGACAAAATACATATCATTGGAAAGGTCTGAGTCTCAAAATTCCATATTTGGTGGTCATTTTGTGATAAGAGTAATAGTGGGAGAGAAATCGATACATTTGTGACAGAAAAGTGCATACAAAAAATTCAATGGGGTTTGAATGGCACCCGGTGGCTGTTTGTGGTATAACGCCTAAACAAAATTGCATAGTAACCTCAATTTTGTATATATCAACTTCAAATTTGAAACACAACTTATTTAGACATATGGCTTTAATTTTATGCCAAATTTGGATTAAAACATTTTGTAAAATATTTTGTATAATATACAATAATAATTGTACATTACATTTTATTTACAGTAAATTTAAACTTGTATAACTTTTTTTTTACTTTCATTTTTTGAAATTATTTCACTTCTGCAATAATCTGCTGATTGTCTTCTTTAAAAAGACCAACCTTAGGTCTGTATTCAAAAGCATTCATGAATTATAACAATTTAACTTTAAATAGTGCACTTTCCAGTTTTTCAAAAAGGCTTTATGACTATATTATTATATATGATTATACAACAGAAAGAAAGAAAGAAAGAAAGAAAGAAAGAAAGAAAGAAAGAAAGAAAGAAAGAAAGAAAGAAAGAAAGAAAGAAAGAGAAAGAAAGAAAGAAATATAACAGCTTGTTACTGGCTGGCTTTACCCTTAAAAGGACATCTTTGAACCTTATTTACCCCAAAATGTTTCATAGTTGTACATTAAGGTACATATTGGTACTCTAAGGTACTAATGTGCACCTTTTTGATTATAAGTTACAAAGATGTCCTTAAAAGGGTACTATTGTTTACATATTTCAAATTGTATTTTGTGTATGTTGTATGTACAGTACATGGCACACAGTAATGGATACTTACACATTCACATACTACTTTATTCTGTTCTGTTCTATTATACAGTCCATGTTTCAGGAATTAAATAAAAAAAGTAATTCAAAACAAACTATTGCAAAGAAACTATGTATTGAGCTCAACTGACAAACATGTCAAGGTATGTAGACCATATATCAATTAAACAACGAGATGAAATAAACATTTAGTGACTTTCCTTTAAGCTTTCTGGCTGGTTAGTTTAAAAGTAGTAGCTTTTTGACACAGTATTAAAGCTAGCATATCTAAATATATAAAACTGAAGTATAAAAAAGTACAAATTAGTCTGATTAGTCTATGTTAAAAGGTATAAGAAATATCTGTATGTAATGCTGTAAATAATCTGTCCTTACCTATGAAGCCTCATTGAAACTTTCTGCCTCATTCACTCTCAACTCTGAATTCACTTCTGCCTCTGTCTAAATAAAGTAGTGTTTGAAACATGAACATACAGGTACATGTACATACAAAATAACAAATTAAGTACACTGCTGGACAATAACCAATAATTTGTATCCTAAATTATTTTTTAACATTTTAGTATGGTGAACACATATTCACTATTAACTATAGCGTTTGCCTCAAACTCTTAATTTACTGCTTATTAATAGCTTGTAAGGTAGTCGTTGTAGTTAAGTTTAGGTATTGGGTAGGATTATGGGATGCAAAATATGGTCATGAAGAATACCATACCAAGTTGTTTATCATACTAATGTTAATATTGTTTTCTATATTTTACTAATTATATGTTTTTTTTATGATTGATCCATATATAATCCTACAAACACTTGTGTAGACTATTAATATATTTTATACAATGTAAAAATAGCCAGGTGTTAAAAGCTACTCTATCTGTTCTCACCTGTGAAGTTTATCATCCTGATTCTGCCTTGACAAACCTAGGCTGTATGTTTCTTGTTCATTGTTGACAACACATAAAAACGTAAAATTAGCGCAATAATGAAAGAGCACCCCTAAATTAAGATCGTTCCTATATCGGATCGTCAATGCATGCATTTTATTGAAATACATTATGTAGAATTGGCTTAAACATATCACAACGCTGTAAAATCTCAGTCCAACATTATACTTATTCTTATTCGAAGGGTTCTGATAACATAAATATGTGTTAAAATAAAAGACGTTACAAAAGAGTTATGAAAAAATACACTGACAATAAATGCACGTTTGTTCAAGCAGCTTTTTTTTCTCCATATAATTAACATCAAAACTTGCTAATTATTCAACAAGAGCAATAGACAGAGTCACTCAACATTGTGCAACACTATTCAGATACCACATGCCAACTTTCGCTGCTTGACTTTTTCGTAAAAAAGGAGTGAAGAGTTTTTTGCCGCTTTGAACTCATTGAAACCTCTATGAGTGTTGAATACAGCGCGGGACCGTGGGTGCGACGCTAGGGCGTGTCCTAACGTGACAAACCGAGTGACTGATTGCCATGGAAATGAAAACGTCTTGTATAGACTATCTTGTCTTTTTGAAATTTAAACTTATGTATTTATATACATTGCTCCATTAAAACCTTAACATCTTGAGAACACAACTGTCCAATGAAAAAGTGCGGTGGACGAATTTACTTTTTATAAAAAGTGAGGGGGACACGTCCCCCGCGTAATCTACGCCCCTGATACAGGTTTTCAGGGGCAGGCTTTAAGATGGTTTAGATCCTACCTGTCTGATCGCTACCACTTTGTTTATTTAAATGGGGAGGCATCTCAATTATCACCAGTAAAGTAGGGATTACCACAAGGATCTGTCCTAGGTCCTTTGCTATTTTCATTATACATGTTGCCCCTTGGTAATATTATTAGAAAATACGGGATTAGTTTCCATTGTTATGCTGATGACACTCAACTATATATCTCAACAAAACCAGATGAAACTTCTAGACTAAGCTAACGGACTGTGTTAAAATATAAAAGATTGGATGACCAATAATTTTCTCCTATTAAATTCTAACAGCTGACGACTTTGGCACATTCTTCATTGATAAAATTACAAACCTCACTGCACAATTTCCACACCAGAATCTGTCAAACACATATTACCAGCAAACATAAACGCATTCACATATTTCTCTCCTCTCTCTGAGGCAGAAATCTCTAAACTCATCCTTTCCAGTCATCCTACTACTTGTCCGCTTGATCCTATTCCATCTCATCTCCTTCAAACTATTTCTCCTGCAGTTCTTCCTGCACTCACTCACATTGTTAACACATCCCTTCACACTGGAATTTTTCCCTCAGCATTTAAACAGGCTCGTATGACCCTACTTCTTAAGAAACCCACTCTTAACCCAACTCTTTTAGGGAACTATAGACCAGTTTCCCTTCTACCTTTCATTGCAAAAACAGTTGATCAACTGAGTTGCATTCAACCAAGTCACTGCCTTTCTCACACAGAACAACCTCCTGGACAGTAACCAATCTGGCTTCAGAAGTGGACATTCCACCGAAACCGCCTTGCTTTCAGTTGTTGAAGATCTAAGACTTGCAAGAACGGCTTCCAAGTCTTCATTGCTTATATTGTTGGATATGTCTGCTGCTTTTTATACGGTCAACCACCAGATCCTCCTGTCAACCCTATTGAGAAATGGCATTTCAGGAACCGCACTCCAGTGGTTTGACTCTTACCTCTCAGATCGGTCCTTTAAAGTATCTTGGAGAGGTGAGGTATCCAAGTCGCAACACCTAGCTACAGGGGTGCCACAGGGCTTAGTTCTTGGACCACTTCCCTTTTCTGTCTACATGGCTTCACTAGGTTCTGTCATTCAGAAACATGGCTTTTCATATCACTGCTATGCTGATGACACTCAACTCTACCTCTCATTCCATCCTGATGATCTGACGATAGCTGCTCGCTTGGAGTTGTGATTGATGATAAGCTGAATTTCACAGACCACATTACTAAAACTGCCCGGTCCTGTAGATTTGCATTATATAATATTTAGAAGATCAGGCCCTTTCTCTCGGAACATGCAACACAACTCCTTGTTCAGGCTCTTGTTCTGTCCAGACTTGACTATTGCAATGCTCTCTTGGCAGGTTTTCCAGCCAGTTCCATCAAACCTCTACAATTAATCCAAAACGCTGCTGCAAGATGAATCTTTAATGAGCCGAAAAGAATGCATGTCACACCTCTGTTCATCAATTTGCACTGGCAACCAATAGCTGCTCGTATTAAATTCAAGGCATTAATGTTTGCTTACAGAACCACCTCTGGCTCTGCACCACTTTACCTAAATTCATTACTTCAGAATTATATGCCCTCTAGAAGCTTGCGTTCTGCAAGAGTATGACGCATTACTGTACCATCCCAAAGAGGCACAAAATCACTTTCACAGATTTTTTCATTAACTGTTCCCATCTGGTGGAATGACCTGCCTAACTCAATCCAAGCAGCTGAATCCTTACCCATCTTCAAGAAACGGCTAAAAACACATCTCTTCCATCTTTATTTGACCCTCTAAATCTAGCTCTCTCTATTCTAATTTTATTTTATCTAATCTGTCTTCTTTTTATAAAAAAAATAAAAAACATTTGACCATCTGTCAATTACATAATAATTATCGAACTGCTAGCTTTTCTTGTAAAACTAACACTAAGTGTAATGTTTCTATATTTTACACACTCGTTTTCTTAAAAAAAAAAAAAAAAAAAACTTCCTACGTGTACTGCGTTAGGCTAACCAAGACTTGTAATAGCACTTGCATGTTGTTGCTATTTTGTTGGTTTTGATTACTTCTATAATGTCCTCATTTGTAAGTTGCTTAGGATAAAAGCGTCTGCAAAATGACTAAATAAATAAATAAATGTCAGATCAAACAGAGATATTACTTATTGGACCTAAAAACAGTACACAGAATATCATGGATCACAATTTGAAGCTAGATGGATGTACTGTTACTTCCTCTACAGTCAAAAATATGGATGTTATATAAGACAGCAACCTATCTTTTGAAAATCATATTTCCCATGTTACAAAACTGCATTCTTCCATCTTAGAAACATTGCCAAACTAAGGAAAATGTTAAGTGTTTTTGATGCAGAAAAGTTAGTTCATGCATTCATGACCTCTAGACTGGACTATTGTAATGCACTGCTAGGTGGTTGTCCTGCATCTTCAATAAACAAGCTACAGATAGTAAAAAATGCTGCAGCTAGAGTCCTTACCAGGTCAAGATAATATGATCATATTACTCCAATTGTACAGTCTCTGGACTGGCTACCTATTAAGTTCCGTATCAGTTATAAAATATTATTACTTGCCTATAAGGCCCTAAATAATTAAGCTCCTGCGTACCTAACTAATCTTCTATCACGCTACAATCAAACCCGCTCCCTAAGGTCACAAAACTCTGGAATCTTGGTAGTACCTAGGATAGCAAAGTCCACTAAAGGAGGTAGAACTTTTTTCATATTTGTCTCCCAAACTGTGGAATAGCCTTTCTGATAACATTCGGGGTTCAGACACACACTCTCTGTTTAAATCTAGATTAAAGACACATCTATTTAGCCAAGCATTCATATAATGCATCTCACAATCTTGCACTGCCAGTATATCTGATCAAACGCACATTATTATGCTTTAGCTTGGGCTGAACTGATAATTTCATCCAGGGTTGTTCCTGGATGGAACAACTGCTACGCTAATAGTCTTTATTTGTTTATCTGTTTCTGCCACGGGATTAACATCCCGTGGTAACTAGGAATTGCACAAGCTTCAGTCTGGATCCAACCCTTAAATGATCTGAGATGACCGAACAACTGAGAAGAGATTATGACAACCCCTCGGAGGACCTCAGAGAAATTAACCAAATTTTGCTAGGACACATAAATGAGCCCCAGAGACAGATGCCCAGTGAGGATCAATTTAAAAAGGCAAGTAAAAATATATTGCACAAAATTTAAAAATTAAAGGAGATTTTTTTTTTCAGAATAGCAAACAATGGTCACGGATCGAAAGATAATAAGTGTAAATCAAAAATTGAATAATGCATTGAATAATGCATAAAAAAAGCATACATCAAAACGTTAAACACATTTAAAATAATATTGCACAAAACTGAAATATAAATGCAAAATTATCCAACTTGAACACAAAATTTGTTTTCCTTGCATTATTTCTCAGTTTTTTGTGCGCTCAGACATTTTCTGCTCATATGTTTATTTTTTGTAGGCTTATGCTGTTTTTCCTTACGTTCTTGTTTCCACATTCTGCGCTTGCTTTCCCAAATGTTGCGGTTAGAGTTTCATGTAAATCAACGTGGGCTCAAGCGTCATCATTGGTCCACTAGTTCTTGATTGACAGCACCTCCTCTAGCCAATCAGTCGAAGAGGGGCGGTGACGTCACTCCAACGCGCCTCATTAGCTGCAGATGTTCAGCGTTCAGGTGAAAATGGATTACTGTTAGCTGAGTAACATATTTCCATACAGGACACCGTTATATGTGGCCATCTGTCACTGCTGTACATCTACCTGTTGATCCTTTAACGTTAAATGAGCCGTCCTAGCGACCCGTCGCCATTATGTTCACCTATATTTATTCACCTAACGTACGGTCACATCTCAAAAGGCAACACCCACTATATTCACCAGTCTCTCAAAGTCACCGTTATATGTGCCTGGCTCGCCTAAGTCATTTATGGTAGGGTGACCAAATGTCCAGTTTTTCCCGGGACAGTAATTTTTTGAGCCAAATTTCAACTCTATTTTTAGTGTCCCAACTTATTTAGAAAAAAGTCATGTTTTGTCGCGTATTTCAAAATGTATTTATGACTGGGTGATCAGAGCAAGTAGTAGTAGTGTTCTTTCACACGAGAACAGCTTATTCAAAGGTAACCAAGTTTATAAAACATAATTACTATCCAATCTCAATTCGTTATCGTTTAACTTGCAGTAGGTGAAGACGGTATAGGCGGAATCACGATTAATGAAACAAGCGCTCTCTCACCGCACGATCCCAGGTCTCCTTGCACCTGAATTGTCAAATACACACACAGTAGTCAAAATGTCCATCGAGTGGAGTATCTCACGCAAATGCAGTGTCTATTATGGCTTAAGTCAGAGGTTCTTAATTCCAGTCCTCGGGCATCACCCCCCCACCCCACCCCCCCGCTCTGCATATTCTGCATGTCTCTCTTTGTTAACACACCTGATTCAGATAATCAGCTTGTTAGAAGTGCGCTCCATGCATGAACTGTGTTCCAATTGACATATTCCCTACACAGGGTCCATTGCTCCCTACTCCCTGAGCAGGGGAAATCCGCTGAAGTTTACTTTAATTCGGAACATTCATTCATGGATTTGCGCTGCGCAACGTCTTCACGCACGGACGAGTGTGACATCATATACCTCTGTAAATAAATACAATTTTAATTCACGTCTTGCACACTCCAATGCACTTTGAATGGAATATATACGTTCGCTTCAAAATGGAATCATGGCGGAATATCCTGTGATGTCCACTTCGCAGGGCACTTACGTTCGAATGGAACAAACATCTGAAGCGATAAGAGTAACATACGAAATATGCAGAGTGGGGGGGCGCGAGGACTGGAATTGAAAACCGCTGGCTTAAGTGAACGTAGAAAGGTGGGTGAAAATCGGATGTGTCAGCCTATATTACATCCATACATTCGGTTTTAAAGGGACAGCCCAATACCCGTCCAATCAAACAACAAAAGATGCTACATAAGTGTATACATATTAAATAAACCTACTGTATTTGAAAAAAAATATTTATCTTAATTTATATCTCGATTGTATTTGTCTTGTAATTTGCTTCTTTGTTACTGTAAATAAAACAACTATATATATATATATATACATACATACGTTTGTCATATCATGGTCATATTGCCCACTCTCCCGTATTCCACTATGAGAAATATGGTGATGATCACCTACAGTTATAGTTATTACTGTTAGGAGAGGATAATATGAGTAAGAGTTATATATGCCAGTCACAAATGTTTAGTTCAAAGTATATTCGTGATAGCAATATATTTCTTATTTTTGTTATGTGTATTTTTCCCCTCAGATTTGCAGCTTTGTCTTTCATGTACAGCAGGGGTCACCAAGTTCAGTCCTGAAGGACCGGTGTCCCTACAGAGTTTCGCTCCAACCCTAATCAAACACATCTGAAGCAGCCAATCAAGGTCTTACTAGGTATACTTGAAACTTCCAGGCAGGTGTGTTGAGGCAAGTTGGAGCTAAACTCTGCAGGACACCGGCCCTCCGGGATCAAGTTTGATGACCCCTGATGTACAGTATGTCATTGACTGGTTGTTGTTGGTTTTGTAAGATTTATCGCATTTTATGTTACGCTGAGATTATAAAATTACATACAGTTAAGCAATATCACATGAGGGAGAGTGTTGTTTTCAGCACCATTGCAAATGTTTATTGAACTGTAGTATAAAATCAATATAATAATTACATTTGAGTAAGTTAAATACGTAGCCTATTTTCTCATTTTTCTCTATATTGACGAAGAGTCCAAACAAAGTCACAGTAGAACAGTGTCCTCTACAAGCAGCACACAGCAGCCTTTTGTATTGATGAAATTATATAACAAAATTATATAAAATTATTCACTTTATTCTTCACTGAACGAATCAGCCATTTGAATGAATTATTTAATGACTATAGTCTAGATTATTACTTGCTGACACCTACTGGCTATTTTACTTTCATATTGTTGCTGTATTCAAACGTTATATATTTATATGGCAATAACATGACCATGTTATGCAATTATATATGTAAATAAACACAATATCCAAATTAATCATTGTGTATATCAAATCCACCTGGCCTCTGTAGCTGTCTCCTCTGTAACCGTTTTCACTGATCAGTAGTCAAATCTAGCCTAGTCAATGCAAAAATACTACATTCATTTATAATTAATTTATCAATTTAGTAATTTAACGGATCGCCAGGTAGGCGTACAGCAGTGACAAACAGAATTTATATTTTTTTTTATAAAATTAATAAAATGTAAAATAAATAGGTTTTAAAATTGAATATCGTTTTTTATTTTGTTCAATTAAATGGAATTTTGTTAGGACAAATACCAAGTCCTGTCATGAAACTCTAGAAGGTGGATGCTGATGGGTCCTTAATGCAACCTGATGATATTGGCAGTGTTAGACTACCTGCACAAGCTTATTGGTTTATCTTGCATATGCAGCCAATGAGCTTTCTGCTTTACATTTAAATGGTTGGTTTGCATTCACTAGAGCAATTTGCAACATGCTTTCAGAGTTGAAAGTCTGAAACCCTCCACCTCCCCAGCTCCACTTGCATAGGTCTGCTACAGGTTATCATATGCTTGATATGCTATATATTATTTGTGCAGCAGTAGTATGTCTTAAATACTCACAACACTGACAATATGTATTGGCAGTAGCAATTTCCTCCCAATCTTTTTTATGTTTTTTTTTTTTTTTTGCAGCAATAGTTTACAACAATAACAATAACCAACAACAGCAGCAATCCAGCATCATAGAATACCTATTCTGGCAAGACCAAATACATTAACATTGTCATATACATTATCATGTTAAAATCTTTCAAGAGTTGTCTTGACAGAAAAACAAAAGTAAAGGGGCTGATTTTTGCAAACAGGAGTAAAATTACTTAAAATAATATTTTATTTTTGTCCTTTACATTATTTATTATTTTTACAACAGACTCACTCTCATTTTATTTCAGAAGTGTCAAAGCAGTCTTATTATGTTAATCGTCTCTTTCTCTCAGTATTTTCTTCTCTTGGCCACATGGGTACCTGAACCTATCGGGCTGGAACAGCAATCTGACCCTGGTCACGCCCAGGGGAAGTGGCGACGGCATGGAACCATCTCTCAGTGCACACCTGTCATGTGTTTCCCACCACTGGAGACAAAAAGACAGAGACAGAAAGACACTGGCTGAGAGAGGGAGACATTTTTTTTTTTTAAATAATAATATTGCAGTAGCTAATGCCAAAACCAAAAGGGAGAGTAACATATTACATTAATAACACAGAGGCAGGCCATATTACCACAGGCGAAGGGGTTCCTATTAATTTGGTAGAATTAATTGTTTTCAGATTTGCAAGGGTCCATATTAAGCAGTGTTCCAATATTTACAGTCCATTGTAAGTTAAACTAAAATGACAAATGAAATGACAAGATTATTTGAACTGTATAACTCATTAGTTCTTTGTTAGGTTAATCATCAGATATTAAATGTGGTTGTACAGTGTTTTGCATTTGGCTTTAAAACACACCAGACACCTGAAAACAATGTGAACCGTAACAAATGCCACAGACAACTGGAACAAATGTGCTTTTCGCTCAAAAGGATATTTTAATGCCACAGGCTCTCTCTGTGTTTCTCTTTTCCTCTCTCAGATGGTCTGAAGCACAGTCATGCTGGCTGGGTGACAAAGTGAGCTCATTTTCCAGGCTTCCTGGGAATGGCAGTGGATCCTATTAGGAAAGGCCACAGTGCATCACATATGAGTACAAGACATAATCTCTCAACACCTGTGACCTGGATCACATCATGCTTGTGGCGGCTGTGTGCACCTCACTTCACTACAGCAATCAGAGAGCTGGAAATCAAATGGTGGAAAATGGAAGTTACAAATGGGCTATTTTTTATCAATTTTTTGGCTGGAATGTCATTATAAATAAAAGATCAGGGAATTATTCAGTCTTATGAGGGTTTATATATGTTTCGTGTGAGTCTCTATTTGTTAGCATGCGTGTAAGAGCCTGTGGGTGCATACATAGCAGGAAGCAGGAGCTATTTTATTCAGTTCGTTTATACATTCAGTTTATTTCAACAGACTGGTACAAAAACGATTCAAATTAGATGTTTATCACTCATTCATGTCTTTGAACTCCCTGCTAAATATTTTATAGAGTGAGATTTTCTGTCTGTTAGTTTGTTTTAAATAAATGTATACTTTTAATGAGCAAGAATAAATTAATTTGATCAAATAACAGTAAAGAAATAATGTTACACAATATTTCAGTTTCAAATAAAAGCTTTCTATTAATCAAAGAATTATAAAACATGTATTACAATTTCAACAAAAATAATGATAACAATTCCCAGCAAACACGTCAATGTGGGGCCCACATGTGTTTCACATGGGCTACAGGGGTACAGAGTGGGCATGGGCTCAAAATGGGCATCTTATCTGGGGCCCACTTGGGTTTTGCGACTCTCTCACCCTCCATGAAACGGGTGAGGGTCTTTCAATGAAATCCCTCACTGACACGTACTCTGCAAAGGCGCGGAAGGATCAATGTCCGGCAAAGACTTCGTACGGCAAAGGCTTCATACTGCAAATGCTTCGTCCGGCAAAGCTTTCGTAAAACGATACGTTTTCTAGGCGCTCTCCTCCCCTCCGGGGAAGGTTGGCGCCTCCCCCGACGGGTACCCTGCAGGCCCGGAGCTTTATCCGGGACCGTGGGTTCAAAGACCCCTCCTCAGGGGGGCGCCCCTCCGGGGTATGACCTTTTTTCCTGACCTATGTCACGGCCGGTTCCGGCCGAGGGCTGCGAGGGGGGACGGGGTTGGGGCATTGGGGCTGGGCTCCGGGCGTGGCTCGCCTGGGGTTTGCCCTCCTGCCTCGCCAGTGAGGTGGGAAACGTTTGAGTGTAACCCCTCAATAGATCAGATCAGGCCGTCGGATAAGTGTGGGGCTTGGGTGGGCTCTCCGGGGCCTTCCTTCCCCCTGGTTCTGTCCCGTTGGTTTCCTATGGCGAGTACGGTCTTCTGGTTTACGTTCCTTGAGGACAGCAGGTGGGGATGCCTGCACGTGACTTGTAATGATTATAACATGTACATGTGCATTGCCTTGGTCGTTGACAATTTTAAGGATGCCGTCTCGGATGAAAGTCTTAATGGTTTCAAGGTTTTGGACCCGGTTTAATTAAATCAATATCGTGCTGACGTGCTTGTCACGCAATCTACATTAAGCAGCGGCACCTAGGGGCAAATGTCAGTCACTACCAAAGGTGCGACACGCAGCGTGACATTGTCACAGGTTTATGTCACAGGTTTGGCATGTGCCATGGCGTCTGTGCGTCAGATGTCACAGGTTTGGCATGTGGTGCGTCAGATGTCACAGGTTTGGCATGTGTCATGGCGTCTGTGCGTCAGATGTCATGGCGTCTGTGCGTCAGATGTCATGTCACGTAATGTTAAAACTACCTCTCCGGAGAATCAACGTGTCATGGCTCATACCGATAGCGATCGACAGAGGAACGGAGGTACAGTGTTTTTTTTTTGTTGTCTTAGCTCATTTGAGTGAAGCGGCCAGTTTCAGTTTAAGGCCTCAACGCACTCAAGCCACGACACAGGCCTGCAACGAGCAGTGTTGCCAACTATTTTCAGTTGAAAGTAGCTAAAGTCTGCTCAAAGTCGCTAAATGTCGCTAGATGACGTCATGCGCAAATTTGCATATTAATGACGTAATCACGTCCTATTTTGCATTCTGCCTAAAATTACGGTGTATAACTGTTTTCCCTAATCCGTGCTCACATAATGGGGTCTATATGACCCCAATCGACTTTTTCTTAATAAATAAAAATGGTTCCCTTCATCTCAGTGGAATAAAATTTTGTGACTTTTTCTACATTATCTAGCTATACACACACAAAAAACTGGGCTTGATTCGGTTGTTCTGAAGGTATGTAAAAAAACATTTTACACTTATGGTCTTGACATTGAAAATGAATGGAAAATGTGATTTTTCATCTTTTTTTTTTTTTTATTTTTCAAAAAATATCAATAGATCTGGCATAAATCTAACAATTTTCACACAGAAATGAAGGCCTGGGACTAGGGCATAAATGTGATGTAGAAAAACATGCTCACTCACACACACACAAACACACACAAACAAGCACACACACAAACAAGCACACCCATGTATGACTGCCACAGAGCATTTTATAGAATTTGGCAAAGAAATTCAGTCACAAATGCAGAACAAATATATAAAAGGGCAATACCTAATGCATGCACACACACACACACACACACACACACACACACACACACACACACACACACACAGACACAGACACAGACACATGCACTGCCTCTCACTCGCAAAAACTACAAAAATTATTATTTGAAAGAATATTTATTTTTAATGTCTTTTCTAATGTTTATATATATATATATAAATTCACAAAATGTATCACAAAAGTTGTGATAGAGCAGTTGGCCACATCTAGTAAAATGAATGGCTCTCTATTGCCTCTGCTGGTCAAAACTATTTATTTCTTAAACTGCAATCCTGTGAGGTTTATCTCTAACCAGCAGATGGCACACTTCTACACCTAACACTCAGTTCAATATCCAGAAACAACTTAAATTAAATTTAGATCATAATTTAAATGATTTTTCATAAAAATTTAATATTTCACATGCAAGCTAAATGTGTAGTTGAGGAATTTTGCAGTAAATAGGTACAAAAGTACTTCATATCTCCCAAAACACAGCATTAATGTATAGATGAGAAGTAAACAAAAAAAATGATATATTATTTGTATTATTAAAAATGTATAGATTTTTTACAATTACTCTATAAATTGTTGGGGTCATATTGACCCCAAAGACCATAAGTGTAAACAGGTAACGAAGACCATACGAGGGTTAATATACAAGCCGAGTGTCCAGTATAAAACTGTTATCATTTAACGTTACATATTTTCTGTCAGACAATGGAACTGAACTTGTAAAACCAGCAGTTACATCATCTGCAATGATACAATTCTGGATTTTGCTTTTTATATGTGTATATGAGTTTAATAAGTTTAATTAAGTTTATTGTTGTGTATGAGTAACTTAAGTACAATCACGTACAGTCTCTCAGACATAGCCCAGTAAGTGATCTTAGAGGAGTTCAGAAACTGGAATGAACTAAAGTTCTGTGACAGTGAGTAATATAAGTGCATGAAAAAAACAAACAAACAAAAAAAAGGCAGAAGAAAAAACGGTCAAATTCATTTGTTTTATTTCAAACAAAGAAGAAGCAGGCAAGTGATTGATCCATGGCAACGCCGTGTGCACATGCGCAGCTGATTCACATCTATGTCAGCTGCCGTGCGGTCACTGGAATGTGCTGCTCCTCTCAGCGGAGCCAGCGCTCACTGATCAGAGCAGACACAGGGAGAGGTGTAACTCAAGATCTCATGCTCGCAGGACAGTACTGGCGACATTTGGAAAGTTGCTAAGGTTTTTCGACAAAGTTGCTAAGTTGGCAACACTGGCAACGAGGGGGGGTGTGAGTACTGTGTGTGTGTGTGTATGTGTGATTGGTGGGCCCACAGATTATTAAGGTTTTATTGTGTTAAATACTTTGTCTTAAGAACATTTCTACAGAGTGAAATTTGAGGTATTCGTTCATTTCAGAACGCTGTAATCTTTGAACAGAACTAAAGTTTTATTTTGTATATTTGTAACCTTGTGCACTGCCATAAGTATACAGTTTTGTCAAGTATTTATTGGGTTTAGTAAATTTGTAATTTCATAAGTCATATACTTGAACATCTAAGTATTTTGTTTATTTCCATAACGTCATATTTCTATTTCATTAAATGTAATATCTTTATGTATTTATGAGTAGTGTTGTATTTGGAAACGTGCATCTTATTTAAGTAAAGTGAATACACGTACAGCAAGGGAGAGAATTTATTGTAGATCGAGAGGAGGGCTTTAATCCAACATCAAAAAGCATTTATATTATGAACCTGGAGCTGTTTTCTACCAATTTCCAGTTACAAAAGGTAGGGGGTGCTACACAAAGTCGGGGCTCGTCTGGGATTAGCTCCTCTCTGATAAATCAAACTCCCTGAAAGCAAAGAAGATCAAGAACGTGTTCAAATACCTTTCATCAGTGCATTCCAAGTTACAGTGTTTAAATTGACACTCAAGATGGCTATGGGAAAACACCTATCTCTTCAAGCAGAATTAACCAGCTGGTGTAAAGATGTGGGCATTGACGAGAAACATGCTGTAATGTTGTTTAATATAACTGCAGACACCGAAGTTGCAGTTAATTGAAGATGTCATGCAAGCTGTAAAAGTTCTAGGAAGAATTTGCGTAAGAGACATAAGAGAAGGACCTACCTCACACACTATGCTGGTGTTGTGTGAGTGCAAACAAGCTGTTGACATCACACGCTTACCCTCTGAAATGACTCCTGATGAAACAGGTGAGCCCTGGGCAGTCGTAGTAGTTTCAGCCAAAGAAACCTTACCTGATGCTTCATCTGAAGGATTTACTGACAAGCTTACCAAATTCCTGATGGGTGAAGGAAAGTCAGTAGCGGATATTCAAGCTCTCTATACTCCACACAGTTCAGATGCAGGGTCTGCTGAATCGTTTATTCGCACATTGGGTGAGATATTGGAAAAAACATCAAAGCCTCCTGGAGATAGCAGTGCTTACAGGCGATTACATACCTTTTCTGCCATAACGCAGAAAAGCGTAACATTTCACTTCTGATTATACCTTGTATAATGTGACAAATAAAGAAACCTTGAAACTTGATAACGCCAACACCCATGGGAGAAGAAAGTATGGAGAATTGGATGGAACAAGCTCGGCTAATGATAACAGAATGCGAGTGTTCCAAAAAAGAGAAACGACGTAGATTTATTGAAAGTGTCAAAGGACCGGCATTGGAATTAATCAGAGCTGTTCGTTTCTCAAATCCTGAGGCAGATGCATTGCTTTATTTGGAAGCATTGGAAAGTACGTTTGGACCGTCCGAGTCTGGAGAAAATTTGTACTTTAAGTTCCGTTTGATGCGTCAAAATTCAGGTGAGCTTCTATCTGAGTTCCTTATTAAAGTAGTGGAGCGTGACGGACTATCATCCAGATTGGTGGATAAAATTTGTGTGGAACAGCTGATCAGAGGTGCTGTACATTCCGATTTGATGTTACTTCAGTTAGGGCTCCGTGAACGAAGAGAACGTCCACCACTTTACTGAGTCTTTTGAAAGAGATACGTGGGGCTGAGGAAAAGCAGCACAACACGGGATGACTTCAAAAGCAACATCGATACACTCTCATGAGGATGAATGAGTTAGCTCTTCCGTCATTCATGAACTTAAGTCGGAAATTCAAGAGTTGAAGACACACTTTTTGTGGAGGTGAATTCAACACAGTGACTACCTCGTCCATGATGCTTTACGCTAAAGACAAGTCATTCAAGCGGACTGAGAATGCTGATAATGCCGAAGTTCGAGAGTTAAGAAGACAAGTTCAACAGCTGCAGCAACAGTTGGCAGTTATGAGTATCAGTAATATTCAGCAGTCAACCACGATACCTGAACAGCAACATAAATTCCTTTCTGCCATATAGCTACTAAGTGCCAAGCTCCTCCAAACGCTGAGCAGGTGATTCAGAAGTTGGTTCATTCCCTACGGAGGGCCAAGAGTGGAAAGCCTGAGGAAACTATGGACTGTAAAAATGATTCAGACCATGTATGTTTCGCTAAAAGAAGCCAACCAGAGGTCTACGGATCAGGTGGATTGCCCAAAGGATTGGTGGGTCCAGCATTGATGATGGAAGTGGAGTTAAATGGTTGTTTATGTCAAGCTCTGTTAGACAGTGGATCACAAGTGACCATAGTGTTTGAAAACTGGTATGCCAAGAACCTGAGTGATGTGCCCATTCACCATTTAACTGGCTTATCCATAAGGGGCCTCAGTTCATCCACCTATCCTTACAAGGGTTACATAATAGTGGATGTTACGTTTCCTGCCGCTGTCACTGGTGTAGAAGAATCCCTGTGCATCCTGACGCTGGTATGCCCAGAACTCCAAGTTCCCTCACAGCTTCCTGTCATAATAGGTACCAATGCAAGTTTCTTTAACGGTCTTGCTGTGTTGAGCCAAGAGTTTGAAGGATCCAGTGTTGCAAATTCCCTGAGAATACAGACTAGACACTCAGAGATTCACATTCCTAAAGTATCTGAGAATGATCACCTCTCTGACAAACCTGAGGGAAGACTCAATTGGATGGGGCCTGGACAATGCATTGTTCCATCTAGGGGAGAGATATGTATCGAGTGCAAAATAGAGAATGACGAACCTTTGAAGAAAGAGATCTTCGTTGTGGAATGACCTGTGCAGAATAGTTTGCCAGCTGGACTGTTCAACCTCGGATTACAAGTTCAACGCTCTATCCACTAGGCCACGACTGCCCCAACTGTACTTGCTTTCACGGATCCAAACAAGTCTTATGTGGACGCTAGCATGAATGGGCTAGGCACGGTCCTGAATCAAGTACATTCTGGAGGACTGATGCCAGTAGCATATGCAAGCAGGAAGCTAAGTGGCTCTGAGACACGATATCCCATTCATCAGTTGGAATCCCTAGCACTGAAGTGGGCGGTAGTGGACGAGTTCCATGATTACCTATATGGAGCTCAGTTCACAGTAATGACGGACAACAATCCACTAACCTATGTGTTGTCAAGTGCTAAGCTGAACGCTACAGGACATCGTTGGTTAGCGGCTTTGGCTACCTATAACTTTAGTTTAAAGTACAAACCTGGACGTCATAACATCGATGCAGACATTCTTTCTCGGTATCCCTGGGAACCAACCAAATGCTCGGAATGGAAAGAAATACCTAAATCAGGGGTAAAAGCCATTTGCCAGCTAGCTGTTGTTTCTGAGAGTGAAGAATCATCCCGATTGGCGGATCAACTAGGTCTGTCACCTCAGAGTATTCGCGAAGCATATGTTTGTCCAACCGTGCTGACTCTAAGCTCAATGGAACTTCTGACTAGTTCCGAGATAAAGACTGCACAAGATGAAGATCCTAACATTGGTGAAGTCAAGCGAGAGGTAAAGTCAGGAAAAGTAGTCACCTACAGTAAGAGTTCCAATGATTCCGTCACTCTGTTACAGAGAAAGGGTTTCAAGCTGAAGATTCAGAATAAACTGCTGTATCGCGTTACAAAGAATTCCTCTGGGAGAGAGAAGTTGCAGCTCATTCTACCCGAAAAGTACTGGACTCAGGTACTTTGTTCTCTGCATGATGACTCTGGACATTTGGGAGTGGAGAGAACAGCTAAACTCTTAAAAGATTGTTTCTATTGGTCACGGATGTCCCAGGATGTTGAACAATATGTCAAAAATTGTGGCAAGTCCATTGCAAGAAAGACTTTGCCCAAAAAGTTTGCTCCATTAAATCACATCGCCAGCAGTGGGCCGTTTTACCTTATATGCATAGATTTTCCATCATTTGAGCCTGATTCCAGATGGATTGGTAACGTTCTGGTGGTAACAGACCATTTTACCCGATATGCACAAGCGTTCACATGCAAAGACCAAAAAGCCTTAACTGTGGCCAAGACCCTCTGTGACAAGTTTTTCATATATTATGGATTACCCTCTCGTATTCATTCCGATCAGGGGAGAGATTTCGAGAGTGGTCTCATAAAGGAGCTACTGAGGATGCTCGGAATCCGTAAATCCAGAACATCCCCATATCCGCAAGGTGATCCACAGCCTGAAAGATTTATCAGAACTCTTCTTTCCATGCTAGGTACACTAAATCCAGCAGAGAAAGGCCGATGGAGTCAACACATCAACAGTTTGGTACACTCATATAACTGTACTAAGAATGAAGCAACTGGATACTCGCCATACTATCTTCTGTTCGGAAGAGAGGCTCGCTTGCCAGTGGATGTATGTTTCGGGAACTTTCCCTGATGGTAAAGGAGACACCAACCATCGACAGTATGTGAAAAGGATGAAATTGGACTTGTAAAAAGCCTATCAGCTAGCACTGGAAACTGCTCAGAAGAGTTTTTTTCATTTTTTCTAATTTTCATGTACAATATTATCTTCAAATTACAACAATAAAAACATTTTATTTATAAAAAGCATCATACGCAATACTGATATTAACAATTAGCAAAATAATATCTAATGTTTTCAAATGGAGAAAATAAAGGACAGGAGTCATATCAACTTCATTTTAAACTACAGTTAATAAATAAGCTATAACAAACAAAACATCATATTTTATTGCATTTCTTAACTGGCATGTTTTATCAGAATTATAAAAAAGTTTTTGTCATTCTAAATTATGAAAACTGCTGACAGCGCTGTTTATCTATGCATTTACACAGAACTATACTCAAACTGCAATCACTTGCGGAGATAATAAATAATTAATTTTGATGTATTTATTTAGATGTTTATTGGTGAAATAATGGTTCTATAGTAAATGTTGATATAATTTAGTGTGTTTCAAACAAGTCAATCTTGTATAAAGTTACATGCAGTGACCGTGCTGGAGCTTCTCCTGAGTGAACAGTGTCCACTGCTCCAGGTGTGTGTGTGTGTGTGTGTGTGTGTGTCCACTACTCCAGGTGTGTGTGCACTTGGATGGGTCAAATGCAGAGAACACATTTCACTGCTGGTTATACTCTGTATAATTGTGTATGTGACAAATAAAAAATAAAATAAAAATAACAAAATATCGGTTATTGTTTTTTTTCAAAACTGATATCCGTTTATGATAAAATTCTTAAATATCGGGAAAAATATTGGTAAACCGATATATCGGTCGATCTCAAGTCTGTAGCAGAATATTTGATCATTTTCAAACTTAATGTTAACAAGTTGACAAAAATTGTTATTGGAATATATTTTACAAGAAAATAAAATTTCAGCCTTTATTTATTGATTATTTATGTGTGTTGCATGTTGCTTCTTTATAATTAATTGTGAAATATACAAGCAATTTCTGAGTGAAAAAACGTGTATAGTTTTTAGGGTGTATGAAATAGGTAAAATTATTTAGGGTCATCATTTTTTCAAACAACCACCAAATAATTTTCTATTCTGGAACAAAACAGTGATTTGAGGTATCATAACTTTTGTTGACCATTTCAAGAATGAGCATATTTGATATTGTAACATTGTTTAATAAAATTATTCCTACATCTGCCAAAGTCAGTCATAGGATTTTCTAGGTCTGTGTTCTTCTACAAAATTGAATTTTTGCAACTAAAAAAAAAATTATATTTCATGATATATGCTGACCAAAATACTATTTCTCTCTATTTCAAAATACTATTTCTCCTATTTCTCTCAAATATAGTTCACAAATCTGTCTAAATCTGTGTTAGTGAGCACTTCTCCTTTGCCGAGATAATCCATCCATCTCACAGGTGTGGCATATCAAGATAATGATTAGACAGCATGATTATTGCACAGGTGTGCCTTAGGCTGGCCACAATAAAAGGCCACTCTAAAATGTGCAGTTTTATCACACAGCAAAATGCCACAGATGTCGCAAGTTTTGAGGGAGCGTGCAATTGGCATGCTGACAGCAGGAATGTCCACCAGAGCTGTTACCCGTGAATTGAATGTTAATTTCTCTACCATAAGCCATCTCAAAATGTTTTTCAGAGAATTTGGCAGTACATCCAACCGGCCTCACAACCGCAGACCATGTGTAACCACACCAGCCCAGGAACTCCACATCCAGCATCTTTACCTCCAAGATCGTCTGAGACCAGCCGCCCGGACAGCTGCAGTAGCAATTTCTGCACAAACTATCAGAAACCGTCTCAGGGAAGCTCATCTACATGCTCGTCGTCCTCATCGGGGTCTCGACCTGACTGCAGTTCGTCGTCGTAACTGACTTAAGTGGGCAAGACACACATTCAATAGCGTCTGACACTTTGAAGAGGTGTTTTCTTCACGGATGAATCACAGTTTTCACTGTACAGGTCAGATGGCAGACAGCGTGTATGGCGTCGTGTGGGTGAGAGCGGTTTGCTGATTTCAACGTTGTGGATCGAGTGGCCCATGGTGGTGGTGGGGTTATGGTATGGGCAGGCGTATGTTATGGATAACGAACACAGATGCATTTTATTGATGGCATTTTAAATGCACAGGGATACCGTGACGAGATCCTGAGGCCCATTGTTGTGCCATTCATCCATGACTATCACCTCATGATTTTGCACGGCCCCATGTTGCAAGGATCTGTACACAATTCCTGGAAGCTGAAAACATCCCAGTTCTTGCATGGCCAGCATACTCACCAGACATGTCACCCATTGAACATGTTTGGGATACAATGGATCGGCATATAAGACAGCATGTTCCAGTTCCTGCCAATATCCAGCAACTTCGAACAGCCATTGAAGAGGAGTTGGACCAACATTTTACAGAACACAATCAACAACCTGATCAACTCTATACGAAGAGTTCCCCCAAAAAATACAGTAAAACAGAATGCAGATTTTAGAGTTGCCTTTTATTGTGGCCAGCCTAAGACACACCTGCGCAATAATCATGCTGTCTATTCAGCAGGGCTTATTTTTTGCCGGAACAAGTCGGATCTGGATCCGGCACCTCCGAAATTTGATCCAGCACCTCATTTTGTTGGATCCCTCTCCTCACGTGCCAATGAAAGACGTTTGTGCTGACCTATAGTGTGCATATATACGACCTCTATAATGACCACCCTTGCAGCATATCCACATTTGAAATAAAGAACCTGAACAGATTAAGCCCTGACTACACCAGCTGTTTTTCGCTGATCACCGAGGATTCTCCCAAATCTTCCCATGGCCACTTCAGGTTTGTACACTTAATTTGCGTTTGCAGCTTTAATAGTGGTTATTTATTATTATTATTATTATTTAGACCTGTTTATTTATTTTACATTGCAGTAGGAGAAAACATTAATAATCAGAAAGCATGCCCGTATCTGCTTTAATTTTCATGCAGTTGTATCAATAAACAAATTATTCAGTCTTTCAGGTGCATCTTTAAAATCATATTTAATTATGAGAGTGAAGTGGGGGTTGCACTGCAGGGTTTTGGAGCAGCAGTTGAGTTTGTGCATTCGTTTTCTTTCTCAATTGTTCACATTTACTTAAGACAAAACCTGGATACTCGCCAGGACGGCCATTTTTGTGCAATTTTGTGTGTATTTGCCCACTTAAGCTAAACAACAAACTAGGAAAAATAACTCGATATGATACTCAGGCGGCTTTGGATGTGACTGAGCACTCAGCCTGAACCAGCCTCTGGAGCGCGCGAGTAAAAAGACCTGCAAATTATACATTTTTGTGACGATGCAACGATGACCCGATTAAGCAAGTGACAATTTTGTCAACTGTCCCGAGATGCGAGTGAAAGTCCTGGATCAGCGACAGCGTGCAGCAGCTTGTTGTAGTGCAGATGAGATGCGCTGATGTGAAGCCGCTTTGAGAGAGTGAAAGAGAGAAGACGCGGTACAGCTGAATCACTCACGTGTTTTCAGATAACTGATTTAATCTGATAGTTTGTGTGGATTTCTTTACTCATCTTACCTACATGCTATATTCAATAAATGTTTGCAGGAATTTTCCTCATTATAAACTCGAAAGCTGCAGGAATGGGTAAAATTATACAATATACACACAATCCCCCACAAAATTCTAGACAGGATTAATTATAACTATATTACCATTATTATTATTTTTCCAGGCCTGGAAATTGCGTTTTCAAAATGGCATGGAGAAGTGCTCACTAACACAGATTAAGAAAGATTTGTGAACAATATTTGAGAGAAATAGGCCTTTTGTGTACATAGAAAAAGTTTTAGATCTTTGAGTTCAGCTCATGAAAAATGGGGGCAAAAACAAAAGTGTTGCATTTAGAAATTTGGTCAGTGTATAATTGGTGAGAGACAAATGAGATGGATTCACGCAACATCACACTTGTCCCCCTCAAGTTCAACGTAATACAAAGCAAACATGAATTCCACTTGGCAAGACAGAGTGTATTACAGCACATCCAGAACAATTGAAGTGAAATACTAGAGCAAACACATCCATCTATCACTCGATACAGACGTGTCAGATGGAGAACATGCATCAAGTTAATTTAAAAATTCACCCAAGATTTTGTGCCAACAGTTGAGCAGTCAGCAGTTTTATTCTTTGAAGTGCTGCAGATTTTTTGCAGCATATTGTTTACTGTCATTTGCATCCAATTAATTACCCCATCAGGACAATGGGAACAGTATCACAGCCTGGTTTAATTATTCTCTGTCAAGCTCAGAATTTAAATTGCAGATTTAGGATTCCCTTGTTTGCGTCTGTAGAAAGAGTTGACATGCATTACGTTTACATTACACACTCGTACAGCCTTCTGTCTATTCTCAGTTGTCAACTTCTGTTTGTAGATGACAGTCCCATCCCTGTTTAATATTCAAATATAAACATTATAATTTTGTTTTATTGAAATCTAAGTGCTTTACGTTTCTGGTTTTATGCACATAATCATTTATAATTTCTGTATTTATCATGATAGAATAATTAGCATCCTTTTTTCGGTTTGTGTACTTTGCGAATGCATTGCTTAAATTGCAGTGCTTATGTTAGTTTCTTTTTTCACATGTATTTGTCTCACTTTCTTACAAAAATTACTTGCATTTACATTTAGCAGGTGCTTTTATCCAAAGCGACTTACTATACTATGTATAGCATTCAGGCTATACATTTTTTTTACCAGTATGTGTTCCATGGGAATTGAACCCACAACCGTTTGCACTGCTAACGCAATGCTCTACCACTGAGCCACAGGAACACTTGCATAAGTGATATGAGGATAGTTTTCTACTGGTAAAGTAGGTTATTTTTGCTCTCCAGTCATGTGTGATATTTATCGAGGGCTGGAAGTTTGTACATGCTGCAGTAAGTACTTCATTTTTGCAAATGCACTTGACAGTGTCATCATCATTCCACAAAGCCAAAACCAATCACAGAATGCAGAGCTGAAAAACAGGATTTAACCAAATGCTCAAAATTCCACTGAGGCAGTAACAATGGCTCTAATGTAATTTCATAAATTAGAAAGAGCTCAAGTTAATCAACAGTTTCAGGGAAAAAAATATTACATCTGTAGTAAAAGTGGTAACTAACGTGAACGAACAATTAGCAATACATTTGTTACAGTATATATTCATCTTTATTATGAGATTTTAATAAATGTTAGTTATGAAAAGTACAACTATTCATTCTTAGTTTGTTTTAGCTCAAATGCGTCAAATAATATTAACAGAACTTTTGATTTTAATAGTGTGTTATTAAAATTTGAAATTAACTTTAAGAGTAACAAATAATTTAGAAGTATTTTTTTCATTTTAAGTTCATGTTAACTAATGTAATTAATAAATGTTAATAAGTGGAAACTTATTGTAAAGTATTACCATAATAGTAAGTGTACTGGCTATTGATGTGTATGTGTGTGTGTGTACTCACTGGTGAGTAGGTTATAATAAGTTCAAAAACAGGTTGTAATATATTACCTGGAGCAATGTCCCTACACATATGCTCAGTTTCAAGACCTATGGAGCTGACTACAGAGACAGCATTTTAAGGGATGGTAGGCTAGAGACATACAGTCTGTTCAAACAGGCATCTTATTTAAGCTTCTTTATAATAACTTATGTTAGATCCATTGTAAGGCAGCATCATATATCTCTTTCATGGAGAAATCGAATTTATATTGCACTAAAATTAACTGCATCAACTTATATTTCAAGCTAAATGTATACAAGTAGGTAAGTGTAATACAAAATGGACCCAATATTTGTATGCTTATTAGAGTATTGCGCTGCTTGCTTAGCAACTTGCTAACTCAAAACAAACTGAAAGCAAGTTATAAGACTTTTTTAAACAGAACTATGAGTCCCAAATCCATCACTTGTGAGGTTCCATGACAGTTAGGATGTTGTCTTGGAAGGCAGCTGTCTATGTAGACAGCATTTTAGACCATGATGATGAGCAGCTTTGCCATGTCAAAGATATGCCTACTAAGTTCCAAAATACCAGGCTTATGAAGTTCTCTATGTTCACAGCTGAAGATGGATTCTGGACTTCAGTTAACAGAGAATGACAGCAAGATCGCAACACCTCACAAACCTTTAGAATTCAACAATAAAATCTCTGCAGGGGTACAGCTATATATAAAAAATAATGAATGACGGGGACAAAAACAAACTAAACCAAATATGGATGGATGGATGGATGGATTAGTTTATTGATTGGTAAAAAATACGTTTACCTATGAAAACATCTACACAATTATTTATCCTCAAACTACAAAAAAATATATAATTTTTTTTCAGTTTGTATTGTTATAGTTGTGATTTCAGAATATGTATATATAAATCCAAGGGAAAAAAAACTTTTGAAGATTGTGATCTTTCAGTTGGTCAAATAGCATAAAGTGGAGCTCTGCAGCAATCTAGTGGTACAAATTATTTTATAAAATATATATATATATTTTGTTTAAATTGCAATTTCCCCCCAAAAAAAAAAAAAATATTTTTTTTTTTTAAAGTGCAATTTCCAAAAAATGGGCAAACATTTTACACTAAACCATGTCAAATGATCCATGTTATCACCTTGAATGAAAATTGGAAATGTGGGTCTTTTATAAAGTGAATTTTACATAAAAAGCTGTTTTTTTTATAAAACCCTATATACAATTTTTTTATAATTTATTTATATAAAATACAAAAAATATCATACATCCTCCAAAATCTGCATAAGTGTGGAGTAAAAACATTAATAAATAGAGTAAAATTACATTTGTTAAAAAAATAAAATTACTTTATTTCAAAATGACATTTTATTGTCTCCAGAGACCCCAAAGACCATAAGTGCTACTGTTTTTTTCACACTAACATAAAATCAAGATATAATTTTTTTTTTTTCTTTGTAGATCTAGAAGGTGTTTACCACCACAAAGTCTCATGCCATTTGGACAAAGCTAAAAAAATAAATAAAAATGTTTGCGGGTCAAAAAGACACCAAAGTACGCACAAGGGTTCCACAAACAATCAGTTTTGGTCCCAGGACCTGTGGTACACACCCAGCATCTTTAGATTGATCATAATGGCTGTGTTTAGAAATAAAAGGGGCCAATTAGCCATTCAGCAACTCTTGCCTCCTTTGTGCACATTACACTTGCAAATAATCCTATTATCACAACAACACAGTGTAATAAAGAAAGGCTGCTGGATATTAATAACGCCGCAAATAAACAATGCATTATTATTATTTTAATTAAGATCTGTCAATTTTGCTAAACCTAGAGTGTGCAGTTTCTAAATTGTATGAAATTTCTCTATAGAGACAAAGAGCGTATCACGTTATTAATTAAGCAACAATTAGTGAAAAAAGCAACAAAACAAGATAACTGTGAAACAAAAGAGATCAAGACAAAAAAAACTGACAATTTGTTGACCCATCAACAATGTGTCATGCATAAAGTAATGTGACTTTTTATAATGTAATATTATGTATTTTGTAATGACCTTTTTATGTGTACTCTGTTTCTTATCCCACAATGTAATATTGAATTGTGTGGCGAATCCTATTAATTTAATCAAATTACTTCTATTGAAAAAATTATTCGAATGACTGCCCTTAAAAAGCTGATTTAATTTGGTGATCCATTCGATCAAAGTAAATCAAAGGTCAAAGTGATTAATAATCGTGCTGGAAATGTTGGTTTTGTACAATCAAAATCTCTTCATAGTGGTGACTTGATGTCCAGTGTGCAGTCAGGTGAGAAACACCATGACTGACAATTTATAAGCAGGGATGTGAATCTTTTGTTAGAGTATGAAGAAATAATTAATTGCAGCAGCCAATGGCATTTTTTCTGTACAAAGAAACAAAACGTATGAAGTACCTGGATGAATTGACGTACCAGTATTGGACTGCTGGGTATTCTCTGTGGCGTATGTCACACCTGCTTCCAAAATAAGAGTGTCCAGCATCTGGACAGGTCAGTGCACACGGCCCACTGACAGGACTGCTAACAAGCTTAGTGCCACAACAGTCCCAGAGCCAGAGATGATGCTAAAACTGACTACAGCCACATGACATACTACTCTATACTTTATGGTTTGTTTCATGTGATTTTTTGCCTGAATCAAAGGGGTCTACAATACCCATAGAAAGCCATAGAGAAGCCATCCACTAGCATTCCCCCAGAAATATTTTAGTTGAAATCTGTAATGGTAGCTCATGAGCTTGGGCTATATATATATATAACACAGCATAATTACTCTTGAGCCACAGAAAAATCACATCATGACAACACTGATTGGCCCTTCACTATAGACTATCTTCAGGTGTGACAGCAAAGGTAGCAAACATACAAATATGCAATAGGCCTGTTTCAAGTCTTCAGTGTCACGGGATCCTTCAGAAATCAAATATGCTGATTTGGTGCTCAAAATAAATATACAGTTGCAAAGTATTTTGATAAAAAATATTAAGTGAAAGTCAGAAAGGGAAACCGAACAGCTTTTATTGGAAAAAAAATAATGTTTTGTAACATTATAAATGTCTTAATATTTGGCCGAATATCAAACCCTTAGTTTAACATGTATAGTGCAGGATTTTGCCCTTGGTTGTCACTGGCACAGCAGTAAAAGTAGGCTAAGCAGATGAAGGAAAACATGTCAGAAGACTGCATTCCTCCAACTTTTCATCTCTTCTCAAAAAAATAAAACAAGACCCACACACTTTCAGTGAGTGACACTTGTGCTGGCGTGCCATCCTGAATTGTAATAAGGCAACACAAGCACTGACACCTCTCTCTGGAGTCAGATGCTGCCTCCAGGAGGCTTTAGGTGCCTGTCTTTTAGAGGTATAATAGGCGATGGATTGGGTGCAAGCATGGTATTCTGCTGTAATTCCATTTTAATATGTAAACCTGAACATGTCATCCGTGTGACTGTTTTGCTATACTGTTATGGTGCTTTCTTGTCATTCAAGAAGCTGTCAACTCTTTCTATATATTGAAATATGTGGTCATTCCATTCACAGCATATTGAATTTGAAGGCCATTCACATGATCCTATGGGTGACCCCGAATAGTTGACGATTCGATGCTTCAATAAGAGGAGCCTGATTCGACTCCCAATCTCACAGTCGAATATTTGCAGGGTGTTATGATCATGCCATTTTGGCTGTATGGGGTGCTCAAATGTCTGATTTCACAGAGAACTACCAGTTTTCTCCCAATAAGTTAATTCAGCCTATTATGATAATGATGTAAAAAAGAATCTGGAAAGAAAAAAGCTATAAACAAATATTTGTACATGTATGAATAAATCCAACCACCCCTATATAGTTTTAAGTTTCAAGTTTCATAATCCGTGACCAACAGAGGAGCATCTTGGCAGCAGGGATTTTAATCTTTAAAAAGACTCAAATTGACACAGGCAGAGTGAAAGACAGGTAGGGTCGATCAGGTAGGGTACAAATTATTTCAAAACGTTTTGGCCGCTTTATATATAGTGTATGCTACTGTATAGGCCTACTATTATTTATCTCGTATGAGATGCATTTGGTTGAGTTGCGCTGCGGTAAAAGCGCTTCATTATAATGGAGATTATCTCTTCAGCACGTATCGCGAGCAGGACAAACAACAATAATAATAATGACTATGACTCGGACTGTCATATACATAACATTATAATGAGAACACTATTTTAATAAAAAGCTGTTAATTTTGAGTTTAGATGCCGTGTTTTCGCACATTGATGCATGAAGAACGCATCCACAAAAGGAGTTAAATCAGAGCTGCGCAGACACGTTCACTTGTGCACTCGGGGCATTTTGTGAAGATAGCCTGTAAAGTCGTAACATAAATAACGAAGCGTATTCTGTATGAGAGAAATTAGTTAAATCCCATTCATTAAAAAAGCTATCATATGCCTAATTTTACTGGTCACCTACAGCGCGCGCAGCTCAAAACAGAAATGCAGAACATTAATAAGTATAGCATATACATACATAACGTTATAATAAGAGCACTACTGAAAGCAAATGTTGTGTGTTTCGCTGACGTTTAATGTTAATTATCTTTTAATCAAAAAATAAAACAATTTACCACATTTGTATCTGCGAGGCGTCCGTTACACATTTTCCCAGTGTGTTAAAGTCAGAAATAATTACTGTCGAAAGTCTAACTTGACACTTAGTAATGTATTTTGTTCCGCCCCCAAACATATGATTCGACTATAAGTCGAATATTGGCAAGATTCGAAAATTCCAATTTGACTATGAAAATCCTTAGTCGAGGACACCCCTAAATGATCCTTTAAACATAGTGTGGCACTGTATTGTATCACATCAGCAATGCCGTGGAGACACTTCCAGAACCATGTGGCAGCTCACTTCATGATCCAGACCAAATTGAGCCAACAGTCAACTGTGGATAAGCGTAGAGTGCAGAAAAAGGCCTGTAGTGCAGCATATCTATCCAATTTCAAGGTCATGTGCTTGTAACCAGCAAATATCATTTTGAAATTGGATTTGTGAGTTTGGTAAACTGCATGGAATACACAGCCCAAAGGGAGTCACAGACTGTGTTTTATTTTTCTATTTTATTATTATTTTTTTTTTTTCTCAGTTCACTCTCAATTTCATGCACACCAATTTCACGCAGACAGCGTGGAGACTGGAAACTCACCCAATATGGACTGGAAACAGAATATTAAATATAATCATACAGCGCACATGCAAAAGCCGAGACTGTCAGGGTGACACATTTTTGCATTTGCAAAACGGGACTGAATTAGATTTCAAAATATTGCTAGCAACTTCCAATGTTATCACTGACAAAAAAAATACCTTAAAGACATTTCTCAATTGAAGAAAGTAAGTAATACAGGTTTGGAATAACGTAATAAAAGTAAATAATTTATTTAAATATATTATGATCTAGAGCATAAAAAGGCAGAGATTAAAAGTACATAGTCAAATGTTGTGCATTGCTATTAAATATATGTGTATATATATATATATATATATATATATATATATATATATGTATATATATATATATATATATATATATATATATGTGTGTGTGTGTATATATATATATATATATATATATATATATATATATATATGTGTGTGTGTATATATATATATATATATATATATATATATATGTATATATATATATATGTATATATATATATATATATGTATATATATATATATATATATTCTGAGAGATCTGTCAGCATTTTTTTTGCAGATGGAACTTGGTTTGATATTTAGCTTTTTAAGTGTGACATAGTCGTCCAAATACTCTGAGGCAACTGTATAATTATACTATAGCTTAACATGTGATGGATAGAAGTGCAATGAATAAAACAGTCTGCTTTTAACATAATGGGGGCTCTTCACTGAATGCCTGCCTTTAAAACCATGGAAAGCAGATGTTTATGTGAACGCAGTAGATGTCAGTACTAGTGTCCTTTTTATTGCTAAAAAAGCTGAGCTTGTGATTGTGGGGGTTGGTTCTCTCTCTCTCTCATTCACAGCAGATGGGAATGGTTTTGCGAGCCGGGTGTTATAGAAAGCGGTGTGCACACACACACATAGAGACACACACAAAATTGCACACACCCGGCCAGCGTGCTCTATTCTGCCATGATGATCTCAAAATGATTTTCTAGCAGATATCATTTCAGTAGCTGACTGAATAGAGGCAGAACGGGCAGAGGGAGGGTGTTAAGGTGCAGGAGGCATCTCAGGTGCACTACAGGAAATTAAAAATGAAGAGGAAAAAAAATGAAAGGAATGTTTGTCAAGGGGTGCCGTCTGGCATGCCTCGTGGAAAATTAATAATGTATTTTTGCAAATTTGCAATGTTATTTTGCCAGATCAGGGGAGCAGGGTATGAAGCCAGCATGTGGAAGAGGACGGAGCTCTGGGAGTAATGATTAAACCTCAGCAGAACGAAGCCAACTGAGATCAATGCTGGAATGCATGTGATATGTCTTAATAATGAGGCCGGTGCGGTCCAGCAGGTCTGTACCTACATGTATGTGAGGATGTCCCAGTGCATTTACTCTACGGAAGCAAGAGAAACAGAAAGAAAATCCTCACTACTAAAATGTTATCCTCAGAAGCAAATTTTATGAAATATGAGCCAAATAATATATATAATCCAACAATTTGAATGTGAAGAGTGTAATGGCTAAGGTAAAGACCATTATCATGTTAGATAACGTGATTGGATGTGATTGCAAAATGGCATGTGACATGTGATGTCATGCTCGCAAATTGAACTAAACAAGTCAAACTGGTCAAAATTAACAAACTAATAAAACCTGACCAATTCAGACCTCACCAATTCCAGTTGCACATTATACTATTCCCCTGCCATTGACAACTTTTTCCATCAATTGCAGTTACCATGCGAATGTGAGGAAAAGATGCAAATATAAAATATTTGTTCTGCTTCAAAATAACTGTCGCTGACCAAAAATGCAATTTTCTTAGCTTTTTGTTTAAATAGTTTTGATGGAACTCACCAACACTGGAGTGTTGGAAAAAAGAATGAATGAAGCTAGAATCCAATGTTTTTTGTTTAAAAAAATATATTTAATTCTGATATATATTCACTGTTTACATATTCATACAACAAAATATTATTGGAGTCTTGAAAGATTTGTGAATATGGTCAAAAATACTGGTGCTGGCTAAGTTCCCCCTGGTAGGTAAAGAGTTAACTGAACTTAAAATGGTGATGAAACAGTGAGCCAGACAGTAAAAAGCATTTTTTATGTGCAAAAAACAGTATGTGTTCTGCATTTTTGAGGAAAACAGACAACAAAACAAAAAAAATCCACAATCCAAAGCACTCTGCCATACAATCCGAGCCATCATGCATGAAATGAATGTATAAAATAAAATATGATGTGTAAACATCACTTAAAAATGCACAAATCAAGCTGTGTAGACTGCAAGAAAACAACACCTACATGTTTGCTAAACAGAAACAGACAGTAAGAGCAGCTTATTGCTGCCCATTACTTAAGCCTGTGATTTAAATCTTGCCCAATGTTATGCAGCAGTGGCTTGGCTGACAGGAAGGCTACTTCTCATTGCTTCAGTAATATCCTGTAGTCGTTTCCCTTAAAGACAAGTGCAACACTCAAAAGCCCAGATCAATTTCATGGATGGATTCATCTCAGATATTTACCACACGCATAAGCCTGGCACACTAATCACGCCCGTAGACCAGGCATCTGTATGCTGCCAAAAAATTTATAAATAAATAAATTTTCTTTCTTAACCCTTTCTTAATCAATATTTTTGTCTTGTTTTGAAGTGAAAGCATCTAAACATCTTTGAAACAAGATATATTTGCTGAGAAAATATGACTTATTATCCGAATATGTTTTTTTTTTTTTATAGCCCAAGAGGCGATTCTTGGATTTCAGTCTTTAGGGGGCTCAATCTCCCCAACTGAACGTGAGATGATGGGGCTTAGAGGAATATTTCTTGCCTGGAGTAAAAGACATCACAAGTCCAAATCTGAAAACTTTACAAATAAACAAATAAAATAGCATAAATAAGTCTCTAGATACACTATCATTTAAAAGTTTGAGATCAGTAAGATTAAGGAAATTAATATTTTTATTCAGCAAGAACACATGAAATTGATCCAAAGTTAAAGTAAAGACATGTATAATAATATTACAAAAAAATAAAAATGTAAAATAAATGCTGCTCTTTTAAACGTTCTACTTATCAAAGAGTTTGTTGAAAATTTAAATTACTTCTGGAAGATCATGTGACACCGGAGTAAATGGCTGCTGAAAATCCAGCTTTGACATCACATGAATAAACTACATTTTTAAATATATTACATTCTTAAACGTTTAAAACAACAACAACAGCAACAAAAGACTTTCATTTTTCAATAAACACAGCCTTGGTAAGCATTGGTGACTTATTTCAAAAACATAAAAGGGGGGGTCTTATTCCAAACTATTAAACAGTAATATACATGGTGGCAGTTTTTTATATATATATAATTAATTGCATTTCACTGGAATTAGGAAATAAGGTCCAGCGAAGTTTATGCTATTTTTCATTGTTTCAAGTATTCAAATTTTGTAGATTTTTGCTTAAATAAATGAAATGCAAATGAGCTAAGACAAAATACATTTAAGACACAGTATTTTCTGTAAACAACCCTTAATAACTCATGCAATTCTGACTAGGGGGTAAATTGATCTTGTTATCTGACTGTTTAGATGTCTCTCCTTGCAACAAAAATACCCATAAACTCTAATTAAGAAATGTATATTGAATGTGCATGCTTGTACAATTACAGTTGCAATAAAGTCCAATCCAACTCCATATTGAGAGATTTTTCCAGGAATAGCAGTATCATGATACCATTTGCCTCTTTAATATCAGCTAAATCAAACAGCTCTGCAGTTTGTGAGGTTTCTTTGATCGTCCTCTGAAATAAAGAGCCTTTGACGACCCTCAGTTCATTCTTCACATAGTCAGAGAATAAAGAGCAAGCATTTTGCCCATACTAAGAAAGTCATACTTACAGAGACTCTCACGCCTAGGCCTCATAAAGTCGACGTCTCCCGTGTGACATCTGTTACCTGTGGGCTCATATAGGGCTTACAGTATATATATATATATATATATATATATTAGGGGTGTAACGGTTCACAAAATTCACGGTTCGGTTCAATACTACACAGTGGTGTCACGGTTCGGTACGTTTTCGATACGGGGGGGCGGGGCCATTGGTTACGTCGCAATGTTGGAAAAAAATATGTTTTAAACTTTGGCGAAATGTTATAAATGTCGATAAAAAAGTATTTCGAAATCACGGCATTTCCAATTTCACGATTTTTGGCTATATTTATGTATAAGGAGGCGTAAGCATGTATCTTTACAGAAGCAGCGAGGAGAGACACTTCATAACATGCGTGGTGTGGCTGGAATAAACACAAGCATCGACAAGACAAGGCCGCAGTCAGCTTCAGTGGCCTCTTCTTCATTGGCACTCAACGGAGGCGGTCGCATTTTTTCACTCCCTGTCCTCGCCCTTATTTTCCCTGCTTGCTCGCTTGTCTCGTCTCATCTATTGAGAGACTCTCTCTGCACGGCTCTCCAAACTGAAAGATTATGGATTTGATCAACTGGTCTCTCAACGCAATTGACACCATCTTTGGGTTCTGGGGAACCTGTCTGCCCTGACGGAACGTTCGCAGCTGGCTATATGATGGACGCGTGGGAGAGGTGGCGAATCGTATGTCTAGCGGCTCTTTCCGTGGAGGACATTGAAGATATCTACCTATTCGGAACCATGATAACAGGTATTTTGCTGATTGGATTAGGCTTTGCCCTGGGTTATCGAAGAATTGAGAAAACGGGAACAGCCGTCCAAAGCACAAGGCTGCCCGTTATGATTGAAGAAGTGGGAAGAGCGGTCAGCATTGAGACTGAGACTATTAACCGCAATATGGATTCTATCATGGAGAAGCTCACGGCTTTGCAGAGGAAAATTGATATTGGAGACCAGAATGGACAAAGAGAGTAGCCGTGGAATTGGAATGCGGCTACTCGCCCTAAAGACAAAGCAATCAATCTTATATTTTTTGGCCCCTGCGCACAGCCTCGGCCAAGGTTGCTGTTGGAAAATAACCCTGGGAAGTGCTCTGCAGTGAGACGCTCTTGCTTCCTCCCCCATTCTACAGACATTGATTATAAACTACTACACACACACACACACACACATATGCACTCACTTCCCCTCCCCCCATCCCTCACCTCCATCGCTTTGAACCCGCCAACCTAGCGGGCGGGTCTGTGGCCAGCGTCGAGAATGGCTGCGGGACCGGATGGCTGGAGCTGGGTTACTTCCCCTGTTGCTAAATCATGTGCCTATGGTTTATGTGCTTTTGCTGAGGTGTTTTTCCTGTTCTCACACTGTACTCCCCAAGGAGCATAGTCTGTTTTTTTTTTTTTTTTCTCACTTTCCTCTTGTTATGCTGTAATTTTCTTGAATTCCCTGTCTTCCTGTCCTGTCTACCCACTTGTCATGTATGTATGGGCAGGTTGATGGCTTATTTCACTGGTACTTGTGACTAAGTGACAATAAAGGGCTACTACAGTGGCCGTATCAGTGTGCAGTGTAAATTATTTAAGCATTAATGGCAGGGAAAGCCTCTTATATTCGAGAGCGACTACGTATGAAGTGTTTCTTGCAGGTTATAGTACACTGAATAATGATTATGTGACTTTTTACATACGCCACGTGACCTTTAAATGCGAAAAAAAAATAAGAAATGTATTTCGTGTTAGGTTGTTTTTGAAAGTCAGATTTTTATTTAATTGATTTGTATTGATGACTGCAGTGTTAATATCAAATTATTAATTAGATACTAATAGTGTTAATTATATAGGACTATACTTTATTATAGGCAGCCTATTATTATAGCCTATTATTAGGATTAATAGACCTGTTTTAAAATACCTTTTTTTAAAACATTTCAACTCAGGAGTAAATAGCCTAATCTTATCCTCCCAGGCGTCAGTTATACGGTAATTATTGCAGAGCAAATTAATTATACTTTTTTAATTTAATAATAAAGCAACTTCATAATAATAATAGTATCCAAACCTCTCCTCTCCAGCCATCCTACAACATGTCCTCTAGACCCTATCCCCTCACACCTTCTCCAAGCAATCTCTCCCGCACTCTTACCAGCACTCACACACATTATCAACACAACTCTCCTCACAGGCATCTTCCCCACTGCATTCAAGCAGGCTCGGGTAACCCCACTGCTCAAATAACCTACATTAAACACTTCTCTTTTAGAAAACTACAGACCTGTCTCTCTCCTTCCATTCATTGCCAAAACACTCGAACGAGTTGTCTTCAACCAGGTCTCACTGTTTCTTTCACAGAACAACAAACTGGACGCTAAACAGTCAGGTTTCAGGAGTGGCCATTCAACTGAGACTGCGCTACTCTCGGTCACTGAAGCCCTGCGAATTGCAAAAGCCGATTCAAAATCATCAGTCCTCATTCTGCTGGATCTGTCTGCCGCTTTTGACACTGTCAATCATCAGATCCTCCTGTCCACCCTCTCATCACTGGATATCACTGGGATTCCACTTCGCTGGTTTGAATCCTATCTCACTGGTCAGTCTTTCAGGGTGGCCTGGGGAGGGGAGGTATCCAAAGCACATAAATTGGTCACTGGGGTTCCCCAGGGATCGGTTCTTGGACCCCTCCTCTTCTCCACATACACTACATCACTGGCTCCCATCATACAGGCACATGGCTTCTCCTACCATTTCTATGCTGATGACACACAGCTCTATCTCTCATTTCGACCAGATGATCCAACGGTAGCTGCACGGATCTCAGGCTGCCTGGCGGACATCTCGGCATGGATGAAAGAACACCATCTACAGCTCAACCTGGCAAAGACTGAGCTTCTTGTCTTCCCTGCAACTCCAACTCTACAGCATGATTTCACGATTCAGTTAGGTTCATCAACAATTACCCCATCAGCTTCGGTCAGAAATCTTGGTGGAATCTTCGATGGCCAGCTGACCTTCAATTGCAAAGACTGCTCAATCTTGCAGGTTTGCACTACACAACATCAGAAAGATCAGGCCCTTTCTGACAGAGCATGCTGCACAACTTCTTGTCCAGGCCCTTGTCATTTCTAGACTGGACTACTGAAATGCTCTTCTAGCTGGACTTCCATCAAACACAATCAAACCTCTACAAATGATTCAGAATGCAGTGGCACGACTGGTCTTCAACGAGCCCAAAAGAGCCCATGTTACACCTCTCTTTGTGTCCTTGCACTGGCTACCAGTTGCAGCTCGCATCCAGTTCAAGACACTGATGCTTGCATATAGAACAACCACAGGCTCAGCACCCACTTACTTCCACTCACTATTACAAATTTACATCCCTTCCAGAAGTCTGAGATCTGCTAGTGAGCGACGCCTCGTGGTACCATCACAGAGAGGCTCAAAATCACTCTCCAGAACATTCTCTTTCACCATTCCTGGCTGGTGGAATGATCTTCCCACCCCCATCCGGAATGCTGGATCCCTGTCAAATTTCAAGCAACAACTGAAAACTCATCTCTTTCAACTCTACTTGACTACTTAAAAAAAAAAAAAAAATGTCTTTAACTTTTTTTTTAAATCTTCATCTTTCTCTTTATCTTTCTCTCCTTCCCTTGCTAGCTTGTACTTATTTGAACAATGCCTGAGACTTGATGTTATTGGCACTTCCTCTGTATGTTTGCCTCTTCAAGATTAATCGCTTTATGTACTCCCCAATTGTAAGTCGCTTTGGATAAAAGTGTCTGCTAAATGACTAAATGTAATAGGCCTAATAAAAATAACAATGTAACAGCCCTACATTAATTAGAAATGCCAAATCAGGGCTCTAGACTAGGGCTGTAGTACTCGAGTCCGGTCTCGCTTTTCTATCGTCTCGGACTTGTCTTGGACTCGTTGGTATTTGGACTCGGACTTGGTCATCGGACTCGCCAAATGTTCAAGTTGGTCTCGACCGAATCCAGCAATATATGCTTTTTTTTCCCTTTCAAACAAAACCATTAATCAGGCTCGCTTGTTCCGCAAATGGGTGATGTAATTGCCATTGGTTTAACTCCATCTAGAACGGGCATTGTCATTGGTCACCTGTTAAATGCACAGCTGCGTCATATAAGTGTGCGCCTGGGTCCGAGTGTGCTCGCTGCATGGAGGCATAAATAATATTTATTTTGGCCACAGACACGCTGTCGGCAAGTTGCATTATACAGTTTGGTTTTACAAAGTTCGTTGGAGTTTTCCCTCTCATTTTCCTTCGCTTTTAAATACCTTATTAATGCCCGTCACATTTTGCTTTCACTTTCATTTCAGGTCAATTGCTTATCTATAACTTACAATGACACATTTTCTGCAATAAACATGGGACTTTAATTAACAAAACAAATAAAAATACACCATTACCATGCTATAAGCCTAATATAAAATTACAAACTTGCAAAATGTTTAAATGTAAAAAAAAAACTAAAAACTGACAATCATCATACGCCGTGGCACCAAATAAATAAGAAAAAGAACGAATAAGTGTAAAACGAATAAAGCCTGGAGGCACGGAATACAACTGGATGTAAAATAAAATAAATTACACAATGTAAATAAAGTAAAAAATAAGCAAACACTGTGGCAATGGCTGGGCGATTTATCAGATTTTATCGATTCATTCGAATTTAATGTTTTGCCACAATTAGATTTTTTATAAATCGAGGAATCGCGATTTTGAATAGAAATATTACCAAACGCTAGAATTAGAAACTTTGATAATATCAGAAAAGAGAAAAGAACGATCCAACCGCATGTCCGTTCACATGATTAACCGCTCACGTGTGATGCTCTCTAGGTGCCATTCACACAGTGTGTTTTTGTGTTGACGCGGGCAGTGGAATAGGAAAAATACAAGAAGATGTGAGTTAAACATCTTTTAATAACTAGTGTGCTGCATTTTTAGAAAGCCGTTTAATGCACGAGACGCTGCAAGAGACGCGAGCGCAACAGTCAAACGCGTCCATGTCTACATAGAAAAACAACGGAACAGCAGCGTAATCGAAGCCTACTACTGTATATCTGATATTTCAGGTTTGCATCCCGGTGACAGGCTGAAAACTGCTGTTCATTGTTTTACAGAGCCTTTATAGTTAATAATAGCACTCTAGGTGTTATACCTTCAGTCATTTTGAATTACTTGAGTTTTTTGGAGCATTTGTCTTGTATTATTTCAGAACATATAGCCTAATATGCATAATGTGTCACGCTGCTGCACGGGGATCCAGGAACGAGGAGACGAGGATAGAAACAAACAGGGTATTTAATGTCGAACAGACGGAGGAGGCACAGGAACACAGGTAAGAACATTGACACGCTGACATTAACAATAATCCACCGCAAACATGGGGCAGAACCGACTATATAAAAGGGAGACATAACTGGAAACACCTGGGACACAATCAAGACACAGACGAAGACTAATCAACTAATGATGGGGAACAGGAAGAACCATATAAGGGTGAGGAGACAAAGGTAGAGGAAGACAAAGTCTCATTACCCCCTTCCAATAGGCGCGTCGCCCGCTGACATCGAAAGGGGAGGGAGGGTGGGCACTCTGGAGGCCTCAAGGACCTGGAGACCGGACAGGTGACCTCCAGGGCGGTGCCTGCCCGGGACCCATGGCGGATCGGGGACTCAGGCGGCCACGGCGGATCCGGGGACTCAGGCGGCCACGGGCGGATCCGGGGACTCAGGCGGCCACGGCGGATCCGGGGACTCAGGCGGCCACGGCGGATCCGGGGACTCAGGCGGCCACGGCGGATCAGGCGGCCACGGAGGGTCTGGGAACTGAGGAGGCCATGGCGGAGCGGGGTGCTCGGGCGGCCATGGCGGATCGGGGAACTCAGGCGGCCATGGAGGGTAGCCCCCCCCCAAAATTTTCTTGGGGAAGCTCCCCATCCCAGGGGCGCTCAGGAGCCGTGGGCGAGCTGGACAGGGCCAGCGGAGGGAAAGTTGGGCTGGACGGGACCAGCGGAGCTAAGGGTGAGCTGGATGGGACCAGCGTGGGCCCAGGTGAGCTGGACAGGACCAGCGGAGGCTCAGGAAGCTGGACGGGACCAGCGGAGAAGCATGAGGTGAGCTGGACGGGACCAGCGGAGCTAAGGATGAGCTGGACGGGACCAGCGTGGGCCCAGGTGAGCTGGACGGGACCAGCGGAGGCCCAGATGAGCTGGACGGGACCAGCGGAGGCAATGGTGAGCTGGACGGGACCAGCGGAGGCCCAGGTGAGCTGGACGGGACCAGCGTGGGCCAAGGTGAGCTGGACGGGACCAGCGGAGGCAATGGTGAGCTGGACTGGACCAGCGGAGGCCCAGGTGAGCTGGACGGAACCAGCGTGGGCCAAGGTGAGCTGGACGGGACCAGCGGAGAAGCATGAGGTGAGCTGGACGGGACCAGCGGAGCTAAGGATGAGCTGGACGGGACCAGCGTGGGCCCAGGTGAGCTGGACAGGACCAGCAGGGGCTCTGGAGAGCTGGACGGGACCAGCAGGGGCTCTGGAAGCTCTCGTGGGTGCTCGGGTGGCGCTGACTCTCGTTGGCGCTCGGTGCCGCTGACTCGTTGGCGCCGGGTGCCGCTGACTCGTTGGCGCCGGGTGCCGCTGACTCGTTGGCGCCGGGTGCCGCTGACTCGTTGGCGCCTGAAGAGCTGGACGGAACCAGCGGAGGCATCGATGAGCTGGACGGAACCAGCGGAGGCATCGATGAGCACTACGAGGAGCCGGCACTGGAGGCGCTGGCGAGGAGCAGGCACTGGAGGGCGCTGGCGAGGTGCAGGCACTGGAGGGCACTGGCGAGGTGCAGGCACCGGAGGGCACTGGCGAGGTGCAGGCACCGGAGGGCACTGGCGAGGTGCAGGCACCGGAGGGCACTGGCGAGGTGCAGGCACTGGAGGGCACTGGCGAGGTGCAGGCACTGGAGGGCACTGGCGAGGTGCAGGCACTGGAGGGCACTGGCGAGGTGCAGGCACTGGAGGGCACTGGCGAGGTGCAGGCACTGGAGGGCGCTGTCTCGGAGCAGGCACTGGAGGGCGCAGTCTCGGAGCAGGCACTAGAGGGCGCAGTCTCGGAACAGGCACTGGAGGGCGCAGTCTCGGAGCAGGCACTGGAGGGCGCAGTCTCGAGCAGGCGCTGGATCTAAGCGCCCGGCTCGCGGGCGGCGCTCGCGCTGCAGCGGGCGGCGGCGCCGGGAAGCGTGGGCTCGGGCGGCGCCGGGCATCAGCCGAGACGAAGACGAGCTGGGCGGGACCAGCGAAGAAGAGCTCCGCAGGACCAGCGGAGACGAAGAAGAGCTGAACGGGGCCAGCGGAGACACTCGTGGGCTGGTTTCGACTCGGGACCGGTAACTTCCCAGACACCGGTAGATCCCCTCTCTCCAACACAATCCTGTAGTGTCTGGGAGATCCATAGGGCGCTGGTACTTTGCCCCGAGCCGAAATAGATGGAGGATTGCCGCGTCGTGGAGCTCCGTCACCGAAGCCAGCCCGCAGAATTCCCCGGCGAACTCCACAAATGAGAGATCCCCGGATAAGGGCGAACGCCGCGGCGAATTCCATCGCTTTTAGGGTGGATTATTCTGTCACGGATGTGCTGCACGGGGATCCAGGAACGAGGAGACGAGGATAGAAACAAACAGGGTATTTAATGTCGAACAGACGGAGGGGGCACAGGAACACAGGTAAGAACATTGACACGCTGACATTAACAATAATCCACCGCAAACATGGGGCAGAACCGACTATATAAAAGGGAGACATAACTGGAAACACCTGGGACACAATCAAGACACAGACGAAGACTAATCAACTAATGATGGGGAACAGGAAGAACCATATAAGGGTGAGGAGACAAAGGTAGAGGAAGACAAAGTCTGACATAATGTAAGTTTGTACAAGATGTAGTTGTAGTTCATGCATCTTTTCTGCAAAGATATTTAGTGATTTGTTTAACATTTACATCATGAAGACAACGTCATGTGTGGTGCACTTAGAATATACTTTTCTTTAACTAGAGGGTTAATAATGTTAATAATAGAGCTTTCCTGTAGCTCAACTGGTAGAGCATGGCGCTAGCAACGCCACGATCATGGGTTCGATTCCCAGGGAAAGCAAGATCTGATAAAATGTAGAAACTGTACCTTGAATGCAATGTAAGTCGCTTTGGATAAAAGCGTCTGCTAAATGCATAAATGTAAATGTAAATAAAGAGAAAGTTGCTTGAATCATGTTGTAGTTACATTTTCAAGTTGACTAGATAAAATCTTACAAAATCGAGAATTGGTCAAATATTAGTGAAATTGCTAAACCTAAAATATCCTCCTGAGACGCCCCACCCCCCCCCTAAAAAAAAAAGTTTTCATGTCATTACATTGTTTAGACCATAAGAAAAAAAAAATGTAAATTGTTTTTAAATTTATTTTTAAAATGTCATTTTAGAAAAACTCTATTTTATTCATATTTGATTATATGTCCTCTGTAGAGGACACAAGGACTAAAATTAAATGGCATGAATATACATCAAAACGGCAAAATCAATGGGAGTTTTTTTAAATCACCAAATACATTTTTAGGTTTCAGGATTTTTTGTTTGTTTAAGGATGATTCTCAACTATGTTTTAAAATGTATAACAAAATTATTTGATATACCATTTTGTTTTATGCAATATGTGTGTAAAAAAAATCCATAAACTGGTTTCCCATTAAACACAGTATCTAATTTGCTTATTAATGTGTTGCTGTTGGGACAGAATGTTGAAAAATAATTTTCATAATGGGAGTAATACATGGCCAGATTTTCATAATAATATATAATATTTCATAAGCAAACTGATATAGAATTTATTTCCCGATCCAATTGTTGTCTCCCAAAATGCATAATAAACATGCTTTTAGTCCTGGTGTCCTCTACATTGAACATGTATGAAATGATGTCCTGTTTCATAACAGGAAGTCATATTTGAATTTGAAAACCCATAACATTTTCCTGAGATGTTGCTTTATGACAAACAATCTGAAAATGATTCAGATGTAAAAGACATTACAGAATATAATCATATTTCCATAAGGATGTACAATTTTTCACTAAATTAAATATAGCCATCTTTAAAGACGTATGAGAGTGTTTAAAAAGATCTAGTATCTCTATAAAGCCCTGAATGTGCTCTGTACAGGACATCCAGGCTTATAACTGTGACATGTGAGGTCTCAGAGAAATACACTGTAACCCTTTTCTTAACCCTTGGGGTTAACTTAATTATTTATCTAACATAAATCCTGGATCCCCGGCAGTTGGATGGTGAATTAGGCCGGTATTTTTCTTTTGGTTTACACAAAGAAACAATTGAAAATGAATATTTACTCAAGGTCACTTAAACCATTATTATTTGTGATTTACCGGAATTGAGTAACTTTGTAAATGAATTAACTTGCCAGACTCAATGAAATACCAGCATACAGATGCTAAAGAGAAAAATAATAACAAAGATTTAATTTTACATGTAATAACTTTTTCTTAAAGAAAACAGTTAATGAAGAAATCAATAACAACCTCCTTTGTTAAATAAAGCAAGTAAACAATTCCCCCTGCTAATATGCAAGTTGCTTCTCTTCTTTTAAATAAAAGATAAACTCTTTTGTAGTCTCAGAATGGTTCTTGTTCTTTCACACTCATTACTCTCTCCTTCTTAACCTTTGCTTTGTTCCTATTTTTTTAGAATACTTTAACTAAATTTTTATATATATATATATATATATATACAGTGGGGCAAAAAAGTATTTAGTCAGCCACCAATTGTGCAAGTTCTCCCACTTGAAAAGATGAGAGAGGCCTGTAATTTTCATCATAGGTATACCTCAACTATGAGAGACAAAATAAGAAAAAAAATCCAGAAAATTACATTGTAGGATTTTTAAAGAATTTATTTGCAAATTATGGTGGAAAATAAGTATTTGGTCACCTACAAACAAGCAAGATTGCTGGCTCTCACAGACCTGTAACTTCTTCTTTAAGAGGCTCCTCTGTCCTCCACTCGTTACCTGTATTAATGGCATCTGTTTGAACTCGTTATCAGTATAAAAGACACCTGTCCACAACCTCAAACAGTCACACTCCAAACTCCACTATGGCCAAGACCAAAGAGCTGTCAAAGGACACCAGAAACAAAATTGTAGACCTGCACCAGGCTGGGAAGACTGAATCTGCAATAGGTAAGCAGCTTGGTGTGAAGAAATCAACTGTGGGAGCAATTATTAGAAATTGGAAGACATACAAGACCACTGATAATCTCCCTCAATCTGGGGCTCCACAAGATCTCACCCGTGGGGTCAAAATGATCACAAGAACTGTGAGCAAAAATCCCAGAACCACACGGGGGACCTAGTGAATGACCTGCAGAGAGCTGGGACCAAAGTAACAAAGGCTACCATCAGTAACACACTGCGCCGCTAGGGACTCAAATCCTGCAGTGCCAGGCGTGTCCCCCTGCTTAAGCCAGTACATGTCCAGGCCCGTCTGAAGTTTGCTAGAGAGCATTTGGATGATCCAGAAGAGGATTGGGAGAATGTCATATGGTCAGATGAAACCAAAATATAACTTTTTGGTAAAAACTCAACTTGTCGTGTTTGGAGGAGAAAGAATGCTGAGTTGCATCCAAAGATCACCATACCTACTGTGAAGCATGGGGGTGGAAACATCGTGCTTTGGGGCTGTTTTTCTGCAAAGGGACCAGGACGACTGATCTGTGTAAAGGAAAGAATGAATGGGGCCATGTATCGTGAGATTTTGAGTGAAAACCTCCTTCCATCAGCAAGGGCATTGAAGATGAAACGTGGCTGGGTCTTTCAGCATGACAATGATCCCAAACACACCGCCCGGCAATGAAGGAGTGGCTTCGTGAAGAAGCATTTCAAGGTCCTGGAGTGGCCTAGCCAGTCTCCAGATCTCAACCCCATAGAAAATCTTTGGAGGGAGTTGAAAGTCCGTGTTGCCCAGCGACAGCCCCAAAACATCACTGCTCTAGAAGAGATCTGCATGGAGGAATGGGCCAAAATACCAGCAACAGTGTGTGAAAACCTTGTGAAGACTTACAGAAAACGTTTGACCTCTGTCATTGCCAACAAAGTGTATATAACAAAGTATTGAGATGAAATTTTGTTATTGACCAAATACTTATTTTCCACCATAATTTGCAAATAAATTCTTTAAAAATCCTACAATGTGATTTTCTTTCTGTTCAGAGATGAGGTTGATGCATGCTTGGCAAAACTGCAGTTTTTTTTATTTTGATGGGCTGTTTTTTGCCGTTATTTGTTCATTTTCGCAGCCACTGCATCAATTTCAGCTCCACTTCTTGACTCACGTCTTAAGTCAATCTGCTGTTTTTTTTTATGACTTCTGATTGCCGTGCCTTATTGATGGCTTTCTCAAGAGTGAGGTCTCTGTCCAGCTGCATCCGCTCAGATAGTGTCCTGTCTCTCAGACCAACTACAAGTCTATCTCTGTGCAGTTCGTCATGAAGAGCACCATAGTTACAGTTTTCTGCAAGAGCATACCGTGCAGTTATGAAATTATCAATTGGCTCATTTTTCTGCTGCACTCTTTGATTAAATCTTGCTCATTTGTAGATTACGTTCTTTTTGGGCACGAAAAATCTTTTGAATGTCTCTTTAACCGTTTCGTACTCCTGATGCTCCGCCTCGGATAAAGGCTGCCCTATTAACACATCGTCTGCCTCGTCTCCCATGCAGTATTTTAATGTGTTCACCTGATTAGCCTGCCAGCTGACATGTAAATTACTGGCCAGTCGAAATCTTTCAAATCGCCGTATCCACTTCTCCCACTCTTGAGGTTTTGAGAAATTAAACGGCTCTGAAGATGAAGGTGGCGCTAGGAGACACGCTTGTACTCGGCTGGAATTGTTGTTGCGCCGCCACAGGACTCACGTCGTCCTCGTTCAAACTGCTCTCTCAACGCCGCCGACTTTCTATCTTTTTATTGTTTTTATTTTTTGCTCTCTGTTGTCGCCTCTCTATTATCGCTTTACTTCTGACACCATGTAGCATTATTAAACAAAATAGAGCAGGACCATTCAACGTGTTGACTCATTTCCTCAAGCCTTTTTACTCTCCCTTTCTCCACCAGTTCTCCCCTGATCCCCTCGACTCCGCCCAGCCCCTTTCTCTTAAAGAGCCCCATAACAAACACATAATAATCACACTACACTCTCCTCTCCACTGTGCCGCTGATCGCTCTTCATCATCTATAACTTATATTTGTATATCCAAAGATTGCTTTATCCGCAACGCCGATGTGTTTCGCCTTCCATTGCGCCATTTCCGTCTTCAAAACAGTACAAGAAATACAGTTCCCAACAGGAAACAGCCTCAGCGTACATCCGGAGACGCTCTCTCACTGTGCGTGCACCCGACTCTCTTCTAACCCAGAGGTGTCAAGTTTCACAGCTCTCTCTGGCTGCAGCCAGAGACTGACAGCTAATCTGACCTATTAGAAAGCTCTGAATAGTACAGAGTTATAGATAATTAGAGGCGCTTCACCAGAGCGCATATGATTTGAAGAGCTGTGTTTTGCTAAGAGCGAGTCTCTGGTGCGCGTCTGAAACACACGGTGATTTCTCAGCTTTGGGAGCATGCAGAAATGTGAAAATGGTCTCGTTTGAAAGAAGAGATCCTAATCTAAAAGATAATATAGAGTCTGTGGCTGTTTTCGGAAGTAAGAGTAGGAAAATTACTAAAACAAAGTTTGTGAAAAGGTGATAAAAAGGACATCGCGATTCTATTGAAGATAATTTGATCTGTGATTGTCACACAATTAAATTGTGTGGGACATATACAATTCTAAGTTTAATTTTACTGCTTTATGTACCATAAAACCAAAAATTACGGTATTCATTGTAAAGACGACTGTAAGGAACTGTAAGGACGATTGTAAGGAAGGCTATGTACATGAAGCATATGTTTGTTTTTGTGATTTTGGACCTGTATCTGGGTCCACTTAATTAATGTGCACCCGTCATTGCAGGATGTCGTGCAAGAATGCTGTGAAACTGATCACTTCATTTGAATTTTTTAACAGGTACATGTTTTACGTCATATTACTGTATATTTTCAAACTGTGTTGTATATTTACTAAACAGTAAATTGTTTAATTACATTTTCATTCAACATTCTATTTAATGAAATACATTTATGGTATCGCTTTGGCACACTAAAGACAATAGTGTCAATTTATTAAATTACCTTTGCTTTAACTTTTTCTCTTTTTATATTGGCCCATTTTACCTGAATGTTGTGCCGTGGCTCAAGAAGGTACCTGCTGATACTCTAACTCTCATAATTTTAAAACGTTTATACTTTTTCAAATTTAAAAAATATATTTAAGAGACCCATGCTAATTTATAAGAATATCATTAGATCTCATGCATAGCTTATTTGATGGTATTATAAGTTATTTATCAAAACGTGCCAAAACGTTCATCCTTCATGTGTGTTCCATAGCGTGTCAGTAGAAAGAGAAACAAGGAGAAGAAACGTCCATGATTCAACCAAAGCGAAGCCAAGGAGATGATTTCTGCTAATCATCACATGACAACAGGGAAACACTTGCCTCCACAACATATTATGGCAGCAATATGACTTATTTTTCTGTTATCCACGTCTACAGTTTCTATCTATCTATCTATCTATCTATCTATCTATCTATCTATCTATCTATCTACCTACCTACCTACCTACCTACCTACCTACCTAGCGACCTAAAATCGATGTTCTGCAGAATACAAAATCTCAACAACAGAATTACTGCCAAAAATGGTTGTTGGTAAAGGTTTTTTTTTGTCAACAATATAAAGAATAGAGAGGAAAGTTCAAAAGAGGAAAAAACTCATTGTTTAACTAAATAGCATTTCAATAAAAACAACTATGATTTAAACATTTTAAATTTTAAAACATACTAATGACAAAATAATTATAAGGATAAAAGAATGCAATAGTTTTACAATGCACTAACAATGTTTTGAAGAAAAATAAACATTATGATTGTTTAAAATGAAGGAATATGTAGAAATAATATGATTGGCTGAAATAATCAGAATCAGAATGAGCCTTATTGGCCAGGAATGTTTACACATACGAGGAATTTATTATAGTGACAGAGGCTCCACAGTGCAACAGAATAAAACCAACAGGACAGGACACAGAAAACAAGAGAACAATATAGAAATATACAAATAGCCAATGTACAATACAGACAATTATGTGTGAGGTCTGACATGTGCACATTTGAAATAAAAAAATAAGTGTGTGGGGTGAATACATAATTGTATAATAGTGTTGTGTGTTCCATGTTTAATATCAAGTGTTCATGAGATGGATTGCTTGGGGAAAGATGTGGTCCAGAGTGATTTTGCCTGCCCTTTTGCTCTCTCTGGATAAGTAAAGTTTGTGGAGAGTGCGGAGGGTTGTACCAATGATTTGCTCAGCTGTCCGGACTACCCTCCATGGTCTTCTAAGGTCAGATTTGTTAGCTGAGCTGAACCAGACAGTTATTGTCGTGCAGAGGACGGATTCAATGATGGCAGAGTAGAACTGTATCAACAGCTGCTGTGGCAGGTTGGACTTCCTCAACTAGCGAAGGAAGTACAGCCTTTGCTGGGCCTTTTTCACCATGGACTCAATGTGATTGTCCCACTTCATTTCCTGAGAAATTGTGGTGCCCAGGAATCTGAATGACTCCACTGCAGTCACAGTGGGGTTCATGATGGTGAGTGGGGGGGAGAGCAAGGGGGTTTCTCCTGAAGTCCTCGATCATCTCCACTGTTTTGAGCGTGTTAAACTCCAGGTTGTTTAGACTGCACCAGACACCCAGCTCATTGACCTTCTATCTGTAAGCCGTCCTAAATGAGGCCAATCAGTGTGGTCTCGTCTGAGAACTTCAGGAGCTTGATGGAGGGATCTTTAGATGTGCAGTCATTCGTGTACAGGGAGAAAGGCAGTGGGGAGAGAATACAGCCCTGAGGAGCTCCAGTGCTGATAGTGTGGGTGCTGGATGAGAATTTTCCCAGCCTCACTACCTGCTGCCTGTCTGTCAGGAAGCAGATGATCCACTGACAGACGTAGGTGGGGACAAAGATCTGTGTCAGTTTATTCTGAAGGATGTTCGCGATGATGGTGTTAAAAGTGGAGCTGAAGTCTACAAACAGGATCCTCGCATAAGTTCCTAGTCTGTCCAGATGCTGCAGGATGAAGTGCAGTCCCATGTTGACCGCATCATCCACATACCTGTTTGCTCTGTAGGAAAACTGCAGGGGGTCCAGTAAGGATCCATTGGAGGCCTTCAGATAATCCACAACCAGTCTTTCAAATTATTTCATGACCACAGACTTTAGAGCCACATGTCTGTAGTCATTAAGTCCAGTAATTTGGGATTTCTTAGGTGGAGCAATTGAAGCATGAGGGGACTTTGCACAGCTCCAGTGATCTGTTGAAGATCTTCGTGAAGATGGATGTCAGCTGGTCAGCACAGGATTTAAGGCAGGCTGGTGACACACTGTCTGGTCGTGGTGCTTTCCTTCTTTTGTTCTCTCTGAAGACCTGGCGCATATAATCTTCACTTATTTTCAGTACAGGTGTGGGGGAGAAGGGGGTTGCTGGTTGTGTTAATGATTGTTTGAAGAAGTGTTCAGGGTGGGTATGGGGTGTTTTTCCAAATCTACAGTAAAATCATTAAAATTATCTGCCAGTTGTTGATTCTCCAGAGTGCTGAGGGATGGTATCTTGTAATTCGTAATGTCTTTCAAACCTTTCCACACTGAAGCAGAATTACCAGAAGACAATTTGTTCCTTAGCTTGCCTCTTTGCCACTCTGATCTCCTTTTCCAGTGTGTATTTGGCCTGTTTATACAAGACTATATCCCCCTTTCTGTAAGCATCTTCTGTGGCCTGGCGGAGCTGTCTGAGTTTTGCAGTGAACCATGGTTTGTAATTTTTCTAGGTTAAACGAGTCCTGGTAGGAATGCACATATCCTCACAGAAAGTGATATAAGATGCTACAGTCTCTGTGAGCTCATCCAGATCGTTTGCAGCAGCCTCAAAAACACTCCAATCAGTGAGGTCAAAACAAGCTTTTAAGTCTTGCTCTGCTTCATTATTCCATCTTTTAATAGCTCTTACTACAGGTTTAGCAGATTTGAATTTCCGCCTGTAGGTTGGTATAAGATGAACCAAGCAGTGATCAGATGATGCTTGTGGGACAGCGTGATATGCCTCCTTTATTGTTTTGTAAGAATGATCCAATATATTACTGTCTCTGGTGGGACATGTAATGTGCTGTCTGTATTTTGGTAGTTCACGTGAGCGATTTGCTTTTTTTAAAGTCCCCGAGAATGATTAAAACATAGTCCGGGTGTTTTTGTTCTGTGTCTGTGATCAGATCAGTGAGTTTCTGTAAAGCTGAGCTCACGTGTGTTTGCGGTGGGATGTAAACACTCACGAGAATGTAGGAACAAAACTCCCGTGGTGAGTAGAATGGTTTGCAGTTGATGAAGAGTGTTTCTAGATCTGAACTACACATATTCTTTAACACTGTTACATCTGTACACCACCTCTCATTAATGTAAAAGCACGTACCACCGCCGCACGATTTCCCCGTTGATTCTGCATTGTGATCTGCTCTGATCAGATGGAAATTCGGCAGATGTAACACGCTGTCCGGTATTGCGTCATTCAGCCAGGTTTCCGTGAAACACAGAGCAGCAGAGTTGAAAAAAATCCTTATTAGTCCGGGAGAGCAGAAGAAGTTCATCCGTTTTGTTGGATAGAGAACGGAGATTCGCCAGATGGATGCTAGACAACGGCGTTCTTAATCCTCGCTGATGAAGCTTCACGAGCTCGCCGGCTCGATTCCCCCTTCTGCACGTCCTAGCATCTAAACAGCACTGCAGCTCCACTAACTACAATGTCCAGCAAAACGTCTAAATAATCAACATTTTAAAAGATTTTGAGGTGTGTCATACCGAATGTTCAGCAGTTCATCCCTGGTAAAACTGATTGTGTTTGAGAAACAAAAAACAGGAACAACTAACGAAAACATTACAAACACTGCAGAGCACTGTAGCTGCCATGAGCGGTGCCATCTTAGATCTATCTAATTCAAATATAGTCAACAATACCAACTACTGATCCCCTTGAGCTGCATGAACTGAAGCAGTACATTTAAATGCTTTACTAATCAGGTTCACTAACTCACCCAAATGCATCCTATTGTCCATTGTACATTGTAACATTATTCAAATATATACACAAAATACATATAATATTACAATTTACAACTGTGCATATGCACAAAATTATGCAAATCCCAAAGTGAACTTGAACAAAGTTCACTGCTAGTGTGTGAATTCAGTCTTTTTGTAACAACATGCTAAAAAAAGGTCCAAAACCTGGACAATAAATTACTAAAGCATACAAATGTACCGATAGTATACTGATAATGTTTTTTCAGGAGCTCAGGTTTTTACTTTTTCATTTTATTTTGCACAACAGCGTTACTTTGACTGACTACAATTAGATGCATTTTCCTTCAAAGTAAAACTGATTAATAATAAATTAATAAAATACAGACTAAATATTCAGGATATTGTTATCCAAACACAAAAATAATGAATAAAACAAATAAAATTGTATAAAAAAAAATATTCCATGGATGTGTGTGCATGGAAAATGTGGCTACATTTTCCAGGAGAATACAAGTAAGGAGCAGGGCCGTTTTAACAATTGGGCTAGGCGGGACTGAAGCCCCGGGGCCCGAGCAAGGATGGTGTCAGGTTGGGTGGAAGGGAAGAGAGCGAGGACCTAATTGCAGGAGGAAAAGGGCTTTTTATTAATACTAATAAACAAAACAAACAAAAACAACCCCGTAGGGGAAAAACAGACTGGCAAGGCAGGACAAGGCTGGACAAGGCAGGGCAGGGCAGGACAGGACACAAGACATACAACATACGACAACGAATCAACACCGGAACTGCAAACACAAGGAGATTTTAAAGGGAGCAAATGAGGAGGGTAAGGAGGGAAGACAGGTGGGGCAAATTAACCAATAAGCAGGTTACAAGATGGGTGGGGTCAAGACAAATTGACATGAGAGAGATAGAACGTGGAGCGCGAGTGTCCGAACCCCGACACGAAACCGAAACTCAAGACATGAGTGCCGGGATCCGAACACCACGCTCCAACATGAAACAAGGCACGCAGACGAGAGAGAGCACACGGCTCAAGCACACTCGAAGCCGCACGCTCACATGAAACCAGGATATTACGGGAGTATCAGGGCTCTATCACAAAACCATGAATAACACTAGACCGAAGTGACAGAATCCTGACAGAGGGGGCCCGTGATTGGCTGTGGGGTAGATTGGCTGGCACGCCAATCGCTAAAAACCACCACACCCCCACTTATTAGCGCTGTTATTTAGTTGAATTTGGTTTACCAATCAAATGAATTTATTCTATATTTGACTTTTGAACGATATGTGCATATATCTATCAGGTGATTGCTGCCCAGTATGTCTCCATTCACCTTCACTTCGTTCTGGAGTAATATGGAAATGGTCACGCTAACAACAATATTCGATAAGTAAAAATGTCAGCAATTCTGAGAGAGAGGGGCTCAAAAAATTCAAAACTCCACATACGAATGTTGCCAGTTAACAAAATAAATCAATTGACACAGAATCAGATTTTCGATTTGCTCATTTATTTTGGTATTTTAACTCAATCTGTTGTTTAGATTTTCTTGGTTGTGATCTTAGGTGATTTTTAATCAATGGTTCAACAAAAAACAGGTGATAATTAAATATCACTCAACTTACATCAAAAATAATACTCAGATTCACCACACGGGGTCACTATAACTGCTCAAACTCCAAAAGAAGGTTTCACAAGAATAATCAAAAGCAAATACAGAAAACCACAAAGTGTCAATTCTTCTGAATGTAAAATTACTTATGTTAGGGCACACTTTTAGGGTGAAACAATACCCTTTAGGATCACACAAACACAGCAGCGGCACCCTACACATAAACACATAATGACTGTCAGCATTTTCCTCATACGAATTAAACAATGCTACATGGAAATCAAATATAATGTAAAAATGCATGCAATTCAAATACGTTATGCACTGAGACATCACATTTAACACTTACCATATCACTTGTCACGTGCAATGTCACACAATCTCCGTTCATCCCAATCCCTAACCATAAAATACACATTGTACATGCACGGGATGAAAAAAAAAAACATCGTATCACAGCAGATTAAATTAATATCATCATATGTACTCACATAAATAACGGATTTAACCTAGGATGATACACTAGTGTCTTCGTCTCTCATGCACTGCTCAAACGGTCTGTCTCTGTATCGCACTCTTAGCGCGTCATCATTAGCAGCCGCTCTCTTAAAGGAGAAGTACACTCTTTGCATGCTCCACACTCTAATACCACCTGGTTACATTCTCCCCTGCCGACCTGTCAACATCATCTGTGACAGTGTAAGAATTTCTTAGCTCTTTGACCGCTTCTCTAAAGAACACGGTTCCCAAATTGGCTATCATCTGAGACACAGCACTGTGACTAAGGGCTGATTTAGGCTCATGGTGTGGATTTGAATGTTGTCCCACATTAGATCGGGTACTCTTTCGAGGTGGGGGCAAACTAGGAACCCCAACTTGCTCTTGAGACCCTTCCCCAAGTTCTATACTGGCCAGAACTGTGGGATCATCAGGAGACACCTCTGAAGCTCCCATCTGGTTTTCTGCTTCAGTGCATGTGTGACTTTCATCTCCGTTTGGGCCAGTACATTCCAAAAGCACTATACCTTCTTCAAATCGCTTAATAACGGATTTAACCTAGGATGATACACTAGTGTCTTCGTCTCTCATGCACTGCTCAAACGGTCTGTCTCTGTATCGCACTCTTAGCGCGTCATCATTAGCAGCCGCTCTCTTAAAGGGGAGGTACACTCTTTGCGTGCCCCACACTCTAATACCACCCGGTTACACGAAGAACAGAAAAAAAAAACACAAGTTAGTAAGATCCCCAAGCTATTGGATTAATTTATTAAAGCTAATGAGGGTGTGGAAGTTGTTGGGACAGCGAGTCAACCACGCACAGCAGTCCACATTTTATTCTGCGCAGATCAGAAAAAAAAGAAAGAAAAACTAATTGTGCGTCATCTTCCACAGAGATTTTAGATTAGTTTCAGCCCAATTTCGAGCGGCCGCACCTGTTCGTATTGTGATTCTTTTCGCTCCGTGTTGTGCTTAAATGCTCAAATACACATAGTTATGTGTCAAAAGGCCCGTCTTTGTGAGTATCCTCGTAAACACAAAAATAAACACGTATTTCGTCTTAAACTAACGCTAATATTTAAAGATAAAGCATGTGTAGTGTTAGATATGAGATCCTGGATATGAGATCTTCAAAGGACAGTTCACCCAAAAATGAAGATACTGTCATCATATACTTAAACTCAAATTGTTCTAAACCTCTATGATTTGTTTGTGTTCTCCACAATATAAAAGAAGATACTATGAAAAATGATAGCAACCAGTTTCTGGTCCCCATTGACTCCAATTATAGTTTTTTTTCATACTATGGAAGTCATGGGGGCCCAGCAAATGTGTTATTACCATAGGCCCATTATTCCAAATATATTATTTTGCATTCACCAGCAGAAGGAATCTCATAAAGGTTTAGAACAGCAACATTATTTTCATTTTTGGGTGAACTCTTCCTCTAAAGCAGCCTAATATATCTGTTGTTGCCATTTGTGTCAATAATGTAAATCAAACATCAGAAAGAAAATCACTTAATGTCCTTCACTGAATCACTTTTGTAAAATAAATAAGAATAAATGAATATTGAATACAGTGGACACCATTCAGTCTATTAGTACATTTTTTATATACATCATAATATTATTCAGTGCTTTAAGTATTTCAAGTAGGTCGATTTCTTATGATTTTATTTCTGTTGTAGCCTAAATTATCTTTTGTGATATGGGATAAATATATATATATATATATATATATATACATTAATGATATATTTATATATATATATATATACAGTGGGGCGAAAAAGTATTTAGTCAGCCACCAATTGTGCAAGTTCTCCCACTTAAAAAGATGAGAGAGGCCTGTAATTTTCATCATAGGTATACCTCAACAATGAGAGACAAAATAAGAAAAAAAAATCCAGAAAATCACATTGTAGGATTTGTAAAGAATTTATTTGCAAATTATGGTGGAAAATAAGTATTTGGTCACCTACAAACAAGCAAGATTGCTGGCTCTCACAGACCTGTAACTTCTTCTTTAAGAGGCTCCTCTGTCCTCCACTCGTTACCTGTATTAATGGCGTCTGTTTGAACTCGTTATCAGTATAAAAGACACCTGTGCACAACCTCAAACAGTCACACTCCAAACTCCACTATGGCCAAGACCAAAGAGCTGTCAAAGGACACCAGAAACAAAATTGTAGACCTGCACCAGGCTGGGAAGACTGAATCTGCAATAGGTAAGCAGCTTGGTGTGAAGAAATCAACTGTGGGAGCAATTATTAGAAAATGGAAGACATACAAGACCACTGAAAATCTCCCTCGATCTGGGGCTCCACGCAAGATCTCACCCCGTGGGGTCAAAATGATCACAAGAACTGTGAGCAAAAATCCCAGAACCACACAGGGGGACCTAGAGAATGACCTGCAGAGAGCTGGGACCAAAGTAACATAGGCTACCATAAGTAACACACTGCGCCGCCAGGGACTCAAATCCCGCAGTGCCAGACGTGTCCCCCTGCTTAAGCCAGTACATGTCCAGGCCCATCTGAAGTTTGCTAGAGAGCATTTGGATGATCCAGAAGAGGATTGGGAGAATGTCATATGGTCAGATGAAACCAAAATATAACTTTTTGGTAAAAAATCAACTTGTCGTGTTTGGAGGAGAAAGAATGCTGAGTTGCATCCAAAGAACACCATACCTACTGTGAAGCATGGGGGTGGAAACATCATGCTTTGGGGCAGTTTTTCTGCAAAGGGACCAGGACGACAGATCTGTGTAAAGGAAAGAATGAATGGGGCCATGTATCGTGAGATTTTGAGTGAAAACCTCCTTCCATCATCAAGGGCATTGAAGATGAAACGTGGCTGGGTCTTTCAGCATGACAATGATCCCAAACACACCGCCCGGCAGCGAAGGAGTGGCTTAAGAAGCATTTCAAGGTCCTGGAGTGGCCTAGCCAGTCTCCGGATCTCAACCCCATAGAAAATCTTTGGAGGGAGTTGAAAGTCTGTGTTGCCCAGCGACAGCCCCAAAACATCACTGCTCTAGAGGAGATCTGCATGGAGGAATGGGCCAAAATACCAACAACAGTGTGTGAAAACCTTGTGAAGACTTACAGAAAACATTTGACCTCTGTCATTGCCAACAAGGGGTATATAACAAAGTATTGAGATGAAATTTTGTTATTGACCAAATACTTATTTTCCACCATAATTTGCAAATAAATTCTTTAAAAATCCTACAATGTGATTTTCAGGATTTTTTTTCTTATTTTGTCTCTCACAGTTGAGGTATACCTATTATGAAAATTACAGGCCTCTCTCATCTTTTTAAGTGGGAGAACTTGCACAATTGGTGGCTGACTAAATACTTTTTTGCCCCACTGTATATATATATATATCATTATTGTGATGGGGGGCCCTGCAGCAAGTCATAGCCCCGGGGCCCAGTGCAGTCTTAATGCGGCCCTGGTAGGGAGAGAATACCAGAATCAGTGAAATTCCTTCCCATTTTACCAGAGTTTGTTGCCAACAATGCAGGAAAGTAGATGCTGGTGTTGTAGATGGGCTCTTGTCCATTCCAACTAGGAGTACTTTGTCAAGAAAAAGTGGAGTCGTGGAAAATGATGGAATGATCAAAGATTTCACTCTCCTGGACAAGCTCAGGCGCTGTTACAGCAAAATTATATGAGTAAATGGAAACACATTAAAGAGAGGAATGACAACCCAGCGTGAATGGGAAGTGGCGAGCGAATGGTGCAGTGCATAGAAAGTGGGGTGATACAGAGAGAGCGAGAGAATGCTGCTGAGTAAATGTTATAGCACGCTATCCTGCAGTATCCTGAGATCACAAAGCGTACTGTATGTATAAGGATCACAATGAAAGTGCTGAACACAATAATGTATGAAAAATGAGAAGAAAAAACCACGGAGAGGATGACAGGTGAGTCAAAGATGACACACTCCAGGAAACTAGTAGAAAAACAGGGTGAGATAAGACGTGAATGTGGAAGAGATGAAAGGTTGCAGGAATCAGGAACTTCTTCTGCTGCCTCCCATTTTTTTGTTGTTGTTGCCTGCCAATGCAATACTAGGCAGGACAGCAAAGCAAGACAATGAATCTTGTCAAAGTAAAGCACTTAAATGTTTGCGCTTGTCACAGAAAAATTTGATAGCTTCGATTTAGATTGGGTTTTTTTAACAACAGGATGAATAATGGAAGACAAGGAGGGGATGAGACAGCTAAATACAAAACAACAGGAAACAGTAAACAATTAGACTGATCTGAGTCATAAAATCAACCAATATCTGGGTGGTTTTCTGACTCACCATCTACAGTCAACACTAGATGTTCCAGATGCTCAGGCAGATGTTTAGGGAAGCATTCCATATTATTATTTCTTAGTTTTTGACAGTGGATCGGGGATGTTTTGCAGCAGGCATGCTGTCTTAGTGACATCACAGCATTTGATAGATGGACCCCAAAAACCCCACATGTAGTTAAAGGTGAGTCAATAACAACTAGTGGCAAATATCTGAATTTTATAAACAATAGCCAAGTTTCCCTTCATGTGTGTTAATGTACAATCTGAGACATTATGTTAAAAATATCTGGATGACATTATGTTAAAAATATCTGGATGAAATATGTTACTGATATTTTTCATAGCCCCATGCCAAACTCATTATATTTTTTTAGCTAATCTTGTTGCGTCAGATTGCTCAATCAAACAGCAGTTGATGCAAGGCCTTGACAGTTGACTCTGCCTGGGGAGACAAATAGAAAGAGACAATGTCTAATAGACAATAAAGAAACAGGTTGTCATTAAAGCATTCGGCTTGATTTCTTTCAATTTTTTTTTCATTCTAGTTCCCATCTTGTACCCATTAAGTGTTTCCTAAACCATCTTATTCTTTCCTTTATCACTTTGATTGGTGCTATATGTTTGATCAAATACTCATTGTTAATTATCTTCGAGTGTTAAGATAATGCTCTTGTTATTAAAGAAGGTACACTACGATCCCCAGCGGCAGCTGTTAAGAGTGTGAAAAACATCCAAGAGCACTTGGGGACAAGCCCACGTAAGCAGATAATTGACATAGTCCTCTCTGGTCGTCCCTGTGATGAAAAGCTTCCCTTGTTCCATGTCCTGCTACAGCTGTCATTTACAGAGTGTGTCACCTATTCACCCAGGGAGAGACAAAGCAATTATAGGCCTGCCCCTGTTTTAAAAACATTTATAGTTGACAGCTGCAATCTATCATTATGTATTACAATGCAGCTCACCTGCCACATATACTATGCTTTCATTATAATTACAAGTTGAAAAGTCATACAATTTTATCAAATATAATAACATAATCAAACTTTTTTTATTGTTATAATTTTACTTTAATTGTATTTGTATAGTTATATTAAATGGGTCACATGCATGTGATCACTAAACCAAATCTCAAGGTGCTCTCATGAGAACCAGGCTGAAAAACTGCACATTACTAGCATATTGGCTGTATACTAATTCATATAATGCACATATGCCTTATTCTGCATGATTATATTTTAGATCCTGTAATCCTACCCCATAACTAAATTTAACAACTACATAATTAACTATTAATAAGCAGAAAATTAGGAGTTTATTGAGGCCAAAGTCATAGTTAATAGTGAGAATTAGTCCCCAAACTTAAGTGTATTTTATCACACTATTAAATATCACAGAGGTGAATTTGGTTTGAGCAGTTGTTGACTAACTTGACTCGATGGTTTACTCCTTTAGCTGCTTATTGCATACCACACAAGCGTACAAATTCATCACATGCATATAGTTTTGAAAGAGTTCAAAAAGGTGCATAATGAAATTTACCATTAGAAATACATTTAATCTTCAGTGTTACCCAGTAACTGTTTCACTGGAGCTCTGGCTGATCATCGGGAAACAAGATGCTGACTAAGCTGTGGGGTTGAAGCATAGAAGTGACAAAAAGAGAGGTGGATGGAAAAGGATGAGAGCAAGAGGGGAGGGAGGGTGAGGTGAGGGGATGGGGGGGGGGGGTAGGGTGAGGTGAGGGGATGGGGGGGGGGGAGGGTGAGCGAGAAGTGCTTCAGAAGTGCATTAGCCATCTACAGTATACTCCTCTCTGAGAGACAGAAGAAAGAAAGCTTATTTAATTTTCCTCAAAAACTTAAAATATGTTTACCCTGCTTGCAACCTCCGAGGTGCCGGTGACAGGTTCACACCAAATCATCTCCTCTCAATGACAGCAAGAAGATTACGCATTTTTTCATCAACATAACTTTCACTCTAAAATGAGTCTATGAGCAGTGAAGCAGTTGGCCTTTAATCTAAAATATATTAATGGTGAATCTTATATAAACGTGAGTTTTCTCTCTCAGGTTCAGCTGTCTGATCACATCTCCTGCAGCTCTCACACATGGATCAATATCTACCGTTATGTGGCCGTAGTTAATTGTTATGTGGCCAGTTTGTAGAACTAATCACTGTTTCTGTATTGTTTCAAAAATGTTTGTGGCTCCTTTAAGAGATCCCCTTTCTCTGCTCACGAGACTTCCTTATGCGTGTGCGTGACCGTTTTAGCCATTTTGCCATAATTCGATGATGCAGCCGACTGCCATGTTGTCGTGTGAGCATCGGGGAGATTTATTAGGGAATAATGCTGTCTTTCTGGGTAAATATTACTGTAACACCTATTTGATATCTGTGGGAACCAGAGACCTGTTTGAGTGCATTTTTGATGTGTAATTCTCCGTAGATGAGATCGGATTTTGTGTGTGAGCCGCTTTAACCGAGTGACGAGTGATAGTGGAAATTTCCGGTGTAAGTTCAGTATTTCATTGTTCTATTCATGTGTTTTCATCTGAAAATGTACAAATGCTATCAATACTGTTAAACTTGTGTATTAATGCACAAGTACATGAACACAATGTGTGTTTATGTGAAAATGTGGTTATTGTGAGAACAAAGTTAATATGACTTTATTAATGTGTTTCTTTTGTCTCTTCTTTGTACCATAGCACTACCGTATTCTTTACTGTCAGTGCCTTATTTTGTACTGTGTTTGTATAAGGATTCAGTATTTTGGTATAAGGAAAAAAAGGGTTTCTTTAAGTTTTCTTTTGTACTTTGTCTATACGGCCTGATCAAGTGTGTAAGATAACTTTTTTTTTGGTTTTGCTCACTCCAGAGAAATATATTAGGGAGTGCGTGTACTGTTTTTTTTTCCAGTGTTTATCTTCCATAAATCACTAAGATTTAATTTCGTTACACTAAAATTGGAGAAAGGTTGTGTTGTTTTATTTTTTTTGTATTATTCTGTGAATTACACTGTAATTCTTATAGAGTAATTGGGATAATTTTCTTATTTTGCTCCTTTACTATTGTCTTAATGTATGTATAATTATTCTATCATTTGTGCTCAGGGTTGTTCCCACCGACCGCTGTAAACTCTTTAAAATAACAAAACAGCAGTCAGATAAAACCCCCTTTCAAACAAATTTATCTGTGCCGTGTGTGCTTCTCTTTCCTGTACACCCGGTTACATTTTGGTACCAGGAGTGTGGTATCTGACGGTCGGGAGCAGTAGTCGAGCGCATTGTTTTGGTTTTAAATACGGTAGTGGCTGGTACCTGAGTTGCAGGACTCTCAGGGAGTGGTCAACTGTGCAGTTTTTGTCCGGTCTGCTGTAGACGTTGGCCGAGGTGTCTGTGGCCAAGAGATGGGCTAGCTGGAGGAAGAAGATATTGCTGTCTGCTGTTGGACTACCAGGCTGTCTGCGGTTCGGGAGGCAGTTACGTGTGTTCTGCAGAAGAGGAAGAGGGTGTCCAATACACATTACAGACTGCATATCCTTTGAACTGAGAAAAAACATTTAACAAAGAATTTGTGGTGGTGAAAAGGACTGTGAAAAGACTTTTACATTTTCATAAACATGTCACAGCCAGAGGAAGAAGCGGTGGTAGTACAGGGTGCAGCTAGTACACGGGGTACGGGTAATGTGCAAGAACAGATACAAGAGCTCAGTAGACAGCATGCTGAAGCTATGGCAGCTATTGCCAACTTGAGTAGAGAACCAACTAGGTCCTATGTGTATGTGCCCAGAGAACGTCACATTCAGCCCTTTAGTGGTGATCTTGGAAAAGACGATAGAAATGTGGATGAGTTTATCGAAGAGGTGGAAAGGGTACGAAACCAGACACCTGAAAACCAAGCTGATTTTGTTCTTTCCCTGCTAAAAGGTGCTGCTGTGGAAGAGGTTAGGTTAAGGAAGGAGGGTCAGTCTCTGCGAACAGAAGACATCTTTTCTTACCTTAGGGAGGCCTTTAGGGAAAAGCGTAGTCCTGCCCAGTTATTACAGACCTTCTATACCCGTAAACAGTTAGAAGGAGAAGACCTTCGTGCATACTCTCATGCCTTGTCGCAAATATTGAACTCTGTGTTTAAGCAGTCACCTCATGCCATTGCAAATATGAATATTGCTTTACGAGACCAGTTTATTGAGGGAGTAAGAGATGCTGCACTCAGGAGGGAGCTTCGTAAGTTGGTGAGGGACACGCCACAGTCAACTTTGATTGAAGTAAGAGATGAAGCTTTATTATGGTTTTTTGAAGATCCTTAACCGTAATGTAAACACTGAAGCTACGGAAGCCCAATGTGCGGCCATGGTAATGCCTGCAACGAGCTCTGTTATGCTTGACGAAGTTTTAAAAGTAGTGGCGGAGCAAGGCAAAGCAATCGGGGAGTTAACTCAAGCTGTTCAAAAATTGACTCTACATTGCACTCAACCTGAATCAGTGAATCGAATTAGATCTAAGATGCAGCCACGTTTTACTGATGACGGCCAGCCTATCTGCTTTAAGTGTAATGGGGTGGGGCACATAGCCAAAAACTGTGTGAGAAAAAGCAAACCAGCCGTCGAGGATGTTCCATCCTCCATGCCACAGGAAAATGCACACCCTCGATCGCTGTGAGCCAGGCGATGCGAGGGCAATCTATTGGCTCAACTCAGATCTCAGATCGTGACCGACTACTTAAACATGCTGTAGGAAAGTGTCCTGAAGTTGACTTGAAAATTGGTGGAGTGGATGTTTCGTGTTTACTTGACACCGGGAGCCAAGTCAGTACAATTACGGAGCATTTCTTTAAAGAGCACTTGGCGGGTGAAGAGAAAGATATGCTTTCTATGACTGGTTGGCTCAAAATTACAGCTGCCAATGGATTAGACATCCCATACCTTGGCTATCTTGAGTTAACTGTTGAAACAATGGGTATCACCTTACCAGAGTGTGGTTTTTTAATAGTCCGGGACACACAAAGCTCTTCTGCTGAGCCAGCCCTCATTGGCATGAATATTATAGGCCGATGTAGACAGTTAGTTCATGCCGAGTTTGATACCACCCTAGGTGGGGAATTACAGTCTGACTGGAGGGAAGTCTTCCAGCAGATGCAGAGTGCCAGTAGACTGGAGAGACGCATTGTTGCACATGTAGCTGGAAAAGAGACCGTGCATATTCCTGCTTGGTCTGTTTCAAACTTGATGGTCAAAGGAAAAAAGAGTATGTTACCTGGGGGTTATTCAAACTTGTTGTTGGAGCCTGGAAGCTCACCTTTAACTGGGGGCTTGATAGTGGTACCTTCCCTTGTGAATCATTAAGCCCAACTGATGGTTGTGAAGTGAAATTCCAGAGAATCTCGGCTGGAGTGGAGGAGATAACTGTAAACAAAGAAGAGAGACAGGAATTGGTAAATACTTTACCAGACTTTCTTAACAAGATACAGCTAGCTGGTACAGCTGAGCAACAGATGGAGCTTAAAGCATTGCTATTGAGGTATGTTGATGTGTTTGCACTGGATGATGAGGAACTAGGGTTCTCCGACAGAGTGCAGCACGAGATCAGTCTGGTGGATGATATACCAATTTCTCAGCCCTATCGGCGAATCCCACCAACCCAGTATAGTGAAGTCAGGGAGCATATCACTAAACTTCTAAAGAAAGGAGTCATTAAGCCCAGCAATAATGCTTATGCGTCGCCCATAGTACTGGTAAGAAAGACAGATGGAAGTCTTCGATTGTGTGTTGATTGGAGGTAGATGCGTCGGAGGTGGGAGTTGGAGCTATTTTGTCTCAGAGATCACCTTCCGACAACAAGGTACACCCCTGCGCTTTTTTTTCCCATCGTCTGACCCCCTCGGAACGAAACTACGATATTGGGAATAAGGAGTTGCTGGCGGTCAAGTTGGCCTTGGAGGAGTGGCGTCACTGGCTGGAGGGTGCGGGGGTTCCTTTTCTGGTTTGGACCGACCATAAAAATCTCGAGTACATCCGTTCCGCCAAACGTATAAATTCTCGGCAGGCCCGCTGGGCTCTATTCTTTGGGCGTTTTAATTTCACCATCTCCTATCGCCCAGGGAGTAAGAACGGTAAGCCGGACGCACTCGCGATTTTTGAGCGGAACCTGGATTCCTTCTCCGGTGCCCATCGTGCCACCCAGCCGGGTGATTGCGATGGTCACTTGGGAGGTGGAATCCAGGGTCCGTGAGGCACTTGACGCGTCACCATCCCCGCGAGGTGCCCAGAGGGTCTGTTATTTGTACCGGAGTCGGTTCGAACCAGCATCCTTCAGTGGGGCCATTCCTCTGGGCTAGCTTGCCATCCAGGAGTGGCTCGGACACTTGCGCTGATTAAGCAGCGGTTCTGGTGGCCGTCGTCGGTAGCGCGGGATGCTCGGGAGTTCGTGTTGGCCTGCCCGGTGTCTTGCGCGGTGGGGAAGGGCTCTAATCGACCCCCAGTTGGGCTTCTCCGACCGCTGTCTATCCTTCGAGACCCTGGTCCCACATCGCCATGGACTTTGTCACAGGCCTACCCCCGTCTAGTGGCAATACCGTGGTCCTCACCGTGGTGGACAGGTTCTCAAAGGCGGTTCATTTCATTCCCCTCCCCAAACTACCCTCAGCGAGGGAGACGGCTGTCATTGTCCTTGATCACGTCTTCCGCATCCATGGCCTCCCGGTTGATGTGGTTTCTGACAGGGGTCCCCAATTCTCATCCAGATTTTGGACTGAGTTCTGTAGATTACTGGGGGCGACAGCGAGCCTTTCCTCCGGTTACCATCCGCAGACTAACGGTCAGTCCGAGCGGGCCAATCAGGACTTGGAGAGAGTCCTGCGTTGCGTGGCGTCAGCAGAGCCTTTGACTTGGAGTTCCAAATTAGCCATGGTCGAGTATGCACATAACTCCCTCCCGGTCTCGTCTACGGGTTTGTCACCCTTCCAGTGCTGCTTAGGCTACCAGCCCCCCTTATTTCCCTCACAAGAACCCGACGCCATTGTTCCATCCGCGCATGCGTTCATTCGAAGATGCCTCCGGACATGGAGGCTCGCCAGACAAGCCCTTATCCGGACTGGCGAAAGGAACAAGGCGTTGGCGGACCGTCACCGTTCTAAGCCCCCACTTTACGTGTGTGGTCAGAAGGTTTGGTTGTCGACCCGAGACATCCCTCTCAAGCTGCCCGCACGTAAACTGGGACCTAAATTCATTGGACCGTACGTCGTGACCAAAGTGCTTAACCCGGTGACGGTTCGACTCAAACTACCCCCTCTGCTTAAAAGAATCCATCCGGTATTTCACGTATCTAGGGTCAAGCCCGTTATTCGCTCTCCTCTCCAACCCCAGACCTCTGCCCCACCGCCTCCCAGACTCATTGAGGGGTTGCCTGCTTACACCGTACGACGACTCCTTGATGTGAGGCGCAGGGGTAGGGGTCACCAATATCTGGTAGACTGGGAGGGTTTCGGTCCGGAGGAGAGATGCTGGATTCCGGCCCGCGATATACTGGATCGCGCCCTCATAGCCCAGTTCCATCGGCGTCATGGTGAGTCTTCTGGAGATGCCAGGAGGCATCCCTGAGGGAGGATTCTGTCACGATCGGGCACCCTCTCTGACTCACTCCTGCCACTAACAGCTACATGTGGTGGGTTGTTTACGCCCTGTCACCGGCTACCCGCATGTGGGGAGCAATCAGTGCTGATTCACAGCACTGAGCGCTCCATCAGCCTTACACCTGTTACTCATCTCCCTTTTCCTATTTATTCAGGCCTATGCCCTCTTTCTGTGTCGGTGTGTCATTTGTGGTTTGTCTTACCTGTTGTCGGAGACCTTCTCTCTCTCATCTGCATTCTGTGTCCAGGATCCCCAGGCGAGGAGTAGTTAGTCCGCTGGATAGCGTGTCCGGCTTGGGAGCGCGTGACGGCACCCCCGTCCACCTGTTCCTTTAAATCAGCTTTCTGTTTGTTTTGGATGTTGTCATCCGGAGTTTACTAATAAACTTCACTCCTCTGTTTTGCTCAGCACTTGAGTCCTCCATTCTTTTCCCAGTTGCCAGCCTGACATGAAGAGGTCGAGAGCTGGGTCAAAAAGTGTCAACGGTGTATTTTAACCAAGATGCCGCAGCCGAAAATCCATCCCCCTATGAAGCCATTCTTAGCTTCAAGACCTTTAGAAGTGGTGGCGGTGGATTATACAGTGCTCGAGCCTGCCTCAGATGGATTCATATCAGGGAAAAAATTTTGAAAGCGAGGTGATAGCTGAGTTGTGTCGACTGTATGGAGTGAGGAAAACACGCGACTCCTTACCGCCCACAAGGCAATGCACAGTGTGAGCGATTTAATAGGACGCTTCATGAGTTATTAAGAACACTTCCTCCTGAAAAGAAAAACGATGGCCAGAACACCTCCCAGAGTTGATCTATGCATACAATGTAACTCCTCATGCAACAACTGGGTACTCACCCTATTTCTTGCTGTTTGGTGTAGAACCACGTCTACCCATTGATTCTCTTCTAGGCCAGGAACAAGCTGTAGATAGAGGACAGGATTGGTTAGTCATTCACCAAAGCCGACTCAGAGAAGCTCATGAAAGAGCCAGAGAATACGCAGAGCAGAAGGCTGCTGAAGCGGCTTGCTCCGTTAAATGACAAGGTTTACTGTCCTACCATTAGTGTTGATCAAACAGTGTATTTGCGTCACCGACCTGCAGGCAGAAACAAAATACAGGATGCGGGCTCCTTATATCGGTGGTAGAAGCACAGGGCACCACATTTACGGTTGAGCCTCTGGAGGGGGTCCATATAGGAGAGTCCACCGAGTTGACTTGCGCCTTGTGTGAATCCTGTTGTTGAGCCGGCGGCACCAGAGGCTAGTTTGAAGCTCCAGCAACTCAGTTTTCACCTGAGAAGGGTGGAGTTGAAAATGTTGACTCAGAGTGTGTGGTATTGGAAGAGGTCACCTGGCCTCTGGAAGAGATAAGAAATGTAGATGTCTCCAGGTCAGCAGAGGAACCGTTTGCTGTTGAATCTGATATTGTTCAAGATGGTGGGGAACAGCATGCATCTGAATCAGAAGAATCAATGGAACACGTCCATTCCCCTGTAATAAACAACCATTTGTCTAAAGGCCTGTTCCCACACCCAGAAGGACTAACCGAGCAAATGCTGGTATGCATTCTAACCTGTGTCATGAACCAAGATCAGCATGTTTCACTCAGTCCTGAAGTTTTTTCCCAGGTCCTGACAAGCCTTGGTACTGTGTTCTTCAGAGAAGCTGTGAAGGAAGTTAAGAATATGCAATAAGTCATTGAGGACAATGATTCCTTAGCAGGGGAGAATGTGGCCAGTTTGTAGAACTAAGCACTGTTTCTGTATTGTTTCAAAAATGTTTGTGGCTCCTTTAAGAGATCCCCTTTCTCTGCTCGCGAGACTTCCTTATGTGTGTGCGTGACCGTTTTAGCCATTTTGCCATAATTCGATGAAGCAGCCGACTGCCATGTTGTCGTGTGAGCATCGGGGAGATTTATTAGGGAATAATGCTGTCTTCCTGGGTAAATATTACTGTAAAACCTATTTGATATCTGTGGGAACCAGAGACCTGTTTGAGTGCATTTTTGATGTGTAATTCTCCGTAGATGAGATCGGATTGTGTGTGTGAGCCGCTGTGGCGTGATAGTGGAAATTTCGGTGTAAGTTCAGTATTTCATTGTTCTATTCATGTGTTTTCATCTGAAAATGTACAAATGCTATCAATACTGTTAAACTTGTGTATTAATGCACAAGTACATGAACACAATGTGTGTTTATGTGAAAATGGTTATTGAGAACAAAGTTAATATGACTTTATTAATGTGTTTCTTTTGTCTCTTCTTTGTACCATAGCACTACTGTATTCTTTACTGTCAGTGCCTTATTTTTTGTGTTTGTATAAGGATTCAGTATTTTGGTATAAGGAAAAAAGGGTTTCTTTAAGTTTTCTTTTGTACTTTGTCTATACGGCCTGATCAAGTGTGTAAGATAACTTTTTTTTTGGTTTTGCTCACTCCAGAGAAATATATTAGGGAGTGCGTGTACTGTTTTTTTTACCAGTGTTTATCTTCCATAAATCACTAAGATTTAATTTCGTTACACTAAAATTGGAGAAAGGCTGTGTTGATAAATTTTTTTTGTATTATTCTGTGAATTACACTGTAATTCTTATAGAGTAATTGGGATAATTTTCTTATTTTGCTCCTTTACTATTGTCTTAATGTATGTATAATTATTCTATCATTTGTGCTCAGGGTTGTTCCCACCGACCGCTGTAAACTCTTTAAAATAACAAAACAGCAGTCAGATAAAACCCCTTTTCAAACAAATTTATCTGTGCCGTGTGTGCTTCTCTTTCCTGTACACCCGGTTACAGTTAAATCTGAGAACATCGATTTGCTGCTAGCTTGCTATACTCCGCTACTTTCACTGTTCTGATCATCTCTACCACCATGAACAGTCCTTATCATCCCAAGTTTTAAATACACTCAGTCAGCCTCACACATCTGCAAAGGCCTTCTTGGTGCACTAGCATCAATCTAGCCCAAAAATGCAGTGGTGGCTCGGGGGTTTTAAAATAGGGGAGGCACACTAATTGGACTGGGGATCCCTGCCGATTAATATTAATATTTGCTTAACCACTTTAAAATGTTTTTTTGGCTGCTTTTAGTCAGAAAATGTAAAGAAAGGGACTCATACAGCAATAATAATATAATTTCACTTGCCTGGCTTATGACTTGAAGCAACTTCAATCCCTTCTTAAAAGTCTGTTTCATGCCATTGAATTAACCAGACTGCTGTAGCCTATATCCAGTTTAGGCGTGTTACTCTTTATTTTGAATCATATACACTGTTTGAATGACAGCTTTGTAAATCTGTTGGTGATCAAATATTCAATATAGCTACTCATCATAAGTAACTTACTTCGTACATTATTAGCTCAGCGGGAGACGTTCAAAATAATATACGTCTCTACAATGATTGGTTGATATACCAGAAGGGAGGCTAGCCTCCCTTGTGAGGTTTCTTTTCTCAACAGCACTGACAGTGAACGCTCGATGCTGATCGGCTATTTTTTTTTACCAACGGAGGCACGAGAGCTCAGCACTCCCCTGGCCTCCCCCTCCCCTTCTCTATCAGTTAGCAGGTGTAATTACAATCAGCAGATTCGCCACATTCGTGTTTCGCGATACAAAAGCGACTCTTTCCAACTTCAGTAGCATGTTATGATATTACAGCTGCGAAATTACGAACAAAAAATACACATTTTGAGACATGAACTGAAATTAATTGTGAATTTTACTAACACTAAATCGTCCTCCTCTCCCATTTTCACCTCAAAATTTTGGGGAGTCAATAACACCTTGCCTCCCCCGACAAGCCGCCAATGCAAATTTAACAAAATTATAAATGCAACACTTTTGTTTTTGCCCTCATTTTCATGAGCTGAACTCAAAAATCTACGACTTTTTCTATGTACACAAGAGGCCTATATCTCTCAAATGTTGTTCACAAATCTGTCTAAATCTATGTTAGTGAGCACTTCTCCTTTGCCGAGATAATCCATCCACCTCAGAGGTGTGGCATATCAAGATGCTGATTAGACAGAATGATTATAGCACAGGTGTGTCTTAGGCTAGCCACAATAAAAGGCCACTCTAAAATGTGCAGTTTTACTGTATTGGGGGGGTCCGAAAACCAGTCAGTATCTGGTGTAACCACCATTTGCCTCACGCAGTGCAACACATCTCCTTCGCATAGAGTTGTTCAGGTTGTTGATTGTGGCTTGTGTAATGTTAGTCCATTCCTCTTCAATGGCTGTGTGAAGTTACTGGATATTGGCAGGAACTGGAACATGCTGTCATATACGCTAATCCAGAGCATCCCATGCTCAATGGGTGACATGTCCGTTGAGTGTGCTGGCCATGCAAGAACTGGGATGTTTTTAGATCTTTGCAACATGGGGCCGTGCATTATTTTGCTGCAACATGAGGTGATGATCGTGGATGAATAGCACAACAATGGGCTTCAGGATCTTGTCACGGTATCTCTGTGCATTCAAAATGCCATCAATAAAATGCACCTGTGTTCCTTGTCCATAACATACGCCTACCCATACCACAACCCCACCGCCACCATGGGCCACTTGATCCACAACGTTGACATCAGCAAACCGCTCACTAGGGCTGTAGTCAAGTCCACCTTTGTCGAGTCCAAGACAAGTCCAAGTCCAAAGAGGTTCGAGTCCGAGTCAAGACCGAGTCCAAAGAGGTTCGAATCCGAGTCAAGACCGAGTCCAAAGAGGTTCGAGTCCAAGTCAAGTCCAAGTCCAAATGAGACGTTCAAAACAGAGAATGTAAAAAATAATCTTCAAAACCACATATTTAATTATTGATAATTTATGTGATACGAGAGATGGCATATCTTCTATTCTAATATAATAATTTTGCATTATTGTTTGTAATGATCTAAAAGTATGTGCAGCAACACTGTAGGATCAAATTAGGCTATTTTATTTATCCTCCTGAGATCCAGCTATGGAGTTTTTGCATCTGTAGTGGACATTCTATTTTAGTGTATTTCTCTGAGACCTTACATGTCACAGTTATAAGCCTGGATGTCCTGTACAGATCACATTCAGGGCTTTATAGATACTAAATGTTTTTTTAAACCCTCTCCTATGCCTTTAAAGATGGCAATATTTAATTTAGTGAAAAATTGTACATCCTTATGGAAATATGATTATATTCTTTAATGTCTTTTAAATCTGAGTCATTTTCAGATTGTTTGTCATAAAGCAACATCTCAGGAAAACGATATGGGTTTTCAAATTCAAATATGACTTCCTGTTATGAAACAGGACATAATTTCATACATGCTCAATGTAGAGGACACCAGGAATAAAAGCATGTTTATTATGCATTTTGGGAGACAACAATTGAATAGGGAAATAAATTATATATCAGTTTGCTTATGAAATATTATATATTATTATGAAAACCTGGCCATGACTCCCATTATGAAAATAATTTTTCAACATTCTCTCCCAACAGCAACACATTAATATGCAAATTAGATACAGTGAATAGATACACTGTAGATGCAACTTTTTCTTTATTAACCCTCTAGTTAAAGAAAAGTATATTCTAAGTGCACCACACATGACGTTGTCTTCATGATGTAAATGTGAAACAAATCACTAAATATATTAGCATAAAAGATGCATGAACTACAACTACATCTTGTACACACTTGTATTATGCATATTAGGCTATATGTCCTGAAATAATACAATAAGACAAATGCTCAAAAAAACTAAAGTAATTCAAATTCAAAATGACTTAAGGTATGACACCTAGAGTGCTATTATTAACTATAAAGGCTCTGTAAAACAATGAACAGCAGTTCTCAGCCTGTCACCCTGATGCAAACCTGAAATATCAGATATACAGTACATGTACAGTAAGTTCCCTTATCGAGCTGTCACGAGACATCACGGAGATTTCTCCGTTATGGGAACTTCTTCCCTTCAACCTTTCCTGAAGTCCTATTGGCTCACGCCAGTCAAATGACTGGCCAATTGTCGCAAAGCATGCAAATACGGCGAGCTCGAGACAGTATAAATGCGATGCTCGCGACAATTATATCAGAATCTTTTACTTCACCTTGAACTCGTGATGGCTTCAATCTGCAAGATCTGCGCGGGACCCATTGAACCGCTGGATCAGCATCCCCACTGCGTCGCCTGCCTGGGCCTGGCCCACGCCGAGGCGGCGCTGGGCGATCCGACTGTGGACATTGCGCGGACCTGCCGGTCCGCGTGCTCGCCCGCCCGCGATGTGGTTCGCGGCCTGTTCCCTCTCCTGGCGGCGGGGCGTCGTCTTGCCGTGCCGCCCGAACCCAGCGTCGCCGCGTCGCCCGATCTCTTTCTCCGAGGACTGTTTCCTTCCAACATCGAGGGATTCGTAGCTTTTGGCCACGAGGAGGGCGACGAGGCCATGTCCATCTCGGCCTCGGAGAAGGACGGTTGGGCTGGATCGGAGCCCGAGCAGCTAGGCAGCTCAGAGCCTTCAGGCCTCCAGGAGGAGCTCATGAGGGTTCTGTCGAAAGCTGTTCAGGAGTTGGAGCTCACCTGGAATCCTCCGGAGGAGCCTGTCAGGAGTAAGCTCGACTCGTGGTACTTCAGGTCCACACGCAAAGCTGACGCAAGGACATCGGTGCCTTTCTTCCCCGATGTTCATGAACAGCTCGTGAAGACGTGGTCTGCGCCCCAATCGGCGCGCGTCCACTCGAACACGCAGGCCATGTTCTCCCACGTGGATGGAGCGGAGGCCCACGGTTACGTCGCTCTCCCCGTCGAGAGACCGTTGCTGCACACCTGTGCCCTGCAGCAGCGAAGTCCCTAGGCCCGGACATCAGCCTGCCGTCGGCCGTGCAGAACCACCGCCCATCTCGCCAATAAGGCGTATGCCTCTGATGGCGAGGCGGCATCAGCGTTACGCCATGGCAGTGTTGCAGGTGTTCCAGGCCAAACTCCTGCAAACGGCGGAGGGCGGAGTCCTCACTCCTGAGGACGAAGGATCTGCGCTGCTGCGGACTTCGTTGATGGCGGCGAGCGGGGTAAGGCCATGGGCTTTATGGTCGTCCTTCAGAGGCACCTCTGGCTGAACTTAGCTGATCTAAAGGATGCCGATCGGAAGGTGCTCGCTCCTATATCTCCCTCCGGCCTCTTCGGTGATGCCGTGGAGACCATAACCGGCGATTTGCTGAGACTCAAAAGCGCGAAAGCGATGAGTCACGTGATGCCTAGACGCGCCCCCCAGCAACAGACTGCCAGATCCAGATCTTCGTCAGCGCATGGCTCTGCCCAGCGGAGAGATTTTCCCAGGCCTGCCCAGGCTGGGGCTACTGCTACTGCTCCTCGACAGGAGCCAGACGCGTCCGGAGGAAGGTGTGGGGCTCCGGCAGGAAGCGCCAAGGTCAGCGGAGAAGCCCGCGACGCGATTCTCGCCCGCCCGGCTGCTAAGCCGTCTTCCTGACGATCGGAGGGAGGGAGGAGGCCGAGCAGCCCGGCGTAGCGCCCAAAGTTCAGCTGCCCAAATGTGTGTGTGTTGAGTGTCCATTCAATAAAAATGCATACTTTCTCACAAAAAGAGCTTTCTCCTCCTCACTCAATAAATGCGGTTCCCCTTGCCCCGCCTCAGTGCAGTGCAGGTCCGCATCCAACACAGGTTATAGCCGCACCCAACGACCGAGCAGCTAAAGCCGCTGCGTCAGTTCATAAGCGCGTGGAAGGTTATTCCGGGAATCTCGCGTTGGCTACTCAACGTGATAGAGCGGGGGTATACTCTTCAATTCAGACGCAGACCACCCCGTTTCAATGGCGTGGTGCAGTCTCTAACATCGCCTCGAAATGCCCAGGCTCTGAGGCAAGAGATTGGCTGTCTGCTCGAGAAAGGAGCAGTAGGCGAGTCCCTCCACACGAGCTGGAGAGCGGGTTTTACAGCCGCTACTTCGTGGTACCCAAGAGGGATGGGGGGCTTCGCCCAATTTTGGATCTCAGACCCATCAACAGAGCGCTTTGCGAACGTCAGTTCAGGATGGTAACGCTGAAGCAGATCCTGGCGCAGATTCGCCCCGGGGACTGGTTTGCATCCGTGGATTTGAAGGACGCGTACTTTCACATTCAGATAGCGCCGCATCACAGACGGTTTCTGAGGTTTGCTTTCGAGAACACAGCGTACCAATACTCTGTTCTCCCGTTCGGGCTGGCTTTGGCCCCGCGCACATTTTCAAAGTGTGTGGATGCAGCACTTTCCCCCCTCAGAGCGGGCGGGATGCGCATCCTGAATTATCTGGACGATTGGCTGATTTTAGCTCAGTCCCGGGACACGCTACTCAGCCATATAGACTCGCTGCTTATTCACCTGGAGTCCCTAGGGCTATGTGTGAACAGGCGAAAGAGCATTCTCGCCCGAGTCAGTCCATTCTGTATTTGGGAGTTTGCATAGACTCCTAGAAATGAGAGCCCGCCTCTCGCGAGGCGTGGCGGCCATTTTGTCTTACCTCACGCCATTTCAGAGAAGGCAGCTCTGTTCATTTGAAAGAATTTCAGAGACTACTGGGACTCATGGCGTCAGCGTCGGCAGTGTGTCATCTGGGCTTATTACACATGCGACCACTGCAGCTGTGGCTGGCTTCGAGTCCCTGGGACGGCATGGACATCGGGACGTTTGAGTATCGCGGTCACCAGCGGCTGCATCGAAGCTCTGGCTCCGTGGCGCAACCCAATTTCTTCAGCCGGGAGTCCCCTGGGGTTGGTAACCTCACGCGTGGTGGTCACAACGGACGACGACGCCGGCTGGGGAGCGGTGTGCGGGATGCCAGCTTCGGGGCAGTGGTCAGAGCCACAGATCCGATGGCATATAAACCGATTGGAACTGGAAGCAGTCTTTTTAGCTCTGAAGGAATTTCAAGCACAACTGGAACGGCAGCATGTACTGATTCGCACCGACAACACGTCTGTGGTCGCGTCGTACATAAATCGCCAGGGCGGCGTCCGTTCAAGGCGTTGTGCAAGCAGGCAGCGATGTTATTGCTATGGGCGGATTCTCGCCTTCTATCCATCAGAGCAACGCACATCCCCGGTCTTTTGAATCACGGGCAGACATGCTTTCAAGGAGGAGAATTCCTCAAGGGAATGGAGGTTACACCCCGAGTCAGTTCGGATGATTTGGAACCTCTACGGGGAAGCAGAGGTGGATTTATTCGCTACGAGCGAGAATGCACACTGCCCGTCGTTCTTCTCTCTGTCCCACTCCCCGTTGGAAGGGGACGCGCTCACAGCGCTGGCCGACAAGCCAGGCTTTATGCGTTTCCTCCGATCAAGATATTGCCTCTGGTGTTATGCAAGATCAGGGAGGAGCGAGCGTCCGTCATACTCATAGCTCCGAACTGGCCGAACCAGCCTTGGTTTCCGGACTTGACAGAGCTGCTGATAGCCCCCCCCTGGCCGATTCCGGTCAGGAAGGACATGTTATCTCAGGTGGACGGCTCGGTGTGGCACCCGAACCCAGAACTATGGAACCTTCATGTGTGGTTGCTTCAGGGTTGTCAGGGGAGCTAGACGCATTGCAGGCTCGTGTGGTCGGCACACTCACGGAAGCGCGAGCACCCTCTACAAGACGATTATATGCCTTAAAATGGGAGTGTTTGTGAAATGGTGCCATCAGGCTCACATCGACCGGTTGGTTGCACCGTGTTGGATGTTCTGAGTTTCCTGCAGTACAGGCTGGATAGTGGATCGTTACCCTCGGACGCTAAAGTCTATGTGGCGGCCATTGCTTCGTTCCGTTCACCGCAGGGTGGCCAGTCGATCGGCAGAGACCCCATGGTGGTGAGTTTTCTTAAGGGAGGCGAGAAGGCTACACCCTCCGAGGCCACCTTCGGTTCCGCCTTGGGACCTAGAGGTGGTGTTAAGAGCTCTCTCAGCCACCTTTTGAGCCGTTATCATCAGTGGGTTTGAAGGAGTTGTCTCTCAAAACTGCACTCCTTCTTGCACTCGCGTCAGCCAAGCGCATAGGAGATTTGCACGCCTTTTCTGTGGATAGTGACTGTATTCGCTTTGGACCCGGTGACTGTAGCGTCACTCTCCGGCCAAGAATGGGGTATGTACCTAAATCACTTTCTACACCCTTCAAGATACAGACTGTTTCTCTGTCTGCCTTGTCTTCCGAGTCAGCAGCCTCGCGTGAAGCAGATGCTCAGACTTCGGTGTGCCCTGTCAGGGCTTTGAGGATTTACATCGACCGTTCGGCCGGCTTTCGTCAATCTAACCAGCTATTTGTATGCTATGGTGGTTGTGCGAGAGGCCGTGTGTCTAAACAGAGGCTCTCCCACTGGATCGTGGGCGCTATTACGGCTGCGTATCACGAACCAAGGTTTGGAATGTCCTTTACACATTAGGGGCATTCAACGAGGGCCATGGCTTCCTCGTGGGCTTGGTCGAGAGGTATGTCTATTCAAGATATATGTGTTGCAGCCGGCTGGTCTTCTGAGAATACTTTCGCCAGGTTTTACAGGCTGGACGTTCAGTCTTTTGCCTCCCAGGTACTGTCGGTAAGTGGCTGATGCATGTTTACTACATTGTTTGCTCTGCATACCCTTACTAATACGGTTGTTCTGCCCTGTGCTCAGTGCAGATTCCTGTATTGTGTTGTTTTATCTAGCGATACTTTTATCATGCTAGGTTGGGGTCATGCTATACAGTCTGTGCAGTTCCTTATGCTCGTTGTGCAAGTTGCCCTGTTTCAGCGCAACGTTATTTCTATCCAGATATGCAAATTTGTGTACCTTTGGGTTAGATGCTCATTGGCTTACAGCCACCTATCAGCGGTGAGCTCGCCTACAGCGTCACTATTGTGGGAAGTGTCTACGTGCGTATTCTATCTGCTGTGTTTTGGGGTAGGGCTTCGTAGCCTCTCTCACGGCGGATTTAATATCGTTCCCATAACGGAGAAATCTCCGTGATGTCTCGTGACAGCTCGATAAGGGAACGCTCCGGTTACTGTCGTAACCTCGGTTCCCTGAGAGCGGAACGAGACATCACGGTACGCGCCGTGTTCGCTACTCCTCAGCTTACGGTGTTCAGTATCCGATTCTGATATAATTGTCGCGAGCATCGCATTTATACTGTCTCGAGCTCGCCGTATTTGCATGCTTTGCGACAATTGGCCAGTCATTTGACTGGCGTGAGCCAATAGGACTTCAGGAAAGGTTGAAGGGAAGAAGTTCCCATAACGGAGAAATCTCCGTGATGTCTCGTTCCCGCTCTCAGGGAACCGAGGTTACGACAGTAACCGGAGCGTTTCTTCATGGGTTTTGTATTCAATTACGCTGCTTTTCCATAGTTTTTTCTATGTAAACATGGACGCGTTTGACGGTTGCGCTCGCGTCTCTTGCAGCATCTCGTGCATGAAACGGCATTCTAAAAACGCGGCACTCTAGTTATTAAAAGATGTTTAACTCACACCTTCTTGTATTTTTCCTATTTCACTGCCCGCGTCAACACAAAAACACACTCTGTGTGAATGGCACCTAGAGAGCATCACACGTGAGCGATTAATCATGTGCATCGACATGCGGTTGGATTGTTCTTTTCTCTTTACTGTTATTATCAAAGTGTATCAAAGTATTATCTAGAGTTTGGTAATATTTCTATTCAAAATCGCAATTGACCTGAAATGAAAGTGAAAGCAAAATGCGCACGGGCATTAATAAGGTATTTAAAAGTGAAGGAAAGTAAGAGGGAAAACTCCAACGAACTTTGTAAAACCAAACTGAATTATGCAACTTGCCGACAGCGTGTCTGTGGCCAAAATAAAAATTATTTATGCCTCCACGCAGCGCGCACACTCAGAGCCAAGCGCACACTCATATGACGCAGCTGTGCATTTAACAGGCGACCAATGACAATGCCCCTTCTAGATGGAGTTAAACCAATTACATTACCCATTTGCGGAACAAGCGAGCCAGATTAATGGTTTTGTTTTGAAAGAGAAAAAAAGCATATATTGCTGGACTTGGTCGAGACCAACTAGAGCATTTGGCGAGTCCAATGACCAAGTCCGAGACAAGTCCGAGTCCAAATACCAACAAGTCCAAGACAAGTCCGAGACGATAGAAAAACGTCTCGAGTCCGGACTCGAGTCCGGTCTACAGCCCTACCGCTCACCCACACAACGCCATACATGCTGTCTACCATCTGCTCACCCAGACGACGACATTTGGAGATGGCTTGTTAGAGAAATGAACATTCAATTCACGGGCAACAGCTCTAGTGGACATTCCTGCAGTCAGCATGCCAGTTGCACGCTCCCTTAAAACTCGTGACATCTGTGGCATTGTGCTGTGTGATAAAACTGCACTTTTTAGAGTGGCCTTTTATTGTGGCCAGCCTAAGGCATAACTGTGCAGTAATCCTGCTGTCTAATCAGCATCTTGATATGCCACACCTGTGAGGTGGATGGATTATCTCGACAAACGAGATGCGCTCACTAACACAGATTTAGACAGATTTGTGAACAATATTTGAGAGATATAGGCCTTTTGTGTATATAGAAAAAGTCTTAGATGTTTGAGTTCAGCTCATGAAAATGGGGGCAAAAACAAAAGTTTTGCATTTATAATTTTGTTCAGTGTATGTAGCTGCCTTGTCATGTTCTTTAATTATCATGTTAAAGTTAATGTGTTAGCATGGATTATCGATTAAAAGTTAGGAGTCTTTTTATTTTTGAAAGGAGTCTCTTATTATCAATTATTTATTTATATAATCAAAAACATGTAATAATTGTAAATATTATTACAAATTAAAATGACTGTTTTCTTATTTTTTAAAAATGAAGAAATTTGATTTTTTCCTGTCATGGGAAAGCTGAATTTTCAGCAGTCATTACTCCCGACAGTGCTCATGATCCTTCAGAAATTGTTCAAATAATCTGATTTTGTGCTTAAGAAACATTAATTAATATTATAAAATCAGTCAGGCAGCTTAACATTTCTATGAAAAATGCAATATTTGTTTCAGTATTCTTTGATGATGCATCTTCTGTAAAGCATCAAAAGCATCTTCTGTAAAATAAAAGTGTAAATTTGCTGTCCCCTCAAAATAACTCAACACACTGCCATTCATGTCTAAACCGCTGGCCACAAAAGTGAGTACACCCCTAAGTAAAAATTCGAGGGACTATGTAAAAAAATTATAAAGCCAACTCTGAAAAAAGGCTATGTGGGTAAAACTACAATGAGAAAGAAACAATGCAGAACATTACTCCAATGTAATGCATGTTAATTAGATATGACATCATCCTAAACCACTTGTTTAAGCAACAAATGTGTCATCCCTTTGTCTAATCTACGCTATTAAAAATAAGCAATCAATGCTAAATGCTTTTACTTTCCACAAGCTGTTTAAAAGTTTGTTAGAATAACAGTATATCAAGAACATTTCGTATTAACTGCAACTACCGATTTTCCCTTTCGGGTAAAATGAAAAGGGAAAAGACCTCAAAGGAACCATTTTAAGTAGCCTACTATCATTGACCCTTGTACCTGAAGTGTAAGAGGCTTTACAATGACAATGGTGCATAGTGAGGGAAGAAATCATTTTTCTATGCTAACTGAATGTTTACATGTCACCTATGAATAGAATCCATGGTGTGACAGTACCTCAATGGTTAATCATCTGGAAGACATGGATAACTTAAACACAGACCTGTCAACTCCAGCCACTGCATGAAAGAGCTTTAATGGTTCCTGGGGTGCGGACATTTCTTTAGACACACCATTCATGGCTTCTGTGAAATGACTGCTGCTTCTGAAGATGCTCTGTTTAGGAAGAAACCATAGAATATGTATAGAGACAAATTTATTGAATGCAATTAGTGTGAGAAATCAAGAACTATTACCAGTGAAACTGGTACTTCTAAGTAATGATTCTGCAATTAACTTCTGTATATTGAACTATAATTAATTAATCATGAGAACCTTGAACTTTGAGAACCTCAGAACACCTTGACATATTGTTTTATCCAGTCTGCCGCAATATTCATTTTTGGGTGAACTCTTCTTTTAAGTGCAAAACAGGAATCAAATAATGGTGTATCATGTGGGTTCCACAATAATTTCATGGAAGGTTCTGCCTCATTGTGATGAAGATTATTACAAGCCCGTTCTCAAGAGGCCATAATGACATTTAGATTCTAAACGATAAATATTTCACCATAGACCTCCAAAGATTTTAGCACCGTCTTAATCCTCATTGAATTGCTGTTTGGTAATACAGCCATATATAGAGATGTATAGAGATAAAAAAAAGTCATTTCCAGCACTGCAGGACATCAAAGATACACAATTTGCATCATATATCTGGGAAGCTCTTTGCAGACTATTGCAAATCAATGTTATTTTCACTTCAAGCTAGAAATGCTATTCATTGGACAAAGAATAAATCAAGATATTGGATGCTATTGGAGATCAAACAGACTAGCTTATGGATCCTGTTGGATTCTCAGTGCTGAGACAGAAGTATGTATTATCTTCAGTGAGTGAGAGGAACACACTTTCTGGATCCTGCTTTTATTTCTGACTTCAACTGAGACCAACATGATCATGTGGACGCTTGAACACAAGGCACATCTATATATTTCATTAAATATACACTACCTTTCAAAAGTTTGAGGTCAGTAAAATACATTTAATTAATAGTTTTATAATAATTTTTTTTTTTTTTTTACAATACATCAACATACTAGAATAAGCGATCTGAAGGATCATGTGACACTGAAGACTGGGTAATGGCTATTGAAAAGCACAAGCAAATTATATTTTAAAACAATAAAATGGAAAGGTTACCTAAATTTTAATAATATTTCACAATATTACTGTATTCTGTTACAGTAAATACAATCTTTAGGGAGTTTATATACAATTATTACATCAAATATTTGTGTAATCGATGGATATGAGGCATATCATACATGCATTACTCCTTTGAAAAGACTGAATTAGTCAGTCAGGAGCAAAGCCAACTAATAAAATTGAGTTTCACTCTTGTGTGCTTTTACGTTTTACTGTAGACACTGAAAACTTCCCTTCACTTATACAGCATTTTCTCTACAAGCCTGATCTTTAAACCACTGTTGAGATCACACATAAAGTAAGGCATTTTATCATTGCCTGCCCCCTCCTGCAAACCTTTTATTGGCTGATTTGCCAGCTTTTCTTAGACTTGGCCCTTACATGTGTTCTCCTGACCTTTTACATGCTGAGCAATTGGTTGCAATACCTCCCAGGGAACTATGTGGATTCTTTATATGCTGTGCCTTGGCAGACTAAACATGATATTGAACTATAAAGGAACAGTTCACACAGAAATAAAAATAGTCAAGAACTCACACTCATGTTGATCCAAACCTGTATGACTTAACTTCTGTGGAACACCAAAGCAGGAGCAATGAACAATGTGCATGATGCTCATGATCTCATACAATGAAAGTGGATGGGGCCCACTGTTTGTCAAGCTCCATAAAAAGCACAAGAAAAGCAGCATCACATTTATTGTACTGTATATTCCAAGGCTTCAGAGCCTGAGAGTTTCAAGTTAGAAACAGGCTGAATTGTAAACAAATTATTCACTGAAACCATAAAATACAAATGGTTTAAAAATTATAATATTCAGTAATAGTATCAGTTTGACTACTGACAGTATTGGATGAGAACAAAATTAAATTCAGCTGGATAATGACAATCACATTGTTTAAATAAATCAGCAAGACTACAGTGAGCAAAAAAGGATAAAACACTTCTAACTCTTTACATTTAAGGTAATTTAACAATAATAATATATGACAATGAGGGAAATATTCACTGTTGGTATATAGCCTATTTATGTATCAAATGGATCCCTGGGTATTAAGACTTGTATGGCTTAACATAACATAAGTGATGTATCTTACTGAAATACGTAGAAGCAAACCCATGAATGTTTATGTTATTTAAAAAAAATTACATTGTTTTTTACATATTTTGGACTATGGGGGAGCCATTATTCTGATTACGTAAAATGGTTGCACTCGGTGAGGTACTAGCGCTACCTGTTGCTATTTTTACCACAACGTAACTCCGAATAGACTACTTGTAAAATAAAATGCTGATATGATGACCCCAACTACCGAAAGAGCTTACAGGTGGCGATGGATATAATATAGGCTTAAACCAAATGCTGTATCATGGATTTTTTTCCCTACAAGGAGTCTAAACGCCCCCGATATCGAGGGAAATCCATGCTGAGAAACTCCTTCAGTGGCCACTGCATTTTCAGCCTATCAAATGTCATCTAACATTTCTTGTCTCAGCCGTTTGTAAGCTCTTTTTGTAGCTGTAGTCTACTAAAAGACTTGAAGGCATCAGGGTTAAAGTGGAGAGAAAAAACAAGAAGCGCGTCTTTAGTAAGTTTTATTTGTCCACAGGAATCTTCCCATTCCTTTCTTCTATTCTTATCGCTCAGAAAGTCTTACATTGCTTCTCTTGTTGCCCTTCAACTGAAAATTACAACCAAAAGCCACACAATATGGTATTGCAGCAGTATTTTATTTTCTGAGTTGTGTATTCTGAGTTGTGTTTCCGTAAATAGTCAAAGATAAGTGCCAGTAGCTCACTGAGTGCAACCACTTGACGTCATCGATGCAGAATGCACTGTGCACATAAAATAATGGCATCCCCCGTAGCCCTTTTTTAAATAACATACATCTTTCATGGGTTTTCTACTACATTTCAGTAAGATTCAGTAACATTAATTACATTATATTAAGCTATACGTGTCTTTATACCCAGGGATCCCTTTAACAATGTAGAGACTATGCTGCAATTTATAAACTATGAATAAACTACAAACTAAGAGTTGAAAATTATTTATAAGTACTTTATTACTGTATACATATGTGTTTATAAATGTCTACCTTCTGTAGAGCTGCTTTTAGCTGAATTGAACTGGTTAATTTTACACTGTTATTGAACTAAACTGAATAAACACTGAATTGACTTGAATAATGAACAATGAAGAACTGGTAACAATTTTATTTAGGGACCAATTCTCACTATTAACTAGTTGCTTATAAACATGCCTATTATTAATATATTGGCTGTGTATTAGTACTTTTAAAGCACATATTCTGCATGACCATATTCTACATACGTAATCCTACCCAATACCTAAATTTACCAACTACCTTTCTAACTATTAAAAGGCAGCAAATTAGGAGTTTATTGATACAAAAGTCATACTTAATGGTTTGTTAATATTGAGAACTGGACCTTAAAATAAAGTGTGACCAAATAACTTTTTTCTTTGTTCAAATGATTGTTCTATGCATAATTGAAGAACTTTATGATATTAATACTGTGATTTTCGTTTATCACTGTGGGCTGCTTTAAAACAGTCTGCATTGTATAAAGCACAGCACTATGTATATAAATATGACTTGACTAATGAAAAAGAGTAGCTTGGCATTCTGTTATTAATATCTCTTTTGTGTGAAAATTATGCCAGAATTTTCATTTCTTGGCAAATTGTTTATTTAACCTTGCTGAGTGATGATAAATCATAGCCACTGTAACATTTATTTAAAGCTATTATTTCAGCTTTGGGGAATCATTTATTAAAGATTCAATATCGATTTGATTGAAGTGATATTAATCTTTAACGTGTGATTTATACATTATTAACGACTCGTCTAGCGACCATTAACATCAGTATATCTTTAACAATATTGTTTATCTTTGTGGCCAATTATAAAACAAACAAAATAGTATTTTATCAAATTTTGAGCTAGGTAATGCAATCTTTGGCAAATAGTTTAAAACTTGAAAATCACACATCACAAGAAACTATTTTTTTAAAAATAAAACAGAGGTTTATTTGCTAACTGTTATTCTACAATACATGATAGACTAAACGTAATAAAACACATTATACACACACACCCATATATACGCCCACAAATACGCACACACATACAGGTTAGTTTGAAGAAAGTTTAGGCTAGCACACTTTGGCTATCTCGTAACTTTAACTGAGGCAGATTACAAGCAGAAAACTACCTTCACTGCATGCAGATCAATCCATCAGATTCCAGCAACAATAGAGATTTGTTTGGTTTACTTGCTTTCAGATGAGTTTGACAGCTGATCTGGAGTTTCCGCGTTTTTCCTGAAAACCTCCAGCTGCTGACGTCGTTGCGTGATGTCACTTGGGAAATCCTCTTGTGATTGGCGGTTACCTGGTTCCTTTGTGACGTTTTGACGCTCTTAGGAAGTTTGGTTAGAGTTCTTACGGCTTCAGGTGTTAGAGTTCTTCAGTGAGAACTTTGACGAAGTCTTTGAGTTCTTTAGACGGTCAACCTGATGGTAAGACGGTGATTGAGTGTGATCAAATGACGAAGCCGAAGTTTCCAGAAAGTCAGCGAGCAGCGTGCCAGGAAGCTATGAACAAAGCTTTTGAGTCCATTTTAAACAGACTGATTTCAGTATGCCCACTAGAGGCTTCTCCCAATCAGATTGTCCTTGTAGGGTGGAGCCCCGCCCAACACGGCTGTTTCCGTAAAGAAAATACATCTAATAACTTATAAAAGTATTCATCATTCATACGATGCTGAGAATCGACATATAGTTCACACCAAATTGTTGCATTTATCATGACTATTCAAACAAAATCAAACTCAACATATTTTGCACACGTAAATAGCTTTTCCTGCCAAAAGACAAAAAGGGTTCAGATTAAAAATTAGAAATAACACATCATGTTTATAGGAGGCATAAAATGCAACGTTAATATATATTGTCTCTTGAGTGTATTGCTTTAATAGCAGCAAATAACAAATATATTTTTAGAGGTCCTCTATGCTAGTTTGAGTTTCTTTGTGTTCTGTCAAAAAAGAGGAATAACTGCATTTCTCTTGGAGTGCATGGAGAACGAAAGGGGCTTTACGGGGATCATGCTGTCACCTTTTGATGTGTATCTGTGGAGGTTCAACCTCGAAGTCTCACAATAATACAGTCCATCATTTTTTAATTATGCGTTAAATGGTCATCCTGGACCATGTCCAGATAAAGAGTCCTATGTCCTATTTCTGGTTGACTTATGTTTAAGTGACAAGAAACCACTGTGAAGTCCTGTTCTGGAATACATCCAGAGGTTTCCCTTAATCTCTCCTGGTTTTTAGAGGTCTCCTGAGATAAGGAGACTTAGGGCAGGAAATCGGCCAGCCAGTTAAATGCAGATCGCTCATGTATTAACCTTTTACGACTTGCAGATGCCCAAGAAAACAATCTCATCGTGTTCCTTTGATGTGTGAGAGTCCATGGTAATTTGGGCCTGTCCACTCAAGTTCTACACCACTAATACCTTGTCCAAATTGTCTATTCTAAAGAAACATATTTATCAGTAATATACACTATTAGACAACAAATTGCAACATGAGAGGTGACAGGTGAAAATGAGTCTGTTTGTACCTTCCTCACTGCAGTAATGCAAAAATAGAATTCCTTATGGGAAAGTGTCTTCAAGGTGTTCAAAGGAAGGGTTATTATAGAGGATGACAATAATAATAAAAAAGAGGAAAAACATATCTCTGTTTAGCAGGGCAGCAGTGAAATCAATTTCCCTCAGCGAGTAATCCTTTTTCTCCTCTGTCTTATTATCAGAGACAAATTCTCCGAGAATGAAACGAATATGGAGTCAGCAAAATGTATTGCTTACTTCATATGGTCAAATCTAAATATATTCATATCTATTCACTCTTTCTGAGCCCCCCTGGCATGAAAACACCTCTGCAAGTGTGTGTGTGTGTGTGTGTGTGTGTGTGTGTGTGTGTGTGTGTGTGTGCATGTTTATGTGGTTTATGAGGACACACATTTGTATAATAACATGGGTATGACATAGGTATTACAAGGAGAAGGTGATTTATAAGGACATTTTCAGTGTCCCCATAATTCAAAATGCTTATAAATCATACGGAGTAAGTTTTGGGGGGGGGAAGTAGAAATGCACCGTCTCCTGTGAGGACTAAGTTTAGGTGTAGGGTAGGTGTAGGGCAATAGCACATACAGCTTGTACAGTATAAAAACCATTACGCCTATGGAAAGTCCCCGTAAACCATAAAAAACAACGTGTGTGTGTGTGTGTGTGTGTGTGTGTGTGTGTGTGTGTGTGTGTGTGTGTGTGTGTGTGTGTGTGTGTGTGTGTGTGTGTGTTCTATATTCCTATTAGTGAAGTCACTGAGAGTTTAGGACTCAATATTATTGAGTTATACAGAGAGAATGGATCATAAATATAGATGTGGACGCAGTTTGTGCCTTTTGAATAAAGAGAACACACTGAGGTGAGAGGAACGTGATGCATCTTCTCAGTTTGAGATGTAATGAAGATGCCAGTCGCCTCCTCTGTCCCCATGTGCCCGTAAGCAACCACGTGTCCTCGCTCACTCACCCCTTCTGCTCCATGCTGTTGGTGAATGAAAACACATTGTGAATTAATTTTTAAACAAGAGAGAGAAAGATTGAGCTGTGATCTTATTTCTTCAGACTGCACGCTGGCACAGAGGAAACAACTGTGGGGAATGTGTGCCACCAATTTCCTGAGGGCGACTAGTGGAGGTCTGGCACAGAGGTTCAGTCTGAACAGTGTCGGACAATTTAGTGTAATATGAAGGTGCATTGGATGATGGGCAATCTCGGATGTAATCATAAAGAAAAACAAACCACAATATTCCTAAATGGAGGTGATGAACGAATGAGAGGGTAAAGAGCGAGCAGCTTAAGGTATTACAAAACATAGCAATCTCCTTAAAGACTAAAATGTACCTTCGCTAGCGGTTATGCAATTACCGGGCAGGGTAATGTAATTGCTAGGCCTGACTAGGATGGGCGATGGGAAGAAAGAATGACAACAGTAATGATTTCTCAGCACTAGAAAATCACAACCTATCAGAACATCCTGGCCTGCTAAACATGTCTCAAAACTCTACAGAATAACTCAAGGCAGACCACATACTGAGCTCATGGCCCCTAACCCTGTCACAGATCCCTTTTCCTACATGAAATGGCTCAAGGGAGGAAAACATAAATAAATTGGTATTAGTCGGCTCATGCTATGGTACAGAGGGGACAGAGAGGCACTATATGTATCGATTACCCTATAGGGGCCAAAACGGTCAGATTACTTTGGCCACGCAGACTGACACTTCAGAGGCCCCAGCCAGTTCCAGGCCCATAACGCCCTGATCTGGTCCACATTGCAGCCCTGATAGTGAGATTCAAGATTCAAAAATTCAAATAATTTTTTATTAAATCTATATATATTTTTTTAATACCTGAACAATCTATGGAAGTCCGTTTCTGCCACTGAATAAAATAATATTATTGTGAGTTATCTCAGTTAACTCAATTTATATCTCACAATTATGACTTTATAACACGCAAAGTCAGAATTGTGAGCTATAAACTCACTTTTGCAAGTTACAAAGTCCAGTTCTGCAAAGGGGGCTGATATATTCTTAGAATTGCTAGTTTATATATCAAAGTTCTGACTTAACAAATTACCTTTGCTATGACTTAAATTGCATGTCACATAGTCAGAATTGTTATATAAAATAGATATATAAAATCACAATTCTGAAAAAGTCACATGTGAGATGTAAACTAGCAATTGCAATCAAAAAGTCGTAATTACCTTTCTTTTTTTTTTTGTGGCAGAAATGGGCATCCATAAGAATCAGATACATAATGTTACAAAAAATATGCCAAAATACAATGGAAAATTTTCAATTAAATTTAATTAATTTAATAGTTGTAAAACAGAAAAAGGTACAATTATTTACTTGAATAGTTCTTTATACATATTTCATCATGTTTCAAGATGAATTTAGTTAAAGTTGGTCTGTTAAATTTTTCATTTTGCATATTATTATCTAACGGAAAAAAAATCTGAACTAAAAGAAATTACACAATGAATTGAAATATCTGTAATCAATATGACATAAAAAAATGAATGGCATTATTTAAATAATAGTTTAATTTTGTGTTCTTGAATTCATGTTCTTGAAAAAAATCTTATTTACTTGTCTCTGCATTTACTTGATCAAAAAACTGTAAAAATTGTAATGTTGCGATCAACATTATTTTATTTTAAGATGTGCCCTGATGTGATCACAAAGCTGAATTGTCAGCAATCATTACTCCAGTCTTCAGTGTCACATGATCCTGAAATAGCATTTATTGAAAATAGAAAACCTTAGACTAAAAAAGTACCACTGAATATGATACCGTATTTTTCTGCAACATGAATTCATTTAATTATCTATAGTAGGATTGCTGAGCAGAGCTGAGAACCACTATCTAATCTTCAATAGGTACTTCTGTTTGAAAGAAACCATGGATACGAATGACTTGACCCTATAGAGCAGTGACATCAAATCATCTAATATACTGAAATATACAAGGTTGATGACAATCGTAGCCAGCCACAGTCAAAAGATTGTGTGCATTTAGCTGATGTGATGGTGCAATCAAAGACAGCTCAGGAAACATCAACCTCTTGTTTATCACATGTCCTTTGAGCATACATGGAAGTAATGCATGTACCCAAAGAACATAAGAAATGCGCAAAATGATCTGGGAGAATTGAAAGGGAATTGAGTAACAATGAATTGCTGGGCGTTGTAAATTTAATCAGGGCAGAGTAGAAACCTGTCTCCTAGCAACATGCAGCTCCCCACGTGTAGCTCTCCTCAGCATCCGTGAGTCCAAACTCGCAAGGGCTTAATTAAAAAAGGACAAATCAGTCTTAGGTTTACTGTAATTGTAAAACTAAGAGATATACCATTTGACCTTTCATTTTGATCCTGGCAATTGTTTCTAGTGCAACACAGAATTAAACAAGGCATTGTCTATTTTTTTTCCAATACTCTGCTGACCTCATGAACCATCAAGTCCTGAAGGGAGAAGATGATCTGGGACAATTGCTGCTAGTATGATTATTTCAAACAACCCTGCACTGTAAAAAAAATATTTACAATAGACTACTGTATTTTGAATTGTACATCTTGCTGTATTTTGCAATGAATTGTGGGAACATGCTAAATAATTGCTGTAAATTTTACAGTAGTATCTACCATAATATACTGTGCATGTTCTCTTTCATAGGTAACTCAACACTGCGTAGCTTGAACGCTTTGGGAACGCCTCCGCGTGACCGAGTCTTGAACCCATATAGAATCACGCCAATTGGCGCGACGCCGTCTCTGACGCAATGACGTCGTCAGCTCATACTGGCGAACGCGCCATCCACTCCTCAGATTTCTCTGCCTTCACGAAGCGGTCACATTACCCTTCGTTGTTGCGATTTCTGACCCAACTTACCTTTTGCGATCACATCTGCACTTCGGCGACTGCCTCAGTGGAACTTCGTTCTCCTCGCGGTGAAGTGCCATGGAATATCGCCGTTGTCAACCGCCGTGCGCGCGATTCATCGCTCGCTATCACTGGGTGAGAGATGCCATTTCGCTGGCTTACGAGGTGCGGAACCTTCCTTCACCTCTTAGTCTTCATGCGCATTCTACTAGGAGCGTAGCCTCCTCTCAAGCTCTTTTTAGAGGGGTACCCCTGGAGGATATTTGTGTTGCGGCAGGATGGTCCTCTCCGCACACCTTTGTCAGGTTTTACAACCTTGACGTTGATACGGCTCCAGGTTCTCAGGTCCTGTCTGTTTGAACCGACCGTATGTTGTTGGTTCATTTTTGGGCCAGATAGGCAGCTTTTCAGCTTGGCGTGTTTGGTATATCGTTCCCAAAGCGTTCAAGCTACGCAGTGTTGAGTTACCTATGAAAGAGAACGTCTCGGGTTACTCGCGTAACCCTTGTTCTCTGAATAGGGAACGAGACACTGCGATCGCTGCCAAGCTTCTCACGCTGCCGACAGGGTTCTTTTCGGCAGAGAAATCTGAGGAGTGGATGGCGCGTTCGCCAGTATGACCTGACGACGTCATTGCGTCAGAGACGGCGTTGCGCCATCAGCCAATGAATTGGCGTGATTCTATATGGGTTCAAGACTCGGTCACGCGGAGGCGTTCCCAAAGCGTTCAAGCTACGCAGTGTCTCGTTCCCTATTCAGAGAACAAGGGTTACGCGAGTAACCCGAGATGTTTTTAAAGTAAGAATGTTTTTGCATTTTCATATAGATTCTGGGAACATGATTATGCAGTAAATGCTACAGGATATCATGTATACAAATCTTTTTTTTTAAGTGTTGAAATCCTTCAGAGGCGCTCTTTTTTCCTATTCCTATTTCGCACTCAACTCCTGCAAGCAGCATGCTATGATGAAGTTGGCAACACTGCGATTACCAGAGAAGAGGACCTAAAAAGAGTGAGAGTGAGGCGAGGTGAGTGTATCTACTAATTCATGATTCAGTTAAAACATGAAATCCTGGGATATCCAATAATTATTTTACCATTCATTAAGATATTCCATTGTGCAACTTATTTTTAATTTTGTGACGTTTCAAAAGGGTTAAATATCTGTTCAAATGTAGCGTTATGCTATTTGCTTTTTTAAGTCCAAGGTTAGGATTAACTTTAGCTGGGTAACTTTTTTTGTTAAATATAAAAACTAATAACATGGTGGCTGAGAGAGCTCAACGCGCTGCAACTTCAGAAAACACATGCAAATAGAAAAAGCACCAGCAAATCAAGAAAACATCTTTATTAGTTTGACAGCAGGTGCTGCAAATGCTCACAACACAAATAAATAAAGATTTTTATTTGCAGTGCGTTTCTTTATTTGGTTGTGTTGTTAGCATTTGCAGCGCGTGTGTTGTCAAATTGATAAAGTTTTTTTCTTAATTTGCAGGTGTTTTTTTTCTATTTGCAACGCATTGAGCTCTCTCGGCCACCGTGACCAGGTGAACCATAAATTAAGTTATTATTGAACAATGCAATTGGTAGGCCTACCTCTGTCCATCTCTCTCCATTCCAGATGGATTTGGTATAGATACCAATCCATCTGGATTTGTATAATATATATATATATATATATATATATATAGTATATATATATTAGAGCTGTCCATTTTCAATCATTTCCATAATCGATCGTTGTTTAACAATCAATTAATCGATTCATCTTTAACCTTAACTACTGCAAAATGCATACTGCAGTGGCATATAGTCACCGGCATGACAGTCTAAATAAAAGGCTAGTGGCAGGATGGTAAAATGAATGGATGTGATTACAATCATTTGATTAAAGGAAGAGAGCGCGCCGTAGTTACGCACGGGATCATTATACTTTATGTGCTGTTTCATATCCTGCCACGGAGACCGCTGAATGCGCCTTTTTAAATGGTTTCATGTTGATGGTTTTTTTTTTTTTTTTTTTTAACATAGCAATGTTTGCAATTGACATTATCGGGATTTAAATTAAAATGATCCCAAACGCAAGTACGGCGCGTGGGGCTGTGACATGCGGTCAGTGATCACCGGGGTTGCTACAGCAAAACACACTGTTACCCATTTGAAACATTTTAATGTGAGTATTATGACACAAGTGAGGTTTAAAGCTTTGTTAATAAGATGAATAATTGGTTAGTTGGGAAATTTTACATCGCGACCATGCTTTTTGATTCATGCCGAGCGCATTCATTTAAGCCAAGCCAAATGTGGCTTTGTGTTCTGTTTTTCCGAATGGTCACGTATTTAATATTATTTATTGTTTCTTTTCCCAAATGCTCACTCTCTCACCCTCTAGATTTGCAGGGTTATTTTATTGTTGTTCACTTTTAATCACTGTTTTCGCATCTCTTACTGTGGTAAAGGTGTGGGGGAAATGAAAGATTTCGTGGCGATTAAGAATTCGTTACTATGACTTAAATTGTTCCCGCATTTAAGTTAAATCATGGGTTTTCTAAGGAACAAATGAGTGAAACATGGACAGCTGCCACAAATTAATATGTCGTAGGAACGAATTATCAAGTTGTAGGAAAGAATAGCCTATATCTGTCCTCCTCCCGCGCCAGCAGCCCTGTCAAAGCGAAGTGCCCTGATATGCAACACTTATCTAGGGAAATTATAATTTAACATGACTTATGTAACAGGTACACAACGCAGACTACACCGGTTACACTTATTACTACATTTCAATACAAAATAACTTTGTACTGTATCTGTTTTAATACACTTTTAAAGTTTGGATCATATTAAAAGCGTAGTTTGTACATTAGTAAATAATTTTATTGTAAGATCTAGCCCCCTTACAGTCACTCACAGCCATTTGCAGGTGTTTTGCGCATGAGCCGCACGCACTCCAAAATTAAACTGCTTAATCGACCATTGCTAGTTTTTATCAATTATATCTCTTATCGACAATTAATCGATTAATCGTTGACATCCCTAAATATTATTTTTTAAAATAAATCAAATAAATTCAACCTTGATGAGAGATATTGATTTCAAAATCATAAATAACTAATGTTTCCTAACCTTTGGCAAGTACTTTAATAATAACAATTCTATATACTTTACTATAATATATAGTACTTTATTATATTGTATTATTATAGTGATTATTAAATGCTTCTTTTTATTTTTTGTTATTACAATATAAGATATATATTTTAATGTGCTAAAATATATATTTTTATAAATGAGTGATGGGGGCGTGGCTTGTGGGCGTGACTTGGGGCGTAGTCAGATTTTCCTTTTTTATCTCTAGCTGATCACATGCCTGATGCAAACAAATTGAAAACTACAAACAATGCAGAACCATATATATATATATATATATATATATATATATATATATACAATTCTTAGAAAAAAATTAAGAATATTAGTAAAAAAGTATAACAAATAACAAATTATATAATTGAATAAAAAATATATATAGTTGTCTCACCTTTGTGGAGCATACTGCAGCCATCAAAATCAAAATGTCTTTTCAAAATACAATTATCTTGGTCAGTAAAACTATTGTAAATATTTAATTTGGCCCGAACTCTTCAATAAATGAAATGTTAAGGAAAATTTGATTTTAAATTGACTTAAAGAATATAATACATTTGAGTATATGTTGTTGAAAAAAAACTATGTTGTGTGTTTTTTTTTTCACAGAGGAATTGTGGGCATTAACCCGGAAACTGGATCAAAAGTTGCTGGAAAGAGAGACAAGAAAATGAAAGGAATGAACCCACATGTATGCACACTGCTACGGAAGCTAATGGACTTTGAATGGCTTGCCATTTAAAAAAAAATAATAATAAGTGTTCCAATGAAATTGAAGTGAGAGACTCTGAACTGATTGTCAAAGTGCATGATTGATGTTCAAGTTAATGTATATACAATGTCTTGCCCCTTCATGGATTTGGCAATTTAAATGTAGGCGCAGTTCAGACACTTTCTTTTGTATTTATTTAAACTTTGAGTTTATGAATGACGTTCAGTCACACTGGAGGGATGTTTTTTTCTTCAAGGCAAAAGCCTTTGGTTTACCATGTGCAATCTCCATTTTTGTTTCTCCAAACATGTTTTGCAAAATGTTAAAAGAACATTATTGCACAATAAATTGTTAATTTATGAAAACCTGTTATTTGGAAAGGTTTATTATTCACATTAGATATTAAATTGACAAAGACTACTGAACATTACAGGAAAAAGTAGGTTTACACTATAACTGTCATAACTTCGGTCTGATCAGCTGGTTGTGGTGTGTGTGTCTTGTCGTTGATACATGTTTGTTGTTGAGATGGGTTTTGTTTTGACAGTTTGCCATGTGTTCATTGTCTTCATGATTCCCCTCCCCGTCGTTATCTCATTTACTAATTAAGCTGCCATCACACCTGTGACTAGTTAATCAATCTATCCTCCCTCTATTTAAGGCCCCTTCGTGTGTAGTCTTGTGTCTGACTGTTGTGGTGTGAACATGCTACACTTTGCTCATGACCAACTTCCAGTCTAGTCGTGTTCTGTTCTGTTCTGTTCTGTTCTGTTCTGTTCTGTTCTGTTCTGTTCTGTTCTGTTCTGTTCTGTTCTGTTCTGTTCTGTTCTGTTCTGTTCTGTTCTGTTCTGTTCTGTTCTGTTCTGTTCTGTTCTGTTCTGTTCTGTTCTGTTCTGTTCTGTTCTGTGTTCTGTTCTGTTCTGTTTTCCTAGGCTCCCAGTTTAGTGTTTACAGTTTGCCTTCTCATCTGCCTCACGTTTCTCCAGCTCTCTGTTTTCTCAGTTCCTGTCCTGGCGCTCCTGGAGCTGTGTTTTGTGGCTTCTTCACCCCTGCACCTCTCTGCGCACTCAAGAAGGGAGCTTCCAACTCTGACGTTGCGTCAACACTGACTCTGTGTGCTGTCCTCTCCCCACTCTGACGTTGCGTCGGCTCCGACGTTTGGACTGTGGGCGCTGATCTCCCAACGCCTTACCCTCTCTGCCTCGTGGAGTGACTGGGGCTTGATTGGACTGATCCCCTGTTCCTGTTTATTTTCTTTGCCTTGAATTACGGCCTCCGGCCCTCTTTACCGGCCGAGTTTTGTGTTCCGAGACCTTAATAAACATTTGAGTTGAACCTGCAATTGAATCTGTGTTTTTCCCTGACAATAACAGCAGTGAAAATTATCAACTATTAATTTAGTGAACTGAATTTCAAATCAAATCAAATCACTTTTATTGTCACATCACCACAGCACAAGTGCCTTGGTGAGTGAAATTCTTAAGAGCGTGCTCCAGACAGTGCAAAAAAACAACAACAATTTACATATGGACAGTACATATTTACAGACTGTGCAGAAGACAATGTGCAAAATACACATACATATACTCAGTACACATAGTGTACTATAAAGACACACTCAATTATCAGCGGCACATTATACACCGTATGGGCACATCTACATTATGTACACTATCTATACATAATGTAGTCTATACATAGTAATAATGTGAAGTTATTTCACAACAAATGCCCTAATTTACTGTAAAATGTATGCGCAGTACACATTCACAGTTGCTCTAGTAATTTCAGTCACATTCGTAAACGTTGCTACTGTAATTTTACAGGGATAGCTGTACAAAAACACCATAATTTTACAGCGTATATATACAGAACAATTGTAGTTATTGATTTACAGTACTCAGGTAAATGTACAGTCTTACTGGCAACCAAAATTGCCAGTAAGTTACTGTAAATTTTACAGTAATTTGTTTACAGTGTGCATATGAAACACTGATATTTAGTCTTGTATATTGCATATCAAATATTAACTTAAAATAGATTTTCTTCTATCTAATACTAAGATACTAATACAGCAGATGCCATAAATAATTTGCAGTCAGCCAGTCATAATACAAAAAAATAAACCAGCTCAAAACAAGAAGTTAAAGTTCGCAATACACAATCCGGTAATTTTGATAAGCAAATAATTTGTTTCATGTTATGGATGATAACCGATAAATGGTAAATATTAAAATGACATTATTTCAACTAAATAGATAATAAATATAATGCAAAATATCAAAATAAATGTATTTGCAACTACTGCAGGATGGATTAGATTGATCAAAATTGACAGTGAAGAAATTCAAATGTTGTCTTCCAAATGAATGCTGTTCTTTTGACCTTTCTTTTCATCACATAATTGTATATATATATATTCAGGTGCATCTCAATAAATTAGAATGTCGAGAAAAAAAGTTCATTTATTTCAGTAATTCGACTCAAATTGTGAAACTCAAGTATTAAATAAATCCAATGCACACAGACGGAAGTAGTTTAAGTCTTTGGTTATTTTAATTGTGATGATTGGGCTCACATTTAACAAAAACCCACCAATTCACTATCTCAACTAATTAGAATATGGTGACATGCCAATCAGCTAATCAACTCAAAACACCTGCAAAGGTTTCTTGAGCCTTCAAAATTGTCTCTCAGTTTGGTTCGCTAGGCTACACAATCATGGGGAAGACTGCCGACCTGACAGTTGTCCAGAAGACAATCATTGACACCCTTTACAAGGAGGGTAAGCCACAAGCATTCATTGCCAAAGAAGCTGGCTGTTCACAGAGTGCTGTATCCAAGCATGTTAACATAAAGTTGATTGGAAAGAAAACGTGTGGAAGAAAAAGAGGCACAACCAACCGAGAGAACCGCAGCTTTATGAGGATTTCAAGCAAAATTGATTCAAGAATTTGGGTGAACTTCACAAGGAATGGACTGAGGCTGGGGTCAAGGCATCAAGAGCCACCACACACAGACGTGTCAAGGGATTTGGCTAAAGTTGTCATAAGAGTCTTAACTGAGCTAAGTAGAAGAAGACCTGGACTGTTGCACAGTGGTTCAAAGTCCTCTTTTCAGATGAGAGCAAGTTTTGTATTTCATTTGGAAACCAAGGTCCTAGAGTCTAGAGGAAAGGTGGAGAAACTCATAGCCCAAGTTGCTTGAAGTCCAGTGCAGTGCAGTGTCATCTGCTGGTGTTGGTCCATTGTGTTTTTTGAAAACCGATGTCACTGCACCCATTTTCCAAGACATTTTGGAGCACTTCATGCTTGCTTCTGCTAACCAGCTTTTTAAAGATGCTGATTTCATTTTCCAGCAGGATTTGGCACCTGCCCACACTGCCAAAAGCACCAAAAGTTGGTTAAATGACCATGGTGTTGGTGTGCTTGACTGGACAGCAAACTTACCAGACCTGAAACCCATAGAGAATCTATGGGGTATTATCAAGAAGAAAATGAGAAACAAGAGACCAAAAATGCAGATGAGCTGAAGGCCACTGTCAAAGAAACCTGGGCTTCCTTACCACCTCAGCAGTGCCACAAATAGATCATCTCCATGCCACGCCGAATTGAGGCAGTAATTAAAGCAAAAGGAGCCCCTACCAAGTATTGAGTACATATACACATATACATTTATATTACGTAGCACAGCTGTTTTCAACATCGATAGCAGCAAATCAGCGTATTCATTTCTGCAATGATTTCTGAAGGATCACGTTTCACTGAAAACTAAAGTAATGGGTGCTGAAAATTAATCTTTGCCACCACGTGAATTACACATTTTATCACATTTTAAAATGTATTTAAATAAAAAAACTGTAATTTTTAATTGCAATAATATTTCACAATATTACTTTTCCTGTAGTTTTGATTAAATAAATGTAGCCTTGGATGAGCATAAGAGACTTCTTTTAGAAGCATTATTAAACAAAAAATCATACGAATCCCAAACTTTTGAAAGGTACACAATAATATATGAAACCATTATAGTAAGTGTGACGTGTTAGATCTAATGTAGGATTTTGTCATATAAATAGATGGTCAATATAAAAAATAGGAGACAACAGAAAAACCCTGTACAATGTTTTTGTTCTTTTTTTTTTTTCACCTCCACCAGTACTGGGAGCAACTGCCACAGTGATTACAAACGCGGTGTAATTTCTAGGGCACAGACTTCATAACCACATTACTTCCCAGGCAGACACCCTTGCACAATTATGAACCATCAATTCCTCCAGCTCCAGTTTGTCAGCTTTTTAATGAAACATTGCTTTCACCGCCTCTTGGTTGATTAACTGAGAGTCCTATCCATGTCCCCACCCCACTCTGCCACAGTCCAAAAACAGCAGCATTGTGCGTGGTCTCATCAATGCCATCTCCCCCTCTCCACTGGCAAGCAGGTCAAAAGCCATAAGACCAAAGGCAGGGCATTAAGTAATGTTCTGTGACATTTGAGTTGTGTAAATTGAATATGCCTGTCTTTGCCCTTTTCTCATCCAGACTTCTAAATATAGGATGGAAATGGGACACCGTCAAATGCATGACAGCAACCACACAGCATGACCTATTCACTATTACTCATCACAATTAGAGAGAGTGCAACTGAGTGAAAAAATTGACATGTTTTTAAGCACAAGCACTGAGCATACCAGTGTTTTGGACCACACTGACCTTTTCGGTGTTAAATAAGTTAGAAAAGAACATCTGCACACCAAAAGCAACCACATTGGACTCTAATTGAGTTATAAAAACTAATATAATAAGTGTGACTACATAGAAAATTGCATTTACTGTAAGAGTACCCATGATAAAGAAAAAAAAATCTAGTTGCCAAGTTCTTATAAATGTACTTTTCATGTTGGTTTTAATATGGTTATGAAATGTTATATCACATATAAGAAAAATTTTAAAGAGTTTTATAATACAGTATATTTTAAAGTCTACAGTATTTTTTATATTATTAATTCATAACAGATATTTAAAATGTTTAAGTGAGTCATGAGTTTGACTTATTCAAATGAATAAGCACGGATGGAGTTTAGTTAAAAAGCAAAAGATTAATAAAGGCAAACATAATTACTTTTTTGTAAGAGTATTCTTTTTTGTTCATTAAAATGTCAGAACATGATTTTTCTTTTGATACTTGATAAATTACAAAAAATAACAGTAAATGAATCAAAATTATTTTTAATTCATTAAATAAAAAATACGCTCATTATGGAAGATGTGTTCAAGTCATTTTATGCATGCATTTCAATGCATTACTGAATCAATTAATAAGATAAAAAATGGCTTCACATTTTGCTGCAGTGCAGCAGAGGAAGCTTAGAAGTGCTTGCCAAACTCAAGTAATCTGTATTTATTTTTTAATGTAACATGCCAGATACAATTCTGTCTCAATAAAGAAGAAAAATGAAAGAACATTTTATTATTACATGTCAATCAAGTTAGTACTCGTACAGCTCTGTTGCGTTCCTTAACTGCCATCTCCTTAATAACACCCTACATGAGCCAAGGGCCCTCTCCTTCATATATTCAATTCAACTGCCTTTGTCATTTTTAATAACACAGTGAAAGCATCAGTGGCTAATGTGGCCTTCATTGTGAACACTTTCATTAGCTGTTCTCCTCTGGCATCTCCATCCCTCTTAAGCTCTCTAAGATCCGCTGAGGGACTTATCTCAAATCGGCTCGCCACGAGATCGGGCCAGGAATTAACGACTTCTCTCCCTGTCATAAATCTGCCAGGTCATTTCAATTAACATTTGCTGAGGTGTCCCAGTGCCTCGTTCCATGCCTAGATTTGGCAACTCTTATCCCACTCTCTAAAGGTTGCATTTTCCATGCTTGGCTGTAAGTGCCGGTTTTGGCTTCCATAGAGAGCTGTCTTTTTCTCAAATGCGGTATTGATCAGTCTATATAAAATTGGTTATGGTTTCAATTAAATTCAAGATTATTTGTATAGCCCTTTATTACGATACAATCGTTGCAAAGCAGCTTTACAGGAAATTAAGTTTCTACAGTAGATTTATATATTGCATAAACTTAATATATTTAACTTGTGGCAAAATTAGGTTAATTCTGTATACTGTCTGAGGGGTTGGCATCATCAGGGCTGCATTAAGACCTCACTGGGCCCCAGGAATATGACTTACTGCAGGGCCCCCATCACAATAATTATAGCTTTAAATAGGATTTTTATCCTGTCAACATCTTTAATGCACTGACATTTCATAATTCTTCTTACTAATTACAATATCACAAAAAAATAATACTAGCCTAAATAAAGCCAAGCTTACGGAAGACAAGAGAACAAAGATACATAACACTTATGACCTACTTGTAAAAACTTTAAAGCACTGAATAAAAAACATATTGTATAAAGTAAATATACAAATAGACTGAATAGTCTTAACAGTATAAATTCAATATAGATTCATTCTTATTTTACAAAAGTGATTTAGTCTAGGACATAGTTTTTTTCTTTCTGATGTTTGATTCACATTATTGACACAAATTGCAACAACAGCTATATTAGGCTGCTTTAGAGGAATAGTTCACCTAAAAAAAAGAAAATTGTGTTTTTCTTAACCTGTATGATTTTCTTTCTGCTGTTGAATGCAAAATAATATATTGGGAACAATACTGGTAACCAAACAGCATGACTTTCCTAGTATGAAAAAATATACACTATTGGGAGTCAATGGTGACCAGAATCTGCTTATGAACATTCTTCAAAATATCTTATTTTATGTTGAGGTGAACAAAGAAATGCATACAGGTTCAGAACAACTCGAGGCTGAGTAAATGATGACAGAATTTTCATTTTTGGGTGATCTATCCATTTAAAATCTCATCATACAATTCCAGGAACTCAGAGCCTACTACACTTCACATGAATGCTTAATCTTTAACTATAACATTCATATAAGACACAAATTACTGTTTACGAGGATAACTATGTGTATTTAAATGTTTAAGTTCAAGGCGCGAAGAAGAACTCAAGTTTAGGCAGGTTCGCGCCGCGCATTTTAGGTCGTGATTCTGCCCCGCTTCTTAATATCTCTGAACAGTTTAACGATTCACATATTTCTACCAGATTATTTATCATCCCAAAAGTGAATATAGGCCCATAGAGTTTGTTCAAACACAACAAACAATATGCATCCCTCAAGATAACAATCAAACTAACCTAAAATATGTGGCGACGATGACGCTATGTTTTTATCTATTCCATGTGTCCGGTCCACTTGCTGTTCCACAACTTCCACTCCATCATCAGCTTTAGTAAAATAACCTGATAGATGTGAATTTTACTGAATAACTCATGTTTTTTCCTCTCTCCTACTTTTTCTATTTAGAATAGCCCTTCTCTCACATTTTTTATATTTATTTTTAGAATAGCTGACATTTGTACTTATTGAAGATTGTTCTTTGCATGACCGTTTCCAGATTACACCAGAACGAAGCGAAGCGAGGTGAGTGTGGACGCAGTGGTCACCTGATAGATACACAGATCCTTCAAAAGCAAAATATAAAATAAATGCATTTGATTGAAAATTCAAACGTGAATCTACTCCAAAGCCAATCATGGGCCCCCTCCTTGCTCGGGCCCTGGGGCATCAGCCCCGCCTAGCCCAATGGTTAATGCGGCCCTGGGCATCATCTCCTCTCAGGTGTTTGGTCTTCTCAGATAATTTCAGGGTGGACTGAAGCTTGTGTAATTCCTAGTTACGACTAGGAGTCTCCGACGATCACAGCGTCTCGCGGAGAGGAACGAAGCAGTTTCGGGTGGCGATCTCGAAGACCAGAGGGGGGGAGGTCGTTGCCCGGGGACTGGATCACTTCTTCTGCTGCTGCACCAGGGATGAAATGATTAGCACAGTGCCCTTGACCAAATTCCTCAGATTTGCTTTCTAAAGTTTGCACTGTTCATTTTTTATTTTGAACAATCAAGTCATGTGTAAAATTAATGCAAATTAGCATTTGTTGTGGCAATCAATCATGCTTTATTCATTTATGGCACCAAAATGTTTAGACACGACCCATTTAGATGTTTTTTTACTCTTAATAAAAGAGGCAGAAAAGGGTGGAATGTTGGAAAAATATGCTCCAATTGAAATATGTTCCAATATTATTATTTTATTAATAATCAATTTTTTTGTCGTAAATATATACCTACAGGAGTTTCTCATTCCCAAATTTGACTCTTTAATGCAGTGATACCTTTTCATAACCTGCCAAAAAAAGTCTTCAATGGTCCATAGATCTCAGCCTTTATTACTACATCATCTTCAAGATATGCAACACATTCTCACTCCCTACTCATCACAAAATTACGCTTGGCCATTTGGCGTCACTTTATGATGCACAGGGTACACTTTTAGCTTCTTTTTTGACATGCAGGGTCCTCCATTGCATTAAATAATAAACCTTTGGCATCGATATGCCGATCATAAAGGCTCTGGGAATTATATCATCATGATTGAATTATAAATTGGGCAATAATATTGCCATTATTGCATGTATGTTTGTGTGTGATTTTTCAATGTAAACAGCCATAACAATTATGAACACGTATCCCAACCCCTAAACCTACCATTCGACAATAAAACAGATGCGATCACCGTCTTCATCCGCCATAAAGCTCAGTCTCGTGACCGATTGCTTCCTCTAAAATGCAAAGCATGGACTGCATCATAAATGCACATCCTTTTCTTTCTGCCCACATTTAAGACAGATAAAAGGGAAATTAATTGTAGGTCTAGCAGTCAAGAGGGTCATTGGTATTGGTGCCTAATTAACTTACACCTAATGTCCTGCAGTTACTGTGGAAACCCTTTGCTTTGTAAGTAAATCATTACCTAAAATCGGTTGTGGAAGTAGTTCAAGTAACCTTGCTTTACTAAATAATCCTTGTTTTCTTTATGCATTTCATGTTTTAAAAGGTTTAAATTGAATTAACGGTGAACTAAATGTTGCATAGCTCAGTTTATGGAGGATAAACCTGCAACACAAGTAGTGTGTATTGATTGTTTAAGATTTATGACTGATTCAGTCAGATCAATAGAAAGAATATTGCTGTTGAGGTCAAATGAAAAGTGCCGTGCTGGTATCTAACTGAATGAACCCACATAAAACACCCCTTTGAATGAAAGAATGATAGTGATGGCGAGTATACAAATCCTGAGGAACACGACAGCCTACACAGCCACTGTAAGGCGTAAAACTTAACACCTCTATTTTTGTGTTGTTTACAAAAATTAAGTGTCTTGTCAAAACACTGACAACCACACTGATGAATTCCTACGAATTAGTCTGTCAATCAGTCCATTACGCCGTGCGGTTATAATTGTATGGCCAGGTGAACAAGCGTCTTCTCTAGTTCTCGATATCTTGCAGAGGCAATAGAATTAAACAGCAAAATCTAATAACACCCGAGCTTTCATACAGCATGTCATGTAGACAGGAAGCAATCATTGCTCACTGCCAACACAGACAGGTTTACAACGCCATAATTCTTATTTATAATGACACAGCATTTTTCTACTGGCAATTACGAGCCATGTAGGACAGAAGGAGAAGGATAAAAGCCAATTTACACAGTATGCGGCAACCGCGATTTCCCAGTAAATTTTCAATAGGAGAGAGGTGGCACAATGGAGGCAGCGTGAAAGATAACAAAAGTCCTGCCACTAAGTCGTGCACACACTGTGGCAATTTTTTAAAGCAATAAGCTATCTAAAAGCTATTAGCTTTCATATGATCTAAGATCAAGGAAAAACTAATACTCATTGTTATTTATTTTCTGAGCTCTGTGACATTTGAAGAAATAAATAGCCTTTGATGTTGTTAATTATAACACTAAACTGCACTAAACAGTAACTGCAGCATTTAAAAATGCATGAAAAGCCTCTAACATACTTTGGCTAAAATTCTTCTGTGGTAGTGTAAAACAACACCCTTTTTATCTTGTTAAAAACAGCTCTGTTCACAGCTCTCCATTTCGGTGCATGTCCCTTTAAATGTTAATGAGCTACTGCTCATCCCACTCCTCTCTTCTGTGGGGAGAGCAGTTCTCTGAGACTGTTAACTTTAGCCGCATTCGTCAGGAAACTTGATAACCTGCACATTATTGGGAAAGGCAATTTGCAAAGATTCATAAAAAATGTAATAAAAACATATTCTCACTCCTTAAGGAGGTGAAGCTGAATCACACATTATTTGCACAAACATAAAAGCATTTAGGTAGATTGGGGGACGCATTCCTTTAAAAAATAAAAGTAATCCACTGCATCTTTAGAGGCTCAGAAGTTGGGAGTAAATGATGACGTCATTATAACATCCAACAACAAAACACCTCAATCGCTTAGAGGATAATCACAAGGTTTTATAATAAAATCACTTCTATAAAGTTAATAAGGTTCAGAAGTTTCAAATGTATTTTTTTTACATTTTAATTTGAATAACTGTTCATGATATGACTGCTTTAACAAAATGAACAAACATTTATAAAAGCAGTCATTTCCTAAGACTTTCTATAGTGTTTTATCTTTCCAAAGGCCTATTTGAAAGCAAAACAAACAATATATACCTATTAAATTGTCTCTGTCGTTCATCTCAAGCACACTCATCCATAGACATTTCTCTAGGCCAAATATTTTCATACTCATTTTGTTTATTGGAATAACAAGCATTTCAAGCTTTAGACACCACATCCCATTGAAGATTCATTCCTTTATTTCTTGTCCCGCCTAAAGCAAATAAAAGAGAAATGGCAGGTGACTTACCCGACCAACTTCGAGTCAATCCTGTCCAAAGTCATTGCTGCATGTCACTGCCAGGTCAGCCTCAGGGCTGTGTAATCCAGGGCAATGCTTTAATTAAACACAGGTTTATAGGCTGTTTACACTGCCCGCGTAGGGAATGGATAAGCATATGCTTCTCTGACAGGCAGCCGTTAGGGAACTATATTAGATAAGATGTTACATGAACAAGATTTAATTAGAGTGGAGGACAAAATCCCACGGACTGCAGGTACCTTCACAGCTTATAGCACATGTCACAAGCCATAGAGGTGTCATAGAAGATGCATGTTCTAGTTATTCTGTTTTGCCCTTGTCTTGTGAGCTATGCACATTTAACATAGTGAAAAAGCATCTTGTAAAACAAGGGGCTGAGAATACTTTTAAATCTGCAGGCTGAACTTAACAGATGTTCACTTTTTAATGGAAAAACATAAAAAGTCATTATGCAGTTTCAAATCTGTGACTCACTTTTTTTCAGCGGTACACAAAATAGTTCTAAAGAATGTAAAGGCAGTTCTTCTTCACTGCAGTTAGAATGAATGCAAGTTAAAGAAATTGATGGTGGGTATAGACATCCTGAGTAACATGACAGCCTCCACAGCCACTATAAGACATAAAGCTTAACACCTTTATTTTTGTTATTTACACAAGCAAAGTGTCTTGTCATGCACACTGCACACATGCACACTGACGAGTTCCTACGAATTAATCTGTCAATCAATCCATTAGGCCATGCGGTTACAATTGCATGGCCTGGCGAACTAGCGTCTTCTCTGGTTCTTGATTTCTTGCAGAGGCAATACAATTAAACAGCGTAATCTAATAGCGCCCAAGTTTCCATAGAGCATGTCATGTAGACAGGAAGCAATCAATGTTCACTGCCAACACAAATCGAGGTTTACAACTGATGTTTACAGTTTCAAGTCTGTGACTCACTTTTTTCAGTGGTACACAAGAGTTCTAAAGAATGTACAGGCAGTTCTTCTTCACTGCAATTACAATTAATAAAGGATATATTAAAAAAGATAGTAAGCAATAATCAGAATCTGAAAGAGCTTTATTGCCAAGTGTGTTTGCACACACAAGGAATTTGTCTTGGTGTTAGGAGCTTCTAGTAAAGAAAAAGTACAAACATTGTGCAGACAACATGTAATTAAAAAACACTAATAATGAAGAGAATCGACAATAACTATAACAACAGTAATACAATTAAAATATACAGAAAAGAAAAATGTCCATAGACAGAATAGTCTTCATGTGTCCTATGTACAGATGAAGGTTTGATGAGTTATTTACAGATGTACACTACTGGGGTGTGTTATGTGTTGTTCAGGTGGGATATGGCCTGGGGGAAAAAAACTTGTCTTGTGTCTGGTTGTTTTGGTGCTTGATGATCTGTAGCGCCGGCCAGAGGGCAACAGTTCAAAGAGAGAGTGAGCTGGCTGTGAGGGGTCCAGAGAGACTTTCTTAGCACTTTTCCTCACTCTGGAGGTGTACATTTCTTGGCGGCTGGGTAGAGGGGCACCGATAATCCTCTCAGCAGTCCTGACTGTCCATCCGTTGTAGTCATCTGATATCTGTTTTGGTAGCTGAACCAAACCCAAATAAAAAGGTATTCATACCCTTGTTTTGGCATGACACAAGGGTGAGTAAATGATGACATAATTTCCCTTTGTGTGCAATGTTCCTTTAAATGTGAGCAGCAACAAAAAGGCAGAGATCACACAGTGGGATCCAGATCAAAGAGCAGAAGGTCTGGGAGGACGTCTCCAAAAAGTGTCTAATGCTTGACACACAGGAACCCAACCACAGAGGCTGACCGTAGTTCACTTCCAGTTGTTGTTGGCTACACTCGAGGGGTGAGGGGGCAGTGACTTCCTGCAGAAATGGGATAGTGGATGCTCTTATAGAATTGCATGTGCTGAAGGCGTTTAGAGTTGTGGCAGTGAACCGGGCAGGTCATTCATCATGGACTGTACACCTCCCTCTGCAGTCCACTGTTTTCTGTGAGCTTTGACAACACTAGAGAAGCAGCAATACAGCTGCATTTGCTTGCACACATTACACACACTCTACTGTAGGGTATTTCAAGGGATTATTGAGAGCTTTAGCATTATATGAATAACTATAAGCAGGAGCTAACAGCATACATGGTGTTTGAGTTGGGTAAAGAGTGGCTGTTTGCTTTATGGAGCATGTTCGCCCATGCACGACTTAGACATACACAAGGTCTTCTGAAACATTGTTTGCGTTTTAAGTTAATTTTGCATATGCATTTTCATACACCATGATAGCACTGTAATATATTTAACTTGTAGAATGTGACTTTGTGCTTTGAAATTCAGCAATTCAAATGCACAGAATGGCTTTTTAATGGGTTTCTCATTTGGCAAAGCAAACAACAATCAAGACGACACCCATCTTGTCTCTAGAACAGTGCGTTAAAATTATTTCCATTATTTTAGAGATATTCTAGAGCAGTGGTTCCCAAACCTGTCCTGGAGGACACCCTGCCCTGCATCTTTTGTATGTCTCCCTTATCTAACACACCTGATTCCAATCATCAGCTCGTTAGTAGAGACTGCAATAACTAAATTGGGTGTGTCTGATCAGGGAATCATACAAAATGTGCAGGGCAGGGGGTCCTCCAGGACAGGTTTGGGAACCACTGCTCTAGAACATCTCTAAAATAATGGAAATAATTTTTCAAATGGTACAGAGTTTTGTTAACATCTTTCTAAATCCTTATGGATTTATCCGTATCCTTATGTGTATATGGTAAAGGAGTCGTAAAGAATGTAGCAGGTCATGTTCTGAATCTTAACATTTAGTATTTGTAAATAATAAATATAATAAATATAAAAAATAATTTAACTGCCAAATTACGAGATAAATGTTATCATTACTACACTTCATTAACAACATTTCTTGCAAAACGTATTCTCAGAGCAGCCATTAATGCTGTCAAATAACTGGTCCTAACTATCTATTAAACAACATGCTAATACAATATATATATTATTTTTTTCTTAATTATTATAATTTTTTTATAAAATACTGCTGCCAAAACACATCAGTGTATCTTTCATTCGTCCAGGAATCTTACTACACTCTTCACCAGTGTTGGGGAAATTTACTTTTAAAAATAATGCATTACAATATTGCGTTACTCCCTAAAAAAATAATTAATTATGTTACTTAGTTACTTTTTACGGAAAGTAATGTGTTACGTTTAGGGATGGGTATCGTTAAGGTTTTAACGGTACTACTACTCTTATCGATACTGCTTATCGATCCGGTGCTTTAACGGTATTCTTATCGGTACTTTTTGTTATTTATATATATATATATATATATATATATATATATATATATATATATATATACATACATACATACATACATACATACATACACATATATGTATGAAATATATATTTCTATGATAGATTAGCAGCTTAATTAACATGGCTTTATATTCTGAGATGTTAAATAAATATTTCATTAAATAAATATAAAACATCAATTTGTAAATGCACCAGCGTGCAGGCATTTTTTTGTGTTTTATATACATAAGATAAGATAGAGTAAGAACATGAACAAAAAAACAAAGTTAAACAAACTGACAAATATACCATTTATTGTGTGTGTATTTGATCGTTTGACGCGCCAAGCTTGAGCGCGCACACACACACACACACACGCGCGCAAACACACACACGCACACACACACGCACTCACACACACACACACACACACACACACACGCGCAAACACACACACACACACAGGGGCGCGGGAACAGGGGGTGCTGAGGGTGCTGCAGCACCCCCTGTTTTTTCTGTGGGCAACTGTAAACTGTTGTGAATAAAAAAAATATATAGGCTAAATTTGTTATAATAAAGATTAATTTAAAATGTATATGGTTGCTCGATGTTTATAACATTTAGTTTACATTGGCTATTTTGCTATCTATTTCTATGTGATCTTCGACATATTTACCATTTGCCCATTAATTTAACAGTTGTAAGAATTAAAGTTATCAAAGTTATTAAACTGATGCAGGGCTATTTGACGCGCACGTTGCGCACATCCTGTCAAATCACGCACGCAGCACTGCCAATGCTTGCTTTTATGTTTGTGAATTCTATGATTGTGTTGAAGAATTTGTAGGTTGTGGCTTAAAAGCGGAACATGGAAATATCATGGATGTACTTTTTTTGTTTGTTCTCAGCGATATGAGTCTTTCCCTTCTCCCAAAACAGCTTATAGCTAAAATAGTTCAGTTTTGTATGTAATGGAAAAGTGATTAGACGATGTTTCGTTTTTTTTTCTTCATAAAGTTAATTTAGAAAAACCTTGGGAGCATTTTTTGTTCGTTAAATGTTTTTTTTCTGTTAAGCAACGACCAAGCGGCCAGCATCAGAGTTGATCGCCTATGTTTGATTAATTTAGCCTTATCAAATCATCAAGACTTGACTAAAATAAAATCGATAGATAGGCCTATAAACAGTTCAAGCATATCACAGTGTTAGTTTAAATGTTTAACCTATATAAATGTGCAATATCCAACAGTTTGTGTGGAGAGCTGAAGCGAGCTTTACAGGACATGGAGGATTTTTTCTTACAGTAAAACAACTTAAAATACGCCGTGTGTGATTTTTTTTTTTCTCATAAAGGTAAGAGTAATATATCATTTTGAACTGTAAAGGGTCTACTTTTATTTGTGTGCATTCACAATATCAACATTGTGCTTTTATAAAATAGGAAAACAGAGAATGCACTTTCTTCCGGTTTTGAACAAGAGGCTTCAATGATGAACCGAAACTCGGCAACTCGAAACTGGCTCAGAGATATGATAAATATATCTATAGAAAGCTTTAAAATACTACTTTAAAACGAAATAATTCAAAGCAAAGCAAAAACTCTTCATTAGCCTATGTAATCCGTTAAGATGCATATCTCTCTGCGCTGTCAATGAGGAGATGGCGAGTCATTTTTCCCGTCACCTCACCATCTAAAATATAAAAATAAGGGAAAGCCTAAAACAGGCCCGATTATAATTTATGCTTTTATTTTATAATTGTATTCAAAAAAAAAAAGTATGTAAATCTTTGTCCTTGAAATTTAAAGGATTTGTTGCAATGCAATTTTGTCTGACTGATGTGAATTATTTATTGGCCTATCGTTTTAATCCATGCAGCAAATGCTTTAAAACAGCTTTAAAATTACTTTATTGCATTCCAGATGCTTTTAAAAAACTTTTCACTATACATTTTAAGGGTTTTAAGCTTGAATGTAACTTGAATGTAAAACATTGTTATGAATTCATTGTAGCCTATTCCCATTTGTAAAATAGCTAATTGTTGTCTAACACGATCTCATGAAAGTGCGTAGGCTATAGCACGATTTTCTGTTTCTATTTGGCGTAATATTTATATGCAGAAATTGACTACCCCCCACAGCACCCCTACATAAAACACCTTCCCGCGCCCCTGCACACACACACACACACGCACACACACTTCAGCCTGAGGAACAGCCTCTCGTGTGGATTGTACTTCCAACATTTCATTATCAAACATGTCCAGCAATTTAGTAACTGTAAAGACGGCATTTTACAACAATCGACAGGCGATTGATCTGATTCTGACGTTAAGTTTTGGTCAGGGAGGAACGAATGCGCGCCGCTGTGAAGAGAAGGAAGTTGTGTTAGAAGAAACACGGCTATAATCTTTAGAAGCTAAAAAAAAACATTAAATAAACTCAGTTTAATATAACAGCCACAGGCCTAAAGTGTAAGCATGTTTTAATGGTTAGTTCTCTCTTCTATCATAAACAGGGCTTATGTTGCGCGTGCTGAACTCCTCCACGTGAGCGATCGCGCTTCTGATTTGGGAATAGCAAAAATGTGTCATAGACAAGAGTTTGAATATTATTGCATATAAAAACAGCTGGTGACTCTGGCGGGATATAATTTGCAAGATAATGTGTATATATATAGCAATAATAAATGTATGTGTGTTTTCTTAATTTCTCCAGTACCGATAGCAGAACCGTTAACGTCAGAGCTTATCGATACTCCGGTCTTTTATAATTTAGCCCCGAGACCGATTAAATACCGAGTTTCGGTACCCATCCCTAGTTACGTTACATTTGTGTTACTTACGTGCTACTTTTTAAATATGAGCAAGGCTTGATTGTTTGTTTTTAATACAAGTCATATTTATAGCAAATGTAAAAGCCCTTTTGCACCAAAAAGTGCAATGAATAAAACTCAGGCTGAAGGAAAAGTAAATCATGTCTGTACAGTACAATGCAGAAGAAGAAGGTTCAGCACAAAAAAACAATGAATCACAATTGTTAGTTTATGTAAAGTCATCCAATTGATTGGCTCTATGACTCTCTCTGCTCTCCACCTGTAGCTGGTGTGTGGTGAGCACACTGGCGCCATTGTCCTGTGGAAGCCGTCGCATCATCCAAGTGGATGCTGCACACTGGTGGTGGTTGAGGAGAGAACCCCCGATTGTAAAGTGCTTTGGGTGTACAACTTATTGTTTACACAATAAAACGCTATATAAATGCATCATTCATTCATTCTTTAATTTTTGCTTTTTAGTATGGTTGAACTGGATCATCAAAGGTCAGCAGCAAAGACATTGGTTAATAAAATGGGATTAGATACACTTGTGTTTTTTAACATATTTAATTATGTTTTAATTCATTTTAATGAATGCTGAATCTGTTTTTTGCAAAAGTGAAATTAATTAACTAAAACTTAACTATAACTACAGTAACATCATGTTTTACAGACAGCGCCTCTGTACTTCTGATTTCTCCCAACATAGGGACAGAAGAGCTGTCAGTCAATAAATGGGAAAAAAGTAACTGCCATTACTTTTTTGAAAAAGTAACTCTTTTAACTCTTTATTTTAATAGTTACTTGAAAAAAACTAATATCAAGTTAAGTCAAGTTAAGCTTTATTGTCATTCCGCTACATGTGGGTATATGCAGTGAAACGAAACGTCGTGCCTCACAGGACCACGGTGCAACATAAATACAGACAACAATGAAGTAAAAAGGAATACTATAAACCTATACACAAACAAAGACAGATTTTGACAATAAATATACTGTATATATGTGGCCGGCTTGACGTCCTTCTTATATGTTAAAGGAAAAGACAAAGCCAAGACATCTAACAAAAGGATTATTTTATTCCTGACTGAGCCTAAAAAATTTTGGGGATTCTAATCCAATTAAATGAGATTTTTTTACAAAACAGAGTAACAAAAAAAAATACATACACCCACTAGTCTTCAATGGGTACAGGAAGTAAAATAGTAAGCAATAATATGAAAAAGGGTTCTTCAAACACTTACTCTCAAATCAAAAACTCCAAATCACAAGCCCTATTCAACTTAAACTGGTACAAACCAGGTTACAAACTTATAAAGGGTGTACAAAACAACTGCAGTGGCCTATTTGTGCTTATTAAGCCTCTGAAGCACACAGAAAAAGCTCACGTGGTAATTGGGACTTGTGTGATCTCACGCATAATTTATCTCCCCTCTAATACAGTATAAAGCACAAGAGTTACTGCATATTAAGTTAATATATAAAATAAACAGTAATGTAACATTTTGACAACTCTTACAATATGTTTTAGGAAGAGGTGGAAAGTAACGAATTACATTTACTCGCGTTACTGTAATTGAGTAGCTTTTTTGTGTACTTGTACTTTTTTTAAGTATTTTTTTAATCTGTAATTTTACTTTTACTTAAGTATATTTTGTGGGAAGTATTGTACTTCGCTACATTTTAAAACACATGAGTAACTGAGTAAAAAAAAATAGCTCTGTGGAAACAACTGTAGCAAATAATGGGCAGAAGAAGAAACTGGCGCTAAAATCACAAGAAAGATGCAGACGGACAAGACAGGCGTTAATGGTGCAGACCCAGCTGAAAACCAGACCCCGTCGTACTCTGCTGAAGTTGAACTCAAAGGAATGAAGTGAACCCCTGGCCATATATTCATGCTCTATTATACAGTGTAAGCTGTGTTTGCCTCGGGAGACCGAACTAGCAGCTTATAAATATATCGATATCGCCCTTCGCAAGCATGTAGAGGTAACGTAAGGTAAATACTTACATCGTTGCATTGGTGGTTAAAATGAAGCTTTGACGGTTTAGCAAAAGGTTTTGCACAAATGAGCCAAACAGACAGTGGTGCAGGGTGTGCAATATCGTCTGCGATAATATAATAATTGTTGTTTTAACGATGTGCGATTTGACATTATCAGTATTTTGCCAAAAACCAAACAAATCACTCTAAAAAGTGTGCCGTGAAATCTAGTAACATTAGATTAGACTAGTCCGCGTGCATCTGGAGTGCTTTCTTTCACTGCGTGATTCAGTCTGTTAAAATGCGTTTAGAATGATCACAAAATTGAAGATATAGAAGCAGAACATTTATATATTTATATAATTTAATATAGTAAGTCAACGTCACACGAAGAATGCCGTTTTTCTCAAAAAATCACCATGATTACACAGGCCTGTAGTTTTTCTTTTTACACAGTTCAAAAAACAAGAAGTTAATTAAGAGACTTACGTTTTAGACACCATATTGCCTGTTTTTGCTCTATTTCGACAACAAAAATAATTCCATACACAGTTTTGCATCTCTGACTCTGAGCAATGACGGTGTTTTGTTCCTGAATGAATAAACCGTTTAAATGATTCTGTTCAATCGCAATGACTCACTTATGAGTGACTTGCTGACACCTACTGGTGGTTCTAATTTAACATTTAAAGTATCTTTTGATTTATTTATTTTTTTATTTCAAATGTCTATTTAACCTTTGTGACCCTGGCATGGAGCACAAAACCAGTCTTAAGTCGCTGGGGTATATTTGTAGCAATAGCCAACAATACATTGAATGGGTTAAAATTATACATTTTTCTTTTATGCCAAAAATCATTAGCATATTAAGTAAAGATCATGTTCCATTAATATATTTTGTAAATTTCCTACTGTAAATATATCGAAACTAAGAGCTTAATTTGAACAACTTTAAAGGAGATTTTCTCAATATTTGGATTTTTTGCACCCTCAGATTCCAGATTTTCAAATATTGTCAGATCATAACAAACCATACATCAATGGAAGGATGATTTATTCAGCTTTCAGATGATGTATAAATCGCAATTTAGGAAAAAGGACCCTTATGGTTTTGTGGTTCAGGGTCACATTTTATGCCTTATTTATCAAAACATTATTTCTGCATTTGTAACTGCAGGCTAAATGTATTCATGTCAGTGTGTAAATACATCTATGCCACTTCAGATGAAGCTTCTGCATTTCCTCTGCATTGCAAAGATGCATTTTGTTGATACTGATTTAATTTGCCTGTTAACAGCCCAAATGTCTTATTATTCTAATTAACCGATTCGTTTAATTAAAAACACCAAGTTTGAGATTTATAGGCCCATATCCCAGGTGTGTCAAACTCAGTTCCTGGAGGGCCACAGCCCTAAAGAGTTTATTTCCAACCCTGCTCCAACACACAAACCATGTAGTTTTCAAATAAGCCTAAATGATTAGTTTATCTGGATCAGATGTGTTTATTTAGGGTAATATATACACTGTGTAGGGCTGTGGCCCTCCAGGAACTGAGTTTGACACCTTTGGTCTATCCCATTTTTCCCTCCCTCCCATTGTTAAAAGGTAACTAAGTAATTTTTACTCTGAGTAAATTTTAAATGAGCTACTTTTTACTTTTACTTGAGTATATTTTTAGACTGGTACTTTTACTTGTACTTAAGTAAAATTTCAGTAATGTAATGGTAATTTTACTTGAGTAGAATATTTTTGTACTCTTTCCACCTCTGGTTTTAGGTTAACTCACGCTCAATCTCCGTCAACGTGATTGAATTCCCCTCCCCCAAGGGAGATCTCTCACGTGCAGGAACACAATGCTTTATTGTCTAAGTGGGTAAGAGCCAGGTGGAGGGTGGAGGAAATTGCGTCATCCGTAGAGCGGTTTGGGCGGTATGCAAACTGGAACGGATTGAGTGTGTTGGGTAGGCTGGTTTTGATGTTGTGCATGACTAGCCTCTCAAAGCACTTCATTATGATTGGAGTCAGTGCTATGGGACGGTAGTCGTTTAGACAGGATACAGGTGATTTATTTGGTACCAGTATGATTGTTGTGGATTTTAGACATGTGGGGATCAATGCCTGGCTCAGCGAGGTGTTGAAGATATCCGTTAGTACATTTGTCAGCTGTTCAGCACAGTCTTTCAGTACACGGCCAGGTATGTTGTCAGGACCCGCAGCCTTGCGTGGGTTAATCCTAGATAGGGTCTTCCTTGCGTCGACCAGAGACAGACAGAGTGCCTGGTCGTTGGGAGGTGTGGGCAGTTTTTGTGCAGGTGTGTCATTCTGCATTCCAAACTGTGATTAAAAGTGTTCGAGTGCATCTGTGAGGGATGTGTCGTCATCACAGGCCTGTGGCAGGGGCTTATAGTCAGAGATGGTCTGAATGGCTTGCCACAGGCTCCGTGTGTCTCTGCTGTCTGTGAAGTGATCATAGATTTTTTTGAGAATTTGTCCATTTCACATTTTTGATGCCACAGAACAGTTTGGCTCTTGCTGTTTTGAGGGCTGCTTTATCTCCTGATCTGAAAGCTTCATCTCTGGTCTTTAGCAGCCCACGAACATGTGTGCATGTGTGGTGATGGTCTTGGTGACTGTCACATCATCAATGCACTTTTTGATGTAAGAAATCACAGTTTCAGTGTACTCCTGCAGGTCTGTGTGGTTGTTATAGGTGGCCGTCTCTTTAAACATGTTCCATTCTGTGTTCTGGAAGTAGTCCTGCAGTGCTGAGGTGGCATTGTCTGGCCATACCGTGATCTGCTTTTGAACCGGTTTGGCAAGTTTGAGAAGTGGTCTGTATGCTGGGATTAGCATAACAGCGATGTGGTCCGAGTAACCGAGGTGGGGACAGGGTTCAGCTTTGTATGCGTTTTTCACTGTTGTGTTAACAATGTCCAGTGTGTTGTTTCCCCTTGTTGCAAGGTTCACATGTTGGTAGAACTTTGGCAAAACTGTCTTTAAGTTAGCATGGTTGAAGTTGCCGGCTAGGATGAAAAAACCGTCGGGGTTATTGGCTTGTTGTTCGCTGATGGCGCTGTACAGTTCACAAAGCGCGTCCTTTGCGTTTGCACACGGGGAATGTACACCGCGACAATAACAATGGTGTACTCCTGCGACAGATAGAACGGTCGACACTTCACAACCATAAACTCCACCAGCGATGAACAGTGTTTTGATTATACCGCAGTATTGTTACACCATTCTTTGTTGATATACACACACAACCCGCCCCCGTGAGTCTTACCAGACAGTGATGAATCTATGTCCGCTCGGCAGCAGGTTAGTACCAGGGTAATATTAGTATGTAAATCGCATTACTTGTAACACATTACTCCCAACACTGCTCTTCACATTTGCTTTTTATTTTGTAAGAATGCATGTGTGATAAACAAACATTCACCATCATTTTTCAAAGGAATAGTTCCCAATCATTTTGCAAAACTATAACTTGCATTCCATTTTAACATTCTATGCTGTTTTTCCCATCTCCAACACATTCAGAACAAGCCAGAAAAAAGCCTTGTGGGTAAAAAAAGGAATAACTGTCCACAGACATGTCATACTTCATTGCAAAACTGTCTCGTGCACACTGGATTTAATTTACTGGCCAATTTGGTTTCGATGAGTCCCCAACTGAAGAAACAGACTGCTATGATGAGTGCATTCAATTTCCCACAAGACCTAACCATAACCTAGGGGAGTTTCATAGTGAAAACTTAAGACATAGCACTTTTACAAAATAATGGTAGTGATGTCTCTGCAGGGCCACCCAAAATAACCCTGAAGGGAGTAAGCATTTTTTCTGAACCTTGTACTAAACAAGCACAAGGCCGTCTTACTGAAATTAATGAAAAACATCAGCCCTTGGCTGAGTCGCCTCTTTTCCACTGGTCATAGTCCTTGCATTAAACTTCCTCTCTTCACTTTGCCTGTTGAGTTATTCCATACCTGACTGAGTCAGCAGGTCTACCATCTCCACTCACTGCCAGCTATATCTCCTCTTCGCTCTCACAATGATTCACGTGTTCTCGCAAACACACACAGATGGGTAGATATGGATACGCTCACTCATGACAGGCTAATATATTGTCTAGTTCACCGTCACACGTTCATTTGAACAGACACATCAAATCACACACTTGTCTTGACTCCATTTCTTAGTCTCGTTCTTAGTGTGGGGAGATCCAGGACATTGCACAGCTTGATTAAAGCTTTGGGGAAGAAGACGACAATATAATTACATGGATTGATTACACAGGGGGAATTGAAACAAAATGGGTGTACATCAGAGACAGTTTGTGTGTGTGTGTGTGTGTGTGTGTGTGTGTGTGTGTGTGTGCATGTTTATGTGGTTTATGAGGACACAAATTTGTATAATGACATGGGTATGACATAGGTATTACAAAGAGAAGGTGATTTATGAGGACATTTTCAGTCCCCATAATTTAAAATGCTTATAAATCATACAGAGTGAGTTTTTTGGGGGGAAAGTTGAAATGCACCGTCTCCTGTGAGGGCTAAGTTTAGGTGTAGGGTAGGGTTAGGGCAATAGCACATATAGTTTGTACAGTATAAAAACCATTACGCCTATGGAGAGTCCCCGTAAATCATAAAAACCAACATGTGTGTGTGTGTGTGTGTGTGTGTGTGTGTGTGTGTGTGTGTGTGTGTGTGTGTGTGTCTGTGTGTGTGTGTTTGTATGTGCGCAAGAGAGAAACACTTGCAATTACGCTGTTAAATGTTGCAAGCACCCCATGTGAGGAAGGGAATACAACTGAGCAAGGAGAGGTAAGGCAACCAGTGTCGGGGGTAACGCAATACAAGTAACGTGAGTTATGCAATAATATTAATTTTTTCAAGTAACTAGTAAAGTAACGCATACATTTTTTAATTTACAAGAAAATATCTGAGTTACTTTTTCAAAAAAGTAATGGCAGTTACTTTTTTCCCCATTTATGGACTGACAGTGCGCTGTGTGAACATGATCTTACTGCAGTTCTAATCTAGACTAAATGTGAATGTGTATTAATTCATCCCACTCGCAAAAACTGATTCAGTATTCATCAATATTAATTAAAACTCAGAATATGATGCAAGCCTGCAGTAATTAAATATGTTAAACAACACAAGTGTTTCTAATCCCATTTTATTAACCAATGTCTTTGTTGCTGACCTTTTGATGATCCAGTTCAAATTAGGCAAAAATGACTTACATTAACAATTTTGCTTGATTGCTTTTTTATTTCTGAATAGTGTTGAATCTACTCCTGCGTTCTACTGTACAGACGTGAATTTACTTTTCCTTCAGCCTGAGGTTTATTAATTACACTTTTTGGTGTGAAAGGGCTTTTACATTTTCTATGAATAGGACTTCTTGTATTGAAAACAAACAATCATGCCCTGCTCATATTTAAAAAGTAACGTGAAAGTAACGCAAAAGTAACGTAATGCATTACTTTAAAAAGTAACTTTCCCCAACACTGAAGGCAAATAACACAATAGTTCAAGAAGGAGCTCAGATAATACACACTACTCATACTCAAACTCGGTACAGCAGGAAGCAAAGATAGAAAAGAGAATAAAGAGTAAACTGCAAAAATGAGTGAACTGCAAATGAGGAGCAAAACAAATTATCAGGGCTTTCCTTTCAGATTTGTGAAAATTCTGTTTTTTAAGCTCAATTTTAAACTGCTTTTAGTGCCAAAAGAAAATATAAATGTAGAACATTGTCAATACTATAATCGATGGTACTCTGACCCTTAGGGACTCAATGGCATTAGCAATGCAAATAACACTTAACAACACAACATTATCATAAATTACCAAAACGTCAATCATCAAATGTGGACAAAACAGCATAAACAAAAACCAGACATGAAAATCACTCATAACTGAAGTGCACTGGATCACTAGAGGTTTCTAATTGAATTGGGTTTCTAAGGGAAACCAAACAGAAACTGAGATAAACAAATGTCTGTTTAACTTCTTTGTATAAGGGATGTTTTAAGTTTATTTTTATATTAAAATAATGCATTACCAAATGATTCATAATTCACACAAACCTGCAACTGTTTACATATGTTGATGTATTTTGTTTTCTGAGTAATCAAGAATTAATTAAAGGGGCCATATAATGCTACATGCCCTTTTACATGTTGTTTGAACTGAAATGTGTGTTGGCAGACAACCAGCCTATAATGATAAAAATCCACCCAGTGTTTTTTGCAATCTCTTTAATTTTTTTCCCTTTTTCAAATCAAGCCGAGTGACAGTGTGACGTCACATGGTCGGAGGCCCCTCCCATGATTGTTTATTGACAGTAGCTTTAACACAGACTGCACTGGTGTCTTACCTCAGACCCTCCCTGAGTGAGCTGTCATCAGTTGTTTCACCGCCTAAGCAGATATAGACAAGAATGTCTTCTAAGCGATTGAGATGTTTTGTTGTTGGATGTAATAATGAACATAGAAGTAGTAATTTACTCCCGTCATCTGAGAGGCTGAAGAGGATTACGTTTGAATGAATGAATGAATGAATGAATGAGTGAAGCATTTATATGGTTTGTTTTTGAAGGGAATGCGCCCCCCAATCTACCTATGTTCGCGCAAATCATTCGTGATCCAGCTTCATCTGCAGAAGAAGTGAGTAAAATGTTTTTTTAAATTAATCTTTGCAAACCACCTTTCCTAATAATGTGCTAATTAGCTAGTTTCACAATTAATGCGGCTAAAGTAAACAGTCGCTCAGTGAGCGCTCCAGAAGAGAGGGGCGGAGTCAGCAGAGCTCTTTCTCATTTAAAGGAGAATGATACAATACGGCTTGCTCTAGGGCTGCTCAATTAATCGAATGCGATTGTCATGCAGATCATGTCAGTAAAGCCGGTTCTGTAATCAGTAGTAAATCGTTCCACGATAATGACAGCTGTTTGCGTAGCTTCTCTGTGAAATACGGCTCTGTGTATTGACAAATGCTGCTCCATTTGAAAGCACGTGAAAATAATACCACATTTAAAAACGTGTTTTTTTCTCCAAACTCACTTTATTACGTCAATCGAGTGTTTGAAAAATCTTTCTCTGAGATGACGTGGCTTCTTATACAGAATAAGGCACACAACATATTTCATGGTATTCTAAGCAGTGATAAAGGCTATGTCGATTAGCATTGAATTATTATATACTTTATTATAATGAAAATTATAATAATAATAAGAGGAACTCAGATAAACCATATATTGCCGTAGTCGCGTGTTTATTAGTCATGTTGAATCAACGAAAGCAGTTAAATCTTCTGTTTATTCAGCTGTAGCGGAACTTCTTCTGCGGGGCATATTTGGAGTTTCAGCACGAGAGCACCCTCTGTCCTTTGGATGGAGATTTACTGCTGATCACAGAACTGAGCTTCACTGACGAGATGCACATGACAATTGCAGCTTTTGCCTAATCGCGATTGCGATTTTCATTTCGATTAATCGAGCAGCCCTAGCTTGCTCTAAAAATAGCTGTTTTTGGCAGTGTAAAAAATTAGTTTTTTACACTACCAATGAGAAATTAACCAAACTATGTAACAGACATTTTATTAAGACTCTAAAAAAATAATATAAACTTGTGGAAATAATTAATTCTGTATCACAAGCAAGGGAATTAAATGTTAGAATAATCTACCTTAACAAAATATTTTGTGTAATTTTCCTATTTCAGATTATTTATGACAAGCATAAATACTAAAGGAACGATTTAGGCCAGTTCTCCTTTGAATACTGACCAAGGTCATTTTTATTCTTCAATAGCAGAGAGCTGGCCAGATATGGCTCTATTCATAAATCACTTATGATGATGTATGCTGTATGTAGAGAAAAACTGTGGAGCTTCAAGTCAACTAAAAAGAAAAAAAATCAGGCACACATACGCACATTGGCAAGCAGAGGTGGGGGGGTCAATCAGAAACCATATATAAACTGATAGTCCTAAATAGACTCTCTGACCCTTGTGGGTGTCCAGGTGACTTCATTACTTTAAGCTTCTTTGTTGTAGTCTTTTTTTAGACTACAGTTGGTTATAGCCCATGTTTCAGAAGGTAAGGGGTTTGTATGGGGTTTCAGAGAGAGGCGGGGTGAGTTGAGTTCAGGGCTCTCACAGCCTAGATGAAAAAGCTGTTGAGCAGTCTGGAGGATTGGGCTCTGATGCTCCGGAACTATCTTCCTGGTGGTAGGAGCTGGAAGAGACTGTGGAAGCCATGGGTGGGATCCGTCACAATACTATTTGCTTTGCTGAAGTATCTTGCAAGGGAAATATCCAGGATGGAGGGGAGAGGGGCACCGATGATCTTTGCAGCTGTGTTCACTGTATGTTGGAGGGTCTTGTGGTCTGCTGCACTACAGTTCCCATACCGGACAGTGATGCAGCTGGTCAGCACGCTCTCAATGGTTCCCCTGTAGAAAGTGGTGACGATGGGTGGAGAGAGACTCATTCGACCTATTCCTTCCTCATGGATTTATTTGTGACATGGAGACCCAGAGGCTGCCACCAAAACAGAAATCCAAAGGGCTGAAACCGGTCAAAGCCTAAGGCACCTGTTTCGACTACCTATATTTGGCTGTTGATATCGATGTTATTAAGGAAGTCAACACAAATATACATTTTAGAATTGGGGAAGCTGCCTGTTATATAAAGGATAAGATGTGTGAAGTAGGGGTTGAACAGACTAATCGACTAGTTGACTAGTCGACTTCAGCGCTCTGTCATGACGCTTTAAGCTTGAAGTCGTCTAGTCGCTGGTTCTATAGATGGCGCAATAGGATAATAAATCCACATTTACACTCCGTTTCCAAACAGGTAAAATTACAAACTAATTCATACTCTGAATGTGCTTCACAAGACGTGTGATTATATTACTGGATGCTGGAAATTGAATGGCAGAATGCACGTTTTAAACAGCTTATTGTACAGGTAAGTTAATCACGTTTTAATCTGATGCACTGCTGCACTGTAATGCACACACATAGGCTACAGACAGTAGCACATACAATACATCACGCGCAGATCGCTCGCACAGAATCATTCAGTGCGAAAATTTATTGTCAACACTGTTCTGTGATTTCTCTGTAAAATAGCTTAGAAACTGAAAAGTTCAAGCATATATTTCTTAATAACTAAATCCCACAGCTTCACTACTAGTAAAGAGACGCTCCCAGGTAGAATTAATTCACAGATGCAATTGCTCTCACTAATGCATTCATTCATATGAATGTAATCTTTACTGTACTACTTATCTGTATCTGATTTAGAACGAGCAGGAATCTGTGAGAAATATAACGACCCAAAGACTAAAGAACTGATAAAAAATAAGCTGTTATAGGTGTGGGCAGCGATGTGTCATATTTCATAGCTGTGCACTATGTTTTAATCACAGCTCCAGACTTATTTGTTCATTAATGATGTCATCAGCGACTAGTCGACTTCAACTTGACTTTCATCAAATAAAAGTCGACTTTAAAAAATCAAAAGTCGTTCAACCCCTAGTGTGAAGTAATGAATCAAACAGAAATCAAAAATTGCTTCATCAAAATACGTCTCAGGTTAAATATGTAACCATAGTTCCCTGAGAATAGGGAACGAGACGCTGTGTCCTCTAGAGGGCACTATGGGAACGCCTTCAGCGTGAAAGGCCTGAAGCATGAATAAAAAGACACAATGCACTTGACATTGGCAGGTGGAAGCCTATGACGTAAGAAAATGAGCGTCTGCGAGCATAAAAGGGCGCCTGTGGAACACGTCATCCTCTTTTTTCAAAGGGGACGCCGACAGGAATGCCCGAAGTATGGCCAAGAGACGCAGCGTCTCGTTCCCTATTCTCAGGGAACTATGGTTACATATGTAACCTGAGACGATCCCTTCCGAAGGGAACTTCTACGCTGCGTCCTCTAGAGGGCGCTATGGGAACGCTATGCCAACGCCACCGTGCTGATGAAAAGAGTGTTCAAAAGCTGGATTCCTAAGTCACAGACTCGAGGAACACCATCCCTGCCCAGCAGTCTTTAGTCAAGTCCACCTTTGTCGAGTCCAAGACAAGACCAAGTCCAAAGAGGTTCGAGTCCGAGTCAAGACCGAGTCCAAAGAGGTTCGAGTCCGAGTCAAGACCGAGTCCAAAGAGGTTCAAGTTCAAGTCAAGTCCAAGTCCAAATGAGACGGTCAAAACAGAGAAAGAAAAAAATAATCTTCTTCAAAACCACATACTTAATTATTGATAATTTATGTGACACGAGAGACGGCATATCATCTATTCTAATAAAATAATTTTGCATTATTGTTTGCAATGATCTAAAAGCATGTGCAGCAACACTGTAGGATCAAATTAGGCTACTTTATTTCTCCTCCTGAGACCCAGCTATGGAGTTTTTGCCTCTGTAGTGGACATTCTTTTTTAGTGTATTTCTCTGAGACCTCACATGTCAAAGTTATAAGCCTGGATGTCCTGTACAGAGCACATTCAGGGCTTTATAGAGATACTAATATTTTTTTAAACCCTCTCATACGTCTTTAAAGATGGCTATATTTAATTTAGTGAAAAGTTGTACATCCTTCTGGAAATATGATTATATTTTGTAATGTCTTTTAATATTAACTTTTAACAGCAACACATTAATAAGCAAATTAGATACAGTATATAGGTACACTGTGTTTAATGGGAAACCAGTTTATGGAATTTTTTACACACATATTGCATAAAACAAAATGGTATATCAAATAATTTTGTTATACATTTTCAAACATAGTTGAGCATCATCCTTAAACAAAGTTTAGTATAAAAAAATCCTGAAAACTAAAAATTTATTTGGTGATTTAAAAAAACTCCCATTGATTTTGCCGTTTTGATGTCTAGTCATGCCATTTAATTTTTGTCCTTGTGTCCTCTACAGAGGACATATAATCAAATATGAATAAAATAGAGTAAAAAAACCGGGAAAAAAAAAACTGTTCTTATGGTTTGTCAAACAATGTAATGACATGAAAACTGTTGTTTTTTTTTTTGTTTTTTTTTTGGGGCGTCTCAGGAGGATATTTTAGGTTTAGCAATTTCACTAATATTTACGGAAGTTCTAAGCGGCCATGCATTATTATAATTTTTCTGTCTTGTTTTCTCGTGATCACGACATAATTTTCTCGTGATCTCGACATAACGAAAGTTGTTTTGTCGTTATCACGACTTAATTTTCTCGTGATCACGACATAACGAAAGATGTTTTGTCGTTATCTCGACATAACGAAAGTTGTGGATCTCAACGTAAAAACCGTTTTCTCACGATGTAATTGTAGCTATCGCGAGAAAATCCCGCACCTTGTGAATGTTTCTGGCGAATATTATGGTGTACGCGCTAGCGGCTGATATCTCCATCATAAAGTTACTAATTTCCTGCAGCAAATATGGACTTTATCTCACCGCAGTAAAGATAGTTTGCAGTTCGATATTCAGATTTATTTTGGCTATAAATACGCAGTGCGCTGTCATAGACATGCAAATAATACTGAATGACATTCTTCATGATTTGTGAATTCATATGACGTAGTTGACTGGCAATGAAATTGACTACACGTTCAGGGTCGCTATATTGTCTTCGACGATACAGTTGCAGACCCGACAGCCTCCTTCTCAAGTGTCGAACACTTATGTGTAAGTCATCAATCACTGACAGACACAGAGCTATTTCAGTTTGAGTGAGTCCCTGATCAAAGTAAAAGTGAATACGGTCATCCATGATGCTGCGATGATGCTGCTTCTATAGCATTTTCTCATGCCGAATACACAGAGAAAATTAAGTCGTGATAACGACAAAACAACTTTCGTTATGTCGAGATCACGAGAACATTAAGTCGTGATAACGACAAAACAACTTTCGTTATGTCGAGATCACGAGAAAATTATGTCGTGATCACGAGAAAACAAGACAGAAAATATTATAATAATGCATGGCCGCTTAGAACTTCCGTAAATATTTGACCAATTCTCGATTTTGTAAGATTTTATCTAGTCAACTTGAAAATTTAACTACAACATGATTAAAGCAACTTTCTCTTTATTAACCCTCTAGTTAAAGAAAAGTATATTCTAAGTGCACCACACATGACGTTGTCTTCATGATGTAAATGTTAAACAAATCACTAAATATCTTTTCAGAAAAGATGAACTACAACTACATCTTGTACACACTTTTATTATGCATATTAGGCTATATGTTCTGAAATAATACAAGACAAATGCTCAAAAAAACTCAAGTAATTCAAATTCAAAATGACTGAAGGTATAACACATAGAGTGCTATTATTAACAATAAAGGCTCTGTAAAACAATGAACAGCGGTTTTCAGCCTGTCACCGGGATGCAAACCTGAAATATCAGATATACAGTAGTAGTTCTTCACAGGTTTTGTATTTGATTACGCTGCTCTTCCATTGTTTTTTCTATGTAAGCATGAACGCGTTTGTTGCGCTCGTGTCTCTTGCAGCGTCTCGTGCATGAAACGGCATTCTAAAAACGCGGCACTCTAGTTATTAAAAGATGTTTAACTCACATCTTCTTGCATTTTTTCTATTCCACTGCCCGCGTCAACACAAAAACACACTCTGTGTGAATGGCACCTAGAGAGCATCACACGTGAGCGGTTAATCATGTGCACCGATATGTGGTTGGATTGTTCTTTTCTCTTTACTGTTATTATCAAAGTGTCTAATTCTAGCGTTTGGTAATATTTCTATTCAAAATCGTGATTCCTCGATTTATAAAAAATCTAATTGTGGCAAAATATTAAATTCGAATTAATCGATACAATCTGATAAATCACCCAGCCATTGCCACAGTGTTTGCTTATTTTTTACTTTATTGACATTTTTGTGTAATTTATTTTATTTTACATCCAGTTGTATCCCGTGCCTCCAGGCTTTATTCATTTTGCTCTTATTCGTTCTTTTTCTTATTTATTTGGTGCCACGGTGTTTGATGATTGTCAGTTGTTTTTTTTTTACATTAGGCTTATAGCATGGCAATTGTGTATTTGTATTCGTTTTGTTAATTAAAGTCCCATGTTTATTGCAGAAAATGTGTCGTTGTAAGTTTTAGATTAGCAATTGACCTGAAATGAAAGTGAAAGCAAAATGTGCATGTGCATTAATAAGGTATTTAAAAGCGAAGGAAAGTGAGAGGGAAAACTCCAACGAACTTTGTAAAACCAAACTGTATTATGCAACTTGCCGACAGCATGTCTGTGGCCAAAATAAAGATTATTTATGCCTCCACGCAGCGCGCACACTCAGAGCCAGGCGCACACTCATATGACGCAGCTGTGCATTTAACAGGCGACCAATGACAATGCCCGTTCTAGATGGAGTTAAACCAATGGCAATTACATTACCCATTTGCGGAACAAGCGAGCCAGATTAATGGTTTTGTTTTGAAAAAGAAAAAAAAAACATATATTGCTGGAGTTGGCGAGTCCGATGACCAAGTCCGAGACAAGTCCGAGTCCAAATACCAACGAGTCCAAGACAAGTCCGAGAGGAAAGAAAAACGTCTTGAGACCAGACTCGAGTACTACAGCCCTACTACATACTAATAGTGCTGCCTCAGCGGAGCTCTGGAGAGCGGAGACTTCAGCAAAAAATCTCTCTTAAATGAGAGGAAGCCTAACAACACTCTTTTTGTTTTTTTAGCTCGCAAGCGCACCTAGGGGGCATCGACGCATATCCGCGCTCGCACCTCCCTTCGATGTCAGCATAATTACCATGCTTATACCGATGGATGCGGGCTGAATATGGTTTATCCCATGCCTACATGACATCACTATGAAGATCTGGAAAGAATGGGAGGCTCACGGGAGCTGGGAGGTTATGCCAGAGAAAGATCACTCATCAGGTCTACTGCGAGCCACTCCCCCTTTTCGTGCCTCCACTGTAGGTCTAACCTAGAACGCTTCATAACCTCCAGCAGCTCCACATACGCGGGGCAGACAAGCTGAGAAGGCTCAGAAATATCCTCTCCGCCTTCATCAGCCCACCAAGAGCCATCAGAGCACTTCCTGCTGGATCAGAAGATGTAAGAGACAATACATCTTCCTCCAGCAGTTTACTCTCATCAGCCGCTGACGAGCGCAAGATATTCATTCCTCCCACAGACTCGTCAGCGAGCTCCATCTGCGATCCCCACGACCTCAGTCTCCTCGCTACCTCAGCAGCGGCTGGACCCGAGCCGCGGGGGGCAGATGATTGCCCCAATTCTCTCGAGAAAAGGGATATACGAGAGCGGAGCTTTCCCAGAGAGAAAAGCTCACAATTAATCGGCCTGAAGTCCAATCACAGGATCTGAAAGTTATGACAGTCAGAACAAGACAAATAGAAAAGGAAACACCGCCCACAGCGTTACGGGACGTAACAGCACCTCTGAGATTGAAGAGAACGTATTAGAGCATGAGGTCCAAGTCACATCCATCATACAACACCACCCAATGCAGCATCCTCTTGCAGTGTTGTAACACCACAGTGTCTGAGTATCTCTCTTGGGATATCCACTAGACCGCACAACATGAACAGCTCTATGGTGCCATTTTTAGATTTGGACCTACAGAACAGTTCAACTTCAGGATATAAAATGGCATAATCCATCAGAACCTAAGAAGTATCTATGGCCCCAATGTACCATATCAGTGCTGATGCATATCACACCAATCACAGAACTATTTAACCTCTTCAGATCTAGCCTGTGAATTCAATCTCTGATTTTCTGTATACTCAGATTTCCATCCTCCAAGCTGGGTCAGTGCTGCAACTGCCACAAGACAGAAAAGAAGCTCCATCTTCTGAGTGCACTCTGGTAAGTTATCTAGTGCAATGTTTCCCTGCCAGTAATCATGGAATAACCCCTATAGTAGACATTTTGGGTCTCCCTTATCTGATCCACAAATCTGACAGGGCTTGGAGTATCTACTAGATATTTGATTAGTTGATTCAGGTTTAATTTGATTAGTTTGAGGCATACTAAAGGGGCAATGTTGGGAGAATTTCAAGACCAAGGTTGGGAATGCTTTCCGGGGTCCCCTGCCCAGCAAAGTTTAGCTCCAGTCCTAATTAAACACAACCGAACAAGTTAATAAAGCTCTTCAGAAAGTAGCAGGCAGTTGAGCTTGATTAGGCTTGGAGCTCAACTCTGCAGGACAGTGGACCTTTAAAGCCAGAGTTGAGAATCCCTGCTCAAATGTGAACTTATGTGCACAAACTTCTGCAAAGTACTGTATTTCATCACCCATCTGTGATTCGTCATTTTGCTCCCTTCAGATAAGCTGCCGGTGTTACTCGTCGCATTGTCCAATCGTGTTGGATCCAATTAGTTCCAAGGCACTCTGGTGAGTTTGACAAGGATGGGTCAGCAAATAATGAGGTCACAAAAGGAAATAACCTCAAAATATCCAAAAAGAGCATTTTCTTATTTACTTTATAGAGTTCAAGATAGGATCAGTCAAAATCAGTGACAAGATGTTACTCTCAAATAGTGTCCAGTGAGGAATAGAGAGGAAGTCATCATTGTTCACTTAATTTGTAGTTATCGTTAGAGAGTGTTATGGGGCAATCTGGCATCCTTCCAAAAAGTTATAGAAACTGTATCCCTTCAAGAATTAGCTTGTACCAAAATGTAGATTATCCCAGGAGGAACTTGTTAGATATTTCAACAGTATCTTTATGAAAATTAGATTGTTCAGGTTTGATAAAGCAAATCTTCATAGAGCTATTGAATGGACCAGTGGGTGAATTAAGAAATAAAATAAAGAAAGCACTGGGGAATGGAGTGTGTGTGTGTGTGTGTGTGTGTGTGTGTGTGTGTGTACACTTTAATGTATCAGGGGTCTTCAATGTCATCAAGGGGTGTCCAATCCTGCTTCTGGAAGGCTAACATCCTGCAGAGTTTAGCTTGCTCCAACAAACTTGCCCCAATCTTTTAGTACTCCTCGTAAGATCTTGATTACCTAATTAATATGTGTTTAATTGGGGTAAGAGCTAAACACCACAAAGAGAGTAACTTGCTAAATGTAGTTTTCTTTAGTACCCTATTGCTCTTTAAAAAATACATAGTAGTTTCTTTATTGTGTTTGTAGTGGCTTTAACAGTGTAATCACATTACTAGTAATTTAAAATCTTCTAAATAGAGTTCAATATATATTTTACTGTACATGAGTATTTGGAAGCTAATTACTCAGTATATGCTTCAAAGCAGGCCAGAAATGACTGAACAGTCTGTTAATGTTGAAAGAAACTAAAAACGGCAAAAAAACTGCTGCTCTAATCTGCATTTGAGAAACTAGTTTAACTGGATTAATAAATCCACATTGTACACGAAAATGGATCAGTGCAACAACTTTGAGTTATCACATCGGTTTCTCTATCAATCTTTATATAAAATCTGAGATGGACATGCTCTGTCACACCATCTCTACACTTGTGCAGCCCATCTGTGCAAATAGTCTTTATCATTGTTAATAATTGAATTACAATATAATATATATTTTTTTAAATAAAATATATATATATATATATATATAATAATCCCATATCCGGCTACCACCTAGAGACTATCCGGCTTATTGGCAGTCAGACGGACCTGACCATGTCCTCAAGTACACCTGTTTGCTCCTGTTGTCCCTGCTTGCTGAAATTATCAGCTACAATGAGTGACAAGAGCAGTTCTCCTTCCACTATCGCACACACATCTTTCACCTTTGCAACAGCATCACACACCCAAATTCATACAAAGCACCTAACACGCACAATTTTACATGTCTTTCAAGACACATACATGCATTTCCAGGCTTCCCTTTCTTTATTGTCCTCTGTGAGTTATCCAGCCTGTTAACCCTTTACCCTCATAAACCCTGGAATTCTGGAAACTCACCTTTTCAAAGCATGTCACCGGGCACACCTGCTCCAGGCTATATGAGAGACTCCCTCTCTCTATTAAACAGACCTTCGCACACATTCAGGCTGTCTGAAGAATTCCTGCGAGACAATGGAAAGGTTAGGGTTGTAAGTTACTAAAATATACATTTCCCTCACAGTGTTGTGCATCCTGACTTCCTACTCCCCACAGTAATTGCATTTCTGGTGGCAGTCAGCAATACTCTCCACATCTCGCAGCTCCAGGAGGAATGTTGAGAGGAAACGAAGGCTAACAAAATGGCCCTATGCATTCCGCCTATTATCTCGATGGCAAAAAGCCTGTTTTTTACTGATGTGAGGGCTTTGAAGCAGGTGGCATATTGTGATGTGTTGTACTGTGCGGGACATGGTGTGCACAGATCTGCCACACATTCTGTGATAGTCTACAGCTCCTGCTGAGAATGCGTTATCATGCCAGCCCATCACTGCTGTTTCCTCTCACCTAAAGAGCCATGTAAGTTGGGTCTCAGTATGGAATAGAGGAATAATCTCTAACACATCTCTGACATTTAATTTAGCTTTAGAATGTCTAGATATTGGACAGTATCTCATGTGTTTTACTTTATTAATGTCTTAATTAGGGGTGTCAACGTTAATGCATGCAATTAATCTAAAAGTTTGAATGCATACATTTTTTTATGCAAATTGATCGCATTATAACTTCTATCCGTCATCGCAGCACGGAAGGTTATCTGTCGTGTGTGACGAGGGTACAGCGAACCAGTGTTGCCAGGTTGGCGGCACAACAAGCGGGCTATTTTGAAAATACAGTCCAGGAAAAATTACAGAGCCATGAGTTGCAGTTTTTTGGGCTACTTTTATAATGTACAGCGGCCCCCCAAAGTGTATATAGACAAATAAAACTGAAAATAGATCACTTTACTAATGTGTATTATACTTGGAATGTATACCTGGAAACTTAAGAACAGAGAGGAGGTTGTAACACAAACAACGTGAGTTTCAGCCAGAGCATACATGTTAAGGCTTTTACACAGCAGAAATAAACATGACAACAGCCACTATAGATTATATAAGATAATAAACATGATTATGATATAAAATATGGTTTGAATGTCATTTTTTTTTAGATGAATGTGTACATCTGCATCTGAAATGCTAATTTTTGCAACGATATAAAAGGCTATAAATAGCATATTTTAACAACAGTAAACGACCAAATTCCACATGTGATTGCAAAGGGAAGTTATTAAAAAACTCGATGGTGGTTTGAAGGCTTCGTCTGTATTTTTTTCCCCCGATGGCTCTGCACCCGGGAGTTATGGCCAGAGTGAGCTGGCAAGAGTGAGTCTACTTCTGGTAGCACCATTCTGGTTGGACAGAGTATGGTTCTCGGACCTGATTTCTCTCCTCGACGGCTCTCCATTGGATATTCCCGTCAGGAGAGATCTCCTCTCACAGGCGGGGGTATTTCACCCCCAACCATAGTTACGGAAATTGTGGGTGTGGCCTCTGAGGGGGGCCCAGCTCATAGCTTCCGGTCTCTCAGCCGAGGTTGTTGAGACCATACTCAAATCCAGAGCTCCCTCAACGAGGAAACTGTAGGCCCTGAAGTGGAGACTCTTCACTTCATGGTGCGGAGACGGCCAGCTCAACCCAGTCAACTGCCCGATTGATACAGTGCTGGGGTTCCTGAAGGCCCGACTCTCCGCAGGGTTGACCCACTCCACCTTGAAGGTTTTGTAACATCAATAACGGCCTACCACGCCTCTCTTGATGGACAGTCAGTGGGCAGAAAGCCCCTTGTTATACGTTTCCTTCGCGGTGCATTGAGGCTGAGGCTGAGGCCTTCAGTACGGTCCCGTGTGCCACCTTGGGACCTGGCGGTGGTGCTCGAGGCTCTCTATAGGCATCCCTTCGAGCCTATTGAGGAAATTTCTGATCAAATCAAATCAAATCACAATCAAATCACTTTTATTGTCACATCACCACAGCACAAGTGCCTTGGTGAGTGAAATTCTTATGAGCGTGCTCCAGACAGTGCAAAAAAACAACAACAACAATTTACATATGGACAGACAGTGCAAAAAAACAACAACAACAATTTACATATGGACAGACAGTGCAAAAAAAACAACAACAACAATTTACATATGGACAGACAGTGCAAAAAAAACAACAAACAATTGACATATGGACAGACAGTGCAAAAAAACAACAACAATTTACATATGGACAGTACATATTTACAGACTGTACAGAAGACAATGTGCAAAATACACATACATATACTCAGTACACATAGTGTACTATAAAGACACACTCAATTATCAGCGACACATTATACACCGTATGGGCACATCTACATTATGTACACTATCTATACATAATGTAGTCTATACATAGTAATAATGTGAAGGTGCAACAGATTATAAATTAACAGCAGATTGGTTGAGCAGCAGATAGATGTGCAAAGGTGCAACAGATTATTCATATGCAGTGTCGTGGATGTGCATTGTATGGTGTCCAGTGATAGCAGATAGGTTGTGTTAGTGCAGTGTGTGCGTGTAGTCCTGTTGAACTGTGTTAAAGTGCAGTGCATGGCATGTTGTGTGAGTGGGAGTGTGTTGTAGGGTGGGTCATTTCTGACTGTTCATTAGCCTGATAGCCTGAGGGAAAAAGCTGTCCCTCAGTCGGCTAGTGCGCGATCGGATGCTTGCGGAAACGCCGCCCTGAGGGCAACAGAGAGAGCAGTCTGTGGGACGGGTGGCTGGAGTCTTTGATAATCCTCCGGGCTTTCCTTGTACACCGCCTGGTGTAGATATCCTGGAGGGAGGGAAGCTCACCTCCAACAATGTGGCGGGCAGTTCGCACGACCCTTTGCAGAGCCCTGCGGTTGCCAGCGGTGCTGTTTCCAAACCAGGCGGTGATAAAGCCGGTCAGGATGCTCTCCACAGTGCAGGTGTAGAAGGACCTGAGGATTCTGGGGCTCGTTCCAAACTTCCTCAGCCGTCTCAGGAAGAAGAGACGCTGATATGCCTTCTTCAGCACTGCATCTGTGTGAGCAGACCATGTGAGATCCTCGGTGATGTGAACGCCGAGGAACTTAAAGCTGGTCACCCGCTCCACAGGTGTCTTGTCGATGGTGATGGGTGTGTGTTCTCTGCTCTGTCTCCTGTAATCCACCACCAGCTCCTTGGTCTTGTCGATGTTGAGTGAGAGGTGGTTCTCCTGACACCATTTAGTCAGGGTACTCACCTCCTCTCTGTAGGCCGTCTCATCGCTGTCGGTGATCAGGCCTATCACCGCTGTGTCATCAGCAAATTTGACGATGACATTCGAGCTGTGTGTTGCTGTACAGTCGTGTGTACAGGGAGTACAGGAGTGGGCTGAGGACGCAACCCTGCGGTGCACCAGTGTTGAGGATCAGGGGAGATGATGTGTTGTTGCCCATTCTGACCACCTGACTTCTGCCTGTCAGGAAGTCCAGGATCCAGCTGCACAGAGATCTGTTCAGTCCTAGAGTCTGGAGCTTCGCAACCAGTGTGGCAGGCACTATGGTGTTAAATGCTGAACTATAATCCACGAACAGCATCCTCACATAGATGTTCTTATTTTCCAGGTGGGAGAGAGCAGTGTGCAGGGTGAAGGCAATAGCATCGTCTCTGGAATGGTTACTGCGGTATGCAAATTGTAGTGGGTCCAGTGAAGCAGGCAGCACAGAGCAGATGTAGTCTCTGACAAGCTTCTCAAAACACTTGCTGAAGATGGGGGTCAGAGCAACGGGCCTCCAGTCATTCAAGCATGTGATTTTATTTTTCTTCGGTATGGGCACAATGATGGATTTTTTGAAGCACGAGGGAACCACAGACAGAGAGAGGGACAGATTGAAAATGTCTGTAAAAACCCCAGCTAGCTGGAAAGCGCATGCTTTGAGCACACGGCCTGGTATACCATCTGGGCCTACGGCTTTACGGATGTTCACCCGTTTAAAGGATCGGGTTACGTCCGCGACAGAAAGCGTGAGTGGACTGACCTCTTCTGCGGCAGCCGCAATCACCATCTCACTCTAAAGACAACATTTCTGTTGGCGATATCTTCTCTAAAGAGACTGGGGGATCTTCAGGCCCTCTCGGTGGCCCCTTATCATTTGCACTTTGTGCCCAGCATGGCCAAAGCCTTTCTATACCTTAGAACAGGGTATGTTGCGAAGGTCCCCTCCTCAGCACCACAGCCCATAGTACTGCAGCCTTTCTGTCCTCCTCCCTTTTGGGAGCCTGACCAGCAAAAGCACAATTGTATGTGTCCAGTGCGAGCACTGGACGCATACGTCCACAGAGCTGCCCTGTGGAGAAAGGCGGACTAATTGCTAGTCTGTTACGGTCCCCCTAAGAGAGGTATGCCGGCTACAAAGCAGACCCTCAGCTGATGGATTGTGGGTGCCATTAACATTTATTTTCAGTCCTCTCAGCTCCCCTCATCGATAGGAGTCAGAGCTCATCCAAATCGGAGTGTGGCAGCCTCCAAGGCCTTTCTCGCAGTTGTCCCAATACACAACATTTACAACGCTACTGGTTGGTCCACACCCCTGACCTTCGTCAGGTTTTATGGCCTCGATATGCAGGCCACTCCAGGCTCTTCCATTCTCTTGCCTTCATCGTGCTCCTAGGGGGTACACACAGGGCAAGGACTTGGAAGTCTGGCAGCGTGGGCATCTCGTTCCCCAAAGCGTCTTACCGAACGCAGCTCGAGTTCCTGACGAGTAACTTCTCAGGTTACGTATGTAACCCTGGTTTCTCGAAGGAAAGAGATGCTCCGTCTCGGTGCCACACTTCCTGCATCCCTGCCAGCGTTTTGCCTCATTCCTTGAAGCTGATGCCTGCTGCATCGCACGTGATTTTATACCAGCTGGTCATTACGTCACCCTGCCGTGATGTCTCGCCCATCATTTGAACTAATTACACACGATATTCAGAGCCGCTCATGCTGGATACGTTCTCCAAAGCGTCTTACCAGATGCAGCATCTTGTTCCTTCGAGGAGTCAGGGTTACATATGTAACCTGAGGTGTTTCTCATACAGACAAATACATTTGTAAGATATAAAACAGGTTGATGCCTCATGTCCTGCTTACAGCCCATTTCAACTGCACAAGCAGCCATAGCTGTTCTTCTTTTCTTTAACAAGCCAGTAGATAACTTTAATAATGAAGCTTACATTATGCCATTTCCATAGCCAGTATGTACGGCATTTTATTTTTAATTTCAAAATAAGACTATTGAGGTAATTAACATTAATAGGCATGTAAAAGTATGGCGGGGGTACAGTAAAGTTAAATGTCTAACAACCTTTAATAGCTTCTCAATTGCTTCTAATGTTTGATGAATAGACAATTATTTTTGTTCTACTAGTATGGCCTTAATAAAAGTCTTCTGTAAGGTGTATAACTAATAATGAATTGCTTGTTTTAACCTTTCTGAGCACATATAACCATTTTCGACCATTGTCTTTCATTAAAAGCCTTAGCATTTTGAATCATGTGTATGCTGACACCCACATGGTCTATAAGAAAACAAAGTGTCAACAAATATTTATCAAACAGATATAACACATTGATGTATAGTTTAAATGGACAGTTTGCCTGGACCTGAAAAAAAGAAAAAAGAAAGAAACAAATATCACCTACACATACTCTGTTTTATTTCATGATTCAAATAAGAAGTTCCTTGGTTTCTCTTTTAAATTCAATATCTGAATAAACGTGTTGCCGATTCCAATCATAATACAACATAATCCAATTGTACACAGGCATAAGTATACCACACTTGACATAAGATAAAGGAGAGGAAACAGCACACAGATTGAGTGGGTTATGGCAATAAGGGCAAAAAAATCTAAGTTTTCAATGAAAATGACTTAAATATCAGTCTGTTCCTTACACAAAGCTATATGATTTGGTTTTAGAAGTGCTAGCATTAACACATAGCAGTACTGCAATACTATCCCATCTGTTCTTCTCTTGAATAGCCTGACTAGACTGCAAATTATCCATAAGTGCTGACTAAGAACAGCAGAACAGCATACATTACACCGGTTTTATACATAAAATCACTTATTGGCTTCCCATACATTTTAGACTTGATTTGAAATGTTTATGGTGTGCCCTCAATATGCTTACACATAAATACATTTCAAATATGTATTTACTGGCCCATTACTTTTTAAGGATATAAATGTAGATTTAACAGGGATTAAGGTTTAAGTTTGCATAATACCTATCGAACAGACCTCCAGCTATCTTAGTCTGTCGATATCTGTAAATAGCATTCAAAGTTTTCATTACTCATCTTAGAAACCCTCATCATAAAAATGTAACACTTATTTATTTATGTATTGTGTATGTGTACTTATTGCATCTCTATTGCAATACTTGTCAGTTTATTAGTACTTAATTCTACATCCATCCATCCATCCATCCATCTATTCATCCATTTGCAATGCTTGACCTGTAAAGCATTTTTTATTGTGCCAGTTATGCTGAAAGAGCTGTTTAAAGTTTGAATTGAGGTTTAAACCTTGGGGAAATGAGGCCAGAAGTTTGATTGTTTGGGTGGACGCAGATTGTTAATAAGGTAAAGGAACATGTGTAAGAAACCATTAGCCTGAAAAGAGCCAACAATTAAAGGGTTTGTTTGGAGCACTTGGCTTGTCATCTTAAATTAAAGTTGCTTGCCAAGTTCTTTGGTTGGTTTATTTTTTATTTGGCTCAGAGAGGCAGAAACCAAGATCATTTGTGTCAGTTCAAGTCAACAGAGGTTCAGTTAAACTTCCAAAGGCACAATAGATTTACAGACTTTTAACAGGGCAGATGAAATCAGAATCTGAATGGCATTTATTGGCCAAGCAATTTTCACATGCTCCAATTTGACTGGCTTCCAAGATCTGAAGTAGATTTGCATTTCCAGAAGGAAACACCAGTGCAGTCTATTTGCTCTTAAATGCTTAGTTTTGAGCAGAGGTGGAAAGAGTACAAAAATATTCTACTCAAGTAAAAGTACCATTACATTACTGAAATTTTACTTAAGTACAAGTAAAAGTACCAGTCTAAAAATATACTCAAGTAAAAGTAAAAAGTAGCTCATTTAAAAATTACTTAGTTACATTTTAACAATGGGAGGGAGGGAAAAATGGGATAGACCAAAGATGTCAAACTCCTACACAGTGTAGATATTACCCTAATTAAACACATCTGATCCAGATAAACTAATCATTTAGGCTTATTTGAAAACTACATGGTTTGTGTGTTGGAGCAGGGTTGGAAATAAACTCTTTAGGCCTGTGGCCCTCCAGGAACTGAGTTTGACACACCTGGGATATGGGCCTATAAATCTCAAACTTGGTGTTTTTAATTAAATGAATCGGTTAATTAGAATAATAAGACATTCGGCTGTTACCAGGCAAATTAAATCAGTATCAACAAAATGCATCTTTGCAATGCAGAGGAAATGCAGAAGCTTCATCTGAAGTGGCATAGATGTATTTACACACTGACATGAATGCATTTAGCCTGCAGTTACAAATGCAGAAATAATGTTTTGATAAATAAGGCATAAAATGTGACTCTGAACCACAAAACCATAAGGGTCCATTTTCCTAAATTGCGATTTATACATCATCTGAAAGCTGAATAAATCATCTTTCCATTCATGTATGGTTTGTTATGATCGGACAATATTTGAAAATCTGGAATCTGAGGGTGCAAAAAAATCCAAATATTGAGAAAATCTCCTTTAAAGTTGTTCAAATTAAGCTCTTAGTTTTGATATATTTACAGTAGGAAATTTACAAAATATATTAATGGAACATGATCTTTACTTAATATGCTAATGATTTTTGGCATAAAAGAAAAATGTATAATTTTAACCCATGCAATGTATTGTTGGATATTGCTACAAATATACCCCAGCGACTTAAGACTGGTTTTGTGCTCCATGCCAGGGTCACAAAGGTTAAATAGTCATTTGAAATTCAAAAATAAATACATCAAAAGATACTTTAAATGTTAAATTAGAACCACCAGTAGGTGTCAGCAAGTCACTCATAAGTGAGTCATTGCGATTGAACAGAATCATTTAAACGGTTAATTCATTCAGGAACAAAACACGTCATTGCTAAGAGTCAGAGACACAAAACTGTGTATGGAATTATTTTTGTTGTCGAAATAGAGCAAAAACAGGCAATATGGTGTCTAAAACGTAAGTCTCTTAATTAACTTCTTGTTTTTTGAACTGTGTAAAAAGAAAAACTACAGGCCTGTGTAATCATGGTGATTTTTTGAGAAAAACGGCATTCTTCGTGTGACGTTGACTTACTATATTAAATGATATAAATATATAAATGTTCTGCTTCTATATCTTCAATTTTGTGATCATTCTAAACGCATTTTAACAGACTGAATCACGCAGTGAAAGAAAGCACTCCAGATGCACGCGGACTAGTCTAATCTAATGTTACTAGATTTCACGGCACACTTTTTAGAGTGATTTGTTTGGTTTTTGGCAAAATACTGATAATGTCAAATCGCACATCGTTAAAACAACAATTATTATATTATCGCAGACGATATTGCACACCCTGCACCACTGTTTTTTTGGCTCATTTGTGCAAAACCTTTTGCTAAACCGTCAAAGCTTCATTTTAACCACCAATGCAATGATGTAAGTATTTACCTTATCTCCACATGCTTGCGAAGGGCGATATCGATATATTTATAAGCTGCTAGTTCGGTCTCCCGAGGCAAACACAGCTTACACTGCATAATAGAGCATGAATATATGGCCAGGAGTTTACTTCATTCCTTTGAGTTCAACTTCAGCAGAGTACGACGGGGTTTTGGTTTTCAGTTGGGTCTGCACCAATAACGCCTGTCTTGTCCGTCTGCATCTTTCTTGTGATTTTAGGGCCAGTTTCTTCTTCTGCCCATTAATTGCTACAGTTGTTTCCACGGAGCGATTTCTTTTTTACTCAGTTACTCATGTGTTTTAAAATGTAGCGAAGTACAATACTTCCCACAAAATATACTTAAGTAAAAGTAAAATTACAGATTAAAAAAATTACTTAAAAAAGTACAAGTACACAAAAAAGCTACTCAATTACAGTAACGCGAGTAAATGTAATTCGTTACTTTCCACCTCTGGTTTTGAGGCTTTGGTTTCTCAAAAATGAAATACCACATAAAAGTTAGATAACAAGATTGAACTGATAACATTTGTTACGCACACAAAAGACACATAACTTTGCAGTGTAAAGATGGCTTTAGATTATTAAATGGATGCGAGAACCAATAATTCAGTGTGCAAGCCCTAAAGAGGACACTTCGCAACAGTGTGCTTACTTTTCAGCAGCTTCTGTAGAGAGTGGATTTTCCCATTCTTTTTCTTCAATAAAGAATTCAAAGCCATGCCAACCAATTCGGAGATGAATGACTTGGACATCTCTTATGGAGGAAGCTATAGTCCCATCAATCGTGGGAAATGACAGAAAAAGACAATACACAAAAAAATATTGATTTATAGTGACTGCTTAAACAGTAAGTGCACATAAAGTATAGATTTGACATTTATTGCAAAGTATTCATTTATATACAAATATTTAAGAAGCTAAATGAAATTTGCAGAAAGACTGATTTAATCAAATCATTAAATTAATGTGACATTGGAGTAGACAGTGACTGCTGACCTGTTTCAACATGGTTCATTTACAACAATTCTTTGATTATGGAATGTGGCTATGAAATATATATATATATATATATATATATTTTAATGAAGAAACGTGTGTGTGTGTGTGTGTGTGTGTGTGTGTGTGTGTGTGTGTGTTAATCCACATGTGGTTCAAATCATTTTTTATCCAATTTCAAACATGTCACTTTGTTTCATAATTTAAAATGTATATGATCTTCTTTATTTGCCCTCAAAAAATGAAAGTAAAATGTGGAAAAATGTCCCGTAGGTAACACATTGGGGGGGGGCACATTGTAGCATGACCATACGAAAACCATTTTTCAAATAAAAAAGTTTATTTATTTTATTTTTTATGCAAAATAATCAGATTTTCTAGTTTGACAATGAACAAATTGCAACAATGCAATGTCATAGAATATAGTTTAATTATATAGGGGCACATTCCAACTGGAATTTAAAACTGGTTAGTGTCTTCTGCTAGTTAGGCTATCAATCTAAACTGATAAATAACAAACTGGAGATTAAAATAATAGCAGATTTGTCTAAGAAGCCATAAATGTACTTTTACTATGATAAACTAAAATGTACAGTGATATCTTCAAAAATATATGTACATTTTGGAGCACTTTTTTCTCTGTGTAGTTTTATACACAACTAGTAAATACCGTAATTTTTGTTATGCTAGCATGTGTGGAAATATTTAAACCATGTGTGTTACAACTAACCCTGCGTTAGTTTGTGCCCCGCGCTCCCCATATATTTATATAAAAAGTAATATGTAATCAAAAAAGTGGTTAAAGTGGTTTGCCGCTCCTGCTTGTCAAAGAAGATTATTTGTCCAAAAATTTCTGTTTTATTTCTTGACAACATAAGACTGTATCTGCTTTATCTGTTCTGAGCAGAAAAAGGTTAAGAATGTTTGCTTCAAATAATCAAAAAAAATCAGAAGGGAGGATTTCAGTTTGGCTGACGAGTCATTTGACAACGTGTCACTTGGTACGTGACTGGACAATCTGAGGACACATTTCGAGGCACAGTACAAACATACTGACAAAAAATGTATAACCTGAAGTCGCTTTGGATAAAAGTGTCTGCTAAATGCATAAATGTACAATGTAAACACAAATCCCCACATCCTCGTCCTGGCCATTTACCCACAATACCATCTGGGCTGAAAGAGAAAGATCACCATGCTGGCTTGTTAGCTGAAGGTAAGAGAAAGGATCATGGCGTGCTGTTCTAACACAGAGAAGGCAGAACCAAGACTGTTTCTTTTAACTGCTTTTTTTTTCTTCTGTTTCTTTTCTAGGAGATGTTCACATTGTCTCTATAGTACATGCGGCGGTTTCACAGTGCATGGTGGTAGTTGGTCTTTTCACTAGATCAAATAGCTTTCTCTAACCATTTTGTTTTTTCTTTTTTTTTTATCGCTGGGTTTTCTTCTTTCCGCTCACTATTCTACTTCATTAACCGGTTCATACTTTTTACATTACTGTTCTTCAGCTTGTATTCTGAAATCCCCATGTCTCCTCTGCACCCACCCCCCACCTCCCTACCGCCCAGTGGTGCTTATCTGTCGTCAGGCAGTAAGTAACAGAGTCTTGTACATTAAAACTCAGGCATCAGCGTCTAAGAGGCATACTCTGACAATGAGCCATTAAATGCCACCCTCCGAGGATCAAGTACAGAACAAGTGCCTCTCTGAAAGAATAGCATTAGAAAGTAAATAAATAAAAAATGGGCAAGAAATGACAGAGAACAGAGTGAGTGAAGAGAAGTGGGCTTATGAGCTTACATATGCTTTGGACAGCCAAGGCCAGAGTCATAAGACATTTATGTTTTATATTTAAGTAAAAAACCTTCACAAGGAATGCAGGCCATGACTAATTTAATTATTGTTTGATCTTCCTGAATAAATCTGTTATTGTCAAGTATGTTTCATACCAGTAATTGTGGCTCACAACCACTAATATAATAAGCCTAGGACAGCCTGAAACATTTTGTGGAATTCAGTGGAATTCATTAAAATGGAATTCATAGTGCTCGTCTTTCAAGCGGGCATTTCCACTGCGAGTAACAGAGAAAATCTAAGGTAAAATTAAATGGTTTTGTTTTCCACCCAAAATTTACACTTTAAAACAAAATATTAACATGAAAGTAATTTGAATATAGCCTGTGTAAAAAAAAATAATAATACAATACTAAGAAAAACGTGCAAATGAATAAATAATGTAAATGAGTAGTATTTCCAATGTAGGCTAGCAGCAAGTTTAGTCATCTGTCTTGATATATTTACCATAGAAAATTACATAAGATAGGGACTTATTCTCAGCAGATATATTTAAATAATGTATTTTTCTAAGGTGGTTATAATTATTTATTTACTTTTCAATTTAAGCACAAATTTAAGAAAATTGTGAAAAAGCAATGTTTAACCTTTCAAATATTTAACCTTATTTTATAAGGACAAAATTGAAGACAGAGTATTCTCAAAAAAAAAAAATATTTTTGAATTTATTTTAAAAAGGGCACAACTGTGAGAAGAAAGGTCACAAGTGAAAAGCTGCAATTATACAAAAAAGTTGAACAATATGATAAATAATTGCAATTGTGTTGAGTCGCATACAAGACACAGTCGTAATTATGGGATATCAAGTTGCACATTATTCGGTATATTAGATGTAAGGTCACAATTGCAAGAAAGTTGCAGTATGACAAACATTGCTTTAGATTGCACATTGAGATACTGTATAAAGTTGCAAATACAATAAATAGTTGCAATTGTGATATATAAAGTTGCATATATGAAATCTAAAGTTACAATTATTATTTTTTAAATACAGTTAAATTTACTAGAAAACAAAACTGATAAAGATAATTATTTGTTATAGTATTTACACAAAACTGCCTCACATGGAAAGTTCATTGCATTGCATCACAAGAAAATTCTCCACCTTGAGAGCTAGTGTATGCATGTGCTCGTGTGAACCCTGAGTCCAGATATGGAGCTGTGCAAAGTGAAGGATGACTGCACTACAAAGTTGTAATTTAACTGTCACAATAAATATGGCTATACATGGCACTACCTATCAGAATGCATGGCCTCAGCACTTAATACAGACACAAGAGAAGACAAGATGTCGTGTGTTAGTTGATCTGGAAAGCGTGAATGGAAGGAAGATGATAGCTTAGACTGGACCGAATGCCATGGCACTAAAATTGACACAGCTGTTCGGCACCATGCGAGTTGGGCAATGATTTGGAACTCTGGTTAAATAAATGCAAAAAGGTTGGAGGGAGGATATCATGATATGATTGGCCTTCTCGTTTGGCCTCTCAACGGAGGCAGTCGCTTTTTTTCATTCTCCCGTCCTCCCCCTTTTTTCCTCCCTGCTTGCTTCTTCTGTCTCGTCTCATATCTATTGAAGAGACTCTCTCTGCACGGCTCTCCAAACTGGAAAATTATGGATTTGATCAACTGGTCCCTCAGCGCAATTGATACCATCTTCTCAAGGAGAAGTCTGGGTTCTGGGGAACCCGTTTGTCCCGACGGGACGTTCGCGGCCGGATATATGAGGGATGCATTGGAGAGGTGGCAAATCGTATGTCTGGCGGCTCTTTCCGTGGAGGACGCTGAGGATATCTACCTTTTCGGCACCATGATAACAGGTATTCTGCTGATTGGATTAGGTTTTGCCCTGGGTTATCGGAAAATTAGGAAGACGGGAACAGCTGTCTAAAGTCTCACAAGGCTGCCCGTTTTGATTGAAGCCGTGGGAAGAGCGGTCAGCAATGAGACTGAGACTATAAACCGGAATATGGATGCCATCATGTTGAAACTTACGGCTTTGCAAGTGAAAATTGATGATTTCAGAGACCAGAATGGACAGAGAGAATAAAGCTGTGAAGATATGCAGATGTTCGCCTCAAAAGACACAACTAAATTTAATCTTATCTTTTCTGGCTCCCCCGTACCGGCTGGCTTGGCCAAGGTCATGCAGGATAAACTACCCTGGAAGAGCGCTGCAGTGAAGACTCTCTTGCTCCCTTCCCCCATTACAGACATTACTCCCCTCCCCGATCAACTGCCTCCGAACGCTTTGTACCGCCACCTGTCGAGCAGGTCTGCGACCGGCGCCGTAATAAATGGCTGCTGGACCGGACGGCTGCTTGCCAGAGCTGGATATGTCCCCCTGTTGCAAGTCATGTGTTTATGGTATATGTGCTTTTGTGCTGAGGTGTTTTTTTTCTGTTCTCACACTGTACTCCCCAATGGAGCATAGTCTGGGGGTTAAAAAAAATGTCCTCCTCTCTTTCCTCATGTAAATGCTGTATTTTTCTTACATTCCCTGTCTTCCTGTTCTGTCTACCCCGTTGCCATATGTATGTTGTGTTTGTATGGACAGGTTGATGGCTAATTTCGCTGGTACTTGTTACTAGTGACAATAAAGGGCTACTACTACTACTACTACTACTACTATGATGTCAGGAATTAATAGAAATAGTAATATGGCAGTAGTGGAATTTAGAGAACTGAATTTTTTACTGTATGTTTTCAGGCACCCTGAGATACCATTAAGGTACCATTCGCACCATTTAGGTACAAAAGAAACAATAGAAAATGGCTTTAAAATGTGTTATGAAGTACTGCATAAACACTAACATTGAAGAATAAATGTACACTAAGCACTTGCATTAACTGCCCTACACAAACTGTTAATGATGGTATGCTTAACAGGTAGGACATGTTTCTAGATCAGTGTTCTATGTTGTACCTGGAACAATGTTACAATCAAATTATCATTGCCCTAATATAAATATACAGTCAGGTCCATATTTGGACACAGCCACAATTTGTATTATTTTAGCTGCTGATCATAACATATTTAAGTTACAGTTATATAATGAATATGGGCTTAAAGGGCACACTCTGAGCTTTAACTTGAGTGCATTCTCATAAAAATGGGAGGAAAAGGTTAAGGAATTACAGCTCTTCAAGATGCCCCCCCCCCCCCCCTCCTTGTTTTTTTTATTTATTTTTTTCAAGGGACCATAAGTAATTTGACAATTGACTGAAAAAAAAAGCTTTTTCATGAACAGGCGTGTGTTATTCTTTCATTATTTCTACATCAATTAAGCAGGTAAAAGGTCCCGAGTAGATTCTAAGTGTGCTATTTGCATTTGGAAGCTCTTGCAGTGAACCCACATCATATGAGCTCCCCAAGCAGGTGAAACAGACCATTTTTAGGCTTCAAAAACAAAACAAATCCATCCGAGAGATAGCAGGAACATTAGTGGTGGCCAAATCAACAGTCTGGTATATTCGGAGAAAAAAGAACGCAAAAGTGAACGCATATGGCAATTACCTGTACCAGAATGACAGGAGGATAAATGTATGGAGAAGGCTTGAAACAGCTCATTATCCAAAGCATACAACATCATCTGTGAAACATGGTGGATCTTGATGGCATGAGCATGCAGGGCTTCCAGTGGCACTGGGTTACTGTTGTTTAGTGATGATGTGACAGAGGAGAGAAGCAGCCAGAAATAATTCTGAAGTGTATAGGTATATACTGTCTGCCCAGATTCAGACAAATGCAGCAAAGTCGATTGGACGGAACTTCATAGCACAAATGGACGAATACCCAAAACATACAGAAAAGGCAAACCAGGAGTTTTTGAAGGTAAAAAAGTGAAATATTCTACAATGGCCAAGTCAGTCTCCTGATTTCAACCCGACTGAGCATGCATTTCACTTGCTGAACACAAAACTAAAGGCAGAAAGACCCACAAACAAACAACAACCAAAGTTTCCGCAGTAAAGGTCTGGTAAAGCCTCACAAAGGTGGAAACTCATGTCTCTGGTGATGTCCATGAGTTCCAGACTTAAGGCAGTCATTGCTTGCAAAGGGCTCTCGATTTTTTTTTACAAATTAACATTTTATTTATGATTGTATTTCCATCTGTGGGAATCCCCGGCTGACGTCACTGGTGGAGATGACGTAGCGACCAGGAAGAATAAAAGCACCTGCGGTGAAGACAGCGGCAGCTTCTGTTCAGGGCACAGCTTCCTCAGCTTCCGCCCAGAAACGTAACGGTCCTGAGAGGCTTGCTACCTCTAAAAAAAAGTGTTTAGAACAGCTAGATCGGCTGTTCCCTGCCGGTCCTCCGCTCCAGGGCACCGAGCTAGTAGTTCAAAGCACACCAGAGGCCAGTCTCGAGAGACTGATTCCCTTAGTACATTTTCTGGCAGCATGGAAGCTTCTGCTAAATGTATCTCAATGGATCCCGCACACTGTAGAGAGTGGGTACAAGATTCAGTTCGAGTCTCGTCCGCCTCTGTTCAACGGGGTATATCCCACTCTGGTGGTCCCCGAGCAGGCTCTTGTAATGGAACAAGAAGTAGATATTCTTTTGAGGAAGGAGGTCATCATGGTGGTCCCTCCTTGCGATAGAGAGTCAGGGTTCTATAGCCATTGGGCCTATGGGGGGTCGCATCCAATTCTAGATCTGAGATTATTGAACCGCTCAGTCATGAGACTCAAGTTCAAGATGCTTACTATCAAGCAAGTCATGTTTTAAAACAGGTCCGAGGACTGGTTTTTGATGATGGCTCTGAAAGACGCCTACTTTCATATATCTATTCTTCCTCAACACCGGAAGGTCCTAAGGTTTGCTTTTTGGGGCAAAGCATGCCAATATAGAGTTCTTCCGTTCGGCCTAGCACTCTCATCCTGCACTTTCACAAAGTGTGTGAATGCAGCTCTGGCTCTCTTGCGACTCCAAGGCATCCGCATACTGAAATACATAAACAATTAGTTTATTCTAGCTAAATCAGAGCAGTTAGTAGTTCGGCATCGAGATGTCGTTCTCGCTCACATGAAAGACTTGGGGTTAAGGCTAAACACAAAGAAAAGTGTGCTTCCTCCAGTACAGAGGACCACTTAACTGGGCGTGGTGTGGGATTTGACCATAATGCAGGCACGTCTGTCTCCTGCTCGTATCGAGTCGATCCTCACGATAGTCAGACCCCGTTGGGTCTGATGGCAGCTGCTTCCAACATGATAACTTTTGGCCTGCTGCACATGAGACCCTTTCCCAAAGGGCAACCCATTTCGCATGATCAAGGTTACGCGGCAATGCTTGCGTGCCTTAGACATGTGGAAGAAACCGTGGTTCCCATCACAAGGCCCGGTGTTGGGGGCTCCATGTCGTTGCTTAACGCTAATGACGGACGCCTCCCTCACGGGCTGGGGAGCGGTCACGCTCCACCCAAGGTCTGTGGGAAGGTCCCCATCTCATGTGGCACATCAATTGCCTGGAGATGCTGGCAGTATTTCAAGCTTTGAAACACTTTCTCCCAGACCTGAGAGGCCATCATGTGCTAATGTGCACAGACAATTCGTTGGTGGTCTCTTGCATAAACCACCAGGGGGGTCTGCATTCGCGCCGCCTGTACTGGCTGGCGTGCCAGATTCTCCTGTGGGCCCAGGAGAATCTTCTCTCCCTGAGGGCAGTTTACATCCCTGGGTACCTCAATTAGGGAGCAGACATCCTGACTAGACAGGGGCTGAGGCCCCGGGGAATGGATGCTCCACACTGAGGTGATGGAGCAGATTTGGAAGAAGTTCGGTCGAGCCCCGGTGGACTTGTTTGCGTCTCGAGAGACCTCACAATGTCGCCTCTGGTTCTCTCTGACTCATCCAGCTCCACTGGGGCTGGATGCCATGGTACAGATGTGGCTGGTGCTTCATCTTACGCCTTCCCCCAAATTGCTCTGTGTAACACAGTTTGTAGATCGGGAAGAAGGAGGCGGGAACTGGCAAACATTCAAACACTTTAATAATAAAATAACCAGGCAGGGACTTGTCAGTATGCTGGCATGGGCAGTTTCATTCCCAAAGCGTCATCAACACAGCTTGAGTTCCGAAGGGGAACGTCCCAGGTTACGTATGCAACCATGGTTCCCCGAGGAACGAGACGATGCGTCTCATGCCTAACTTGCTGCATTCCTGTGAGCGCTTACTTCACTTTGAAGCTGCAGCTGTCTTCAGCAAAGGTGCTTTTATACTTCCTGGTCGTTACGTCATCTCCGCCGTTGACGTCAGCCAGGGATTCCCTCGGATGGATTACACACGAATGTCAGAGCATAGGGACACAGGGGCATTCCCAAAGCGCCATTGACGCAGTATCTCGTTACTCAGAAAACCATGGTTACATACATAACCCGGGACGTTCTCAAATATGTCTGGGCGTCTGTGATCAATAGCCAGAGGACTGTGAAATATGATTTAAGCAGGGGGGGAAGCAAAATCTACAGTTATAATGGCATTTAAGAGTAGAAATGTTGTATGCTTAATCACTTTTATAGTCATGTGGGGTATCATAAAATGTATCATAAAAAACAAATATAAATATATAAACCACATTATATAATATTATGCATAAATATATACACTATATTGTATGGTTAGTATGATGTTATATTATCTCAAGTTCACCAAAGCTGCATTTATTTGGTAAAAAATTAAAATAAAGAAAAAAAAGGACAAAAAAAGTTTCCCATATTAATATATTTTAAAATGTCATTAATACCTGTGATGGCAAAGCTGAATTTTCAGCTGTCATTACTCTATTCTTCTGTGTCACATGATCCTTCAAAAAGCATTATAATATGTTGATTCACTATTCAATAAATATTTCATTTTATTACCAATGTTGAAAACAGCTGTGCTGCTTAATAATTTTGCACATTTATCATGCATTATATGAATAGAAATTTCAAAATAACTGCATATATCTTATGTTTAAAAACATCCATTAAAGGACTTTCAATTAAAAAAATATATATATATAAACATTAATCTACCATTTCCCAAATCGCAAGTGATTATTATTTTTTTTATGTATCAGGTAAAGGTAATTTTATAGGAGTCATTGAACAAACTCCCCATGCAATGTAGAGAAAAACTAGATCAGAAATGTCCCTTCTTTTTATTTACTCATATTTTTTAATGGTAGTGTTACCAGGTCCACAGCTTTGTGGCCCTCTACAGACACAATCTTAAATCAACCACAACCAACACCATCATAAAGTGCATCTTCATATACACATACAACAAGATGCTAAATTGCTATGGCCATTTTGTGCACAGAAAAAAAAATGGCTCCATAATGTAAGAAAAAAAGCCCTCCCCATGTCCTTGAAATCCAAACATGCATAGATTCCAAACAATATGTGAGAGTGGAATTCTGGGATTTCAAAGCTGTCACATGGTAAATTGAATTTATATGGTAATACGTCTCACTTAGAGTCTCATTGGACTAAAAATTCATTCCGTAATCACTCTGATTTTCCTTTCTTGCTTCATAAAATCTATCAAACATCAATGCAAAACATTAGCATCTCTTGCATTTGTCCTTGACGGGCTGTGTGAAGGCTGCATGTTTTCGGCCACAGTGCTGTGAAATCAGCTATTCCATTACCGGCAAGTCATTTCATTTGTGCAGGCATGCAGTGGAGCAGAGTGCGGCCCCTAGAGAGATGCTGAATTGTGCGACTAATGACTGGAGTTCTTAGGGACAGCATGAGGACGGCAAACCTCTCTGCCTGGTACCACCACCCTGAGGCCCCTCGCTGCTCGACTGCAGGCACAGGCAGGTGTCATGCATTCTGCTCTCCCTCTGGTTCTTAAATACAGATTTTTCAAATGAATAAAAATAAATATTAGTGTGGCAACCACAGGGACGAAGGACACTATATACGTTATATGTTTTAGTTTAGACTACGCCACCCTGGGAGTTTCACCCAGAGAATACTATCCGCGCACAGGTTCCCCACTAACGACAGAAAAACATGGAGACACAGATATTTGTACAAAATTACCAAAAAGTTTATTATAATTTATAATAAAAAGCCATGCACAGAAACATGACAAACCTCAAACACAATGTTCACAAAAAGGGAGCTGCGGCCTTGAAAGTGAGGTGTACGTTCCCCTCACACACACTACACACTCACTCTCACAGCACAAAGAGCCCCAGTGAAATGATCGGTCACGGCACACGTTGTAGACACCACCACCAAAGATAGGAGGGAAACGATCAATTTCCTAAGCAAAAAGGCCGCAGCTCCTAAAGACAAACACACTCTCCACACCACACACATACCACACAAAAAAGAAAAGATTAATAAAAAGGTTATACAAGCTAACAGGTGGATGGCAAATACTCATCCACCTACAGGCCTTGATGTTCAACCCTAATAGGCCCAATCCAATCAACAATTAAAGTAAACAAATTTTGAAAGTAAACTTAACAAAATTCAACAAAACAACACAACAATTATGTTCTATACATAAATCAACACACTTCAAATGAATAAATATATGAAATAAGTCAATTCACAAATATTAAATTAACCAAGAAAGACAATTTAAGACATGACAAATTATGCAAAAGAAAGAAAACCGCCCAAAGAAATAAAAACCACAAGTTACTCCTGCAAAGCAAGATATCACACGAAAAAAAGATAATTTGAGATTTGAGATTTAAGATATGAGTATGTAACAAACACCGCAGTATGTATCAAAACATTGTATCACAGCAGTATCAAATGGTCTATAAACAAAACAGCGGTGACACTGCACGAACTGTAGTTCTCCGTAGCTGCGAGGCCAGGCACCCAAAAGGACATTCGATCAATAGTTTAATGCAGTCGTCATTCACCCACCAAAATCACAAACCGCACCTGAAGTCCACAGACGCCCGCACAACAGCCATCCGACTGAAGTCAAAACCACGTTTATAATGAAACGCAAATGGGAAATTGTTGTCCGCCCAGAACGGTCACAGCCGCGTGCAACAAGAGGCAAACAGGCGAGAGTTCCCAACAACGTGCTGAAAATGGTCACAGCAGCGTGCAGCATAAAGCAAACAGGCGAGCGTTCACAGAAGACGCGCAAGGAGCCTAAATGCAAGCGCAAATTAATGATGTCACATAACTGGGTGTGGGCTTTCAGCTCATTATGCCACATTAGCAATGAGATCTTATTTTTGAAACACAGCAAATTTAACAATAGAAGTGGAGCTGTGTGAGGACATGCAGTCGTGTGTGTAGAGAGAGTAGAGCAGGGGACTCAGGACACAGCCCTGTGGGGCTCCTATGTTCAGGGTGATGGAGTTGGAGGTTTCACCACTTGTGGTCTGGCGGTGAGGAAATCTTGAATCCAGTCACAGAGTGAAGTGTCTAGGCCGAGGTCTGAGAGTTTGACAGCTAGCTTGGTGGGGACTATAGTGTTGAAAGCTGAGCTATAGTCAATGAATAGCAGCCTGACATAGTTGCCATTTTTGCTGTCAATGTGAGTGAGGGAGGAGTGCAGTACCTGGGAGATGGCATCATCAGTAGACCTATTTGGCCGATAGGCAAACTGAAGAGGGTCCAAAGTAGCAGGGATGGAGGAGCAAATGTGTTTCTTTAAAAGTCTCTCAAAAACCTTCATGACTGTCGATGTGAGGGCAACTGGATGGTAGTCATTCAGGCAAGAGGGTTTACTGTTCTTAGGCACAGGGATTATGACAGATTTTTTAAAAGAGGTGGGAACCACAGAGGTAGCTAGGGACTCATTAAAGATGGAAGTAAACAAACCAGCAAGCTGATCAGCACAGGACCTCAGAACGCGGCTAGTAATCCCATCAGATCCTGCAGCTTTCCTGACGTTCACTCTCTTTAATTCCCTCCGAACGTCGTTCTCTGAAAAGGTGATAGCATAAACATCGCTGCTCTGTCTGCTGCTTCCTGGCGCGCAGATCGGCAGAGTCGCGCCGCCGTTGCATTCAAATCGGCCGTAGAAGGTGTTTAGCTCTTCGGCCAGCAACGGATCTGCTCTCACCTCTGCTGAAGAGTTGTTTCCAGAGGAAAAGATGGTCTTCAGTCCCTGCCACGTGCGTCGAGAGTCATTGAGCTGGAAATGTGACTCAATTCTCTCCCTGTATCTGAGTTTAGCAGCTCTAACTGCCCGACGGAGAGCGTAGCACGAAGTTTTGTAATCGCTCATGTTTCCCGACAAAAGACCAGCGTTGTATGCAGTGCGATGGTTAACCGCATCACGGATTGATCTGTCCACCCACGGTTTCTGATTCGAAAATGTCCTTATTGTTACAGTTTCGGTGGCTTGGTCGGTTAGCGTGTTGATAAAGCTTACTGCTACATCCGTGAACTCGCTGACGTCAGCTGAACTCGCCCGGAACATGTCCCAGTCGACGTCATCAAGAGACGCCTGTAGCATAGCTTCAGAGTGGGAGGACCAGCGCGTCACTTCCTCTCCACCGGGGTTTCTGAGCGATCCTTTGTTTATATTCGTGTGAGGAAAATGGCGTGGTCTGATTTGACAAAAGCCGGCAGGGAACGAGCTTTGTAGGCATTCTTAAACTGGGTGTAGCAATGATCCAGTGTATTCTGTCCTCTAGTTGGACAGGATATATGTTGGTGGAAGTTTGGCATGACTTTTCTGAGGTTGGCTTTATTGAAGTCTCCCGCGATGATGGAGGCAGCGTCAGGGTGTTTATTGATGTAGCCGCTGAGCTCGTCGTGTTTGTCGAGTTTGGACAAAGCCAAGCTAGTATCTGCCTGTGGTGGAATGTAGACGGCAGTAACGATGATCGATGTAAACTCCCGGGGCAGATAGAATGGGCGGCAGATAATGGAGAGATGCTCCAGATGAGGAGAGCAGGGACGCGACAGAATGGAGATATTCCTGGGGTCACACCATTTCTTGTTAATTATGAAACACACTCCACCACCTTTAGTTTTTCCAGCCTCGGCTGTTCTGTCCATCCGTAAAACAGAAAAGTTATCAGACGGCGTTACAGCGGTGTCCAAGACCGTCGGCGTGAGCCATGTTTCGGTCAAACAAAGGATGTTACAGTCTCTAATGTCCCGTTGGAAACTTATCCTGGCTCTAAGATCGTCCATCTTATTCTCCAAGGATTGGACATTAGCGAGCAGAATACTCGGTAGAAGAGGACTGTGAGCCCTTTTCCTCAGTCTGTTGCGTATTCCAGCGCGTCTCCCGCGATGTTTCCTTCACCTCCTAGGATTATTGAGGCGGCCTTTGTTAACCTCGGTGTTCTGAAGTATCTCCCATGGCCACGCTGGGTCCGTGGATAAAGTGTCCTGAAGCAGGTTAGTGTAGTGGTGCCCAATGTCCAAAAGTGTTCTTCTGTCGTATATAAATAGTGCAGACGTTATGCGTGTAAAAAGAGAAAGTAAAAAAACGTAAAAAAGTAAATTAAAGCACAAATTGAGCGGAGCCATCCCTAACGTCGACTGTACAACGCAGCGCCGGAAGCAGATCTGGCCATAATCATTGTTGATTATGGCCTGTGGAATGTTGGTCCACTCCTATTCAATGGCTGTGTGAAGTTGCTGGATATTGGCAGGAACTGGAACATGCTGTCGTGCAGACCGATCCAGAGCATCCCAAACATGCTCAATGGGTGACATGTCCAGTGAGTATGCTGGCCATGCAAGAACTGGGATGTTTTCAGCTTCCAGGAATTGTGTACAGATCCTTGCAACATGGGGCCGTGCATTATCATGCCACAACATGAGCTGATGGTCGTGGATGAATGGCACAACGATAGGCCTCAGGATCTCGTCACGGGTATCTCTGTGCATTCAAAATGCAATCAATAAAATGCACCTGCGTTCATTGTCCATAACATACGCCTGCCCATATGATAACCCCACCGCCACCATGGGCCACTCGATCCACAACGTTGACATCAGCAAACCGCTCACCCACACAACGCCATTCATGCTGTCTACCATCTGCCCTGTACAGTGAAACCCTGTACCGGTGTCTGTGGTTGTGAGGCCAGGTGGATGTACTGCCAAATTCTCTGAAACGCCTTTGGAGACGGCTTAAGGTAGATAAATGAACATTCAATTCACGGGCAACATCTCTGGGGGACATTCCTGCAGTCAGCATGCCAATTGCACGCTCCCTCAAAACTTGCGACATTTTTGGCATTTTGCTGTGTGATAAATTACTAAGAAATAGTAACTAGTTACAGTTACTAGTTACTTCATTCAAAAAGTAACTCAATTACTTTGTTGATTACTTATACCAAAAAGTAATGCATTACTGGTAAAAGTAACTTTTTAGTAATTTTTTTAAAGATTGTTCCCATTAATGCTCTTTTATGCGTTATGGTCTATACAAACACAAAACTGACTTGAACACAGTAATTTTTGAACACTATTTTATTTCTGACCATTTTAAGTCAGACCAGCACAAACTGAAAATATCACAAGGATTTCTGAGATAAATAACACAAAACAGGCTGAATAATATATTCAGAATCAAAAATAGAAAAACTAAAGTGGCTTCTGCATCATAAAAGCTGTTGTGTTCAGCCCTTTAAATGTTCCTTTCACAGCTTAAGTATGAAAACTATCAACAATGTACAACAATGTACAACACAAAACATTTTTAAATAAATAAATGAAAGCAATCTGAATTATGATTCAGAATCAATTTGGAGAAACTCAGCAACAAAAAATGCTATTATGGACAACCATAAATTATATGCATTAAAAAAAAACATAAAAAACATAAAAGCTGCTCAAAAATGAAGAGCAGCGATGTTTATCCAGTGAGCTGTCATGCCTAGGAAGCTTCTGTTGTGGACAGACCAAATGTCTGCAGTGGTCGCGATGTAGTCTAGCCCCTCAAAGGTTGTTTTCAGCTCATTTTCCATTATTTAATATTCCTTATCCAAGTAACGTTAGTTGGAAAAAGTTTTTCGACCCATTTGCCGTGTGCCGCCTAAACATGTTATCATGCTAACGAGCTGCCTGAAAGCTGGTGACTCCACAGTAGAGACAGGCTGCATGTTGAATGAACTCCTTTTGTGGATGAGTTCTTCATGCAACAACATGCAGAAACACAGCAGCTAAACTCAAAATCTGTCAAAAACAAAATCCCAAAGTGTCAAAAATCTGTCTTTTTCTCTGCCTGTGTCAATTTGAGTCTTTTTAAAGATTTAAATCTCTTCCACCATGCTCCTCTGTCGGTCATGAATTATGAAAAGTGAAACTTAAAACTATAGGGGTGGTTGGATTTATTCATGAATGTTAAAATATTTATTTATAGCTTCTTTCTTTCCAGATTCTTATTTTAAGCATTATCATAATAGGCTGTATTCACTTATTGGGGGAAATAACCGGTAGTTCTTGGTGAAATCAGACATTTGAGCACCCCCCATATAGCCAAAGTGGCATGATCATAACACCCCGCGAATATTCGACTGTGAGATTGGGAGTCAAATCAGGCTCCTCCTATTGAAGCATTGAATCGTTGACTATTCGGGGTCACCCCTACGCTAATCACTGTGAGAGTATAAGTAGGCAGCAGGTGCAATGAATGCTCAGGTTTGCGCTGAGGAGCCGAGCCGGTAACCTGGCCGCTCAGTGGTGGTACAGAAGCTGTGGCGACGGGGCGTGAGGTCTCGGTTCCCTCCTTCAGGTATTAAGCGTTACATACGTAATCGAAACATTCCCTTTCAGTTGGTCACTCTCAACACCACGTCGGATGATGACCAATGATTTGGGATCCCTACCAAGGCACCACGGATGCTGCTGGGGAAACACGGGCTCTGAGGCTATTCCGTGGACTTTACACATATGGGATCCACTTAGGTCTCTACCTATGGAACCCAACCCCCTACCGGTTCACACGGATTCATCAAGTGAGGGCCTGGCACCGGACGCTCTGGGCAGAGCTAAAGAGTGATGAGAACTTGCGCCGATTGCGAACGAAACAGTGACATTTGATGCGATTTCACTTACCGTCTGCAGTTCTGAATCATGACCGGGATATTTATCGCTGGGACTGCTCCATCTTTTAGTATCAAACAATGTGCAAATCCAGTGTCGAACTGGGCCTTGTTTATAAAACGTTCATCAACAAATACACTTGAGAAACTCCATTGCTGACCCGGCAAAAAAAACAGCATCCACTGTTCATGCAACGCTGTGTTCTTTTGGTAAGCTAAACAAGGTTATCTTTCCCTTACAACCAAAAACACACTTATTTAGAGACATTCTTCCCGAGCATACGTATTATTTGGATTTGAATTTTGTTCCTCTTGCTGTGCTATGAGCCGGGCTTTTGCTTTTACATTTTGAATTCACAACCATCACTTTTTACAAGAAAAGATGATTGTCTTTTTTTCTTACATCTGTTTACTGTTTAAATCTAAATCAAATGATTGAAATATCGATTGATTGTTATTCTTAATTGAAAAGCACTACAACAATAAAAGAGCAGGCTACAAACTAAATTATATAATGTAATTTCATAAACGAATAAGACGAGGCATGGCATAGGCTACACCAGAACTTGTAGCAAATACTGAGGAATCAAATAAATAAAGAACATTTAAAGACAAAGGCTCCATAGCGTAACATGAGATAAACAGTAAAGACAAAACCAACATGTTCACCTTCTCTGGTTTAAGCAGTCTTTTATTTTACTTTATTGAAAACCAAATCCTTCGTCCCGTCCGACATTATTTCCTCAGTATTCGCATCATTTTTGCCGCTTTCAGCACACCAACACTGTTGGTAGTTTAACCAACTTTTGGCGCTTTTGGCAGTGTGGGCAGGTGCCAAATCCTGCTGGAAAATTAAATCAGCATCTTTAAAAAGCTGGTCAGCAGAAGGAAGAATGAAGTGCTCCAAAATTGCTTGGTAAACAGGTTAGGTGACATTGGTTTTCAAAAAACCCAATGGACCAACACCAGCAGATGACATTGCACCCCAAATCATCACAGACTGTGGAAACTTAACACTGGACTTCAAGCAACTTGGACTATGAGCTTCTCCACCCTTCCTCCAGACTCTAGGACCTTGGTTTCCAAATTAAATACAAAACTTGCTCTCATCTGAAAAGAAGACTTTGGACCACTGGGCAACAGTCCAGTTCTTCTTCTCCTTAGCCCAGGTAAGACGCCTCTGATGACAACTGTAGCCAAATTCCTTGAACCGTCTGTGTGTGGTGGCTCTTGATGCCTTGACCCCAGCCTCAGTCTATTCCTTGTGAAGTTCACCCAAATTCTTGAATCGATTTTGCTTGACAATCATCATAATGCTGCAGTTCTCTCGATTGGTTGAACATATTTTTCTTCCACACTTTTTCCTTCCACTCAACTTTTTATTTACATGCTTGGATACAGCATTCTGTGAACAGCCAGCTTCTTTGGCAATTCATGTTTGTGGCTTACCCTCCTTGTGAAGGGTGTCAATGGTTGTCTTCTGGACAACTGTCAGATCAGCAGTCTTCCCCATGATTGTGTAGCCTAGTGAACCAAACTGAGAGACCATTTTGAATGCTCAGGAAACCTTTGCAGGTGTTTTGAGTTGATTAGCTGATTGGCATGTCACCGTATTCTAATTTGTTGAGATAGGGAATTGGTGGGTTTTTGTTAAATGTGAGCCAAAAAATGTAATAACCAAATATTTAAACTACTTCAGTCTGTGTGCATTGAATGTATTTAATTCACGAGTTTCACAATTTGAGTTGAATTACTGAAATGCATGAACTTTTCCCAGACATTATAATTTATTGAGATGCACCTGTATATCTAAATCTGCTTTTCAATCTTTTAAACAAGCCAGTTTTCAAATTTACCATTTTGCATTTGCAGACTTTCTTTTATTTTAGAATATAAAAGCCAATTTCAATTCAATTCTGAATGCACCACAAGTACAACTTATTATTGTGAATAGCTCGCAAGCCCCTCCATATGTCATTTAGAATGCACATTCAACTACATCTCAAACTGAACTAATGAAGCTTATTCGGAGAACAGAGAGCAGTCCTGATAAAACAAAATAGAAATAGGGATTTTAATAATTTTGAAGAGATGACTTGGAAGAAGGCTACTCTGTATATGCATTGTTAATAAGGACACAGATGTGTTGAAATGATGTCAGTCCTGTACTCGGTTTTGTGTAAATACATTGCTCTGCCCTAAGAATGCTCACCTCTTTGGAATTCTCCAAAGAACCAATATAATTTTGTCCTATTTTTTTATATTTTTCTACACTACTACACTACACTACTAACCTTATGTCGTCATTATGATCTATTATTTCTTAAGGATTTTTACTCTAAAAGAAAAAGTATGCTTTACCGACTAGCAAGCAACATGGAAGGTCAGAATTAAAGATAACATTTTTTATTGAAATGCCTTAAACATTTAGTTTTACCTGCCCTTATATGTACTTTCATTTCAACATTTTTTACATACTGTGAGAAAAACTTGCATAAAATGTATTTGCATTATTTACTGTATACTATAAAGTATATATGTACTATGGACTGCATACTATATTCTAAATATCAGTGTAGTGCCTCCCTTTGAACGGACACACACAAAATAACTTCAGAACAGCACATTCCTGAGCAGCAGTTAAGGAGTCTACTCTCCACCATATGCAAGTTATAAAACTAGTTAATGATCAATTCTAACGTCAACTGTCTGTACCAGTTCCTATCAAGGCCTGGTTCTTTATCCCTTAAACCTAATTCGATCAACATAGAACAAAGAACGTTGTATCGGGAAAGATAGTCCAGCAACAGACACTCCAGGACCCTGTGACCGTTTAACGCATAAGTCACTGATTTAATCAACATAGGAAGACTGGTTTACAAGGAAATGTCTGAGCGTTGAAGTGCAGCAGATACAAGACCCTCTCTGTCACCAGGATATCGCTCCCTTCTTTTCCTCCCTCTATAGCAAATAGCAAAAGAGTGCTAGCCTTAAACTTTCTTCAGACCGAATAACTACTGAACTATGTGTATGTATGTGTGTGTTTTAATAAGTTAAGTTAATGTGTCGTAGAGTAACAGTTACCAAATAAACTTTGTTTAATTTATAAAGAGTCCTTGTCTCGTGTTGTGTAATATTCAAGTCAAACCTTGCCCAGATCCTTGTTACCTTGTTCTTCCCCGTATCTTTCCCGTTCAAAATTGTATAAACTACCAGCATTTTGTTTGTGTTATCATTTGCCACGTAATAATATAAACAAAAGTGTTAAGATATACTGATTTTAATGCTTGCTGGACAAACCGTTAACCCTCTAAGCGCCAAAGGCGCAAAAGTGCGCCAAGATGCCATACTTTATGAAGTAGACTGTAGTTTCTGATATGGTGTAATATCCCATTTGTATTCCCTACCACTAGATGGCAGACATGTAATACTTAGTTCTAGACTAAAAGTGTATAGCACGAGGAAATAGCAGAGAGCTATTGTGTCATTGATGCGGAAGCAGTTCAGTTCATAGAGTGTGAGTAAATTGTGAGATTTGTGAGAGAAAATCGACAAATTACTAATAAAAGGTTGTACTGTGAGGATGTCTTGCAAATGTTATTCGCTGATTCTGACTCTGAAGGGGAATATTATTTGGAATATTTGGAAATGTCGATCTGCTTTCTAATGACCATGCTTCTCCTGGTACATCTCTGCTGCGCAATGATGCCGCCAGGCATGGCGAGAATGTTCACAAAGCACAAACAAGTGATCATTTTGGCCCTTTGCCCAACGGGGATGGGGGTGGCAGGGGTGGACGTGGTCTTAGTGTCTATAGGAGAGGCTCTGCTTTGCTGATGATCGCCCCAGATTGCATCTTTTTTCTGATTGTGCGCGCTTAAAGTGCCACCGGCAGACAGTACAGGTGCAGTCAGTGTGGGTAATGTTAGGTCTGGGCGCTGTGCCATGCAATAAGAGGTATCATACTCTAAAGAACTATAAATGGTCACCTAGATACCTGATTGGGCAAATAGCTGGTCAACTGATCAAAACATAGGCACATTTATTTTACTATGGCACAGTAATAAATTAATAATTTACTACTTTCTCCTGTTTCACTGTTATTTCCTCTTTTCCTGATCATTTGTAATGAGGATAAAAATACAAAAAACATGCAAATAAGTTCAAACAACCATTCAATATATTGTTGTGCCACGTATGCGTGAAAACACACACCAGAGGATTGATAACCAGCACATTCCTAAGGGGTCGTAAAAGGTTAATACATGAGCCATCCGCATTTAACTGGCTGGCCGAGTTCCTGCCCTATGTCTCCTTATCTCAGGAGACCCCCTAAAACTAGGAGAGATTTAAGGGAAACATCTGGATGTTTTCCAAAGCAGGACAAAAAGTACTCTTTATCTGGACATGGTCCCAGAGGACCATTTAACTATAATTCAGAAATGCAGGCCTGTTTTATGGTGAAACATTTGGACTGAGACTCAGCAGATTCCCCAGGACGTGACACAATCATGACCCCCGGACAGCTCCTTTTTTCGCTCTGATTTCGCCCCCTCTGCAGGTCAAAGGAAATAACTTTTCTGGGTCTCTGCCCAGTGCAAGGAACCCACCCCAAACTTGTGTTCCTTTATGCAAAAAGACATTAATTTATTCCATGGCTATTAGAACAGTGTACTCAAGAAACAATAAATATATTAATGTTGTACTCTGTCTTTCAAATGCTTGGTGTGATTATTTAGAATGTAAAATGTTTTAATCTGTGCCTTAACCTGTATAGTGGAACCGATGCCATTTGTTTTAACCTATAACGGATTACGGTTCCCGGTAAGGTTATAACATGTTTAGATTCATATAGACGGTCGTGAAAATTATGAATCAGTGATGCAACAGATTTGGTGATATTATAAATGGGTAGACATGTGGTAAGAGTTTAATACTTATGTAAAGTGTTATTTTTCGTCACATGGAAGATTCAACGTGGTATGCCCTAAAAGACATGGACGGGGCTCCGCCCCACAAGAACAATCTGATTGGAAGAAGCATCTAGTGGGCGTACTGAAATCAGTCTGTTAAAATGGACAACTACAGCTTTTTAGTTAGTCTGCTTTTTACTTGCTCGCTCGCTGAGGAACCGGAAGCTGGTCGCGCTGGACCACCGCCTTACCATCAGGCTGAAGACTCCATCTAAGAGCATTCAAATGCAAGATAAACTAAATTGTTAAAGATATACTGATGTTAATGGTTGCTGGACGAGTCGTTAATAAAGTATAAATCATAAGTTAAAGATTAATATTACTTTAATCAAAGCAATATTGTATCTGTAATTAATGATTCCCCAAAGCTGAAATAATAGCTTCATAGATTCATTACAATATATTATTTCCTGAATATTACTGATGAACTGATCAAAAAGTAGGCTACTGGTCACATGCATTGTATTACTATATAGTATAGTAATATAGCAATAATTTTGTAATTTCTCCTGTTTTATTGTTGGTTTCCTCTTTTCTGATCAATTGTAATGAGGATAAAAATACAAAAAACAAACATGCAAATAAGTTCAAACATCAATTCAATATCTACTATTTCTTGAATATTATGAAATTCAAGAGGGCCGCCCAAATGATTACGTCATAATATGCTAATTAGATACGTATATTTACACCTCACATAAACTTTTGGTCCTGACCAACATTTTTATAATTTACAGTAGAGCTCTATCTTTAACCCCTTTCAAGCCACAAGCTTTTGAAATCTTGATGTCAAATTCCAGCATTTTTCAAACAAGTTATCTAAGAAAAAAATACTTTCTATTCTATTTATTTTTCTTATTATATCCCTTTTTAAATATCTTAATATTAATAATAAATCAATCAAATGAACTAATAATAAAACAAATAAAACATCATAATGGTATATTCAGGTCAAAGTTGATATCCAGTTCATCTGGCATTTTAGTTTTGAAATTAAATGGAAATGCAATGAGATAAGCCCTGTATATGAATCGAGTAAAGGTTAAAGGCTGTTGTTGTACACAGAGGACTGCATGCAACCCCTGGAACCACAAGTGCCTCCAGCAAAACTGGATTAGGAGCATGAAAGCATGCCATGTAGAACATAACCTCTCACGTATCTACAATATTCAAAACCATATTAATAAAGATACATTTGAAAAAGTATCCCTTCAGGTGGTTGAAACCTTCAGATGATTTGTTGTTATAAGAAATTAGCCTCTTCCATCCAAGGGCAGGTATTTGTTGTTGCTATGGTTTCAGTTTGTGGCAGTCTGTCCTCCATCTCTGCAGCTGTATTTGCACAGCAATTAAACTAGCAGCCTCAGATCGAGTCACACTGGAGGAAAATATTAACAAAACACAGCACCAAAACTCATGACAGCAGAATCAGCATAATCACTCATACAATAAGAAGCACCAAAAATAGCTGAGCAAAATTACAGTACAATTTGGCTCAAGATGTATTTGTTTGTAGCTCTTTCAATTTTGTGTTTGAGATTTCACTCCAAGGATATTAGCAATAACAATAACTAGAACTTGAGTATTTAAAGCTGCAGATTGCATTACTGTAGCATGCTTACAATGAACAGAACTCTTTGTGTGGGCATGAATATCTTTAAAGTAGGGGTGGGCATAGATTAATTTTTTTAATCTAGATTAATCTAGATTAATTTTGGAATTAATCTAGATTAATCTAGATTAAAATGGCTCATTTGAATTCTGCCGAAGGCATTCAGAATATGTGTGCTACCCAAATAATGACTAAAAGTAAGTCTTTGAGAACGGGTTTCTCAAGCCAGGTGGCGCATTAGACCAAGGGCGCATCTCCTGTTTCCAAAATGCATCACAAACTGCTTGAGAAAGCTGTTCTACTATGATAATTGGTGATGAAAATAAATTATGTTCAATAAGATGTACTTGTGTTTACTAACTGTTTATTCAGTTAAACATGAATTTTGAACTGTAGGCCTACATAAGAGTTCGTGATGAACTGTTTACAGTTTCCATTGGGAAGCTTCTTAAAAATAAATTTTCCCTGAAGCAAACCCGGCGGCTTCATAGCTGCATCCATGTTAGCACGTCACGTCTGATGTGGTAATTTCACAGTAACGTTAGGCATACACACAGGTTCGAAGCAGAGGGTGACACGGGAGTGAATTCTCAAGTTCACATGAGACCTAAAGCGCATCCTGTTTGCTTAAAAGCGCAACGTTTCGTTGTTATTCTGAGTGCACACAAATAAACGTAGAGTCTTTACAGATTCGAAAGATGTATTAGGCTACTTTTATCTGTATGACCAAAAATGACGGAGATTTTAAGAGCAAGTGAGCGCACCGGAGCCTGTCCTGCGCAAACGCGCTTCCACACAAACACTTCAATAGCGCACATTTCTCTAGGTTAACAATCATATTGAGCGGCCATGTAAAGTTGCTACTACATACATCTTTCAGATGAAAAGCCATATTTGAGGTTGATGAATGATAGGTGCGCATTTGGATGTCCTGCCCGATTGTATTACCATATAGACCAGCCGTTAACAATCTGTCCATCACGGACTGCGAGCCTCTAGTTCGAAGACTCGTTCTCGCCCCCTACAGTGCAATTCGGCTAGGTATACATCCGCGTTAAAATATCAGGGTGAAAGTCATCATAGCTTGCGTAGTATAGACCCAGCTCCCAACCCAACTTTGAGAATAGATTAACGGCGATATTTTTTTTATCGCCGATAAGAGTCTCACGTTAACGCAGCACGTTAACGCCGATAACGGCCCACCACTACTTTAAAGTTTATCTTTATACAGTATGTAAAATTAGTATTCATTAGGTCACCATTTTTGACCTCGTCAGGTGGCGAAGATGGTGGTTGCAGGGGAATTGGAGAGGGGAAGCCAATCCCCCCCCGAGGGAGAGGAGTAGGTGTTAATTTTTACTCCAGTCCGGACGAGAGCATTGTTGAGAACTGGGTCACCTCCCTCAGGTCTCGCCTACCTCTCCTTGACCTGTACCTCCCTCTAGCCCTACCCGCAGGTGGGGGAGGGGCACGAGTCGCGACACTAGCCTTCTGTGCCCATCTCCGATCCTCAGACCAGGCCGGGCCAGGACCCCTGTTTTGTTCGGGCTCAGACCTGGACCTTCTTGGGATAAAGGTTTCAAAGGCTGCTGAGCGCGCCCTCGTCTCCCTGAACTTCTCGACCACAGTCTCGATGGAGGTACCGAAAAGTTTGGAAGGCGAGATTGGCGCATCGAGAAGAAAGCCCTTCTCTTTCTTCTCGAGGTCTGCCAAATTCACCCACAGATGCCATTCCATTACCACCATGGCTGCCATGGACCTGCCCATAGCAGTGGCAGCCTGCTTAGTGGCACGGAGGGCCAAATCCGTGGTCCGGCGCAGCTCAGCTACCTTGTCAGGTGACAAGCCCTGACCATTATCCAGGTCTTTCAGCAGATCCGTATGTATAATAGAATATGTATACAAGTAAATAAAACCCAAATAAACTTAAAAGATCTTTATCAGAAAATGCTTTTTTAATGCTTGTTTAATGAACCATACTTTTTGCACATGCACCTGTGGAACAGTCCTTAGGACACTTTACTTTGTCCTTAAAGGCAATTCTTAGACAGTAGTATACATAAAAGTACAACAGGAAAACATCACATGAAACACACATGTATAAGTCATCATTAAAAACACGATTGCAGCAGATACTAATTCATTATTATATATATTTGACTTGCGCAAAAGGAGTTGAAATTGGTTACACAATGGATGGATGGCATCAGAAAGGACAAACTGGCCCTTCTTAGTGACCTAATGTTTGTACATTTGTGTGATAGTGCTTAAGTGATTCTCCACTACACAACAAAACACAACCCTGTGGGGTAACAGTAGAAGACAACAATGCATTAGAAAACACCCCATGAACAAGTACTCTTTGGGATCTGCTAGTTAAAGCAGTTCAAACAGACAGCAGACAATCAAGGCCACAGTTACAATAACTTAGGACAGAAAAAAGACCTTTCTACAGACTCTGAAAAACACCAGAAGAAAGATGCTAAGGGTTCCTAGTCACCTACATGCTATAGTCCTGCTACAGGGAGACATGAGGACTGCAGATGTGGCCAGAGTTATAAACAGAAATGTCCGTAATGTAAGGCAACTTAAGACACCACCACAGGCACAACCCAGCTAGAACTGGCAAATATTGTGCAGTTCATGAGGATGAGATGCACTTAAAACAGCTGTTGGCCACAAACAATGCTGAATACTGACTAATTATTCAGTTTCTGTCTGTCAAATGCTTATTCAGTTTATGCCTCAGTTGTTAAATCTATTTATGTTCATACCAATGTTTACACATTAAGAAATTTACTGAAATGAATGCAGCTGGATGTGAGAGGACATCTTTTTTTCTGAGTTCATTTAGAAAAAAATTGTGCTGATCGCTCTATTCTATGCAACTTCTGTATAGTGAATGGGGACTAATGCTTTCAAGCTTCAACAGAGACACAAAGCACTATTAAAGCATCATAAAAATGGGCAATGTGACTCTATATTCATCTGGATGTGGTGCACTTTATGTACTATATGGCTTCTTGAATCTCACAAAAGTAAACACTGCGCACAAGTCATTTAACGCAGTTCTAAGATAGGCCTACTTTAATGGTGCTTTGCATGCTTTTTGAGATTAAAAGGCTGTCTTATTGACAGAGCCTCACTAGAGTGAATTTCTAACTGCGGCTGAACAAAGGAAGTGACAGGTAAGCAACTTCTGAAATATGCAACATTCTCCACAGAGGAGGGGAGGTGGCGGCCACTGGATTGTGACACAGCAGACACACAAACCACGCACACATCATTAACAGGTTGGATTCCTGCTTCCCAACTGTCCATGCTGACAGTGTATACTGATCCATGAGCAGAAAGAGAAGGCTTCAGGATTTAGGGTGACACTGTCAAATTGTCAAACTGAAGTTGAAATTGAGAAGGGAAAATGACCCAAACTAAGTGTATCTATATACATGATATAGTGAAAACTCTACTCTGACATTTGCAGGGCACAGCAATCTATGTGACATGCCAGAACATAAATAAACACTAATAACTAGGTGTGAGACAATTACAAAAATAATAATACTACTACTAATAATAATAATTGTTATTGTTAATTTTGTTTATATTATGATTATCACTATGATTATTTTGATTACAAACGGTATAGCAATTTAGGTTAAATGCAAAACACAAATATTAATTATGGGTAACAATAATATGATGATAAGTACTATGATTATTAAGGATACAAACAAATAAATTACATGTAAAACACAAAAGAACTGTGTGGGAATATTACTGCACAAAAATATTATATATAACTTATTATATGGGGGGCTGCGTGTGTGTGTGTGTGTGTGTGTGTGTGTGCGTGCATGCATGCGTGCATGGGTGCGTGTGTATGTGTATTTGTATGTGTGTATATATATATATATATATATATATATATATATATATATATATATATATATATATATATATATATATATATATATATATATATATATATATATATATGTATATATGTGTGTATAATATATCTATTTATATTATAAACAAGCCAATATTCAAACTTTGTATTGGCAAAATTACAGAGTCTTTAAATTACATATAATTGGTGTTTTAATTATTTATTATTATAATTTGTATTATTAGAACTCTGCTGTGAGTTAATTAGAACTAGAAATAATTATTTAAAATCAGGGTTCAGGTGACCATAAAAATGTGTGGGAATTATATAACTAACACAAGTGTAATTTACAGACAACTCTATTAAGGGCAAATCACAAAAAACACAAATCATTAGTATGCTATAGCATGCAGTTATGTTTATAAATAATTAATGTTGACAGCTTGTAAGTAGTGGAAATGCCAAGGATTTGTGATTTTCAACCTATAATTGATTGTTTTTGCTTAACTAATTCTGTTTAATTTGTTTTCTTGGCTGTTTGTTTCAGAGCATTTGTCTGGCAGCCATTTATTGTGTTCACACAAATAAATATTCTTCATTGGTTCATCCAACATGCTGTTTTATCTCTTTTCTCAGTCTAGACGTACTAAGTTTCTGTGCCACTATTTTATTTAGGTCGTCAGAGGAAGAATTGCTTCCACAATCAGCAAAACAGAGCCATCACATGCACTGATTACTCCAAGGGGATGCCATCACTATGAGAAGTATAAATCACAGTAAATACTACATGTCTTCATCGGACGGACAAACTAATTCCACTGTATGGTAGAAGTGTGCCACTCTTGGCTCTTGCTCTCCAGGCTACATGTCAGCCGAGCTCTAACCGACACAAACTGCTCTGCCCCTGAGCCCTCTCCTTGTCTTCACCTTGACGAAAAAGCCTGACAATGCCTGTCAGAGCCTGAGGAGAAAGAAGCGAGATGGACCCTTCTCACCTGGCTCGATCTGCTCTTCCCTCAATTCCTCCCACTCTCCTGCCTCTTCCTGGTGATGGCTCCCAAGGGCTCTGTCTTCATAGACAGAATGGGATACGGTTGCAAGCAGGTGAGGTTGGCCCAGCCCTCCTCAGAGACAGCCATTAGCAGTGAAACAGGGCTGTGGTGTGCAGAGGTGCTGACTTACAGGTGCTCAAAGCTCGATCACAAAGAAAACTATGCTCCGCATCTACAGTGCTGTGTCACCCTCTGCTTGTCTCTGGTTTCACCGTGATATTGTCAGATTTCATGATTGATAAACTTTTTAGTTGGTTAGCATTTTTAATAGGATGCACAAGAAATGCACAAGTATGTCAAGGAAAACAGGCTAAAGAATGAAAAATAAATATCTACAAGAAAACTAAACAGATGAATACGCTACAGTAAAAAGATCAGTTTAATCAAATTGTTCAGACAGGCTTTATGAACTAAACCATTTGTTTTCATGAACCGCACCAAGAAAAAAAGCTAAGGCTCATGTCAAGCTTCTTTTTTTCCCAAGAATGACAACTTATATTTCGATTTGAGAAGAAAGTTTGCAATATAATGCATGAGTCATATAGATCACTTTTTGCACTGCTTCCTTAATGCATGTGCATCTTTTTTGTACCTTGAAAGTATGGTCTCCATTCATGGTATAGAAAAGATTGATTTCTTTAGAATCTCCCCTTTTGTGTTTCAGCAAAGAAAGAAAGAATAAAAGTCATACAGGTTTGGCTTTCTGTATTCCCGCTAGAATTCAAACTGACCCGGCTCTTTCCAAACCTTTAAAAGCATCTTGCACATTCTCTGTCCGTCAAATGCTCCATCAGAGCTTTCTATAGTGTGTAAGTGCCCCAAGAATGTCAAAAGAAACTATGAAGCACTCGTTTCCAGCTGTCTGAGTAAGAATGAAGAAAGTGTCAAAGTAAATAACAGCTTTTTTGAGGGAATCTTTTAGTCTTAGAGAATTTTTGGCAATAGCAAATGCTTTCTCTCTCATAGCTTTATCACCAGGGGCATTTGATGTAAACCAGGTTAATCACCATCTTACATAAGAGTTTATGTTTCCCCCAAAGCTAAGATCACAATTCCAAAGATATGCATCAAGGGAAGAATTTAAACTATTGAGTTATGTTAAAATTAGTTTAGCACTAATTAAACTCTAAACAATGGTTCCTCGTCAGATAAACAAGCAAGAATATGTGCCATATGTATTTGTCTCCCTGTAATGTGCATGCAAAAAGTGCCAGTTTTACAAGCTAATTAAAAACATATTATGGATGCATCTATATTAAAATTCTGGTTAATACCAATAGGCCACTAATTATTTGAATTCAAGGTTCTTTATTATTCGTCACATACACAATCATACAGAGTATAATCAGTAGTGAAATGCAAGTAGAATTGAAGAAACAGCATAACATGAGGAAAGTGAGGAGAAAAAAAATAACCCCCAGACTATGCTCCTTGGGGAGTACAGTGTGAAAACAGGAAAAACACCTCAGCAACACAAAAGCACATACACCATAGACACACGACATAGCCACAGGGGAAGTGAATCCGGCCCAGCAAGCAGCCATCCGGTCCCGCAGCCACTAATCCGGCGCTGGTCAGACCCGCTTGACAGGCTGGCGGTTCAAAGCGAACGGAGGCGAGTGGTCGGGGGAGGGGCAATATCTGAATGTCTGTAGGGTGGGGGGAGGAAGCAAGAGCGTCTCACTGCATTGCTCTCCTGGGGTAGATTCCAGCAACAGCCTTGCCAAGGCCACTGTGTGGGGGAGCCAGAAAAAGATAAGATTGATTTGTCTTTGGGGCGAGTAAATGCATTCCAATTTTGCAGGCTACTCTCTCTGTCCATTTTGGTCTCCAATATAATAAATTTTCCTTTGTAAAGCCGTGAGCTACTCCTTGATAGAATCCATATTGCTATTGATAGTCTCAGTCTCAATGCTGACCGCTCTTCCCACAGCTTCAATCAAGACGGGCAGCCTTGTGAGGCTTTGGACAGCTGTTTCCGTCTTCTGAATTTTTCGATAACCCAGGGAAAAGCCTAATCCAATCAGCAAAATACCTGTTATCATGGTTCCGAATAGGTAGATATCTTCAATGTCCTCCACGGAAAGAGCCGCAAGACACATGATTCGCCACCTCTCCTACGCGTCCATCGTATAGCCAGCTGCGAACGTTCCGTCCGGGCAGTCAGGTTCCCCGGAACCCAAAGATGGTGTCAATTGCATTAAGAGATCAGTTGATCAAATCCATAATCTTTCAGTTTGGAGAGCAGTGCAGAGAGAGTCTCTCAATACGAGACAATGGAGCAAAGCAGGGAAGATAAGGGTGAGGACGGGGAGAGAAAAAATGCGACCACCTCCGTTGAGTGCAAAAGAGAAAAAAAATGAATTCAATGAATGATGACCTATAAATGGCCGATGCTATTTCATACAAATTTGTCTAATTAAAAATAAATAATTTTAAATGCTACATAAAGGGATCACAACAATATAAAGTACAAGATGAAAAATAGAAATTTATAAACATGTTTTAAAGATTACCAGTTGTAATAAATTTAATAATTAAAATAAAAAGTATTAAAATAGAAGTATTCACAGCGCTTCACTTCTTCCGCATTTTGTTATGTTACAGCATTAAAACCATTATTTTCATTATTTAAGTTTTTTCCGTCATGTGCACAGATTAATCCAAGGGAAAACATTTTTTTGTTTTATTTTCTTTGTAAAAATTGTATTAGTTTTTTTATGAAAAAAATACACATGTACATAAATATTCACAGACTTTGCCATTACACTCAAAATTGAGCTCAGGTGCATCCTGTTTCCACTGATCATCCTTGAGATGTTTCTACAGCTTGATTGAAGTCCACCTGTGGTAAATTCAGTTGATTGGACATGATTTGGAAAGGCACACACCTGTCTACATAAGGTCCCACAGTTAACAGTGTATGTTAGAGCACAAACCAAGCCATGAAGTCCAAATAATTGTCTGTAAACCTCCGAGACAGAATTGTATCGAGGCAAAGATCTGGGGAAGGTACATAAACATTTCTGCAGCATTGAAGCTACCAAAAAGAGCACAGTGGCCTCCATCATCCATAAATGGAAGAAGTCAGGAACCATCAGAACCAAGAACAAAGCCTAAGATTGCTTCTCTGTGGAGAAAACTTTTTTTACTTTTGATAAACAAAAGTCTCTGGTCTGATGAAACAAAGATTGAACTCTTTTGCATGAATGGCAAGCGTCATGTCTGGAGGAAACCAGCTGCCACTCATCTCCTGGCCGATACCATCCCTTCAGTGATGCATGATGGTGGCAGCATCATGCTATGGGGATGTTTTTCAGTGGCAGGTACTGGGAGACTAGTCAAGATCGAGGGAAAGATGAATGCAGCAATGTACACAGTGATCCTTTATGAAAACCTGCTCCAGAGCGCTCTGGGCAAAAGTTTACAACCTGAATTCCAGAAATGTTGGGACGTTTTATTTTTTTTTTTGAATCAAATGAAAAGTAAAAGATTTCAAATCACATGAGCCAATATTTTATTCACAATAGAACATAGAGAACATATGTGACCTACTCTGTGAAAACCCAGCTCAAGTCGATTTCTTGTGATTTACTGTTTTATACATGAACTCATCCTTCATAAGGTAAAGAACATTCTGTGAAACTTTAACCTTCATATATTTAAAACTGACTGAGTAAGGCCATGTCAAAGATTTAAATTATAGTAAAATTAATGGTTGAAATCCAACTTTGATGCTTGTAATCTCATAATTAGATTTTGAGACTTTAGCCTGGATTTCACAGAGAGGGTCACATATGTTTAAACTGAGAAATGTTAAAATGTTATGCACAAAATGAGCTCATTTCAAATTTGATGCCTGCTACAGGTCTCAAAATAGTTGGGGCGGGGGCATGTATAACATGGTGTAGCATCTGTTTCCAGCTGCTGAGGAGTTTGTGGTAGTCTTTGACACATTTTTAATTTAAAGATGCGCCAAATGTTCTCTATAGGTGAAAGATCTGGACTGCGGGCCGATTCAGCACCCGGACTCTTCTACTATGAAGCCATGCTGTTGTAATGGCTGCCGTATGTACTTTTGCATTGTCCTGCTGAAATACATGTCATCTGGAGGGGAGTATATGTTGCTCTACCATCCCCTCTACCATCAGAGATGCTGGCTTTTGAACTGAACGCTGATAACATGCTGGAAGGTCTCCCTCCTCTTCAGGTCGGAGGACACGGCGTCCGTGATTTCCAACAAGAAGGTCGAATTTGAACTCGTCTGACCATAGAACACTTTTCCACTTTGAAACAGACCACTTTAAATGAGCCTTGGCCCAGAGGACATGATGGTGCTTCTGGACCATGTTTAAATGAGGCTTCCTTTTTTCATGATAGAGCTTTAGTTGGCATCTGCAGATGGCAAGGTGTATTGTGATTACCGCAGTGGCGTAGCCATCATCTCAGAAGTGAGGGGGACAGAAATGTTTATAGTCCCCCGTGTGGAAGTATTCCTGCAACCATTTAGTAATGTCAATGACAGAATCATGCAGATGAATGATGCAGTGTCTTCTGAGGGCCCACAAGCATCCAACAAAGGTCTTCGGCCTTGTCCCTTACGCACAGAGATTTCTCCAGTTTCTCTAAATCTTTTGATGGTGAACTGTAGAAGATGAGATTTGCAAAGCCTTTTCCATTTCGTTTCAAGATGGCACTGAGTATGGCAGCCGTGTTGCGAGCTCTGAGAAAACTCTGCAGTTTTTCGTATGTTTTATTTGTTTTTTTTGTTGTTTTACATGTTAGATGTTGTTAGTATAGCTGTCTATGATAGACACACGCTTTTAAACATTGGTTCCTCCGTTGCACAACGCAAATCGGACTTTGAGTTCTTGAATGCCGGTGCTTTGTTCACAGACACCGCATCAGAGCCCTTTTTCTGGGCCGCGCGACAGAGGAAACGCTGCCGGAAAAGAGGGAAGAGAGCTGGCGTCCTCGTCAGACTGAGACGCCATGCCTTCCGACCTCCTCTCCCAACCATTTTGCTGGCTAACGTTCGGTCACTGGACAACAAACTCTGTGAACTGCGGCCGCGCATCTCATACCAACGAGAAACAAGGGACTGCTGCATTATTTGCCTCAGAGAAACCTGGATGTCTGCAATGGTTCCAGACTCAGCCATCGAGCTCACGGGTTTCTCCGTGCATCGCTCGGACAGAACGAAAGAGTTCAAAGGGAAAAGCAGAGGTGGGGGTGTCTGTTTCTATATCAACAATTTGTGGTGTGATGAAAGGAACCTACACTCTATTAAATCCTTCTGCTCCCCTGATTTGGAATTGCATATGCTTCTGTGTCGACCATTCTGGCTACCGAGGGAATTTACAGCGATCATAATCACAGCTGTTTACATTCCCCCTCAAGCCAACACAGACCAGGCACTGAAGGAACTGTATGGGAATATTAGTGAGCAGGAAACCACGCACCCAGATGCGGCATTTGTTGTTACGGGGGACTTTAATAAAGCCAACTTCAGAACATTAGCTCCAAAATACTTCAGGTGTGGTGATCGTGTACTAGACCACTGCTACTCTCCCTTCCGGGATGCCTACAAATCCCTCCCCCACCCACCTTTCGGCAAATCGGATCACTCTTCGTTCTGCTCCTGCCTGCTTATAGGCAGAAACTGAAATGAGAAGCACCCGCCCTCAGGACAATCCAATGCTGGTTGGACCAATCGGACACTATACTACAGGACTGTTTTGATCACGTTTACTGGGACATGTTCCTGGCAGTGTCTGATGACGACATAGAGGCGTATTCAGATTCTGTAACGTGTTTCATCAGGAAGTGTATAGAGGACGTAGTACAGACAAAAACAATCTGCATCTACCCCAACAAAAAACCATGGATTAACAGCGATGTTCGATCAGCCTTGTCAGCGCGGACATCTGCCTTTTAAATCCGGAAACACTGATGATCGAAAACAAGCCAGTTACGATCTCAGGAAATCCATCAAAGCCGCCAAACGACAATATAAAAACAAAGTGGAAGAACAATTCAACACCAACAACGCAAGAAGCATGTGGCAGGGCATCAACAATATCACAGGTTTTAAAGAGAATAAACCAGCTACTGTGAACATTACCGCCTCTCTACTGGATGAGCTTAATACTTTTTATGTATTTTGTCAGTTTCGTTTTGAGGCTGACAACACCGCCATTACAGAGAATGCTCCCACGGCTGCTGCAGAAGAGGTCAGTCCACTTTCCCTTTCTGTCGCGGATGTAACCCGATCTTTCAAACGGGCGAAGATCCGCAAAGCTTTGGGTCCGGATGGCATCCCAGGCCGTGTGCTCAGAGCATGCGCATTTCAACTAGCCAGGGTTTTTACAGACATTTTAAATCTGTCCCTCTCTCTGTCTGTGGTTCCCTCATGCTTCAAAAAATCCACCATTGTGCCCATACCGAAGAAAATTAAATTATATGCTTGAACGACTGGAGGCCCGTTGCTCTGACACCCATCTTCAGCAAGTGTTTTGAGAAACTCGTCAGAGACTACATCTGCTCTGTGCTGCCTGCCTCACTGAATCCACTGCAACTTGCATACCGCAGCGAACGTTCCACAGACGATGCTATTGCCTTCACCCTGCACACTGCTCTCTCCCACTTGGAAAATAAGAACTCCTATGTGAAAATGCTGTTTGTGGATTACAGTTCAGCATTTAACACCATAGTGTCTGCCACACTGGTTGCGAAGCTCCAGACTCTGGGACTGAACAGATCTTTGTGCAGCTGGATCCTGGACTTCCTGACAGGCAGAAGTCAGGTGGTCCGATTGGGCAACAACACCTCACCTCCCCTGGTCCTCAACACTGGTGCTCCGCAAGAATTTCACTCACCAAGGCACATGTGCTGTGTTGATGTGACAATAAAAGTGATTTGATTTGATTTGAATTTGACATTGAGGAATGTTGTTTTTAAAGTATTCCACAATATTTGTACACTCTTTCACAGATTAAAGAGCCTCTGCCCATCTTTACTTCTGAGAGACTCTGATTCTCTAAATAGGGTGGACATCCAGGACACGTCCTGGTCTGAATTTTAATATTGCCTAAAATATCCAAAGTAGTTTGACCAATAACATGCAGGTATTGTATATAATCGACCAATCGTGGCGCTGCATGTGAGAAGGTGACATCTACAGAGAACAATCAAAGTGAAGGAAATATGTGCATGTGTTTGTTAGTTCGTTTGACTTAAAGCATCGCTGCGCACCAATCAAAAAAGACACCAAGGTAGATGAGAGAGCGATTCGAAAGCATAAGAAGCCATCTGCTCTGCTCTCTATAGCATATCTCACGAATGTCACAGAACGATCGACCTGCACAGTGCAAACAGCCAAAACCTGCATATTTTAGGTAATATAGAAATCCTGGCAAGGACACGTCCTGTAAAAAATGGCCTGTATGTCACCCCATCTCTAAGACAGACATTTATTTTATAGCTAATCATTTTACAGACCTGATGTCAATTAACTTTATTAGTTTCTAAATGTTCTACCAGATGAATATTTTCAAAATGTCTTGCTTTTCAGCTCTTTGTTGCCCCACACCAGCTTTTTTGGGACCTGTAGTAGGCATCAAATATGAAATAAGCTAATTTAGTGGATAAAGGAGTAAAATGTAATTAAAAAAAATTAAGCATTTGTTATGTTCTCTATGTTCTATTGTGAATAAAATATTGGCTCATGTGCTTTGAAATACTTTTAGTTTTAATTTTATTCAAATTTAATTAAATTTAAACATTTGTTATGTTCCCTATCTGTCGGTCACTACAAGTTATGTCGTGATGACATATGGGATTTACTTGGAAGCCCCAATCATCTCTGAATTTAAGAGAAAATGGCAATAAAATTGGCGTGTGGATTTTGCATACCTGAGCCACTCCCAGTGCATATGGGTATAAAAGGGTGACAGGTGCATCCACTCATTAGATTTTTGCTTTGGAGCCGAGTGGATAAGAAGTGTGCTGATCGCTATAAAGGCTTTCATCTTTGTTTTGTTCCTGGTTGGCATCACGGTGCAGTCAGTGAAGTCCCTCTCAGCAGCGATTTCCCCTGGACACTTCAACTGAAAGAGCAAATTATAAAAGAGCAAATCACGGACGGTCACGTCTTTTTCAAAATGGCGTTCCGTCCATGTCCTCTTAGTTGCATGCTTTTCCTGTCCACGGATGACAGACAAGAGCATTGTCTTGCATTGTCATTGCCTGACGGCCATTCTTGCCCGAGCAGCCGAGAGTATCGGGCTCGAGGTCAACAGACCGCCCAGTTCCGAGCCCTCGCTGCTGGATGATTGGTTTCTTGGAATCTCTACGAGCGATGAAAGTTACAGCGTGGTCCCTCGGGAAGGCGCTGTCCACCATGGTGGTCCAGGAGCGCCATCTCTGGCTCAATCTGGCAGAGATGAAAAATGTCAACAAGGCGCGCTTTCTCGATGCTCCCATCTCCCAGGCGGGGCTGTTTGGCAACACCATCGAGAGCTTTGCCCAGCAGTTCTTGGCGGTACAGCAAGAACATCCTGCCCCGGCGTGATGCACCGGCCACCGCTGCTCCCGAGAACAGGCCTCAGTCTGCCCGTCGCCGTGGGGGCCCTTCTGCGTCCTCCAGAGCTGCTAAGCCCCGTGCTGAATAGACACTTAGGCCGGCATGTTGAGCCTCTCGCAGGAAAGCGGCGCCCCCCACGTCCCAGCCAGGCCCCAAGTCGTCCAGGATGTTGATTAAGCAGCCCTGAAGCAGGCAACCTGGATATATAGGAGTTTGCTCTTTCGCAGGAAATGGTGAGAATAGCGCTGCTCCTTCCCCCGTAAGAGGGCCGGGAGGAGAATCCTGTGTTTCTTTTTATTTCTGTTCCGCCGCTGGTCTAAGAAAGTGCAATTTCCTTTTCCTCCAGGTTCTCAGGTCCACAGGACAACAGTGTGCGACGCGTTGCTTCATCACTCTCGCCCATGACCCATCTTGCCAGCAGCCAAGAGAGCACGGTTTGGGGACGCAGTACTGCCCCACGCACCTCTAGCCAGTCCCGTTTGGGACCCAGGGAGTTCTGCAAGGATGTCTCAGAACTCGCTGCCTTCTGTACCATCCAGCCCTACTCCCCTTCGCTGCACCACCACAGGTACATCAATTGTGCCGTTAGAACAGCTTGCATGGCATCTGGAGGTGTGGCTCACGCTGCCCAGCCCGTCTCACTGGCTCACGCGCACAATTAGACTCGGCTACGCGATTCAGTTCGCCATGCGACCTCCCAAGTTCAATGCGTTCTCGAGACTTCGGTGGCAGTCCGGAACGCCCCTGTCCTGCGCGAGGAGATTGCTGTCCTCCTGGCAAAGGATGCAATCGAGCAGGTCCCTCCAGCCGAGATGAAGCAGGGGTTTTACAGCCCTTACTTCATCGTACCCAAGAAAGGTGGTGGTCTTCGACCAATCCTGGAACTGTGAGTCTTGCACAAGCTCCCGTTCAAGATGCTGACGCACAGGCGCATAATAAAATGCATCCAGCCCCAGGATCGGTTTGCAGCAATCGATCTGAGGGACGCTTTCAATTCTTCCGCGACACATACCATTCCTACGGTTTGCATTCAGTACAGGGTCCTCCCCTTCGGGCTCTCCCTGTCTCCCTGTGTTTTTACGAAGGTCGTAGAGGGCCAGGGTCCTCAACTACCTCTACGATTGGCTCATCTTGGCCCAATCCCGAGATCAGTTGTGCGATCACAGGGACTTGGTGCTTCGGCACCTCAGCCAGTTGGGGCTTCGGGTCAACTGGGAAAAGAGCAAGCTCTCCCCTGTGCAGAGAATCTCTTTTCTCGGTTTGGAGTTAGACTCGGTGAGTATGACGAGCGCGCCCAAGCAGTGCTGAACTGCCTTAATTTCTTCAGAGGCAGGAATGTGGTGCCACTGAAACTCCTGGGGCCTATGGCATCCACTGCTGCAGTCACGCCGCTCGGGTTGCTTCATATGAAACCACTTCAGCACTGGCTACACTCCCGAGTCCCGAGATGGGCATGGCGCCGCGTTACACTTCAAGTAAATATCACTCAGGAGTGTCGCCGCTCCTTCAGCCCTGGACGGATCTTGCCTTTCTACGGGCCGGGAACAAGTGTCTTAAAAATTTTTTAATCTGTCCCGGCATGTTGTTGTCACAACAGATGCCTCCAGCACGGGTTGGGGCACTACATGCAACGGGCAGGCAGCTTCGGGGCTCTGGACGTTGGCAGTGCATCTAGCCTTACCTCACTTGCGGCCACTGTTGTTAGGCAAGCATGTGTTAGTTCGCATGGACAACACTGTGTCTGTCTCATACATCAACCGGCTGGGAGGTATACGATCACGCCGCATGTCACAGCTCGCCCGCCATCTCCTCCTCTGGAGTCACACGTAGCTCAAATCACCGCATGAAGTCCACATCCAGGGAAAGCTCAATCTTGCAGCTGATGCACTCTCACGACAGCTCACATCCCCCAGAGAATGGTGACTCCATCCCGAGACGATCCGGCTGATCTGGAGTCGATTCGGGGAAGCTCAGGTGGACCTGTTTGCTTCCCATGAGTCCTCCCACAGCCAGCTGTATTTTTCCCTGACCGAGGGCCCCCTCAGCACGGACGCACTGGCACACAGCTGGCCTCAGGCTTTACACAAGTATGCGTTTCCCCCAGTGAGCCTACTCACACAGACTCTGTGCAAGCTCAGGGAGGACGAGGAGCAGGTCCTGCTGGTCGCGCGATACTGGTCCACCCGGACCTGGTTTCCCGAAATCATTTCCCTCGCGACAGCCCCTCCCAGGTGCATTCCTCTGAGGAAGGACCTCCTTTCACAGGGGCTCGGCACCATATGACACCCACGTCCAGATCTGTGGAACCTTCATGTGTGGCTCCTGCATGGGACGCGGCAGACTTGAGCGGTCTACCACAGGCAGTGGTAGAGACCATCACTCAGGCTAGAGCTCCTTCAACAAGGCAAGCCTATGTACTGAAATTGAGTCTGTTCGCGAACTGGTGTTCTTCTCGACAAGAAGACCCCCGAAGATGCACAATTCCACGGGAGCAGGTGTGTTAAATTTGGTGTTATCGCTCTCACTCTCTCATACTGTTCACTGGAAGTTCAACATGTCACCTTATGGCAAAGAACTCTCTGAGGATCCTATAAAAAAGAATTGTTGCTCTACATAAAGATGGCGTAGGCTATAAGAAGATTGCCAAGACCCTGAAACTGACAGGGCAGTATTCCAACATAATAACGACCACTGCCTTGCTAAAGAAGCTGAGGGTAAAGGTGATGGACTGGCCAAACATGTCTCCAGACCTAAACCCTATTGAGCATTTTTGGGGCATCCTTGAATGGAAGGTAGAGGAGCGAAAGGTCTCTAACATCCACCAGCTCTGTGATGTTGTCATGGGGGAGTGGAAGAGAACTCCAGTGGCAACCTGTGAAGCTCTGGTGAACTCCCTGCCCAAGAGGGTTAAAGAAGTGCTGGAAAATAACAGTGGCCACACAAAATATTGACACTTTGGGCCCAATTTGGACATTTTCACTTAGGGTTGTACTCACTTTTGTGGCCAGCGGTTTAGTCATTAATGGCTGTGTGTTGAGTTATTTTGAGGGGACATCAAATTTACACTGTTATATAAGCTGTACACTCACTACTTTACATTGTAGCAAAGTGTCATTTCTTCAGTGTTGTCATATGAATAGATATAATAAAATATTTTCAAAAATGTGAGGGGTGTACTCACTTCTGTGAGATTCTAAACATGCCTTCACTGCATGCAAACTGTTTTGTCTTTTTTTGTCACCTTGTCTTTGATAATACGGCAATCTAAGTGTGAGTATTGCACTGTGTCGAGAATTCAATGCTCCAAGCAACACGGCAACTGTAGACAAATCTGCCCAACCTATAGGGAGCATCAGATAGTGAAGATTGCTTGCATCATTTAATTTCTTTCTCTGTCATTTGTTGCTTATGAGACGTTGTTGATTTTTCTCGTCTACATAAGCATGCTGTGGGAATATCATACTCACTAGCTGGCTTGTTAAAGTGAATATGTAGTTTGTAAAGTTACTTTGGTTTCTCTCAGTTCTTTTCCCAAATTATATTATGCTTCATATGCCTTTTGTTCACAACCTTGCATCACACCACATACATTTTTGTATTAATGTCTAAGTATATTAGACATTAAAATATTTCAATATGCTACAGTGAGCTGCTGCAACTTTAAGATGGTCGAACATTATCAAGTTCTTTGAAACAACACTGCCAAAGTATTTAATTTATATATCTGTTTGGCCACCGTTCATGAAGCAATAACTGTAAATGTCTTTCAACTAGGCAGCAAACTTATTCCAATGCCACTACCTTTCACATATTACTCTAATTTGACAAAATTGTAGCTTTGGTGAGGGGCACAACATGAAAACAGTTTCTGAAATCATTTTAATAAGGATCTGACATGTTGTAGAATTATGTATAACCAGATTAGACTCTTCAGTAGCAAGCATGCTGAATATTGAAGCAACACAAATCTTGATTGAGGGCCTGTGGTGCACATCAAGCCACAGATTATTGTAGTGAGATTTGAATAATGGCTGTGATTGTGAAAGTGACTGTAATACAACAAAATGCAATATAAGCTCTGCAGCATCTTGGCTGGAGGCATGAGTTCAAACCAGCTTGATGTTCTGGTAATATCACAGAGATGAGTCACTCTGATTCATGTTTCATTTTACACATGAATCCATATAAGCGAACAATGAGATCCTGGATTTATGAATGTTTGGATGGTTGGCATGGGCCAAGTAGCTGCTGTCTCATAGAAGCTTTTTTACTTTTGTCCAAAGACCCTGATTTCTGAAGACATGACCACCATATGGAATTGTGAGAATTGTATTTTGCAATTCTGACATAATTTCTCAGAATTGTGAGTTTATATCTTTCAATTCTGAGAATTTTGAGATAAAAAGTAAAAATTATCTTTATTATTTATTAATTTATTTTTATTCAGTGGTGGAAATGAGCTTCCATATACCACCAAGACATGCTGACCTACAAAATGCCAGATTTATAATCATAAACTATAAGGTCACAGTATGAAAAATACAGTGCAAGTCAATGGCTACCCACAACTGTTTGGTTATCATCATTATTTAAGATATCTTATTTTGTGTTCAACAGAAGAAGAAACTCATAAAGGTTTGGAAGCCATGGAGGTTGAGTAAATAAAACATAATTTTAATTATTTGGTGAACTATTCCCTTAACTAAAAGACCATTATTGTTTCATGTAGATGATGGGAAAAAATACATAACAGCAACAAGACATTAATTCAACCTCAAAGTTCTTCAAAACCCTTTTCCCCTTCATAGAACCTCAACATGTTCTCAAGTATTAATTAATTGAAAGCTGCCACACTATAATACCTGTCTACATTTTAGGCTGGGCAATATAATAGTATGCTACTCAAAGTCAAGCCATCAAACCAATCAATAAAAAAGTTATGATATAACATTGAAAACTAATTTTTATTACCTAAGAGGTCAGATTTATCTGACCTAAGAGGTCAGTTTTATCTTTTCTGAGATGTGTATTGATTCAGATTCAAGGTTGAAACATTCACAGGTTTCAACTCACAGGAGATAAAATTAAATTACTGCAAATAGTAAAAATGTAGGGCTTATAGTGTATACACTACCATTCAAAAATGTTTGAGGGCAATGCGATTTTTTAAATTAACAATTTTTCTTTTTTTGCAAGGATGCATCAACTTGATCAAAAGTAATATAAAGTGTTTTAAATTGTTATAAAAAACTAGAGGTGGGCATAGATTAATTTTTTTAATCTAGATTAATCTAGATTAATTTTGGAATTAATCTAGATTAATCTAGATTAAAATGGCTCATTTGAATTCTGCCGAAGGCATTCAGAATATGTGTGCTACCCAAGTAATGACTAAAAGTAAGTCTTTGAGACTTACTGATCTCCTGTTTCCAAAATGCATCACAAACTTTAATCTCTTCCCGTCCCAATCCCACGAAAAAAATGGAGGAAAATCCCGTTCCACTCCCGGAAGAATGACTCCCATTCCCTCCCACTCCCGTGTTGTTGTTTTTTTTGTTTTTTTGCCGATAACTGTCAATTACAGTAAAAATATAGTACAGTTTACAGCGTGCCCACCTTATTAGTTGAATAAAAACCCAAAATGTCGTTTTTTGTTATTATATTGAACTGAAAGCCATCTTATTATGCACAGTGTTGCACAGATTAAATTTCATGTAAATCATCCATGCTAACACACGTCTTCTATTTTTTTTTTTGACATTTCACTCTCTATAGATATATTTTTCTATGTACTGTATTTTTAGATATATTCGAGTTTCGAAGTTTCTCGCTCAAGTTCACGTGAGACCTAAAGCGCATCCTGTTTGCTTAAAAGCGCAACGTTTCGTTGTTATTCTGAGTGCACACAAATAAACGTAGAGTCTTTACAGATTCAAAAGATGTATTAGGCTACTTTTATCTGTATGACCAAAAATGACGGAGATTTTAAGAGCAAGTGAGCGCACCGGAGCCTGTCCTGCAGCAAACGCGCTTCCACACAAACACTTCAATAGCGCACATTTCTCTAGGTTAACATCATATTGAGCGGCCATGTAAAGTTGCTACTACATACATCTTTCAGATGAAAAGCCATATTTGAGGTTGATGAATGATAGGTGAGCGTTTGGATGTCCTGCCCGATTGTATTACCACATAGACCAGCCGTTAACAATCTGTCCATCACAGACTGCGAGCCTCTAGTTCAAGACTCGCTCGCCCCTACAGTGCAATTCGCTAGGTATACATCCGGCTAAAATATCAGGGTGAAAGTCATCATAGCTTAGTATAGACCCAGCTCCCAACCCAACTTTGAGAATAGATTAACGGCGATATTTTTTTTATCGCCCGATAAGAGTCTCACGTTAACGCAGCACGTTAACGCCGATAACGGCCCACCACTAAAAAAAACACAAACTTTCTATTCATCAAAGACTCATGAAACAAAATATATCAAGATTTCCACAAAAATGTACTAAGAATGAGAAAAGTTTCTTTAGCGCCAAATCAGAAGGATCATGTGACACTGTCTACTGGAGTAATGGCTGCTGAAAATTCAGCGTTGCCATCTCCGGAACAAGCTACATTTTAAAATCTACTAAAACAGAAAACAGTTATTATAAAATGTAATAATATTTCTCAATACCATTGTATTTTTGATCAAATAAATGCAATAATGCAATAACTTCCTTAAAGTGTTCCTCAGATTGCCACACAGAGAAAAATCAGTGGAGAAACTTTTCATAAAGAACAAATATTAAACTGTCAACAATTACTTCAGCAAAAACGTTGAGGTACTTGAAATATAAACTGCAGTTCCTTTATATTTGACACACCTTCAAAAGCGTGCCTAGATGTTCTTCAGAAGGTTATTTCATGGTGCTTCAAGAATCCTTTCATTTTTACTGTATGCGGCTTTGTCTCAGAGATTGTACTCTTCTCCTTTAAGTCTCAGAAGGTAATCCCTAAATATAATTCCTAAATATATCATTATAATCTTTAAATGCATACTCTTATGCATACTTTAAAACCACTATGAACCACAAACACAAAGTTTTTCACTAATCAGCTTGAAACCGCAATCTTCACCATGTTTAAACACAGAGAAAATACAGAAGAATGAAGGAAGAGCTTGAAAATCTACAGAGGCTGATAGTGACAGAAACTGCTTTACAGAGGGACAACAAGCAGTGTGCAGTGGTGGAAAGATGGAAGATGGAGGGATGAGGGATGCTTTTGGAGAGCTAGCATGGGATTCCCATGGAGTCCTGATTCAGCTCGGATGAGAGCAGAAGCTGATTAGCCCTCTGCTTTTGTGTGGAGGATGAGACTGACTGGTAAATCCCTCTTTCCATTTCTCTCCAAGAGGAGGGAGCAAACAGCTGGAATCATGCTCCTAACACACATGCAGGTTTTGACGGAAAAATTAAATTTTTCTTTCCCCTCTGTATATATATATATATATATATATATATATATATATATATGCATATGTACAGAACATGGTGAATGTGTAAAATCATCCATAATACAATTAAAAATGACTGTTTTGTATGTACAATATGGGGTTGGTATAAGAGTGCATGTGACTTGAATTCATTAAGGAAAGTTATTGTTAATGACTTACTGTGTATTCCTATCTTTTTCCTTAATTTATTATTCAATGCTTCAATGCTTGCAAATGTAATCTCTTCGCAATAACCTCCCTCGCACTTCCACAAAAACATACAATCACAAAAATACAAATCCAGAGATTAAGTCAGTCATTTGCACGGCACATTCTTTAATTTAAAATTGCAAAGGTTATTTAAAATATACTATACAATGAAAGTTATTGCTGATGGGTGTGTTTTTTTAACTACAAGATGTGAAAACATGAAAAAAAATTGAAATTACTTAATAGTTCATTTAATTTGGCTACTAATAATGTCCACATCTATATACATATCTATACATAAATCACTAAAGAATTTCATGACATTTCTGTATTAAACCAATGCCTTTAAGGCAAAATTTATAGCTAGCATTTATATATCCTATAAATACACATAAATCAATGACATTTTCATGCTTTTTGCATAATTTGACAACAATTACAGCTTGGAAAAAATGCTGTACAATTATGAAACATTTTTCTTGATACTTATTTTTTATCTTATGTCTCACATTTTAAATAAAGTCTTCACTAACACTGTTGCCTCCCTGGTAAATAAACACACTAATACTATTTTAAAATCATGATAAATCCAAGAGAAAATATGAATAAGTCTTATATGAGACAAAAAGGAATGAAAAAAAAAACAATTTAGTTAATTTGAATAAAAAGCAACCCCTTGGACATAAAGGGCCTATAGTTAAAGAAACACCCTGTAATACCAGTAATAAAAAGTTAATATATTTGGGGTTTTATGACCACATATAGTCTTTAACAGTCTGCTATGGACAAGTTAAGCTCTGCAGAGTACCAAAAGCAAACAATGTTTGGATCAATGAGTGTGAAGTGTTGTTTTTTTCCTAGGAATTAATCATTCAGGGCCTCTCAGTAGGCCATCAGTAGGCCAAAAAACACGGCCATCCGTGTTGTCCTCCAATGTGGAGGAGAGCCCAATTCACACCACATAAGCATGGGCTGACAGCCTGGTTACGCTCTCCACCTGGGTGATTAGGCATCCAGTCTAGCTTTTCGGAATCAATTTCAACACCAGAGAGCTTTCAGGAAAAAAAAGATAAAAAAAACCTTTACTGGACCAGAGTCCTCCAAAACACACCTGCACTATGCAATCAGATACTAATTCCTTGAGGAGGGCCATTGATCAGGCATGAATGGTTGGATTAACAGGATCAAACTGCATTGGTTCTCAGGGAGCAGTGATTTAGGAACCTAATCCTGATCTGCTAGTAGTCTGCAGTCACATGACCACCCCTCCCAGGCTGTCTTGCTCCTAACTTGGCTGGTCTGATGAAGGTTATTTATGCATACAGGACTGTCTCCTGCTTATTAAGACCCCGGGGTGCAAGCTACAGGGAACTCATGTTCCAGCCCTCCACAAGTCCCAGCTAGAAAAATAACTGGGCTGGTCAAGCAGAGAACGGAGGGTGCGATTTGAGAGAATGTGGCAGGACTTGCCTCTACAAATATGTGTCTGTGGTCATAGGCTGATGCAAGAGGAAAAGAGAGAGAGAAAAGAACTAGGTATGGGAAGGAAACAGTGAGGATGAAGACAGATTGCAAGGAAAGGATTAAAAAGTAAAAATATGTGCTGTTCTGCAACAAGAATCACAGTAAAGTACAACTTATAAACAATTAATTTGCTAAGTACAGATGATTACCCCAGGTTAAAAAAGGTACACTTCCATAAAGTGCTCTATTTTCACACTATTAGTGCTCTATTTTGTACTTGTACCAATTTTTACCAATAAACTCAATAAATCTTTAATATAGTACAGCTACTACAGTATGAAAATATAAAACCACAAAATGATCATTATTTTGTGCAAAGTTGATTGCATCATTGTTTCGCTCACCAAACTGTTTAATGTGGATTGCCATCTTCCAGTGACGATAACTCACAACCTCCCCTGTCTTTATGGTGAAATTATAACACCCCTGAAGACAGCATCTGAGTTCTTGAGGGTCTGCCATTGTCTCTCCAGCACCTATAATTGGCCGATCTATCATGTAATCCCATCCCGACTCAGAGAGATGGCAGATTCCAGCGCTTCGGACATGGCTCCAGCTTTAGTGGAGTATCTGCAGGGGCTTATGGTATAGATAAAATAAAATCAGTCAATGCTGCTCTACCAAAACCCCTCTGGTTTGAGTGGCAGCATGTGTCAGACGTAATACAGAGCGAATCTGTCTAAAAGAGTGAAGGTTTTATAGAGTAACACATATCACGTCTTCTGCCGCACACTCTGCTCAGAGGCATGAAGGCCCAGTGCTTCCTGTTGCGAGACTGAATGAAACATGTCGCCTCATGAAATATTAAAGCTGAACATCCAGCAATATAGAGGATTCAAAATCCATCTCAGCCTACGGTAACTGAAACATTTCTGTCGTTGTTGTTGACAAATATTAGTAGAATAGGGAAGCAAGTAAAGAGAGAGCGAGAGAGAAAGTTATATATTTATTAAGCATGATATGTCGCAGTATTCAGAAATGTGCTATGAAAACTTGATGCTGGATACGTAGGCCAAAGAGTCCTTCTGAATAAGCTTATATACATTTTCACAAATTAAAAAAAAAACACTGGAGCGTGATGGACAAAAATAAAAAATATTTGTTCCGAATATGAATTCTTACTAGTTTCATTTTCATACAGATGTGAGCAGTCAAGCTAAAAGGAGCACACAAAAATCCATGTGAAAGTGTACAACGATAATTATAAAGAACAAATGAGGGACATAACATTCATACATTTTGCCATACAATATTCTAATGAATCATTATAACTTCATTTTTTAATCATTATAATGTAAATCTCATGTCATCTTATTAAAATCCCATACTGGGTGCGGCTACTACAGCTCAAAACGTGTAATAAATCTCTTTATGTATAAAACTAATTTGATTTAATTTATTAAAATAAACATATATTGATATCAGCAAAGATGAAGTTATTGGTATTATACATGAATCAAAAATAATGTAACATTATTAATAACTTTACAGGCATTTTTAAATCAATTTATTGCATCATTTTAATGCTTAATGCTTAAAAGTATTAATTTTAGCTTTGTGTGTACTTTATTAGTACACACAATGCTAAAATGTATACTTTTAAGCATTAAAAGGATGCAATAAACTAATTTAAAAATGCCAGTAAAGATGTTATGTTATTAATGCCACGGGACAACAACTTGTTTCAACTTCTGATGATTTATTATGTGCACACACACATAGCACACAACTCTACAGCCTGGTGCATCAATCAGAACCCCCCGGTCTGCAACACCTTACCTGAACTATAATTGTTATCAGGCATAACATCACAAAATATATTACAAATGTTACATGATTTTGTATTCATATAACTGCTGTTCTTCCATTCATCCATTTATCAAAAATATCAGTTTCCATGCAAAGTTTCTACAAAAAAATATTAAGCATCACAACTGTTTTCAACAATAATAAAAGTACAAGAAATACAGCAAATCAGAATTAGTTCTGAAGGATCATGTGACACTGAAGACTGGACTAATGGCTGCTGAAAATTCAGGATTACATGAATAAATTCATATAAATTCAATAAAATAGAAATTAATTATTAGAAAATATTCAAATATATTGCAACAATACAAACAATGTCCCTCAGAATATGTAAGTAACTGCAAGTAACACATTTAACTAACCGTGATATTTTGAAGTAGAAAGACTGAAACAGTATTTTCTTATAAAACATACCCCAATAATCCTTCAATAACCTTTTTTCTTCTTTATTTTTTGTATTTTACAGTGTAATAAGCTTTGGATAAAGATGGAGAAAAGCGTGTTTTTAGATCCATTACATGGACATCATCTAAAACATTTAGGTAAAAATGTATGATAAACTGTTTTGTTTCTACAGTAAAAGCCAGTGTGGTCCAAAACAATACTACACCCCACATTCATTGTATGGACAATATGTTTTTCCAATATACCTTCTTTTGTGTTCTGCTGAAATCATACAGGTTTCATTTTTCAGTGGCCTGTTCCTTTGAGCATAATCCAACATCCCATCTCCCATTCCCATGTTCCACCGCTCCATTAGTGAAGTCACTGACAGTCAGTGAAGACCCATAACCTCCATGTTTTTTCCAGCAGGCAGCATCAAAACAACAGTAGCTGTACCTGCCTTTCCAGTCTGCGGTTGTAAATGCAGTAGGCTGTTTTCAGTGCCTGCTCCCTATCCGTCCCCTCACTTCTTTAGCCATCATTCCTTCCTCTGGGTTCTTAATCTTACAAGCTCATTTTCTCTCCTTTGCACTGACAAATTCAGCACATGCAGCCAGGCTCATTTTCAGATGCTGTTTGTGTTTGCGAGCGCTGACGGACCTGATAAGGAGAGGAGATGAGGGCCTTTAATTTGGGCCTCTTTGGGCACTCTCCCGCTCACTCTCTCAAATAGCCTCTCTGAGCCTGCAGCATTAGACCTCCGGGGATCATCTGCATGTAGCAGCTAAAGCCGCTCTTGAGGTTTATCGCTCTGTTTACTCTAATCAGTCAGCTCAGCAGCCATTACGAGAAGCACTCCACACACATCTCAACCACTTTGAGTGGAGGTGAAAGGATTAATTAAAGCATGTGTGTCACTTCTATCAGCACTGGAGAATATTCACCATTAGCTTCCTTTTTAGTCTCTCTTTTTCCTTCTTTTTTCAATCAGTCTCCCTCTTTATCTGTCTCTCGCTTTTATGCTCACAGGCAAGCGCGCAAACTCACTCTCTCTTTATTGTGACTTTGTAGAAATTACACCTGCTTTGAGGTCTGAAATGCAGACCTCAAAATGCAGACCTCAATGTGGGTGTGATGGAAACGTTGGTGTGAAAGTGTTTTTAGTGAGAAAAGTGATTATGACTAAAACAGAGGGAGGGAGGGAGGGACTGACAGGAAGAGATCTTTAATGAAATAAAACCAGTCATTGGAAATATCCTTGGATACTAAAGCTATTAACAATTATTTTTGGTAACAGAAATAAAGGTAAAATAAAATATAAATATTAGATGAAAAACTTAAACTTGAACTAAAATTATTCAAACTAAAAATAAAATAAGAATAAAATAAAAGCTCATTAGAAATATTTATACAAAAAACAATAACAAAAGCACATATAGTAGCAAAAATACTACAACTAAAATTAAATAAAAATTAAAATACAACAATGAAAACCAATTCAATATACTAATAATACTATAATGGTATAGGAATAATAGTAAAACAACACTGATAAACATTAACTGGAAACCTGTGGTTTTAAAAGGTTTAGTTGTTATTTTGGTCAACTGGATGTGAAATTTTAATTACAGAGGAACATATTAAGCTTGCCAGAATTACATCTGCTAGAATACTCATATTTTTTTGTGCATGATGTTAAATATTTTTGCTAGCATATTTAATGGCAAAGCCATTGTTTGCCAAATAAATCAGCACAATAGCATGAACTGACATGCACTGACTGTAGACAAATGTTCTCAATCAGTATTTTTGAAAATAATGAATGAGTCACCAGTATGGCTAGATGATGTTAAATGATAAATGATAAATTATGTTAGAATTTAAGTGGAAAGAAGGCAAAAAATTATAAAGTTTATATTACTACTCTATAGTGCTTCTATCTTGGTAAATGGCAAAGCTGTTAGAAACAAATCAATGAAATGGCACACCAACAAACAAAGCACATCAAGATGTTGAGTGCTTTCATCTAAAAATGCTTATGAGAGTTCAGAGAAAGACACCATGGACTAAATTGACTGCATCGTTTCAATCCTCTTTACTCAGATGTTATTTTTTTTTTACTTTTCTGGGTTTCACAAACTTGACAAAACTGAAATATTTTTACTTATACAATAGTACTTGATACATTAAAATATTGCTTGATGCTTTGAATAAAACCAACCTGATCATATGCTGCAAAAAAATATGCTTGCTGTTATTGTAAAAAATTATATTTCTCACTATTAACTAGTTGCTTACTTGCATATTGGCTGTTTAGTATACTTATAAAGCATACATTAATGCCTTATTCTGCATGACCATATTTTAGATCTCTTAACTCTTGCCCATACCTAAACTTAACAACTACCTCATTAACTGTTAATAAGCAGCAAATTAGGAGTTTATTGGGGCAAAAGTCGCAGTTAATAGTGAGAATTGGTCCTATTCTCAATATTAAACTGAAGTGTGATCGAATCTTAAATTAAGTTTTCTTAACTTTTTCTTTCCTAAATGTAAGCAAACATTATATATACTGAACAAAATTATAAATGCAACACTTTTGTTTTTGCCCCCATTTTTCATGAGCTGAACTCAAAGTTCTAAGACTTTTTCTATATACACAAAAGGCCTATTTCTCTCAAATAATGTTCACAAATCTGTCTAAAACTGTGTTAGTGAGCACTTCTCCTTTGCTGAGATAATCCATCTACCTCACAGTTGTGGCATATCAAGATGCTGAATAGACAGCATGATTATTAAGCAGGTGTGCCTTAGGCTGGCCACAATAAAAAGCCACTCTAAAATGTGCAGTTTTATCACATTTATCAACAATTTTATGTTGCAAGTTTTGAGGAAGTGTGCAATTGGCATGCTGACTGCAAGAATGTCCACCAGAGCTGTTTCCCATGAATTGAATGTTCATTTCTCTACCATAAGCCATCTCCAAAGGCATTTCAGAGAATTTGGCAGTACATCCAACCGGCCTCACAAACCGCAGACCATGTGTAACCACACCAGCCCAGGACCTCCACATCCAGCATCTTTACCTCCAAGATCGTCTAAGACCGGCCAGCTGCTGCAACAATCGGTTTGCATAACCAAATAATTTCTGCACAAACTGTCAGAAACCGTATCAGGGAAGCTCATCTGCATGCTCATTGTCCTCAGACTTGAGTGAGCAAATGCTCACATTCGATGGCGTCTGGTACTTTGGAGAGGTGTTCTCTTCATGGATGAATCCCGGTTTTCACTCTACAAGGCAGATGGCAGACAGCATGTATGGCGGTGTGTGGGTGAGCGGTTTGCTGATGTCAACATTGTGGATTGAGTGGCCCATGGTGGCGGTATGTTATGGACAATGAACACAGGTGTATTTTATTGATGGCATTTTGAATGCACAGAGACACTGTGATGAGATCCTGAGGCCCAATGTTTTGCCATTCATCCACGACCATCACCTCATGTTGCAGCATGATAATTCACGGCCCCATGTTGCAAGGATCTGTACACAATTCCTGGAAGCTGAAAACATCCCAGTTCTTGCATGACCAGCATACTCACCGGACATGTCACCCATTGAGCATGTTTGGGATGGGGGACCCCCGGCCCGGGGGGGCCCCCCGGAACCCCATAATAGTGTGTTTGCCTTTTATTGTGGCCAGCCTAAGGCACACCTGTGCAATAATAATGCTGTCTAATCAGTATCTTGATATGCCACACCTGTGAGGTAGATGGATTATCTCAGCAAAGGAGAAGTGCTCACTAACACAGTTTTAGACAGATTTGTGAACATTATTTGAGAGAAATAGGCCTTTTGTGTATATAGAAAAAGTCTTAGAACTTTGAGTTCAGCTCATGAAAAATAGTGGGAAAAACAAAAGTGTTGCATTTATAATTTTGTTCAGTGTATATATATACACATACACTCACTGGCCACTTTATTAGGTACACCTTGCTAGTACCAGGTTGGACCCCCTTTTACCTTCAGAACTGCCTTATTCCTTCATGACATAGATTCAACAAGGTGTTGGAAACATTCCTCAGATAATTCGGTCCATATTGACATGATAGCATCATGCAGTTGCTGCAGATTTGTTGGCTGCGCATCCATAATGCGAATCTCCCGTTCCACCACATTCCAAAGGTTCTCTATTGGATTGAGATTTGGTGACTGTGGAGGCCATTTGAGTAACGTGAACTCATTGTCATATTCAAGAAAACAGTCTGAGATGATTTGAGCTTTGTGACATGGTGCATTATCCAGAAGGAAGTAGACATCAGAAGATAGGTACACTGTAGTCATAAAGGGATGGACATGGTCAGCAACAATACTCGGGTAGGCTGTGGCATTTAAACTATGCTCAATTGGTACTAAGGGGCCCAAAGTGTGCCAAGGAATTATCCCCTACACCATTACACCACCACCAGCAGCCTGAACCGTTGAGACAAGGCAGGATGAATCCATGCTTTCATGTTCTTTATGCCAAATTCTGACCCTACCATCTGAATGTTGCAGCAGAAATTGAGACTCATGAGACGGGGCACCATTTTTCCAATCTTCTATTGTCCGATTTAGTTGAGCCTGTGCGAATTGTAGACCCCGCTTTCTGTTCTTAGCTGACAGGAGTGGCACCCGGTGTGGTCTTCTGCTGCTGTTGTCCATCTGCTTCAGGGTTCGACGTGTTGTGCATTCAGAGATAGTATTCTGCATACCTTGGTTGTAATGAGTGGTTATTTGAGTTACTGTTGCCTTTCTATCATCTCTAACCAGTCTGCCCATTCTCCTCTGACCTCTGACATCAACAAGGCATTTTCGTCTACACAACTGCCACTCACTGGATATTTTCTCTTTTTCAGACCATTCTCTGTAAACCCTAGAGATGGTTGTGCATGAAAATCCCAGTAGATCAGCAGTTTTTGAAATGCTCAGACCAGCCCCTCTGGCTCCAACAACCATTTCACGTTCTAAGTCACTTAAATCCCATTTCTTACCCATCCTGATGCTCGGATTTGAACTTCAGCAAGTCGTCTTTACCACATCTAGATGCCTAAATGCATTGAGTTGCTGCCATGTGATTGGCTGATTAGCAGTTTGTGTTACCAAGCAATTGAACAGGTGTACGTAATAAAGTGGCCGGTGAGAATATGAGATTATATTATACATAAAATATTTGCCAGTGGGTAATAACAATTAACAATGTTCCCAGAAAGCAAGTCCCAATAGTGTATGATAATGACTGGAAAACAAGGCTAAAAACTTTTTTTTTCTTTCTTCAAAGATTTCAGGGCACATAAAGTCCCATGCAGACTCCACTTCAACATAAGATTAAGTGAGTAAGATCAGCAAACAGTGCCATGTTGTGGGTTGCTAACTTTAAATACAACTGTGGAGAATGAGCTAATGTAAGACAGCGCCACATGGCTGGGCTGCCATGGCAGACTATTAATCCTTCACATTGACTACAGGATGAGGCTCAGATCATCTCCCAGAGTGCTTGTAATCTTAAATGTCCTCCAGCCCCCCTGTGCCTCCCTTTGATCGTGGGACAAAGAGTCAGCTTCTGGGAGCACAGAAATAAAAATGAGGCACATAGCAATATACAGTTGCCCAAGGCAACCAGTGCACTTTGAAGGCGATTGCTAAATTTGTACCTCTTGCCTGGTCTGATGGAAAGAGAGAGAGAAAAGAGAGGGGAAAGAACGAGAGAGTTGAAAGTGTGAGAGGGAGGGAAAAGTAGTGCAACAGAGAGAGACAGAGAGGAGAAATCCTACAATAAGTTATCCCAGACAAATAGCTAGCCTAATGAAAGGGAGAAAAAATGGACCCACCTTTCGGTGGCCTTTGCTGACCCTGACTCAAACACAACATTCAAGCCTGGTACTTCCTGGCAATGCCATTATACATCAAGCATATAGCAATACACAAATCTACCGTCACCCTTCGCTTTCAAATGGAGACGTAACCCAGAAGTGAAAAATGGATCCAGAAGTGTAATCCATCTTCAAATCAGTCTTAGCAGGTCTTGCGAAGATATGGAGACGCCTCCGCCTGATCCAGGATCAGACAGATTGGCAACTGCAGCATCTCTGGTAAGCCCCATAATCCATCAGGCCTTGTTACACCACCTGAATTCATCAAAGCAAGTTGAAAATGAGAGATCGGTGCAGTAGTGTTGGAAGCAGTCACCGAGAATTTGTCAGTCTCCCATTTAATAAATGGCATCCTTTGTTTATTCTTGGAAATAGATTGGATTACATTGTATCTGTTTGAGATGGATGCTCTGTGCTGTAAAGCCAATTGATAACGTTGTTCTTCCACAGGCTGCCAGAAATGCTAAATCAATTTACTGCGAATGCTGCTGCATCAAAACAAAAATAATCAGGAGCCTCCACCAGCCTGCTCATCTCCAGACTCTCTTTTGGTGTTCATACATCAAAATCTGTGAAATCAGTTTCCAGTTTATTTTCAATATTGATTTGTTCCCAAAATTTGTTTTTAAATTGTGCCAGTGCTGTAATTGGTACATTGATTAGGAAAATAACAAAAGAGAGAAAAAAAGATTTTAGTCAGGTAGGAGACCATATTAACAGTAATACTGTAAGGAATATATTAACAAAAATACATTGATAAAAATACATTGACATTTTCTGTAAATATATATTTTTAAATAGCTAAGTAAAAATTATTTAATTAATTTAAAAAAAAAAAATTATTGACAAATTTACAGACAGATTATATATTACATTTAGCAGACCATAAATATGCTTTTACAGTAAAATAGTGTTTTACATTTTCAAAAAAAATTAAAAAATAAATAAATATATATATATATATATATATATATATATACATTGTCATTAGTTATTACAACTTAAATTTTAGAATTAGATTGAGTTATTTAATTTGTGATAGCTCAAATATTAAAGTTTTCAGTTAGCTTTACAAGTTATCTCCACCCCCAATTTCACCAAAATGTCATCCTGTAATAATTGAATCTCTATGTTTTTGGAGTGAAGTCTGGCAAGCAGCTGTCAGATTTTTAAACAATTAATTATTTGTAAATACAAACAAAACCCTCCCCCAAAAAAGGCCTTAAGTTTATACACCTCATCTAGTTTTCATATAGGCTTTTTTATTATTCAATGAAAACCTTTAAGAAAGACATTTCATGTTTTACTGACCTCATATGAAGGTACAAAACAGTACAACCTACAAAATGGACTACACTGCCATCTCACACATTCCTCATTTTCATTCATAAAATATGACATCTAGCCCCAATAAGCTCCATGGAGCAGATTTTCATAAGCACTAACTAATAAAGAAATAAATTAATCTTACAATAACGGCAAAATTAGCCTTTGCCTTATTAACTATCTATTCATAAAAACAATAACTTAACTGCCTCAATCAACAAATGCTTATTAAATGAACAGGTTCATTAGAACCCAGTGAGACAATAGGCAAACATTAACGGGACACATCAGCATGTTTCACCAGGGACTATACAAATTGAAATAGAAAAAGAGGTTAAGGTGTCAACTTGTATCTTCATCACAGTATTTACAAAAAAAGACAAAAATAAAACTTTTATCTGGATTGTAGAGAATAGCCAGACATTAAATGGTTGATGATCTGTGCAAACCCATAATAGTAGAGATGTCCTCTTGGCAGTTCTGATATGGGCTGCATGTGTTTTTGTGGAACGTTGTGCCGAACTGTTATATATAGCTGAAATATTTCAGCTGTCAGCAAATGAGGTGCTTTGACTCTGAGTTGCTGTGTGTGTGTGTGTGTTTGTGAGTTTGTGCCCAAGCTCTTGGTTTGTTATTTACTTGGTAACCTCATCAATAGCCCACTCTCCTCAGCACATTAGCATCCTGCTTGATTTAAAACCAGCACAAGTGGACTGAAGAAACTTTAATAGCTCCGAAGATATTGAACGGAACTTTCTTTTCTTGCTGGATGTCTCTGTGGCCTGTACACACACGGAAAATGTTGCGAAGGCATTCTAAATCCTTAGACTAAAACTACACGTGTTGCCACAAAGAATAGCCTTAAAAACAGCTCTAAAAACAGGTAAAAGAGAACAAAAACAGACACGTACATTTTCATCTGCTGGTGTGCTCAGTCTGAAACATAGCTCAGGTGTGTAATTTCCACACCAATAGTGTCACCAAATGGAAATACTAAAATAATGACAGTTTCAAACAGGTTTACAGAACACTCCCCTTTTCTGCCATTGTCAAGCCAAATAGGTAGGCCCGCCCCCAAACGTATGTCAATGGTAGAGCCAGTGTTTTATCAGTGTGTAGTTTGCTGTATCATGATGCTCAAAATTACATTGGTACTTATATTTTGCATATTAGCCGAGATTTGTATTTATTTTAAGTATTTTAATTTAGGGGTACATTTTTGATGTGACTGACCACTAAATATGATGATCTGCTTGCATGAGTTATTCTTCCCAAAATAAAGATTATATTATATATATATTCTCATGTCTTGTGAGAAAATAAATAAACCAATAAATACAAATAATAAGCATGATTTTCATATGTGGAAAGTAACGAATTACATTTATTCGTGTTACTGTAATTGAGAAGCTTCTTTGTATACTTCTACTTTTTAAAGTAATTTTTTAAATCTGTAATTTTACTTTTACTTAAGTATATTTTGTTTGAAGTATTGTACTCCGCTACATTTTAAAACACATTAATTACGGAGTAAAAAAATACATAAATAATTCGCTCCCTGGAAACAACTGCAGCAAATAATGGGCAGAAGAACAAACTGAAGCTAAAATCACAAGAAAGATTCAGACGGACAAGACAGGCGTTATGGTGCAGACCCAGCTGAAAACCAAACCCCGTCATATTTTGCTGAAGTTGAACTCGAAGGAAATTAAGTGAACCCCTGGCCATATTTATGCTCTGTATGCTGTGTTTGCCTCGGGAGACCGAACTAGCAGCTTATAAAATCTCGACATCGCCCTTCGCAAGCATGTAGAGGTAAGGTAAATACTTGCATCATTGCATTGGTTGTTAAAATGAAGCTTTGACAGTTTAGCAAAAGGTTTTGCACAAATTAGCCAAAAAGACAGTAGTGCAGGGTGTGCGATATCGTCTGCGATAATATAGTAATTGTTGTTTTAACGATTTGCGATTTGACATTATCAGTATTTTGCCAAAAATCTAACAAAACACTCTAAACAGTGTGCCGTGAAATCTAGTAGATAAGAATAGTCTGCGTGCATTTAGAGTGCTTTCTTTCACTACATGATTCAGTCTGTTAAAATGCATTTAGAATGACCACAAAATTGAAGATGTAGGGGCAGAAAATGTATATATGTATATAATTTAACCCTCTGGTTGTGTTCGGACTCCTGTCACACTTGTGGTGTTCCCGGTCAAAAATGACCGGACTCCAAACAACTGCTTATAAATCTGTCATTATGCTATATTATCACCAAATATTGGATTCAATCTTTTTGTCAACTTGTTTTCTTTCATTTAGGACTGGTTTTGTGTTTCTATTTGCATCTGATTAATCATAGGCCTCATTTATCTGAGAGTAGGTACCTCGTTTTTTGAGTGAAAAAAGCATTTTTTATGAATAATATTCACAATATGAGTTAAAAAATTATGAAAATTTGCACTGTTTATCACACTAGTGTGCTTTAATGTTTAATCAGGAAGTTTGATTTTAAATGCTTTAATTTTGTAAAAAAAATGCACAAAGTCACACTTGTCAAAAATGGCCGCCATTGAAAGTGAATGGGAAGAATGAAAGTAAGAGAAACAACTAGTGTTCAGGAGCATGTTGTGCTTACAAACATAAAAAGGTTTTTGCGTGTGTGAATGCATGTATACTCATGCTATCACACAAACACGCTCAAACTGCCTTGTCTTTAGCCTGCATTTACCTCAAAATAATCTTTTCTTTCATCACATATTCTAGACAAAACATTATGGCAATAGGTTTTGAGGCTTCAATGTTCTCACAGAGTAGACGAAAGTTTACAAATAAATGCTTTAGCACAGAGAGACAGCATATAAATGCCTCACATCACCTTGCTTGTCATTCAGTATGTGTCAGCGCAATGGCGAAGAAGCTGTCTTTACAAGAAGTTCTTGATCATATTACTGATCAAGAGAATAGCGAGGAAGAGACAACTGAAGATGAATCTTACAGTGAAGATGCATTGCAAGATATATTGGAAGAGGAAAACATCACTGAACAAGCTGAAAACCTTGCAACAACTGAAGAGGAGCAATCTTCTGATTTTGAGGGCCCAGCTGAAGTTGATGTAACATTCTGGTCGAAGGATGGAAATTTGTCCTGGTCATCATCTCCAACTGAGAAGAAAGGCAGATTATCCACAGAAAATGTCATAAAGATGACACCAGGGTTGACAAAATATGCCACATCCCGCATTGAAGACATAAAATCATGCTTCAACCTGTTTCTGACAGAGCCTATTGAAAACATAGTCATATCCATGACTAATTTGCAAATGCAGGGCAAACATTTGCAAGGCACATGCACAGTTTATTTGTGAGTCATGTGAATAAGTTCACAAAATGACCAGTTGCACGGCACATACAAATGCTAGTGTCAGTCACTTGCATGAGTTCAAACAACAACCAGGTGTTCGTTGATGTGGTTCTCTATATGGCAATGCCAATGTTTTTGTTTTTTGATTTTCTGTCACAATGGTCAGATTTGTTGTTCCATGATATTGTCTCTGTTTGACATTGTCAGTGTGCAGGATATACTGTATATAACTGAAATATAACAGTTTTGGTTTGTTGTTCCATAAAATGTTATAACGTAAAAAAATCGTAATGTGTTCTTTCTTGTATGTCACGATGGTCAGATTTAACAGGGAACGGCATAAGTGTTACTTTGTGCCCCTTTTCAGAAAATAAAAGCATTTCAAAATAAAGGTCCTGCTTTTTGTGATCTTCCCCATTCACTTTCAATGGCCAGCCATTTTTGACAAGTGTGACTTTGTGCAATTTTGTACAAAATAAAAAAAATTGAAAGCAAACTTCCTGATTAAACATTAAAGCACACTAGTGTGATAAACAGTGCAAATTTTCATAATTTTTTAACTCATATTGTGAATATTATTCATAAAAAATGCTTTTTTCACTCAAAAAACGAGGTACCTACTTTCAGATAAATGAGGCCTACGATTAATCAGATGCAAATAGAAACACAAAACCAGTCCTAAATGAAAGAAAACAAGTTGACAAAAAGATTGAATCCAATATTTGGTTATAATATAGCACAATGACAGATTTTTAAGCAATTGATCGGAGCCCGGTCATTTTTGACCGGTAAGACCACAAGTGTGACTTTTTGCAATTTTGTACAAAATAAAAGCATTTAAAAAGCAAACCTCCAGATTAAACATTAAAGTACACTAGTGTGTGAAACAGTGCACATTTTCATAATTTTTTATCTCATATTGTGGAAATTATTCATAAAAAAAAGCTTTTTTCACTCAAAAAATGAGGTGCCTACTTTCGGATAAATGAGGCTTACGATTAATCAGATGCAAATAGAAACATAAAACCAGTCCTAAATGAAAGAAAACAAGTTGACAAAAAGATTAAATCCAATATTTGGTGATAATATAGCATAATGACAGATTTATAAGAAATTGATCGAGTCCGGTCATTTTTGACCGAACACCACAAGTGTGACTTTTGCAATTTTGTACAAAATAAAAGCATTTAAAAGCAAACCTCCTGATTAAACATTAAAGTACACTAGTGTGAGAAACAGTGCAAATTTTCATAATTTTTTATCTCATATTGTGAAAATTATTCATAAAAAATGCTTTTTTCACTCAAAAAACGAGGTGCCTACTTTCGGATAAATTAGGCGTACGATTAATTGGATGCAAATAGAAACACAAAACCAGTCCTAAATGAAAGAAAACAAGTTGACAAAAATATGAAATCCAATATTTGGTGATAATATAGCATAATGACAGATTTATAAGCAGTTGTTTGGAGTCCGGTCATTTTTGACCGGGAACACAACAAGTGTTACTAGTTGAAATAAAACCCACAAAAAATTACGACAATTTACAAAAAATGAATGAGAAGTACTTATACCCTATGTGAACAAAGTCAGTAAGTTTGAGTCCAATGCGATAACGTTAACTAGTATTTTCGGGAAAAAGAAAATCTTTTTCGGGTCAATTTGATCCGAACACAACCAGAGGGTTAATATAGTAAATCAACATCACACGAAGACTGACATTTTTTCTCCTCAAATCAGCATGATTACAAAGGCCTGTAGTTTATGGTTTTAAACTACGGTTGAACCCCTGATGTCACATGGAGTATTTAACCGATGTCCTTGCAACATTTCTCTACCTGGGACATTGCAGTTGTCTGTGCAGGGTCTGAGTGCTCTTGGATTTCATTAAAAAAAAATCTTAATTTATTTTTGGAAGATGAACAAATGTCTTATGAGTTTAGAACGACATGAGGGTGAGAAATTATTATACATAATTTTAATTTATGAGTGATCTATACCTTTAATAACTCAAACAGAAATAATGTTGATAAATTATCATTCATGTTGTCATAACAGCTGGCCAAATTCAAAAACAAAACTAAAATGAAATCATCTTTGAAAGCAAGGGGGCCCCCTGGTGTTATGGGGGCCCAACATAGCTTGCGTATTCTGCGTATAGGGCGGATCGGCTCTGCATGTGTGTGACAGAAATAAGTGCATATTTCAAATTCTTTACAAAAAAAAAACCATCTATGTTTCATCAGAATATGACACTGATATTAAATTGACATCAATGAAAAAAATGCACATTTTGCTCCCATGTGGTTATAACAATTACCAACAGGGGCTAACGAAGCCATGGTAACCAGCAAAAGCCCTTGATGACAGCAATAAATTGATCAAAAGGAAAAATCAGAGCATCATCTCAATGAGACCATTCATGATTACAGAAAAAAATCCTATGGGATGTCATGAACGGTTAGTGTTACATATTCATGCTTCTTGCATATCAGCAACTCATGCCTGATCATGTGTGTGCATAAGCAAATTAGCCACTTAAAATCAGTTTGTGCATGTTTGTAGTGTTTTGTAGCCTACACTAAGTGCAAATAGCCATAGATTATATTTACACAATGTTAAAATAGGGGGTTATATTTGTATGCTATTTCTACTACTTATTGAAAATAGTGGCAATTATCTGCACCTCAGTATTGTAGTACATTATAAAACAGTATGCAATAATAACATATTAAGTGTAAATTATAGTTTTAATTCAATTTTTTAAATGGATGCCACCTTCTTTGAACAATATAGGCCTAAGCCCTACCTCTGACTACTCTACCTGATACTTTATTTTAAAATGTTTGATTATTTCCTTAATTTTTATTTAAAATAAATGCCTTTCCGATGTGATATGGGATTTTAAAAGAGTGTGGAAGTTTGGCAAAAGGCGGATTCGAATACGGGTTAACCACGTCAAAAATAACTACAGCATGCACGTTATCATCGATGCGCAGACGGGGGGAAGCGAGCCGGTGCACTTGTGAAGCTTTGTCAGCATAGACTTAGAACGCTGTTGCCTAGCATCCATCTAGCGAATCTTCGCTCTCTACACAACAAAACGGACAAACTTCTTCTGCTCTCCTGGACGAATAAGGATTTTTCAAACTCTGCTGCTCTGTTTCATGGAAACCTGGCTGAACGATGCCATTACTAAACCACCAATGAAAGGTGGTGTACAGATGTAACAGTGTAAAGAAGATGTGCTGTTCTGATCTAGAAACGCTCTTCTGCAAGCCGCTCTATACACCGTGGAAGTTTTGTTCGTTCATTCTAGTGAGTGTCTACATTCCTCCGCAAGTAAACGCAAGATCAGCTTTACATAAACTCGCTTATCAGATCACAGGCACAGAACAAAAACACCCGGACTCTGTTTTAATCATTCTTGGAGACTTTAATAGAGAAAATCTCTCCTGTGAACTGCCAAAATACAGACAGCACAACACATCTCACCAGAGACAGTAATATATTGGATCACTGTTAGACAATAATTAAAGATGCATATCACTCTGTCCCACGGGCAGCTTTTGGTCTCTCTGATCACTGTTTGGTTCATCATATACCGACATACAGGCAAAAAATTTTATCTGCTAAACCTGTATTAAGAACTGTTAAAAGACGGACTAATGAAGCAGAGCAAGATTTAAAAGCTTGTTTTGACCTCACTGATTGGACTGTTTTTGAAGCTGCTGCAAACTATCTGGACGAGCTCACAGAGACTGTAACATCTTCTATCAGATGTTACCAGTTGCAAGACACCATCCCCCAGCACTCTGGAGAATCAACAACTGGCAGACGATCTGCACCAGGCCCAGACGGGGTGTCACCAGCCTGCCTAAAAACCTGTGCTGACCAGCTGACCCCCACCTTCACACAGATCACTGGAGCTGTGCGAAGTCCCCTCATGCTTCTAACACTCCACCCTCATCCCCGTCCCAAAGAAACCCCAAATTACTGGATTTAATGACTACAGACCTGTGGCTCTAACGTCTGTGGCTATGAAATCATTTGAAAGACTGGTTTTGGCTTATTTAAAGAACACCGCTGGACCCTTACTGGACCCCCTGCAGTTTGCCTACAGAGCAAACAGGTCTGTTAATGATGCAGTCAACATGGAACTGCACTTCATCCTGTAGCATCTGGACAGACCAGGGACTTATGTGAGGATACTGTTTGTGGACATCAGCTCCGCTTTTAACACCATCATCCCGGAAATCCTTCAGAATAAACTGGCACAGCTCTCCGTCCCCATCTCCATCTGTCAGTGGATCACATGCTTCCTGACAGACAGGCAGCAGCTAGTGAGGCTGGGAAAATTCTCATACAGCACCCGCACGATCAGCTCTGCAACTCCTCCTAGGGCTGTATTCTCTCCCCACTGCTCTTCTCTCTCTACACGAACAACTGCACATCCAGAGACCTCTCTGTCAAGTTCCTGAAGTTTGCAGATGACACCACACTGATCGGCCTCATCCAGGATAGTAACGAGTCTGCTTACAGACAGGAAGTTAAGGAGTTGGCTGTCTGGTGCAGTCTTAACAACCTGGAGCTTAACACGCTCAAAACTGTGGAGATGATCGTGGACTTCAGGAGAAACTCCCCTGCTCTTCCCCACACACCATCATGAACAACACTGTTAAGAATGCATCCTCTGGAGATCTCATTTGTAGGCTGCATACGTCATCAAGCCTGGATTATTAGAGTTAACTGAGCATTACTTTCCCGAGTAATAAGCATATTACAACAATTTACGCTTAACTAAGTATGATGGTCAAATTTATAACTGTATTCTAAAATAAGATCTTCTTTATGATGCATGTAGCCTACAAATGTGACCTCTGGAGGATGAAGCCTTCCGTTTGAGAAACGGCCATCGAGTCCATTGTAAAAATGGCCCAGCAGAGGTTGTACTTCCTTTGTCAGCTGAGGAAGTTCAACCTGCCATAGGAGCTGCTGAAACAGTTATAATCTGCCATCAATTAATCTATCCTCTGCACATCAATAACTGTTTAGTTCAGCTCAGCTACCAAATCTGACCTCAGAAGACTCCAGAGGGTAGTCCGGACTGCTGAGCAAATCATTGGTACAACCCTCCCCAGTCTCTGAGAACTGTACTCATCCAGAGTGAGCAAAAGGGCTGGAATTATCACCCTGAACACCTCACGTCCAGCAGACTCCCTATTTGAACTGTTACCATCTGGCCGACGCTACAGAGCTCTAAGCACCAGAACGACCAGACACAGGAACAGTTTCTTCCCTCAAGCAATCCATCTCATGAAAACTTGACATTAAACATGGAACACACAACACCATTATACATAATTTAGTCATCACACCTACTTATTTTTTATTTCAAATTTGCACATATCAGACCTGTACACACATAATTGTCTATATTATATATTGTGTTTTGTTTTTTTGTACATTGCCTATTTGTACATTTTTATATTATTCTTTATTATATGTGTCTTTTCCTGTTGCTGTCATTCTGTTGCACTATAGAGCTTCTGTCACTATAACAAATTCCTCTTATGTAAACATACCTGGCCAATAAAGTTCATTCTCATTCTCATTCTCATTCATCTATGCCACTAATTTTGTTAATGGTAGTATCGTGTAGTGTTGATTAGCCAAATCACACGTTGGTGGGCAGAGTCTGTAAATAGCCTCTGCCAACAAGGCGAGCTAAGGAAATAACACAATACGTTAATTAAAATAATAAAACTTGTATTACTTTGTATAACTTTTGTATTTTGTAATAGTCCATTTATTATTACTTATTATTTTTAGTCATAAGTACTTCATATTTTCCAATAATGCAAACATTAATTGCAAACACAATTGCGGGCATTTACAGAAATTATAGATGTATGAAAACAAATTTACATGCAAATAATCAAACACCAGACTAAAGCAAGGCACACAAGGTTTATTTGACTTCTCTGCTAAAACTTGCCAAGACTTACTCATCCCTTTCCTGCTCTGTTTTTTTATCTCTACACCCCCTAAGGAGAGAAAATGTCAGCTCTGTTTCTTTAAATGTCTTTTACAAGCCACTTTCCCCTAAAGTGTTTCACTAGCATGTTCTCCTGCGGGGCTGAAGCCGAACCTGATTTTACCAAGTGCGATATGTTCCTGGATCAGATTTGACTTGTGTCATTCATCTATAATTTCCTCTAATTTTAAGGATTAGTCATGGGTAAGGTTAGGTTTAGGTGTAGGGATATGGTCAAGATAAAAATGCTGGATTAAAATGTTGTTCCAGGGTCAACAATATATGTTGAACCAGGAACACATCTAACTCAGCAAAATCAGGACATGCGGGGCTGAATGCCAAGAGCTGTAGTACTCGAGTCCGGTCTCGAGACGTTTTTCTATCGTATCTAACTTGTCTTGGACTCGTTGGTGTTTGGACTCGGACTTGTCTCAGACTTGGTTATCTGACTCGCCAAATGTGCTAGTTGGTCTCGAGCGAGTCCAACCATGGCTCTGTCCCTAATGGACAAATGGAACACTTCATGTGCACTTGCGGTCTTACGGACTTACAATGGCATTAGCATTCAGAAGGGTCCTCGCAAGCGGCCGCTTTGTTATGTGCCCTGGATACGCACTTCTGCCAAGCCCGCACTGGTAAGAGCTCGCAGCAGACTTCTACTCGACAGTCAAAGCAGCATTAAGTCATGAAATTGTGGACTCAGAGGAAGAACGCAAGGGTTTAGGGTGCCTTTCAGTCTCTGAAAACAAGAATAAATTGAAAGAACCAGAAAACCTATAAAGGAAAACATTTTATGAGTTTTTGAAAATGGAAAATGGTGCAAGTGCTAGAAAGCACGTTTACTCATGGGGTGAATTTGCCATTAATTTTCTCCCAAACTATACAGTAAAATGACTCGAAAATGAATACAGTAATACATTTACATTTAGTCATTTTGCAGACGCTTTTATCTAAAGCGACTTACAATTGGGGAATACATGAAGTGATTAATTTTGAAGAGGCAAACAGACAGAGGAAGTGTCCCTAACACCAAGTTTTAGGCATTGGTCAAATAAAATACAAGCTAGCAAGGGAAGGAGAGAAAGGTAAAGAGAAAGATGAAGATATAAAAAAGGGAAAGTGTTTTTTTTTTTTTTATGATGAAGTCAAGTAGTGTTGAAAGAGATTAGTTTTCAGTTGTTGCTTGAAGATTGACAGGGATCCAGCATTCCAGATGGGGGTGGGAAAATCATTCCACCAGCCAGGAATGGTGAACGAGAATGTTCTGGAGAGTGATTTTGAGCCTCTCTGCGATGGTACCACGAGGCGTCGCTCACTACTCAGACTTCTGGAGGGGATGTAGATTCATAATAGTGAGTGGAAGTAGGTGGGTGCTGAGCCTGTGGTTGTTCTATATGCAAGCATCAGTGTCTTGAACTGGATGCGAGCTGCAACTGGTAGCCAGTGCAAGGAGAGAGGTGTAACATGGGCTCTTTTGGGCTCATTGAAGATCAGTCATGCCGCTGCATTCTGAATCATTTGTAGAGGTTTGATTGTGTTTGATGGAAGTCCAGCCAGAAGAGCATTGCAGTAGTCCAGCCTAGAAATGACAAGGGCCTGGACAAGAAGTTGTGCAGCATGCTCTGTCAGAAAGGGCCTGATTTTTCTGATGTTGTAATGTGCAAACCTGCGAGATCGAGCAGTCTTTGCAATGTGCTCTTTGAAGGTCAGCTGATCATCAAAGATTACACCAAGATTTCTGACCGAAGCTGATGGGGTAATTGTTGATGAACCTAACTGAATCGTGAAGTCATGCTGTAGAGTTGGAGTGGCAAGGAAGACAAGAACCTCTTTGCCAGGTTGAGCTGTAGGTGATGTTCTTTCATCCATGCCAAGATGTCTGCCAAGCAGCCTGAGATCCGTGCAGCTACCGTTGGATCATCTGGTCGAAATGAGAGATATAGCTGTATGTCATCAGCGTAGAAATGGTAGGAGAAGCCATGTGCCTGTATGATGGGATCCAGTGATGTAGTGTATGTGGAGAAGAGGAGGGGTCCAAGAACAGAGTCCCGGGGAACCCAGTGACCAACTGATGTATTTTGGATACCTCCCTTCCCCAGGCCACCTTGAAAGACCGACCAGTGAGATAGGATTCAAACCAGTGAAGTGGAATCCAAGTGATGTCCAGTGATGGGAGGGTGGACAGGAGGATCTAATGATTGATAGTGTCAAAAGTGGCAGACAGATCCAGCAGAATGAGGACTGATGATTTGGAATCAGCTTTTGCAATTCGCAGGGCTTCAGTGACGGAGAGTAGCGCAGTCTCAGTTGAATGGCCACTCCTGAAACCTGACTGTTTAGCATCCAGTTTGTTGTTCTGTGAAAGAAACAATGAGACCTGGTTGAAGACAACTTGTTCGAGTGTTTTGCCTATGAATAGAAGGAGAGAGACAGGTCTGTAGTATTCTATAAGAGAAGTTTTTAATGTAGGTTTTTTGAGCAGTGGGGTAACCCGAGCCTGCTTGAATGCAGTGGGGAAGATGCCTGTGAGGAGAGATGTGTTGATAATGTGTGTGTCACGTTCATGTCGAGGCAAGGGAAACGAGGAGATGAGGATTGCAACAAACAGAAGACTTTACTGAGCAGGTGGAGGTAGACAGACACAGATGACATTTACAGTTTGACGTATACATTTGACATATAATAACCGACCAGAAACATGGGGCAGAACAGACTATAAATAGTGAGAACTAACTAGACACACCTGGAACATAAACAAGACACAAGGCTGGGATTCACTGAACTAATAATGACAGAACGAGGACAGGAAGGACCATATATGGGCACAAAAGGAAGGGAGACAGACATGGGGATACAGGTCTGACAGTGTGTGAGTGCTGGTAAGAGTGTGCGAGAGATTGCTTGGATAAGGTGCGAGGGGATTGGGTCTAGAGGACATGTTGTAGGATGGCTGGAGAGAAAAAGTTTGGATACTTCTGCCTCAGTGAGGGGACAGAAGGAGAAGATGGGAGTTTGAGCAGTAGATCTAGTTGGTTGGAGGTCCTGTGTGAGTGGAGGTGAAAACTGACTACTGATTGTTTTAGTTTTGTCTGTAAAAAAAAAGTTGCAAAGTCATCAGCTGTTATAGAAGTGGTGGGAGGTGGTGAAAGAGGACAGAGGAGAGAATTAAATGTGCTGAAGATATTACGCATATCTGGAGCACTGTTGATCTTGTTATGGAAATGTGACGATTTGTCAGTGTGGACTTCTGCGGCGAAAGAAGAATCACCGCAGGGCTGCATATTTCCGACGGATCATTTAATTTTTGCCATTTTCTCTCTGCCGCTCGGAGTCTGGTCCGATGTTCACGAAGAACATCAGATAACCAGGGGTTAGAAGGGGCAGTCCGTGCTGGCCTGGAGGAGAGAGGACAAATGTCATCTAGACAAGAGATTAAGGTAGAGCATAAAATGTCAGTAGTTCACTCAAATAAATACACAGTCTAAGAGGCTAGAGTGAAAACAGCTGTGACCGGCTCCTGATTTGCCCAGCCAATAGACTAACAGAGTGCTAATAGCTCGAGACGAAACTAACACCTTGCCCAAGGAGCAATGGAGGCGCAAATTATTATAATTACCAGTAAGTGCAATCAAAAATATAAACCTCAACGAAAATGCGGACTAAAAATAGGTAGGAAACGAAGTATTCCTTCCTAGCAGTAAGTAAAACATTTAAACAACAGATCTATGACCAAGTATTACAAACACTTCTTTCATTTCCATTTCTTCTAGTGCCTAATCGGCTTCTCCCAACTTAAAGCAGCAACCAAGCAGTTTAAATACTTTAACAGTCGCTTTGACCGGCTTCTGATTTGCCCAGTCAATAGACTAACAGAGTGCTGATAGCTCGTCTCTTTTCCATTCATTTTCTCCAAAACTATACAGTAAACTGACTTGAAAATGAATACAGTAATAGTCAGGGTCTCTGAGAACAAGAATAAATTGAAAGCAACTGCAAAATTATAAAGGAAAGATTTTTATGTGTTTGAAAATGGGAAATGGTATGTGCTAGAAAGCATGTTTACTTTTGGGGTGAATTTGCAATTAAATTTCTCCAAAACAATACAGTAAAATGACTCGAAAATTAATACAGTAATAGTCATGGTCCCTGAGAACAAGAATAAATTGAAAGAACCAGCAAAACTATAAAGTAAAAAATGTTATGAGTGTTTGGAAATGGGAAGTTCTAGAAAGAACTTGGATGCTTGGGGTGAATTTGCAATTACATTTTTCCAAAACTATACAGTAAAATGACTCGAAAATTAAAACAGTAATAGACAGGGTCTCTGAGAACAAGAATACATTGAAAGAACCAGCAAACCTATAATGGGAATATTGTTATGAGTGTTTGAATATGGAAAATGTTACAAGCGCTAGAAAGTATGTTTACTTTTGGGGTGAATTTGCAATTACATTTCTCAAAAACTATACAGTAAAATTACACTAAAATTTATTTGTAAAAAATATTGTACAGTAGATTTACCTTTAAAATGAATACAGTAATAGTCACTGTAAACAAATATCAGTTGAAAGGTTTACACACACACACACACACACACACACACACACACACACACACACATATATATATATATATATATATATATATATATATATAGCCTTTATATAGTAACATTGATAATTTTTGTATATTAATAAATGTACAATACAAATATTAATGTCCAAAAAAGTATGAATTCACAAACATTAATTCAGTGTTCAAGTCATAAAAAAACATGTTAAGACATATTATGTCATGAGATAAAATAGCAATAAATACATATTCTGATGTCGCTTTACGGTCTTTATAGGGGTAAATTACGTTTAGGTAGACATATTTTGGGTCACTGTGAACAGCAATCTATTGAAAATATCAGCAATATAGGAAACGCCGTTATGGCAGCTTTATATCCATTTTGAACACTCCCAGCGCCCATACCGTAAGTGCGAGATTACACGCGCAGGCCCCCAAAAAAGTGCGGCTGGCTTGACCGTTTATTTTCAAACCGCGGCTGGATTGACCGCAGTTATGCACTCTAGGTGCCATTCACACAGAATGTGCTTTTGTGTTGATAAAGATGCGACGCGGGCAGTGGAATATGAAAAAAAATGCAAGAAGACGGGAGTTAAACATATTTTAATAACTAGAGCGCCGCGTTTTTAGAATGGCGTTTCATGCACGACAAGCTGATAGAGACGCGAGTCAAACGCGTCCATGTTTACATAGGAAAAGCAGCGTAATCGAATAAAAAACCTGTGAAGTACTACTGACGTTACTGTATGTCTGATATTTCATGTTTTCATCAGGGTAACAGGCTGAAAACTGTTGTTCATTGTTTTACAGAGCCTTAATAGTTAATAATAGCACTCTAGGTTGTTATACCTTCAGTCATTTTGAATTTGAATTACTTTTTAAAGCATTTCTCTTGTATTATTTCTGATCATATAATGTGTACAAGAAAGTTTGTACAAGATGTTGTTGTAGTTCATGCATCTTTTCTGCAAAGATATGTATTGATTTGTTTAACATTTGCATCATGAGGACAACTTCATGTGTGGTGCACTTAGAATAGAGTTTACATTAACTAGAGGGTTAATAAAGAAAACGCTGCTTGAATTAGTTACATTTTCAAGTTGACTAGTTCAAATCATACAAAATCGAGAATGGGTCAAATGTTCTGAGAAAATTAAGATTGTATTTTTTTTGGCATATCACCCAGCAATAGAAACAAATAAAAAAACCTTCCAATTTTTTTTTATTACATTTTTCAATCTTTAATTGTCTGTTCTCTAACTGAATTAAATGAACACCTGTAACACTTTCTATATCCCCCATCACCAGGGGATGTATATATTATATATCACCTATATTATATGGCCTAAGGCAAACAGCAACAAATGCAGGGGCGGCCACACACAGAACTGAAGGTGTTTGTATGCTACACAACCTTGCTTGAGAGGGTTATATTGTACTATGGTTTCTTTTGGACAGAGGTCTCGAAACTTGGTACTGGAGGGCTGGTGTCCTGCAGAGTTCAGCTCCAACCCTAATCAAACACAACTGAAACAGCTAGTCTAAGCATACTAGAAACATTCAGGCAGGTGTTTTGAGGCAAGTTGGAGCTAAACTCTGTAGGACACCGGCCTTCTAGGACTGAGTTTGGACACCCTGCTTTAGAACAAGTAAGAAGTTCAAGAATAAGACTTTTTTACACTTATGTTGCTTGTCATTTTTAACATTTTCCATTGGCAGCCCAGAATGTGATTGTTAAACTATAATAAAATTGTTGAAAATGTGAAGTTGCTCTTCAGCTTATGTGACTTTAGTGAAATTGCTAAACCTAAAGTAATTAAAATAGCCTAATTTGATTGTGTTGCTGCACATGATTTTAGATCGTTACAAATAAGAATGCAAAATGATTATCTTAGAAAAGAAGATGTCTCTCGTATCACATAAATTATCAATAGTTAAGTATGTGGTTTTGAAAAATATTATTTTTTTCTTTCTCTGTTTTGTCTCATTTGTACTTGGACTTGACTTGGACTTGAACATCTTGGACTTGGACTTGACTTGGACCTGAACCTCTTTGGACTCAGTCTTGACTCAGACTCGATAGTCCTGCTCTTGGACTTGTCTTGGACTCGACAAAGGTGGACCTTACAGCCAGGCTCTCTGCACAGTCCATCCAGCCCGATCTCACGGCAATTCGTACATATTTTACAAGGTGGCTAATTCGTACGAATTTGTGTGAACTCACTCGTACAAATTCATACGATTTTTGCTAAATGGTAAGTATTTTACGAGTTGCCAATTTGTACGAATGACCCACACCTAACCCCGCCCCTAAATCTACCCGTCACTGGGGTTTAGAGACCTCGTAAAATATGTACGGATTGCCGTGAGATAGCGTCGGTCCATCAGTCATGTGAGAGAGCCCTCCCTTCTTAAATCTCTGCATCTCATTTCCTTTACCCCCAATTTAAAGCTAATTGTCTGTCATCGGCTCATCCACATTCTTCACCTATAAGAGGAGTGTGTCTCCATCAAGGCCCCCATGGGGGATTATTGGATAAAGAGGCAGTTCATGCCTACTGCTCCAAGTGAAGCTTTGGCTTGCAAGCCCATGTTTTCTATGACAGCATGAGAATGCTGATAAGCACTCATGAAAAGAGCTTATGCCTCTTGTGGTGGCAGTCGTGGCTCTAATGGATAGAGTGTTGGACTTATCGTGTGGGTTCGAATCTCGGCTCCGGCAGGAATTGTCCACGACTGAGGTGAGACCCTTGAGCAAGGCACCGAATCCCCAACTGCTCCCCGGGCTCATCTGAGCTTAATGATAATAATTATTATTATTTCTTGTTGTTGTTTTTTGTGATACAAGCAGTGTGTTGGAATTAAAGGTGTGTTTGAACCAGCTACCTAAAGTTGAATGATCAAATGATCTGCGAGCTGAAGGGATGACTTACAAGCAAAATTAAGACCTAAATAAATTAATTTTAATAGAAGCAAAGCACCAAAATCAAATTAATTGACTGCTTAATCAGCTCGTAGCTATTAAAGAACTGTCTGTGTTTCTTTTTTTTCACTTCAATAGAGTGAAACAGTACCTGCTTACTTCTAGCAGCAGCCTTGGTTCTGGAAGTGTTTTTATAGGGATTAAAAAAAGTATTTGTTAAAGTGTTATAAGCCATTAACTTAATCCACCAGCTATAAGGTAAAGCACAACGTCACAAATTTTTATTTGAAGCAAAAATTGGTTTGAATTAAATAGACAAAGCTACGACATTGTGAACTTACTAGCTTCAATAAGAGAAAGAACTACAATACTATATAACTATAGAAAAACATTTTGAAAACTATTGATTTAAAGATGTAGATATTATATTACACTGATTGCAAAACATAAACACAAATATGTAAATCATTTTAAAGTGTAGGCATGATTTGCTTGTTATAGTTCTCTGATTGGGGAGATTTCTTTGTAGAACTATGGGTATTTTAGTTTTTCACCAGAAATTCTGCTCTTAAACACAATGTTTTAAAATAAGATTTTTACAATGTTTTAAAATAATGTGGGCTGACGGCTATTTATTAACAACCTTGTAGGTCTGTCTTTAAATGTTTTTAGTTACCATTAAAAATCAATCCCCCCAACGGAGACAATTAATTGGTCTTCACTGTTGCTCTCCATTATGTTACTTGCAGCTATGCATCAGTGTCCAAGTTCAGAACAAATTCTTAGCAAGCAAACAATTGGCTCATTTACATTAATTAACAAAGGTAGCAGTCAGATTCATTTCAATGGTATAAGAACGCAAACAAAAAAAAAACGGTCAGGCAAAATTAAGGTTCAGTAAAAGTCACTTAAAGGAACACACCTTTTTTTGGAAACTCCCCTACAGTTATACAGTTGAGTTTTACCGTTTTTTAATCATTCAGCAGATCTCCGGGTCTGGCAGTAGCACTTTTAGCATAGCTTAGCATAGATCATTGAATCGGATTAGACCATTAGCATTTGGTCATCAGAAATGACAAAAGAATTTTGATATTTTTTCCATTTAAAGCTAACTCTTCAGTAGTTACATCGTGTACTAAGACCGATGGTAAATTAAAAGTTGCGATTTTCTGGGTCAATTTGGCTAGGAACTATACTCTCATCTGCGTGCAGCAGGCGCAATGATATGATGTCATTAATTGAGATATGACGCCATGACAAGATCGGCTGAACTGTTTACTAACACCACTCGGGTGCAAATGATGAATCACACAAAAGGGGGTGAAGAAATCCAGTGCGATGATCATGTTCTGTTATGTTCTTGAAACCAGGACTACACATTCAGCATGGCTATAATCGAGTCCTTGTTAAAGCAAAGAAGCCATTTCCAGCTTCACGCACTGTTCGAATCTTTCACAATGAAAGTTTATAATTAAAACAACAAAGTTCACTAAAAAAATGCGGCACTATAAGCACAAACATAAAAGATGGATCAATTAAAAATCACATAAAGGCCTAGTATGTGCATGAGTTTACATGCACAAAATAGCCTATATGTAAGAATTCCCTAATTATTAATTATGCGACACAGCACGCGTTTACTGACACCTGTGCACAGTAGCGCCGCTCCCTATACACAGAGTACGCAGCTTGCATAATTGTATAATTGTAATAATAAATAAAAAGAAAACAAATATAGAATACGAAATGATTAGAAAAGCTAGTGTTCATATTTTTTAGAATAGAACTAGAATAGAGAGTTCTAGAGTTAGAGGGTCAAATAAAGATGTGTTTTCAGCCAATTCTTAAAGATGACAAAGGACTCATTCCACCAGAAGGGAACATTTAATTTAAAAGTCTGTGAAAGTGATTTTGTGCCTTTTTTGGATGGCACAATAAAGTGATGTTAACTTGCAGAACATAAGCTTCTCGAAGGCACATAAGTCTGAAGTAATAATTTTAAGTAAATGGGTGCATAGCCAGTGGTGGTTTTGTAGGAAAACATTAATGCCTTGAATTTTATGCGAGCAGCCATTGAAAATTGATAAACAGAGGTGTGACGTGCCTTCTTTTTGGGTCATTAAAATTCATATTGCTGCTGCATTCTGGATTAATTGTAAAGGTTTAATATAACTGGCTGGAAGACCTGCCAAAAGAGAATTGCAATAGTCCAGCCTACAGAACAAGAGAACATAAAACTATCAAACAATGTCAAAGTATGTGAATAGCAGAGTGCCATAATGTGTGCTTTTTATCAGGCCATTCTTAGGTTAAATTAATCATGCTGAGCCACTTGTGTGAGTTACGATTAATAATTAAATAAGCAGAATTTCTAAGAATCAATATTTCAGTTTAGTCTTTTTACAGTAAATGTCTCCATGCAAAGATCCAGAAAATTGATTCTGGCCATTAAAGGGGTCTCATTTCATAATTAATTAGATTTTCCTTGATCTTTTGAGATAAAAGTGTCCACTGTAGCCTATGTAACGCCATGTCGGCAGGAATTCAACTGTCTCTACAGGTCACCAGGTGCCAGCTAAAGAATCAGCGTCTCTATAAAGCCCTTCCCCCTCCTCCTCAGCGCAAAAACGCGCGATTTCTTTCGGTCACAGAACAAAGGAAATTAACATGGAGGATTTCTAAAAGACACATTTATTTCATGACTATTAAAACCATCTACTCAAGAAACAAGATGAATATTAATGTTGTACTCGGCCTTTCATAGGCTTGATGTGATTATTGTGAATTATACTAGTTCATGTATGTTAGAATATTAGTATTGTAAATAAACCTTGTTTCATTTTATAAAGAATTGTCTCTGGAATGTGATTTTCAAGTATTTTATCCTTCTTGCCACAAAGATAACGTTACCTAGCTCGAATTTGAGAGACTATTAATCTCGTTTTATTGTTACCATGGCCACGAGGCAAGAGAAGTGAGATTAATAAAATATACTGATGTTAGTGATCGCTGGACGACCCCTTAATAAAGTATACATTATAAGTTAAATATTAATATTACTTTAATCAAGCAATATTGAATCTTTAACAAATAATTCCCGGAGCTGAAACAATAGCTTCAAATAAAATTGTATTACACCTACTATATGAAAACATACAGTAAGTTCAGATATCCTTCTGAACTACATCCTTCTTAACAGTTCAAGCTGCATATTTCATGGTGGATCGTTCCTGTCTTGATCTTGTCACAATGGGAAGAAGCCTTTGCAAAAATGTAATCTAATTTGCACAATAAAACTGCATCGCGTGTATGTGCTCTTTGCTGCTCATTTAAAAATATATATATATATTTCAAGAAAATTCATTGCAAAAAGTGTTTACACAAAGGCAAACCACCAATAGAAAGCCAGTATGATAAGGGTCAGAGAAAGAAAATAGGAAACGTTAATATAAAATTAGATTATGACTTTTCGGGGGTACATAAAAGTAAGCTATGATCCGTTTAAAACAATGAGGCTCATAGAAATACTGAGGCTAATGGAAATGCTAAAGGACAGCTTTCTTCCAGGGATTATAGACCTGCTTCATTAAAACTAATATATGTTTAGGCTGTTGTGTTAAAGTAATCCAGTCAAGGAACATGAATTATGCATATTGAAAGTAGTTGGTTATAAAATAATCTCCAATGTATAATTCATAACAGATGCAAAATAGTAACTATAACAGAACAGTTGAACATATTCCTCTTGATGAAACCATCAAGAACCATCTGTCCTATCTATTAATTTGCCCACTGAGAGATATCTAATGTAAAATGTATGAAAACATGTTAATATAACTGTAAGATGATTTCTCCCTCAAGGCACAACAGCTTATTCTTATAATCATATAAAAGAGAAGTCTATTATGCACTTAATTATGTCCATTTTAATGATTCTCTCAGACCCTTAAACAGACATTGATACTGTACCTTTGAAAATTCTATAAATGACCTTTTTATTGCAATTACCTTTGTTTACTGGCATTATTCACACTGCCATTCATTAGCATAGAGCAACTGCTGAATGCTGAAAAGGTGTTGATATATATACATATGGGAGGTCAATTAAATGCACTAATTGTTGTGACATTATAAGCATTACAGATTATAAATGAGCTGATTTTGCTTCCTTTCATGCATAGAGCTTCCTTATAGCAAAATGTTAGCCAGTGAAGACTGCAAGTTTGTGTTGAGTGACCTAAAGTAAACACTTGAAGAAAAAAAACTGTGTTAAAAGAGATTAACTGATATTCTGAGTGATAAAGAGAGGAATGAAAGAAGGAGCGTGTGGAGGACAAGCTGAACAGGTCTATCACAACAACAAACAAATTAAGCTCAGATGAGCTTTATTTGTCACATACACAACATTATACAGAGTATAATGAGGAGTGAAATGTGTTCTCTGCATATAACCCATCCGAGTGCACACAGTTGGAGCAGTGGGCAGCCAACATTGCGACGCCCAGGGAGCAGTCGTGGACACTTGCTGCCAAAGCTGGGATTCGAACCCAGAGTTACCTCAGGTTTCAAGTCCAACGCTCTATCCATTAGGCCACGACATACACCTGGGTGACAGGGGCTGACTGGTGAAGGCAATGGTATTATTGAGAGATAAGAGAGAGAGAGAAGTAATGACTGAACAGAATTATGTATTTCTGTGCACAGCCGGGTAAGGTGACATACAGTCACTGGCAAAGTGCTGAATCAATGCTTGAAGCAGACAGATATAGATGTCAAAACAAAACCAGTAGACAAGCAGACATTGTAAAAATGAGACAAATACATGCAATGAGTCGGACACAAGTTGGACTCACTTGACTGAATGTGTTTTTCACATGGCCTTAAAAACCCATTTGATCTGCAGGCTTATGCCTAAATTCTTTAATTAAATGTTTTATGTGAGTTGCTACATTTTGCAGACATGTTGTCCCATAACACAACTGCACATACAGACCATTGTACAGACCTTATTCTCAAAATCTGTGTGCACACAGTGCAATCTCACTACAGAATTTATTTTATAATGGAACATCACTAAAACCTTTCAGAATTTCCCTTTCTTTCACCTCTCACATATGTTCACTTTGTACAAACAGCACTGATGTTCACTCAAGAAAGTCATTTTCAGTAGTGACTTTTTTGGGGGGGGAAATAAACCAAGAGCACCTACACAAATCAACTCATTCACACTGTAAGAATGTGTTTTATTCATGTGGCACGTTAAATCAAATGTCGTGTTTATTTGTTCTGTTGGTTTTATGCCATGCAAATAATTTTTTGTTGAGATTGGATGGTGATGGTGATCAATGACTCTGAGGAAGGAGAGAGAGATGTGTTTCAATTCTGTCTTTTGTCTCTGCAAATGTGAAATTGAGATGAATGAGACAAGGTAAACATTTCAAATTACCCACAAGAAAAGGGTGTGAGGGAATAACGGAGAGAAAGAGAGCATGCATGTCAAAGAGTATAGAAGAAGGCAAGGAATGTAAGAGATGGAGACAGACAGAGTGTCTACATAGATAGATAGATAGATAGATAGATAGATAGATAGATAGATAGATAGATAGATAGATAGATAGATAGATAGATAGATAGATAGATAGAAAGATAGATAGATAGATAGATAGATAGATAGATAGATAGATAGATAGATAGATAGATAGATAGATTTACATTTAGTCATTTAGCAGAGATAATATTCCAATTCACAAATAAATTAATCTTTTCAGTCAAAAAAAATCTTGTATACAATTATTAAAATAAATTTAAATTATTACAATTATTTTTGTAAAGCACAAAGTCAGGAAATATACAGGGAACCTTCTATTCCAAACATTGAGAAGCAAAATGGCCATTATAAATCAGAATCAATTAAATCAAAATCAGGTTTTTGGGTATTAACTCTCAGCATAAATGCATGGATAGAATCAAAATGAATACATCAAATATTCTTTAGATACATGAAGAAGAATCTAGCATTAGGATGCTCAAGACATTTACCAGACGCTTTTATCCAAAGCGACTTACAATTGCATTCAGGTTATACATTTTGAATCAGTATGTTTAATCAGGTAACCTGGGAATCGAACCCACAACCTTTTGCGCTGCTGATGCAATGCTCTACCACTGAGCCACACAGGAACACATGAGAGTTTGATGGTTTGTCTGACTCTACAGAGACATTATTTGTTTTTGCTTTACTTATTCCACGAATAGCATTTGAAGCAGCACTTGCTTCCCCACAGCTAGACCCTGATTATTGAAAACTGGAGAGCATGTTTTTTAATTTAATTTATTAAAATTCATCATGGTGGAAGCACAATCCAGCAGGGCATACGCATACTCGACTAGCAGATACATTTTCATGTAATTCACATATCAAACCAACTTTGGCCAGTCCCTCACGACCTCCCCATAGCAGTGCAGAAATGTAGCTAAGGCTTCACAAAGGACAGTGGCAAGAGACAGAGGGAACATACAGTGAAAAAAAGTATTATAGTATCTGATTAATGTCTAAATATAGAGAGCGCTAGCAGGGTAGAACTGATCAAAATGCTTGAAGAGTTACGCACAGGTGGGAGAGGAAGGCTGTGGACGAGACAGAGGTTGATTCACTTGCACAGCCACAGCTGCTCTTGGAAAGAGGGAAATTAAAATAATCCCATGCAGCTTGATGGATGGGAGAAACTAAAGGGGCACATGTCATTTCTGATGATGCCAGGAAGTCAGTCAAAGTATATGGAAGTGAAAAGAGAAAGCAACAAATATTTTTCAGAGCAAATTAATACATTAATTTTACTGTGACTAATTACAAGGACAATTAATGCTTTATCTGTCATATTATGAATGGATGCCAATAGGTAATTAAACAGTCCAAATGGTCCAAAGGGTTAATTAAATAACTTGCTTGGAAAGGTCAGGACATACTGACAATGATTATAGAAGCTTTGTTAACTTGTCTGTGAGGTGCATTTACTGTGATTGGAATCAAATATTTTCTCATTATCAGTGCAATCGCAAGTCTATTCTATTTTGTAAATGTGAACAATTACATTCAGATTGAAAGAAACAAAGATTAAGTAAAATGGACTCACCGTAATTAAACAGTCAGAGCATGGTGAAATCATTATTTGCCATTCATAAGTTAGTGGTGCTTGTTTTATTAATAAGTGTTCCTGTGGCTCAGTGGTTAGCGCATTGCGTTAGCAGCGCAAAGGTTGTGGGTTTGATTCCCAGGGAACACACATGCTGACAAAACATGTATAACCTGAATGCACTGTAAGTCGCTTTGGATAAAAGCATCTGATAAATGTAATAATTCAAATGTAAATTAAAGCCATTAAAAACTAATCAATAACGTTTTTTCTTTATTTTTGTATTCAGTAAGGTTGCTGAAAAGCCTCTGATGCATCTCCAAGAAAACAAAGCTACTCAATCTTGAAAAGCACACACGTTTAATGCAAACTTCTGTAATTGCATCCCTTTGTAATTTTGATGCAGGAACACAATTTTGAACAGTAACCACAGAAAAACACAAGTTTTGCACAGATAAATAATTGTGACCCATTTGAGAATGAGAATGAGCTTTATTGGCCAGGTATGTTTAAAAATACGAGGAAATTGTTATAGAGACAGAAGTTCCACAGTGCAACACAATGACAGCAACAGGACAGGACATAGATGATTAAAGAATAATATACAAATAGGCAATGTACAAAATAGCAAAAACACAATATACAATAGACAATTGTATGTACAGGTCTGCTATGTGCAAATTTGAAATTAAAAATAAGTACGGGTGATGAATAAATAATGTATAAAATGTGTTCAACGTTTAATATCTAGTATTAATGAGATGGATTGCTTGAGGGTAGAAACTGTTCCTGTGTCTGGTCGTTCTGGTACTCAGAACTCTGTAGCGTCGACCAGACGGTAATAGCTCAAAGAGGGAGTGTTCTGGATGTGAGGGGTCCAGAGTGATTTTTCCAGCCCTTTTTCTCACTCTGGATAAATACAGTTCTTGGAGAGTGGGGAGGGTTGTACCAATGATTCGCTCAGCAGTCCAGACTACCCTCCGTAGTCTTCTGAGGTCAGATTTGGTAGCTGAGCTGAACCGAACCAGACAGTTATTGAAGTGCAGAGGATGGATTCAATGATGGCAATGACGTTATCATTAGGCAGAATGAATAGCCTGTGCAAACAGTTTTCCAGGAGAATCAATATGCTGCGGAGAGGGGAGGGGGGGGAATAAAAACTTGTAAAAAACAGAAAAAAGGAGCGTCGCTAACTCTTAGTCTGAAGGTCTGCTGTTCTGTCACAGTTGCCTTGGGAGAAGCGGGGAGATGAGGAGACGTAGGGCAAACTTCAAACGAACATCTCTTAATAAATCAAAAAGGTAGGGCATAGAGGCAGGCGGGAACAGACACGTAGGGACACAGAATTTCTTTTAACAGCAGATGCGCCAGACTGTAACGAGGACGCTGAGGCCGAGTGAGAATCCATGTGCGGAAGTTTATTAAAGGCAGTTACCACAAACACATACGAGAAGGCAGGCAGAGGGTCAAAACCAAAGTGGCAGTCTGATCTGTCAACATACAAAGGGGAATTCCAAAAGGCAAGAGTGAGTAGGCAGGCAATAGGTCTAAGCAAAAACATCAGTCCGATCAGGTAACCAAAACAAAGGGGATAATCCAGATAATCGAAAAACAGAGAGCTCGGCAGAATCATATACAGTAGTCAGGCAGGGAAGATCAGGAAATAACGCTCGGTAAGGCAGATAAACTGGCAATACTTCACAATGAGTACAAGTAAGGTCTCTGGTTATAAAGTATTTCAAACAGAAAATGAGTGTAGAAGAAGTAAAGGGAGTGGAGCTCAGTCAGTACTTGGGTGAGGGCTCCCTCTGCTGGTTTGGCATTACACAGACATGGAAACACAGGGCTTAAATACACAGGATAATGAGGGAACTAAGGAGACAGCTGGAAACAAATAATGAACTAATAAACCTAAAAGGGGACAGGAGCAGGAACTAACCAAATATTGGCACAAGAGGGAGGGAAACACAAGACATGGGGACACAGGACTTACTTGATATATATATACACACACTCACTGGCCACCAGTGGTGGTCAGTAACGAAGTACAACTACTTCGTTACTGTACTTAAGTAAATTTTTCAAGTATCTGTACTTTACTGGAGTAGTTTTATTTTGAGTAACTTTTACTTTTACTTCACTACATTCCAAAGCATAAGATCGTACTTTTTACTTCACTACATTTCATAAAACATATCGTTACTCACGTGATACAGCACGTGCTCCGAGACGCAGAAGCGGTGTCTGATTCATGAACAAACTGATTCTTTTCAATGAACCTGTTCAATCGGTTCGCAAATCGCAACAAACGATTCATTCACGAATTGCAATGATCTGATTGCAGCTGTTCTCGAGTCGAAAACTCACTGATTCAAATGATCCGTTTAGAGCGAGTCTTCTTCAGTGAACTGAACTCACAAGTAAAGAACCGGGAGATCTCGTGAGCGCGCGCTACTGATGCTGTGAAAAGTAAGTTACTAATGTCGAATTTTAGGATTCATTATTGTAACTGAAAATAATATTTAGGTCAAAACTGCCAGTTGTTTGTGAACTAAATCTGCTGTAAAGGGTAATCTATTTAAGCCCACTGAAATGCTTGAATGCAGACAGATCAACATCAGTGTCTCTAAAGTTATGTTTTAGGTCAAAAAACTAAACATTAAAATAACACAGATTAAATAAAATAACTCATGCACGTTCATATTCCCCGCTGCTGTGACGTTAGCAGTTTTATTAAAATGCTATGCATTTAGACCTATGTGACGTCTGTTTTTATATTGTTTATCAACAGTATACATTTTTATATTGTTTAGATCAACTAGCCGAGTAGACAGATATGAATGTTTATTCATAACCATATTGAAAATAAGTAAATATTGTTAGCTGATGCTAACTGTCTAGCTAACAAGCTTGCTGGTGCTAAGTTGAGGAAATTTTTAGATATAAAGTCCAAATATTTTTATTCAGCCACCTAGATAGATTCCATCTGAGGGAAAAAGAAAGGGTGTGATGTTCAGAACATAGTAACTACAGTAATTATCAGAGTGGGAAGTGATGCCCTCTGGGGGCATTTGGCCAGGGGTGTTTTTACACCACAGACAAGGTTTGAGAAGAAAAAAAATCATTATGAAAATATCATTAGATTTTCCTTAAAATGTTCTTTCTAATTTCAGGCCTAAGTCTCATGTCATATATAACTGACGTTCTGCAAAACAACAAGTTCTAAAACACTTTTTTCTTACTGGTGAAAATGAGATGGTGAAATCTGTTTTCTCTCAGGTACTTGGCAGTGTAAGCTTCACAGTGAACATTACTACATCACTCTCATCAATGTAGTCCATATCAACAAAAGATATATCTTGACTCTATAGTGGTTATTTTGGGAAAAACCCAGGTATTTTGGGCAGTATGATTATAAAAATATGTGCTAATATAAAATGAAATAAAGTAGTCTATATAAAATTGCAAAATAAATCTGTCTATCAGTACTTTTTACTTAAGTACATAAAAATTGAGTACTTTTGTACTTTCACTGAGTAAAATTGAAAAGCAGTACTTTTACTTTTACTGGAGTAATATTTTACTATACGTATCTGTACTTTTACTCAAGTACTTGATCTGTGTACTTTGCCCACCACTGCTGGCCACTATATTAGGTACACCTTGCTAGTATCGGGTTGGACCCCCTTTTGCCTTCAGAACTGCTTTAATTCTTCGTGGCATAGATTCAACAAGGTGTTGGAAACATTCCTCTGAGATTTTGGTCCATATTGACATGATAGCATCACGCAGTTGCTGCAGATTTGTCAGCTGCACATCTAGGATGCGAATCTCCCATTCCACCATATCCCAAAGGTGCTCTATTGGATTTATATCTGGTGACATTTGAGTAAAGTGAACTCATTGACATGTTCAAGAAACCAGTCTGAGATTATTTGAGCTTTGTGACATGGTGCATTATGCTGCTGGAAGTAGCCATCAGAAGATGGGTACACTGTAGTCATAAAGGGATGGACATGGTCAGCAACAATATTCAGGTAGGCTGTGGTGTTTAAACAATGCTCAATTGCTTTGTTTACCACCACCACCACCACCAGCCTGAACCGTTGAGACAAGGCACAGTGGATCCATGCTTTCATGTTCTTTACGCCAAATTCTGACCCTACATCTGAATCTCGCAGCAGAAATCGAGACTCATCAGACCAGGCAACGTTTTTCCAATCTTCTATTGTCCAATTTTGGTGAGCCTATGCGAATTGTACCCTCCGTGTCTTGTTATTAGCTGACAGGAGCGGCACCCGGTGTGGTTTTCTGCTTCAGGGTTCGACGTGTTGTGCGTTCAGAGAGGTTTTCTGCATACCTTGATTGTAATGAGTGGTTATTTGAGTTACTGTTGCCTTTATATCATCTCTGACCAGTCTGCCCATTCTCCTCTGACCTCTGACATCAACAAGGCATTTTCATCCACACAACTGCCGCTCACTGGATATTTTCTCTTTTTCGCACCATTCTCTGTAAACCCTAGATATGGTTGTGCGTAGAAAACCCAATAGATCAGCAGTTTTTTAAATACTCAGACCAGCTCGTCTGGCACCAACAACCATTCTACGTTCAAAGTCACTTAAATCCCCTTTCTTCCCCATTCTGATGCTCGGTTTGAACTTCAGCAAGCCGTCTTCACCACATCTAGATGCCTAAATGCATTGAGTTGCTGCCATGTGATTGGCTGATTGGCAATTTGTGTTGCAAGCAATTGAACAGGTTTACCTAATAAAGTGGCCGGTGAGTGTATGTCAGTGCTGCTTGAAAGTTTGTGAACCCTTTAGAATTAAAGGGATGGACATGGAAGAAAGACAATTTACTTTTTTGATTTTTCTTTAACCATTCTTTGGTAGAATGACTTGTGTGCTTGGGGTTGTTGTCTTGCTGCACGATGGGATAAGATTCTTAAGCTGGAATGCAGTGTGTTCTTTTCTCCGAACATAATAGCTTAGTCTACTTTCAGGACTTGTGTGAAAATCTGATTATGTTTTATGTCATATTAATGCAGAAATATAGAAAATTCTAAAGGGTTCACAAGCTTTCCAGCAGCACTGTATTTACATTGGGGCAAATAAGTATTTGATACACTGCCGATTTTTCAAGGTTTCCCACTTACAAAGAATGGAGAGATCTGTAATTTTCATCGTAGGTACACCTCAACTGTGAGAGACAGAATCTAAAAACAAATCCAGAAAATCACATTGTATGATTTTTTTAATAATCAATTTAACACTAAAATCTAAACAATAGTGAAATATGAAACAAAACCTTTGAAATTCTCATTTGAAAGGCTTTCCACTCATTTATTATCCTGATGCACAGACAAACGAGATTATAAACTGGAAAATAAATGTGTATGGTGCTCATTTAGTCATTTTATGTAACAATCTGCAAATAGGTCTTTTTTTTAATAGGCTTGGTTACGTGCTCAAAATGTTGAAATGCAATCTGTTACTGTGGGCAACTGAGACTGGGGAAGTCTATTATCCTGTACCCTGTGTTTTTCGTTTCTTTTAGATGGGTTCCTCAAGCCTCCAGTGTAATATGGAGGACATAACACAGGTTAATTTAGATTTTTTTTCTCTCTCCTTTCTTCCCCTCTGCCACAGATTGCTACAGCATGCTGAACACAGAGACATGACTGGAAGGCGTCATTATGAGGGTAGCAGCCAGGCTTTACACATATTTGTAGAAATGTATTAAACAAAGAAAGGTGGTGTGATATTCCTTGAGCATACACCTGTTCCTGTACCTCAGAGGAATTCATTTACAGCAACTTATTAACTAAAAGCTTTCCAGGTCAAATTAACTTGACTCTTTCAGAAAGATAATGCAAAAAGAGCACAAGTTCATAAAAGTCTATCATCCAGTTCCATGAAATAATACCAAAATAAGACTCCATGTTTTTTTTAAATGATATGCAAGCTCAAACATTTTATAAAACAACTGACTGGCATAAATAAGTAGTTACACAGGTATGCCAGCAGGTGGCAACAAGTTCGCATCTTCACAAGTGAGTCAATGAATCATTCATTCAACTGATTTTATCAAAATACTGATTCAGTCCGCAATGCCACTAAAGTGTGTTGCGTGGAAATAGTCAACGGTTTTATGTTAAAAATAAGGTAGCTAACAATGAAAAAAAAAAATAAGCAAGCAAGCATGGTATACTGTCACATTTATCTATGTTTTGTGTTAATGTTTACTGTTTTCAGGTCAGGTCCGTCTAGATGTGTTTACTTTGGTTTCAGTCACGTGTTTCCTGGTCCATGTCATGTGACCTCCTGTTACCGCTTGTTTCTTATGCGATGTTTTCATTGGTCCATTTTCTTTTTATGTAATCAATAAATGATGATAAGTGGCACTGCACAGAATGGTCAGTGTATGACATCAAAGTACCGCTAGAGCGATAAGAGAGCAGATGGATCCTATGCTTTCGAATGGCTCTCGTGGCACTTTGATGTCATACACTGACCATTTTTTGCAGCGCCGCTTAAAGTCAAACGCGCCTAATGATTTAGCATATGTTACAGCTAATCACCCTTCAATGTGTTACTTCTTTAGGTTAATCACATGATACCAATGACAAAACAAAAACGCTAAACAAGAAAACAAGACAAATGAACATGAACCAATTAATTAATAACAACATTGTGGTGAGGGGGCGTGGTTCAGTGAGGTCTGCAGCGGGAGAGAGAGTTGGGAGACAAGCAGTGAGTAAGTGGGTCAAGTGCAAATGACAAACACCTTGTCCTCTTCCTTCCTGATCATTGACTTTGCTACACTGGTGCCGAAACCCGGAAAGGAAGCAGGAGAGCTGCCATCATGCAGACTCCGACAAGTACGCCATTTGCGGATGTCATCTCATCCCTCGCGGTCCTCCATCAAGAACAACATTAGGCGCTACTGGATATGTGGAGTGACCAGGAGCGTTGCTTCGAGGCAATCATCCAGGCACAACAGGAGGACCGCGAAACGTTCCAGAGCTGGATGGACCAGGAGGTTCGGGCAGAAGCCGCAGCTCGGCAGACCCCACCCACCCACCTGCCGCTGAACAAGATGGGGGCTTAGGATGATCCCGAAGCCTTTATAAATCTCTTTGAAAAAACAGCGGAAACCAGTGGGTGGAAACGAGAGCACTGGCTGGTACGTCTGATACAGCTGTTGTCAGGGGAAGCGCAGGTGGCTGCTCAGCAACTGCCCTTGCAGAACCTCCTGGTCTTCGATGATCTGAAAAGAGCCATCCTCCAGCGGGTCGGCTGAAGCCCAGAGCAACATCGCTAGCGGTTCCGTTTGCTGGTCCTGGGCGAGATCGGTCGAACCTTTGTGATGGCACAACTGCTCCGGGACTCATGCTGCAAATGGCTGCTAGCTGAGGGAAGCGATGTCGAGCACATCATCGACCGGGTGGTACTGGAGCAGTTCATCACTTGTCTTGCAAGGAAGACAGCAGAGTGTGCCCAGTGCCACCGACCGACGTCGCTGGAGGATCAGATGGTGGCGTACCCCCGGGTCGGCGAATCCCTTCCAGCTGTCTCTCTCTCTTCACCTTTGTTTCATCCCTCTCCCACCCCCTCTATCACTCGACCTGTCCCTCTTCCCAGGTCCCGTCCTCCAGGTCCTCCTCGAGTCCCGCTCCGAGGGTATTGAAGGGTAATGGAAAAGTGCTATAGACAAATACTGACAAATACAAATTATACAGCTTTTTAGTTGTTTTCATTGATCAGCTTTGTTGGCGAAACCTTATACTGTAAAAATTATACTGTATATCAGTACAGCATGAGGGGCTGTTCACACAGAACTTTTGTTTAAAATGTGAGACGCATGACAGTGGACTTAAACAGCACAAGGTCTGGAGATTCATTTAGAGTTTTGTTTAACATAAAAAGTCTAGTGCATTTACATAGAATAACAACAGAAAAGCACTGCAGTGGAATGCAAAAATACATTCTGTGTGAACAGTCCTTATGATTGTGTTTATGTTTATGTGTATTTGAGAGTGAGTAATTCTGAAGAAAACATGCAGACCAGATGCAGTAGCTGTGTGACAGAATGGTGTCGCATATGCCTGGATGTTAGATGACAGTCTCCCCGTGTCAGCCCAGCTTCCAAACCCTTTTCACCATCTCTGACACACTGTCAGAATCAACAAGGCCACCTCTAATGCAAGCAGATGTAATTGTGGAGTCTGAAATATAAAGGAAGCGTGCTTGCACAACAATGAATGAAATTGTGTAAAAAGCCACAGTGAGATTAAAAAATATATTCATGTTACTCTATTAGGAAAAGTGCATCCTTCTCATATAGTCCATTATAATGTAGCTGAATCTAACAAGATCAAGATCATGAGTTCCATTCCCTGGGAACACATGTACTGATAAAATGGATGCATTGGATATATTTTAACTGGCTTTGGATAAAAGCTTCTACCAAAGGCGTATGCATTACATATTGTGCAGCTGAATTGTGAATGACAGGGACTGGTGGTGATATAAATGCAATACTTCAACTTTGGAGTCTGGTGATCCACTTCTTCTACATGACATTTTGGCACAGGAAGAAACAAGATATTAGATTCACAGTGAAAGAGATCCCATTACAGCTTTTAGTCATTTTCAAACACATACAGCTTATGCAGTACAGTACAGGCAATATTGTTGTATTGAAAAGCTAATGCTCTCCTACCAGCCTGAGCAGCCATGAGGAACTCTAAATCATCTACTCAAATGTTCTAATAACTATACTTGGCTGGTTGCACACCTATTATATCATTTTTGCCAATGACAAACACCTATTACTGCTTACAAAAGTGTGCCAGGGACATGAAAAAGCTAAAGCTAAAATAAAAAAATAATCCTCTGTATGGTTCCAAACATGAATTGCAGCATGTTTTTTTTTTTTTTTGCATTTGCTGTTTTTGTTTATATATATATATATATATATATATATATATATATACAATAATTAATTTTAATTTATTATATATTTATTGTTTTATTTATTTGAAAGAAGGAAATATATATGTTTTTTTTGCATTTCATTGGTCAAAAAATAATTTTTGAAACATTCTATTTATAATAATCATGTGAAGCTAAAGACTAGAGTTATGGCTGCTGAAGATTCAGCCTTGTTATCACTGGAATAAATTACATTTTAAAATATATTAAAATTAAACAATTATTTTAAAGTGGAAGTGAAACAGTCAGTTTCACTGAAGTTTTCATTATTTAGCAAAGTGATTATATAAAATTATTATTTTTGATTATATTAAAATTATATGACATGATCGATGAAACAAATAAGTTTTGTTATAGCTTTCTGTTAATCACAATCCTTTCTGTATTGTTTTGAGGGTGGATCAAGGCTGAGTCTGGAAAACAATATTGCCATGCACCTGTTTCACAGGAGTCATTAAAAAGTTTGTTTTTTAGAGGTAGAATTACAGTGACATGCTGACTCACAGATTTTATCTCTAAAGATTCATTAAGGTTGGCTTATGGATATCAACATATCTATCACTTATCAACTTATCTCCCTGAGAAACACCAACAGGGATATTGTTTTTTTTTCTTTGGTCTGCTGGACCAGATTGTATTCTAGGGATCCAAACCAAGGAAGAAAACACAAGATCTGAATCAGAAGCTCTAAACGAAATCAAAGAAAACTAATTAAAAGTAAGGGCCCAGCTCTCAGCCAAAAGGGAACACTAATAACCATAATGTGTCTTTTTTCCTTTTCCCGTTTGCAAAGTGACTAAATATAAATTAAACAACTATTTACACTGTTATCTCATAATGAAGTCTGTTTTTACATGCATTTGTTGCGATATGGCAGACAATGGCCAAGCATAGTAAATATCTGAAAACAGAATTTTATCATAAGAAATCATTTAAAAATCAATCATTAAAGTCAGGTTATATTTCTATATGGGATAAATACAAAATATGATGGCACAGAAGTCTATAAGTCATAAGTTTATCTATAAGTTTGTCTGTTGTCTATTGCAGATATGTTGCTGGCTGACAAACCGGCTTCTGCCTCGGTCCAGATGAGTCAGTCTTGTGCTCTGTTTTCATTTCTCACTAAGCAAGTGTATAACAGGAGACATGAGATACCTCCTCTGCATGTACTCTCAGGTCTGACTCACGGAGCCACTCAGGCCTGCAGGTAGCGGGGGTGATCTGCATAATTGTTTGGCACTTGTTGATGATGGGAGAATTCTATAGGGCTGAAGAATAGAGAGGGAGGAGAGGAAAAGGAATAGAAAGGTCATATCTGCTTGACAAACAATGAGGGCTGGTCCCAGCTCACAGGATTATAAGCATTAGAAGCATATGCTCTGACACAAGCTGGGTTTCAAGAGATGTTGTGTTATATTCACAAGTTTAGACTGTAACTATACTAAATATGATTAAACATGTTTCCGCCAGTGTTATTTTAATGTTATTCATATATTATTTAAGTATTTATTAATATTTATCACAACAGAAAAATTCATTTTTATATTTTACTTATATATTTTAATTTTAGTAATTGTATTATTTGTTTTTTATTAGGTGTTTTTTATTTAATATTTCTGTTTAGCTTGTTTAGTTTAATTTATTTTTACATTGATGCTTCTATTTAGCTTTATTTTTATTTCAGTAGTACTTTCAACATTTATTTTAGTTAGTTGCCAAAGTAACAATCCTATTTTTTAAAACCAATATTTATATTTGTATTTTATGTTAATATTTGTATTTTATTTTAATCGTTTTTGTTTTGTCTTTAGTTTTAGTTAACAATAACAATACTGGGTTTTTATTTACTTTTTCAATTTTATTTCAGTATTTAATTTTTGGGGTGAACTATCCATTTAAGATCTGAAAGGCAGGTCAAATTTAACATATATCACAGTTACTCTCAATACTCTAAGAACAAAATTAACTGACCAGTATTCAGAGAAACAAGTTCGAGATATACTTAAAACAGACTACAGGCGATCCTTTGGGGCAATTCAAGCCTGCTATTTATCTGAGCCGTCTGGCCTGAATGTTCTTTTTGGTTCTTGAAAATATTATTATGATTTTTGGATTTTGGATTTTCCAGCAGGTTTTGCTGATTTTTTACAGCCTTAACTATAAATAAGCAAACTTAATCATATAAAATGACTTTGTCCTATTTTGTGTGTAAGCTTGAAAGGCGTGAAAGCTTGAAAGGCCTGCCTCAATGGATCATTTCTAGTTTTTTGTTCCACATATAATTGTTAATTGTTTGGTTCTTGAGCTGGGCAAACTGTTTCTTTGCTCAACCTCAATGTGTGAGTGTCTGGCCATGGCCCGGCAAGGCAAGGCAAGGCAAGTTTATTTATGTAGCACATTTTATACACAGAGGTAATGCAAAGTGCTTTACATAAAAGGAAGTGAAATAATAAATAATAATAAAAACAAGGAATAAAAAAATAAAAAAACTATAAAAAGAAAATTATGTACAAATAGATTTTAAATTAATTTAAAACAGTTAAGAATAGAAAATGATTATACATAATGCAATCAGTTTGTATGTAGCACAGAGCTCATTTAAAAATTGCACAGCTAAATAGATGAGTTTTGAGTCTGGATTTAAATGTGGCTAATGTTTTAGCACATCTGATCTCTTCTGGAAGCTGGTTCCAACTGTGTATGGCATAATAGCTAAAAGTGGACTCCCCTTGTTTTTTAACTGACTCGATCCTACTGATCTGAGTGGTCTGTTAGGTTTATATTCAGTGAGCATATCAGCAATGTATTTAGGTCCAAGGCCATTGAGTGATTTATAAATGAGTAAAAGTAATTTAAAATAAATCCTAAATGTAACTCTAAAGGTGCGTTCACACCAGACGCGAATAAATCGCGCTATTCGCGCAAAGTTGGACGCTTGAACATTTTGAGTTTACTCGCTTCATTCGCGCGAGAAATTTGCGCCATTCGCGCGTGAAATTCACTACACAACAGACACGAATTCGCGTCATGGGAGGGGCTTCTGCCAGGCAGCTCCAGTCTCGTTGCAAAATGTATTCCTGTTTTTGTAAAAGTACGAAGATGTATATACAGCTCCGGGTACCCACATACAACCATAATTACTTTGTCCTCCATTGTTGTTTCGGATTTTCTGCCTCCGCTCGTAATGACGTCACTGCTAGAACATGCTCCTGATTGGTTAACGTGGCGTTGTCTTTGTCTTTCGCATCTTTGCATTGACTTAACATGTAAATCATTCACTCGATTCGCGTCTGGTGTGAACGCACCTTAAGCCAAGGTAAGGACCTGAGGACCGGTGTGATATGCTCAGATTTTCTGGTTCTAGTCAGAATCCTTGCAGCAGCGTTCTGGATGAGCTGCATCTGTCTAATGGTCTTCTTTGGAAGGCCGGTGAGGAGACCATTACAATAATCCACCCTGCTGGGGATAAAGGCATGAACAAGTTTCTCCAAATCTTGACTGGAAACAAAACATCTAATTCTTGCAATGTTTTTGAGATGATAGTATGCTGATTTAGTTACAGCTTTAACATGACTACTAAAACTAAGGTCTTTCTCCAGAATCACCCCAAGATTTTTTACTTGATTTTTTGTTGTTTGACCCCTAGAGTCAAGGTATGCATTCACCTTAAGAACTTTATCTTTGTTTCCAAATGCAATGACAAATGCAGTTTTTTCTTGTTTAACTGAAGAAAGTTCTGGCACATCCAAATGTTAATTTCATCAATGCTTTAACAGAGAGAGTCAATGGAGCTATAGTCATTTGGAGATAAGTCTTGGTAAATCTGGATATCATCAGCATAGCTGTGATATGCAATTTGGTTCTTAGTGGGAGCATATACAGGCTAAACCAGAGCGGTGCAAGAATTGAGCCTTGTGGGACTCCGCATGTCATGGACATCCACTGAGACTTATTTTCTCCTATACTCACATAATAACCTCTCCCTTCTAAGTATAACCTGAACCATTTGTGTACCATCCCAGAAAGTCTGACCCAGTTTTCCAGTCTCTGTAGATGAATGTTATGATCGACAGTGTCAAACGCAGCACTAAAATCTAGTAGTACTAGCACTGATATTTTGCCAGAATCAGAATTAAGGCGAATATCATTTAGTATCTAATAAGGGCTGTTTCTGTGCTGTGATGCGCTTGGAAACCAGATTGAAAATTGTCCAGCTATCCATTTGAATTTAAGTATTTGTTCAGCTGATTAAAAACGAACTTTTCAATAATCTTACCTATGAAAGGAAGCTTTGATATTGGTCTATAGTTGCTCAACATGTATAGTTCTGTCTCAACAGGAGACGTCACTTCCTGTTTGTTGCTGACACGTGTTTTGAGTTTGAGCTCTGTAAAGTCAATTATTTATTGTCTATTTTCAATCTTAAAATTCAATTTTATACACCATCATTTTTGTTTCTATAACGTGTGAATATATCCCCGATCGCATTCTGCAATGAAAACAATCAGAGCGCCTGGTTATCGCAAGTTTAATTTTGATTTCCTGAGTCTGCTATTAGCTTATAGCCCATTAGCATAGCCAGCGCGGGTGCTGCTAACGCAGCTAATACCCTATTCACTCACACACACACACATTTACCATTGTTTCACTGTTACTTGCTTTAAGGGCAGATTTGTGTCTAAATTAAATGCAGGTGAGGACACGGCCGAGCTGCATTCAGTGCAACTGGAGCTGGATGCTGTGGAGAGACAAGCAGGCCCAGCTGCGGAAACAGAAAGCAACGCTGGAAACATCCCTGGCTGACACTCACAAGTCCAGGGTAAGTATGCAGCGCGCTGCTGACACTCTCACCACCTCTACTCCGTGTGTTTCTCTGCACAGGCCCCGTGCACCCGGGACGCGATCTTCCCAGATGTCCTTCACTCCGGCGCATGGAAACCACAGGCCCTGGGTGCAGCAGCGGAAGACGCAATCCAGGCCCCGGTCGACGACTTCTCCCCATCTGGTCTTCAAGATATCCACCCATAACCGATTCACTCCACTCTGCAAGACGGAACGTGACACTGTGATCATCGGAGACTCAATCGTCCGGCACGTCCGTGCTACGTTAGCTGAAGGTAAAGTGCACACTCACTGTCTCCCTGGTGCTCGTGTTCTTGATGTTTCTGCGCAGAAACCTGCAATCCTGAAGGATTACAAGAGCATTGCAGCTGTTGTGATTCACACGGAGGTTAACGACACCAAGCTGCGGCAGAAGGAGACACTGAAGAGGGACTTCAGGAGCCTGATCGAGACAGTATGCAGCACATCCCCCGCGACGACAATCATCGTATCAGGACCACTTCCCACGTAACGACGAGGTCACGAAAGGTTCTGTAGACTGTTTGCTTTAAACGAATGGTTGTTGTCATGGTGTAAAAATCAGAAACTGCTCTTTGTTAATAATTTGAATCTTTTCTGGGAGCGTCCTAGGCTTTTCCATGCTGATGGCCTGCACCCCAGCAGATTCGGAGCGGAACTCCTGTTGGACAACATCTCCAGGACCCTACGCTCCATCTGTAGTAAGCCAATTTTCTAATAACTGCTATGATGACTTTTGTTCTACCCACTTAAATGATAGAGGTACTTGCATTGTCCAATCTATAGAGACTGTGTCTGTTCCCTGAATAGTGAGGTCAAAATAAAAATTTAATGCAGGATCTAGAAAAAATATGATCGTGATTAAACCAGAAAAATGCAAAATAAATAAACACTTTTTTTTTTAAAGCTTGGGCTCCTAAACATCCAGTCACTCACACCCAAAGCAGTTATTGTAAATTAAATGATCACAGATAATAGTTTGATGTACTCTGTCTGACTGAAACCTGGCTTAAAACAAATTATTATTTTTGTCTAAATGAATCTACTTCACCAAGCTACTGTTATAAGCATGAGCCTCGTCAGACTGGTCGTGGCGGCGGTGTCGCAACAATATATAGTGATATTCCCAATGTTACTCAGAAAACAGGATACAGGTTTAACTCCTTCAAAATACTTGTACTTAATGTTACACTGTCAGATATGCAAAATAAATCTGTCCTATCTCTTGCTTTGGCTACTGTATATTAAAACGATGCCAGGGCCATATACAGATTTTCTAAAATAATTTGCAGATTTCCTCTCAGACCTATTGGTTAATGTTGATAAATAATTGTCGGAGATTTTAACATTCACGTTGATAATACAAATAATGCGTTAGGACTTGCGTTTACTGACCTAATAAACTCTTTTGGTGTCAAGCAAAACGTCACCGGGCCCACGCATCGTTTTAATCATACGCTAGATTTAATTATATTGCATGGAATGGATCTTACTGATATACATATCGTACCTCAAAGTGATGATGTTACTGACCATTTCCTTGTATCCTGCATGCTGCATATTACTGATATTAACTATATTGCTCCGCGTTATCGTCCAGGCAGAACTATTGTTCCAGCCACTAAAGACAGATTCTCCAATAACCTGCCGGATTTATCTCAACTGCTCTGTGTACCCATAAATACAGATGAACTAGACAAAATTACTAGCAGCATGGAAACTATCTTCTCTAATAAGTTAGAAGCTGTTGCCCCCATCAAATTAAAAAAGGTTAGAGAAAAACGTGCTGCGCCATGGTACAACAGTTATACCTATTCTCTCAAGAAAGAAACTTGTAATCTTGAGCGCAAATTGAAAAAAATTACTTATATACCTTTATTTAACCAGGAAAAGACTCACTGAGATTAAAATCTCTTTTCCAGGAGTGTCCTGGCCAAGATGGGCAGCCGAGTTTGCATATACAAATAAACAACATAGTTACAATCAGTCATTACAATAGCATACATTTCATTTTTTCAACATTTAATACCAACTTTAAAGCACAAAACCTGTTTTGGATAATATCGAAAACAGACTGTATTGCAGTCACTGATTGTTGCTTAGAGGGAGCTGAACAGTATACAATAGTATCATCTGCGTACAAATGGAACCTTGCTTTATCAATATTAAAATCAAGGCAATTTATATATATACTGAATAATAATGGTCCCAGCACAGATCCTTGTGGAACTCCCTTGTCAATCTCCAAAAGATCTGACCAAACACCTTCCACCTGAACACTTTGGGTTCTACCCTTTAAATAAGCAGTGAACCATAAAATAACATGTTCTGATAGTCCTACCCATCTAAGCCTATCTAATAATATATTGTGATCCACAGTATCGAAGGCCTTTGATAAGTCAATAAAAAGACATGCACAATGTTGTTTATTATCTAAGGACTCCACGATGTCATTTAAAACTTTTAAGGTGGCTGTGGTAGTACTGTGTCCTTCACGGAAACCAGACCGATTACTAGACAAGATGTTATAATCATTTAAATACTGTGTCAACTGTTTATTAACTAAAGTTTCCAAAATTTGTGAAAGAATACAGAGCTTTGATATAGGTCTGTAATTATCCATTAAAGAAAGATCACCCCCTTTTGACAGAGGAATAACAAATGCTGATTTCCAAATCCTAGGAATTGTATTACTTATTAATGAGAGATTAAAAAGATATGTCAAGTTTTTGTCTAGTTTTAAAAACAGAGGAGCAATATGATCAGGACCTGGCGATTTACTCACGTTTAATTATTTTAAAGCAGAACAATCATCAGAGAGAGTAATTTGTTGGAAAACAAACTCTCTTGTCCATAAATTACGTTCAGCTTCAAGAAATTCTAAATCATAAATCACGTCATTACTTATTGGAAATAAAGACCCTGATGCAATAAAGTGACTGTTAAAACTATTAAGCATTTGCTTTTTATCTGTAATTTTAGTGGAGTCTGTCAATATACAAGGGGGAAGCTCTGTATATGTTTTGGTACCGGTTAGGAATTTAATATTCTTCCACAACTTCCTAGGATTTGTCAGATTTACTTTAGTTTTATCAAGAAAATAGTCGGATTTAGACTTTCTAATCGCTACTGTACATTTGTTCCGAAGCTGCCTAAAATGTAGCCAGTCAGAGTCTAAATGTGTTTGTCTGGCCTTAGCCCATGCTACATCACGCTCTTGATGAGATCATATAGGGCAGTTGAAAACCAAGGATTGTCCCGGTGTTTAACTCTATGTTTTCTCAAAGGTGCGTGCTTATTAATAATTGACATAAAACTATTATAAAAATAGTCCCAAGCACAATCCACATCTGGAATTAAAGTAATTTTATCCCAATCAATTTGAGCAAGATCATATAAGAAAGCTTGCTCATTAAAATATTTCATAAAACGCCTAGTTATGATTCTCGAGTTCTGCTTGGGTAACTTCATATCTCTGGCTACTGCCACAACAGTGATCACTGACATCGTTTGCGAATACACTAACTGAAGAATATTTATGCGGAACGTTTGTAAAGACAAGATCAATTCATGTAGATTTTTCTGGGAATTTCAAATTAGGCCTGGTGGGTGTATCTACCAATTGAAAAAGATTACGACTATCACAAAGTAATTTAAAATCATCAGAGTCCAATTCAAATTAAAATCACCCATTACGATCAATTCCTTGTAATTCAAGGAGGCCAATTAATCCATTATAGAATGTAAAACACAGCTAGAAGCTGAAGGAGGTCTATCACAACCAGCTAAATTGAGCTGAAGGGTCTTAGACACAGAAAGATTTAAAGATAATAGTTCATACTGTTTAGCTATTGATACTGAAAGTATTAATGATGCCTCAAGATGTTGGTAATGCAATTTTATATGAAGCTATTATTTCAGCTCCGGCAATTATTTGTTAAAGATTCAATATTGCTTGATTAAAGTAATATTAATGTTTAACTTATAATTTGTACTTTATTAAGTGGTCGTCCAGCGATCACTAACATCAGTATCTCATTAATCTCTCAAATTCGAGCTTAGGTAACGTTATCTTTGTGGCAAGAAGGATAAAATACTTGAAAATCACATTCCAGAGACAATTCTTTATAAAACGAAACAAGGTTTATTTACAATACTAATATTCTAACATACGTAATAACACACAAACATACACACATGCATACGGGAGTTTTGAGGTTAAGGTTGAAAGAATAACACTCTTTCCTATTTTAACACTTAAAATAACCAGAAAAGATCACGACAAATGCCTAGGCTTTGTTACTGCGGTCAGATCAATTTACTAGTTCAGTCAGAAATAGAGATTATGTTGTGAATATTTGCTTTCTGTTGGTTAAGCAGGCTGTTGCTTTGGTTTCGTTTCCCACGTGAGTTCAACGTGCTGCTTCGGTCCTTTGTCTCGGAGGCCACGTGATATCTCTGGACACTGCTGCGTGACGTCACGGGGAAAGCTCTTCTCTCATCTGCGGTCGTCGAGTTCTTTGTTGAGACGGACCGCGCGTTATGCTGCTGGTTCTGCGACGTTACGGCGTTTACAAAGTCTTTGATTCTTCAGATGGTTTGTCTCAGCCGGTCTTAAGGCGAGAGTCCAGCGGACCGTCCGTGTCGTCCTTGCGCTCGTTGGAGAGTGAGTTGCGAGAACAGGAAGAGAGAGAGAGCGAGAACGCGGACGCGCCTCGTCTTTTGAACTGTCCGGTTTTGGACCCGCCCACAGGCGGCTGGTCGAATCAGAGTGTCCGTATGGGGCGGAGCCCCGCCCATGTCCATGGTTTCTGGGGCCATGCTTACGTCATCTGATGTTTCATTCAACGTGAAAGATATACACAGGTCTTTTATATCTGTTGTAAAACATACATTATGATGCCAAAGTTTAACGGTCATCCACACCACTTATAAATTACAATGCCAGCTTCTTTTAGAGACTAAACATCGCATTTAGCACAACCTACACATTACAGTTTATGCAGTTTAAGGCACGATTAAAAATCACCCACATTGTCCTAAATAATTCACATTCGAAATAATCACATCAAGCCTATGAAAGGCTGAGTACAACATTAATATCCATATATTTCTTGTGTAGATAGTTTTAATGGTCATGAGTGAAAAGTCAGGAATCCTCTATGTAGATCGCGTTCCTTTGTCTGTCTGATGAACAAGCAAGAAATTGCGCGCTTTTGCGCTGATGCGGAGGAGGGGCTTTAGAGAGATGCTGATTATTTAGCTGGCCCCTGGTGACCTGTAGAGACAGTTGAATTCCTGCCGACATATGTTACATGTTCTTTGACATAAATTGCTACCCCCCCCCCCCCCCTTTAACCTATCTGCACTAAAAACCTTATAACCAATAATACTAATGTCGTTGTCTTGGAAGTCTTTAGAATTGCGTGGAAAAACAGTATGTCCACTATAACAGGCTCTAAATGTTGCCAGGACCGAGCATATCCACAAACGCATAGATAATAACCAAAACCATCCAAGGTTTTTATTTAGCACAGTGGCTAGATTAACAAATAAACAGATGTCACCCGATCTAAATATTCCCTTACAGTTTACAAGTAATTACTTTAGGAATTTATTTACTGAAAAAATTAATAACATCAGAAATACAATAACAAATGTAGATTCTACAGCGTCTAGTACTTCAGCTTCATTCATCGCATCAAAAGAAAAACTGCATTGCTTTACAACTATAGGACAGGATGAGCTAAATAAACACATCACTATATCTAAACCAACAACATGTTTATTAGATCCTGTACCCACTAAATTATTGAAAGATTTGTTACCTGTAGCAGAAAAAGTGCTTCTCAATAATATGAACTCCTCGTTATCTTTAGGTCCCAAAAACATTCAAGCTGGCGGTTATTAAGCCTCTTATTAAGAAACCAATACCAGATCCTTGTGAACTGGCAAATCACAGGCCCATTTCAAATCTTCTGTTTTTTCACAACTTTTGAAAAAGTTGTCTGCTCAATTGTGCCCCTTCTTGGCAAAAATTGATATCTATGAAGATTTTCGGTCAGGTTTTAGGCCCCGCCATAGCACAGAAACTGCACTTGTTAAAATTACAAATGACTTGCTTCATGCATCAGACCAAGGCTGCATCTCATTGCTAGTTTTACTTGATCTTAGTGTTGCGTTCGACACTATAGATCATGACATACTTGTAGATAGATTACAAAACTATACAGGCATTCAAGGGCAGGCTTTAAGATGGTTTAGATCCTACCTGTCTGATCGCTACCACTTTGTTTATTTAAATGGGGAGGCATCTCAATTATCACCAGTAAAGTATGGAGTACCACAAGGATCTGTCCTAGGTCCTCTGCTATTTTCAATATACATGTTGCCCCTTGGTAATATTATTAGAAAATATGGGATTAGTTTCCATTGTTATGCTGATGACACTCAACTATATATATCTCAACAAGATCAGATGAAACTTCTAAAGCTTCTATCTAAGCTAACAGAGTGTGTTAAAATGTAAAAGATTAGATCATCAATAACTTTCTCCTATTAAGAGAAATATTACTTATTGGACCTAAAAACAGTACACAAAATCTATTGGATTACAATTTGCAACTAGACGGATGTACTGTTACTTCCTCTACAGTCAAAATCTGGGTGTTATATTAGACAGCAACCTATTGTTTGAAAATCATATTTCCCATGTTACAAAAACAGCATTCTTCCATCTTAGAAACATTGCCAAGCTACGGAACATGTTAAGTGTTTCTGATGCAGAAAAGTTAGTTCATGCATTTATGACCTCTAGACTGGACTATTGTAATGCACTGCTAGGTGGTTGTCCTGCATCTTCAATGAACAAGCTACAGATAGTACAAAATGCTGCAACTAGAGTCCTTACCAGGTCAAGAAAATATGATCATATTACTCCAATTTTACAGTCTCTGGACTGGCTATCTATTAAGTTCCGTATCAGTTACAAAATATTATTACATGCCTATAAGGCCCTAAATAATTTAGCTCCTGCGTAACTAACTAATCTTCTATCACGCTACAATCCAACCCGCTCCCTAAGGTCACAAATCTCTGGACTCTTGGTAGTACCTAGGATAGCAAAGTCCACTAAAGGAGGTAGAACTTTTTCATATTTAGTTCCCAAACTCTGGAATAGCCTTCCTGATAATGTTCGGGGTTCAGACACACTCTCTCTATTTAAATCTAGATTAAAGACACATCTCTTTAGCCAAGCATTCATATAATGCATCACAATCTTGTACTGCAGGTATATCTGATCAAACGCACATTAGTATGCTGTAGCTTGGGTTGAACAGATAATTTGTGCCTGGATGGAATAACAAAATAAAATAAAATAAAATAAAATCACTTTTATTGTCACATCACCACAGCACAAGTGCCTTGGTGAGTGAAATTCTTATGAGCGTGCTCCAGACAGTGCAAAAAAAACAACAACAACAATTTACATATGGACAGACAGTGCAAAAAAACAACAAACAATTTACATATGGACAGACAGTGCAAAAAAACAACAACAACAACAATTTACATATGGACAGACAGTGCAAGAAAACAACAAACAATTTACATATGGACAGACAGTGCAAAAAAAACAACAAACAATTTACATATGGACAGTACATATTTACAGACTGTACAGAAGACAATGTGCAAAATACACATACATATACTCAGTACACATAGTGTACTATAAAGACACACTCAATTATCAGCGACACATTATACACCGTATGGGCACATCTACATTATGTACACTATCTATACATAATGTAGTCTATACATAGTAATAATGTGAAGGTGCAACAGATTATAAATTAACAGCAGATTGGTTGAGCAGCAGATAGATGTGCAAAGGTGCAACAGATTATTCATATGCAGTGTCGTGGATGTGCATTGTATGGTGTCCAGTGATAGCAGATAGGTTGTGTTAGTGCAGTGTGTGCGTGTAGTCCAGTTGAACTGTGTTAAAGTGCAGTGCATGGCATGTTGTGTGAGTGGGAGTGTGTTGTAGGGTGGGTCATTTCTGACTGTTCATTAGCCTGATAGCCTGAGGGAAAAGCTGTCCCTCAGTCGGCTAGTGTGGGATCGGATGCTGCGGAAACGTCGCCCTGAGGGCAACAGAGAGAGCAGTCTGTGGGACGGGTGGCTGGAGTCTTTGATAATCCTCCGGGCTTTCCTTGTACACCGCCTGGTGTAGATATCCTGGAGGGAGGGAAGCTCACCTCCAACAATGTGGCGGGCAGTTCGCACGACCTTTGCAGAGCCCTGCGGTTGCCAGCGGTGCTGTTTCCAAACCAGGCGGTGATACAGCCGGTCAGGATGCTCTCCACAGTGCAGGTGTAGAAGGACCTGAGGATTCTGGGGCTCGTTCCAAACTTCCTCAGCCGTCTCAGGAAGAAGAGACACTGATGTGCCTTCTTCAGCACTGCATCTGTGTGAGCAGACCATGTGAGATCCTCGGTGATGTGAACGCCGAGGAACTTAAAGCTGGTCACCCGCTCCACAGGTGTCTTGTCGATGGTGATGGGTGTGTGTTCTCTGCTCTGTCTCCTGTAATCCACCACCAGCTCCTTGGTCTTGTCGATGTTGAGTGAGAGGTGGTTCTCCTGACACCATTTAGTCAGGGTACTCACCTCCTCCCTGTAGGCCGTCTTCATCGTTGTCGGTGATCAGGCCTATCACCGCTGTGTCATCAGCAAATTTGACGACATTCAAGCTGTGTGTTGCTGTACAGTCGTGTGTACAGGGAGTACAGGAGTGGGCTGAGGACGCAACCCTGCGGTGCACCAGTGTTGAGGATCAGGGAGATGAGGTGTTGTTGCCCATTGTGACCACCTGACTTCTGCCTGTCAGGAAGTCCAGGATCCAGCTGCACAGAGATCTGTTCAGTCCTAGAGTCTGGAGCTTCGCAACCAGTGTGGCAGGCACTATGGTGTTAAATGCCGAACTATAATCCACGAACAGCATCCTCACATAGGTGTTCTTGTTTTCCAGGTGGGAGAGAGCAGTGTGTAGGGTGAAGGCAATAGCATCGTCTGTGGAACGGTTACTGCGGTATGCAAATTGTAGTGGGTCCAGTGAAGCAGGCAGCACAGAGCAGATGTAATCTCTGACAGCTACACTAATTGTCTTTATTAGCTTCTCTGTTTCTGCCACAGGATTAACATCCCGTGTTATAGGAATTACACAAGCTTCAGTCAGGATCCAACCCTTAAATGATCTGAGATGACCGAACACTTGAGAAGAGATGATGCCAACCCCTCGGTGGACCTCAGAGGAAGCCAACCATCAGCGATTATACTGAATTAACCTAATTTTGCCATAAGTTAATTATATTGAGTTTCTACAATATAAATATATTCTAGAAACGTAGTTTCCTGTGATGTTGATTTGCAACGATTGTATCGTACAAAACGCTATACAAATAATCTTGAATTGAATTGAATTATCAAGATTGCGCTTTTTCAGAAGTGGCCTAACAACTGCAGTTTTCAGGGAGTTTGGAAAATCCCAGATAGAAGTGAGGTGTTCACAACTTCTAAGAGATCTGCTTCTAAACAGTTAAGCACACTTTTGAAAAAAATGTGGGAAGTGTGTCAAGAGAGCAGGTTGGCGATTTAAGGTACAGTACTATGTCTTCCACAATTTTGCTATCAATTTCTTCAAAAACAGACATAGTCACTTCTTTTTGAAATTGCGGTCGAATCTGTGTGACCTCTGCATAAATAGAAGATGTGCCAATCTCCTTTCTGATATTATTGATCTTTTCAGAAAAGAAGGAAGCAAACTCGTTGCATTTGCTGTCAGAGAGCATTTCACTGGGAATCTGACTTGGTGGGTTTGTCAATCTCACAACAGTAGCAAAAAGAATGAGAGTGTTGTTTAAGTTACTGTTTATAATGTTTGAGAAGAAGGTCTGTCTAGCTCCAGCTAGTTCTACATTAGCTGTTGATTTTCTTCAACATGATTTCTGTCTGCCATTCTTCTTGCAGAATTTCACGGGGGAAATATCATCAATAACATTCTCAAATTTTGAGTTAAATGAATCCAGGAGAAGATCAACAGGGCCTGCTTGTGTCCACAGTTTTTTCCTCCCAGCTTCACTGAATAAAACATGAGCCCTTCTGATGTTCTGAAAATACAAGGAAAGAACATCAATAAAAAATATTTTGGTGTCCACATTTTATTACTTTTCATGCAGCAATATGTGATTGGTGTGTGTGTGTGTGTGTATGTTTATGTGGTTTATGAGGACACAAATTTGTATAATGACATGGGTATGACATAGGTATCACAAGGAGAGGGTGATTTATGAGGACAATTTCAGTGTCCCCATAATTCAAAAGGCTTATAAATCATACAGAATGTGTTATATTTTTTGAGAAAGTAAAAATGCATATAGTTTCCTGTAAGGGGTAGGTTTAGGTGTAGGGTTGTTAAAAGAGAATAGGGTTTGTACAGTATGCCTATAGAGAGTCCCCGTTAACCATAAAAACCAATGTGTGTGTGTGTGTGTGTGTGTGTGTATCCTTGTTTTAGTGTTATGTATATGTTTAATAAATTATTCCGCTAAAAGCAAATGTTTTTCCTGTGTGGCACTGCAGATTTTCCAGAACACAGTGTGCGCAGTGCATACACATAGGCACAAACACAACTAAAAAAGACACCATGCCACTTTATAGCATCCGCCTGTAAATATGAAAGGACCTCTGGGTTAGTTGTGCCATGTTTTCCAGACATTTGAGATAATTGAACAAATTACATCCAAGTTGCGGTTAGGCGATGGGGTCAAAATAGCTGTTAGTAGTAAATGCTTATGCCTCTGTGCCTTTCATTAATTCTGAGAATAGCTGTTTTTCCTACTCTTTTCCTGTTCAGTAGTCATTAGTCACTTGACAGGCTCGCCGCAAGCTCTCCAGCCCACCAATTAAGAAGGAAGGGAAGAAAGAAAAAATCAAACATGCCTAATGACAGCTTCATGTTAGCACAGATGAGCATTTGAATGTCACTTTAAATAAATACACAATGTCAATGATTGGCATCCCTAATCACAACAGCAGTAATTCATAAATCTCCAGATTTCTCAAATGGCACATTTACATTTCAAACAGTTGTTTTTACAGACCACACCTGAATACAAATTATATGCAGTTTATATAGAACACACGCAAATGGTGTAAACAGATTGCAAGATTTTAAAATAATTGTCTGTAGGGGGTTATTAAAATAAGCATAATTTTTCTGACAAAGAGTGCACCTGACTTGCAAACATTAAAACCCACATCTTTTCTTTTACTGAAAGGTTTTCAAGAATAAAGCCTTTATTAGCTCAGGCCTGGCCTTCACATGATACGTCTCAGGTTACTTATGTAACCATGGTTCCCTGAATAGGGAACGAGACACTGCGTCCCCTAGGGGTCGCTATGGGGAACGCCTTCAGCGTGACTCGTGTCTGAAGCATACAATATAAAAACACCCCTTGTTGGCCGGCGACAGCCCATGACGTCCCTACCGGCGCGACCGCAATATAAGGGACGCCAGGAGGACACATCATTCACTTCTTCGTCTGAAGCTTGCGTCCGATGCATGGCACACAGCCTAGGAGACGCAGTGTCTCATTCTCTATTCAGGGAACCATGGTTACATAAGTAACCTGAGACGTTTCCTTTCATGGGAACTTCGAACTGCGTCCCCTAGGGGTCGCTATGGGGAACGTTATACCCACACTGCCATGCTGAGGGGAGTGCAAGCCAATGTCGCGCAAAGGCGAGCACTAAGCCAGCTGTACCAGGCTAAGGGAGTTGCCCCTGGGACGGTTGATGCTGTCAGTGACATTACCCTTTGGCCAAGGCACAAACCTGGGCTTGACCAGCTCAAATAAGGGCACGAAGCTGCGCACGTAACCCTACCCTATGGGATTTTAGAAAGAACGCAGAACATTCGATGTGCGAACTTACCACTGGGTGGATTTTGGAAAAGTGCCCAAAGTGTAGCGTGTGCACTTACCATAACATGGATTTTAGAAAGAACGCAAAACACCTGATGTGCGAACTTACCACTGGGTGGATTTTTTTGAAACTTCAGATGCTCAAACAGGAGCGGCATGCTCATAGGTGACCCTCTATGTGAGGGGAGCAATGCTAGTTCTATCAATAGCGAGCTCTGGAGAGCGGAGAACTCATTCTTGAGAGGGAACTCAACACTTAGGTGTGGGGCCCAAGGCACAAACCGGGGTCTGACCAACTCAAATAAGGGCACGAAGCTGCACACGTAACCCTACCCTACGGGATTTTCAAAAAGAAGCAGAACATTCGATGTGCTGAACCCTTTCGCTCGTGAGTTTAAAATATTCTAGCTGAGCCCCCAGCGTGAGTTTTTTAGGCGACCGTTATTTTAGAACGTATCACCTTATTGTTTCCATGGCAACGCGTCATGCTTGTCATGTGACACAGCACACGCAGCCACATAGTTCTGTATGACATGTGGATCGCTTTTATTTCATTTTCATTTTTTAAACAACATATTCACAAACATGCTCACTATATTATGAAATATCTGATATTCCGATTCTGAAATATGTGCTAGTAAATGTATTTGGTAGTTTAAACACTCTTATAATGACCGTGTTATTTGATCTATACCAGCTGATGGGCGCCACCATGTTAGTTTGCGCTGAATTCTAGCTGTGGGATAAACAACATGTAAATTCATCCTCTCCTCTCAAAACACGTTAAAGTCTACGGTAAACTGGGAGAAGAGCAGAGTAAACTTTATAGTTACCTACACAATCTGTATATGATATCAATAAAACATGTCATCAGATTATATTTGTAATGATCATTATTGCCGTTTCCATAGAAATCAGCATGTATTCTACAAACTATAAATGTATGGTTTTGCTTGTACTTATGCGTGTTTAAATGTCTGAAGCCTAAAATAAGCATTATATTGTTGAAAACATTGAATGGTTGTGATAATATGACAAGCGCTCAGCACGTCTGATCTGGCTCAGCGCCAGCCAAAGCACGAAAGCAGATTTGAATTTAGTAGTTGGTGACGTGATGCACTGAACGTTCTAATCACACTGGTGTGATCGTACGCTTCTGGGACCAGCCAAGACTGATCACACCGGTGTGATCGTACGTGCGAAAGGGTTAACTTACCACTGGGGGGATTTTAGAAAAGTGCCCAAAGTCTAGCGTGTGCACTTACCATAACATGGATTTTAGAAAGAATGCAAAACACCTGATGTGCGAACTTACCACTGAGTGGATTTTTAGAAAGTGCCCAGAGCTTTAGCGTGTGCACTTGTATATATTTGGTATACGTTCTATGGTTCGGGAGCGGAGAACTACTCATTCCTCGGAGTGAGAGGGAACTCAGACGCTCAGAAGGGAGCGGCATACTCATAGATGACCCTCTATGGTGAGGGGAGCAATGCTAGCTCGACCAACAAGACGAGCGACCTATCACCGAACTCTGGAGAGTGGAGAACTCAGATGCTCAGAAAGGAGCGGCATGCTCATAGGTGACCCTCTAGGTGAGGGGAGCAATGCTAGCTCTACCAATAACGAGCTCTGGCTCCAAAGGGAGCGGCATGCTCATAGGTGACCCTCTAGGTGAGGGGAGCAATGCTAGCTCTACCAATAGCGAGATCTGGGGAGCGGAGAACTCATTCCTCAGAATGAGAGGGAACTCAGACGCTCAGGAGAGGGGCCCAAGGCACAAACCGGGGCCTGACCAGCTCAAATAAGGGCACGAAGCTGCGCACGTAACCCTACCCTACGGGATTTTCAGAAAGAAAGCAGAACATTAGATGTGCTTAACTTACCACTGGGTGGCTTTTAGAAAAGTGCCCAAAGTCTAGCGTGTGCACTTACCATAACATAGATTTTAGAAAGAACGCAAAACACCTGATGTGCGAGCTTACCACTGACTGGATTTTTAGAAAGTGCCCAGAGCTTTAGCGTGTGCACTTATACATATTTGGTATTACATTCTATGGTTCGGGAGCAGAGAACTACTCATTCCTCGGAGTGAGAGGGAACTCAGACGCTCAGAAGGGAGCGGCATGCTCATAGATGACCCTCTATGGTGAGGGGAGCAATGCTAGCTCGACCAACAAGACGAGCAACCTATCACCGAACTTTGGAGAGTGGAGAACTCAGACGCTCAGAAAAGAGCGGCATGCTCATAGGTGACCCTCTAGGTGAGGGGAGCAATGCTAGCTCTACCAATAGCGAGATCTGGGGAGCGGAGAACACATTCCTCAGAATGAGAGGGAACTCAGACGCTCAGGAGTGGGGCCCAAGGCACAAACCGGGGCCTGACCAACTCAAATAAGGGCATGAAGCTGCGCGCGTAACCCTACCCTACGGGTTTTTAGAAAGAACACAGAACATTTGATGTGCGATCTTACCACTGGGTGGATTTTGGAAGTGCCCAGAGTTATTTTGCACTTCTGGCCGAAGAGACCTATGACAGAGCCCAGAAGGGAGTGGCATGCTCATGGGTGACCCTCTAGGTGAGGGGAGCAATGCTAGCTCTACCTACAATGCTCAGAAGGGAGTGGCATGCTCATAGGTGACCCTCTAGCTGAGAGGAACAATGCTAGCTCTACCTACAATGCTCAGAAGGGAGTGGCATGCTCATAGGTGACCCTCTAGGTGAGGGGAGCAATGCTAGCTCTACCGAAAATGAGCTCTAGAGAGCAGAGAACTCATTCTCATAATGCTCAAAAGGGAGTGGCATGCTCATAGGTGACCCTCTAGGTGAGGGGAGCAATGCTAGCTCTACCGAAAATGAGCTCTGGAGAGCAGAGAACTCATTCTCATAATGCTCAAAAGGGAGCGGCATGCTCATAGGTGACCCTCTAAAGTGAGGGGAGCAAGGCTAGCTCGACCAATAGCTCGTGGGACTGCAAATCAGATGAACCTGTGGACCGAAGGTGTTCCCATGGAAACCTCTGGGGAGGCCTCAGGTCCGAACCATCAGTAAGGCAGTTCCGATGAACATAGAACCTGACCGAATCATCATAGGTCCAGTCTGACTGCAGTCTAGGTTCCCACCTAACCTCGGTCAGGTGGGGTAGATGGTGATGCAGGGGAATTAGAGAGGTTAAGGGCTGGTGTTATAAACCCCCCCCCGAGGGAAGGGAGTAGACGTTAATCTCTACTCTGGTCCGGACGTAGGACGTTGCTGATGACGTTCCGTCCGGATCACCTCCCTCAGGTCTTGTCTACCTCTTTTTGACTTGTACCTCCCTCTACCCCTACCCGCAGGTTGGGGAGGGGCACGAGTCGCGACACTAGCCTTCTGCGCCCGTCTCAGATCCTCAAACCAGGACGAGTCAGGACCCCGGCTCTGATCGGGCTGAGACTTGGACCTTCTTGGAATGAAGGTTTTAAAAGCTGCTGAGCGCGCCCGCGCCTCCCTGAACTTCTTGACCACCATCTCGACGGAGGTACCGAAAAGCTCAGAAGGCGAGACTGGAGCGTCGAGAAGAAAGCCCTTCTCTTTCTTCTCGAGATCTGCCAAGTTTACCCACAGATGCCTTTCCGTTACCACCATGGCTGCCATAGACCTGCCCATAGCAGTGGCAGCCTGCTTGGTGGCATGGAGGGCCAAATCTGTGGTGCGACGCAGTTCAGCTACCTCGTCAGGCAACGAGCCCTGACCGTTATCCAGGTCTTTCAGCAGGTCCGCCTGGTACGCCTAGAGCACCGCCATGGTGTGCAATGAGGTGACCGCCTGACCTGCTGCTGCGTACGCCTTGCCATTTAAGCGAGATGTATCCTGAAGGGGCTTAGATGGCAAGGAGCGAACCTTTAGAGAAGTCGTCTTACCCATAGAGAGATAGCTAGCTAGCGTCTCTTCTACAGGGGGCATCTTCTCATAGCCGCTTTCACGCATCTTTTCAATGTTAGCATAACTGGTATGCTGGAATCTATGGATGCGAGCGGAAAACGGCTTTTTCCATTCCTTCTCGATCTCTGTATGGAGATCAGGAAGAAATGGAAGGCTCACTCGAGCTGGGCGTTTATGGCCAGAAAGATATCGCTCATCGAGACGTCCCCGCGGCGCCGCCATCTTGGATCGCTCCCATGGTAAGTCAAGACAGCTCTGCGTATGCAGGGCAGGAGATTTGAGAGAGTTCATTGTCCACTTCATCACCCTCAGCCATCTCCTGTTCTTCCTGGGTATACCCCAGTAGAGCACTAGCCGCTGGATCAGATGATGTCAGAGATATCGCATCATCGTGATCCAACGGCCCGCCCTCATTCTCGGCCGACTCGTGCGAAAGGGAAAGCTCCCTCTCTAACTCGTCGGCGAGATCCACCTGCGAGCCCCATGATTTAATTCTCCTCCGTGCCTCAGCAACGGTGGATCGCGAATCGCAGGAGGCAGACGGCTGACCTTCTTTACTCGAAAACAAGGACAGACCAGAGCAGAGCTTTCTCATAGAGAAAAGCTCACAGTGCACGCAGATTGCCCCCTCAAGGACATCGCGTGTGTGCCCTTCACCCAAACAAAAGACGCAAAGATCGTGTGTGTCATCGGGTGTCAAATAAATAGGACACGGATCCACACATCTCCTAAACGCCTTGCTAGTGCTCACCATGATAAACAAGGAAAACTGTATTCCTACCAGAATGCAGGCTTCAAACAGACCAGTCAGTGAAGACGAAGAAGAGAATGATGTGTCCTCCCGGCGTCCCTTATATTGCGGTCGCGCCGGTAGTGACATCATGGGCTGTCGCCGGCCAACAAGTGGTGTTTTTATATTGTATGCTTCAGACACGAGTCACGCTGAAGGCGTTCCCCATAGCGACCCCTAGGGGACGTAGTTCGAAGTTCCCATGAAAGGGAAACAGGTGCATCCAATGGATAATGGAAAATATCCACACTGTGAACTTGTGGATGGTGAATAATTTCAGGGTAATTTCTCCTGGGGTGCACACCTGTAGAAAAAAAACACTAAGGACAATTGACATACAGTGCTGTTTTAGCATTTTAGCATTAATTAAGTATCCAGATCAGAAAACAGTGCAACGCAATCAATCTGCTTTGTGGAGAATTCAGCAGACTACTACAATCTGAAACACTTTACCAGTATCACGACACACCAGTGCAGTCCAGCTATGTGTCACTAAAAAAAAGTTAGCCAAACCTGGTCAACATTTTGTTGATTCCTGAATCCATAGTTCCAATAAAAATGTGCAAACAGCATCACAAATTTGAGTGGTTGGAACCCCAGAGTGACATAAGTAAACTCACAAAATAAAGAAAAAGTGAGGCAGTCCTCATATGCCATGTTAATTATTTTTATGATATTCATTTGATTTTGAACCAATTAATTGGCAAATGTTATCACTCCACCACCTGCCTGACACCATAAACAAAAAATAATTCAAACTCTTTTTGGACGACAGATGTGCGAAAAAGTTCCCACATCATTATTACCTAGTTTGTTCCTCCAACAATGCATTGTACTATAATAGTTAGGCAGTGAGCTACATTGTAATCGGGAAATAAAACCCAGGCCAGTCTTGTTATTATTTAATTGAAAGTATGAAAAATAATTTTCTTTATTTAAAAATAAAGCTGAAATAAAATAAAATATAAATATCACATAAAAAACAATAGCTTAACATTTTGAAATGTTGCCTGTTGTTAAATAAAACAATTTAACAACTGAAATGTTGTTAAATAAAACAATTAAGTTTAAGCTTGAACTTGCACACCGAGTCCGAAATCTTCGCACCTTAAAGGATTAGTTCACTTTCAAATTAACATTTCCTTATAATTTACTCACCCCCATGTCATCCAAGATATTTATGTATTTTTTTCTTCAGTCGAAAATAAATTAAGGTTTTTGATGAAAACATTCCACGAATTATCTCCATATAGTGTACTTCAATGGACTCCAAACTGTTGAAGGTCAAAATTACAGTTTTAGTGCAGCTTCAAAGGGCTATAAACAATACCAGATTATGAATAAAGATCTTATCTTTATAGATCTTTATCTATAAAGATCTTTATTCTTTATCGCGTCCCAGACTTCACGTAATACATAATGACGTTGAAAAGGTTATGCTTGACGTAGACGGAAGTACTGAGTCAGTGATTACAAGTTAAACATGCAAATACTAAGTCAAACGCCTTAGACCAAAAGGGAGTAACAAATCAACGAGTTTACAAGGTAAAACAACAATGTCGGAGATGAGATGGAGCATACGTCAAGCGTGACCTTTTCAACGTTAATACTTATTACGTGAAGTCTGGGATGCGCATCGCAGACCAGGTGAGCATTTGTGTGTTTATAAAGCATATACAATTGTTTTTTTTTTGTTTTTTTTATGTCCGTTTCGCAAGATAAGACCCTATTCATCGTTTGGTATCATTTATAGCCCTTTGAAACTGTAATTTAGCACTGAAACTGTAATTTTGACCTTCAACCGTTTGGAGTCCATTGAAGTATACTATATGGAAATAATTTGTGGAAAGTTTTTATCAAAAACCTTAATTTCTTTTCAACTGAAGAAATAAATACATAAACATATTGGATGACATGGGGGTGAGTAAATTATAAGGAACATTTTATTTGAAAGTTAACTAATCCTTTAAAAAATAAATACAACCTCACATTGTGTCAATCACGTTAACACACTGCCTCCGAAACTTTCTGAATTTTGGATCAGGTTCGATTTTCTACGTTTTCGCATCCGTAGCATGCATTTTGATAGGAAAAGATGACAAATACGAAAAAACAGAAAAACACATGCAAAAATTCGGACTCGGTGTGGAATGACCTTAAGTATTAAAATTATTAAAATTAAAAAATAAAGATTTGAAGAATTAAAGCTAAACAGAAAAAATAATAAAGCTGACAAAAAGCTGACACGTAACAAAATGAAAAAAAAACCTTCCTTGCATCTGAATCAAGCATCAGAATCAGCTCTTTAAAATGCAGAAAGTGAGCTTGGCACATTTGTCTACTGTCAAAGAGTCACCACAGTCACCGCAAGTCTCCACTAACGACACTCACCAGATCCCAATTCCCTGATTACTAATCACCGCCACCTGTCAGAGTCATTCATAACTGCACTATATCCATGCACTCCTCCCATTCACTCACTGTTTGGTCTCAAACATTCCATATTGTCTTACCTGACCCACTTACCAATTGCTCCAGTGTTCCTCTCCCCTTTCTCCTGTGCTCCACCATCTCCACGCTCCGCTGTTGCCTTTGGATACCCTGGAATAGGAAAAGAGCATTATCACTCAGATAAGCTCCTAGAGACTTTCCCATTCTCCGCCTGATTACCTGTACATTAAGCTCATCTTATTCCCCTCTGCTGCTACTCAATACACCTGTTGTTTGTGTTGCACTTACCTCTGTGGCCTGCGTCTATCTGCTGACATCTACATTGTTTGATCAGGAGATAATCATAATTTAATGGATATCTAACATGATCAATAGAAAGTGTACACAAACGTCCCAGGTTACGTATGTAACCATGGTTTCCCGAGGGAACGAGACGCTTTTGGGGAACGCCATCAGCGATATCCAGCTCTGAATCATATGTGTAATCAGTACAAACGATGGGCAAGACGTCATGGGCGTGTGACGTAATGACGAGGAAGCTTTAAAACCGCGTGAGGTTTAGCTTTTAGGAATGAAGCATAGCTCTAGTAGGAATGCCGGAAGTATGACCCTGTGACGCAGTGTCTCATTCCCTCGGGGAACCATGGTTACATACGTAACCTGGGACATTCCCCTACGGGAACTTCGAGCTGCATCGAGACGCTTTTGGGGAATGAGATAACTACGCCGCCAGACTTGCAAATCCCTGCTTAGTGTGGAAGAGCACAGCTATGGCAAGACAAAAGAAGAGCCAAGAGTGGCTTGCAAATCTTTGTCAAGAACCTGACGAATGTGAGGGGCGTAGACCACCCTGCAGCGTTGCAGTACCGGAAAGGCCTTGGAGGCCATACCTTGAGATAAGTGAGCCTTGACTCCCAAAGGCGAGGGGAGATCAGAGGACTCGAGGTTATAGGATCGCATCCTGATCCCCCACTTAGCATAAGCTTCTCTGGCCTCAGCACCGGAGGAAACGTGTAACTAGAGAGTTTTGCCTACTGAAAGGCCACCAAGAGGGGCATGGTAGGCCGCTATAGCCGCCATGTGGACCTTCAAGGTGGAGTAGGCTAACCCTGCAGAGAAACAGGCCTGCAAGAACTCCAGCACTGTACCAAACGGGCAGTTAACTGGATCAAGCTGGCAGTCTCCGCACCCTGGGTCTCAACTTCAGGGCATACAGTTTCCTCATTGAGGGAGCGATCGGGGAAAGGTGTACAGACGAAGCCTCGGCTAATTCTGTACCATAGCATCCTGCCCCCGCCATGCTGGATGAGTCAAAGATAACCAGAGGGGACAGCGCGATATCTGACGAGTCGCAAACGGATCCACCTCCTGGCCCAAACTCTCCATATCTGCTTCACCCCTCAGGGTAAAGCCTCCATTCCCAGGCCTCAGCCCTTGCCTCGACAGGATGTGTCTTGTAAGGAGACTCACTTAGAGCCTACCACTCACAGATGCTGTCCAGGCGGAGCTCTGGCGAGCGGAGGCCTCAAAAACTCTCTGAGCGAGAGGAGGCCTGACGACACTCGCTGAAACGGCTCTAGGTCCGGCAGACTGCGGGCCGGGTGGTCACTCATGACTGCTCCCCAACCGGTGAGAGATGCATCCGTCGCTAGCGTTATGCGGCGACAGGAGCTCCCCGCACCATGCCTTGGGACAAAGACCAAGGGTTTCCTCCACATGTCTAAGGCACGTAGGCATCGCCACGTGACCTTAATCATGCAAAGTGGGTTTTCCCCTCGGGGAGAAACCCTTGGTTTTGAGCCACCACTGTAGGGGTCTCATGTGCAGCAGGCCAAAGGGTATCACGTTGGATGCAGCTGACATCAGACCCAGCTGTTTTTGAAACTGCTTGACAGTGAGTGACCGGCCTTCTCTTACTCTCTTGACTGACGTGAGGATTGACTCGATCCGAGCAGGGGACATACGTTGTGGTCGGATCCCACACCACGCCCAGAAAGAGGTTCTCTGTACTGGAGAAACACACTTTCCTGACGTTAAGTCTTAACCCCAACTCTTTAAAGTGAGCGAGAACGATATCTCGATGCCGAACTGCCATACGCTCTGATGAGCTAGTCAGGGCGAGAGTGCAAGGCCGAAGGGAAGAACCCGATATTAATAAGCTTTGCCCCCAATGCATATTTCAGGAACTTCCTGTGATGGGGAAGGAGTATACATCTTCTAGATCGCTCGTGACCACCAGTCCTCGGATCTGGTGTGAGACACGTGCTTGAGGAGAGCTTTCTGAACTTCAGTCGTGTGACTGAGCGGTTCAGTTAGCTTAGATCTAAAAAGGACGCAACCCCTTTCCCAGGAACAATGAAGTACGGCTGTAGAACCCGGACTCTTTGTCTAGAGGAGGGACCACCTCGATGGCCTCCTTCCTCAGGAGAGTACTCACTTCTTGTTCCATTACCAGAGCCTGCTCGGGACCCACCAGCATGGGAGTGACCCCATTGAAAGGTGGCGGCAGAGCGCCACGATAGCCTTGTTCTACAGTGTGCATGACCCATCGAGACACATTTGGCAGTAGTTTCCACGCTGCCAAATAGTCTACTAAGGGAACCAGTCTCTCAAGACTGGCCTCTGGTGTACTTAGAGCTGCTAGCTCGGTGCCCTGAAGCGGAGGACCGGCAGGGGACGGCCGCTCTAGCTGCTCTAGAGACCACAAAAAGGGGGAGGCGAGCCTCTCAGCTCCGCTACGTTTCCGGGCGGAAGAGACTGCGAGAAGTGCTCACTGGAGACTGCTGCGCCCTGGAACACTGGCAGGGTTAGCAGACTGATCTCCTGAGGGCACTGAGAAGAGACGGGCACCGTGTAATGCGGTGTACTCCACTCTTCCCCAGAGGGGCCTGCCCTCTTAACTCAATGCACAATGCATTGCAGTGGGGAACACACATTTATCAACACCTCCTTTTTTTCTCAAGAGAGCTGTACGTGTGCGCTTCTCTTATTTTTAGCTCCACTCCCCAGATAGGTTTCTCTCTATAGCTTTATTTGTTTTTATTTATTCACAACATGCTTGTGCAAACGTACGTTTTGTGAAAATTCATCGACATCCTCACTGTCCCCCTCCTCGGAAAAGGACAGGCGGAGCGTCGAGCCCTTTCTCTGGTGGGAAGAACCGCGGGGCGGGATTCCGATCTCAGAAAGCGGGCGCTGGATCTGATGGGAAAGGAAGAAGATAGGGGATCGCCGTCTTAATTCCCTCCATCTGATCCATCTGCGAGCACAGCCATTGCTCCGCCTCAGCGGCAGCGTGGCAGGTGCTGCGAGGACGCTAGTGAAAACTCCCTCCTCAAAGAGAGTTTTCCCCCCCGGGAGCGAAGCATACGCAGTGGATGCCACTCATAATGCAGGCAGTCGGCCCCCTTGAGAGCACAAACTGTGTGTATACTGTGTGTATCCCGCTCTTGATATAGCGTGGGCAGGGAGGAACACACAGTCTGTAACGTGATCTACTTTCGCCCTTATATGCCTTGGATATGTCTGCTTCCTAGTCTTTTCCTTTTCTCGTTCTTTCTTATTTCCTATCTTTCTTTAACAAACAACAGTAAATAGACTCACAGAACATATACGTGACTGACACACACCGAGAGCTTTGCTGAATGACAGAAGCTTATGCCGGTTGCACCTCACGTGGTTTTAAAGCTTTCTGGTCATTATGTCACCCGCCCATGACGTCTTGCCCATCGTTTATACTGATTACAGAGCTGGATATCGCTGATGGCGTTCCCCAAAAGCGTCTCGACGCAGCTCGAAGTTCCCGTAGGGGAACATCTCTTTTACATGAAATTATGTGCAGACAGTAATGGTTTGACATTAATTGCACTTTTGTAAATGAGGCACAATGCATAATGAGCCTAATTTGCATAGAACGTTTCTGCTGAAAAAAATGACTGACTTATTTTATATACTCATACTTTCCTAGAGTAAACCAGTTTATGTTTTTTCTCATATTTACATTTTTACGAAGCACTGTATAATGCACTTTTGTGATTTCACTTGTGCTTTGCTGTGAACACTTCCTTTAGTTATATTTTATGTGTGTCAGGAAAGTGCCTGTCAGGTGAAAAGCATCAAGTCATGAAGAGGACACTGAAAAAAAACAGTGAGGAGGATGTGTGTACTCTGTGTGCATTGCAGAAAAATTCATTAACAACACATGCAGTGCATACACTACTAACAACCAAGCAAATTATCATAAACACTCATTTTACCTATAACTATGTATGTACAGAGACAACAGTAAGAAAGCCATTTACTGCTGATCTCCCTTTGAATTGTCCTGTTTGAACACACCAAACAGCCTACAGCAACACAGGCTCAACTATTTAAGCACCCATAACAAAAATAAACAAGCAAATAAGCATGTTAAAAAATGGGACACCAGTACCTTTAAAATGCACTAAATGATACACTTCTGCCTTAACCCTATAAAGCCTACTGTATCATATCTGATATGCAAATGTGTGAGGCCTCTAAATTAACAACATGATCAAAATTTGAACAAAATCTACTATTCTGTCATCTGATTAATAATCTATACTTTTTAGCAAGTAAAGACCTTGTACATATATAAAAATGTAATTTTATTTACGTAAGTAAACCTTTGGACTGAAGCAACTTTACTTTTTATATTTCCTTATGTTACAGAATGTAACTTTTTGGCCATATAAATATACACCAAATAGGTATGTGGTACTCAGAAAAAACACATGAAAAATATTAATATTTGTATTATTATCTTATTTTTCATATATTTTAAAATAAAAGCATATCATATGCTGTTCAAAATCTAAAATGGTTGTAATTCCACTCAGCAATAATTTTTTCCATGAATAGTGTTATAAATGTTGTCATTTTCATAAGGCAGCTTTACAGAAAGGAAAAGACATCCCACTCTGGTCACCTCTGAAGAGTAAGTTTGAGGAAAGCAGTCATTTATAGTAAACACACTTTATCTTTTAATTAATCTTTTGAATGATTGTGAGCGGATTCATAAAGAAAATGAAAGAAAGCAAAAAGTTCACACTTCCTGGTCAGACATACAGAGTACAGAATGATTTCTCAATGCTCCGATTAAGACGTCAGAGGACTCCTTAGCAGCAACCACAAAAATTCCCCACCTTCCAGCCAAAAACCAATGCTGACAGCATGGCCACACAAAGCTATTTCAGTTTGTCTGAAGAATTTCCATGTCATTTAGAAAGACTGGATGGGTCTTGATCACTCCTAGATTAAAGTCTGCTAATGGAGAGCAGAGCAGGCCAGAGAGCTGCTGTTACCATGACAAACGGGCCGTGAGTGTAATCGCAGGGGACAGGAGTGTTGTTTGTAAGAGCCCATACCAATGTGTTAGAAAAGCCCTGCAGTGAGTGTCATCAGTGTATTTCTCTTTTTGTATCAAACACAGGACCTATTCAATTTCATCTATAAGAGACACTTTGTATATTAAGACATAATGGAACAATAACAGTGCACTCAAAGCTGTGTCTTCCTTGTATGTGTTCTCCCATAAACTGTACTTCACACTCAAATGTACAGCCAATCCCCGGATAACCAGTCAACAGCATCTATTTGCAATGGCGCTTTGAGGCCTTTGGGCACATGCTGTGTGCTGACAAATATGCTAATTTCACTGATAAATCCAGTAGCCAATAAGGAGCCAGAATGAAACTGTGGTTTGTCCTTATGTACTCCCAGCCACTGACAACAGAAAATAACATTCACAACCAATGTGTTTTGCAGAACAGAACACTTGTACAGCATCCCAGGGGGAAATGGTTCTCATCCCACAGAAAGCTCTCTATGATTTTCTGATTTTAGTTTTAACTGCATACATAATATCTAATATAAAATTTATAAATATTTAAAAACAAATATATAATAGCATATTGTATCTAACTGTTAAGTGTGTATGGAAATAGAAAATTATATAAAAAAAAATGTATTACTATAAGATATAAAAGCAAGATGAAAACCTTGAAAATGTAAACTTAAAAAAACTAAAAAAACAATTTGTGCTCTGCATTTCACCCATCCAAATGCACACACACAGCAGTGAGTAGTGAACAAACTAGTGGTGTACTAGTGGTTACAAGTTAGATTCTCTGACCATTAGGCCACGACTAATAATGAGTGGTTGGGTTTAGATTAAATCTGTAGGAACTAAAAAATATCAAAATAATATATAGATGCATAAATATAATATATTATAATGGATTCATAAAAAACATTTCGAAACATTTGACATTTCTAACGATGAGCATATGTGCGTTTCATATTGCATGTTTCAGCATACTGTATATTCTTCAAAAAACATTCAGAAAGTTTTTACACCATCAACGACAATATTTCCAAGCAAAGCAAATGCAGAATTGTTGTACATTTCATTACATGAATCAGTGTTTTGAAAAAAATTAATGATTCAATGATTCTCTCATTGAAATTCACTTGATTCTACTTACCGTCATTATAATGGTGTAACTTAAATAACCGATCACTGAAAAATCCCAAGCACTAATGCACATTGACAGTCTACTAGAAAAGAGAAAATACAAATGTGTGGAGTAATTCAAACAGTGAAAATTCCCAGTGCAATACATGCATAAAGCCTGGATTTGGAAACACTATAACAAAATAATACACTAATATCAACTCCCTTCACTCCAAGGTATCACAGAGATTCATCAAGACAGATGACAGTGTTAACAGGACAGGAGTAAAGCAAACATGTCAGTCTGTAATGGTTTTCCCAGTCTACAGCACTGGGGACCTTAATATTTTCATTGGATGATCTCTGGGATATTTGGCAAACAAAGTAATGGCCATAATAAAACTGAGTAATATGGAGGCTTTGGAAACCATTAAAAAGCCTTGTTTTGGGGGACTCCTATCCTTTAAATCATCTAGAGGCAACCTATAGATTGTAGTGCAACAACATATTGCTCTTTTAAATAAAATAATTTAATAAATTAATAAAAAGACTTAATAAAAATCTCTGTTAGTTAAAATAACTAAAATACTATTAAGAATAAAGTTTTTCTCCTACACTATGATTTAGGAATGAACAGAATCTAAATAAATATTGAAAATATCCTTGCAGCTCTATCTGGAAGCCTGCTAAGCCCAATCAAATGCCAATTAGTGAGTCAGAGCCTTGATATGAATTACTCAGAAAGCAGGCTATCTGAATTAGAGTCACCTTTTAAGAAAAAGCTCTAAAATGTAAACAAAAATATGTGCATGAGGGACATTAAAATCACTTTAGTGCAAATAGAAATACTGTGTGTGTGTGTGTGTGTGTGTGTGTGTGTGTGTTTGCGTGCGTGCGTGCATGCGTGTGTGTGTGTGTGTGTGTTGTTTATTTGAAAAAGGACATGAAAGGACAGGAAAATAAAATAATTGTTGATCTATTATGCTTCGCCCAAGTGCATTCATTTGGTTTTACCATATGCTTTTAAACACAACATAAACTGTAAAAGTATTGACCAAGAAATCTATTAAAACACATGAATTATTTGTGGTGGAAACATAAAAAAATCAGATTCAATGGTTTATTTCCATGGGTTCCAGATGTGTGAGCTCATCTGCTCCCTCAGGTTCAGTATTTCCTGTACATAAATGTGATAAGGTTATATGAGGTGATATAGTTCCAACAGCCTAAGTATAGACTTTAAAGAGTTCTTCTAATCTCACAGGCCAATGTAGTATGTAGTGATGAAGAATATGACACATTATCCTCACTTAGCCCTACAGGATAAGAGCTGAAAGATGTATTAGCTTCCCTCCATTAATGCGCATTATATATTAAGCTTTAGAGAGGAAAAAAGTCTGAGTTTGCACAGAAAACACATTTTCAGCTTTTCTGGTGTACAAAGCATTTGTACAATAGACATTGTGAGTGTAATATCTAAGATTAATAATAACTGAATGAACAAGACAGCTGTATCTATAGTATTTTTCATGTATAATCAGCTAACCTCAGCTTAGGCCAGCATCCCGCTAGCCATTTTTTGGCCAATTTTCCGTCATACGCTGAACTTACAGTCGTTTGAGAATCAGAGGAAGTCTGAAGATGCTCAGCAGGGGGGTGTTAACAGCGCTGCTGATTCTCTGACAGCATCCAACATATTTGATATTGTTGCCCAGCTGGTAATCTAGATGCTTGTGGCATCCAGCGACTGACCAATCAGGAGTTTATGGGCTCTAGCTCCCTTAAACGAATAGTTCAAATTAAAATCAAAACTTGATGAAAATGTTCTCACCCTCAGGCCACCCAAGACAGATGAGTTTAAAACAAACTTGGAGAAATTTAGCATTACATCAGTTGCTCACCAATGGATCCCCTGCAGTGAATGGGTGCAGACAGAATGGGTCCAAACATCACAATAGTGAAAACATCACAAAAGTTATCCAGATAACTTCAGTCCTTTAATACGGTCTTGTGAAAAGCAGAATTTTTGTAATAACAACAACAACAACAACAAAATTCATCATTAAGATGTTTCTAATTTCAGACAAGTCCATAATATTGCTTTCTCCACTTAAAAAGTAATCTCATCTGAATCAGGAGAGAGATGCACACAAACCAAGCACCAATTATAAGTCCAAAACTGTTCTAAACAAATATGTCAGTGGATTTCAATGTGATAGAACAACAGGGGATGGACTGTTTCAATTAAGTGTTATTATGGATTATAGACTCATATTTTGTCCAAAAGTGAAAGATTGAAGTAAAATATCATAATGACGGATTTGATTTATACAAACACGCAGCTTCTTACTTCACAACACATTAACTAATGGACTTGAGTTGTGTCCATTACTTGGATTATTATTATATTTGTATCAACTGTTGAACTCTCATTCTGACAGCATCCATTCACTTCAGAGGATTCAGTGGTGAGCAAGTGATGTAGTGCTAAATTTATCCAGATGTGTTCTGGTCTATATTTTTGATGACCCAAGGTTGATTCAACTTTCAGCTAACTTTAATTTTTAGGAAAACTGTTCCGTTAAAATATTTAAAAAAAATAATATAATTTTAAACTGAGTCCTCCTAACAGGCTTTGCTTACTGAATGTGAAACTTTTTCACACTGAAATTATGCATTACCTTGCCCCGAGGGAATAAATACACATCACAAACATTCACAAATGACTCTTTGAATCACATGATAATTTAGTCTATTGTAGTTATTTATATATGTATTCCTGTTATTTCGGCGAGCTTCACACTGATTTGCTGAAAATGTAGGGCATTGCAATGCGTGACAGGAAAACAGAGAGACATTTCAGAAATTGTTGTTCAGTCTGTTAATGCTCTTCCATTCTTAATGGGTGAGATCCAGACTTTGGACAGATGAGGGTGAGATTTCAACCAGAACAGTCGGTAAGTGCGACATCCGCAACTACAGTCGAGATGTTGATAGTGGAACGCTGCCTTAATCCGACAGCAATTTAGTCACTGGAAGAGAAATGTTAGACAAAGAAATGTAAGGCCAGAGTCTTTATTATTTCTGAGTCTGATACTTGTAGGGTGACCATATGTGCCATTTTTCTCGGACGCATCCTGGCCAGGATTTCTATATTGCCTAGAATATATTTGGTTTTGTTTGCATGTGCAGACCGATCGGTGTATGACATCGATTCCTTATGTTTTCGAAACACTCTCAAGGTACAAATCTTTAATCTTTGAATCAAAGCAATATCGAAATGGTGGATGATGCGTCCAGGAAAAATAACATGTATGGTCAACCTAGATACTAGCATTTTAGATTTTAAATGCTATTTATGATCATATTTGTAAATAAGTCTAGCTTTCGCACTGGTCATACAATGCCCAACTACCTGTTGAACAGTCTACTGTTGACATTAAACAAGAATGCTTATGAAATGCTGATTTGCTGACATATTTATATAAATTAAGTTTTTAATTGCAGATAATAATGAAATTAACACTTACAAAGCAAAAGCTTTTCTAATAGGCTGTTCCTTAGAATCCTGGTTTTGGTCAAATTCAAATACAGCATCAGTTGATGGCAATCCCATAATTCATTGTGCTGGCTAATGGAGAGGTGGACCAAGCAAAATAAATATTTGTAATATTATGTTTATTTTTATTCAACAATTAAATTAATACTTCATAATAAATAATCATTTTCTAATTAAAACTTGATATTTTACCAAATATTTTTATATTAACTGTTGTTTTATGTTGGCAACATGAAATCAATTACTGAGTCCAGTTGAGCTTTCAGATCATACACTTAAGGCCAAATTTCAAATTTCTTATGTTTAAGGCAAACATACACTGCACATTTTTACCTCCAACTGAATCTCACCTATTTGCATCTGAAAGGAACGTTTAAAGGTCTCAAATGAAGATGAAAGTACACTATTCCTTTCCTGGATTTCAGTGTTCCTGCCTGGAGGCTTGTGCTCTTATTGCTTTCTTTTGGTCTGTCAGTCACGGTCTCTCGTGATCTCTCCTCAAGCTCTTAAATACCTTAATAAGATGATAAGAGCTTGACAGAAGGATACTAAATAAAAGCATACTTAAGAACATTATGAAAAAGATGATTTATTTAAAGCTGCACACATTAATTTTTACTTGTTAAATAAGGACATTAAAAGCAGTTATGAAACATTTTTGAAATCATGTACTCACAGTTTTGGGGAAAGTTACTTTTAAAATGTAATGCATTACAATATTGCGTTACTACCTAAACAGTCACAAATTACGTTACTGTAACACAGTTCGTATATCGGGAAGAAGTAGTTGTGAACCGGCGAACATTTATATAAATTAACCAAATAATAAAATAACCAAACACAAAATAAAAGCATCAGCCCCTCACGGACGACTGCCGCACACAAAACACAAACTAAAATCCAGGCCTGGTCCTCTCTCGTCTTTCACTGTCATCACTCATCCTTTTATCCTCCCGAAGCTCCTCCGTGGGAATCGAGACCGGTGAGTGGCGCAGGTGTCGGTCATTATCATTTACTCTACCGGCCTCACTCCGTTATCATGACTCTTGGCCCCGCCTTCACTAGTCACATACCCCCATCGCCCCTTGCAGGCTGGGGGGTACCCTCGAGAATTCCGTCCCACCTGTTCTTCTATTGCTCCAGCACCACCGCCTTGGGCAGCCACTGGCGGTCTCCGCTTCTTCCTGCTGCCCGATCTACCGCGATCCCCCTCAGCAGAGAGGGCTCTCTGATAGCGTGTCCCTCCTTCCTCCCGGGTTTCGGCACCAATGTAACACAGTTCGTAGATCGGGAAGAAGGAGGTGGGAACCAGCAAACATTTAAGACTTTAATGATAAAATAGAAGGCGCTAGGGGAACGCCTTCAGCGTGTCCGGTGTCTGAAGCACGAATGTAAAAAACGACAATGAACTTGACATTGGCAGGCGGAAGCCCATGACGTAAGCTAATGAGCGACAGCGGTTATAAAAGGAGCACCTGTAAGATACGTCATCCTCTTTTTGTCTTCAGAAGTCATTTGAGTCTGTAGATAAGAAGAGATGATGTCTATTGTGAAACGTTTTAGGAAGTGTGCGGATCTGTTTCAGCGCTATCTGACATCAGATGACGCACACGATCTTTGCATTGTGTGTTTGGGCGAAGAGCACGTGAGCTTTGTTCTCGAGGGAACAGAGTGCCTTCATTGTGAGCATTTCTCCTTGAGAAAGCTCCGCTTTCGTTTGTCCCTTTTCTCGAGGGAATTGGTCTTATGATCAGTGGGACCCCTGTGGAGAGGGTGAGTAGCTTCAAGTACCTCGGTGTAAACATCTCTGAGGACCTGACATGGACTACATACATTCAGACTCAGGTTAAGAAAGCCAGACAAAGACTGTACCATCTGCGACAGCTGAGGAAATTCAGGGTCTCACCAACAATCCTGAAAACTTTCTACTCAGGGGCCATAGAAAGTGTACTGACTCAGTGCATCTCAGTGTGGTATGGTAACTCATCAAATCAGGACTGCAAAGCTCTACAGAGAGTCGTGTGCTTAGCTGAGCGCATCTCAGGGTCTGCTCTCTCCTCTCTGCAGGACATCTACCTCAAACGCTGCAAAAGCAGGGCTGTTAAAATTCTCAAAGACTCAAATCACCCCGGTAACCATCTTTTCTGTTTACTGCCATCTGGCAAGTGCTTCAGGAGCATGATGGAAAAAACTGAGAGACTGAGGAGGAGCTTCTTCCCTCATGCCATCAGGCTCCTTGACACAAACTCAGTTTCATAAACATTTACAAGACTCATTATTAACTGTAAAACATTCATGTTCTCATCATCCGTATTGCTGCTATGTGTATACCTCTTGCACATCCCTCTTGTTCATATTAATATTTATTAAGTCCCAGTATACTGTTTTTGCACATCTTATTTGTTTTGCTTTTTATTCTATTGCACATTTTACTCTTTATTTCTCATTTTTTTTACCTATATATATGCTCTTGTGTTGTGTTACTTTTATATAATTTTTATTCTTTTGCACTGTCCACTGAACGGACCTGATTTGATTTACTTTTCACTTCTGATTATACCCTATATAATTTATTATGTGACGAATAAAGAAACCTTGAACCTTGAATCTTCCGCCCCCGCAACTCAGTTTCTGCCACTGCTTAGGCAGCGAGGAGACTGAGACAATGGGGCACGCAGATGGAGCTTGCTGATGAGTTTGAGAGGGGTGTTAATCTCTTGCGCTCGTTGGCAGTTGACGAGAGTGAACTGTGGGGGGAGGATGTGCATCCTCTGATCCAGCAGGAAGTGCTCTGCTGGCTTCTGGCCAGGGTGAGCAGGATTTGGCTGATAAAGGTGAAGATTATGCTTTTGAGCCCTCTCAGCCTGCCTGCCTGCCCTGCGTATGGTGAGCTGATGGAGGTTATTATCGTGCTACTGCTAGATTAGACCTGCAGTGGAGACACGAGAAAGGGGAAATTGCTCGTGGGAGACTTGATGAGCGATTTCTTTCTGAACATAACCGCCCAGCCCCCAGGAGCTTACTATTTCTCCCAGATCTTCATAGTGAGATTGAGAGAGCATGGGATAAACCATATTCAGCCCGCATCCATCGCTACCAGCATGCTAATTATGCAAACATTGAAGGGATAAGGAGCGTGGATATGCGTCGATGCCCCCTGTTGAAGAAACGCTTGCCAGTTATCTCTCGGCTGGTGGCAAGGCTCTGGCCCTGCCATCCAAGCCATTGAGGGAGACATCTTGCCTGATTGGTTGACCATATGCGGAAGCAGGTCAGGCTGGTGCTGCCTTGCACACGATGTCAGTGTTGCAGGCATACCAGGCTGAGCTGTTGAGGGACCTAGACCAGGGTCAGGGGCTCTCCCCCGAGGCAGTAGCTGATCTGACCCTAAGGGCTACTAAGCAAACAGCTGCCGAGATTGGTAGTTCGATAGTGGCAATGGTGGCCACTGAGAGACACCTGTGGGTAAACCTGGCAGACATCGGGGAGAAGGAGAAACGTTTTTTTCTCGATACGCCGGTCTCGCCTTCAGAATTGTTCGGCACATCCGTTGAGATGGTAATTCATACATTTGGGGAAACGAGAGCATGCTCAGCAGCTTATGAGTCTTTTATACCATGCCGGTTTATGTCTGCGCTTAAACACAGGGGGGGACCTGGCCAGGTGGTTAGTGTGGCTACTCGTGGTCCTCCTCGGACTAGATCGCAGAGGAGACGCCAGTCGAGATTTAGGAGAAGGGATCTGAGGGATACGATCCAGCACAGACGCGGTCAGCCATTTGGGGCTGGTAGTAAATAAGGAGCGACAGCGCACATTTTGTAAAACACATTTAAAAAAACACATTTCGTATTTAAAATACACATCAAAACATGATGTGTAAACTCTACTGATCACTGATTGGCCAGAGAAAATCGTTATTACTGCATTACTGAACTGCAGACCCAACATATACCCGCTAGATTTCAATCAGCAGAGCCAGCGAAGGATCGGACGCAGCTTTTGTTTGAACAAATGCACCTTTTTGTATCAACCAAAAAAAAGATGTTTCGTTGTCTGTTGAGGAAGTACAGACGTTCCTCTCGCTGATAGCCGAGGAGCGGATCCAGCGAGAGCTATATGGATAGTTAAAAACAACTACCGTCGTGGCAGCCGTTGTGTGAAGCCCTCTTCGCGTGAAGACCGAAGAGTGTAAAGACCACCGACTCTACCGTGCGACTCCACCGGGCAGGGACACTGTCAAAGGATATAAGTATCGCTTTTTATTTATTCTCTTTCTTACTGCTTGTTTCACTTCTGTTTTAGTTTGTATAACCAATTCTTACTATGTGTAAGTAAGTTGTTGTTTGTTAGAATGTATGTTTGGCAGTATTCTTTTTTTAGGATTACTGATAAACTACTACCGTTTGATTTGTTATCTATTTTAATTTTAGATAAATGATGTAGGAATTTATTATGTCTTTATAGGTATTTTCTTTAGTTTTAGTTTTAATAAATTGTATTTATTTTAGTAACGTTACTTCAACATACTATATGGAAATGAAATAACATATATATATATATATATACAGTGCTCAGCGTAAATGAGTACACCCCAGTACATTTTTGCATCAGATGTTATATAAAACTTACTCTTGTCAACATTTTGGAAAATGTTTTTTGTGTTCATTGAGATATTGTTTAAAATGTTACTTTTCAAAGGGGGTGTACTCATTTACGCTGAGCACTGTATATATATGGGTGTTTGGCTTAGTGTCATGTTAGAATAATTTTTATGCTCATACCCTTTGTTGTTGTAATATTTTGAAATGTTTTTAGCTTTATTTTTTGTTTTCATTTAAATGTTTAGTTTTGAAATGTTGTTGTATGCATTTGTCATTTTATTTAATTTCTCCATTTTCTTAAATGTGTATATATAGTATTTATAGACTTTGAACTTATAGTTTTAGTTACTTTTTCTTATTTGTAAGTCGCTTTGGATAAAAGCGTCTGCTAAATGACTAAAAAGTTAAAAGTAAAAGTAAATCTTGATCAGGCGACGTGGGATGAAAAAGTCTTATGTATATATGTGTATGTTTTCTGTTTATATTTTTACCTTTGTATGTGTGTTTTTCTTCAATTAAAAACAATCTGATCGAATAAGTGTACCTCCAGACTATATTAAAAATGTATTATTGTATGAGCACGTAATGAACCTCTTGAAAAAGACAAATGATAAATGCCACGATGATACAAACCAACACATAAATTAAAAAAACAAGGGATACATTGAACATTTTGAAACATTATTCAAAAGTTTATTGATAATTCAATAAATATGATGTTGGCGGGCTATGAGCTAGCCTTTGGAAGGCTTGGGCTTTGGCTCTGGTCACAGTGCTCTGCTGGGGCAGGGATGGTGTTCCTTTGAGTCTTTGTCTTAAGGAATCCAGTTATTTGGGCACTCATCCCTCAGCATGGCTGTGTTGGTATATCGTTCCCATAGCGCTCTCTACAGGATGCAGTGTAGAGTTCCCTTTCGATAGGGAATGTCTCAGGTTACGCATGTAACCATGGTTCCCTGAGAATAGGGAACGAGACACTGTGTCTCTGGTCCATGTTTTGGGCATTCCTGCCTCTCCTCAAACAAAAAGAGGATGACATATCTTACAGGTGCTCCTTTTATACTCCACATGAGCTCCACAGTCGCTCAATAGCTTACGTCATGGGCTTCCGCCTGCCAATGTCAAGTTCATTGTCGTTTTTTCATTCATGATTCAGACACGGGACACGCTGAAGGCGTCCCTAGCGCCCTCTAGAGGACGCAGCGCCTTGTTCCCTATTCTCAGGTATTAGTAAAACAGGAAAAAAATATATATTTTAATTTCTTTTGAACAGACACTAATAGAAATAAAAAAAAATCCACCTAGATGTGAATATACTAAATGTTATTGCATTATGTTATATGCAGTACATACAGTGCTCAGCGTAAATGAGTACACCCCCTTTGAAAAGTAACATTTTAAACATTATCTCAATAAACACAAAAACATTTTCCAAAATGTTGACAAGACTGAGTTTGATATAAAATCTGTTTAACTTATAACATGAAAGTAAGGTTAATAATATAACTTAGATACATTTTTTTTAAGTTTTACTCAAATTAGGGTGATGCAAAAATGAGTCCACCCCACTGAAAGTCTCTGGAGCAAAGCTAAATTTTAGACTACAAATGTCTAATTTAACAAGAATTCAACCACAGGTGAGTCTAATTATTCATTACACAGGTGACAGTTGACTATAAAAGGGTGTTACTTAAAGAAAACCCCTTCCCATTTCATGCTGTCAGTAATGGTACCACATGGAAGAGAAATGTCACAAGACCTGAGAAAGAAAATAATTTCTTTACACAAGAAAGGTGAAGGCTACAAGAAGATCAGCAAAGCTTTACTTATCATCAGTCAGAATACTGTAGCAAAAGTGGTACAAACATTTAAAAAAGATGGAATTGCAACCATCTCACAGAGACGTCCAGGTCATCCACGGAAGTTAACACCTCGTCAGGAGCGTCTTCTGATGAGAAGGGTTGAAGAAAATCGACATGCAAGTTCACTGCAGTTATCTAAAGAAGTAGAAAGCCAAACTGGGGTGACTATTTCCCGTGACACAATACGGCGTACACTGCAGAGCAATGGCATGCATGGGTGCCGTCCACGAAAGAAGCCTCTCCTAAAGCCCAGGCACAAAAAAGCCCGCCTAGAGTTTGCCAGGGCCCATGCTGACAAAGATGAAGACTACTGGGACTCTATACTCTGGAGTGATGAGACCAAGATAAATGTTTTTGGAACTGATGGCTTCAAAACTGTATGGCGTCGCAAAGGTGAGGAATACAAAGAAAAATGCATGGTGCCCACAGTGAAACATGGTGGTGACAGTGTCCTTATGTGGGGCTGAAATTATCAGTTCAACCCAAGCTAAAGCATAATAATGTGTATACCTGATATACCTGCGGTACAAGATTGTGAGATACATTATATGAATGCTTGGCTAAAGAGATGTGTCTTTAATCTAGATTTGAATAGAGAGAGTGTGTCTGAACCCCCAACGTCATCAGGAAGTCTATTCCAGAGTTTGGGAGCCAAATATGAAAAAGTTCTACCTCCTTTAGTGGACTTTGAAATACTAGGTACTACCAAGAGTCAAGAGTTTTGCGACCTTAGGGATCGGGTTGGATTATAGCTTGATTGAAGATTAGTTAGGTACGCAGGAGCTAAATCAAGTAATAAATCTAGGAGCTAGCCAAGTATTAATATATATATTAGGGATGTGACGAGATCCCGTGGCAAGAGATATCGCGAGATCCGATGTGTCTGGCGAGATCCGACTGGTTTAATACAAGTTTAAAATCAAATGTTGTGTAAATATAAAGATTAGGAATCACATTTACTTCAAGTGCTTTTTATTGAGGGTGGGGGGCCTACAACATGAATTTTTGCCCAGGGCCTCCAAATGTCTAGAACCGTCCTTGAGAAGAGTCAAAGTAAAGAGGACAAAACGTTTCTCTCTCTTTTTAACCCTGCTCTCTCTATCTCCTTTCTGAAGTCTCCTTGGAGTCCTTATCTTATGTTTGTGGGTTCTGCTGGGCCTCTGTGCGTCCCTTTGCCTCGGGCAGCCAGCGAGGAAGCTCGCTTCAGCCCTGCTTTGTGGGATCAATGCTAAAGAACAGCAGGTTTCAGGCTTAATATGTGTCTGCTTGTGTAATCAAACTGTCCCAGCCCAATATGACAACCCTGAAGGGTTTTTTCATGACCTCTCTCTCTATGATCGGCTTTCATAAAAAGAGTGTGACTGCAGGCAGAACATGCTTTTTTGACATATGACATTGTAGATTTTACAATATAGTTTGATTTATTGTGCAATTTTACGACTGTTTAAATATGCAAGTGGGTCAGGCTTGAAAGTCAAAGAGAGAAACTTAAAGACACAGTTCTTGTTACTGTAAACCGAATGAATTATTACATTGCACCAAATAACCCCAAACTTAAATGCCCTACTATGCATTATGAGAGATGATACAACAATCCATATCCTCGAGTCATTGGTATTTATGAAATATTTGTGTGTAAGCTGGCCTGTTTAAATGTGTATGCTTGAGTTAAGAAGAAATAAAAGCACTGGGGCTGTTAAGTGACTGACATTTTAATCAGAATAGCCCTTTTCACAAACAGACCCAAATATTACCTTTGTGTCTGGGGTACCGGTGACATTTTCATTGCTATTTCTAATGTTTTGGGGCTTCTACAGTGAGATGAAACCTTTTTTTAATTATTGTGTGTAACCACTTAATCATCTTATCAAATGACACCATATGTCCACATGTTTGGAATAAAAATGTAAAACGAAGAATGGAGTAATAAACAGGCCAGGGTCCATTAGGCCATACGTTTATTTTTTTATTATTGTGCGAGTGGAAATGTGTCTCTTAAAACATGGCATTCCATTTAGTTAGCATAGGGTACTCTGTATCGGATTGTGCATATTCATTAGTGCTGCCCCTTGTTTTTCATATTCACTTTATTAATCACTGCACCCCTTTAATGAAGCCTTTGGCATTGCATTCTGGATAGCGCTATCAATATTTATTGTCTAGCTATTTTTCATAATGTTATCATGATACATTGTTGGTGTTGCCAATATTGAAAAACTGTAATTACATCTAAGATGACGGTGGACAAAAAAAGTAAACTGAAGAGGGTCTTCTCTCTAATAAGGTGATGTAGCAGTTTGGATTATACAGATATAGTGTGTACAAGCTGAAGCTGAAAGGCATTAATGTACTCCTCTGTTTAGCTGCCTGAATATGACAGAATATTATATTTAAATCAAATGAAAAAATACAGCAAGATATCCAAAATGACTCCACTGTACGTTTATTTTGAACAAATTCATGCATTTATTTATGTTTATTTACGTTTTAAACTATATTCACAGAAGCATGGTGTGCATGTTTATTTGTCAATTAAAGAATATATCTTAAACCTTTGGATTTTTTTAGAAGCACATAACATGCCAAATAGTGTCTTATTTGTGGATAACTTAACAGTACTTAACAGTAGTAAATATAAACAGTGTGTTTACATGGCTAAACAGAATATTATATGATTCAGTCACAGATGAAATTCAGAAATGATTTATATACAGTAAATATACACTCTCGTAAAATGTTTATGCTCAACAAGTAATAACTGTCAATAACTGTTTTCTCATTTAATATATTTAAAAAAAATGATTAATTCCTGTCAGGCAAAGCTGATTTTTCAGCATCAATACTCCAGTTTATATTGGCATGTGATTCTTCAGAAATCATTCTAAAATACTGATTCACTGCTCAATAAATATTTTTTAATGTTGAAAATAGGGACATTTTGGGGGAAACTTAAATTATTATTTTAAAGATTATTTTATGAACAGAATGTTTAAAAGAACAACATTTATTTGAAATCTTTCATAACTATGTAAAACCCTTAATTTGTCATTATTGATCAATGTAATGCATCCTTGCTAAATAATTAATATCTTTTTTTTATCTCACTGGCCTCAAACTTTTGAACAGCAGTGTACTTCCATAAATACTTACCGATTTTTTTTCTCCCTTTTTGAAATAAAATTTCAGCTACACAAGTATTCTATCAGTTGTTCTTAATCCCTTCTAATGCCCCTGATATTTGAATTTTACAGGTTTCATTAGTGCACCTTAACCGAACATCCAATAAAACAAGCCTGACATCATGGCGTCCCGACATGTGATTGTCAATCCAAAAGAATTGTGTACCTGTCCTTGCCAATGTCCTTTGGCTTTCATTACAAGCTAGCATGTTACTGCCTCCACAGTCATGTTTTAGCTAAGGCTTCATCACCCAAGCATAAAGAGCCTGTGTAAAACACTGTTAAACCCCCTACAGATGCACACATCCTCCCCTTTCAATGTGTCAGTTATGTATGTAAAACGGCTGCTATTCGTAACACCATCTTGCCTCTTTTATTGACCCACAGTGGGGAATGTTCGGTTACGACTGTAACCTCAGTTCACTGAAGAGGGAACGAACGTTGCACCAGAAACGCTTTGGGAACCCTTTGCATGATAAGTCTTGAAGCACATGTGAAATCAATCCAAGGTGTAATTGGGACGTCAGAGCGGGTGACGTCACGAACCAGGAAGCTATAAAGCCTGACCAAACGAAGCTGTCACTAGCTTAAAAGGTCTAAGCAATTCGCTTACAGGCACGAAGGAGATATGGCCTGGAATGCAACGTTCATTCCCTCTTCAGGGAACCGAAGTTACAGTCATAACCGAACATTCCCTTTCAAGGGAACTCCATTGCATCAGAAACGCTTTGGGAACATCAATACAACATCACCATAGCAACGAGTGCCTGTCCTGTGTGAAATCAAGTGAGCAGCACTAGGATGAGAGCACCTGGGAACCTGGGTTAGAGTCCAGGTCCAAAGAATAAAATCTGATGAATGTGTCTGCCGCATCACAAGCCTCTTGGAGAGCAACTCCTGATATCAGGGCCTTGGAGGCCGCCATACTCCTGGTCGAGTGGGACCGGACAGCCATAGGGGAAGGTTGACCGGCCGACTCATAAGCAAGTTAGATGGCCTTGACCACCCACTTGCTCATCCTTTTCGTAGATGCAGGGGAAACCTTGTTAGGAGGTCCAAAAGATACAAACAACTGTTCATTTTTACGCCACAGGGCAGCTCTGTGGACATAAGCATCTAATGCCCGCACTGGGCAAAGCAAATTGTGCCTTTCCTGGTCGGCATTCTGAAAGGAGGAGGACAGAAGGCTTGCAGCACCTCAGCCTCAAAGTACCACAACAACCTCGGTTGAGAGACCAGAGTCTATGAGCTGTGACCCCTCAGAGGCCAAGCCCACAGTTTCCACAGTTCTGGTTGGGGGAGAAATATTGAACCCCCTGCTTGGGACAGAAGATCCCTCCTGAGGGGAGCTCCAGAGGAGGCCTGTCGAGAAGGGATATTAAATCTGGGAACCATACTCTGCCCGGCCAATGAGAAGTGGTAGAACCCGGTCCCGGTAAACTCTCTCCAGGACACCCGGGAGCAGAGGGATCAGGGGAAATGCATACAGACAAAGCCTCGGCCACATCTGCACCATTGTGTCAGGTCCGAGAGGAGCTGGATGCGTGAGCGAGAACCAGAGTGGACAGTGAGACGCCTCTCGAGATCCACTCGTGCCTCCATCCCCTGGGCCTCAGCCCCTGTCTCGACAGGATGTCTGCTCCTATATTGTGGGCCCCCGGGATGTAAGCTGCTAGTCCTTCCACAGACCTTGACTCGAGCGTCCCTCTAGGATCGCTCCCCAGCCTGTGAGAGAGGCATCTGTCATTAGCATCCTGCGACGACATGAAGCTCCCAGCACGGGACCCTGGGACAGGAACCAAGGTTTCTTCCATATTACCAAGGCACAAAAGCATCGCCGCATGACCTTGATCATGCAAAAGGGGTTGCCCCTCGGAGAAAAACCTTTGGTCCTGAGCCACCACTGTAGAGGTCTCATGTACAGTAGTCCCAAAAGGTATCATGTTGGATGCTAATACCATAAGACCTAACAGTCTCTGAAACTGTTTGACAGTGAGTGACTGGCCTAGCATTATTCTTTTCACAGCTGACAGGATGACTCTACACGATGCCGGTGACAGGCGTGCCTGCATCGACGTTGAGTCCCATACCACGCCAAGGAAGGTGGTCCACTGTAGTGGAGAAATCACACTCTTTTTGGTGTTTTGCCGTAACCCCAACTCTTTCATGTGGGTCAGCATGACATCTCGATGCCGCACTGCCAACTGATGCTACTGAGCTAGAATCAACCAATCGTCGATGTAGTTCATAATGCTAATACCTTAAAGCCGAAAAGGCACCAGGGCTGCATCTACGCATTTCGTGAAGGTGCGGGGTGATAATGCTAGGCCGTACAGAAGAACCCGATACTGGTATGCTTTGCCCCCAAAAGCAAACCTCTGGAACCTCCTGTGACACGGAAGGATGGATATGTGGAAGTATGCGTCCTTGAGATCTATCGTGACAAACCAGTCCTCGGATCTGATCTCTGGCAAGATTTGTCTCAGAGTTAACATCTTGAACTTGAGCTGCATGACGGAGTCGTTCCGAACTTGAAGATCTAAAATGGGACGCAACCCCCCATCCTTCTTTGGAACTATGAAATACTGGCTGTATACTTGGTTTTCCTGTTGGAGTGAGGTACATATTCTATGGCCCTTTTCTCTAACAGAGCTTTCACTTCTTGTTCCATTACCAGAACCTGATGGGGGGGCACCTCAGTGGAAAACACCCCCCTAAACCTGGGCAGGCGAGACCCGAACTGTATAGATATACTTTTTCTATAGTCTGCAGGACCCAACGAGATATATTGGCAGAAGTGTACTAGAGTAAAATCTACTAGAGGTACTAGCCTCTCGAGACTGGTTTCTGAATTTACAAGTAGTTGTGCAGTTAGAACGACATCCTGAAACGGCGAACCGACAGGAAGCATCTGAACTGACTGCTCTAAAACCCTCCTCAAAATGAGGTGTTGACCGCTCCACTTCAGGGGGGAAGTCCTCATTGGCCTGAGCCCTCGAGCATCAGGTCTTCTTTCCCGCACCCTTCTTAGAAATAATAATGTCCTCAGATTCGTTTTACACTTTGAAGGCTGCGGTTGAGCGTGCTTCCCATGTCCCCATACTTAGGTGGGGGAGCACGATAATCCACACTCTTTCTAGTTGTCCAGTCAGAACAACGTCCTGAAACGGCGAACTGACAGGAAGCGTCTGAACTGACCACTCTGAAACCCTCTTCGGAGGGGCGGCCATCCCAAGGTCACAACGTTTCCGGGCGGACCTTGAGATATGCGCTCGCCGAAGACCGCTGTGCCCTGAAGCACACGAGGTGGCAGGGTTGGCAGAACGGGTTGGCAGGACACAGAAAGCAGAAGGACACCGTAAAAGAGGTGTTGACCGCTCCATTCCGGGGGGGGATGGGGGGGGTCGTTATCTAATAATAACGATCCTCAGACCAATTTTACACTTCGAAGGCTGCGGTTGAGCGTCCTTCCCGTGTCCCCATTATTTAGGTGGAGAAGCACGAAAAGCCACGCTTTGCTTAGATGTTTGGGGCTGCTCCCGCTCAACAGCCCAGGAGATAGGAGTACGGTGGGGGAGAAGTTTATGGAATGCAGCTTCTTCTTGTTTAGCTGATTCCTGAAATCTCTCGACAAACGATATAACTGCAATGCCGAAGAAGTCAGAGGAAAAATAGGAGCATCCATAAGAAAGTTTTTATTTTTCTCTTGATGTTACTCAGATTAACCATAAATGCCTCTCAGTGGCCCCCAGGTGCTGCCATTGCCCTGAGAGACAAATCTGTGGCCCGACGCAGTTTGCAAACTGCATTCGGACCAATACCCTCACCCTCATCGAGATCTGCTAATAATTCAGCCTGGTAGGCTTACGATAGTGACTTAGTTTGTAAACATGCTGCAGCCTGACCAGCTGCTGAATAAGCCTTTCCCACCAGTGCTGATGTAGTTCTCACTGGCTTAGTGGGTAACACGGGACCTAGCGGATGAAGATGATTCAGGGGAGAGATAGATTGTGAGTGTCTCTTCCACCTTCGGCATCACACCATAATCGTTTTCTTTTTTTTGTACTTCTTTATTTAACATAGAAGAATAGTGTGTTATGTGTGTGTACTATAGACTCTATAAGAAACCATTTTCTTCCATGATCTCCACACCGAGGTGTGGAGATCAGGAAAAAAACGGCAATCCCCGGCGTTGAGGTTGTGCACGAGAAGGCGAGAAGCGTTCATCAAGTCTGCTTTTTGAACGAACATCCTCCCTCTCTGTTGGCCAACCGATACTCAATCTCTCAACCGCTCTTGTCACAACCTCAACTCCTCATAAGCACAAGACTGAGGTGGCAAGTCCTCAGTATCCTTTGCATTGGCATTTATAAAATCTAATTCCTCACAATCAGATTGTTGCCGTGCCTGTGCCTCGATCGGGGTGGAAGAAACCAAAGAGCGTGCTTTCCAACCCTGAGACGAGACACTGAATCTGTTAGGTGAAGGCAGAGAAAAGGCAGTGCCCGTCTCTACCTCCGCTGACAGATCCCTTTGTGAACCCCAGGACTGCAGACTTCGGTGTGCATTAGCAACAGCAGGACCAGAGCCCTGGGTAACGCGAGCCTGAGCGTCCTCGCGAAAGAACCCCAGGCGGGATCGGAGCATCTGCAGGGGAAGCACATCGCAGTGCTCACAATCAGCGCTCTCGAGCACAGACTGTTTATGCTCTTCTCTCAAACAGGCAACACAAAGAATGTGTGTATCCCCACCCGTGTAGATAATGCGGGCAGGGAAGAACGCACATTGTAAAAGCTTGTCGTTGCTTGCTCGCTATATCCGTTCTCTTTGTGAAGTAATGACAGACAACACCAAATAGAACAGACAATTTCACACAGAGCGCTTGTGAAGACACAAAAAGCTAGTGACAGCTTCATTTGGGTAGGCTTTATAGCTTCCTGGTTCGTGACGTCACCCGCTCTGACATCCCTATTACACCTTGGTATTGATTTCACATGTGCTTCAAGACTTATCACGCAAAGCATTCCCAAAGCGTTTCTGACGCAACGGAGTTCCCTTGAAAGGGAACCACAACATGCTGTGTGCCATCTACTTAATATGGTTGGTCTAATGGCACCCTTGCCTGCTACTCTGTGCATTGTTTGATATAAAAATGTTTTCTTGCCTTCCACATGAGTTTTAGTACTTGAAGACCACTTCTTGCCCTGCTTCTTCTTGTATATGTTTGCTTGAAGCGTCCGTCAAGCAGATCAGTTTAGAGAACTGGAACTGCAATAACAGATAATAAAAGACAAGAAAGGTTATATATACTAAGCTTGTGAGCTTGTTTCTATTTCAGCCTAAAATCCAGGTGATGGCACCTTGACAATATTAATGTATGCAATTCATTAATTACTGTCAAATTACACCTATGTCAAACTCAACACGTCTCAAATTGAGGAGTACACGGTCTTCTCAGTGGAATTAATTAATTAATGATATGTCAATAAAAGTGCAGGAGTCATGTGACCCAGCGGTGCGGTAGAGTAGAGGTGACGGATGATGGATGAGCACACGGGAAGAAGATATTAAACACAAGCAAGCAAGCAAGCAGGGACATATACACTAAATCATACATCCCAGCACGGACATATTTGCTCCTTAATATCATAAAAATATATAGTAACTGTATGATTTTAAAAGAATAAATCAAAGCAAAATGATATCGTTATTTATATGGGATAGGTAAAAATCGTATTTATTGTGATCTGCATTGAGATCTCGATATTGTTTCTAAAAGTCTCTGGATTGTGTTTTGAATTATATGCCAGTATTTTTATTTTTTTTTATATGCGTCACACTGTGCGAGTTGAAAGCCTCAAAGCAAAAGAGCCATATTTTGCAGTCTGAATTGACTGTGATTAAATACAATTAAATGTATTATAAAATAATGACATAAATGTTTGGTTGTCCCTGAGAGCCGCAAAGCAAAAATAAATACACAACGTGACCACTGTAGTCTTATTCAGTAACAAATGACTGATATGAACCGGTTATTTTTTAATGAATCACAACCATACCAAAGAACCACAAATGTTTTTGTTAAATAAATAGCTATCAAACTGCATATTTTGGGCCCTGTTGTTCACTTTACATATTAAAATGAACATTCTTGCTATGTAAATTAGAACTTTCCCTGTATAATTTGTAGCAATAGTTTCATTTATTGTATAACATTAGGCTATATATTATAAGTGAAAAACACACAAATGAATCAGATTCAGAGATTTGAACACAAAATCCAAGCACCACAAAATAAAACAGCATACAAGTTTGGAATAACACGATAACGTGTACATAATATTCTTTTTTTCTTTGAGAGTAAACTTTACTGTTTTTGCTTATTTTTATTATCAGTTTATTATTTTATCCAGCTTTAGCATGGTACAGCAGTGTAATATTCAAGACACATCTGCCCCAGTGTCCCATGTCTTTCTCTCATAACCAAAACCCCTCTCCTCGGCACTGAGCTTAATAACAATCACGTCCACTGGGACTTTCTCCCAGATTGAACTATCCAAAACAGCAGTGGATTCTAGAATAAAGACCAGCTTTTCCCGCCAGCTCTCAGCAGTTGAGCTGCCATCTTGTCAAGTCCCCAAATGAGCATCCACCCAAGGGCGTGGACCTCAGCGGAGCTCCACAAATAGTCATGTCTAGTCCTGCACTGTTACAAGATGAAGTCTCGTAAGCAACACTCCAGCAGCAAATCATGACAATAGATAGAAATCAGAAATTCAGTGTTTAAACTCTAGATGAAAATGTTTAGTGTAGTTGCACCTTTGAGGTTATTAAGGCTATTCTGCTGATAATGAGTTGGTAAGCTTTGAAATGAGGAGTATTCACACACTTAGATTATTCTTTTAACATTCAGCTGCATTAGCGACATATGCATTCCAATTATTAGAATATTCTTGTTAGCGTTCTATCTTCTCTACCTTCCAGCTTAGAGAGTCAAACAATACAGCATGATGAAGATTTGAATCCCTCATTCAATTACAAACTTTACTTTTAAATAGGAAAACGGTTCTTTATTCAAGGAATAATGATAAATAAGGGAAATTGGTTTAACTTGCTTTCCAAAATGGAGGGGATTCATCAGACTTGACTTAAAAAAACCTGAGATTTTGGTCAGATTTTTCATTACAACAGCAGGTGTCGAGAAGTGACCACCTTTTATGAGTGATTTGTTCAAAAACACTGATTCATTCAGGAAGTTTTGACTGAATAATGGAATCGTTCTATCAGTTACTCATTCACGAACACCGATTCATTCCCAAACCAAGTTACTTTGGCTGCATCTGAAAACCTAGGCAACTGACTTGCTGACTTGTGGGATATTAAATGCAGAGAAGCATACAGGGTGCCTTCAAAAATCAATCAGATGAAGGTATCTCATGTGAAGTGAAGCTAACTTTGGATTCGGACATGCCTTGACGCCTTCCAAACATGAAATGCATCCTCTGAAGGCAGCATTTTTCAGTTTTCGGATGTAGCCTTTGAGTCACTGAATCATCTTGTTAATTGAACTGATTTCATTAAAAGGAATGATTAGTTTATAAACGTAAACTACTGCATGTTGCATTAAATGGTTGATCTGCTTTGGCTTTCCTTGGAACCATTTTCTTTAGCACAGCAAAAATAGACAAAGTAAGTGACAGTATTATGTCTAAAAGCTTCTGTAAATACTATAATTGTATTAACTTGCGCCAAAAAAATAGGCCGCTGACACTTGCAATGTGAAACGTGCCACAGAGCAAATTGCAGTAGAAATAAGCCACAGATGCTACTGGAAAAAAATAATCGCACAGCTGTGCTTACAGGGTTTACAAAAAACAACATTACTAAACCAAAACTGTTCCTAAATTGTACCTGTTATAAATTTGAGTACTCTTAGTGTGCACCTCCACCTGTGAAGACAGGATGATGATGATGATGATGATGACAAACTGACGCACAGCGATGAATATTAAAATCCATTACTGGACATTCCGTGCTTACCACCCATATTCATTAGAGCTCAGGGAAAATAATGAAAGCAATTTGCGGTTCCCCATGAGCATCAAGCAAAACATGTCCATCTCTTTCAAAATGTATGAGGTGTTTATTTGTCATGGCTGTAAATTATGCATTTTTTCTCTTTATAATGCTCTGGAGTCCACTTGGCAAATATGACATTATGAAGAGGTGCATCTTTCCCCCGAATCACTCACATTATACTGATAGCATCAACTTTAGACCCACCAAGAGGGTCATATTTTCCAAAGATTCAATCTGGCTACGGAAACTGTTGATGCGACCGGTGGCTGCTGGGAAAAAATTTAAATATTCGCTCTGCTATACAAGAATGATTTTTCATTTTCTCCTGGTTAAATATTTACTTTTATGGGAGCAAGTGCACACATATATTCACAAGTCACATAATCAACAAATCACACTAAGTGCATAGCTGCTTTCCCCAATACTCCTTGTGAAAGTAATTAGGCCCTAATTCCTCCCGGGTGGTGATAGACGTAGCATATAAATGACAGCCTATGAGGCTTCCCCATCATAGATTGTTGTCACTTAAGAAATAATATATTTCCCATGATCAAGAAAGGGATGAATATTTATAGGGGGGGAGAATTTATTAAAAGCCACTTTATATTCTCCGTTTTGCTTGATTGGCTCTCATGGAGAGAGAGAGTGAGGCTGCGATGATCTTAAAGCATACACCGTGACTGAATTAATAGACCCAGAAAAAGAATATCTGTGGAAAAACAAAGAGAGCATGTGACAGTGATTGCAAATCATTTACATATTTGCTAATTGGGATGCACTGCATCTTTGCTTAAACATGTAAAGCACAAGTACAGTAGGTGGGGTTGGCACAATTTAACACTGAAAAACTGAATAGTAATAATGGTAAATATGTACAAATGCCAGAGAAAAAATATTAAACATAAAAGGGTAAATATAAATTAATTAGATTGTGTAAATTAATAAACTCCAGGTGTGTATACTTATATATACGCTGAAGCATGATTAATGCCAAATTTTGGTCAATGCCACTTTTTATGTCCTTTTTTTCTAACTTATGATTCTGTTTCTACCAAGCAGACTTGAAATTGTTTATATGAATATAAATGGACCTAATGCCATGGGGTCTGAAAGCTTGTCTGAAACCTGTTTCCTTAGGCACACAAAACTGCAGTGGACCATTTTCACATTTACAGAGTTCTCAAATGCTCAAGCCATCATAGTTGAGTAACATTTGGGTGAACAGGAACTAATATATATATATATATACAGTGCTCAGCGTAAATGATTACACCCCCTTTGAAAAGTACAATTTTAAACAATATCTCAATGAACACAAAAACCATTTCCAAAATGTTGACAAGACCAAGTTTAATATAACATGAAAGTAAGGTTAATAATATAACTTAGATTACAAATTTTTCAGTTTTACTCAAATTAGGGTGATGCAAAAATGAGTACACCCCACAACAAAAACTACTAAATCTAGTACTTTGAATGGCCTCCATGATTTTTAATGACAGCACCAAGTCTTCTAGGCATGGAATGAACAAGTTGGCGACATTTTGCCAGATCTATCTTTTTCCATTCTTCAAGAATGACCTCTTTTAGAGATTGGATGCTGGATGAGAGTGATGCTAAACTTGTCTCTTCAGAATTCTCCATAGGTGTTCGATTGGGTTCAGATCAGGAGACATACTTGGCAACTGAATCACTTTCACCCTGTTCTTCTTCAGAAATCCAACAGTGGCCTTAGATGCGTGTTTAGGATCATTGTTATGTTGGAAAAGTGCACGACGACCAAGGGCACAGAGTGATGGTAGCATCTTCTCTTTCAGTATAGAGCAGTACATTTGTGAATTCATGATGCCATCAATGAAATGCAGCTCCCTGACACCAGCAGCACTCATGCAGCCCCACATAAGGGCACTGCCACCACCATGTTTCACTGTAGGCACCATGCATTTTTCTTTGTATTCCTCACCTTTGCGACACCATACAGTTTTGAAGCCATCAGTTCCAAAAACATTTATCTTGGTCTCATCACTCCAGAGTATAGAGTCCCAGTAGTCTTCATCTTTGTCAGCATGGGCCCTGGAAAACTCTAGGCGGGCTTTTTTGTGCCCGGGCATTAAGAGAGGCTTCTTTCGTGGACGGCACCCATGCATGCCATTCCTCTGCAGTGTACGCCGTATTGTGTCATGGGAAATAGTCACCCCAGTTTGGCTTTCTACTTCTTTAGATAACTGCAGTGAACTTGCATGTCGATTTTCTTCAACCCTTCTTATCAGAAGACGCTCCTGACGAGGTGTTAACTTCCGTGGACGACCTGGATGTCTCTGTGAGATGGTTGCAGTTCCATCTTTTTTAAAATGTTTGTTCCACTTTTGCTACAGTATTCTGACTGATAAGTAAAGCTTTGCTGATCTTCTTGTAGCCTTCACCTTTCTTGTGTAAAGAAATTATTTTCTTTCTCAGGTCTTGTGGCATTTCTCTTCCATGTGGTGCCATTGCTGACAGCAGGAAATGGGAAGGGGTTTTATAGTCAACTGTCTGCTGAACACCTGTGTAATGAATAATTAGACTCACCTGTGGTTGAATTATTGTTAAATTAGACATTAGTAGTCTAAAATTTTGCTTTGCTCCAGAGACTTTCAGTGGGGTGTACTCATTTTTGCATCACCCTAATATGAGTAAAACTGAACATTTTGTTCTCTAAGTTATATTATTAACCTTACTTTCATGTTATAAGTTAAACACATGTTATATAAAACTTAGTCTTGTCAACATTTTGGAAAATGTTTTTGTGTTCATTGAGATATTGTTTAAAATGTTACTTTTCAAAGGGGGTGTACTCATTTACGCTGAGCACTGTATATATATATATATATATATATATATATATATAAATTTGAGTGAACAGGAACTAATATATATATATATATATATATATATATATATATATATATATATATATATATATATACATATATGCACTCTTATTTGCCTCAGTAGCTAAATAAAAAATCCACGATAGTGTTCATATGCCTTTTCAAAAAAGGAAAAAATACTGAAAGATAGATTATGTTGGCCAAAAGAGAGAAAGACATCAAATGTACTGTCTCTCCATCAGCATTTGTATCAGAAATACAGCAACAGTATTTGTATGTACTTTAACAATGTATAGAGTTATACATGTACTTTAAAAGTGTTTTAAAAGTGAAAAGTGTAAATTTAGCAAGGTTTTTATTTTTCATTTAAAATGCAATGTTAAAGGGGTCCATAGGGTTGCTTTGGACTCCTGATTGGCAAATAAGATGTTAGCATTAACGGCTAAACATACAGGTGTACTAAATAAATGAACCACTGAACATTGATAAGCACTATAAGACACAGCTAAGGAAGAAAAGTGGCAATGTGAGGTCTGAGTGATTGGATTAAAACCATAATGCTTTACCGCCCACCCTGTAATTAATATTCACTGCTTTTATAAGCCAGACAGAGTAATGGCATTATCTTGTCTTCAGATAGATTTATTACATTTCAGAGCACTTTTATGTCATCTTGAATGCACACATCAGAGGGGTCCTGAAATAACGTTGGCATCTGGATTGCTGCATTCAAATCAATCAGTCAGGATTAGGGATCTGTGGAGGTGTCAATAGGGCTAAAGCTGGAATGTGAATATTTAGATTCATTGTCTGCTGTTACCATGGTGAAGCTGTGGCATTGGCATTCCAACAAGATTCTTTTCTAAGATGAAAAACTCCAAGCATTTGATCATTCTTCAGGAAATGCATCGTATCTGACTTATAACTCATAATTTGAGTGTGATTTTGTAACTTAAATACAAAGTGGGTACAAATGAAATATCTTGGGGTTTTTTAACGTTACATTTGCATTAAATGTGGCAGGTGTTTTAATGCAAAAGAACTTACTTTGAGTTCAATATATGCACTTTTATGTTTTCATGGGTTCTCTGACAATCAAACACATGACCTTGGCTTTGCTAGTGCGGTTTAATTATTTGAGCTACAGGAATGTTATACAGAAAGGATTCTGTGTGTCATTGTTCCTGTGACTCAGTGGTAGAGCATTGTGTTATCAGCGCAAAAGTTTGTGAGTTCAATTCCCAGGGAATATACATAAAAAATGTATAGCCTGAATAAAAATGAAAAAAAATTGTGATAAAAGCGTCTGCTAAATGTATAATTGTAAATTGAGCTCTGAAATGTATTGGCATAATGAGAAAATATTATTTAGAAATGGGGGGAAGTTACTTAGTTAAGTAAATATGTCTGGAACTATTTCAGGTTGTTTTCCACTTGATTTAGACTTCACAAGTTTGGGGTTATTGGGGTATTGACAAGTTTGGGGTTAGTAGGTGTAACAAATGACAGGTCAGAGGCGAGAGTAGATCCACTAGCAGCTTTATTGTACAAGGTCAAACAGGCAAATATCAAGCAGAGGTATCGGGGGCAACGTAGAAAAGGCAGAGTCGAAAACAGAGGCAGAGCAATGGGTCAGGGCAGGCGGCAGACAGAGGATTACCATAAAACAGGCGAGGTCAGAGAGGCAGGCAGCAAACGATCAGAAGAGGAGGTCAACAGTCCAGGTAGTGGAAAGACAAACTGGGAAATACGCTGGAAATGTAGCCAGGGGAAACAAGACGTCGCACTGGGTGAGTGTTTGTGTGCTGCTTTTATGTGAGTGAGTGAATGAGGTGCAGGTGTGGTGAGGCAATCAGGGTTGATGAGTGAATGGTGACAGCTGTGTAATTGGTGTAATGGTGGACGGGAATGTGTGTGTGCAGTGCATGATGGGAGATGTAGTCCATGGGTGATGTGCAGTTGAAGTGAGTGGCAACCAGATTCATGACAGAGCCCCCAAAGAGCGGCTTCCAGACGCTTCACACACACACACACGGCACAATCCAGGAGGGCGGTGGAGCGGAGGTGGAACCGGGGGAGGGAATGGAGGGCCAGGTCCATGTGGGGCCAGTGAGACAGGAGCCCACCAGGGCAGGGCGGACGAGACAGCAGGGACGTGAAGGGATACTGGGTAGACCGCTGTGACGTGAGGTGACTCTGGCAGGTCAGCGGAGGCGAGAGGTGACTCTGGCAGGTCAGCGGAGGCGTGAGGTGACTCTGGCAGGTCAGCGGAGGCGTCGACGGAGGCGTGAGGTGACTCTGGCAGGTCAGCGGAGGCGTCGACGGAGGCGTGGGGTGACTCTGGCAGGTCAGCGGAGGCGTCGACGGAGACGTGGGGTGACTCTGGCAGGTCGACGGAGACGTGGACTGACTCTGGCAGGTCGACGGAGACGTGGACTGACTCTGGCAGGTCGGCGGAGACGTGGACTGACTCTGGCAGGTCGGCGGAGACGTGGACTGACTCTGGCAGGTCGGCGGAGACGTGGACTGACTCTGGCAGGTCGACGGAGACGTGGACTGACTCTGGCAGGTCGACGGAGACGTGGACTGACTCTGGCAGGTCGGCGGAGACGTGGACTGACTCTGGCAGGTCGAGGCGTGGACTGACTCTGGCAGGTCGACGGAGACGTGACTGACTCTGGCAGGTCGGCGGAGACGTGGGTGACTCTGGCAGATCAGGCGCCCACCAGGGCGGAGCAGACGAGACAGACGCCCACCAGGGCGGAGCAGACGAGACAGACGCCACCGGGCGGAGCAGGCGTGGCGCCCTCCAGGGCGGAGCAGACGAGACAGACGCCCACCAGGGCGGAGCAGACGTGACAGGCGCCCTCCAGGGCGGAACAGACGCCCACCAGGGCGGAGCAGACGGGACAGACGCCCACCAGGGCGGAGCAGACGAGACAGACGCCCACCAGGGCGGAGCAGACGAGACAGACGCCCACCAGGGCGGAGCAGACGAGACAGACGCCCACCAGGGCGGAGCAGACGAGACAGACGCCCACCAGGGCGGAGCAGACGAGACAGACGCCCACCAGGGCGGAGCGGACGAGACAGACGCCCACCAGGGCGGAGCAGAGATCCCTGGCCGAGACTGGAACCTAGAGGAAACGGAGACACAAGAGGCAGAGAGAGCACATTTGGTTTCAGGAACCGAGGCAGGGAGTTTAAGCGGCCATGGTAGATCCGGGGCCTCGGGCAGCCATGATGGATCAGGGGACCTCATGGGCCATGGCGGGTCCGGGGTCTCCGTGAGCAATGGAAGGGAGCTCCCTCCATTAAAGTTCTTGGTGAACTCCACTACCTCGAGGGGGCACTCTGGAAGCGCCAAATCTCGGTGGCGCTCGGGCGGCTCTGACTCTCTTGGGCGCTCGGTAGAACTGGACGGAACCAGCGGAGGCATCGATGAGCTGGGCAGGACCAGCGGCGGCATCGGTGAACTGGACGGAACCAGCGGAGGCATCGGTGAACTGGACGGAACCAGCGGGGCATCGGTGAACTGGACGGAACCAGCGGAGGCATCGTTGAGCTGGGCGGGACCAGCGGAGTCATCGTTGAGCTGGGCGGGACCAGCGGAGGCGAAGGCGAGCTGGGCGGGACCAGCGGAGACGAAGGAGAGCTGGGCGGGACCAGCGGAGACGAAGGAGAGCTGGGCGGGACCAGCGGAGACGAAGGAGAGCTGGGCGGGACCAGCGGAGACGAAGGAGAGCTGGGCGGGAGAGACGGAGCGAGAGCTGGGCGGGACCAGCGGAGACGAAGGAGAGCCGGACTCTGCGAGCTCCTGGATCGGAGCGGCCTCTGGAGCGAACTCTGCGAGCTCCTGGATCGGAGCGGCCTCTGGAGCGAACTCTGCGAGCTCCTGGATCGGAGCGGCCTCTGGAGCGGACTCTGCGAGCTCCTGGATCGGAGCGGCCTCTGGAGCGGACTCTGCGAGCTCCTGGATCGGAGCGGGCTCTGGAGCGGACTCTGCGAGCTCCTGGGACGGAGCGGGCTCTGGAGCGGACTCTGCGAGCTCCTGGGACGGAGCGGGCTCTGGAGCGGACTCTGCGAGCTCCTGGGACGGAGCGGCTCTGAGCGGACTCTGCGAGCTCCTGGGACGGAGGCGGCTCTGGAGCGGACTCTGCGAGCTCCTGGGACGGAGCGGGCTCTGAGCGGACTCTGCGAGCTCCTGGGACGGAGCGGGCTCTGAGCGGACTCTGCGAGCTCCTGGGACGGAGCGGGCTCTGGAGCGGACTCTGCGAGCTCCTGGGACGGAGCGGGCTCTGGAGCGGACTCTGCGAGCTCCTGGGACGGAGCGGGCTCTGGAGCGGACTCTGCGAGCTCCTGGGACGGAGCGGGCTCTGGAGCGGACTCTGCGAGCTCCTGGGACGGAGCGGGCTCTGGAGCGGACTCTGCGAGCTCCTGGGACGGAGCGGGCTCTGGAGCGGACTCTGCGAGCTCCTGGGACGGAGCGGGCTCTGGAGCGGACTCTGCGAGCTCCTGGGACGGAGCGGGCTCTGGAGCGGACTCTGCGAGCTCCTGGGACGGAGCGGGCTCTGGAGCGGACTCTGCGAGCTCCTGGGACGGAGCGGGCTCTGGAGCGGACTCTGCGAGCTCCTGGGACGGAGCGGGCTCTGGAGCGGACTCTGCAAGCTCCTGCGTGGCACCCACCGTACAAGGAGAGCCACTCAGCTGTAGTGCGGTATCCATATACCTCTCCAACGTCCAGTTGGGATCATGCAGCGGCATGATTGAACGAAGAGGTTCAGATAAGCCCCCATGAAAAAATATCATTAAGCAGATTTTGTCCTTATGAGTCAGGTGTGCCAGTTCGAGGAAGTCCATGACATAGTCCTCAATGGACCTTGTACCCTGGCGGAGTAACATCAATTTTACTGCTGGATTCATCCTTGGCGAAGTCTTTTGTAACAAATGACAGGTCAGAGGCGAGAGTAGATCCACTAGCAGCTTTATTGTACAAGGTCAAACAGGCAAATATCAAGCAGAGGTATCGGGGGCAACGTAGAAAAGGCAGAGTCGAAAACAGAGGCAGAGCAATGGGTCAGGGCAGGCGGCAGACAGAGAGGATTACCATAAAACAGGCGAGGTCAGAGAGGCAGGCAAGCGATCAGAAGAGGAGGTCAACAGTCCAGGTAGTGCGGAAAGACAAACTGGGAAATACGCTCGGAAATGTAGCCAGGGGGAAACAAGACTTCGCACTGGGTGAGTGTTTGTGTGCTGCTTTTATGTGAGTGAGTGAATGAGGTGCAGGTGTGGTGAGGCAATCAGGGTTGATGAGTGAATGGTGACAGCTGTGTGATTGGTGTAATGGTGGACGGGAATGTGTGTGTGCAGTGCATGATGGGAGATGTAGTCCATGGGTGATGTGCAGTTGAAGTGAGTGGCAACCAGATTCATGACAGTAGGATTTAAAAATAATATAAAACAAAAAAATTATAATAAGTACATTTATTCACCATAAAATGATAATCAAAAGTGACAACAAAGATATTTACATTGTTATAAACGATTTCAAATAAATGCTGTTCTTTTGATCTTTCTTTTCATCAAAGAAAAAAGAATGTATTAGTTTACATAAAAAATATTAAGGAGCACAAAACTAAAAAATGTAATTAGGATGATTTCTGAATGATCATGTGACATTGAAGACTGAAGTAATGGCTGCTGAAAATTCAGCTTTGCATCACACGAATAAAAAAATATTAAAATAGAAAACAGTTACTTTTAATATTTCACAATATAACAAATGCAGCCTTGGTGAGCATATGAGACTGTAATCATCTCATGCCAATGGAAGGCTGTAATTGATTTCATCGAAAATACCTGTCCAAAACTGCTAACCATTATATCTTTACAATCAATGCCTCAGCTTGTTGTGAAGGCCACTGTGAAATCAGATCCTCTCCCTCTCAAAGCGTTAATTAACAGAGAAAGAAAGCGATTAGATTACAGGACTCATTGTGCTTAACATCAGGGGAATCAAACAAGCCACTGATTCAATATTGACTGAAGCTCTGCTGAGCGTCTGACTTCTGTATCGATGAACTGCTGATGTCTGCAAAGACTCGTCCTTTTAACGACCCCGACCTTATGAGTTGAACACAGCAAATGCTTGACGTGTGGAAGCACAGCAGGAACAGGAAATGCTGTTCATGGTAGAGTTCTGTGTGTGGTTCAGTTTGAATTGAAAACCTTTTTTCTCCACACATAAAGTTAATGGACCGGGAAAGTTTCACACCCACTCAACCAAAATAAACATTAGAGAAACACTCAGGATTTATTTTGATTTCTGAATCTTTTGAATTAATCTCAAATGTTAGTGACTGTTTCTGCATCTGCAAGTTACACAGTTATCCCAGTAGGTAGTGACAAGTGACTGTCTCATGTTGAGTGAGGCATGATTAATTTGCTCAACAAATTAGTTTAAATTCACAGATTCTTTCAGGAACGATCACCTACTTTTTATATACTGATATAATTTCTCATCCACATTTAAAAAAAATGCATTTGCACAACGATGTTGGTGTTACTGAGCATTCAGTTCATAGCTGTCTGCTTTCAGACCAAACTAATGTCGCCTCTGGAATTTGGTAATTGAAAATCTATGGCTGAGTTAATTTTACAACACAGCTGACACGATAGCAAAGTTTTAGCTTAACATACTATCAAATAGCACCAATCAATTCCTTGTTAATGGCTTTTCTGAGCAATGTCTTCATCAATAGACAAACTGAGAGAACATAATAAACGTTGCCAGAGGAGCAAGAGGCCAACAAATTGCAATAGCTTTTTTATTTATTTTATTTTTTATTTAGTTTGTTTAACCTTCAAAAATACCTCTCATAATCACTTATGAAGCAGTGTGTGTTTGTTGCATCACTATTCACTTTTCATGAATGACTAGTAAAGGTTTAACAGAAACTGACAACTCAAGTCATATGCAGTGTTCAGGATGAACATTTCAAGCTAACATTGTATGCACAGTGGCAAATAATTCAAAGGCTACTGTCAAAATGAAAACATCTTTTCATAAGTGATTGTGATGCTGTGGGAGACAACTGGGAGAAGTCAGAGAGCACAAAGCTCTACTTAATTATAGACAAGCTGAAGCCTTCTGCAAGATTTACTGTCTTTATTATTATCTTTGAATCTCCCAGACTTTAAGAAACTTATAATCTGTCACTCCTCCGTACAGACTCCCACACAGCCACCACAGGGTAACACTGAGGTTATTTATAAGCTGTGTGGTTTTAGTATATAGCCAGTAGGCAACCACAAACCATTTTATTTTCCAGATACGACTGGTAAAACCTTTGCCCTGTTAACCACACTTCATTTTGTTTAACATTTAGTTTTGCAATCAGAAAAATAAATCGTAATTTTGACTTTGTTTTTCTCAAAATCATAACTTAAGTCAGACTTAATGTGACCAGGGTAATTATTAACTGAAACTAAAACTTTAAAAAATGTTGTTGTTCATGGAAATTAAACTGAAATAAAATGAAATATAAACATTAGATGCAACGCTAAACTAAATGAAAATTAGAAATGTTGACTTGTCAATTAACTGAAATCATCTGAAGGACCAAAATTACTAACTGGAAATAATAAATATGAAACTAAAACTGAAATAAAAATAAATTCTACCTACATTGTAATATTAAAAAGAACATCAAAAAAAAAAAAAAAAATGTAAATAGAAAATATAAAAAGAGAAGCTTTATTAAAACATTAATAAAAAATCTAACGGCATAGAAACTATTCTAAAATAACACTGAATGTGACTATATTTCACAGTAGAAAAAAATGATCCATACAATTTTAACCAAAGCTGTGCTTTATATATATAAATATATTTCATCTTAATATTTCACTTTGTTATTAATAAGTGTAGCAGCGGCTTTCTGTATACTGTACATCTGGCAAGCTCATCCAGATATGCAGCATTTATTATGAGGCATTTATCCTTTAATAGCGAGGATGCACACACTTTCAACAAACTCTCCATTAATGACATTTACTCTGAATGTGAATTATAATGAATGACTTGTCAAAAGAATATAGGTCTCACAAGTCATTACGGGATTGACTGACCATGAGAGATTAATTAGCATTGTCCTTATAATTACTCAAAGATCAGCAGGGCTATTGTTGCAATGACAGTGAAATGTGTTTAGCCTCAGATTTAGGACAGTGCATTAAAAATCATAATTGAGGTGCCAAATGAGCCTAATTAATGAACATACAATAATTAAAACTCAAGGCAAGGAGAATCGTGTAGCGCAGTTTGCAGCAAAATCGAATATTACAAAGGGGGGCTAACCTGATCTACGCGGCATACAGAGCTGAGATTTGATTTACTGTCACCTTTCTGTATTTACACAGCGCTACCACTCAATATTAAGCCCCTCACAGGTATTTGAAGCCTATCTCTCACCGGATGTGATCCAGGCTCCCCAGCAGCTCTGTGAGTAATGATCCTCCATCAGTCTTGCTCTTCAGCACTACCGTAGGGAAGATCCATAATTACAGCATCTCTGCTTCGGCCTGCTACAACCGCCTCGCCGACAGTGACAATATTGAGACGATGGCAGACATAATTTCCTTTGAAATGAATGAATGGTAAATAATTACTCTACATACCCGGAGAAGCTGCGGGATGGGAAGAGGAAGAAAGGAAACGAAATATGACAAGACAATCTCGATACCTCCAGGGGCAGGGGAGGGCAGGCATAAGGAAGAGATGGAGGAACTCTTTTATGGCCTTCAGGGAAGCAGATATCTGTTTGCTGCGACTGAACGCTGCTTACTTCTGCACGGAGATCCTCCCCTCTGTCAGCGCTACAATCCTCATTCATTCATCAAGAGAATCAAGAGCAGAGGTCCCAGTGTACCCGGAATTTGCATATCAAAGCCACTCTTATTTCTAATTCCATCTAAAGTACTTGTTAAATGAACATTGTTAACTGTTGACTAGGGCTAGGATATTGGAAAAAAGCATCTACGTTCAAGAGGAGGTGGCGGTGGTGTGATCAAAGGTATATATCTGCATAAAACAGCGAGGGGCTTTGACAATACTGAGCAGGAGGTACCAAGCAAGATTTTTTTGTTTCAGACAGGGTGGATGGGAGATGTGACTTTTTATCTCACAGTTGTGGCTTTTGATTTCACAGCGTGATTTTTTTCTTTCATTGCAACTTCATCCACATTGTTTTTAATGTAAGAGTGGACGCAGCCATATGTAACTATGTGTGAGTCTTCCAGTGTCATTCGCTTCTAGTTTTTTTACCTGTACAAAAAGAGTCTGCTATCCTGCTTGATATTGCAAATTGTAAATCTTCATTCAAGGAAAATATTTTTGCAAATACTTCTCATAATTGTTCATTATTATTAATCGTTTTACAAAGTTGTTACTTTATACATCAAATTGTATCTGTATAACTGTGCCTATATCTATTACAAGTGTATTTTTCAACTTTATATCTCACAGCATGACTTTTCCTCAACATTGCAGCTTTGAAGGCCATGCGTACCGGAAGTTTGCGACCGTTTTTACTTCCGTATTGTGACGTACTTCTGAGAGAAACAGAATATTGAATGAGGAAAATAGAGGGCATGGCTTGTTTTTTCTGCTGCGAATTGATTGGATGTAGTAAAGTAGGCGTTTCATTCAGAAATGAACACTGACAGTTGGAGAGGCGTGGTTAAGGATGTCATGCTCATGCCGAAGCCGTCAAACTGATGTTGTCAGAGAAGGCCCATCATTTTAGAGGGGAGGAGCATTTTCAGATTTGGATTAAAGATTATGAAGGCAAGCATTTTTTTTTTTTGTGGATTGAGTTGCATGAATGAATTGTTCACCACAAAAAAAGCACTTTGCGCTAACAAAATAAATATAGTCAATTTTGATTTCACACAGACTTTAAAAAAATACATTTCTCAGAATTGTCACTTCATATCTCACAACTGCAACTTCTAAAAAATTATGGCTTTAATAATAATAATGTCAGTTATTATTTTATATGCCATGATACATTTGTTTCTCTTAATTGTGGATTTATATCTCACAACATGACTTGTTCTTTATATACTGTAATTGCAACTCACAACTGCTCATTTACTTATCATAATTATTATATTAATTAATTAACTAACCTTAATTATGTCTTTCTCACATTTGCAGCTTTATATCTCACAGCTGTTACTAACAACTTATTTTTTCTTAACTGTGACTTTATATCTCGCAGTGTATATCTCAAGGGAATCATGCCCGGCTAAACTGTAAAGTCAACCTCAAATGCACATAGGAAGGAAGGAAGTGTGCAGGTTGCTTATAATTACAATGAAAATGATCACAGAGACGAGGATATTGAACGTATGTAATTTCCTCCCTCTGCTTTCTAAAATGTTTGAGCGGTGTCTAATTAACCTCATACTGTGTGTGCCCACTTCAACAATCAAGCCATTTAGGGCACTCACTCCACTGAGACATTTTTCGATTCTTGACTTTTAATTTAATTATCGAGCAAAGACAAGGTCACCTCGACTATAGTTACAGACATCTATGCTGGATGAATTTCAACTGTGGCTGCTGCAATCCCAATCCACATACAGGTTAAAGGATCATTCACAGTTCACACAGGATGTTCTTTCCTTCTGTCTGCATTAGTTGTCAACAAGCCATAGCTCCATGTTTTAAGGTGTCAATTGAAAAGTAGTTAAACTACTAAGACGCAGAACAGCATATCAGTGCCTGTTAAAAAAAACAATACACCAATCAGATTAATCTGGGGATGTGATTTACATTTGATGATGAGATTTACAAGGACATAGATTTTTTATGCAAGAATGTCCCTTACAACCTGTTTTCATCCAAATTGCGTATTTAATTTATTCAATAATAATAATAATAATCAGGCCATGACGTTCTGAAGCCCGCTCTGCTATGATCCATGCAAACGTGACTATTGCGACTGTACTGTCAGAAGTTGGGTTACACAAAAACTACCCAAACACTAAAATATGCTTAAATAAATGTTGAAATAAAATAACCATTATTTTTTTAGAGTAGCCTGCAATGTGAACACTAAAAAAGCAACTGGTTCAAGATGGTAATCACTTAAGTTTGTCCACATACACCAATTGCACGAATACTCCGTTAGCTCTCCCTCCTCTGATCATTTTATCAGTCACCCCACTTTGTTCCTGGACCTCACAATTTACAAATTAAGCACTGCCTCCAAGAATCCAAAACGCGTTGCTTTTAACTATGGATGTTCATTAAACGTTATAATTTTGACCGATTATTACAATCAGTTAAAAGGTTTTTTTTCAGTAGGCCTAATTTATCAAAATATTATAAAAGGTTTGCTGTATGGTTAAAATATGTTACGCATATAAAAATTCGCGTTTTAGAGAAAAAAACATAAGTCGCGTAGGCCTATGTCGCATTTTAGCCTATACTTCATTCAGAAATAGGCCGACGCGAAATGTTTACAAACATTATAATAAACACTGTAAACAGCTAGGCTATTTTAGTTTCCCTCAGTCCACAACAAATCCTTTCAATTTAAGAGTATTTAGAAAAGAACAAGAATTAAAAATGATAAGAAGCTAAATGACAAGCCAAAATGAATTAATTTAGGCTAAAACTAAATTGAAAAAATATGTAGTTTCTCATGCAAAATGCATTTGAACGCCAAAATATTATATATGTAGCTACTTCACTGGCGTTCCAATATCCACGTAAAACAAAGGTTTTGCATAACATCACGGGTATGGTGATAAAGCTTAAAGGCACAGATTTAACTACATGTTTACACTGAGCATTGATTTTTTTTTCCCATAAGTTTGACTGACTGTATTTCATTATGATAATGAACAGGCTGCATTATTGTCAAGGTAGCAAAGCTTAAATATGCGTGCGCATGCGGCACCAGTGCAATCATTTGACTTTTTTCTTTCTGACAGTGGAAGCAACTACTCCTTTTAGTCACAAAGATAATCCGAATTGTAAACGGTTTGCTTTTATTTGTGTACATTCACACCACAAACAAATATTTGTGCTTTAGTAAAATAGGCCTAAAGAAAAATAGGATGCTGCTGTCTGCCGTTTCCTTTTACTCGGCACTAAAATTAAACGAAACTACTAGCTACTTGTTGCACAGTTTTTTCTTTCGTTTTCTTAATGTATTATTTAAATAAAGATATATTTCTCGTATAGGCCTATTTATTCATTATATATATATATATATATATATATATATATATATATATATATTCTCTGCTCGCAGAAGCGCTACAGGTGCGCAATTTGATAGGATGTCCATGTGAATCCTTGTGTTCTGTTGTTTGCTGTTGCATGTAAAATTAATCCCTGTAAAACAAATGTCATAGTAGCCTATTTTTAACGGATCACAGACACTTATCCTTTCTAATTTAATTAAATTATCATTTAAAATAATCTTGTCGGTTAACGTGAATAAGCGGTTAACGAGTGCTGGCTGTCAGTTAGGAAAAATAACCAAAATGAACATCCCTAATTTTAACCATTTGATGCTGACGATCACCGGTGTATTTAGAACATTCACAAATTCAAACGTGCTTCCGTGCTTTGTCTGGCGCTGACCCAAAAATAGATATGCTCAGTGATTTTAGCCTTATATCACAATGATTCAGTGTTTTCAACCACATAAAATTTGATTTCAGACATTTTGTCACGGTTCACGGATCTGTGTGTTCATTCTGTGTGTCTGCCTGTTGTCACCTGTCTGATTGCTTGTCAGCGTTGCTCTGGCAACCTCAGTGCTGATGAGCTAATCAGTACGGTCGCACCTGTTGTGCGTTATCCGCTGCCTTTATCTGGTTCGCGTTTGCTGTGCATGTTGTTAGATCGTTGTTTGCTCATGCCAGTTTGTTCTCTCCAGTTCTCTGTCTCCTGTTTGTTTCCTGCCTCGGACTCCTGCTGTTTTGGATCGGGTCAGTGCTTCGCAGTCTCCGTGCCTTGGAGATCTGCTCGTCTGCTTGAGACCTTCTAGCTACTCACCGTGCTTCATCTCTCACTGTTTGTCAAATAAACATCACTCCACTTGCAACTGGGTTCTGAGTTCTCATTCCCTGACAGAACGATCTGACCACAGATGGATCCAGCAAGTGCCTCAGAACTGAGAGACATTCTTACCAGCAGTAATATTCGTATGGAACAGCAAGAGGAACAGATCATGGCTACCGGTCGTGCGTTCAGGCACTGGTAACCCAGGTCTCGGAGTTAACCACTCAGTTCCGACAGTTTAAAATCGAATCTACTCAACAGCCCACTGTGCTCAATCCCCCGATTGTTCCATCTGTGGATTATATCCCAGGATGTCCTTCGAAAAAGAGTAGGGGTGTTACCCCGGCATCCTGGCCAAACTAGCCCACTGGCCTCTGACCATCATGGCCTCCTAATCATCCCCATACACTGATTAGCTTCATCACTCTGTCTCCTCTCCACCAATAAGCTGGTGTGTGGTGGGCGTTCTGGCGCACTATGGCTGCCGTCGCATCATCCAGGTGGATGCTGCACATTGATGGTGGATGAGGAGATCTTACATAGTCCCCTTACTATGTAAAGCGCTTTGAGTGTCTAGAAAAGCGCTATATAAATGTAACAAATTAATTATTATTATTATCCAGCGGTCTACTCCGTGAGCCCCTGTTATGTCGTTCATTTCTGGCTACATGTTCTCTTCACATCGCTCTCAGCCTTCGTCTTCCCACAGAAGAGTCCAAAGTGGCTTTTGTGATCACTCTGGTAACTGGACGAGCAGCTCTCTGGGGAACGACGGTGTGGGAACAGAAGCACCATTGTTGTTCTTCAACAATGAAAATCGATCGGTGACGGATTACTCCATCGAATTTTGCACTTTGGCGGCAGAATGTAAGTGGAACTATGAAGCGCAGTGGGACATGTTTAGGCATGGGTTGGCCGACCGTATTATAAATGAAATTTATACTCAAGAATTACCTACCTCTCTTGACGGGTTGATTGATCTGGCGATCCGAGTGGACACTAGATTGCAACGCCGTGGTCAACGAGCTCTACAGATGCCGGTTGTTAATACTGAAGACCGATTTTCCAGTATGGCTACGGGTGCGGTCGGTCATGTTTTCGATTCTGAACCCATGCAGGTGGGCAGAGCTCATCTTTCACGGGAGGAGAAGGAGAGACGCAGAAACCAAGGACTATGTTTTTACTGCGGTGCTGCGGGTCACATTGCGGCGCAGTGCCCGGTAAAAGCCAAAGCCCGCCAGTAGATAGGAGGTTACTGAAAGGTGGAGTCGCCTTCGAGAAATCCTCTTCTGCTGCTACTCTTCTCCCTGTTCAATTACTGGTGAATCGTGCTGCATTTACGTGTAAAGCCTTAATTGATTCTGGAGCGGAGGGCAATTTTTTGGATCACAAAACTGCGCTTCAATTTGGAGTTCCTGTGGTTCCGCTCAACTCGCCCATCTTTGTCAGTGCTCTCTGCGGTCAGTCTCTTCCACCCGTCACCCATGTCACTGAGTCGGTGAGCCTCATCACTTCGGGCAACCACACTGAGATCATTTCCTTCCTCCTGACTGACTCCCCTTTAGCTCCTGTGGTCTTGGGGCACCCCTGGCTCTCAAGCACAATCCCAACATAAACTGGCGCCAGAACACTGTTTCTTCCTGGAGTGAATTTTGTCATGCTTCGTGTTTGTTGTCTGCATGTTCTTCTGTGTCTTGTTCTGTGTTACAGGATGAACAAATGGATCTGTCTCCAGAAAGTGAGGCCATGGAGAAATATATTTCTGATTCTCTGGCAGACAAGATCATCCGTCCTTCTTCTTCTCCTGCAGGTGCGGGGTTCTTCTTTGTGGAAGAAGAAAGATGGGTCTCTTCGTCTCTGTATTGACTATCGAGGGTTGAACAGCATCAACAATGAAAACGATTCTTTGACGGATTTCAGCCTTCGAGTCTGCACTTTCGGCAGAATGTAAGTTGGAACTATGAATGCCTATTACATGTTTAGGCATGGGATGAATGGAAGACCGCTTTTATAAATGAAATTTAGTATCTTGTTATACCGCTCTTGGTTATCGATTGATCTGGCCCAGGCACTGGTCAAAGATGATTGAGAGACATGGTCGATCAATTAATATATGTCTACCTGGATGACATATTGATTTTTTCTCGATCTCCAGGAACATGTTCAGCGGTCAGGGTAGTGATTCTGAACCCATGCAGGTGGGAGAATGGGCTTTTTGTCAGGAGAAGGAGAGCGCCAAGGACTATGTCGGTTCCTTTTGCGGGTTACATTGTGTCGTCCGAGGAATGCATGGACCCCGAGAAAGTTCAGGCTGTGGTAGATTGGCCAACTGAAAGGTGGCAAGGCGCCTGCAGAGGTTCCTGCTGCTACTTTTACTCCCTGTTCAATTACTGGTGAATTACAGCTGCTGCATTTGTAAAGCCTTAACTGATTCTGCGGAGGGCAATTTTTGGATCCAGCCGAAGCTGCGCTTCAATTTGAGTTGCCTGTTTCAGCTCAACTCGCCCATCTTTGTCAGTGCTCTCTGATCCTCTCGTCACCCATGTGGTGGAGGTCGACTGAGTCAAGCTCGCCTTGGAAGAACCACATGAGAAGGTTTAACCTTTTATAGTCTGGACAGACCACAAGAACCTTGAATACCCCTGGCTCTGCACAAGGTTCAACATAAACTGGCGCCAGAACACTGTTTTTCCTGGAGTGAATTTTTCTATTTCTTACCGTCAGGTTCGTGTTTCTTAAACATTAAACCGGATGTCTTGTCGCATTTTAACCAAATGGATCTGTCTAATGTGCCCGCTCGAGTATCTTGCCCAAGAAAATTGTGCTTCTCTGCAGTGACTTGGGAGACTCGAATCGAAGAGTTATTGTCAGGTATGTCTCCTTACAAGGGCAGGTTATACTCTCCACCTGGATGCCCAGAAAGTGAGGCCATGGAGAGAATTTACGGTCCGATGTCATCCTGGCAGCCAAGATCATCCGTCCTTCTTCATCTGCAGGGTTTAGTCATACAATTTTTCTTGTTAAACAAGAAAGATGACCCGTGACATTCAACTTTTTGTTTTGGCCTGTTCAGTCTGTGCATCACGGTAAAGACTTCCAATCGGCCCCTGCTTGGACTCCTTCAGAGCTGTCAGTTCCTTCGAGACCCTTGGTCCCGTATTTCGTAGATTTTATTTGGGACTCCCGCCTCCCAGGGTAACACGGTAGTTTTGACCGTGGTGGACTTTGAGTATCATTGTTATCCGTTTGCCCAAAGCTCCCCTCTACCAGGCACTGGTCAAAGATGTGCTGAGAGACATGGTTGATCAATTCATGTCTACCTGGATGACTTTCTGACAGTTTATCTCCAAATTTTCCAGGAACATTGTTGGGCGACTGTTAATCTTTCTTCAGAGGTTATCATCCCCAGAGTAGAGAATGGTGTCAGAGGAGCCAACCAAGATTTTCATGCACAGTCGGTATGTGGTTACATTGTGTGTCCAGAACCCTTCCTCTTGGAGTCAAAGTTCATGGGTGGAGTACGCCAAACAATTCTTTACCAAGGCCCTGCAGAGGTTCCTGGGCCTGTCTCCATTTGAGTGTAGCTTAGGTTACCAGCCACCTATCTTTCAGAGTATGGAATAGCGGTCCCCTCTGCCCACGCCTTTGTCCAGAGGTGCCGTCGCACCTGGAGGAGGGCTAGAGAGTCTATCCTCCAGGTGGGGTCACGCACCAAGGCCCAGGCCGATCGCCACCGGTCAAAGCCTCCCGTCTACGTCGTTGGTCAAAAAGTGTGGCTTTCATCTAAGAACATTCCTCTCCATACAGTCTGTAATAAGCTTGCTCCTAAATTCATTGGCCCGTTTACTGTCACCAAGATTATTAGTCCGGTGGCAGTTCGCCTTAAACGTCCTCCAGCGTACAGGAGAATTCATTCCGTCTTCCATATTTCCAAATTAAAGCCAGTTTTTCATTCTACCATTAATCCGCCAGCCCCAGTTCCCCCACCGCCGCGACTCGTAGATGGGGAACTTGCTTATTCGGTAAAACGTATTCTGGACTCGAGGCGGAGGGGACGCGGATTTCAGTACCTGGTGGACTGGGAGGGTTACGGTCCGGAGGAGAGGAGTTGGGTTCCTGCTAGAGACATATTGGATCATTCACTTATTGATGATTACAATCGTCAGGTAAGTTCCCCTGGAAGCGCCAGGAGGTGCTCCTAGGGGGAGGGGTACTGTCACGGTTCGCGGATCTGTGTGTTCATTCTGTGTGTCTGCGTGTTGTCACCAGTTTGATTGCTTGTCAGCGTTGCTCCGGCAACCTCAGTGCTGATGAGCTAATCAGCACGGTCGCACCTGTTGTGCGTTATCCGCTGCCTTTATCTGGGTCGCGTTTGCTGTGCATGTTGTCAGATCGTTGTTTGCTCATGCCAGTTTGTTCTCTGTCTCCTGTTTGTTTCCTGCCTCGGACTCCTGCTGTTTTGGATCGGGTCAGTGCTTCGCAGTCTCCGTGCCTTGGAGAGCTGCTCGTCTGCTTGAGACCTTCTAGCTACTCACCGTGCTTCATCTCTCACTGTTTGTCAAATAACCGTCACACCACTTGCAACTGGGTTCTGAGTTCTCATTCCCTGACACATTTAAATTAATTACTAGCAAAAAATAAGTTTGTTAAATGTGGTGTGTAAGGAAAACTGCAATAATAACCCATTAAAATCCAATAATAATAATCAAATTAAAATATGACGGCTTGTTTTATATTATATAGCCCTCCCGTAGCCCCCTCGAGAATCATACAGGTCGAGTGTCCTGGCGCTGGGACTGATATTAATAATAATAATATATCAATGATAATAATAATAATAATAAAGATTCCTTCACAAATACTCCAGATAATAGATCAGGTGGAATTAGAACAAAACTAAATTGGAGGCTGAGGTTGCTGTCACTGTAGCTCTTCTTTTTTGTATTTCTTTTTTTTTATTAACCTATCAGATGTAATTTACTACATTTGCATCAAAAGTAAATGTGACAAATCAGCCATGCAAAAACAAACTCTCTGTAATTATTCAGTCAAAACATATCTTGAGGCAATTTAATATGAATGTTTGATACACCTCCAATAATTTCTTTCATATTTCCATGATTTTTTTTCAACTTTATCTGCATCTTGGTTTATGCCAAAATGTGCATGAAAATGGAAATAGCTAAAGTTTTAATGACATCATATTTGTAATACATCAAACTGACAATACTGTACCAAACTGGTGCAACACATAAGTTAAAAGTCACAGAATTAATATCTAATCAATAATGATGCATTTTCATGTAGACTCAGGCCCACCATACAACATGTTGAAAAAGTTAATCTAAGTAGCCCTCTACCCCCAAAAAGTACAGCAGATGACAACCTTTTTGAATACACCATTACACAATGTTTTTTCTTTTTTTATAGGCCTACAGTGAGTTGTGCTAAAGTTTTTCTTCTCTTCAACCATTTATTCCTTACTCTGTTTTTTTTTCTTTCTCTAATCAATTTTTTCTTTTGGTTGTAATCTTTCACATTTGCATTATTCACATTGCACAGCTGAGAAATGGTAGCAGAGGTGTTTCACTATCCTTGGTCTAAATATCAAAGGAGCAACAGGGGAAGCAGAGAAAAGTCTTAAATAAACAGAAACAAGGTTAAATCTGTCTTTTCAAACAGAACTAGAGATGCTTGTGTGCTGTACCGTCTGATTAATACATGAAGAGGCATCTAGAAATATCTCAGAGACAGAGAGGTGAACTTAGCTGCCAAGCAGTACTGGCATCTTCACCCGTATCAAAGAGAAAAGCAGATGTTCACACAGGCATCAGGATTAAACTATTAATTAATGCTAATCGAATTAGTGTAATATTAAAGTAAAATATAGAATGCTTACAGAATAAACTGGACCATTGTAATGCTGGAGGTTTTGCAGTTGAAATATTTATTTGTAGCATGAGAGGTACTTTCAAGTGAAGAAACACAAAATGTCTTCTTTTTGCCTCCAATTTTAAGATGACCCTTACCAAAAAGTAGTATACTTAAGTAAAGTTCATGTTTATTTTTAAGTATATTTTATGTAGTAAGTTGACAAATATCAGTGTACTAATATACTTATAAGTGTACTATTTCAATACTCATTGAGACTAAATTGGCCCACTTTCTAGTATATAAAAGTATATTTTAAGTATAATAAACGTTGAGTACGCAACTAGATAACATCACTGTTTTTAGCTTGTACTGCAATTATACTAAAAGTGAACTTATAGGTATACTGATAGTTTACTAATTAAATACTTGTAGTAGCATTTTTAGTACACTTTGAAGTATATTCTCAGTAAGCTACTAGTTTAGTAGTTTTATAATGCAAGTATATTCATAAGCTTTCTTTAAGTGAACTTTACATCATACTTTAAGTATACTACTATGTCCCTATTTAGGTATTATTTTGTATATACTTTGTTATATGAATATCTAAACATACAACACATAAAAAGAAAGAGCAGGGTATCTGCTTGTAAATGAAAACACTTGGATGTAAGTTTCATAAATAAAAAATAAATAAATGAACAACATTTTGAATAAAAAGATTAAAAAAGATTAAGAATTGGATTTAGAAAGATAATCAAAACGTAGATGAGTTGATCAACACCCCAAAGCTTGACAGTCATTATTACTTCTTCATTGGTTGAAATTTTATTCCAAGTATTTGTGACTTGTTTTCTAGTATGAATATCTAAACATTCTCAGATCAAGATATATTTATTTGAAAAGCATAATAGCAGGTTTAAACAAGAAAAATAATCTTAATTCAAACAAATGTATTTTTCCTACCCCATTGGCAGATATTTGTTTTCTTGTTTTAATTATAGCTTGACAATTTTTGAAAAAGAAGACTTAATGTCACTCATAATTACAGTTGCTTATGTGTGTTTAGTTCCTGAATGAGTCAGTAAATGAAACACTGATTCATTCAGAAATGAAAAAAGTTTTTGAGCAAGTAATAATTAAATGATTTCACTTTTTTAACTTTAGTTAGTGTGTAATATTGCTGTCTGAGCATAAAAAATATCTGCAAAGTTACAACGCTGAAAGTTCAATGCAAACAGAGATTTTGTCTTTTTTAAAATGATGGCAGTTTAATGACTACAAAAACAGCTTGTAGAGACTACAACAAGCTACTTTCCGGGTTTGTGATGTCACAAACCCAGAAATGTACATAAATCCCACTAGGAACATGCATCAAAGGGGCGAGGCCATGTTGCGCTGCTTTAAGATTCTTGCACACTGAGTCCGAAATTGTCGTGTGCGTTTTATTTTTTTTCTTAGTCCTCATCCTTTCCTTTCAAAATGCTTGTTACAGATGCGAAAATTCAGAAAATCTAACCTGATCTGTATTTATTTTTTAACGTGCAAAAATGTATTTTAAAAAGAATCGCGATATTAGGTTAATAATTTTTTTCTCCCGTCCCTAATAATCAGTATCATTTACAAGTAACAACCTATCAACAGATACCTCTCTATTGACTGCCTCCTTGTCATTTCTGATTATTCCACCCCCACCCCCACCCCCCGGTGTGGACGTGGCCTAAATGCGCTCTCTGAAGTGAGGGGTGTGACGTTTTTTAATTGCATAACTTGGTTTAGCGAATCACAACACATTGGGCCAGCTAACCAACCAGAGCCTATTGCGTATTTCTGAGGAAGGGACTTCATAAAACCAGGAAATCATCAGAGTGTTCATGAGAGAAGGGACAGTGTGGTGTAGAATAAAAGTAAATTATGAAAAAAATAAAATTATTGTTTAAAAACTACAAAGCATTAAACACAATCAAGCCTACAAAAAAAGCAGTCAACCACCCCTTTAAATCGATTCACTCAAACACAGTGAATCATTCAGGAACATCACTACGGTGTTGATTGGCGATGCTCAATTGTTCATTCTATAGTGGATTTGTTTGGGACTATTTTTGTTGGCAAATCAAAAATAGAAAAAGTAGCACAAAATTGCATCTAAAATGAGGTCTAAATAACTCTAAATTACTTTTTTGTTCATTCAGCTGCTAAATAAAAGCAATATCACATTTGTAGTCACTCTGCCGGTTTGGATATCATTACAGCTATATGAACCTGTGTGTGATGTTGCTTTATATATTAAAACTTATCAGAAAATGTGCTAAAATAAACCTTTTAGATATGTTGCAAATAACATCTGATCAAATAAAAGTGAAAGAACTTAATGCTGTGGTCTATGTGGATACAAATAAAATGAAATACTTTTAGTTCTGTGTTTTCACTTAATTTACTATTTTGTGCTGCTCTATACAAATATAGTTACACTAGTATGTTTAGCACATGCCTATGAGACCCATGAATGGCTGTACTTAAAACACAGCTATTTTTGCACTCTGTTCTTGTGCTACACTTGAAATATTTATGCTATCTGATGAAAGTAGCTAAGTAAGGCCCACTGCAAGAGGAAAATCAACAGCAAACCAGAATTTGCTGGGCAATCACCCAAAAAAATTCTCAGGGGCAGGTTGTTTGCTTCATATGACAGGAATTCAAATGTGTAGGATGGTAATGTGTTCAATCTGAATTGAGGGGAAAGGTACAAAGAGAATGCTAATGGAGAGGGTTCTCATTAGGGGCATATAACTTGCAGGAGATCCCTGTAGTTTGGTAAATCGTGTTACCGTGGCAAAGCAACATGTGCTGGGTAATACGGAGGGCCATGCTAATGCGGCACAACACACTTCTCATTTCAAGCTCCATTTGCTTGTCTCTGAGAGAAGCAGTGTTTTGTCTCACACTTTTGTCTACCTTGGCAACACAGTGGCACAGCTACAGCAACACAGACACTTTAGGGATGATGAATTCACACTAAATTAACAGATTGTTTAATACTAAACTGATTCCTCTTTTACATGATTCACATTAATATCTAAGGAAGATGAACATGCTATATAGCTAAAAGGTGTCCAGAAATGACGGCTATACGCAGATATAAAATAGATGATATTAGGCAAACCAGGACAAAGGCAAATAATATACTCATGATATCTGCAAGATAATCATTTACTTTAGTTGTTTTGCCTATTTTGCCAAGCGCAAAAATACACTCATCTAAATCATGTAATATCTTAAAACGTTATTTTTCTCTCTCTTACTAGCAGCTGAAAAAGAATTCTGCTTAATATGTGCATTTGAACCACAAGAAAACTATTGATAGGTATGGTTTTAAAAAAAGAACAGATTGAACTCTGTAATAACACTTTTGCCACGGATAGATTGTTCTGACCTTCAATTTAACAGTTTAATCAGTCTTTTTTTAAAGAATAAGCTAAAAATGCGCACAAAAGTTAACAAAACCTTTCCATTTTGTCAAAAGTTTTTACCTTTTCTGCAGTCTTTCTGTACTTTGATTCTATTAAATCTGATGAGAGACAATAAAATGTGCTCATTCCTGTGCTCTGTCCTCATTCAACATCAGTTATGATTTGGACCAGAAACATTGTTTTTAAGCAACTAAGACACAAATACTAAAAATAATAATAACAATAATACTTAAATTAAGTAAGGACACATTAAATATTAAATACTAAAAAATATTGAATGATTTCTGAAGGTTCTTGTGACATTTAAGTAAAATTTTGCTTTGCCATCAAAGGAATACATTTAATTGTAATTATTACTCAATTATTATGAATTATAATATTATTTCACAATATTACAATTTTATTCTAAATAAATGCAGCTATGTTGAGCATAAGAGACTTCTTTTCAAATTGTAAGCAAATTTCTAACCCTAAACTTTTAAACAATAGTGTACATACACATTCAAACACATTTTGTTTCTAAAACAATGCCCTTAAAAATAAACTAGTTTTAATTTGTTTGTTGCTTTACTGTAATGCATCTAGTTAGAAGACAATATTAGATGAGAGTAAAAACAAGAATATTTCAGGTACAAAATACACTATTAATCTTACTTAATCAAGCACCAGGCGGAAGATGCCATTTGTTTTACTTTAAACCCACAAGGTCACATTTTTGGGGTTGTACAGCACTGAGTTCAAATCAGGTTAAAATAAAAAATGTATATAGTGAGAGAGCACAAGGCCGACGCTGCTTTCATTTCAAGGGCTCATATTTTTCCCAGTGCACTAAATATTTAGACATTTTGACAAACAGCCAGTCAGCATAAGTCAGTGGCGAGCTGGCAAGGCCCGAAAACATAGCAGAGGTAGGCTAAGTCTATGTTCAGCTTCATTTCTCACCCCATGGAAAACTACTGTCAAGCACATGGCCTTTATTAAAGCTGCCCTGAGCAGCACATTCAACCTCACCATCAAACGGAGTCATTGATGGCGAGGGAGGATAGAGCTGGCCGAACACGTGAATGAGTTGGTAAAATATGAACGTTTCTCTTGGCAGCTCATTACAAAATGCTGAATGATTTCCAAAGCATTTTCCTGTAGTTTTGAGGTTTGTATCTATACACACTTACACAGCGGATGTAAATAAAGTCCTCATTATATTACAGAAACTTTACGAAAGCCTTCAGAAATAGTATTATTATTTTAAAAAACACACATAAGACAGCTTTCTATGAAGGCAAAGTCTTTTCTTCTAGAAACCTACAATGACTTCCCCTTACTACATTTGTGTAGGTTGTATGTTATGTATTTGGCAGTATTTTCACCTGGGATTTGATCACATTACCGTTTATTCTCAATGCAAGTGTCTCTCTATTTTAAAGCTTTTTTTTATTTAGTAAAGTAATTTAATTTCACTTCTGAGTTTCGATTTGATGTATTTTTTTGCCATTATTTGAATTAGCAGATTCACTTTTCTCATTTCAGATACAAAATGTACTAAAATTTTCACTTTCAAATAGATATACATTGACCAAAATTATAAACGCAACACTTTTGTTTTGCACCCATTTTTCATTAGCTGAACTCATGAACCAGCCTAAGGCACACCTGTGCAATAATCATGCTGTCTAATCAGCATCTTGATATGCCACACCTGTGAAGTGGATGGATTATCTCGGCAAAGGAGAAGTGCTCACTAACACAGATTTAGACAGATTTGAGAACAATATTTGAGAGAAATAGGCCTTTTGTGTACATAGAAAAAGTCTTAGATCTTTGAGTTCAGCTCATAAAAAATGGGTGCAAAAACAAAAGTGTTGCATTTATAATTTTGGTCAGTGTATGTTTGAGCAGACGATGAGGATTGTAACATGTATTTACATTTACATTTTACATTTATTCATTTAGCAGATGCTTTTATCCAAAGCGACTTACAATTGAAGAATACAATAAGCAATATATTATAAAGAGGCAAACAGACACAATAAGTGATTGTAATACAAATGTTTTAGGCATTGTTCAGAGCAAATTCTAGCCAGACAGTGAGAGGTTAAGGGAAAGAGAGCAAAGTTATGGAAAGAGAGTGAAGGTTTTTTGGGGTTTTTTTCCATCAAGTGAAGACAGAAGTGATTCGTTTTCAGGTGTCGCTTGAAAATTGTCAGGGATTCAGCATTCCAGATGGGGGTGGATAATTTCTCCATTATCTTATACTGGAAAGCAAAAAAAGTTACAGGTAGTAAAAGCAAAAAGTATGACAGCCATCTCCTGTTTAAATAACACAGGTGCACAACTAAAAATATTACAATAATAAACTAAATAAATATATAAATATATATATATATATATATATATAAATAAGCAAACAAATAAACAAACAAACAAATAAATAAAACAAATAGCTGGCACACTGACTTTCATGTTCTCTTTAAAAAAAACTTACAAAATCTTTACTTTTCTTTTCTCTTCATCAAATTAATTTGTTAATTTATTTTCATTAATTTGAATTTTTCAAAAATAAAATTTTTACTTTGTTATTTTTTATTTGATTTCTATTCTGGTAAACCTCATGTACTGCTACAGTTTTCCTAATTGTATGTGGATGTACTGTATTTTTTATTTAGTTTGAGAAAATGTTTGAGTTCATGTACTCCAGTGACAGATTATGATGAGCATTCTTTCCTGGAGAACTAAAAGACATCCAGCTTTTGACCCATGCAAATTGTCATGGGCATCAATTACCAGCAAGATTGATCTTGATCATCTTCTGCTGCTGGCCTTTGCACAAATATATAGGATAAATTAATACAGTTTTGTAACAAAATCTATAAGATTTTTCGGGTTTGAGATCTCAGGGAATGCTATTATCATCACATTAAAATTACACAGATCTAGTTGCCTAGGTTACATAAACTGTAATTTATCTAACCAATAGGTTACTTGTGACATTTCTGCATGCATTCTAATTATAAAAAAAAAAAAAGAAAACTTTGGAGGCAATTTTTTATCTGGAGGTTCAGGTGGTTTGCAAATGATTATGGTCTGACATATTATGGTGAATGAGTTAGTTTTTGTTAGTTCTAAATGACTATCAGATAAACCCAGCAGACAAGAGGATGTGTTATCTGATACAGATATTTATTTCTGATACAGGTGACATACTAAGAATGATGTCCATTAAAATCTAGGACTCTTGATGCAGTCCCATTACAATCCAATAAGGGACAAGGCAAAGAAAAAAGGATATAAACATTGTGAGTAATGGAATTGGTACATGGCCACAGGCTAAAGGAACAGAATCGAGTGTAAATAAAAGCTGACAGATGCACAGAGGAATTATGCAGATGTGTTTATAACTCGAGATTTAGGCAGTTGAGAACAGACACATGCATGTATGGCCACTAAACAAATCATAAGCATGATAACATTTGCTTTTTGTGTAGCTATAACAAAGGAAGTGTATAAACTATAAAAGTGAATTCAGATATTGAGGAAATAAGAAGTATTATTTTTTAGCATAATGAAATTTGAGGATATTTCTATATTTCTTGATTTAAGTAGATTGGTCTAGTTCTGTATTGAGTAGCTTGTCCGTGTCTGCGCTTGCTTGGCCATTTGTTGTGGAAAAATTAAGGAAAGTATGTCCAGCTGAATTCAATTAATATTTTGTTAGACGGGTATAAAAAAAGCTTAGTTTACCACAGCAGCGGTCGCGGCAGCCATCGCGTGAAGGCCTCCTGGTGTGAAGACCGAAGAGTGTAAAGACTGAAGAGTGTAAAGACTGAAGAGTGTAAAGACCGAAGAGTGTAAAGACCGAAGAGTGTAAAGACTAAAGAGTGTAAAGACTAAAGAGTGTAAAGACTAAAGAGTGTAAAGACTAAAGAGTGTAAAGACTAAAGAGTGTAAAGACTAAAGAGTGTAAAGACTAAAGAGTGTAAAGACTAAAGAGTGTAAAGACTAAAGAGTGTAAAGACTAAAGAGTGTAAAGACTAAAGAGTGTAAAGACTATCGACTCTACTGTGCAGCTCCACTGGACAGTGACACCGGCAAAGAATACAAGCATCGCTTTTTATTTCTTCTCTTTCCTACTACTTGTTTCACTTCTGTTTCAGTTGTCGTTTTTTAGCACGTGTGTTTGTCAGTGTTATTTTTTAGGATTACTGATATATTACTGTCGTTTGATTTGTATTTGTTATCTACTTAAATTGTATTTCTATTATGTCTATATATGTCTTTTATTAAGTTTTAATTTTATTTAATTTGAGTTATTGAAATACTTCAACAAACTAAATGGAATTGAAATCATATATATAGATTGATTTTATGTATGTGTATGTATGTATGCGTGTGTGGTTGTACATACACATATACGTAGTTGTTTTTTGGTGTTTGGCTTAGTGTTATGTTAGAATCATTATTATACTCTTATACCTTTTGTTCTTTAATATTTTGAATTGTTTTTAGCTTTATTTTTTGTTTTTCATTTAAATATAAAGGTTAGAAATTTTGTTATATGCATTTATCATTTTTATTTAATTTATGTATTTTTAAAATGTCTATATGTAGTATTTACAAAGTTTTAGCTTTTAGTTTTGGATCTGTTTTTAGATGTTTTAATACTACAATTGATTTGCTCCTGTTGTCTTCATTTGTAAGTTAATTTGGATAAAAGCGTCTGCTAAATGACTAAATGTAAATGTAAATGTCACTGAGTAATTTGTCCCTTATTAAGGTTCAATTTGTTAGCATTAGTCACGTTAGCTTCTGCAGCATTATTAGGGGCCGAGCCCCTAAGGGGCTGTGGCCCCTATATTGCAACTGTATTGATGCTTCTTCTCGTCCAATGGGAGTTTATGGCAGCCCTATGAACGGAACATAGAAAAATGATGAAATGTGGCACACTTGTAGTGATGGCCATGAATAGTGATCTGACCAACTTTGGTGTTTCTAGGACCAACTATAGTGCCACCACCAATTAAAAAATGCAACATTGAAATGGTAAAAACTCTTGAACCCCTAATTCTAGAAAAATGAAATGCAGTAAACTGATTACTCTCCTCAGTAGTATGGAAGCTCCTCAGCCATAGAATGGAAAACTGTATTTACCTTGAATAGTCGAATAATAACAGTTCTGTACATGGAAATTACACACCGTCCGCCTCAAACACCATTGTTTCCTCCTTGTTATGTAAATCTTGTGAATACATAAGACCACTGAAAAATAGGCGAATCAGAACATAACACCGACTGTGACATTACAGTCGGGATCACTAATAGTTATACCGCCAACATTTGCATATACCCGCCCATGTTCTATGCCAGCTGCCAGCCGAACCTGCACAGCCGAATCATCAGAAGTTCTGCAGTATTGTATTGTGAAGAAGCAAGCGAGGACAACAGCGAAAATGGCAGATCATTGAAATACATGTTATGTTCCAGGCTGTGCAGGGGATGTGAAGTGCAGGGATGGGTTGGTGTCTGTATTCAGAAAGGTACGGAAAGCAAATAATGCTGTCTAATAAAATAACACGAGCCACTAAAGGGACATGGTAGCCTGTTACATTACAGTACATACAATTTCACTTACCACATAAACAGAGTATGAAGAGAAGACTGAGGGTGATGGATCCTGAGCACCACTGACAAGCATCTGATCTTATAAAATGTATGGTAAGTACTGCCGCTCCATAGTATAAACAGAGTACGTGCGATCGCGAATCTCGAAAGTGAAAGTAAACCTAGAAAGCGATTGTGAATTTGAAAGCAGTTTCAATGCCCAGCATATTAAGCGGCTCCCTGATGCCCGCAATTTATTTACATTATATTTACCCAATGATATAACTGTGCGAGAAAGTATTTAAATATATATTCCCTGTGTTTCCTTCCTGTGAGCTAATGAAATGAGCCGCACTGTGAAACAGTCAATCAGAGCAGAGCTCAACATTATTATTCCTGACCCTTCCAAATAAGGAAATAACAGACTATTTCATTTTAGGGCGAAATCCTAGGGTTGTAAATGGAAATGTAAATCCGTTTCTGGAGAATTTTTGCCCTTACCTAAGCCACATACCTTCTATGTAGTTATCAGAGAAAAAAATAAAAAATACTGTATCAATGCATTCCATGGCACCTTTAAGTCTGCGCCCATTACAGTAGCAGCCATTTTGAAAAGTACAGTTTTTCGTGTTTTCGCTACTCCTTCGAATTGTGTCCAATATTTCAGAAACTTGGCAGAAATTTTTGACCTTCTGGTCAAAAAAAAAAGTTGCAAGTTATGATGCTTAATGATGTACTTAACCAAGGTCGACCCGAAATTGGTTCAGAGGTTGTATTTTGGCCAAACTTGAATCAATCAAAAGGAAACTTGATACACTTCATCAACAGCATAGTATGAGGGTTCATGCCAAGGTTGGGAACAGTGCCACCTATGGACCGTGAGATATGAAAAATTGCTATTTTGGCTTATAACTTTTGAACAGTTAGTCAGAAAAGCATGAATGATGAATGAATGATGCAATGATGCATTTATATAGCGTTTTATTGTGTATTGTTGTACACCCAAAGTGCTTTACAATCATGTGGGGGGGGGTCTCTCTTCAACCACCACCAGTGTGCAGCATCCACTTGGATGATGCGACAGCTGCCACAGGACAACGGCGTTAATGCGCTCACCACACACCAGCTACAATTGGAGAGGAGAGAGAGTCATAGAGCCAATCAAGTGGATGGGGATTATTAGGAGGCCTTATCAGGACACCGGGGTTACACTCCTACTCTTTACGAGAATTGCCATGGAATTTTTTAATGATCACAGAGAGTCAGGACCTCGGTTTAACGTCTCATCTGAAAGACGGAAATTTTAAATAAATTGCAATATCTTAAACAATTTGACATATCGCCACAAAAATCGGTAGGGAACCGGAGGTACCTGAAAAGTTTGAAGACTGTGCCACCTAGTGTTCCAGAGATAAAACGATTCTTTCAAAAACACTTACAGCTTTTGAAAACATTGTCCAAATTTGTATTATTTTTATGTCCTTTCATTCCTTGGGTTATGTCGATTCTGGCAGTATCCCACTTGTCGTTTTCTAATAGTGCGTCTGTCTGCAATATTGAAGCAAATGTATTTTTTTTCGCTACACCTACAAATTTGCACAAAAAAAAATTACAAAATCTGATGATATGATCTTTGAACCAAGCCGCACAGAAAGGACTGAACAGATTTTTGATATTCACTAACATTCCCAGGAAATCCTTCTCCGAAATAGACCGTTCCTGTGCTTGTTCATTTATAATGGTTAGCTTAGCAGGCTAATAAGTTACAGGCTAACCAATTACCATACTGTTTAATGTGACTCTTCAGCTATCGAGTTCACCATAAGCTGCATTACAATTAACTTAACTTTACATGTTACGCTGGTTAAAATGTTAAATAACTTTTTTTTGTGAGCTCATTCTCACACTGAATCCTTTCTTCAGTAATCTTGTGAGCAAGCATGAGCAACTAGCTCAATGTGTTACACCATGGATCCCGCATGCTACATGTTGTGGCTTGGCTGTGCCACTCAAGTGTGACGCATGCCCAGACCGCAAGAGGTTCTGTGGCAAGAAATGATGCAGAAGTTGCTTCTGTTGCAGGCATTGTGCCTTTCCAACAATGATCTCATGTAAATATATACAAAATATGCAGGGGTGTGAAGAAACGAATTACAAATACTCATGTTACAGTAATTAAGTAGTTTTTATCAGTAATTGTACTTTTTTGAGTAGTTTAAAAATTGTGCACTTTTACTTGAGACCATTTTAAGTGATGTATCGGTACTTTTACTCCGCTATTTTCCTCCGTTTGTGGTCGTCACATGCTTATTTTTATTATATTTATCCATCAGCGTGATTGGATAGAGAGAGAGTAATCGGTCTCGTGACTTTCATCAAATCACTACTCATGAGTACTTTTAAATAGGCTACTCTTTTACTCTTACTCAAGTAGTTTTTTGGACAAGTACTTTTAGTCTACTCACACTAAATTGTTTGGAAGGTAATGGTACTTTTACTTGAGTATGTTTTTTCAGTACTCTTTCCAACACTGAAAATATGACAGTGCATTTGAGTACAAATTCATTATTCATTACTTTGAACTGATTCCTTTTCCAACTTCAGAACTTCAGCATCTGCGCCAACACCCATCTCCTCAGTGGTGTAACAGGAATGGCAGCAGGTGCGAAACCCAGTGATTGTGGGTACAAATCCCGTGTAGTGCAACTTTATAAAATTGTGTGTAATGTTGTTGTTTTTTTTACCCAGATCAGCATTGTCAAATCTGTATTGCTCCTGGATTAGAAATAAATGTTTTTATCCATGCTGCATTCATTTTCATTTGAACTTTAGTTAATTTTGAGGTCGGCCAAACTGGCCGTTTTTCACGTTCATTCAATTTGTACTGTTTTTTATTTTTGATCTTCCTGCTCTGCGCTGCACTACAGCCCTTTCAGGAGCTTGGCCCAGAATCGCTGTTGCAGCTATATTTACAGTTGTTTTTACAGGATTAATCTTGGCTAATGTTTATTTATTTAAAATAATATATTTTTTATGTATTTTTTTCAGTCAAAATACATTCATGTTAATTTCATAAAATGTAATGTTAAAATATATTAGCATAGTTAGAAACAAACCTATAGTTGCATTAAAGAAAGATCAAACAATGTTCATTGTTAGTTCACGATACCAATACATTAAAAATCTAAATAAAATATTTAAATATTTTTGTGGTGTTGATGAATGTTTTTGTTTTATGAAAAATGTATATAATAGTGTTATTAAGTAAATATACAGGATTTATTTGACCCTTACAGAATTGTCAACAAAATTAATATAATTCAAGTATAATGTAATTAATTAATTAGATCACAATTTAGCTAATGTAATAAATCAAATTAGTTGTTTTTTAAATGACATTTTAAATGACATTTTACAACGTATTGTTTATTTCTAGACCTGTTCTGCTATGTAAAAATGTAAAAAAAAAATAAAAGCCTTGAAACTATTAATACATTCAGTCATACGAACGTTCTGTAAGGACTGAGTGACATTTTCTTTGTGAAAAAAAATAAATCCATGTGCTGCCATCATGCGAAAGCCTTGACAAGAATTATATTAGCTGATACATCATCATTTTCAGCCTCAAGACATCATGTGCTCATGCCTGTTACAGTACTGTGGACCCCATCATCCAAAGCCATTCAATATATTTCATTCCACTCGATTCATGAAAATATGCAGAGCAAAAAATGATGGACATTTCTGTAGGCAGCACAGTATAAACAATGATTCATTAACATAAAGGAATTGCTATAAATCTCTACATTATAAACAAGGTCAAACCAATAACCCAAATACGTTTTATTAGCATTTTTAGCAGTTTTCCACTGCTAAATTTAAACAAAAGAAAACCTCTCATCATCAAGCCTCAAAACTTGTGTGGCCATGAATAACATCACACTGAGTTAACATCAAGATGGAAGTGCGGGGTTACTTCAGGTTGTAAATGAAGTTAGTGAGCCACATTTGTACTAAACACACCGCTTCGGCAGGGACGTGGGGGGACTAAGCTTGACTGATATTAAAAGGTTAGACGTGCAAAAAACACCACCTGTTGTTTTTTAAGCAGCATGGAGGCAGAAGTATGTGACCACCTAAACAAAACCACAACAAATATAATTTATTTGTATCTTTAATAACAATTAATAATAATTAATGTGGCAAAACTGATATAGAAAAGAAAATTGCTTAAATACATTAGAGCCCTGCCCGGTCCTTGACTGAGACGCATTCTCGGCCCAAGTCCGACCCGAGCCTGTCTATTTTTTTCCCCTTCTACCAAGCATATACATTTCAGCTATATTAATGTAATGGTGTGAATGTGTTGCATTTCATCAAAATTAATTTCATTTATAAGTAGTAACAAATGGGAAGAACAAATCAAGAAGTTCAGATTGGAGTACCCCACATGTCATTAAGGAAGGGTTGAAGAGTGTATATATAATTCATACAAGATGGGAATTGTGAGTGTTTTACATGGCATTCAATCATCTGTGTTTGTAAAAGAAAACAAACTGCAATTGCACAATTGCTCCATACTGTATTTGTTCAAACAGAAAGTTGTTATGTCATAGAGCTTTGCTAATTGGTACACCCCTCTCTGATCAGTGGTATGTTCCCAGGGTGCCGTACACTTCAGTCCGAGGGAGGCACTCTGAGGAGAGGTATGTGTTTTAGTTACTGGATGACTTAATCGTTTTTAGAGTTTATTAAGTAGAAATTAAGATGAGGTTCGAATAAAACATGGTGGTGTTTGTATTGTTGAATGTGTTATGTGTTAAGCAAGGGATTACTAATGTTGAAAACGCTGTATAAAGGGCATTTCTTTAAATGAGTGTTTGACGAATTTTTGGGATTAGTATATCTGTATCAAGTATCAATTTACATTGTGTTCATCTAATGTATGAAGTGGTTTGTTAATATTGATCGTTTTATAGTTTTAATGTACTTGAGTATGACAAGAGATTAACGTGTTGCTCCACTGAGTGGAGTCCGCGCCAATAAGGGGCGGTGCATTCTGGGTAATGTAGTTCATGACCTACTGGACATTACTTGGGATAAGAAAAGGGTAAAACAACTTGTGAATTGTGATTTTTGTGGTTTTGGTTGTTGCCTGCATTTTAGAGTGATGGGAAAATGTACTAACTCAAAGATGTATTTGCAGATTGTAAACAGAACAGAGACGATTGTTGTAACACTGTCCCATTCTGTGCTTGCAGGTATGCATTATTGTATTTTGTTACATTTTCAAAGTTCACAATTTTCTAGTTAGTTCTATATAAAACATGTCTATGGTGTTATGCACTTTACTGAATGGAACAATTTAAGATATAGAAAAAAAATACATTCTGTAACTTCAGTCCGCGGGAGGCACTCTGAGGAGAGATTGTAAACAGAACAGAGACGATTGTTGTAACACTGTCCCATTCTGTGCTTGCAGTAAACACCTTAAAAGACTCTATCGGTGTTCGTCTTTCTTGGCGGGTTTGGTCCTGTGGTGCATAAGAAAACCGCTACATTAAAATGCTTCAGTTTGGTATGAAATGTAAATATGATTGTGTTTCGTTTCGTTATTTTATTAAGTTAATTTAGAAAAACGTTTGGATTGTTTTTTTATTCGTTAAGTGTATGTTTTTGTTTTTTTAAATAATGACCAAACAGAAGCGGCAGACAGAAGTAGAGATCGACCGATATATCGGTTTACCGATATCTTTCCCGATATTTAAGCATTTTACCATTATCGGTTATCGGTTTTGTAAAAAAAAAATATCGGTTTTGATTTTTTTTTTTTTTTATATATATATTTTTTATACATACATAATTATACAGAGTATATTATCTCCGCAAGCAATCGCAGTTTGAGTATAGTTCTGTGTAAATAGATAAACCGTGCTGTCAGCAGTTTTCATAATTTAGACAAAAACATTTGAATAATTCTGATAAAACATGCCAGTTGAGAAATGCAATAAAATACGATGTTTTGTTTGTTATAGCTTATTTCAATATTACAGAGAATATTATTCAGTGAATTAACATTATCCAGTGAATTATTATTATTCACTCTTCAGCCTATTAAACTGCTTATAAACCTAAAACTGTAGTTTAAAATGAAGTTGATATTTTGTTTGAGTTTTCCGTGTTTTCCGTGTTTTACTTTGACTTTAATATCAGCAGCAAATTCGGCGTCAACAGTGTTTAAAATAAAAAACAGCAAATACTGTGGAACCAAATAAATGAGAAACGAATGTTTTTTTTTTTTTTACATTATCACTTAGATCAGGGGTAATAGATCGTATTCACCTCTCTACATATTCTGTGTTTAGGAGGAGAAATACGGTTCTCATGGCGCTGTGAATACAGACTGAACGGCGGCTCAAAGCCGCTGTATGAACATATGATACACAAACAACTGCTCTCCTGGATAAAATAAGCCAGTGTCACACTAGTACACACAAGTTTGGATGGGCAAGTTTTGTAATCAAGGTAAAGCTGATTACAGTGACATGATCGTGCATTAGGCGCGCGTTATGTCCGTTATAAATGATGCGCAAACGAACCGTGTGTGCGCTCGATCATTATACCATCATATTTCTGCTTGAATACAGCTCTGTATATAGTTGAATACAGCGACGTGAATAATAATAAAATACTATTTTATTTATCATTATTAAATTAATGCAACATAAAGATACATCACAACAAGCCTTTTTAATTATTTATTTAATGTGTATTTTATCATTTATTTACTTTTCACTTGGTAGATCTCGTTGAGTTTTCTCCTTGACTTAGATTAATGTCAGACTCAGAAGTCAACAGGCTTAAAACGGGCACTTTTACATTTGGTTTCGAAACTCTTCCGCATCGTCTTGTCTGTGTCACCTCACACTTCTTGTCAGTCATCTCTCTTCACGTGATAAATGAAATCTGATCTGTGATGTAGAGGTCTCTTGCGGGACTATTTTAGGTTGTATTCACACACACCGCTCCCATGATATATTCTGTTTGTTCACATTTCTGCTGAAAGAAAGAGAGCTAGGCTAACAAATACAAGTTTAGTCTGCACAAAAGTGTATTTATTTTATTTTTGTCTTGTCAAGAGTCTTGAATTTATTGACTGATAAATGTCAATAACATTTTGCTGCCAACACAGAATAAAGTTTCACAGAGAGGAAAAAAGTTATAAAAAAATTGTAATCCCTATTATAATTTGTTTTGTCAGGATATAATTCGTTTATGCTAACATTCAGCCTACAACACAATAGGAAAAAAAATGTAGGTTTAGCCTAATAGCTATTTTATTAGTCTTGTCAAAACACTAAATTCATTTAACATCTTGCTGTTAACACAGTGAAAAGTGCAGCAGAGAATAAATAAATACATTCGACACAGTCTGTCATTTAAAATGATAGGATAAGCATAATACAAAAAAAAGGAAAGAGAATTGCACGTCCTTCAAGGACAGCGGAGTAATAAATCTGGTCGGGACATCCACGGCAATGCAGACCTAGACTGCTGTGATGCAAGACTCTCGTTCGTTCGGTGCAATGCATTTAGCAGCCGCGTTCAGTTTTAATTTTAGTGTCCTCTATCTGAACGAATTTATTTTTATTACAATAAAAACAATCTAAATGAAGGTGGGGGACGGTGCCATGGTGAGCAAGTGATGTAACAGTGTTGCGGCTTAACACCAGTATAACCGTCGTCACATCTATCGTGGCAAGCCTACTTCACTCTGTTATTTATTTACTTTAAAACAGTAAATAAATATCGGTTCTGAATATCGGTTATCGGTTAAATAAACTATAAATAATCGATATCGGTATCGGTTATAAAAAGGCAATATCGGTCGATCACTAGACAGAAGGGCTTTTCACAATTGAAATTGTTAACTCTGGATCATCTAAACCCTGTATAAGCAGAATTCTGGGTTATCTGTAATCACGTTTCACACTGCTCATACTATACCTGGGGTTAACGTTCTTATTTGCATATTTGTGGTGTCACAGTCACAGATTGGACGAACAACAGGCAACCTGTTTACATGGCTTTTCATGTGTCTTGCCAGTTATTAAAAACAACGTTGCCATGTAATAAATTTAGTAGCAGAGCTACTGGAAATCCATTTAATCTTTGCTGAAACTTCTGCTTCTTCATGAAGAGCGCAGGTCATGGTTGCTTAGCAACGACTGACGCCATGTGAGCGCAAGCTACAGAGCGCTTTAGAAAGAAGGAGAATGCGGCGCGCTTAGCGTTTTAAACGCGTTTTTAGGCGCGACATGTGAATAGCCTCGTGAGATGCACGAAGGCAAGAAAACAAAGACAAATGTACAAAAGAAAGAAAACAAGGAGCAAAGTATGTGAATATGTCTTTGAATTTCTTTGACTATACATTCAATTTTAACTAATCTCTGTTTATTACTATGAAATTAAAATCGGTATTAAACATTTTTAAAGAGATAATTTACCCCAAAAAAGAATATTCTGTCATTAATTACTCACCCTTATGTTGTTCCAAACCTGTAAGATCTTCATTCATCTTCTGAACACAAATTAAGATATTTTTTATGAAACCTAAGAGGTTTCTCTCCCTGCAGAGAGACAGCAACCCAACTACCACGTCCAAGGCTCAGAAATACAGTAAGGACATCATTAAAATAGTCCATGTGACATCAGAGGTTCACCCTTAATTTTATGAAGCTACAAGAATTTTTTGCGTGCAAAGAAAACCAAAATAAAACTTTTATTTCTTCTCTTCCATATCAGTCTTCGGTGCATGTTCACAAGAGTAGCACGACTGTAAAATGCACACTAATGCTAGATAGACACTGTAAACAATGTAACAGCACATTTTCCAGTTTACGAAACCTTTTGAGTGTCAAATACAAAAAAAAAATATCAATTTTCTTGAAACAACATAAAAAACCTTGTCAGACCAACTAAATTACCATGGAAGAATACACATATGGATTACCCGATGTGGAATCAGGCCATACGGACACCTAGCTCAGTACAGGGGGTTGACCGGAGACCTGGGAGAGCTAACACCAGTACTGGGCCTGGCGTCAGACTGCTCCACCCAGTCTGACTGCCGGGGTTGCTTGGAGAAACTCCACCAGGGTTCACCGTCAAGGGAACTGAAGGAGGAGAAAAAGGCACTCGTATCCCCGGGTGAAGGGGAATGGCGCAGCATGCGTGACACTGGCCAGTTCTTCCCGCCCATTACCTGTTATCCAACACACGGAAAGAAACCAGCTCAACGCGGAGACTGTAGAATCTTGTGAAGGTGTTCGGTGTTGCCCAGCCCGCAGCTCTGCAGATGTCCGCCAGAGAGGCGCTGTGTGCCAACGCATTGGAGGAGGCAACACTCCGAGTGGAGTGAGCCCTCACCCCCAGGGGGCACAGCTCGCCTTGAGATTGGTACGCCAAGGCGACGACATCCTCTATCCAGTGGGCCAACCTCTTTTTGGAGACAGCCTTCCCTTTCTACTGACCTCCGTGGCAGACAAAGAGCTGCTCAGAGCTTCTGAAGCTCCGGGTGCGGTCCACGTGCATGTGCAATGCTCGAGATGGGCCGCGATAGCGGCCACATACACTTTCAAGGTGGAGGGTGACAGCCTACGCTCCAACCTTTCTTGCAGGAAAGAAAGCACTACTCCAATTGTGCAACTTTGGGGGTCTTCTCGGCAAGAAGAACACCAGTTCACAAACAGACTCCACTTCAGTGCATAGGTTTGCCTTGATAAAGGAGCTGAGTGATGGTCTCAAATCTGATCTGCTCAAATCTGCCGCATCCCCTCCGGGAGCCACACAATTAGTTCAGGAAACCAGGTCCGGGTGGGCCGGTGTGGCGCGACCTGCTCCTTGTCCTCCCTGAGCTTGCACAGTGTCTGTGTGAGTAGGCTCACTGAGGGAAACACATACTTGCGTAAAGCCTGAGACTAGCTGTGTGCCAGTGCGTCCATGCCAAGGGGGCCCTCGGTCAGGGAAAAATACAGCTGGCTATGGGAGGGCTTGTGGGAAGCAAACAGGTCCATCTGAGCTTTCCCGAATCGACACCAGATCAGCCAGATCGTCTCGGGATGGAGTCGCCATTCTCTGGGGAACGTGAGCTGTCGTGAGAGTTCATCGGCCGCACGATTGAGCTTCCCCGGAATGTGGGCAGCATGCAGTGATTTGAGCTGCGTGTGACTCCAGAGGCGGAGATGGCGGGCGAGCGGTGACATGTGGCGTGATCGTATACCTCCCAACCAGTTCATGTACGAGACAGCCGCAGTGTTGTCCGTGTGAACTAACACGTGCTTGCCTTACAGCAGTGGCCGGAACTGACATAAGGCTAGATGCACTGCCCACAGCTCTAGGCAGTTGACATGCCAAAGCAATCGGGGCCCCATCCGAAGCCCCGAGGCTGACTGCCTGTTGCATATAGCGCCCCAGCCCGTGCTGGAGGCATCTGTTGTGACAACAGTATGCCGGAACACTTGTTCTAGGGGCACCCAGGCCCATAGAAAGGCAAGGTCCATCCAGGGGCTGAAGGAGCGGCGATACTCCTGAGTGATGTTTACTTGAAATGTACCGCGGCACCATGCCCATCTTGGGACTCGGGAGTGTAGCCAGTGCTGAATTGGTCTCATATGAAACAATCTGAGCGGTGTCACTGCAGCTGAGGATGCCATGTGCCCCAGGAGTCTCTGAAACTGTTTCAGTGGAAACACATTCCTGCCTCTTGAGCTCATCCGTGAGGTGGGCCGTCATACAGAGTCTAACTCCACACTGAGAAACAAGATTCTCTGCACAGGGGAGAGCTTGTTCTTTTCCCAGTTGACCCGAAGCCCCAACTGGCTGAGGTGCCGCAGCACCAAGTCCCTGTGATCGCACAACTGCTCTCGAGATTGGGCCAAGATAGGCCAATTGTCGAGGTAGTTGGGGACCCTGATGCCCACTTCCCATAGTGGGGTAAGGGCGCCCTCTACGACCTTCGTAAAGGCACGGAGAGACAGGGAGAGCCCGAAGGGGAGGACCCTGTACTGCCATGCCCGACCCTCGAACGCAAACCGTAGGAACGGTCTGTGTCATAGAAGGATCGAAACATGAATGTAAGTGTCCTTCAAGTCGATCGCTGCAAACCAATCCTGGGCTGGGTGCATTTGATAATGTACCTGCGCATCAGCATCTTGAATGGGAGCTTGTGCAAAGCTCGGTTCAAGACTCGCCGATCCAGGATTGGTCGGTAACCACCACCTTTCTTAGGTACGATGAAGTAAGGGCTGTGAAACCCCTGCCTCATCTCGGCTGGAGACGCCGGCCCGATTGCATCCTTTGCCAGGAGGACAGCAATCTCCTCGCGCAAGACAGGGGCATTCCGGACTGCCGCCGAAGTCTCGAGAACGCCGTTGAACTTGGGAGGTCGCCTGGTGAACTGAATCACGTAGCAGCTCTGGAGGATACAGGAGGACGCAGGAGGGCGTCCACGGCGACGGGCAGACTGAGGCCTGTTCCCGGGGGTAGCGGTGGTCGGTGTAGAAACCTACACCATATCACACCGGGGCAGGATGTGCTGGATCGCCTCAGTCTGCTGCTGTACCGCCGAGAATTGCTGGTGTCGCCGAACAGCCCCGCCGCGAGAGCAGCCATCAGCTTACAGGCTTTGGATGGGAGACACGGACGATTTCTCCCTGTGGCTGCGTTTCATGGGCACAGGTGCACCGCGACCGCTCTCTCCACCTGGGGAATGCCCGCATACTAACTAAAAGAGCAAATTCTAAAAGAGCAAATCACGGACGGTCGCGTCTTTTTCAAGATGCCGTTCCGTCTGTGTCCTTCTGGTTGCGGTCTTTTCCTGTCCGCGGATGACGGACACGATCGTTGTCTTGAAGTGGCCAGGAGAATCGCTACTGAGAGGGACTCCACTGACTGCACCGTGATGCCAACCAGGAACAAATAAAAGATGAAAGGCTTGTGGAGATCAGCACACTTCTCATCCACTCGGCTCCGAAGCAAAAATCTAATGGGTGGATGCACCTGTCGCCCTTTTATACCGGTATAAAGTGGCTCATGTATGCAAAATCCACTAGCCAATTTCATTGGCGTTTTCTCTTAAAGTCAGAGATGATTGGGGCTTCCAGGTAAATCCCCTATGTCGTCACGACATAACTCGTAGTGACCGACAGATAGGGAACTAAAAAACTATTGTTAAGAGAAGTCAAAAGTCTTACTGCACCAAGTTGCCTTATTTTGTAACGTTTGCTCAACAATTTTTTTTTTTACAGTGCATATGCATCACTTTGCTTGCTAATAAGCCACAGTGCATTAAGTCTCTTAATTTGTGTTCCGTCTTATGGGTTTGGAACGACATGAAGTTGAGAAATTCTTGACAGAATTTTCATTTTTGTGTGAACTAACCCTTTAAGCAACATTTACACGGATGAGTTCTGAGTTCAAATATATGCTAAAAAGATATTTATAATTAATGTATCTGTGTTTATGCACCATTTTATGTACAGCATTATGTTCAATTAGGGTTGTTTTAAATGTGTTATAGCAACATGAACTAGAACTTAAAATTTCTCTTTTTTTCTTGGACACTAAACATAAACTGAATCACTAGACCGTTTATCTTGGACTTGAACTATTGAAGTGTTTTTGCTTGTTAGGTGAGATAAGACAACTAAAGGAAAATATATCAATTTACACAAAAAGTCGGGACATTAATAACAAAATGTTTGTGATAATGCATCTGGAAGAACGCATGAAAAGAAAACTAAAAGAGTGAAACAACCCCCAAGATCAGATGGTTATTCACAAGTGCTGCTGACAAGCTCTATTAAAATGCAAATGTTTTTTCAGGTTTTTACATTCACACTGGAGTAAGAGTTCCATACGCTTCCCTAAGCATCAATCTCTACTTCCATTTTTGTACATCTAAAAACAGCACCAATGACCTTTCAAGAATTTGACTGAGAAGCGAAATGTGAAGTGGCAGGTAATTACTCATGTGTGATGGCTGCCTGTCAATCTTGCCTCCCTAAGCCATTGTTATTTCAGCCCAATGCACTTCACGTACGTTCCTTGATGTACATTTCTTTAGGATTCGAAATGTACATCCTCGTCCTTTGTCCTGTCCGCAGACAACAGCTCAATATTATCGAAAAATGCAGCAGGTCACTGTGGCGCTCGATTTAGAAGGGCCAAAAGCGACTAATGCAAGCAAGGTTTACATGTACAGTTAAAAAGAAAAAGTTTAAATGCAACAACACCTTATCCATTAACCTTCAGAGGAAATTTTCCGTCTCATAATGAACTTGTAAACAAACGCGTCTGTATATTCCAGCTAAGCCCTTTTAACTTTTTGTCAACATTACTGTTCGTCGTCCCCAATGGGCGCTCAAGTCTTCGTCTCTGCTGCAAAGGCAGAAATTTGCAAATGTAAAGAGTGCCTCTCCCTAGGGCACCAATTAAAACTTTCTTTGGCTGAACGATAGCATGAATTCCATTTTTGGTGGTTGTTTTTTTCTCCACCTTCTAACTTCTAAAACTCTTGAAATCTGCACAAAAGAAGGCCATTAAAAACAAGAGCCCTGGTGATAGAGATGGCAAAAGATGCTATTAGTCACGCATTAGGCTTAAATTATGGAATCATTTCTGAATGTAAAATCGAATATTATCTGGCGCTGAGAAATCATTATCATATGCTTTGCATTAACTTGGGTTGTAGTGTATCCAGCGGACTGAGCGGGAATGAACCAGATTTTTTTTAACAGGCTTTCATACATTCAATCCAGCTGTGCAGCGGAAATCAGTTTACCACACTAGGCCGCAGGTTGAGATAAAATGTAAATGCGGTATTTGTATTTACTTTGGACTGGGAAAACCAATATGTCTCCAAGTACAAAGAGAGGCAGATGTATCACTCTACTCAAGCTGTTTTGTTTGTCGCCACTGCCTACAATCTGAGGAAGCCAAACATGAGATGGCAGCAGGTGGCTCTGTAGCATCGTTTTAGCATTCATTTGAGAGATGAAATCCTGTCATTGAGAGAAAACGAAAATAGTGGCACTAAGGCTCCTTCAGCACAGTTATTTCACAGCATCAATCTACCTTCTGGATGTCCATCTGTCTGTTGCTACAAGAAATTCTGATTATCCGTGATAGAGTGCTTCAGGGTCAATGATACAATCAATATTTAATTGCAGGTGCTGATTGTTTGGATACAATTTAATGGACACAAATTTACGAGAGACTGTTTGTTGGTGGTGCCAGTGGCAAAAGCAAATAAACAATACATACAGGAATGTTATGCTAATCAGCTTTTCATTTATTTTCCAACAGATAAGAAAAGTTTCTTTATGTTGAACATTGTAAAGTGTCAGACTCCCAGGCGCTGGAATTCACCAAATATCACCAAAAAGTATTTAGTTTTATCATATTTATAAAAGAAAGATAGAGCTTTAGGATTCTTTCTGAAAAAGCCGAGCTCCTGGAGGCAGCGCGCCATGGGCAGAGCTAAAGAGTAACGAGCACTTGAGCGCAATCAACAGCAAAACACATATATATTTGATGCCTTTTCACTTACAGGCTGCAGCTCTGAATCATGACCGGGATCTTTTATAGCTGGGACAGCTCCATCTTTCAGTATCAAACAATGCGCCAATCCAGCATCCAACTGGGCCTTGTTTATAAAACGTTCGTCAACAAACACACTTGAGAAACTCTGTTGCTGCCCCGGAAAAACAAACTACATCCACTGTTCACATAATGCTGTGTTCTTCGGGAAGCTGAACAAGGTTATCTTTCCCTCACAACCAAAAACACACTTCTTTAGATACATTCTTCCTGAGCGAGTACCATGCAGCAGTGCAGCCAGATGAAGCGCGTTGATGGCCGCACTCTTGCTCTTGCTCCGGACGATGCGTGCACGGGCGCATTCATCTGGGTGGAAAAATGCCCATATAAGGAGTTCCACCGTCGTTTACGTCAACAAGAGCCACAATCAAAAAAAACTCTCCCAAACTTATACTGAAGTGAGATTTTTGGCACATAAATACTCTGTTATACATCCAAATAGTTTTTTGAAACTTTGTCCATGCTTAGCATGAGAATCCAATTCTTTAACAGCGTAAACAACTCTGAATGCATGAAACAGTGGTCTGCGGTTGTGAGACCATGAAACTCTGAATGAATGTACCTCCCCTTTAATATGTTTAAGTCTTGATAACTCTTTAATAAGTCTTGTTTTCATCTTTGAAGCTAATCTCTATGCTTTTTTTCATTCCCTTAAAAGCTCTTAGTTAATGGACATTTCATTCTGGTAAAGGTTATACTGTTCATAGACCATTAAAAGTTCATATAAATGCAGTAAAGATAAAATATTGATTGGAAAATTGAATGCATGTTAAATATACATACATTACATTTAAATATGTTTGTTAAATTCATGCAAAAAGGAAAAAGGGATGAATTCATTTTATTTTATTATATCTGTTGATTATGTATTTTGTATGTTTCAGTTTCACCTTTCCTCACAACGTCAATAAATCTGTGGACGAGGAGTCTATGTCTTCAGAGTCTTGCTGTTGGGGAAGAGTTTTCCTGGCAGTCAAGTAATATACAGTACATATACCGGGGGCAGCACACCATTCTAGGTGTGCAAGTCTTTCTTATTTCAGACAAATACAATCAGAGTAATATTAACTTTTCCCACCAGCGTTTCTGAAAAAAATGTGCCAGCATTCTTGATGATTTTCACAAAAATGTCATGGCCCCCCAGAATATTTTGTATGTGTTTTTGATCGGACATTTCAGACCCATTCAGGAGATGTGAAAAAGCAACCCCTAGAATTATAACAGTGAAAATGCAAAAACCTGGAAAATTCCGTGTTTGGTGGGGAAAGAGTTATGGCGCTTTTCCACTGCATGGTACGGCACGGTTCGGCACGGCTCGTTACGGCACGGCACGGCACGGCTCAGTTCGGGTCGGTTTGCTTTTCCACTGCAGTTTAGTGCCACTTTAGAGTGGGTGGGATTATTCAAGTGTCGTTATAGTTGCGCCGCCTCTACTGCCATGACATCATCATAAATGCGCTACAAACAAACGTACAACAAAGGAGCATATCAATGGAATTGTGTTTTTCATTCCCAACATGCAGATGTTTTTAACAGCAACGGACAAGCCTATGAAAATGCTTGGGATTTTCCCCCAGCAGCAGAGACTGTGGTGGCAGTGCCATAGGCTGAAGAGGAGGAGGGCAGGGATGTTCGTGCAGGTGTGCTGCGTTACTTGAATAGTTAACAATTCATGTAGAATGTTCTGTGAATTTTCAATAAACTTTTGAACAATATTTCAAAATGTTCAATGTATCCCTTGTTTTTTATTTATGTGTTGGTTTGTATTATCGTGGCATTAATCATTTTTCTTTTTCAAGAGGTTCATTAATTTACGTGCTCATACAATAATACATATTTAATATAGTCTGGAGGTACACTTATTCGATCAGATTGTTTTTAATTGAAGCAAAACACAGATACAAAGGTAAAAATATAAACAGAAAACATACTCAAAAAATATACAAAGTGCAAAAAGTATATACACAAGACTTTTTAATTCTGCGTCACCCCATCAAGCTCACGCTGGATCCGCTCCTCGGCTATCAATGAGAGGAACTTCTGTACTTCCTCAACAGACAATGAAACAGCTATTTTTTGGTTTATACAAAAAGGTGCGTTTCTTCAAACAAAAGTTGCGTCCGCTCCTTCGCTGGCTGTGCTGATTTAAATCTAGCGGGTATATGTTGGGTCTCGTGTCGCAAGTTCAGTGACGTAGTAATGGCGATTTTCTCCGGCCAATCAGTGATCAGTAGAGTTTACACGTCACGTTTTGGTAACGGTACGGATCGCTTGGAACCCCGGCCGAGGTGGTACTAAAAAATAACCAGGTACTGTACTCAGCGAAAAAACCTCCAAAAGTGAACCGTACTGAACCATACCGTGCCGAACCATGCAGTGGAAAAGCGCCATTAGAGAATGTCCTGGCTCTTCTAAGCGCAGTGAGTGGTGGTTGAGATTTTGAGGCAAAAAATGAATCCATCATAAAAGTACTCACAGGGTAGGGTGAGTAAAGACCTTCTGAAGTGAATTGATGCATGTGTGTAAGAACTACATCCATATTTAAAACTTTATCAACTGTAATCTTTAGCTTCCTCTAACTGTCAAATATGCCTTCATGAGATTAGCGTTTCAGCGGATGATGCAGGCATAGCGTAAGCTCTGTTCATATGCACCTTTGGCTTGAGGGTGAGTAAATCATGGGGTAATTTAAATTTTTGGGTAAACTATCCTTTTAATACTTTGAATTAATCTGGACATGGCACAGCGTGATTTATAACTTAAACAATTTGGGGGGGTGGGGTAGCAGGTTATCTGTTCATCCACTGAAGTGCTGCACAAAGAGAGAGAGTCCATTATGGAGAGTCCATAAAAACCTTTATGGATCACAGTAGATCTGGGCTGTTGTGAAAAGCAGTGGGAAACCGTGGTCTTGCTTGAACCAAATTCATTCTGCCTGAACACACATTGTCCCAAGTGATCAATTTTGATGCATGCTTGTTCTGCAACATCATCTCAACTAAAACATCTTGTATCCACAGTGTATGCAGTTTATAAAACCTACAGTGCACAAAAGTTTAATGTTAAGAGAAATAGACAGAAAATACATTAGAGTAGTCAATAAATAATCACAGACAAGTTTGCATGTGTTTTTTTTTTTTTTTTTGTCAGACAAACTTTAAATTTGGTCTGGGGATTGTGCTACAATATCATGTTTTAGCTGATATATCATATTTCTTACAGCTGCAACACAATCTTGTTCACCTGCGGCCTATCTGCACCTCTTCTTCTTTACCCCTCTCTTTCTCTATGGGCCTCTGGAACTGTCAGTCTGCGGTCAACAAAGCAGATCTTATTCCCGCTATTGCTTCCCAAACTGCACTTAGCATTTTGGGCCTAACTGAGACCTGGATTCGGCCAGAAGACTCAGCAACCCATGCTGCGCTCTCTAACAACTTCTCCTTCTCTCACACCCCCCATCAGGTTAGGAAGGGTGGAGGTACTGGTTCTCATTTCTAACAATTGGAAATACTCAACTTATACTCCCCTATCCCATAATCACTCATTGGAATCTCATGCTATTACTATAACGTCTCCGGTAAAACTCCATGTTGTAGTCATTTATCGCCCTCCTGGGCAATTGGGCACCTTCCTAGAAGAGCTGGATGGCCTTTTGTCCTCATTCCCCGAGGATGGCAGCCCACGTAGAGTCTTTGGTGACTTCAATATTCATTTGGACAGGCCTTATGCTGCAATTTTCCAATCACTCCTAGCATCATTTGACTTAAAACATCTTACCACCACAAGCACTCACAAATCTGGCAGCCGGCTAGACTTAATTTACACATGCAATTGTGTTGCAGACAACGTTTTTGGTAAAACCCCTCTGACCACTACTTCATAACATTTAACCTACATCTTACTACATCCGAGCCACCAACACCTCTACCAGTTACCTTTAGGTGAAATCTTTGTTCCCTTTCACCCTCATATCTTACCTCGGTAGCGTCCTCCTCTCTTCCCTCACCTACCCATTTCTCAGCTCTGGATCTGAACACTGCAACTGACACTTTGTGCTCCACTTTAACTTCTTGTCTAGACCATATATGTCCTCTTTCCTCCAGCCCAGCACGTGCTGCCAAATTCAAACTCCTGGCTATATGGCTTCTTCGTGAACATCGGTCCGAATTCAGGGCAGCAGAGAGAAAATGGCGCAAATCAAAAGATCCATCAGACCTTAGTATTTATAAGTCTTTGCTTTCATCTTTCTCTGCTGAAGTCCACACTGCCAAGGCTTCATACTTCCACAACAAGATTAACAGCGCATCTGACACACCAATCTCATCAAAACATTAACCTCTGTCCTCCCCACCCCCACCCCACCCCACCACCACCTCCTTAACAGTCGATGACTTTGCCACTTTCTTCACAAACAAAACTAGCTCAATCAGTGGCCAGTTCTCAGCTCCACACATGCAGGAATTCAAACCAACCACATCTATTGCTGAAACTCCCCTCTTCGCCTTCTGTCCCCTCACTGAGGCAGAAGTATCCAAACTTCTCCTCTCCAGCCACCCTACAACATGCCCTCTTGATCCAATCTCCTCACACCTTCTGCAAGCTATCTCTACTTCACTCTTACCAGCACTCACACACATCATCAACACATCTCCTTACAGGCACCTTCCCAAATGCATTCAAGCAGGCTTTGCTAACTCCATTGCTAAAAAAAACTGCTGCTTTTGACAGTGTTAACCATCATATTCTCCTGACCACCCTCTCATCACTGGGCATCACAGGGATTCCAATTCACTGGTTTGAATCCTATCTCAATGGCAGGTCTTTCAAGGTGGCCTGGGGAGGGGAGGTATCCACAGAACATCAACTGATCACTGGGGTTCCTCGTGGATCGGTTCTTGGACCCCTCCTCTTCTCCACATACACTACATCACTGGATCCCATCATACAAGCACATGATTTCTCACACCATTGCTATGCTGATGGCACACAGCTCTATCTCTCATTTCGACCAGATAATCCAACAGTAGCTGCACGGATCTCAGGCTGCCTGGCGGACATCTCGGCGTGGATGAAAGAACATCACCTACAGCTCAACCTGGCAAAGACTGAGCTTCTTGTCTTCCCTGCCACTCCAACTCTACAGCATGATTTCGCCCTCCAGCTAGGTTCTTCTACAATTACCCCATCAAGTTCAGTCAGAAATCTTGGTGTAATTTTTGATGACCAGCTGTCTTTCAAAGACCACATTGCAAAAACTGCTCGATCTTGCCGGTTTGCATTGCACAACATCAGAAAGATCAGGCCCTTCCTTACACAGCATGCAGCACAACCTCTTTTCCAGGCCCTTGTCATTTCAAGACTGGACTACTGCAGTGCTCTTCTAGCTGTACTTCTATCAAGCACAATCAAACCTTTACAGATGATGCAGAATGCAGCAGCGCGACTGGTCTTCAGTGAACCCAAAAGGGCCCATGTCACACCTCTCTTTATCTCCCTGCACTGGCTCAAGACACTGATGCTTGCATATAGAACAGCCACAGGCTCAGCGCCCTCCTACTTCCACTCACTTATAACAATCTACATCCCCTCAAGAAGTCTGAGATCTGCAAGCGAGCGTCACCTCGTGGTGACATCACAGAGAGGCACAAAATCACTCTCCAGAACGTTTTCATTCACTGGAATGCTGAATCCCTGAAAATTTTCAAACGACACCTGAAAACTCATCTCTTCCGTCATCACTTGACTTCATCTTAAAAGTGCACTGTGTAATATTTAGGATGATCTATAGACTGAAATGCAATATAATTTACATAACTACGTTTTCAGAGGAGTATAAACCCTACATAACATGAACCTTTATGTTTTTATTACCTTCGAATGAGCAGTTTATATCTACATACACCGCGCGTCCCCTTACATGGACATCGTCACCATGTTTCTACAGCAGCCCTAAACGGACAAACTGCTCTACAGAACACGTTTCTGGTAACTTGCAGATTTGGGAGAAACTCTCAAAAATAATGGGAGTCAGTTTTTTAGGTTAATTTAGGACTCCAACATTTTTGCTCTTTTTCATACAGCGTTTTAGCACTAAAACGCAGAACGCGTTTCGTTCTATGTTGTTCTTGCGAAAAAACACTGACACAAGGATGAACAACTAACAGTAATATTCGCAAGACATCGGTTTATTGAATAATTAAGTAAATATAATTCCTTAATTTACCTTTGTAAAGAAATCTCATTGCTCTCTGCGGTCTCAGATGATGGCATCTTAGCCCTGTATCGGCCACCGTAGCTTCTCTAAAGGGAGGGGTAAGCGGGTGACTGAGCCGTTGGTTGCAATTTGCAAACTCAACCACTAGATGCCGCCAAAATCTACACACTGCTCCTTTAAATAAAGAAAAATCTAAGAGAAAAAATTCAGAGTCCCCAAATATTAATGGCATTAAAGGGTTAGTTCACCCAAAAATTCAATTCGGTCATTAATTACTCACCCTTGAGTCGTTCCAAATCCGTAAGACCTTTGTTCATCTTCGGAACACAAATTAAGATATTTTTGATTAAATCCAAGAGCTTTTTGACCCTGCATAGACAGCAAGGCAACTACCACATTCAAGGCTCTCAGATATCATCAAAAATATCTTAATTTGTGTTCCAAATAGGGGTGGAACGGTTCGCAGAAAAAAATCTAAGCGTACGGTTCACCACACACGGGCACACGGTAAGAATCTGACAAACATCTGCAATATGGTTTGTTATAAATGACACATAAAACAAACAGAGTTAAGCTAATGTATGTTTCTGTTGATGGATGCACATTCTGGCTTCCCAGTACATTAAAACAACAGTGGGGAAAAAAGTGGACAAACTGCTCACTATTGTTCAATGCGAGTGCCGTATGCTGGAATATGAGCAATCATTTATTCTGTCATCACCCGGGTGCTAATAGCGCATGCGCACATGTGAGACCTGAACAGCACACGTTGATATCTGTGTTTAAACTAAACTCATGTAAGCTTTGCCAGTTTAAATATTTAAGAGCCAGAGGATGCGAGCTCGCATGCGCAGTGAGAAGATTTGTGTGTGCACTCATCAGAAGTGGTACTTGGTAAGTATCCTATAGCAGACATATCTGGCTGAAGTGCACGGGATCAGTGCATTCTCTTAAAGGGACAGCACTTTCTTAATATTAATCAAACAGCAACAACAAAGAAATCACTCACTGTTCTTGGTTGAATTGCTTTTGTAACTTTAATAAATATTAATATTTTATTTATACAGTCAAATATGTAATGCTGTTTTACATTTGATTACTTTATTCAATTTCTGTAACTAAAAAATAATGCTATAGATCTACCTTAAAAAACATTGAAAATCAGTTTATTTTATTTGTATCTTTACTCTGTTGTATTTATTTATGCTGTTGCTTGTAGTTAGCTAGATTATTCTTATTTTCGTTATTTTTATTTGACAGTATAGTTTTTCCCTAAACATACCAAACTATACCGAAACCGTGACTCTAAAACCGGGATACAAACCGAACTGTGAAAAAGTTGAATGGTTCCACCCCTGGTTCCAAAGATGGACAAAGGTCTTATGGGTTTGGAACGACACGAGGGTAAGTAATTAACGACATAATTACAATTTTTGGGTGAACTATCCCTTTAATATGGCTATACTGCACTGTGTATCTGGGGAACATTTTGTATTATTATCAGTGGTCACACCTTATTTAAGGTGTCAAACAATATGAACAAAAATAATGGGACACGCTCTTATTGAATTTAGAGGTTTCAATCAGACCCATCATCACAGATGTATAAAATTAAGAAATATATTTCCTTCTGAAGAGCTCAGTAAATTCAAGCTAAGTAATTTTGTTAGGATGCCACCTTTGTCAGTTTAGTGAAATGTTGTCCCTGCAAGATATTCCTCAGACAACTGTGAGTGGTATTTTTGGAAAGTGGAAACGTTTAGGAAAAGTGGCAGCTCAGCCAAGAAGTGGAATACCACGAACTTCAAACTTCCGCTGGCATTAAAATCAGCACAAAAACTGTTCAGCAGGAGCTTCATGGAATGGGTTTCCATGTCCGAGAAGCTGCATGCAAGCCTCACATCACCAAGTACAATGCCAAGCGTCAGATGGAGTGATGTGAAGCATGCTGCTACTGGACTCTGGAGCAGTAGAAACCTGTTCTGTGGAGTGACAGATCACACTTCTCTGTTTGACAGCCTGACGGGCAAATCTGGGTTTGGCAGATGCCAGGAGAATATTACCTGCCTGACTGCGCTGTGCCAACTATTACATTTGGTGGAGGAGGGATAATGGTATGGGGAAGTTTCAGGTGTTGGTCTAAACCTTATACTTCCAGTGAAGGAAAATCTTATTGCTTAAGCATACCAAACCATTTTAGACAATGCTTTGCTTCCAACATTGTGAGAATAGTTTTGGGATGGTCCTTTTCTATTCCAGTATGACTGTGCTCCATCCAGTGCACAAAGCAAGGTTCATAAAGACATGTTTGGTTGATTCTGGTATGGAAGAACTTGACTGGCCACACAGAGCCCTGGCCTCAACCCCATCGAACACCTTAGGGATGAACTGGAATGGAGATTGCAAGCCAGGCCTTCTTGTCCAACATCAGTGCCTGACCTCACAAATCTCAAAAATGAAGAGCGGAAGCTGTTATATGTGTTAAGGCGGGACCAACTCCATATTAATGTCTGTTTATATAGAATGCAATGTCATTATAATTTTTGTTGATGAAATGGTCAGATAGTCCGATACTTTTGTCAAAAGGACAACATCACAGCTTGTACATTAATTTTATTTACTATGACAACTTGCTTACGATGTTCCTTGTTTATAAGTCACTTTGGATGAAAGCATCTGCTACGTAAAATCATGCAAATGCAATCATAAGAACAATACTTCCATTGGATCCTGGCATTTTCATGTCAGAGGTGTAGCTCCCTAAGCTTCACTGAATCTGTGACTCAGTAGTCTCTCCGCACCATCTCACTTCAGAAGGCAAAGTAAAGACGATCAGCAACTCTCAACAATTAGATACAATTTTAGCTATCACCATTTTTTAAGTGATTAATTATGAAAGGTAACATAGTATTCACTTCCTAGAAAGACATATTAGGAAAAGAGCTTTAAAACACTGTAAAATAAAATGTCATATATATATGTATATATGTGTGTGTGTGTGTATGTATATATATATATATATATATATATATATATATGTGTGTGTGTGTGTGTATGCTGTAAATAAAACAGGGGCCATATTCAAAAGACATCTCAAGGATAAAAGTTACTGGTAACTTGCAGATTTGGGAGAAACTCTCAAAAATAATGGGTGTCAGTTTTTTAGGTTAATTTAGGACTCCAACATTTTTGCTCTTTTTCATACAGCGTTTTAGCACTAAAACCAGCTTCTAAATCTGCCAATTGTGCCATCAGTTAATATCTTGTGAGGTGAGAGGCAGTGTGTTAATATAAAAAAACCTCACTACAGAGGATCCACTGGTGAGCAAGTAATATTATTTATCCAAATGTGTTTGGATGAAAAACAAACCAATCTACATCTTGAATAGCCTGAGGGTGAGTACATTTTGGGAAATTTTCATTTTTGGGAACTATTCCTTTAAGAATATGAGATAATAATTAAACCAGGCACAAAATCTCAGTGTAAGATCGTTTATATGGGACACACACACTTACAAATAGCCATTAGCATCTCCTACGCGGTCCCCGTAGTCTTCTTGAGTTTCAAATATCTCAAATTCTTCTCCCCTGTGACCTCAGAAAGAAAATTGCCTCCTACATCATTATCGTCTATGCCAGTTGCCATGCAGGGAAGGTCAGGCTCAAGGGGAAATGCACAACATTTATATAGGAGTACATCTGCATGACTGCCACCGTTTATCTTTCCCCAGCACCTTAGAACTAATCCTTGCTGTTCACGCCATATGAGAAGCAGGGTGAGCCACAGGGTGGGACTGTATTACCCCAAAGCTATTTGCAGAATTTGAAAAGAAAATTTTGGGGCTCAGGATGACTGAGATGTCTGACTGATGCCACCAACCTGTTACAGATCCCCTTTTAAGCGGTCTTCTGTAGTCAAGCCTGGCACTGATTGCTGTCCTAACTATTAACGGTCACTGAATACATCAAATCACTAAATCCATTAATGAAAATATTCGTAGATATGTAAAAGTATTACTCATGTTCTATCTAGAGGAAATGTTTTGCTTGCATATTAAAAGTATTAGCTTAATTATGCACAAGCAAGATGATGCTAATATGCAGTGCACTCCAGAAGATTGGAAATGACGATGTAGAGATTTGAGGGATATCAGCATCATTTTTTTTATGTATTGATATGTAATGACAAAAAGTATGACAAACAAATGTTATTAAATATAAAAGTATGAATTCAGAATAAAAACAAACCCATCTGAGAAAAAAAAATCTAAAACCAGCATTGTACGTCTTGGCATACAATGTTTAAAAACTAAAAAATGTAATAAAATCATATAAAATAAAATAAAAATAATAAAAAAAAGTATTTAACACATTTTTAGCCAGATTATGTTGATAATGCCCAAAACATAACTTTAAAGGCATTTTTAGAGGGTACCGTATATTTTATTTGAATATGCTTCAAAGTATTTTTGAGAAAGAAAATGAAATGAAATAATGAAATGGAATGGAATGGAATGGAATTGAATTGAATTGAATTGAATTATTAATAATAAATAAATAAATAGCATTCACAGCCAGAAATTATAAAGATTTATTCAATATTGTAGGTAAGACTACAGGAATTTTTGGAGGGCACTTTATATTTCAGTTTAATGTGACAACTGAGTCTAGGACAGCTTCAAAGTTTTTATGAGTAGCATAACAACACTTGCACATTTGTGAACTAAACTTGTCAAGCTCTCCAGCAGTTCTTGATTGATCAGAATTAGGGAAGTGGGAGAAATGCCTGCCTTCTGAGTGAAGGGTTCAATGTGGTTCACCAAAGCATTTCAATAAATTCAGAAATGTTTGCAGGCAGTCAGAAATGTATGATAACTCCCCTTGAGACATTCATAATTTTCTCTAGGGTGAATGTGCACATTTCGTCAAGAAATAAACAGTGATCAAAACCTCTTTAATCTTTCAGTCTTATGCATTTCATTAGATTTCGGAGGAGTGCACATTAGCATCATGCTTCTGTGTGCAGATTTTCCAAGCACGGCACCATTAATGCAGCATTTAATGTTTCTTTTAGTAATTTCGATTCAAAAGCTTCAGCGCCCAAGTTCAGCATACTGTATCATGATTAACGTACAATGCTCCCGGGGTACATTCAAAATATGACCTTGAATATAAAAATTCAAGGCAATATAAAAGCAGTGAGACCCGGAATAAGGCATATCCACATCACTCAGCATTTGTGTGTTTTAATATATTTAATAATAAAAAGGTTAGATGGCTCTTGATGTAATGAGTGCTCTGATGTCCTGTTATCGTTTTCTGCTCACTCCCTTTTATCCCCTAATTGACTCACTTAAGGGCCATGTTGCGTTATTCAACTGCAGAAATAAATAGCACTTTGATCCCCCAACTATGGGCCCATGATCTTGAGGATAATGCACCCATCATTCAGCTCAAGCATCTCCTCTTTTTCTCTAAGGATACCCACTCGACTGTGTGGGCCCACTCGAATACTGTGGGTGGACAAAAGCCAAATGACCTTCAACCAGTGCATTATCATTGATGTCTGACTGCTGACTTTGTACATCTCTCCACACACTAGACTAGCCATCTGTAAAACAGAGCTATTGAAAAAGATTCCTTTGCAGCTTTCACTAGAAGTGTGCTTTTATAAAGCTGGCGCTAATGCAAAGCTTAGCTCTTGACACACAGACTGTTTTCAGACCCTGTATAACCTGAGATCAAACTTAAACTTCAGGCGACATTTTAACTAGGTAAAGTAGATGAAATTACACCTGAATATACACTGCTTATAATAAAATATTATGTATATGTAACTATTAACTACAAAATCCTTGAGATGTGATATTCATGCATATCACACCGAAATGGGAGAATGTTTGATAAAAAGTATATATATTTTATGTTGAAATTACATTGTACACTCTTATATTAACACATTAATTTTATGCTGATAAAAAAATACATGTGATATTAAACATGTGCTGATTTTTTGGACATGTATTATCATAATGGATAATATTTCAATTTTGAAATCAGAAATGAGCAAATAATCTGCTACAGACAAAGATCACACATCATATAGACTCTTTATCTAGTGCAAAATCATTTAAAAAATGTATGCAAAGCCTAATTAAAATGTATGAGCTATACTGTACAACCCCTAAAACTGTCTACCACTACTTAAAGAAAATCACTTTAAATCAATAAAAAGGAGAAAAGAAATATAAAAACAGCTATGCCATTTTGAAGACAGAAATTTAATGTGCACCTTGCCTTTTTTCTCTGAAAATTATATTATTGCTTTATCAACAAACAATCAGGTCTGCAATATCATTCTCTCTAAAGGAACATTAGAGAAAATTGCTGTTATGTCAGAACAGCAGCAAAAGCAGACCCTTGTATGATTTCTTCTGCATCTCTAAAATTATAGATGACCTTGCCTCAGTCTTAACTGATATTTTAATTGCAATGCAAATGCAAATCACAACATCTTTTAAGTCTGTTGTCATTATTTCAGTGCCTGCTGAGTTAATCACTCCCTCTGTCGTTTAGGTTTTGACCTTAGTTAAGGTTAGCAATTAACACAATGTCCCCAAAACTAAAAAGCTGATGCTCTGGAGATCATCACAGGCTACAAAAGACTGATGCATCAAATCCAATGCTATCTCACGGCAATTCATACATATTTTACGAGGTGGCTAATTTGTACTTATTTTTTGTATGATTTCTCTAAACCCCAGTGACAGGTAGGTTTTGGGGTGGGGTTAGGTGTACGTCATTCATACAAATTCATACGAATTGGCAACTCGTAAAATACGTACGATTTAGCCGTGAGATCGGGCTGTCAAATCACTGAGTCACCAAAACTGATAGCTTTTGGTCACCGTTCACTTTTATTGCAAAGACATTCTGCTATAAATGTCTCACCTGTGTTCCATGGAACGAAGAAAGTCTTACAGGCTTTGAAATATTCAAGGCTATAAGTAATGGTGAGAGGTTCATTTCTGGGTGAACTATTTTCTTCTCAAGTTTCTTCTTCCTCTTGAAAAAAACACCTCTACCTACACTGTCAAGGACATCAACTAGAGACTAATTTTCCTTTCTTTGTGTTCAAAATGTTGGCGTGTGGAAGAAAGGAGTTCTGTAGTTCTACAGAGCGGACAAGAATGTGCTGCTATCCCCCTCCATCACTGCCCGGGTGGTTACACAACTCAGCAATAGAGGAGCTGGATAGAACTGCAGTGATATATACTTTTATTATTTTATGGCTAATAACCAAATAAATATATGGAGCATAAATATAGATTTGCATTGATGGGCAGTATTTAAAATACATGTATTTCCCTTCCTGTCAAAAATTAGAACTACATACCCTAAGGCCTAAAGAGTGTAAGTCTGTGATACCATGGACAGTATGCTGGTTTGAGCAATTGACAACAGAGTATATCTGACCGCTGAATGTTGCAATTGACCAATCAGAATAAAGTATTCCAGAAGGCCATGTAAAAATACTTGCCAGAAGACCCCCAGACAGTGCTCTGACAAACAACATTACTGTCTGGTGTGGAAGCTTTGACAGGAAGGTATTGCAGAGCATGGTAAAATGCACCCAATGGGCAGTTTTTACTATGACTGGCCCACCTCCCTGCCATTGAATACATCTAAACTGTGTGAAGAAAGAGGAAGTCCACTGTCATCAAGAAGAACTTCACTCATCCTTCACACAGCATGTGCACTCAACCACCCTTAGGGTGGAGTGTAAAGATCCTTCCAAACACCACAAAGACCACAGTTTCCCTATGCAGGTATTTTACAGTTCATAGAAGTGTCTTATTTTTCATGCATACATACATGACATACCCACATACAGGCTTAGCTGGATTATATGGGCCAATAAATTAAACATCACACCATATTTATTGTGCAAGTCAATTTAATAATCTCTCTTATAAGCAGCTTTACGAACTTTGACACTCACAGTAAATGGCCTGAAAATAATTTTATAGTTGCAGGATATTGCTCTAGCTGATTTATGCTTACTGTACTTATAGTCTGTATGTAGTGTCCCTCATGTCTGTTATTGTCCGTGTTGTGAATAGATTTTCTAAATGCTCCAAGGTTTCCCAATAACTATTTGTTTTTTTCTCCACAACAGACAATAAAACTGATTTTGTACAAAGGTTAAAACAAAAAGTAAAAATTTTGGTCTATTTGATTCTTTTTTAAATCTAATTAAATAAGTTGTCGTATTTTCAAAAGAAACTTTCTAAGCAGCAAGTTAACATTTAATGATTTTTGACAGGCAATAATTTAACACATAGTAACCAAAGAGAGATGTCAAATAACATGAGAACATATGGTAAGAAAATAACCACATCATCACACAATCATGTAATTATATAAGAGACTGAATACATCTAAAGCTATTTTGATGGCTCTAAAATTGTAAGATAAAGTGTATTTCTCTTGGGTATTTTACATGCTATGTTCATTTAGTGTCTCCTTGAAGCTGCATAATTTTTATTTTAGCATGCGCTAGGTGATTCAATATAGCTGTCCCTAAATCTCTCCTCAATGGTGCACCACTAGAGCCATCAAGTGGCTGTTAAACATACTCTTACTAACTTAACTTTTAATTCCTGATCTCTAAGACTACTGACCTTCACCTTATGCACCCCTTCAGCTCATTTAAAGAATGGGAATATCTGTTTGCAATAGATCTGAATGTGCATTTATTTTTACATTAATATTCTGGACAAAATCTTGTTTTAAATGTAACAACTTCTGCCAAGGAGTGTAACCGGTCTATAATATGAATGCACTTATGGTAATAGAAGTGATCTAGATATACCAATGGCAAGTAAGTGTTTTAGGCTAGGCAAGGTACTTGAAATTGAATTGTAAGTGTTCAGTAATGTTTGGTATTATGTATTGGAGTGTCCTTGAAATGTAAGTGTAGAGTAGGTTACTTTAAGAGTATCTGAAAAGAAGACAGTGTATATACCCTATTAGGAATCTACTTGAAATGTATTTGTAGTACTCGGGACAAGTACAACAGAGTGTACTGAGTGCAGTGAGAGTACAATCAAACTGAAACAGAGAATGTCACATTGAGGGTCAGTAACTAGATGCCACACACTTCAGTTTAGAGCAGAATAACAGTTTAGAGTCAAAAACCTAAAATTGAAAAGCTTCAGGGCATGTTTAGCTTCAGGCTGACCAACTTTCATTAGAAGATTTAACTGTTAAGACAAACGCAACCCATAATGATGAGCTAAAGTAAATTTTTACTTGTCATGCTGAAGTAATTAACAAAAAAATTATTTAAATTGACAGCACTGAGACTTTAAAGATGCTGAAACCATATTTTAAATTGAGTGGATTTGTTTTGAAGCACCAACAAATGAGTGTGCTCTCATCACCCTGGGAATTAACTCAGAGAGCACTGAGCAGAAACAATTGTTCAAAACACACTAATTGATGTATGTGTTTAACATATATTTATTTCTGTATTAGTTACTAATGACAGTAATCATATTTGTTTGATTTTCTCAAATGTGTCAGAAGCAATGAAATGTGTCAAGTGAAACTCATTAGCAACAACCAAGAGCACATTCTTGTCATTTTAAATGGCAAGGCTCAAAAACAGCTGCCTTCATTTCATACGTATCTTATGGTATCTCACGAAAAATACAATGAAATGAAATTTCAAACATAAATACTGTGATCCATAAAAAGTACTGCATAATAATACTGAATGAAAAGGGGAAGGAGAAAGGAAGATAAGATCACTCCATGCTTTATATGTTCTTGTCTTTTTATGTATTTAATTAATTGAACCTTTCAATTTGGTGAAAACATGTAACAATAAAATTAAACAAACTTTTTGTCTAAAAAGAAAAAAAAATTCTTAGTGTAAAGAACATTTTAATAATCTAAAGAAATTGTCCCATTATAAAGAACATTTTGTGTATTAGAAAGTCTCCATGGTTTTTCAAAGTTTTTCATGGAATGTGGATATCAATGAAGAACCTTTGTTTTTAAGAGTGTGAAAGGTAAAATACACAACAATTAGGCTATGTAATAAATAGATCCTCACCGAAAACTACAGGCAAGAGAAAAACAAAGTTCTTGCATGGACAGTTACTGACCTCTAGTGTAAAGAAAAATCAAAGCAGAAGGTTTGTACGCTAAATAAATGCAACACAAACCCACCAGGCAGATATGAATGTTCAGATTATATCCATAAAACAAAAAAGAATTAATTCAAGCTTGACAAAGTGTTTTCATGGCATTGTGTCTTTACATAAATTTTTGAAAATGCACTGAGCAGCAGTAACTCATATGTGAACAGAACAAGACTGACCACCCCTGGATTACAAATGTAATTGTGAATAAAATCATCACAAAGATATGTGTCTCTCTTTTATAAATACCCATGCAAAACGATGTCAAGCACATGCACAAGCTAAATGCCTTAATGTAGGCTATTGAACCTACATTCCGTATAGTTCAGGCGGAAAGGTTCCCAGACTACAGAATAGGACTGCACTGTATATATCACTGTATCGACACAGGTTGGTGGCATCTCCACATATGTTTCTATATGATTTAGGCATGGTTCAAACATTCGCTACAGTCAATGACACCTTTAGCTGCTGTGATTTAATTATTAAAATCTTACATTATAAATGAATAATGTGCATAAGTTGATCCCAAACAAACTAGTTTGGAATCAAATGCAAAAATAAACCTACCTTTAAATATTTTCCTGATGATACCAGAAAGGTAGGCTACATGGTAAACATACAGTAAATACACATATATTTAGACAACAGTATTGCTTAAAAAAATGAATGAAAGTTTATTAGCTATTGTTTTAAAGCTATGGTATGCTATTTTAGGGCTACTAGTGTCACCTAGCAGAACTACAAATACTAAAAATGTTCACAAACAACATTTACAAACACTCCCTCAACTCAAACATCACAAACACGGCTCTTACGGGTTAATAAAAAAGGCATGTCTCAACAGGTAAAAAATAAGGCTACTTTCAATGAAAGGTGCAATAATAGTTAAGAAATTATAGTTATACCTGTCAAGAAAACCTTGTTTTACCCCTGTGTCTGTATTTTGGCAAGTCTTTAAATAATGGCTTTCACTTCTGTAGCATACTGGAATCTGAATTTCCGTTTCAACATTAGCTAAACAAACACCTGACTCGGCGGAGTCACGTCTGCAGTATGCAGGCAATAACAAAATAAATAAGTTCTCCTTTCTGTACAGGGGGGGGACGACAAACCTGAATGAACTGTCCAAATGATTAAGCTCTCGTTTTATGCAAGTTCCGTTTAATATATTGGATCAGAAGAGTGATTCATTAATGAATAGACCATCTTCTTTGGCAACTGGACTGGAATATTATCAGAAAATATTATTATTATTATATTTTCCCAGATATTAAAATATCCAAATGATGTATCATTAGTGACCCTTTGAAATAATAAATGTACATTTAGTCATTTAGCAGACACTTTTATCCAAAGCGACTTACAATTGGGGAATACATAAAGCGATTAATCTAGAAGAGGCAAACAGACAGAGGAAGTGCCCATAACACCAAGTCTCAGGCATTGTTCAAATAAGCACAAGCTAGCAAGGGAAGGAGAGAAAGAGAAAGAGAAAGATGAAGATTTTGAAAAAGAGATATTTTTTTTATGATGAAGTCAAGTAGAGTTGAAAGAGATGAGTTTTCAGTTGTTGCTTGAAGATTGACAGGGATCCAGCAGTCCGGATGGGGGTGGGAAGATCATTCCACCAGCCAGGAATGGTGAATGAGAATGTTCTGGAGAGTGATTTTGAACCTCTCTGTGATGGTACCACGAGGCGTCGCTCACTAGCAGATCTCAGACTTCTGGAGGGGATGTAAATTCGTAATAGTGAGTGGCAGTAGGTGGGTGCTGTGGTTATTCTATATGCAAGCATCAGTGTCTTGAACTGGATACGAGCTGCAAATGGTAGCCAGTGCAAGGAGACAAAGAGAGGTGTAACATGGGCTCTTTTGGGCTCGTTGAAGACCAGTCGTGCCGCCGCATTCTGAATCATTTGTAGAGGTTTGATTGTGTTTGATGGAAGTCCAGCCAGAAGAGCATTGCAGTAGTCCAGTCTAGAAATGACAAGGGCCTGGACAAGAAGTTGTGCAGCATGTTCTGTCAGAAAGGGCCTGATCTTTCTGATGTTGTGTAGTGCAAACCTGCAAGATTGAGCAGTCTTTGCAATGTGCTCTTTGAAGGTCAGCTGGTCATCAAAGATTATACCAAGATTTCTGACTGAAGCTGATGGTGAAGTCATGCTGTAGAGTTGGAGTTGCAGGGAAGACAAGGACCTCAGTCTTTGCCAGGTTGAGCTGTAGATGATGTTCTTTCATCCATGCAGAGATGTCCGCCAGGCAGCCTGAGATCCGTGCAGCTACCGTTGGATCATCTGGTCGAAATGAGAGATAGAGCTGTGTGTCATCAGCGTAGAAATGGTAGGAGAAGCCACGTGCCTGTATAATGGGAGCCAGTGATGTAGTGTATGTGGAGAAAAGGAGGGGTCCAAGAACCGATCCCTGGGGAACCCCAGTGACCAATTTATGTGCTTTGGATACCTTCCCTCCCCAGGCCACCCTGAAAGACTGACCAGTGTGATACGATTCAAACCAGCGAAGTGGAATCCCAGTGATATCCAGTGATGAGAGGGTGGACAGAAGGATCTGATGATTGACAGTGTCAAAAGCGGCAGACAGATCCAGCAGAATGAGGACTGATGATTTGGAATCGGCTTTTGCAATTCGCAGGGCTTCAGTGACTGAGAGTAGCACAGTCTCAGTTGAATGGCCACTCCTGAAACCTGACTGTTTAGCGTCCAGTTTGTTGTTCTGTGAAAGAAACAATGAAACCTGGTTGAAGACAACTCGTTCGAGTGTTTTGGCTATGAATGGAAGGAGAGAGACAGGTCTGTAGTTTTCTAAAAGAGAAGTGTTTAATGTAGGTTTTTTTGAGCAGTGGTGTTACCCAAGCCTGCTTGAATGCAGTGGGGAAGATGCCTGTGAGGAGAGATGTGTTGATGATGTGTGTGAGTGCTGGTAAGAGTGTGGGAGAGATTGCTTGGAGAAGGTGCGAGGGGATTGGGTCTAGAGGACATCCCCCGCACTCATCTGTGTCCCCGGGCTGTGGAATTTAAAGGGCTGTAATGCCAGATACCAACGGGTGATCCGCGCGTTGGTATCCTTCATGCGGTCTGAGGATTTTGTCCATGAGAGCTGAAAAGTGGCGGGCGCCCCGAACAACCCAAACGGAAGTGTAACTAATTGGTGTAATCCAAACGGCGTTGTGAAGGCTGTCTTTTCTTTGGATAAGGGCGATAAGGGGATCTGCCAATATCCTTTGGTTAAGTCCAGTTTCGAATAAATAAGTGCCGATCAAGCAATTCGTCAACAAGCGGCATTGGATAGGCATCGAATTTCGACACCACATTCACCTTGCGATAATCCACACAGAACCGAACCAAGCCGTCTGTTTTAGGTACCAAAACGATCGGGCTCGCCCAGTCACTGTGGGATTCTTCTATTACTCCCATCTCTAACATCGCCTCTAATTCCGACTGAACCATTTTCTTTTTGTGTTCAGGTAACCGATACGGCTAGCTGCGCACTACTATGCCCGGCTCCGTCCCAATATGGTGCTGGATGAGATTGGTTCGACTGGGCAGGGGCAAGAACACGTCTGCAAACTCAGTTTGCAACCTTGCCACATCGGTGAGCTGGGAGGGCGAGAGGTGATCTCCCCCTGGGGCTAGAGTGAGTGACAGGATTTTGGTGTTCACTTCTGGCCCGAGATCGTCCTCGCCACTTATCGCCGTCGCCAGCATCACCGGCTCCACCTCCCTCCACTTTTTCAGGAGGTTGGGATGGTAGATTTGACGTGTCCCGCTCCGGTCCGTTCGAATCACCTCATTATTGAGATCTCCTACTCGTCGTGTGACCTCGAAAGGCCCTTGCCACTTGGCGAGTAATTTAGAGCTAGAAGTGGGGAGTAATGCAATTACTTTATCTCCCGGTGCAAAATTGCGTTGTCCTGGGCCTGTAACAAATTCTTCATGGAGAGCTGCCCCAAGGTGTGAAGTTTTGTTCTCAGGTTTTGTTCCCCTGGCGTGGGGTCTCACACCAGCCGATTCCGGTGCCGGACCACCCCTCCATCGGGGCTGTGCCCTAGGTAGAATGCTTGAATGAGACCTAGGAAGAGGGATCGGGGGAGAGGGTGAGGAAGTGGGGAGTGAGAGAGAGACAGAAGGCAGGGTTTCACCAGCCCCGTGGTATGCCACCATCTGGTCCTTCGCGAGTTCGATGGCCAGGTCTTCTTCGGCAACCGCGCAATGAATTGCTTCAGCACCAAGCGGTCGATGATCTGGTCGACGACGCCTTCACCGGCCAACAGCCATCTACGGCACGCGTCCAGCGATCTAAACCACTGGCGGTGTTGTTCGGGGATCCGGCCGACCCGCTGGAGGATGGATCGCTTGAGGTCGTCGTAGACCAGGAGGTTCTAAACTGGCAGCTGCTGCGCAGCCATCTGCGCCCCCCCTGACAGCAGTTCCCACTCACTTAAAGATGCGCGATGCGCTGCCTCGTATCTCCCTCACGTGCATTCTGCAGAAATCACTTGGATAACTCGTTGTTGCTTGTTGAACTTGTTGACGTTTGATGAGTTTGAGCGTGTGATGCTCGCTGTGAAAAAGTGTTTTGGAAACACAAAAACGCTTGGAAAAATTTACTCAAAGTGAGGGCCAATATGCACCTTATTGATGACCCGTTAATATACTGCATCTGTGTCAGTGTAATATAATTAATTTAATTATAATAAAAACTGCAGCTCGTTAGTAAAAATGTTTTGATTAATTTTATACAGACCAGCCTCATTTAGCAAGTTGACTCGCGCCTAAACAATTTCAAGTTCAACATTTTTTGTTCCATTCAGTTGTGGATGCTGCTGATTCACCGAGACCACCGCGGCTCAGGCTTTCTTTTGAAAAAGTTTCCCCTGAAATACTTTGCTATTTTACTATTTAATTAATTTTTCCTTCAAAATTGTTTTATCAGCATAACAATTCGAGTAAATTTGTAAAAGGTATGGCATGATATCATCCTTATAGAACAATGTGCATTTATGTAAAAAATTGTTACATAAATTATCCAAGTTTAGTTATCTTATTATTTATTGCAAAATGCTAAAACCGGCACTGTTTTGGAGAGAAATGGGCTCTCATTTTAACCCTTATCATGGTGTGTGATAGTGAACTATGACTTTCTAAATTCTAAATTAAACATTTGTGAGGTAATGAGCAAACTTGCTTACAGGGAATATCACTTCCTAGCCCATTCCAATAAGAGATTACATAAGGCACATAAATAGACTCCATCTGAAACAAAACTCTAAATTTCTTGTTTTTTTACATGGTTGACGAAAGGCACTGTTTTCCAACAAATGTTTTACAAAGATCCACTGAGTCACATGAGATTGGCAAAAAAAAGCCCTCTAAAAAGCATGAGAACGTCTCAGGTTACGTATGTAACCATAGTTCCCTGAAAATGGGAACGAGACACTGCGTCCTCTTTCGAGGGTCGCTTTGGGAACGCCTCCAGCGTGACCGGTTACCTGAAGTATGATTACAAACACCCAATGCACTTGACATTGGCAGGTGGACGCCTATGACGCAAGCTAATGAGCATCTGCGAGCATAAAAGTGCGCCTGTGGAACACATCATCCTCATTTTTCAAGGGGGATGAATGCCCGAAGCATGGCCAAGAGACGCAGTGTCTCATTCCCATTCTCAGGGAACTATGGTTACATACGTAACCTGAGACGTTCCCTTCCGAAGGGAACTCTACACTGCGTCCTCTTTCGAGGGTCGTTTTGGGAACACTATGCCAGGCTGAGGGAAAAGTGTCCAAAAGCTGGATTCCTAAGTCACAGACTTGAGGAACACCATCCCTGCTCAGCAGAACTAGGGTCAAAAAGAAAAACCCTTCTTCAGGCAAGCTCAAAGCTCGCCATCATAGACTAGCTCACGAGAGTGTGGCTCTCGGAGTGGAAGTCTCAGAAAGCGACTCTCTAAATTGAGAGGAGACTTCTACACTCAACGCTACAACAGCTAGTGAGGCTCAAGAAAGAGCATGCACATATTACTGTCTAAGCGGAGCTTAGCAAAGCCAGCAAAGCACTTCCTGCTGGACCAGAAGATGTATTACAGACAATACATCTTCCTCCCGCAGTTCACTCTCGTCAGCCGCTGTCGAGCACGAAATGAAAAACAGAAAACGGGACGACCGAGAGCGGAGCTTCACAATGAACGCACTCCATTCCCTCGAGAACAGAGCGCGTGTGCTCTTCGCCCAAACACATAACGCATAGATCGTGTGTGTCATCTAGTGTCAGACAACGCTGACACGGATCGACACACCTCCTAAAGCGCTTCTCAACAGACTCTACTCGCTTCTCTACTCACACTTCAGAAACAAGGTCCCCTGAAGGAAAAAAGAGGATGATATGTTCCACAGGCGCCCTTTCATGCTCGCAGATGCTCATTAGCTTGCGTCATAGGCGTCCACCTGCCAGTGTCAAGTGCATTGGGTGTTTGAAATCATGCTTCAGGTAACCGGTCACGCTGAAGGCTTTCCCAAAGCGACCCTCGAAAGAGGACGCAGTGTAGAGTTCCCTTCGGAAGGGAACTCCATGTGGCACTGCATCTGCAACAATTATAAACTCTTTCGGACAAACAGGAATTCCATCCTTAGCTAAAACACAGAGTAATTACAGATTGAACCAATTTGATTGAAAATTTGAGACACAAAAATAATACGATTTTTAAACCAATTTAAAAAAATTCTAAGCCCACCCAATCAAAATTAGACAAAGATTGCGCTATTTTTTTATGCAGTGATTACAGCCTATCTGAAGTGAACTGTAAGAAGAGAAGTTTAAAATATAGCTGGAGACTGCCCAAATAATAATAAAATAACACCAGAAAATTGCAGCATTTTTTCTTTTATTGGCTGAAATCAAGGTGTGCTGAATTCACGCGGAGCTTCAGTCTGTTGCAGAAAAGCTGCAACGAGCAAAAAACAGGCAGAAATAGAAATATTTGCGCGCTATCACGGGAAGTTTGTGAGTTACAGGGGTTTTATAGGCTACGTGAATATGTATCATAGCCTGCTACTGAAATTACCAGGGCTGGGTTTCCCAAAAGCATCGTAAGCTGATGTACATCGTAGATCTATTGAAGAAAAAAAAAGGAGCTACGGTCAACTTAGACTTACAATGCTTTTGGGAATCGCAGACCTGAGCAAGTCAAGTCTAGCTTTATTGTCAATTCTTCCACATGTACAGTACATACATACAGAGAATTGAAATTGCGTTACTCTCAGACCCTTGGTGCATACAGTTAACATTAAACACTGACAGTAGACGTTCAAATACAGATAAATACAGTTTAACCATATGTACATACAAACTATACAGATATACAAATGAGGATATTGTAGAAAAATAAAAAGAGATAGATAAAGTAAAGTGGCATAAGGCACATGACAGATAGAGTGCAAACCAGTTAAATAAAACAAAACTATGCAGATGCGAGTAGTGCAAGAAAAAGACCAGTCTTTTATCAGACTGTCAGAAGAGGTAGATTACAGACAATGCTGGATGAGGTAGAGATCATTCCAGTGCTGCACAAAGTGACTGGGGTCACAGTTGTAAGGTGGGGGACCTGGGGTGTGGACATTGGGGAGCTGGGGGGTCGTAGTGTCAGAGTTCAGTGTTGCGTGGGGTAAAGGAGGAGGAGGGGCAAGGACGGGAGGGAGTTCAGCTTCCTGACAGCCTGATGGATGTCCTTCAGTCTGCTGGTCCTCGCCTGAGACTCCGCAGTCTCCTCCCTGATGGCAGCAGACTGAAGAAGCTGTGTGTCGGTGGGTGGGATCACCTGCAATGCTGAGGGCTTTGGCGGGTGAGACGGGTGCTGTAGATGTCCTGGAGGGGAGAGAGAGACACCAACGATCTTCTCAGCTGCTCTCACTATCCGTTGAAGGGACTTGCGGCAGGACGTTGCAGGCGCCATACCACACAGTGATGCAGCTAGTCAGGATGCTCTCGATGGTGCCTCTGTAGAAAGTGCACATGATGGGGGTCGGGCTCTGGCTCTTCTGAGTTTGCGGAGGAAGTAGAGACGTTGCTGTGCTTTCTTGGCCAGTGCTGCAGTGTTGTTAGTCCAGGAGAGGTCCTCTGTGATGTGCACACCCAGGAACTTGGTGCTGCTCGCTCTCTCCATAGTCGCACCGTTGATGGTCAGAGGAGCATGCTGAGTGTGCACTTTCCTGAAATCAACAACAATCTCCTTCATCTTCTCCACATTCAGAGAGAGATTGTTGACCCTGCACCACCCAGCCAGGCGGCTCACCTCGCTCCTGTAGTTTGTCTCATCTCGGTTGCTAATGAGACCCACCACAGTCGTGTCATCCGCAAACTTGATGAAAAGGTTAGAGTTGTGTGACGGTGTGCAGTCGTGGGTCAGCAGAGTGAAGAGGAGGGGGCTCAGCACACATCCTTGGGGGGCCCCTGTGTTCAGTGTGATGGTGCTGGATGAGTTAATGCCGACCCGTACTGCCTGAGGTCTTCCGGTCAGAAAGTCCAACAACCAGTTGAACAGAGAGGTGTTGAGCCCCAGCTGGGCCAATTTGTGAGTGAGCTGCTGAGGGATGATTGTGTTGAATGCTGAACTGAAGTCTATGAACAGCATCCTGACATATGAGTCTTTTTTGTCCAGATGTGTGAGGGCTGGGTGGAGGGCAGTGGCGATGGCATCATCGGTCGAGCGGTTGGACCTATATGCAAACTGGAAGGGGTCCAGGGAGGGGGGGAGGACAGACTTGATGTGTTGCATGACTAGCCGTTCAAAGCACTTCATTGGAATAGGAGTGAGTGCTACTGGACGGTAGCAGTTTTAGTTTTCTAAAAAAACGCTCATAACGTGCATTCAATCGTTCGTAGCATGGATGGCTGGGGCAAGAACATAATATAAGCATCTAAAATGCATGTAGGCTATACAGTTCAGTTGAAAGCTTACCACTTTTGGCTTGCTGTTTATGCTGAATGTAAGACTAACAATTGAAAGTAACGAGCCTGTGCGATGAAATTTGCATTCGATTCTGTAGCAACAATCTGCTCGACGTAGCGTTCCCCTTATATGACGTAAACCAGTGGTTCGAGTGTGGTAACGAGTAGCACTATTGTGATACTCAGGCTCCCTCTAGTAGTACGCAGAGGAATCACTACATACACAAATCTATGTTAAAACAATACTCCTAATTGAATTTTTATTTGAGTAAACGTTTTTTTTTACAATTAAGTACAGTACAGTTTTTATTTAACTTTTATGTACAATACATTTTAATTTTAATTTTATTTACCAATCTGTAAGCACCGTGCAGTGTTAATGTTCAAACTGTGTATTTACAATGTTAAAGTGGCTGACAACAATAAATATTGTCATTAGGAATAAAACTGCCTCGTTTTTGAACTGTGCTGAGCTGTAGCTGAATAATTAGGCCTACTACGCAACTGTATTTTAATGTTGGTCATTATGGTGGTACTTGGAGAGACAAATGTTTTACTTGGTATAAAAAGTTTGACAAACGGTAAACGACCAACAACATACAGTGATGCAAACTATTTGACTTTTTTGTTAAATTCCACATGTTTGAATGGTCTGTCATTTAGGTGATTCATGTAATTCATAATTGATTGTGATGACAATAGCATTTTCCTGTTTTGCATTTTCAACTATACAACTGAGATTGAATGGATGCATATTTTAAAATAAAAAAATATATTATTTGCAGTTCAGATTGATTACTTAAAAAAATTCTTAAAGTAGAAAGTGCTCTTTCCTTTTAATTTATTGCCCTAAATCCATTTAAATACTTTAGTTATTTAGTTTCTTTAATAACATTACCATAGTGGTCTGGTCTTTATTTTCCTCAAAACGACTGGTCCTCCCAATTTTCTAGACATGATTATGGCCTTGTTTGGTAAAAAATGTTAGTTGAAAAGAATCACCAGCGTAGAAACAATGATCCAGAGAAACAGAACAAAGAGGGCTTTATTTTTCAATAAAGAAAAAAGTTTATTTTGCTGTGAAAATGCATGATATTCTAGTCTAGGCTGTCCATGAAAGCTTTTTTCAGTGTACATTTAATATAGTTAATATAGCATTATCTACAGTATAAACATCTTCTATACTATGTGATGATATGATGACTAAAAAACTGCCCACCCAGGATATCTGCCAGCCCTCCCTTCCATAGCTCTCAAGAACCAGGCCTGCTGAGTACTCTCAATTAATGGATTCAAATTTAAGGAGCATCTTTCTAATTCATTTTTTTTAAATAATAATACCTAAGTAAGATACTTGATCTTTGATTTGAATATTAAACATTTCTGACAAACTACATTCTTTGATGGACATCAATTCACATTTTGAGAGGTTCAAGAACAGGCCTGATGTTTTGAAGCATTGCTGGATATACTTTAATGCTAAAGGAACTTGGTTAGCATCCTGCAAAAAAGAGTGGTATGATCAGCCAGTTGACTGATGAGTATCTGTTTGTCAGCAATAGAGATACCATGAAGACCACTATTAGAAATATAACAAGTGAATATCTGGGAAACTATTAAAAATAAATAAGGGGATAATGGACACCCTTGCCTAAAAGCACATGACAAGTAAAATCTAGGAGAAGAACCATATTTTAATTTAATTGTGCTAGTTGTAATTTAGAGTTCTTAATGCCTTATAAAAATATTCACTAATACCCAAAAAAATCCACTGATTTAAATATACATTTATGTTCAACTGAATCAAAAGCTTAATACAAATCCAGGAAAAAGTAAAACTAATATGTTCCAGAAAATCACTATAATCCAATAAGTCTAAAACGAATCTAATATTATTAATTATATGTCGGTCCCTCGTAAATCCAGACCAAGTCTCATCTATAACAGTATCCAAACAATCTTTCAGTCTTTTAGCAAATATTATGGCGAACATTTTATAGCCATTGTTAAGGAGTGTGATAGGTCGCCCGTTGTCCAAATTGGTAAGAATTAAAGTTATGATACCTTGCATCAATATAAGAGGTAAAGCCTCTTCTTCAATACTTTCTCTAAAAACCTGAGTTAAAAAGGGAGTAAGTTCATCAGCAAATAATTTGTACAGCTCAGCTGTAAGTCCATCACACCCTGGGGACTTATTAGGGCCCAAGCCAGAAAGGCGCAGGGCCCTATTGATTTCGTTAGGATTCTTTTTTTTTTTGACTATCCGGGCATTTTTGGGGGGCTTAACATGGTCAAAAACTCTTGAAAATATGCATAAACATTGGAACCTGCGGCCATTTGGATGCTGCAGAGGCTGGGACCCGGGCGTGGCACAGAGGCTCTACGGCGCCCCTTGGAACACCATCAGAAAACTTGATGTGTAGCTCACTTGCAGTATTCATATGCGACACATATAGATCTCATTGAGCCGAACAACTTTTGCGCTGCATGTCATGGGCTCCGCCCAACAGGAAGTCGGCTATTCTATTGTTTTCCTTAGGATTATTTTTTTTTTTTTTTTTGACTATCTGGGCATTTTTGGGGGCTTAACATGGTCAAAAACTCTTGAAAATTTCTCACACACATTGGAACCCGCGGCAGTTAAGACGCCGCAGAGGCTGGGACCTGGGCGGGGCACAGATGCTCTATGGTGCCCCCTGGAACACCATCAGAAAACTTGATGTATAGCTCACACAAACTTGCACGTATTCATATGAATCTCGGTACACATATAGATCTAATTGAGCCGAACAACTTTTGCGCTCCATGTCATAGGCTCCGCCCAACAGGAAGTCGGCTATTCAGGGCTGTTTAAAAAGCACATGCTCTGGAATTTGAAATACTCCTCCCAGGATTTTCAACAGACGAGCACCAAACTCGGTGAACGTGATCTCAAGACAATGGGGATGCTCGAACGGTTTGCCCGTGGCGAGGCGATGAAGTTATGGCGAGAATTGAGATACAGGAAGTGTCTAATAAAGTCCACATACATTGTCTGATTGGTTTGTGGTTTGTTCGGTGTATGAAGCCGATCGCATCGATGTGACAATTATGAGTCAAAGTTATAGCGCCACCAACTGGCAGCAGGAAGTGTGTCATTTTCAAAATGCTTTGAATTCACCATCTTACTTTTAATTTGCTTCAAACTTCATCAGATTAATGTAAACTGTCAAGGGAATATTGATATCTAAAATACTGTTGCCATGGAAACGTGTCAAACCCAATTTTGAGGCACTTAAGATGTTTAGAATTTCATAAAACTCAACACACACATCAGTATTAATTATAGATAGACACTCATAAACGGGCGTGGAGGAGGCACTCTCTAGCGCCACCTTTTGTCAAAACTTGGGGGGTTAGTTTTAGTCACCAAACTCAGTATATATATTGTTCTAATCAAGCTGGACAACTTTCTAATTTACACTCATTAGCTACGACCAACAGTAAGCCGGCTATTTTTATTTTTGTGTGGAAATAATGATGTGAATTAATGCATACTACTCAGAGGAGAATTATACTATGCACCCCAAACTTTGTTTGCGTGATGCCAAAACATAGAGGAACTTAAATTGTGAACGGCTTTTGGATAGCTTAAACGGTGTGGCTATGGTGATTTATTAAAGTAACATTAAAAAAGATAGCAGTAATTTTCTTGTATCTTTAAAGTGCACTTTCCAAACCCTTCAAAACTTCAAAGCTCGTCAATGAACACATCTGCTCTGTGCTGCCTGCTTCACTGGACCCACTACAATTTGCATACCGCAGTAACCGTTCCACAGACGATGCTATTGCCTTCACACTGCACACTGCTCTCTCCCACCTGGAAAATAAATAAATAAATAAAAACACCTATGTGAGGATGCTGTTCGTGGATTATAGTTCGACATTTAACACCATAGTGCCTGCCACACTGGTTGCGAAGCTCCAGACTCTAGGACTGAACAGATCTCTGTGCAGCTGGATCCTGGACTTCCTGACAGGCAGAAGTCAGGTGGTCAGAATGGGCAACAACACATCATCTCCCTGATCCTCAACACTGGTGCACGCAGGGTTGCGCCTCAGCCCACTCCTGTACTCCCTGTACACACACGACTGTACAGCAGCACACAGCTCCAATGTCATAGTCAAATTTGCTGATGACACAACGGTGATAGGCCTGATCACTGACAACGATGACGGCCTACAGAGAGAGGTGAGTACCTGACTAAATGGTGTCAGGAGAACCACCTCTCACTCAACATCGACAAGACCAAGGAGCTGGTGGTGGATTGCAGGAGACAGAGCAGAGAACACACACCATCACCATCGACAAAACACCTGTGGAGCGGGTGAGCAGCTTTAAGTTCCTCGGCGTCACATCACTGAGGATCTCACATGGTCTGCTCACACAGATGCAGTGCTGAAGAAGGCACATCAGCCGTCTCTTCTTCCTGAGACGGCTGAGGAAGTTTGGAACGAGCCCCAGAATCCTCAGGTCCTTCTACACCTGCACTGTGGAGAGCATCCTGACCGGCTGTATCACCGCCTGGTTTGGAAACAGCACCGCTGGCAACCGCAGGGCTCTGCAAAGGGTCGTGCGAACTGCCCGCCACATTGTTGGAGGTGAGCTTCCTCCTCCAGGATATCTACACCAGGCGGTGTACAAGGAAAGCCGGAGGATTATCAAAGACTCCAGCCACCCGTCCCACAGTCTGCTCTCTGTTGCCCTCAGGGCGAGCGTTTCCGTAGCATCCGATCCCGCACTAGCCGACTGAGGGACAGCTTTTTCCCCCAGGCTATCAGGCTAATGAACAGTCAGAAATAACTCACCCACATCACACTCCCACTCACACAACATGCCATGCACTGCACTTTAACACAGTTCAACTGGACTACACGCACACACTGCACTAACACAACCTATCTGCTATCACTGGACACCATACAATGCACATCCACGACACTGCATATGAATAATCTGTTGCACCTTTGCACAACTATCTGCTCAACCAATCTGCTGTTAATTTATAATCTGTTGCACCTTCACATTATTACTATGTATAGACTACATAATGTATAGATAGTGTACATAATGTAGATGTGCCCATACGGTGTATAATGTGTAGTTGATAACTAAGTATGTCTTTATAGTACACTATGTGTACTGAGTATATGTATGTGTATTTTGCACATTGTCTTCTGTACAGTCTGTAAATATGTACTGTCCATATGTAAATTGTTTGTTTTTTTTGCACTGTCTGGAGCACGCTCTTAAGAATTTCACTCACCAAGGCACTTGTGCTGTGGTGATGTGACAATAAAAGTGATTTGATTTGATTTGATTTGATATCTGCACAGAGAGATGGTGTTTTGAAATATAGGTAAACATGTTCAATGTAATTCCTCTTTTTACAGCTGCTTTGCAATAAGTTTTTGTGAACTGTGTCTATCATCGAGGACAAATAAGCGTTCGTCTTTTCTATATCCAAAGTATTCTCATACTGCCAATTTAGATTTAGATTTGGATGTGGGATAGAGATTAGAGATAACGGCCTCTGTCTCTGATGTTGTCTCCGCTGCACGTGTGGGTGGAGCAAGAGAACAGTTAAGTGGAAAGTTGTTGCCGAGGCACAGGTGAGATTCTTCATATTTTATTTTCTCCAAATACTGTAGATGAGCAAATGTACATGGTATGAGTTTATATTGTGATATACCGTCATACCGGTATATCGTTACAACCCTATACAGAACTCAGAAATATTTATTTCAAGATGCAAAAAAAATGAAACTGTACAATTTTATTTATTTTCAATTAAGTGGTCAAGGTCTATTTTTCATTTTTTATCAAGTGTACAGTTACATTTTTTTGCAAATTGATAAAAATATGTTGTAGTCCAGTAGCCCTCGGTATTGTGTTTGTTTAACTTCTCTGTTTGGGAGATAAATTATCATTTAAATCTGCTTTATTAATGCTTTATAATGTATAAATATTCCTCACTTTAGATGAGCTCACACAAATAGATGGCTGGCAACTGCTACATGTTTTACTACCTGGCTTAATCATGAATTACATCAGGAATATGTTAATAAAGCATTTATTAAAACTGATAAATTATTGTCATGTGTCTAAATAATATTTATAAATGTACATTTAAATAGTTTATTAATAATTTACTTACACTTTCTAAATGATCCTATGAACCACTGACAACTCATAAATAACTGGTTTGTAAACAACGTAATAATTTAGAAATTATAAATTGATCATTAATAAAGTATGAAAATACAATTATCAAACATTATATATATATGCTCAAGAACAAAACATTTATGATGAATTCGAATTTATAAAATGCTTACCAATGACTATTAATGTTGGGACAATGCTTTATAGAGGATGAACTAACTATTTGCTAATTCTTACATAAATCATAGGACAGTTATTAAAATGTAAGCTATCACAGATAATAGATAAAAGGTGAAGACTGTAATACTATGTATGAACACCAGATGGAGCCATAACCTTAATCCTGATGAGCTACATGATCTGACTCTCTGTGTATCTGAGTTAAATATACAGTGCTCAGCGTAAATGAGTACACCCCCTTTGAAAAGTAACATTTTAAACAATATCTCAATGAACACAAAAACATTTTCCAAAATGTTGACAAGACTAAGTTTTATATAACATCTGTTTAACTTGTAACATGAAAGTAAGGTTAATAATATAACTTAGAGAACAACATTTTCAGTTTTACTCAAATTAGGGTGATGCAAAAATGAGTACACCCCACTGAAAGTCTCTGGAGCAAAGCTGAATTTTAGACTACAAATGTCTAATTTAACAAGAATTCAACAACAGGTGAGTCTAATTATTCATTACACAGGTGTTCAGCAGACAGTTGACTATAAAAGGGTGTTACTTAAAGAAAACCCCTTCCCATTTCATGCTGTCAGCAATGGCACCACATGGAAGAGAAATGTCACAAGACCTGAGAAAGAAAACAATTTCTTTACACAAGAAAGGTGAAGGCTACAAGAAGATCAGCAAAGCTTTACTTATCAGTCAGAATACTGTAGCAAAAGTGGTACAACAAAAAGATGGAACTGCAACCATCTCACAGAGACGCCCAGGTCGCCCACGGAAGTTAACACCTCGTCAGGAGCGCCTTCTGATGAGAAGGGTTGAAGAAAATCGACATGCAAGTTCACTGCAGTTATGAAAAGAAGTAGAAAGCCAAACTGGGGTGACTATTTCCGTGACACAACACGGCATACACTGCAGAGGAATGGCATGCATGGGTGCCGTCCCACGAAAGAAGCCTCTCCTAAAGCCCAGGCACAAAAAGCCCGCCTAGAGTTTGCCAGGGCCCATGCTGACAAAGATGAAGACTACTGGGACTCTATACTCTGGAGTGATGAGACCAAGATAAATGTTTTGGAACTGATGGCTTCAAAACTGTATGGCCGCAAAGGTGAGGAATACAAAGAAAATGCATGGTGCCTACAGTGAAACATGGTGGTGGCAGTGTCCTTATGTGGGGCTGCATGAGTGCTGCTGGTGTCGGGGAGCTGCATTTCATTGATGGCATCATGAATTCACAAATGTACTGCTCTATACTGAAAGAGAAGATACCCTTGGTCGTCGTGCACTTTTCCAACATGACAATGATCCTAAACACACATCTAAGGCCACTTTTGGATTTCTGATGAAGAACAGGGTGAAAGTGATTCAGTGGCCAAGTATGTCTCCTGATCTGAACCCAATCGAACACCTATGGGGAATTCTGAAGAGACAAGTTGAGCATCACTCTCCATCCAGCATCCAATCTCTAAAAGAGGTAATTCTTGAAGAATGGAAAAGATAGATCTGGCAAAATGTTGCCAATTGTTCATTCCATGCCAAGAAGACTTGGTGCTGTCATTAAAAATCATGGAGGCCATACAAAGTACTTGATTTAGTAGTTTGTGTTGTGGGGTGTACTCATTTTTGCGCTACCCTAATTTGAGTAAAACTGAAAAATGTGTAATCTAAGTTATATTATTAACCTTACTTTCATGTTATAAGTTAAACAGATGTTATATTAAACTTAGCCTTGTCAACATTTTGGAAATGTTTTTGTGTTCATTGAGATATTGTTTAAAATTGTACTTTTCAAAGGGGGTGTACTCATTTACGCTGAGCACTGTAATACATATAATCAGTTGAAATGTTCTGTACTGTCAGTATACTTTTACATAATTATTTTTGAAGTGCCTATAGAGCATTAAAATATTTTTACAAATATTTAAAGGAAAAATTATTACAACTTTCATGTTTCCTAAAATGTCTCACTGATAGTATAAGAAATCATTTAAGTCTGACTCTTTACTGCTCAGTTCAATTAAACATAATAAGAAACATATACATAAAATAAGTTAATATGTATTTTATTGGTAATATAGTTTTATATAATTGTTTCACAAATGCTTATAGACAATTACATTTTTTTATGATTATGTATCATAAAATGGTTGGCAACAATTTACAATAAGGCCATTAAAATATTTGTAAAAAATAGTTATAGATCATAAACAGTGTTAGCAGCAATTTACATTAAGATCTCTCTGGTTAACATTAATTAATGCATTAACTAACATGAACTAAAAAGATTAAACGAAAATGCCAACGACACATTTCTGAGGACAGTCAGTTCCCTTCAGAGATACATAAACATCCGCACTGTGTTTTGACTTTGAAAGGTGCAGCGCTCATATTTATTCAATGACATCATTGCCTTTTGAAGTTTAATCAGCCCTTTCACGATTGAAACTGAAAGACCTCTTGAAATTATAAATAAAGACTTTTCTTAAAACATTTTACGGCCTTACATTTGATACAACTAAATTGAGGAGTTTATAAGGACCTGCGGGCCCTATATTTAAGGTAGCCGTCGGGCAGGACAGTGATACATACTGGTAGCCCGACTGGTAAACACAATAGCCCTGGGATGACGGGCTGGCGATTTTGCTAGAATTGCTGAATTTGCTGGAATTGAGAACCGCTGCTGTAACTATAGTTCAATAATATTGTTTTAAACATTAGTTAATTCAAAACTAACAGACTTAGTACTAACAACATATTTTTACTGTATTTGTGGAAGTATTTTTTATTTTATTTTAGGTCATGGTACAGTAACAAAAGTACATTAACAATTTTTTTATTTATAATGTAGTTGTAAATTTTGAACATAATATTAACTAAGATTCATAAGTGCTATAAAAAATATTGTTCATTTGAACTTATATAATGTTATAAATGAAAACCTTAGTGAAAACGGTTTGTTACAAAAGTTTCATATATTGTTCTGTGTGTGTGTGTGTGTGTGTGTGTGTGTGTGTGTGTGTGTGTGTGTGTGTGTGTGTGAGCGAGAGAGAGAGAGACACAGAGAGAGAGAGAGAGGATAGATAGACTTACATTAATAAATGCTGTATAATTATTGTTCATGTTAATTAATATAGTTAATGCTAATAACTGAAACCTTATTAAAAGGGTTACCAACGTTTTATATTTTGTGTGTGTGTGTGTGTGTGTGTGTGTGTGTGTGTGTGTGTCTTGATGGCTCGGATTAACCCTTTCACTGCTGTATCCCTTAAATCCAAACTGCTAGAGGGTTACTGTAATGCATGTGCCCACTGGGCACAGTTTTCCTGATGCCACCGGGGTGGCGTTTGCACTCGGCTTGGGCCTGCCATTGGCTACTTGCTCGCTGCTTGTAGTTGTTCAATTGTTGAGAGGGGAAAATTACATTTTCTAGCTTAAAAAAAATCCTGAATTGAGTTCTCCCTCTTCAAGCCATTTTTTCCCTGGATCTTATATAGGCACCCCTAGACTTTGATAAGTACACTTCATCCAATTTAATTTGCAAATGTCAGATTTTTCCTCTAGAGACATGCAATCAAAATTATTAGACTGAGATAATTTCCTGATTAGGTTGTATAGGTTGTCTCCAAGAACCCTCCTTTTTTGGCTAAAAGTGATACAACTTTTCTTAAATAAACACCTGTCTCAAATTTAAAAAGCTCCCAATTGATGGCTTTTCGTTTGACACTATCCCTGAGGCCCCTGCCATTAAAGGATAAAGACAATGACATGAACCACGAACAAGAAAAGAAAAAGAAAATAACTAAGTTTGAGTAAATGAGTGAACCAAAAGAGTACTCTTCAACAGCTCAACCAGGTGTTCAGATTTAAGTTCAATAATAAAAAAATATGCTTAAACTTCAGCTTTCGAGCACAGATTTAAGAGCCCAAGTAAAAGTAAATAATTAACAATAAAAAATATATGTATACAAATAAATAAAAATATTATAAAAAAATATATACTTTTTTTTACGGGACGTGTTTGGTAAAATCACGACGTTAGGGGGGCGTAGTGACAACGTTGTGAGTTGGTAATTTGATGGCAATTAAATTACGGGCATGCGAAGTTGCAGTTATGTTGCCATGTAAGTAATTAAATTACCAATATATTATCAATAGAGGACTTATCTGGGACGTGCTTGGTAATATTACAACGTTAGGAGGACGTAGGCTACTGACAACGTTGTGAGTTGGTCATTTGATGGTAATTAAATTTACTTGCATGCCCCTCGTAGTTACTTTTTATCCACTTCAGATCCTAAATATATATTTTTTTTAAGTTGTAGATAATACAATATTAATTAAAAAAAATCTACGTTCGTGTAGGCTACTTGGAGAGAGTACGCTTTCATGGCTGTCTCTTAAAACTTTTTTAAATGCAATATTATATCAAATTACACTTTAAATCATTGTTTTAATATTCGCTTGTCACGTTTTGAAGAATTACACTCAGTTATGTTGACAAACATTCGAAGGTAGGCCTAAATTATTTGATTATTATTAATTTAACTGTGTTATTTGAGATCACATTCAAAGTATAATAACGTATATTATTTCCATATTTGTTTAAAGCATGCTGTTTTCACTTCATTTTGATAATCATTTTCATAACAAATCCGAGTGCCACTAGAGCGCGCTAGTAATCGTTTTGATTTAATTTAATTTTGGGCGGAGGCTCGTGAGCACGTCGGTCCTCCCATTTCTATGGTCTTCTCAGTGTGAAATTCTCGCGCAACCAGCGGCCATTTTACAAAGCCAGCTTCGGGAGTACAGGTTACCAGCTCATCTACAGCGTTTGAATATAGTCCATTGTTTAACCTTATCTACTACTCTCAAAATCTTTTTTAACGGGGTTTCCCAGTCTGTTTGTGTGAAAATGTCTCGTGACCGGTCCCGTAACCGTGGAGGATTCCAGCACCGAGGCCGCGGAGGAATGGGGATGCGCGGTGGCATGGGGAACCCTACTTTTCGAAATCAAAACCAGCATCCTTATCAAAACCGAGGAGCTCATATGGGTGGCGGGTTTAAGCCGAATCAGGGAAATCAGCCCAACCAGGCCTCTACGCCACAGAAGCCGCAGGAATCCAATCAGAACAAGCCAGCGGTACAGTCACCTCCGGTGCAAGGCCCAGGCCTGGCCCAGCAGAGCAACAACCAAGGCCCAGGCCTGGCCCAGCAGAGCAACAACCAAGGCCCAGGCCTGGCCCTGCAGAGCAACAACCAAGGCCCGTCGCCGCAGCAGACTGCCAGCCCCGCTCTGCCGAAGATCCAGTCTCCACTGCCGCCGAATGCCGTCAAGACCCCGGACCTTGGTTCCCCACAGAACCAGCATAGAAAGAACCAACCCAAAGGTGGGATGGGAAATGGCCAAAAGCCGCCTGTTCCCGCAAAGAAAGACCCAGAGCAGACACCACCACCACCACAACAACAACCGATCACCAAGAGCGAGCAGCCTCAGGTTATATTACTTCATCCGGGGGTGGGGTAAAATAGTGTTGTTTTTAGTGAGAACGTGAGGGATTTTGGTATTGTTGAAGTTGAATTGTTAAAATTATTTTTAGCAGACAGAATTGTTCGGTAACGTTAGTAATGTTACAGCGTTAACGTTGAGGCTGGTCGGCCATTTTGTTGACACTTTAACAAAGGTTGAACTCCATACTGGTCCACCCGTTTCGTCCGTATAGGACCCATTGAGTCGTCCGTATAAGACGTATTGAAACGTGGTATTTTATTGGGGGAGGGTCGCTTTTTTAATGTTAAGACCGTGTTATTCTTACTTTGCTAGCCTTCCGGTGTTTTTATGTGGCCAGGCTGTTTGATTAAAAAGTAGGTCATGTTTGAGTTGTGCATTGTAAACGCCTGTCGTTGAATGACTAAAGTAACACTGATTTGTCGCTCAAGATTTACTTTACGTTTACTTTAGATTTACGGTTTTGTTTTATGATTGTTTGATTTCAGGAATTGAGGGCAACTCTGTCTTTGCTGCACAAGCCCGGGGAGAAATCCTACACTCAACGTTGCCGTCTGTTTATTGGGAACCTACCAAACGACATCACTGAACCTGAATTCAGGAAATTGTTTGCAAAGTATGGGGAGCCCAGTGAGATTTTCATCAATCAAAGCAAAGGATTTGGATTTATCAGACTGGTAAGATTTATAGCATAAAAACGCAATGCTGATAAACGAATTAGTAAAAAAAAAAAAAAAAGCATATAACGTGTATACGTGTAAACCATTTATATTTTTTACCCTTTTAGGAATCCCGTGCCTTGGCAGAGGTCGCAAAAGCTGAGCTGGATGATATTCCGATGAAAGGAAGACCACTCAGAGTTCGTTTTGCCACTCATTCTGCTGCACTTTCTGTGCGAAACTTGTCTCCGTTTGTGTCCAATGAGCTGCTGGAAGAAGCCTTCTCTCAGTTTGGAATGGTGGAAAGGGCTGTAGTTATAGTAGATGACCGTGGCCGCTCAACAGGGAAAGGCATTGTTGAGTTTTCTTCCAAGCCAGCTGCACGGAAGGCCCTTGATCGTATCAGGGATGGAGTTTTCCTTCTCACATCGTAAGATGAAATTCTCTTAATTTAAGTTTGTCAGAAGAGCAGTTTTGGGTAGTAGTTTTATAGAATATTGCTTCACATAACCATTTTGACTTTTTTTTTTCAGGGCACCCCGTCCGATTGTGGTTGAATTGTTAGAACAGTACGATGATGAGGACGGTTTGCCAGAGAAATTTGCACAGAAGAACCCCATTTATCAGAAGTAAGTTCCAAATGCTTTATCATAGGGCTGGGTGATATCAATAATGATAATTATCGTGCAATTTAAATTTTCTTGATAAATGATAAGAATTTGTTAAATGTTCAATATAATGTTTGAGTAAAAAGGTGGAATGAAAAATTGTTAGTCATTTGAAACGCACCACTCGGACCATTTTTCTGCTCTGCTTAAAGTTCAAACGTCTGCGCGAGATCACTTGAGCAGATGCATTACTTACTGATGAATCTTGGTCGCACGACACTAAGACCCCATCCCGTTTCTACCCCTAACACCGGGTCTTGACTACACGCAACGCGAAAAGATTCCAGTGACAAGCAATTAGGGTGTCCCCACACTAGATGTGACAAAATCAATCAAATATCACAGCAAATCAGAAGTGTGTGTTGGCAGGCCCTCTCTGGAAGCCCACTGCACTCAAAAATGTTTTTATACATTTATCATTAAATGTATATACTGAGTCACTGATTAAATTGGTTATGGAATACACTCGTTGGTTTGCAGTAGGGCTGTCAATTCGAATTTCGACTATTTGTCGAATTTTAAATAAAAATCCACATTTGAATGCAAAATGCTGCAATTTAACTTTGCTTTGAAAGCATTATTTTTGTTTTTAGATCGCATTGTTACAATGTTAGAATGAAATGTGATTTCAACCCTTTTTGCACATTATATATGCCTAAATGGTTACATTCACTTTAATTATTGGTTTAATCCAAATACAAAATACAGATATATATATATATATATATATATATATATATATATATATATATATATATACATACATACATACATACATACATACATACATACTGCAAATCAGCCAAAAAATACAGAGATATAAATTTTTGCTCATATTGCCCAATCCTACTTTGAAGAAATGTACATTTGGTAATATTTAGCTCGATGCGCTCTCATGTGGCCTCAGGAGAGAAGCCAAAAGCTTTTTTTAAAAGAAGAAAAACTTTTTCCTTCTCGCGTATCTCAGTGAGATTCAGCCATAAGTGGCGCTACCGAGCCTGGATCATAGAGTGTTCTACAGTCCATGCCATGTGTTTGGTAGCTCGTAGGGCCAAGTCCATGGCCTTACGGAGCTCCTTAACCGCCTCCTTATTCAGACCGTCACCCTCATCCATCTCCTTCAGGACATCTGCCTGGTAGGCTTGGAGGATGGCCATCGTATAGAGGGTCATGTCTGCCTGACCAGCTGCAATGTAGGACTTCCCGATGAGAGCGGAAGTGGTCCTACATGGTTTAGTTGGAAGCAGGGGCCGGAACTTCCATGAGGGGGCGAGAAAAGGCAAGAGGTGGGAGGCTATTGTCTCCTCGACAACCGGGAGGCCGGTAAAGCCCTGTTCCACAGAACCCACTAGGTTGGTGAAATCAGCGACTGCCGCGTTAGTAAGGCGGGAGGAGAATGGCTGTTTCTAGGATCTGGAGATCTCATGATCTCCTGAAAGCACATCCACAAGCTCGGAGTAGACCGTAAAAGGCTGTGCTTCCATGACCGTTAGGTGGAATAGCATCGGCTAGAACAGGCCAAAATCCTCGGAGTTGAACGCTGCTGTAAATAGTACATCATCTAGCCCGAAGAAAACGGCGTTGTTTGCCTCCTGGCTAAGATATAAATATCCATGCGTGAATTCAACTGGAGAATTTGCTTGCACATGCTCAGGTGAGAGAGGGAGAGAAAGGACAATGCCCGTCTGCTCACTCCCCATCGCCTCGAGCTCTACATCCAAGCCCCAGGTCGTGGATTCACATAAGGCCGCAGAGGCCTCCGGAGCGCGGCAGGGAGAAACTGGTGACTCCCTTTCAAAAACCTCAAGCCTAGAGCGGAGGGTTTTTAGATGGAGGTTTTCACAATTTACATTTTGAGATGCCGAAAACAGCTTCACGTGCAAGCGAAAACCCATACATTTCACACACTTACTGCGAGGGTCGTTGCTCGCGATGAAGCGAGAACACGGAGGCTGACTGCGACGATATTCCATTGCACTTCACCGCAAGGAGAACGGAGTTCTACAGCTGCAGTCGCCGAAGTGCTTCAAAGAAAAATGCTGAGTAAAACGATCGAAATCTGGCCAGAAAAATCGCAACAGAAGGACTAATATGGCCGCTTCGTGAAGGCAGAGAAATCTGTGGATCAGATGGCCCATTTCGCCAGTATAAGGAAACGACGGGAGGACGTCGAGGATGGCATTCTATCTGTGATTCTATAAGGGTTTCAGACAATCGGCACACCCAGGGGTGTTCCCAAAGCCTCTTAGCTTTACGCAGCGTTGAGTGAACCTTTGAAAGAGAACACCTAGCTCAGACAGAATCATAATTTATATTAATTTATTCTAGGTTGTTAAAGACTTCAAGAAATTTAAAATCTTTATCCACTTTCATAAGTGGGTGTTTTATTTTCTTTCACCATATGTTTTATTAAATTCTGTGTTGTATTAACTCTGATTATTTGAAAGCATAAAAACATCTTAGTAGTGATCGACCGATATTTTTTATATATATATATATATAACCGATACTGATTATTTGTATGTTTATGTACCAGATAACCGATATGCAGAACCGATATTTATTTACGGTTATAAAGTAAATAAAAGCAGATTGAAGTAGGTCCATTCTTCGCTTTGGTTTTTCCTCCTTTCAGTCATCTTAGCAACAAAAAACTGTTGAAAATGTACATTTTCATGTAAAATTTTATCTTAAAATTACAACAATAAAAACATTTTATTTATAAAAAGCATCATCAGCAACACTGATATTAACAATAAGCAAAAGAATGTCTAATGTTTTCAAATGGAGAAAATAAGGGACAGAAGTAATATAAACTTTATTTTAAACTACAGTTTTAGTAGGTTTATAAGCTGTTTAATAGGCTAAAGAGAGGAGAGTCATTCACTGAATAATATTCTCTGGAATATTGAAATAAGCTATAACAAACAAAACATCGTATTTTATTACATTTCTTAACTGGCACGTTTTATCAGAATTACTAAAATGTTTTTTGTCATTCTAAATTATGAAAACTGCTGACAACGCGGTTTATCTATGCATTTACACAGAACTATACTCAAACTGTGATCGCTTGTGGAGAAAATAAATAATACATTTCTATATTTGTTTATTGGCGAAATAATGGTTCTATAGTAAATGTTAATATAGTTTAACGTGTTTCAGACAAGTGAATCTTGTATAAATTTACATGTGGTCCGTGCTGGAGCTTCTCCTGAGCTTCAACTGCTGAGTGAACAGTGCCCACTGCTGCAAGTGTGTGTGCACTTGAATGGGTCAAATACAGAGAACACATTTCACTGCTAGTTATACTCTGTATAATTGCGTATGTGACAAATAAATTATTATTTTTTTTTTTTTTTTGATAACCGATTATGGTAAAATGCTTAAATATCGATAAACCGATATATCGGTCGATCTCTACAGCTTAGTTTATTCAAATTAATTCTTAAAATAGACTTATGAAATGATTTATTTTTCCTCAGAAATTCTGTGTTCTGTATCTGGTTTTCAAATGAAGGCATAAAACATTAATTCAAAAATAAAGTTTGAATTTTAATAGTAACCTAGTACAGTGTGTACGTTCTGCTGAACAATAATAATATATTTCTGCTGCAGTGTCTTCCAAGTTTAACCGAACTTTTATTTTAACAGGTTGCCGTGAATACCTTTGTACAACATTAGTTTTACTCAAATCAAACTGTAAAATGCTCATGAAGTAACTCTCAGAGCAGTTCTGGAGATGTTATTCATGTATGTCCTCATTTAGTGAGACGGCAGATGCTGAAGTCACAGCGAGCGTCGTCACGCTCTTCTGTCGGTGTAGTAAACAAAAGCGCGCGATATAGAGAGCAGACTGCTCCGTACGCTTTCGAATCGCTCTTGCGGATGTCAATCACTGATCAATCTGTGCTTTAGTCGAACACACCTAATGCTGCAGGCTTATTGCCTCACTGATGTTGATGAGATTAAACCCTTAGGTATCGAAATTTGGAATCGAACGACAAGATGTTTTTCGATACTCGATATCGAGGCAATTTGGTCTGTGCCTAAGTATCGTACTGGATACACAACCCTAGTCATAACGTTGGTCAGAATTGATAACGGCTGTGATTTTACCTCAGGGAGCGAGAGCAACCTCCTCGGTTTGCCCGTCCTGGCAGCTTTGAGTTTGAATACTCCCAGCGATGGAAGTCTCTTGATGAGATGGAGAAACAACAGAGGCAGCAAGTGGAGAAAAACATTTGTGAGGCCCGTGAGAAGCTGGAAGGAGAGATGGAAGATGCCTATCATGATCACCAAGCAAGCATGCTCAGACAGGGTGAGTGTTGTCTCCGCTGAGTTGGTGTATTTATGTTTGGCCTTTTTGTTACTTAAAAAAAATTTATTGGAGTGAATAATTCAATTTGGGGCATTTTCTTTCAAAAGACCTTCTTAGACGTCAAGATGAACTTCGTCGCATGGAAGAGTTGCACAGTCAGGAGATGCAGAAACGTAAAGAGATGCAGCTCAGGTATGTCTGATGTAGTGTATTGTGGTTCTGGAAACCTTTGCTGTAATATTAGTAAACTGATTGGTTGTTCTCAACCACAGGCAAGAAGAGGAACGCCGTAGGAGAGAGGAGGAGATGATGCGGCAGAGAGAAATTGAAGAACAAATGAGGCGCAAACGTGAGGAGTCTTACAGAATGGGCAGCTTTATGGATAATGTAAGTAATGCATTCAAAAAGGTCTTAGCTTTTAATCACAACGTTTGTAAAAGCCTTTAATGTAAAATTTTTTTTTTTTTTGTGCAGAGAGACCGGGAGATGAGAATGAATTCTAGTGGAGGCCTGGGGTTGGCTGGTAAGATGCGTTATATTGCTCTCTGTGGTTCATTGTCTAGAAATTCAGTATTTCCACATTTATGTGCTAAAAGTCTGTAAAAACTGTACTTAATCTACATGCCTTCTGACCTTTCTAGTGCATACTTTTCATATCAAGTAGAAAGCCTGTGAAATATAAAATATTATTTTAAATTGTGTCATACGTTGTATTAATATATCAAGATGAGCATTTACTAGATGAAGCAAATTAAATTTGATGCACATTTTTTCTAAAAATAAAAATTATAATTTATCAAATGGGACACAACAGGCTTTTAAAGAATGTGTATTTGTGCATCTCAACTCTCATAATTGTATTTCATTTATGTATATTGTTTCCTCTCAACTCCCATCATTGTATTGCATTATATGTTTTGCCCCCCACAGTAAAAAGACTAGAGCTTTGATCATAAAACAGAGCACTTGAATATACACTGCGTTCCAAATTATTATGCAACTGATATCTTTCTCTGATTTGCCTAATTAGTCGATGCAAATGAGTCAGTATAATTTTCAAGTGATCAATCATTAGGGTATAATTTGAATTTTATTGAACAAACCTCCCAATGCTAACCGTATTTATTTCACAAATGAAAAACTCAAAATGCACTGTTCCAAATTATTATGCACAACAGAGATTGAAAACATTTTATAGGTTGTAAAGAACTGAAAATGGTCATTTGTTGAATTTGCAGCATTAGGAGGTCATATTTAGTGAAATCAAAAGCTATTTCAATCAAAAACATCCTAACAGAGCCATTTACATGTTAACATAGGACCCCTTCTTTGATATAAACTTCACAGTTCTTGCATCCATTAAACTTGTGAGTTTTCGGAGAGTTTCTGCTTGAATTTCTTTGCAGGATGTCAGAATAGCCTCCCAGAGCTGCTGTTTTGATGCTAACTGCCTCCCACCCTCATAGATCTTTTACTTGAGGATGCTCCAAAGGTTCTCAATAGGGTTGAGGTCAGGGGAGGATGGTGGCCACACCATGAGTTTCTCTCCTTTTATGCCCATAGCAGCCAATGACACAGAGGTATTCTTTGCAGCGTGAGATGGTGCATTGTCATGCATGAAGATGATTTTGCTGCGGAAGGCACAGTTCTTCTTTTTGTACCATGGAAGAAAGTGGTCAGTCAGAAACTCTATATACTTTGCCGAGGTCATTTTCACACCTTCAGGGACCCTAAAGGGGCCTACTAGCACTCTCCCCATGATTCCAGCCCAAAACATGACTCCTCCACCTCCTTGCTGACGTCGCAGCCTTGTTGGGACATGGTGGCCATCCACCAACCATCCACTACTCCATCCATCTGAACCATCCAGAGTTGCACAGCACTCATCAGTAAACAAGACTGTTTGAAAATTAGTCTTCATGTATGAGTGGGCCCACTGCAACCGTTTCTGCTTGTGCGCATTGGTTAGGGGTGGCCGAATAGTATGTTTATGCACAACTGCAAGTTCTGAAGGATCCTACACCTTGAGGTTTGCAGGACTCCAGAGGCACCAGCAGCTTCAAATACCTGTTTGCTGCTTTGTAATGACATTTTAGCAGCTGCTCTCTTAATCCGACGAATTTGTCTGGCAGAAACCTTCCTCATTCTACCTTTATCTGCTCGAACCCATCTGTGCTCTGAATCAGCCACAAATCTCTTCACAGAACGATAATCATGCTTAAGTTTTTGTGAAATATCTAATGTTTTCGTACCTTGTCCAAGGCATTGTACTATTTGACGCTTTTCGGCAGCAGAGAGATCATTTTTCTTTTCCATATTGCTTGAAACCTGTGGCCAGCGTAATAATGTGGAAAGTCCTTAAGTAGTTTTTCTTTAATTGGGCTCACATGGCAAACTAATTATCACAGGTGTTTGAGATTGATTTCAGTGATCCAAAGAGCACTGAGACACAACACCATCCATGAGTTTAATTGAAAAAAATAAAATAAAATGTTTGACACTTCAATCCAATTTGCATAATAATTTGGAACGCAGTGTAATCTTAAGTAGGGCTGCAACAAGCAATTATTTTGATAATCGATTAATCTAACGATTATTAGAATGATTAATCGACGGTTATTCCACTGGTTAATCAGTAGAATTTGATTATTCAGCGTTTGCATTTAGTTAAAATATGAAGTTATACATGAAAGTAATTTTTGAATTTGAATAAATGTCTAGATGCTAATGTTTAATTCTATATTGATAAAATGACTTTAGGTCTCCAGTAATTTCAATTTAATGGCAATGTATAGGCCCTTTTCTATGCAATTCAAGTGAAATAACTGAACCGAAATATAGAAGCGTGAGAGAAATGCAAATTTTAAAAGAAACATTTAGATGGCACTTAGAGGCTTTTGCATCTGAACTCTTTACATATTCTAACATAAAGGTCACCTTAGCTTTAAAAGAGCATATTATGCAATTACAATTAATTGGTAACACTTTACAATAAGGTTCATTAGTTAACATTAACTAAGGTCAATAAATGTTGTAGAAATATTGTTCATTCTTAGTTCATGTTAATTTCAGCATTTACTTAATGCATTTATACAAATCACAAGTTGTTTTTTAACATTGGTAAATGCACTGTGAACTAACATGAATAAACAATTAAGAACTGTATTTTTTATTAACAAAGATGAATACATAAATGTAATGCATTGTTCATTCATGTTAATTAATACATTAATGTTAAAAAATGACACCTTATTGTAAAGCGTTACCAATTCATTATACAAATAGATGTATTTGGCACATAAAATGAGATGACAGGCAGAGACACTCTCACCATTTAATTAGCTACATGTAAAAGTAACTGAATGACATAATTCTGCCATACAGGTCTTTGTAGGTCCTATAGATAAGAAACAAAATAAAGGTAAGTGATCAGACGTTTTGGATAAAGTCTTTTATTCACAACATAATGCCTTATAGGTTTATGAAAACCAAAACACTCCTTCGCTAGATCAAGCTTTGATCTCTGTAAACCAAACTGTCACTAATGAAATATTTTTTTTTGCCTCTAATAAAATTTTATTGCTAGCTCCACACTGGAGAGCTATGGCGCTTTTCCACTGCATGATACGGAACGGTTCGGTACGGTTCACTTTTGGGGGGTTTTCCACTGGGTACTGTACCTGGTACTTTTTAGTACCACCTCGGCCGTGGTTCCAAGCGATCCGTACCGTTACCAAAACGTGACGTGTAAACTCTGCTGATCACTGATTGGCCGGAGAGAATCGTCATTACTGCGTCACTGAACTTGTGACATGAGACCCATAGACCCGCTAGATTTAACTCAGCACAGCCAGCGAAGGAGCGGACGCAGCTTTTGTTTGAACAAATGCACCTTTTTGTATCAACCACAAAATAGCAGTGTCGTTGTCTGTTGAGGAAGTACAGACGTTCCTCTCCTCTCGTTGATAGCCGAGGAGCGGATCCAGCAAGAGCTTGATGACGCGACGCCGAAGGAAAAAGCCTTATGTATATACTTTTGAACTTGCTATATTTTCAGAATGTCTTCTGTTTATATTTTTACCTTTTGTATGTGTTTTGCTTCAATTAAAAACAATCTGATCGAATAAGTGTACCTCCAGACTATATTAAGTATGTATTATTGTATGAGCACGTAATGAACCTCTTGAAAAAGACAAATGATTAATGCCACGATTATAAAACCATCACATAAATTAAAAAAACAAGGGATACATTGTACATTTTGAAATATTCAAAAGTTTATTGATAATTCACTTTACAGAACATGCTACATGAATAGTTAACTAATCAAGTAACGCAGCACACCTGCTCTCCTCATCTACAGCCCGTGGCACTGCCACCACAGTCTCTGCTGCTGGAGGTAAATCCCAAGCATTCTCATAGACCTCTCCATTGTTGTTAAAAACATCCACATGCTGAGAATGAAGAACACTATTCCGTCTCCTTTCTTTGTTGTGAGTTTGTTTGTGGTGCGTTTACGATGATGTCACGGCAGTAGAGGCGGTGCAATTATAACGACGCGTAAATAATCCCGCCCACTCTAGCGGTACCGAATCAAGTCATGCCGTGCTGAGACGAGTCGTATCATGCAGTGGAAAAGCACCAAAATAGACATGAACAATTTCTTTGAAAAACATCTATTACCTTTTGAAAAATGTCTAGTCTTCGTGCGCTGTTGACTATGGTTTCAATAATAATAAACATACATTTGCATAAAATATCCATATTTGTCCATGCACATGTTGATTAGAGTATTAAAAACTTAGTGTTAATTTAAGGTACATTTAGAACAAATAAAAATGTGTGATTTTAATCGTGAGTTAACTCATGACAATCATGCGATTTAAATATTTTAATCGATTGACAGCCCTAATATATCTATCTATATAGATATATATCTATGCGGTTTTGACTGTTGTATATTAATAGAATGCTCTAAGTGTTGGCATACTAGCCTTTACCTTCTGCTCTAGAGTCTTGTTTGTGTTAAAAACAGTCTTAAGTAGGCATAACTGCAGGCACGCGCAATGGGTGTGGCTAAAGGTTCGACGGATCAACGCACTCCATGCTAATCGATGTATTTTTATAATCAACGTAATCGATGACGTCGATGAATTGCTGCAGCCTTTCTATCATCTCTAACTAGTCTGCCCATTCTCCTCTGACATCAACAGGGCATTTTTGTCCACACAACTGCCGCTCACTGGGTATTTTCTCTTTTTCGGACCATTCTCTGTAAACCCTAGAGATGGTTGTGCATGAAAATCCCAGTAGATCAGCAGTTTTTGAAATACTCAAGACCAGCCCGTCTGGCACCAAAAACCATTCCACGTTCAAAGTCACTTAAATCCACTTTCTTCCCCATTCTGATGCTGAGTTTGAATTCAAGTCGTATTCGTCACATATAGATGCTTAAATGCATTGAGTTGCTGCCATGTGATTGTCTGAATAGCTATTTGTGTTACCAAGCAATTGAACGGGTGTACCTAATAAAGTGGCTGGTGAATGTATATTGTGCTATGGTCTATAAAAGCATGATTTATCAAATAAAACAAAATTGTAAATGCACTTTAATTTTGTTTTACAGGGATAAAGTAACACTCTTTTATAAAGAGTTTTTTAACTCCCCTTGAGTTAAACAGTTGAGTGTTGCTGTTTTTGAATCCATTAAGCCGATCTCCTGGTCTGGCGGAAGCACTTTTAGCTTAGCTTAGCATAAATCATTGAATCAGATTAGACCATTAGAATCTAGCTTAAAAATGACCAAAGAGTTTTGATATTTTTCCTATTTAAAGCTTGACTCTTCTGTAGTTACATCATGTACTACGACCAAAGGAAAATGAGAAGTTGCAATTTTTTTTAGGCCCGATCTGGCTTGGAACTATACTCTCATTCTGGTGTAATAATCAAGGAACTTTGTTGCCGTACCATGGGTACATCAGGTGCAATGATATTACACAGTGCCTGAAAGTAGTCCCCAGCTATATCATAACTAGCTACCTAGCTGGGTACTACTTTCAGGCGCTGCTTATTGTAAAGTGGAGTGTTCCTTTTAATGATGCTAATAATGTATGTTCTTTTAAAAAAAACAGATATGTCGTTTGGGTCCCCTAGCCAGAAGTTCCAATTGGCAGGAATTAATTTTGAAGGACACCAGGGAATGGGGGGACCATCACCAGGGGGCATGGTGACCAACGAAATGGTAATGTATTCCTGAGTTGAAATCGAGAGTGAATGTGGTATGTGTATTTTGTATGCATGATGATCTTTTAATGGAGCTGTTGTGGTTCATAGGAATCGAGGCCATTTTGTGTTTGAAGGTTTAGTGTGGAAGTTTGGTGTGAATGGATTGTTTCTAGACTTGTCAGTGGGCAGTGTGTTTTGATCCCGGTTGTGATTCAATTATATTGTCACCATCTAGTTGCAGAAGTCATTGTCAGCACTCAAGCTCAGCTTCCATCACCTTTCCTTCTCTTGTTACTTTGAATGTCTGTCTGTACTAAAGCCCAATAATTTTTATACAACTGTCTACTTGCAACACATACTTGTAAGTCCTGTCTAAATTGCAAAAAAAGACAGGCATGTTTGCCCTCTGTTTGATGTGTAATCTTTAAATTAGCAATGTGCCATCTTTTCAAACACAAAGCCTGGTGAAATAATACCCTATGACATGCTGTGCTTGTTTTGTGGTGAAATACCTTTTTTGTAGGTTTTTTTTTTAAGCTTAGTTGCAAATCCATGTCAAAGTCATGCCAATGCTGCAATGGTAGTGGTACCCACATGGTAATGCTGTTTCCATGCTTTGAGATCTTTTTCGTAGTGGGGGCATTTAGTACAGATAGACTTAAAAGCAACTTAATCACAAAATAAATGTGACATGAAGTTACAGTGACTTAAAATGATGTGGCTGAGTTTGAGAAGCTGGTTGGAGATGTGATGGTTGGCATACGTACTTAAATTTAGTTGATATTGGATGGGTGAGAGTGAGGTTGGGTTTGACCCATATTTGCTATTATGAAAAGAACTCTGGAGTTTACCTTGGACGTGGCACACATTTCTATAATCACCAAGATATAATTCTTACATCGCCTACCCGGTGTGCTTTTAAATATTTCTATTTTAATTTAAGAGTTTAAGTATTTGTCTCAAAACAATTACTAAAGCAGTTTGTAGTAATAATGTAGCTACACTGTGACTTACTGTTTAAAGTCCATACATGGTGAATTTGTACCACATTTGCCTGTTCTGAGCCCTTGCTGGGAATGCTATTTTGCGGCAAAGTAATTCAGCAGCAAAACCAGTGCTTTAAAGAATGTTGCATTGTTGAATGTATTGCCTGTATGCTGCTTTCACTGCAGGATCTTTTAATAGCTCAACCATTTTGTATGCCCTAGTTAGCCAGTGTTATTGGGAATATTTGAATTGGTCTTTCCTTGCAATAGGCTTCAAGTATCAATAATAGCTCCACATTTCAACAGACTTAACGTGTATCATGTAAAAAAATGAAAGTGAAACGTTTTTTTATGGGCATTTACTCAAGCTTAAACAGCAGATTTTGCGTTTGACAACAGAATAAGATTTTGATCATTTTAACATTGGGTTTATTAATACAATGCTATTAGCAAAGCAGAAGCTTGATTTTGAATAGAAATTGAATGAATTGTTTTATAAGTGTCTGAAAGCAAGTATTTTGTCTTAATAAACATTTATATCTGAATGTTAAAAGTAGATCTCTCAGATTTAACACTGAAAGTCAACATGAAATCAAAATGGACCCCATCTGCTTTGAGTTTTATTGTGCATTATTTAGGCTATATGGAAACTTTTTTGGGGGGTAATTATCAAATGTTATTACTTGCTCCACCTCTAAAATGATTGCCTTTTGTTAGCTTCATGGCCACCTAAATTTTGTCATGAGTGCTGGCTGTGTTCTAGGAGGAAAGTAGTCCTCCCCTCGCCTTTAAATCTGACTTTACCTTTAAGTCCTTCTTTGAATGTGTTTTTTTACCCTTGTTGGCTATTGTTTCACTGAAATTTTGCTTTACGGAAAAAATGGGTTAAGTGCGGTTTCATGTTGACTTTTAGTGGTCAACCTCTTTTGCTGAAAGAATTGGACTCGCAGCAAGCAGATATAATGACAATTATTTTAGCAAGTTTTCAGTGTGCAGTTGAGGTGTTTTAACTTTGACTTAGCCATATGCTTTGAAAGTTTTTTTTAAATAATTCTATAAAATCGGCATTACTTTTTTGTATAAATGGACTAATCTTGAACACTTGAAACTAAATTTAAATTACAAGAATGCTGCTTGCATTTTTAGTACAAACTCAGGATGCTCTTTTTCACCTTTGCAGACATTCCATTTTATCCAGTTAACCAGCAGCATTACTGCATGTTCTGACAAGTACCGGATAAATGCTGTTTATGACAAACTGAAGAAACATGGTTTAACATTAAACTACTGCATTGACCCGAATATAAGACGACCCCCCTTTTTGCAGATGTACCTTTTAGAAAGGCTTTTTAAAAACCAAAAGACATTTAATTTTTTTGTAAAACCTATTTACTTTATTTTCATACTTAAAGGGGTCATATGATTTTTTTTTTTAAAGATCATTATTTGGTGTAACAGTATGTCGTCATGCTTTAATGTTCAAAAAACACATTCTTTTTCAAATACTGTACATTATTGTAGGTCCTCGATTAGTGCTTGCTCGATACCACTTTTTCAGAGCCGATCCGATACCAAAAATTCTGAGTATCTGCCGATATCGATACGATCCCAGCACAGTTTTTTTAAATCAGTGTAGAATTTCTAGATCTCAGTGTGTGTGTTGACCTGCTCATCACTCTTTTGTGTTTTACACACAATCTACTAAATATAGACAACTTTACTTTAAAGAAAAACAACAATTGAATGGATATGTAATTATAATCTGACAAAAATACTTTTATAAACTAGGTTAGTGAATAATTCAATAGCAAAAGTTACTCTAGAAAAATCATGAGTGCACAATAATTTTATAAAATTTAAACATTTGTGAAATATCTAATATATTGGGGATATATATAGAAAAGTGAATAAGTGCAGGACTATAATCTGGTATATATATATATATATATATATATATATATATATATATAGCTCTTTGAAATACATTCACGAAAAGCAAGTAATATATTTATATAGAAATATATATGCTGTTAAAATACATTTATTTTAAACGTACTGCACAGTAATGAGGCAGCACCATATAAAAGATGAGACGAACAAGAAAGGCTATTAATAATCTTTCATTGAGCAAAAATATAATATGAAAGGCTCCAATACAGAGCGGCATGAAGCACTTATGCGCAGACTTATCCTGTGCGCAGAATGCGCTTGAAGCAACACTGTGTCACAGCGCGGAGGCGCAGCGCTCCAGAGTCCGCATAAAGAAGTTCAAAGCACAAAGGAAAGAGATATTAATGCATAGTGTATTAAATCTGTGCGACTGTTTATTGAGTCTTTTCTTTTAACCATTTTAAATGTCAGTTACTGCGCTTCTGAAGAACCCTTCATAGTGCACTCTAAAACAGTGTTGTGATCTAACAGACACCTGGTAGAAAGTAACATGATTAAGAAACAGCACGAGACTCTCGCTAGATAAAATCCTTTGATGCAAAACCATTTAACTTTATTTGCAGATCAAGAATAATAGGACCAGTGGAGAGAATTGTATCGTCTGGACTCTAGTAACGTTAACCGAACGCGGGTCACAGTTTGAATGCTGAATGGACAGCTGTAGCAGAGAGAAGTGTTTACATGAACTTGACTTAAATATTAATCTGTAACGTTACCTCACATTAAATTATGTAACGGCTTCAGAACACTTGAAATATAGTGCACGGAAACTTTGATGTTTTATGTGTTTGTAGCTTTTGTGAGGCTTAACAATATCACAATATTAGCTATGCAGAATATCGAATTTGGATCGGTCTCGTCAGACCGATACCCCGATCCAGCAGAAAAGGCCAGTATCGAAGCAATACCGATCCTGAATATCGAATTGGCGCACCCCTATTCTCTATGCCCGGCCTCTCTCAAACACTTTGTTTTCTACAAAGTCCCTGCTTCTGACAAGCACAGTCTGCTCTGAATGGCCAACTGACATAGTGCATAGTGATTGGCCAAACACCACATGCTGCGTTGGAAATGTAACACCCCTTTCCATAATTGCGAGCTTCAGCTTTCAAAATTAATTTAAAGACAGTTAACAATGTCGTTAGTTTTACCATCAGTTCAAGCCGAGAGTGGAACAGACACAGTGATGATGCTCTTATGTATTTGCAAACAAGCCGTGATCAAGACTATTTCTGGCGCACTGTACACTGACCATCTCTCTCGCTCACACGCCCACAAGCTGTGATTAAGATGACTGATGTTCTGAGATATGACCGCGCGCACACACGCGAAACAGTCAATAGCAAATACTTAAACTAATAACAAAACATAGTTGCTGATTCAGAAGCACCAGATTGTCATAGCAAAGTCAGAATTTCCTCCTCCTAGGTTCACGAAACGGTCGTCCATAAAATGCGTTGCTGTTCACAGCTTCTCCCGGTCACGGCTGATTCAACACTACTGCGGTTACTGAAACTACACCTTATGCAAATATCGTGACGTAAACATGTGGGGGCGTGTTTGAATGAGCCGTTTTAGTGGGCGTGGCAGAATCTTAACTTTGACAAAGATCTCTGTGGTTTTAAGACTTCAGTCTTTGCAACTTCAGGGATCTTATCTATGCACAATCAGCTTGTAACACTCTAAAGAGAAAGCATAACTTGAAATCGCATCATATGACCGCTTTAAGTATGGTAAATACTGGTAAAATGTACCAACATTTCAAAATATACACTTTTTGATATACCATAAAAATAACACCGAGCTAATATAAATTCTATAACATTTAGGCTATCCTTCTCATAGTAGCCTACAAAATTTTATTAACCGTAGAAGTGAAATCTTATTGTAGTTTTCAAATCTGGGTACTGTCTTATGTTTTAAAATCACTTACAGAGGAGGTTTGGTCCCATCAGGCTAACATGAGTCACAACTCATGCGGCTGTAAGCTTTTTTTCTTTTGTTTTCACTCGTGATCTTTACAAAACACGTTACATTACATATTTCATGGCACACTCGTTTTATGCGTGTTTGGAGCCACCTATTGTTGTGGGTGTATTATTGACATGTCAAAGTCTAGACCCTGAATATAAGGTGACTGTTTTTTTTTCAGATGTATTTCCAAGAAAAAACATTGTCTTATATTCGGGTCAATGCGATATGTGATGGCTAAATAGTTTGCAATTAACTTTTTTTTTTTTTTTTTGAAATCGCATTTTCTTGGAATGTAAAAGTGAACATTAACACATTTCCAAATGCAATATGAATAAAATAGTATAAAAGTAAAACCCTTCATAAATGCAAATGTTTAGAAATTAGTTTTGGGAAACAGAAAACTAATTATTCAAACTAATTTGTGTTCCTATTGTAGATGTTGATTGTTGCCCACATGGCTCAGAGGGTTTTTGTGTTTAAGTACAAACCTCTCTGCCATAATTATATTTTTGGGGCATCCAATGCATTTCTGCCTTAAAATCTCCCATGCAAATGGGTTGGTAACTGTTTCCTGCAGCGCTTTTGGAATGCATTGTAATGGGATTTGACTAATAAATACATTACCCTCTCTTCCTTTTCCTATGTCACCTCTGGCACCTGTGGATCTGCGTGTTGGAACGGTTTCGCCGATTGTTTTCCTTGGATCCCACTTTTATAATGTTTTGCTCAAAATACTCTTGGAACTCATGGAACTTGTTACCCCTTTGTTGCTTTTCTCCCCTATCCATGGACGTAAACTCAATAATTTCTACAAAACTAAATACCCAACTGATACATAACTGAAAATGGTCCATGTAGCGCAATGAGCGTTTCCCGCAAGGTGGCCCAGGGGGTCCAAGGGGCATGGGTGCTGGAAACCCAGGATTTGGCAGGGTCCGTGAGGAATATGAAGGATCTGCCAAGAAGCCACGCTTCTGATCTGGCATATTAAAATCAAAGTTTGTATGTGGAAATCCAGACGCTCGGTTCTGGAGTCACAATTGATGTATTTAAGTTTAAAGAATTTTCTTGCAGTTTTAGCCTGAAAACTCTTACCATTTGTGGCAAGATTTTTTTTTGTCCTATTTTTATTTTGTAATCTTAATAGGTTTAATAATAAAACCATTGAAGCCAGCAGTGGCTTAGTGCTACCAACATGTAATCCTCTTTCATACTAGTCTTTATCTTGTCATGTTACTTGTGTTATACTGGTGAACATTGTAAATTGTTCTGGTCTTACTATGGCTGTGTTCTGTGCCATTCACATTTAAAATACTATCTGTCAATTTTCAATAAAGAGTGCAGTTGGTTTTCCAAAACCTCAATCAGGTGTTCTTGGCACAATGATTAAATTTGCTAAGTGTCAGACATCTAACACTTGTAAGATATAGGCATCTAATAAAAAAAGAATTTCCCCATAGTAAAGTTTTAATTTTTTTCCATTTTAATGTATCCATTATATTACAATTTAAAGCTGTGAATTATCACTAACTTTGAACAATTTGGCTATTAAGATAAATATGGTTTGGTCCAATATCAGTTTTCATTTTGTTTTGAAAATATAGCTTAAACTGACTTTTTTGTTTGCTTTTTACAGTTTGACTTTGCTTCATTGGTTAGCTTGTGCCCGTTTCACACAGACTTCGATTGCAATGCACTTGCAGTGCGTCCTTCTTACTAGGGCTGGCTTGATACCACTTTTTCAGAACCAATATCGATCCGATACCAGCACAGTTCTTTTTAAATCAGTGTAGAATTTCTATATCTCAGTGTGTTGACCTGCTCATCACTCTGTTTTACACACAATCTACTAAATATAAACTTTACTATAAAAAACAACAACAAATGAATGGATATGTAACTATAATCTATAACAAAAATACTTTTATAAACTAGGTTAGTGGATAATTCAGTAGCAAAAGTTACTCTATAAAAATAACAAAGAAAATCGAATTTGGATCGTTCTCGTCAGACCTTACGCAATGCAGAAGCAGCTCTTGCACATTGTGCTTTCACAGGACATGTTTGCCATCTGCTACTGATCAGATGTTCGTGGACCCTTACCTCTCTAACTAAACCAGGATTTACAGCAGTGGATGCGTTTGTGACTCAAAATAAGACGAAGATGTTATGTACTGCGTTTTTATTATGGATGTTTTGATGTGTACTGCTTACACAAATTTAGCAAAAACATTCCTTAAGCATTCCAAAGAAAAACTGCAATCTATCGTCGATGCTTGAGGCTTAGATATTCAGAATAATAGTTTGTCAAGATTAATTTTGTCCTGTTTCATTTAATATATTCATAAACAATGACATGTGCAAACAATGTTCAGTGCGCGGGCATCCTGGTGCTAGTTAACAGGTTAATTATATGCATTTATTTATGGTGTAATTACAAAATTATTGTAAAAATTAATTTACATTTTTACTGCAAATAATGCCCTGTCACTTTCATTCAGCACATGTAGCACAGCAAAAATAGGAATGATCTCTGCAGACTATGGTTGTGTATCTGGTTCCGATTCTGCTTGTCGGTTATGAATCTTATCGATTCCTAGTTTGATTCCAATAAAATAAAAAAAATCTGATAAATTAAGTGAAACATTTAGATGTCAAATATGACTTCTGTCTTAAAAAAAAAAAAAAAAAAGTGTTAGGCAAAACACTTTGGAACATATGCCTATGGTTTTAACAAAAAATACCACCGGAAAACAACTAGACTACGTTTTAAACATTAAATTGTTAAAAACAAGTAAACCGTTAGTAATGAGATGGGAGCAAACAAATCAATTAGCAATAGCATGGATACAACTGAACACATTTCATGTACAGAAATTTTAATCAAAAGTATAAAAATGCTATAGTTTTCTTTTCATAAATATTATATACAGTATTTGGCACCTGTTAACGTAGCCATGGGGAAAAAATACGCACTGCAAACAAAGTATGTGTTAAACAGGCTTTAGCCCTGATCAGTTCCAGAGTTTTCCCTATAACACACATCGTTATAACTTCAGTCATAAATTATAGTAATTTTCATTTTCTAAAAAAAAGTGTCCTTACACTGCAGAAAACAAGTTAACTGTGGATTACAACTTTAGAAAACTCTTAGACACTTGTTTCAGAAAAAAAAGTACATACCATTTTAGAAGCTATTTTTAATGGTTTATGCAGTATTTTGTTTCCACAGAATTGCATGAATTCTGCTAATCCATATTAGAATGTAGATTTGAATAATTTTGTACAGTTTATACTGGACAAAGAAGCAGTTTAAGTTTTCTTTTTGCCATGTATGAATCTATATGAACTACAAATTATTCTGGTGATTTTTAAATTCATTTAAAACAACTTAATGTAGTGTTGTGGGGTTTCTTTTGTGATTTATTTCAAAGGATCATATATAATGTCACTGTAATTTTTACAGTGAATAGCAGTAAACATGTATTTGTTGCAGCCATAAAGAAATCTGCCCTTTTCAGAGTCTTTTGTACGTGCTCACCAAACTTGCATACTCCCAGAACAGACATTTGGACAAAACAAGCCATTTGCCTTAATGGTCGTCAGTGTACCATCAGAATGTTTTAGACCTGATGTTTCAATGGTATGACCTTGCATACAGTTGCTTTAATCTGAAGTCAATGGTGAAATGTATTTTTGTTGCCCCTATTGCCACAAAATGGACTTGGGGAAAATGTTTTACTTTAATCATGCTTCCAGTGCATCTTCCAGTGTTTGATTAAACCAATAATCTTCCACAAACTCACGCCATTGACGTTTTGAATATGCCATTGTGATGGCAGTTTTTGGGGAGGTAGTGAACATTTAATGCCTCTTTGTAGTTTAACTTGGTTATCTCTGCACATTAAAGCTGCAGTCTGTAATTTTATTTAAAAAATGTTGATCAGAAATCAATATTTGAGCAGTAGATAAGCAGCCAGTGCTTATCTTACTCAATTCACTACATTAAGGTTATAATTTGAGTGGTACTGGTAGGAATTCACGGGAAATTTGAACATGCCGCTGCATCATTACGTTGTGTCTGTAAACATAAAATTGTCCCGGCTTGTAGGTTATTGCATGTGATGATCCTGATTACACAAGATTTGTAGTTAATAGAGAACAAGTTCGAAGGAAGAATAATTAGCTTTTGGGGTTAAAATTATTTCTTTATATGAACTTCAAATGGTATGACAATTATAGAACATTAACATTACCAATTTAAGAACAATTATAGCAATAATAATTTGCACAGTTTGATGTGATATGAGTTAACTGATAGTTAGATTTAATCACCATTTTAACGTGATTTATTGTAATGCATTTTCCCTCAGTTTGTCAGAATAAACGTGGCAGACATGTTCAGATGACTATCCGGTTTGGGTCATATATTCCAAGAGTTAGGCTAAACTCTGTGATTCCCAAATACAGTATCCACACCAGTGTTTTGACTGACAGCCACACATACTCCACATTAGATTAATCCGCGCTTGAGCCTTGCTGGGTCACAACCCACGCAAGGAAAATAAATCTGCAAATAACTGCAATTTAATTTTTTAAAACAGATGGCAACAAAAAGTCAACTTATGGACTGCAACTTTAAGATGACATTGAGGAACGCCATTTAAGATGCTCTTAACCCTGGAAAAAACGATTTGCCTTTAACTCTGCTGTTAAAAAGCAAATCTGTGACTCACTTGTTCACTTAATTGGCTTGCAGCGTTTTGGCTCCTGAGAGACCCCTTGGAAACTTACAACTTTAGAATTAACCTAATCATTAAAATATCATTTTTGATCTATATTGCCATGTCCTAGTTCTTATACAAGTGAAAGTTGACTACCTATGTAGAGGTTACACGACACCGACCAAATCCAAATTCTAATTTAAGTTTTTAAAAAAAGTTTTATAGTTATGGTGGTTGACTCCAATAAAATGTCAAAATATTGCTACTGCTTGAAAGCCCTTTTGCTTTTTTTAGGGGGGTGTAGTATCCACAGAACCAACGAATGGATTCAGTTGTCTATTTACAATGTTTGAAAAATGCTTGTATTTTGGATGAAGTGCTTGAAATAGCATTGGTTTTATAATTATTTGCTTTATTACTGAATAACGGTAGTTCACTTTCTAGACAAAATGAAAACGGCTCCACTCAGCACTGTGCCTGACTGATGTGATGTGTGATGATCTGCCGGTCTTTATTGATGCGCGCCCTCTGATGGAACAGAGCGGGAGATTACAAAAACAGAGAGGTTGCTGCTTCAGTCAGCGTTGCCTTGGAAACGACAAATACAAATTATGGTTAAAATAATGTAAAGTCTTCTGTCAAGTCTGCTTTTTTTATCAAAATGGCAGCGCAGGTTTGTTTATATTAATGCATCTCTGAAGTGAACCGACTGCCTTCAGAGAAGTTTCAATGGCATTAACGTTTCATCTCCCTGGCATACAGTATAATGTCTGTAGTCATGCAGTTCCAAAAGCACTATCTAGCGGCAGACAGAATCTCATATTTTAGCCTTTAATCTATCTATTTTTATTAAGAAAAAAAACGAATGAACCAGAAGTGTAAAGAATTATTTTAATTTAAAGCACACGCATCTTACGGTCTAATTTTTTATTTTTATTTTTGAAGGCACATTAGCTTTTTGTTCACCAGAGCTGATGAGAAACAAAATAATTATTTATACTTTTGACTCATCCCTTTATTTTATTTTTTATTTTAAAGACTGGAATGTAAGGTTTGTCACTTTATACAACTCTTTCTATTTGTGAACATGCATTTGAACTGCAAGTCATTTTATGGTTTAATGTTACAATAGACATAGCCCTACCCCACTCATACAGTATTTATTTTATTTTTGCTGGTTAAAAGCCTTGCATTTTATTTAAAAAATCTTGCAAAAACCCTGTAAATTATTTCCTCTTTTATTTTATAATTTAGATTTTACTGTATGTTGGCTATTTTTATATTATGCAATGCTATATGCTATTCAGACTAGGGATGGGCATTTTAAGCAAATGTAATATTCGATAATCGCTGGGTATTATTCGATTACTATTCGAAAATCGCACCCCTCACCCGCCCACCCACGCGCACACACACACACGCACGCGCAGCACACACACACACACACACAGAGAGAGGGAGAGAGACCATCCAGGCTTTCAATCTGTATGATAACAAACTGTTTAGTTAATTAGAGAATAGTCTATCTTAACCCAAGAAAATTAATGGTTGTAAGTATGATTGCTGAAACAGATTATTATAACATAACGAATGAGGCATTTATTAACAGAACATTCCGTCGATTATCAACTGCTCATAAGGCTAGGACATTTCTATTTTAAAATGAACATGAACATTCATATTATTAAAAAGAAAATCTTAAATCTGATTAATGCATCAATGAATATTAGGCGTAAAACATATTGGCTAAACAGAATATCATTCTTAAAGCATATTACGCTAAAACATAGTGAACCGCCTGAATGACGGCACTTATTATGTGAACATTAATTTTAACGTCTGTCTTCATAACAATAACCTATTTCATATATAAATGTATTAAATGAACATGTTCACATGCTCGGGAAGACAGGAGTGTTGTTCACAATTAGTTTGGTGAACTTTGAAGAATATAGAGCAGAATATATTCTACTCTCTCTCTCTCTCTCTCTCTCTCTTCGCCGCTCGCTGAGCCATTTAAATAGTTCAGTTTTGGTTTTTAATAGCAAATTGGTCATTATTGTGTTTCCTTTCTTTATTAATTTAATTTAGAAATATGATTGGAACATCCTTTGTTTCAAGTTCAAGTTTGATTTTTAAATACCAAGCGGCCAGCTAAGTTTGATCAGTTTATCTTTCTCAAATAAATAACTAAATAATTAACGTCATAATATTTTAAGAATAAAGTCAAAATTACGATCATAAAATCATGTTACATTGCCTGAAGTTAAAGTTAAAATTACACCTGTATACTCTGCCAAAAAATAATAATAATAAGTGTGGCATCCAACCTGTCATTCTTCACATTTAACACGAAAACAACACAAATATTTTGCATATAAATATAATATATCAACCAGTGGAATATTATTATCGGTTTATTATTTTGAGTTGTTTGGGGTGTGTGTGTGTGTATGTATCTATGTGGTGCAGTTCGCGCATGTACTGAAAGGAGTTGTCTTCCAAATGCTTTTTTAATACATTTTTAAACAAACAAGGCTTAACGCATGCAAATGATACAATTTAGTGACCACCTGCAGTGGCCCGATCTGCAAGTGACAAATCCGGCGTCCTTCACGTCATCGGACAGTCTTTATTGTCAAGCCCTGCTACACCTTTGAAAATAATCGCACAACCTAATCGATATTCTATAATCAAATAGAATATTCGAATATTAAATAATCGTGACCCATCCCTAATTCAGACCATTGGTTTGTTAATAGCACAATAACATCTGATTTAAAGTGGAAAAACTCAAGTGTGTGTTTGTGTAAACATGTAATTTACCACAGTTTAAAGTGCTGGAAAAGCTTGAAAATGCACCTTGAAAAGTGCTTGAATTTGGAAAAGGTGTAAGAACCCTGTATTTAGAATTTATAGATTCATTGTTATGCAGTTGAAACAAAATGCTACTTTGCAAATAAATGTTTTCTATATTCCAATACAATGATATTGAGTATTATATAACATAACGCTATTGTCATTATAATATAAGAGTTTTCATAGTTTACACCTTTCACTTATTATAACTGTTTTTTTTTTTTTGTAAAGCATTCTAGGTCAGTTAACAATAACAGCTAATAATGGTTCTCCACTGTACTCATAATTTGTGTTAGCACAATTATAACACATTGCATTTTTATATTAAAGCTTGACTTATATATTGTATTTGACATTTATCAAATACTTGGATTACAATGCATTTTTAGCTAGTAATTTATCATCATTTACTTAACTCATTTTATTTCACTTTGCATGATGTGAGACCTACATTTTGGATTTTACACTTCATTTGTTAAAAAAGAATTCACTCCTGCATTAGGTAATTAAAAGGTAACTTTATTTTGGTGTTGCCTTGAGTGAGGACTACTAATTTGATATTCTTCTACATTTTCTTACTCAAGTTTAACCTTTTTGAAAATTTGGTAGCATGATTAAATCAAATTTGTTTTAATTTGAAAGCCATGTGTGATATTTGATTTGACTAATTATTAGCATACAATTTATAATTTTTTCCTTATTTAAATCATGGCTTATGTAATAATATTTACATCAAGAATGGAGCTGGAAAAAGGTAATTTCACATGCAGATTTTCTCAGATACATTGTGGAATAAATGTTACTGTTTATTGTTGGTTTTCTATACTTTTTTTTCCTTAACAGGTTTGTTCGTGACTTCCGAAGTACCGTCAAGTTTGGAACGATTTTGGATTTTAGCCATTTATCAACTATTAGTTTCAGCTTTATATGGCATGCCAATGGACTGTTCATCAGCGGTCTAATGCATAATGTTCTCAAAATGGCTTTTTTGCTCTAGTCTGATTGACTGGCTTTCCATTACCAGGAATCAGGATTGTTTAGATGTTGAACAGTCCACAAGTTTTCAAGCTTCTACAGAGGAATAACCCAGTCGCTGGGTTTGGCATAATTTTAAATATTCAAGAGCTTTAAGACATTTGGTAGCAAGTAGACCATACATCCTTGACCCTGTCAGTATTACTCCTTTTCCACCTGCATGAACCGGGTGCTAGTTCAGAGCCAGTGTTGTTGCCGGCTCGGAGGTGGTTCAACTGGCAAGCCTTCGAAGAACCGGTTTGTCTTTCCATTGGCTGGAGAACCACCACAAAGCCAGGTCTTACGTCACTGAATATGCCATCTGAATACGTTTAATTTCCTCTAAAAAGCTAGCGCGGCAGAGCCAAACACAGCAGGCTTGTTCTGGATGAAATGGGCAGACCTGGGCAGACCGATCAGCGCACAACACAGAGGCACATCGGGAGCAATCCAAAAGCATAAAGAGCTGTCTGTCATTAATGGTGGACGTTGCTTTGCTATTGATGTTAATGGCTTTACATCGGCATTCAAACATGGCAAATCCAACGTGTTCATGTTTAACTGTTATTCAAATATGGTGGTCAAACGTTTGTTAGTCTTTTTGGTCACTGTAACTCTGCCCCAGCACCTGATGCAAACAGTTCTTACTTCTAGCCCAGCAATGTTTTGGTGCTACTTACAAACAACTTTTCTTGGTTCGAGAGCTGGTTCTTTGGGTGTCGAAAGACAAAGAACTGACTTGAAACAAGGCTCTGGCTCCAAACCAGCACTCAAACTGCCTTGGTGGAAAAGGGGTATCAGTTACACATTGTTCTTTTGAGTTAAATCTCTTAAACGCCATGTGTTAATGCGTATGATGATTGGTAGCTTCATGTCACGCCTCCTTTAATTTGGGTTTTCTGTGTTTGAGAAGAATGAATAATGAGAGACTAATTCGCTATTCTAAAATATCACTTTCTGGCATGCAACTATTCAATTCCAAAACTTTGTTGGCCTATTTGTCCGATTTAGAACAACTACGTTTATTTTGCTTCATCACTAGTGTTGCACCATTGCTAATTTTATTGTTGCTGCTCATATCTTTTTGTCATAAAATTAGAGGTAGTATTAAATTTGCCATCTACATGGATATTTTTCATAGATGTTATTTTACAGTAGATTTTCAAAACTCCTGTTTGAAGAACCCTGTTTTTAGAAAGCTATCTACTCAAATACTAGTGCTGACAAAGTTCTAGGGAAATATTCATAGAACAAGAGTACTTTTTTTTTTAATCTTACCTGCTATTTTCTTATTTAAGAATAAAGTATACAAATATTTTGCATTCCCCCAAAAATATATTCCTTTTTTGTATAGATGCACCGATTGACCGGCCAGTGATCGGAATCGAATGATTTTTCACATGACCGGCCAGTCAGTCTCACGTATTGCCGATTTCGAGCCGATCCATTTATTGCCATCGGCACAGGCAGAGATGTCACAGCCATGCGCACACTCAGTCGCTTGTAAACACGTTGTTTCACATGAGAATGATATTAATTTGAATGGCATTCCGTGTAAACGGTAGTGATCGACCGATATTGATTTTTTTATAACGATACCGATTATTTGTAAGTTTATGTACCCGATAACCGATATGCAGAACCGATATTTATTTACTGTTATAAAGTAAATAAATAACTGAGTGAAGTAAGTCCATTCTTCGCTTTGGTTTTTCCTCTTTTCAGTCATCTTAACAACAACAAAAAACTGTTGAAAATTAAAATTTTCATGTCAAATTGAAAATTAAAATTACAACAATAAAAAAAAAATGTATGTATAAAAAGCATCATCAGCAACACTGATATTAACAATAAGCAAAAGAATGTCTAATGTTTTCAAATGGAGAAAATAAAGGACAGAAGTCATAACTTCATTTTAAACTACAGTTTTAGTAGGTTTATAAGCTGTTTAATGGGATAAAGAGTGCAGAATAATATTCTCTGAAATATTGAAATAAGCTATAACAAACAAAACATCGTATTTTATTGTAAAACAGCCATTTGCACGTGTTTTGTGCATGAGCCGCACGCACACACCCCAAAATGAAACTGTTTAATCGACCATCGATAGCTTTTATCGATTATATCTCTTATCGACAATTAATCGATCGCCGATTAATCGTTGACATCTCTAATTGTAATGCATGTAAAACTGTTTGAGATGTTTATCAGATTACAAGGCAGATGTTTCCCATATCTTTAGCAGACGTCTTACAGATGTACTTGTGCTGTCTGTCTGGGTAGTTGAGATGCAGATAAAATTAGCTTTTATTACTATCATCCATAATGTCTAAATATAATTTAATAAATTAATTCATATATATATATATATATGGAGTGGAAATGGCTAAGAAGTCTCTGCAGCAATATAGTGGTAATTTTATGTCCTTTTTATTTTTAAATAAGTGTTTGCTTTCCTACATTATGAAACTTTTAGTTTTTATAAATGGAGGCAACCTATGAAGTATGAACAAATAATGTCATCACATTTAAAAAACTTTCAAATTAGGTAGGCTAATACTTAAAGCTTTGAAGTGCTGGGAAAAGTTGTGTGAAGCATTTAAAAAACACTCGAAAACATTAAGACCATTTCTGCTACAAGTTCTAATAGTTATGCTACATCCATGGTGAATGGTGGAGATTTGTTTATTGAACAATGTTTTTCCTGGTTTCCACATCAGTGGCGTTTTTGATATCTGTAGTTTTAACAGAATTCTGCGCTGGATTTGAATGCTTCTCACAAGATTTGACAGATGTTATTGATTCTGCGGCGAATTCGACTACTTTCTTCACTGTATCTCACAGTGCTGTGTATAACAGTGTTGCGTGATCAAGAGGATACACTACCACTGCCCATGGCTTCGGTCCAAGCAGATAAACAGTCTGCACCGTGTAGCCCAAACGAGTAGCGTGGATTCGTTCTGCTTTCGGTTCGTTTGTCCGATGTAGCTCTTGTAAATGGGGCATGAGGAGAACGCAGGCTGTTCATTCCATTTTTCAAACTGAGAAACAACCTTTCTTTGACTGAATGTACGTTGCGATGACATCACGGGATGCGTCTATGCCCAAAATCTGCTGAAATTTTGCCGCAATTATGAAGATTTGCGAAAATTGCAGCGCTTGTTTGATTTAGCGATAAATTCAGCGATCGCTAAATCCTGGAGGGACTGGTTAGGGGAAAGAAATTACCATTTATAAACAGTGGGAAATTACATCCGTTTTGTTACATAAAACTATTTACCTTTTTCCAGTCACAGAGCACTTTATTTTGAGTTGTTTAAGTGAGAGAACATCTGTAAATAAGTCCAGATTGGGGGAATTGTAATGTTAAATAATTTATTTTATGTACATTTTTCATTGAAATTTGCATAGATTTTTGTTTGTTTGTATATGCTGTCAATTATACGTCTTAGAAATGGACAAAAAATGGCATAGGCAGGTCACACTTGCAAAAAATTGGAAATCGAAATCGGCCAAGAACATTGCAATCGGTGCGCATCGACTCTTTTTCATTCGATTATTCAAATAAAGTAACTAATGAAAAATTGGAGTTGAAATTGAAAAGAATGAAAAGTCATAAAATCCCTTTAAACAACCCTTTTTAATTAGAATAAACTCAACTTGTCTTAAATCTCCAAAGGTAAGATGTTTAATGACAGCACACACTCAAACACAGGATGCTTTCCAGGGCTCATCAGTAAGGACTACCTGAGGCAAGCATGAAAATTGCTCTGGCCAGCTGACCAGAGTTGTCATTGGCTCGATTGGGTACACACTTGACACATAGCCGACACTCAGACGGCGCACAAAAAGGAGTTTCGTTTTCTTTTGCATTAAATACAAAAATGATTCTCTTCAAGTGTTCAAGTAAACACTGTTGGTAAGGTTTTATTTGGGAACACGTTTGGGAGAAAATTGGATGTCAATATAGATCTGTGCTTCTAATAAGCAGTCTAAAAAAAATTGGTGACTCTGGCCTTAGTTCTAAATTGAATAATTAATGTAATTTATAATTGTAGGATAGCCGTTAATTTGTGATTTTTGTGGTTATATAAAAATTTGCTATTTAGGGTTGGGTACCGAACTCTATACTTTTAAGGGTACCGACCGAATTGTGTCGGTACTTCAGAGAACCGATTCACTTGAAATCATTTGGTACCAAATTTCAGTACCTGAGAATGCATTTGGGCGCATACGAGAGACCCTGTGACATGTCACCCCTGCAACTATTTCAGACACAACACACAGGGCAAACCGAAATGTTCTGAAGTGTGCTTACATTTCTAGGGTCATATGGTTTATCATATGGTTTATGTATCACAACTAGTGTATGTAAATATTAAAACGCAAACAGACGATTTAAATATGAATCCTGCATGTTCCGTTAGCCTCGGTGTGTATGAATGGCGGAGACGTAGTTTTGTTTACGACACATTAGGGATGGGTACCAAGAAACTTTATTTATTTGGACCGGTACGTAATTGGGTCAATACTAGTCTACTGGTAAGCTTCAGGACAAACGATACTGTTATCGATGCTTGCGTTGTTTTATCTCCATATACTTCAATCTTAATGACTAATTAGAACCTGCTGCTTGATGTTTTCCTTCACTGAATTATGCGGCCGAAATTTGCTCGATGTGCATGTGATATCAGTGCGCATATGCGGTGCATGCTATCAAACAGCTGACTTTAAATAGGCTAATAAACTAATAATAAAAAACTAACACTAGCCTCTATATTCTTTTTGTATTCTATCTATTTATTTGTATTTATTATACAATTAACAAAAGTAAAAAAAAAACTAGCTTGCTCTATTCTTTTTCTATTATACCGGTTTTCTTTTTATTTATTATATAATAATAATAATACTAATAAAAAAAACCTTGCTACGTTTACTGCGCATTGCTCTTTTGTTGATTTTGATTGCTTCTATTGTCCTCATTTGTAAGTTGCTTTGGATAAAAACATCTGCTAAATGACTAAATGTAAATTTTCACTTTTTATTTTTGCACACTTGCAATAAAAAGAACATTTCATGTTTTTTTTGTAACTAAGCAAACAAACAGGATACGCGTTCTGTCATCTCGGTTTCCTTTCTGTGAACTTGTTTGTGGATTGCCACGCCTCACATCTGTTTTATATCTATTAATTATTTTTCAGATACATTTAGCATATTTATACCTTTTCTTTATAGATTATTATATTTTATTTTTATGGAAACTAATTTTTTTATTTTTAAGGTATCTTATGCCTATACATTTCCTTAAATCATCCTGATGACACATTTTTGGCCCAGGGTTTGAAATCCTAGGCTGTGTAGTTAGGTCCATCATGCAGAAACTTGTGAACAATGCTCTATAGTTGTAGCAACACCATTTAATGACATCATTGAGTGTTCCGGGAAAACTGAAGTTGTATTGTCAGTGTCGGTCACGGCGCCTTTTAACTGCTGATTTGGATCCGGCAATTTTTCATTTACAAATTAAGCACTGACACACACCCACACGATGCTGCGCTGTGACCCTCTCTCTCAAGCGCACACACACACGACATGCAAAACTCTGCATTTGAACACAAACAGTAGATAGCAAATACCTAAGCTAATAACAAAACATACAAACAGTCACTGCTTCAGAAGCACCAGATTGTCATAGCGAAGTCAGAATTACCTCCGCTCCCAGGTTCACGAAACTGTCTTCCATAAAATGCGTTGCTGTTCTGTTGTAAGTAATCTTAATTATTCCTAAATGCGTCTACTTTCGGAAGGAAAAATAAAGTGCTTTTGCTTTCGCCTAGAAACACACAGCTTCTCCCTGTGATGGCTGCATCAACACTACTGCGGTTGCTGAAACCACTGTAAAATATATATTTTACACAGAGTAATCAAATAAATAATACAAATTAAGGAAAGCCTCCATAGCGCGTAAATGTCGTTAGCAGGACTTTTTTTTTCTTCTACAAGAATACCAACATGTTCACCTTATCTGGTGTAAGAAGCGGTCTTTTACTTTAGTTTTAAATCCAAATCATTCATTGCGCTCAGTCAGCTGCACTGACACACCGCCTCTCTTCACGTGATCGGTATAATCTGTCTCCTGCTACAATGTGCCGGCTCTGCAGCACGCACTGTATGAATCATATGCTTTGGAGCAGAGCAGACCATGCACTCGCGCAAGTGCGACCACATAACATTTTAACTCACACACACTCAAAAAATGGTCGCAAATGCCTAGTCTAGAGCCCTGGTATGGGAAGGTGTTCTCATTCCAACATGAAGCCCTTGTAGCTAGTTGCCTGTATATCAGCAGGAAGGAAGATTAAGATCAAAATTATTAAACTTCTCAATTTTCAAGAACACCACACCACCTCCAGGCTTGGTAAGTGCACAACGCATGATTACTTTACAGTCTGCCAAGTCCTGCAAGAAAACCATTTTACTTGTGCTTGTTTGATAGTTTTTGCTTTACAATTTATCTCTACATTTTACTACCGTAGTTATAAACATTTCAATCTAGATCCAAACTTGGAGAAGAGGAATCATGGAAAAAAAATCACTGATTAAAATCAGACCACATTTAAAGGCAAAGGTCACTCAAATGAAAATTGCTTTCCCTCATGTCATTCCAAACCTGTGTAATTTTTCATCAACACAGAAAATCGACAGCATTTTTCAAGCACCATCAAATAGCTCCAAAACAAGTCTGTACGAAATGTACCGTATATTCCAATTCCTTGTTAAGGCATGTTCGCATTAGCATAGTTTCAGTTTTTTAAATTGAGTGGTCAATTGTCTGTAACTACTGTAGTGATGCACACAGCACCGCTCACATAAACCAAGCTGTATTCTGTTGGTCAGTGCAGTGAATTTGTGTTTTTACCCACACATGTAACATGATCCTTCAGAAATTATTGTTATATGTTGATTTGGTGCTCCGTAACCAATCCTTGAATAAACAATTTAAAAGAAATCACGTTGAAAGCCATTGTACTGCCTAATGTTTTTGTGGAAATCTTAATACTTTTTTTCTTCAGTCTTTGATAAATCGAAAGTTCAAAGTAAAAATTTTGTACTAAACTTCAATTTGGATTAATTTAATGCATGCTTACTAAATATTAAATTATACCGTAAACTTTCTATAAAAATAAAAAAACAAGTTTTAATGGTAGTGTATCTAAAGTAGTAAAATTCAGTGATGACCAATTAAGTTTCCGTGGTCCTCTCAGAGTTTCCTCAAAACTATCACGTTCAGATGGCTCAAAACAATGACTATTTACCATTCAAATAGCAATGAGAAATATGACCGCACCGTTAGTCACATGGGTTTGGAGCGACACAAGGGTTAGTAAAGGACATACCTATTTTGGGGTATATATTTGATTAATTTCCAGCTTGTAGCCACTGGAATAATTTTTATACTGTGTAAAATTCAAGACATTAATAAAGTTGTTCCTTGCTTTAATTAGAAAATTTTAATTAGTTTCTGTAATTTAAATAGTCTAGTAGGAATTTATAGAGAATATCACAAAACAATTGCCAATTTTTTGACATCACCCAGCATGTAGTTATCACTGTATACACGGGGACCATACATTTCCATATGCTTATGATCGTGTGACCAGACTCTGTAGTTAAGACTGTTTTTTCCCCTTGGCAGAATACAGTGGAAACTTGCCTTTTCAGGTTCTTGAGATTTTAGCAAGTGTGACAAGAGCTTGTCTCTGTCTGTACTGTGAATGGTGGTGCTATAGCTGAGCATTAGGGCCCAGTGTCCAGCTTTACCCACAGACTCCAGCAGTTGGTAACATTGAGGATTAGTTCTACAGATCAGTGGACAGTTGAGCCTGGACTTATTTGCATCAAGAGGTATGCTTGCATATCACCGGAAAAGGTAAGTGATCTCGTCTTTTGTTTCATGCAAATAAAGCACTACTTTCATCAGCCGTGTTGAAATACTACCTGGGTTCTGGCATCACACTTCTGAAAATGGATTCACGGTGCAAGAATTGTTTTTGTAAGCAGTATTTGAAATGTGTGTTGTACTTTGGCTCCCTCTGTGAATTTCAGCTGCTCTGTAATGTCTTCCACGCAGCAGCTGTCTTTGAGGACAGCAGCATCACTACTTCACCAGGCATCATGTATTTAAGCACTGTACAATGATACAATTCAAGGACCTCATTCGTTGGGTGGTGGCATTCTATTGACTTCACATACTGAGTTGCTAAAGTTTCTTTCTGTTTGGGCTGGAAAAATGTGGTTTGTTTATGGTAAAGGCTAGGGTTCTAAGCAGTGGCGGCTGGTGCTAAAAAAAAATTGGGGGGGCGCAAACAAATTGAAAGTACGGGCGATCTGGTCCAAGCTCCTTGATCCTTTTTTCTTTTCTTTTTTTTTATCCGAACGCCTTGTGAACGGGTATTTTTCTAAAGATAAAACCGAATTTTCTTTTATCTCGATATATTGCGCTTGCTTCCACATTAATTAGTACCTGTCTGTCAACTGACGAGCTGCTGCTGAGTGAAATGAGAGTCGTTGAGAACGGTCCAATCACATGAGGCCAAACATAAAAACAATATTGATTCGCTCTAACAACAAAAGTGGGAGGGTTCGGGGCGCAGAGCCTTGCGCCCCAAGGACAATTTGAAACAAGCCAATTAGAGCTTAGCCTCAAATCCCATGCTTTTGAAAAGTTTGTGTACCTACATAAACACTCATTAGTCCGGCGCCCCGCACACAAATATGAAGTAAATATAGTTAGATTTTTTGATTTTCAATAAATTATAATATAACTAACAGTAGAATACTATGACTAAATGATTTTATTTAGTTAATATTTGCGATATATTTTTAACTTATTGTTAACATGTTAAAAGGGGGCTAACTTGAAGGGGGGGCGCGCCCCTATTGACCAGCCGCCACTGGTTCTAAGAACTTGAATCTGAATAGAATTGTTCAGAAAAGTGTTTTATTTTTACTTCACTTTTTATTCAAGTTAAACAGCAATTTCATTTTCATGGTTTTAGCGAGGGACTTTAAAATATATATAAATTATTTTTGCCTGATTTGAGCTGAAGAGGCTAAATCTGAGACAATTGCTGGTTCAGTTCCTTATACATTTAAACAAAAACTACAAAAAAATTGGGGTTGTAAAGATTTATTTTTGTTGTTTTTGAAACGTCATGTGCTCAAGGAAAATAATGATACAGTGGAAATGGTAGTATTGTGAAATAAGTACAATTTAAAAAATATTTTTTTTTTTATAGTTTTACTATACTAATTTATTATTGGTAGTTTATTAATTTTGGAAATAAAAAAATTGTTTACACTTTATTTTAAGGTATTTTTGTTGCTGTGTAATTATACAAATGTGTACTAAGTAATATTCATTTACATACTTTAGGGTTAGGTTTAGGCTTTGTTGCTTGTAATTATTAGGGTTGGGGTACCGAAACCCGGTACCAATATTTAACCGGTCTGTACTAGAACCGAATCAGAACGCAGATTTCGGTGCCGTGCCTGAACGATCGGTTGAAATATTTGTTTATCTGAAACGGACGTAAGAAGCATCATCACCAGCTCTGCACGTGAAAAAAAATGTCCCGACTGAGAAAATGCACGTGAACTCAATTCGGAAAGCTCTAATAATACAAGTTCAACAAATCTTTGTAGTAATGCGAGTGTGCTGTTTTCACATTTTTAAAAGCACAACTTGGGAAATGAGAGCATCCTAGGAGCGCATGAATGCAGTAAATGCACTTGCTCTGATGGCAGCAGGAAGCCTTCCATTAACTAGCTGAGTTACTACTATTCCATAGGCTTCTAATACATCAATTAGCAGTGGATTATAAATATACTTAACTATGAAAATATCAGAAATTGCTTGAATAACAGAAAAATTATACATTGTAGTCGAGTGTTTATTGTATTTATTTTATCATTCAAAACATTATATCCCCTGTTTACTCCGTTACAGAAATAGCAATCCTTTATCCATATACCTGGAGCATCATGAGTTCCGATACTTCTATGACTGAATATGTGGATATTCTGAACGAGGGCGACCTCTGGCGTCTAGTATGAATGAAAAAGACATCATCCCCCGTTTTCACAGACCAGGCTTGAGCCTAGTCCTAGACTAAAATGCAACTCTTAGCTGTTTTAACTTAAATAAACTTGTACTGACTGATCCTAAAATATATCAGTGCCTTTGTTTTGTCTCGAGATGCACCCCAGTAAAATAAATTAAGCATGTTTGTAAAAGTTACTTAAATGTCCTAATTGAACTATGGCCTAATCCTGGCATAGTCTAAGCCCTGTCTGTGAAACCGGGCCCATGTGTTTAGTGCTAATGGCCAATCCAGTTATTAATTGGTCTTTTTTTTTTTTAACCGTTTTAAAAGTATCGATTTGGCACCGGTATCGGAAAAAAATAAACGATACACAAGACTAGAAACTATGCACAATTTACTAGAGTATAGTAAGTACATGCAACCAGTTCACTGTTAAATAGTGTTATCTTTCTTTCTTTTCAGGATTCTTTGAAAATGTTCAAAAGAACAGCATTTATTTTGAATAGAATTTAATAACAATCTAAAAAAATATGTATCTTTTTATCATATTTCTTTTTTTGCCAGTATTTACCAGTTACCCCAGTGATGCTGAGTTTGAGTGATGTTTGTATTACACAATTTAAATGTATTTCAGAAAGTGCTTTTTGCGTACGGCAAGCATACTAGACCCTCCAAACTCTTGAGTGCTTAGACCTTGTCTATCAACTGTTGTAGTCTTCAACAAACTCCTATATTGGATGGCCTTTACGTTTGTTGTCTTGATGTTGCAAAAATGTATTTATGGCAGTGTAAATAGTTCTTCTTTCTCTCACTTCTCAATCCTGGCAGTTTAACTAGGCTGTTTGCTTCATAGCTACATGGATATCACAGTAATGCTGCCGCCACTCTTTACAAAGCTCCCTATGTGGACTGGGTGGGAAATACTCGGGGTAATGAAATGGTGCTTTAAAGTACATTTATTTTGTGTTTTCCTCAAATCTGCTATGATCCTTTATACTTACAAGTATTGCACTCATGCCAGTGACTCGTTCTCCAGCATTGTATCGCAGCCATGTTACTGAACAGACTGTAGTAATGGTGCCCTAAATTCACTGAGTGTGTGCATATTTCTCCTGCTCCTGTGAATGATCTGAGTGCTTCTGTCCAAATCTATAATGCTGGATCAGCATTCTGGCTGGATGTGTGTGCACGTCTGTTTATCTGCACTGTGATCCATTCATCTTGGCCCCAATCTGTCATTTTGATAATCCTAGTATGGGCCATGTGTTTTTAACTCTATGGAGTGTGATGCCAGAACATACCTTGTGACCTAGTGGCTTCCTCTGAGAGGCAGATCTTTAACACAACATCTGTTAGAAATTTGGGATTGTTCGAGGTGTTGTCTGTATGGAGTAAAAGGGCCATTGACCTTGTCAGTTAGTGAGCTGTACAACAACCGTATCAAAGTCTTCCTGCATGAGATGAAGTAATATTTGCTCTTCAGCTGTATATTCAAAAACAAAGTGACTTGGCTTAACTTAAATATACATAACCATTTATTTCACCATTATGTGCTTGAGTAGTTTCCATGATAGGGGTTTTCTTTTCTGATTTGAACTTAAGTTGTAATTTATTTTCAAAAGAATTACTGAAACTTTTACCAAATGTTTTCCATTCTTATATGTAGTATTACGTATTGTTAATTATAATAGCCTGCTGTAAGTCAGTAATATAAAGCAGTTAAGCTAGGACTCTGTATAATGGTTTACTTCTGTATCCTCACTGACTTTCTCTCACTGCAGGGGCGTCGGGTGATTGAAGGAGGTTAAACAGCATCATACACTGAAATATGAGTAAGCATTCATCCAACACTTCAGTGACAAGCAAATGATGATCCTGCATGTGTTTGTGTGCTGGATTAAAGTTTTTTTATTTTTTTTTATAGGTCAACCAAGGAACCTGTTTCTCAGCAATTGAGCACTATGGGCACTAAATGTTCCTGTACGGTGGACAATAATGTGCAGGTCTGAAATAATTCAGTATCAGAATTTATTATAGAAGATTGACAATGTGAGCAAAGTGTCTAATTGTTAATGTTAATTTTACTATTTTTAATCAAAGATGAGAAACCACTGTTACGCAACCATATTACCAATTTTGACCTTGTTTTTGTTTTTTTTCTGACTTATATAGTCCTGTTGGAGTGTGGCGTGATATGGCAGCTTGGGAAATCTTGAGTCCGGCACTGGATGCATCATGATTATATCCAATTATATACATTTTAAATAAAATACATAAAGAACCCTATGTTTGGTCTTGGGTGCATTTTTTGAGATTAAACCATTGCATTTTACCTGGAACTGCAGAACCTTGATCATGTAGCTGACTTTATGTATGTTTTAGAGTTGTTCAATAATTTAATAGTTTGGATTAGCACAGTAATTTAATGTCTATTCATTAAACTTACTGGCAAAACTTTAGTGAGGAAAAATACACTGGCTGTTTAAGAGTTTCTGTAGATCTACAAACGCAGACAGACCTCTGTAACCCAGTAGCACCTAGGCTGCTGTAAAGTATCAATTAAGGTCAAGGTGCTATGTTTCTCTTGTTTTGTCACTGTTGTGTCCTATTGGCTGACAGCTACTTCTGGAAATCATTCAAAAAAGAAAATAAACCTGCAGTCTGAGAAGTGTGGTGCAGTAAATGTGAGTTAGGGTTTTCTTGGCCAGTGTTTTTAACAAATGCACTTATGAGGATTTTTACAGGGACAATGAAATAGTAAATTTGGCATTTCAGACCAATACATTTGACAACTTACAAACATGTCTGTTTGTAAAAATTTGGAAGATCCATGTGAGACAGATCTAAGACTACAATTAGAAATAATCAGCAAGTAGCACATTGAATTAAGAGATTTTGAAGTACAAAAACCTGAAATAATCCAATCTTTAATAACTAGATTTTAGTGTATAGTGTTAAAGGGGATTCTAGTTTATTTTAAATTGTTGTTTAAAAATTCCATACCACAATTTGTTTGCCAGGATTGGGATTTATTGTGTTGATGGTGATTTAATGATGACCCTGGCATCAGATACAACCATGTTCCAAGATATCTCAGAAATGCTCAAGTCTTTGTGTGCTGTAAGCTGACAACAGAATGAGGGAAAGGGAGACAGGGAGGGAGAACTTGGTGGTGTTCTACCAATGGGTTGCCTGATGGTTTTTTAATGCACATGAATGATTGATCACTGTATATGGACACATGCTCTCCAGTGGGGCGGCTGCAGTCTGTCTGGTCCTGTCGGTGCAGATATGAGTGCGACCAGGGGACCTTCTGGACTGAAAATGAACACTGTGGAGTTAAAGCATCAGTGGGCAATGCAGAGAAATCGCACTCTGGTCCGGACGTACCTGCTCTCCAGTTCTGTGCTTCCACATTGTAGCTCACGATGCAGAGATGATTTCAGACTTCCATCGTTATCCAGATCAACACATGGTCGGACCACCACAGTGCCTCTAAGGTAAGCTGATATCTGACGCCTCAACCTTTAGCATCAATGATAGCTGGAGAACTGGCTACTGTATGTTGTTAAAATTACTTTTTTTTTTTTTTAAAGGCACATTTTACAAGGTATTTTGTCTTTGTAATTTATAATATTTAAATTTTTTATTAAATATACTTTCAGAGAACTTTACATATTTAATATTTTAAATTGTAAAAAAAAAAAAAAAAAGTGAAATGCTTACAGCAATGCAATCCCTGCAATGTTTTAAATTTGACGGGATTTGCATTAAACTTCGAACCTGTACAAATGTGAGTGCAGTTACAGCAACATGCACAATGGACCATGCTTTAGAAACCTGATAAATATTACATGGCAACACACCCAAACAGCTCTATTACACAGATTATCCAATGAGAGCAGCCAATGTTTTCAGTGTTTCTTAAACTGTACAATATATGCTGTGCTGGCCATATTATGAAATAAGCAGAGCTAAAAAAAAGATTAAATTAATATTTTTTTTATTAAATCCCTCCAGATGAATGATTTATTCTTATGACAGTTAAATCATTTAATGTCTCATTTTGTCTTGTGTAGCTAGACTGGCAGGTTTTTTTTGTGATGTTTTTGTAAGTCTACAATGCTTAAAGCTACACTTATTTGATCAGAAATACAGCGAAAACGGTAATACTGTAAAATACTATTTCTATTTTAAAGCTAATTTGCTGCTCAAGAAACATTTATTATCATTATCAATGTTGAAAACCACTAATTTCAAATATAATTATTTTGCAACATTGTCTTTACTGTCAGCTTAATTTGGTCAATTAACTAAATCAATCGAATGTGTTCTTGCTGAATTATGTACAGGTGCATCTCAATAAATTAGAATGTTGTGGAAAAGTACATTTATTTCAGTAATTCAACTCAAATTGTGAAAATTGTGTATTAAATAAATTCAATGCACACAGACTAAAGTAGTTTAAATCTTTGGTTCTTTTAATTGTGATGATTTTGGCTCACATTTAACAGAAACCCACCAATTCACTGTCTCAACAAATTAGAATACTTCATAAGACCAATAAAAAAAAAATGTAGGGAATTGTTGGTCTTCTGGAAAGTATGTTAATTTACTGTATATGTACTCAACACTATAGGGGCTCCTTTTGCTTAATTACTGCCTCAATTTGGCGTGGCATGGAGGTGATCAGTTTGTGGCACTGCTGAGGTGGTATGGAAGCCCAGGTTTCTTTGACAGTGGCCTTTAGCTCATCTGCATTTTGTGGTCTCTTGTTTCTCATTTTCCTCATGAGGGTTCAGGTCTGGTGAGTTTACTGGCCAATCAAGCACACCAACACCATGGTCATTTAACCAACTTTTGGTGCTTTTGGCAGTGTGGGTAGGTGCCAAATCCTGCTGGAAAATGAAATCAGCATCTTTAAAAAGCTGGTCAGCAGAAGGAAGCTCGAAGTGCTCCAAAATGTCTTGGTAAACGGGTGCAGTGACGTTGGTTTTCAAAAAACACAATGGACCAACACCAGCAGATGACTTTCACCCCAAATCATCACACACTGTGGAAACTTAACACTGGACTTCAAGCAACTTGGGCAATGAGCTTCTCCACCCTTCCTCCAGACTCCAGGACCTTGGTTTCCAAATGAAATACAAAACTTGCTCTCATCTGAAAGGAGGACTTTGGACCACTGGGCTACAGTCCAGTTCTTCTTCTCCTTAGCCCAGGTAAGACACCTCTGACGACAACTGTAGCCAAATTCCTTGACACGTCTGTGTGTGGTGGCTCTTGATGCCTTGACCCCAGCCTATTCCTTGTGAAGTTCACCCAAATTCTTGAATCGATTTTGCTTGACAATCCTCATAAGGCTGCGGTCCTCTCGGTTGGTTGTGAATCTTTTTCTTCCATACTTTTTCCTTCCACTCAACTTTGTTAACATGCTTCGATACAGCACTCTGTGAACAGCCAGCTTCTTTGGCAATGAATGTTTGTGGCTTACCCTCCTTGTGAAGGATGTCATTGATTGTCTTCTGGACAACTGTCAGATCAGCAGTCTTCCCCATGATTGTGTAGCCTAGTGAACCAAACTGAGAGACCATTTTGAAGGCTCAGGAAACCTTTGCAGGTGTTTTGAGTTGATTAGCTGATTGGCATGTCACCATATTCTAATTTGTTGTTGAGATAGTGAATTGGTGGGTTTTTGTTAAATGTGAGCCAAAATCATCACAATTAAAAGAACCAAAGACTTAAACTACCTCAGTCTGTGTGCATTTAATTTATTTAATACATGAGTTTCATAATTTGAGTTGAATTACTGAAATAAATGAACTTTTCCACAACATTCTAATTTATTGAGATGCACCTGTATTATAAATTCCTTTCAAAAATAAATCTTACTGACCCCAAACATTTGAATGGTAGTATTTTGGCAGTATATAGAATTAAACATTAATTCCTTCAGCTTTATAATTGAACACATTCTGTTGATCCTCACGTGTCTTTTTTTTGTCTCCTCTGATCTCACAGTATCAGTGAGTCCTGCTTGTTCACCCCAGGCAAGAGAGCGGTTTTCGAGGGGTTTTCAAAAAACCGCCGTCCCCTTCTACACGGACGTGGCCCATCTTCTCCCTCCTGCAAAACTCTGGAGAACACACAGACACCTCAGCAGAACTATCATCAAGTGTACATGCATTTCTCTCAGCCTCTGAAGCCTGTACCAAAGGTTGGACGGGCCTTTACTCACAGTCAGCGACGGGCCACAGAGAGCAGAAGCCTGCAAGCGTTAGCGAGGCAGCATAGGCAGCCCATAAACCTAGAGGCTTTATCTGTCAGAGGAAAGACTTGCCTTCCCACCCAGCATTTGCCTACCTCTTCATCTAACGAGCCTCGCACACAGCTGCATGTGTTCTTGCCTGTAGATGGTGCCAGACAGGAGGATGACGGGGACAGTGAGTCTGATGATGAGGGTTTCATGGATGAGCTAGATAACAAAGTTACCACTCTGAGACTTCAACAAGATCCAAAGATCCCCAAACCGATAGAAAAATCACTGATTGGTCAAATGGTGCAATTAACTTCTTAGTGTCATGCCTTTATTAAAGCATTTCATATTTTGATGTGTGTTGTATGCTTCCATTGATACAGACAAATCTATTCAAATCCCACTAAAATGTTAGCATTCTGACACTTGGAATTTTAAGATGTAGAATAGTAAACACATGTTTATTTTGAATAAACAAACGTTTTTGCATGTAGTCTTGTATTTTATTTTCGTTTGCAATGTCCAAGAACAGCTTCACATTTAAATGATTTAGTCTTTAATCAGATGAGAATATGGCTTTTAATTTTACTTTTTGTGTAATAATGATGATTAAGTTAGTAATTTTTATTTTTACACAGGAACACATTCCCAATCATGATGGCCTTATGATCACATGGAGAAACTTTTATTTTTGATGAAATATTTTTTATATTTGATATATGATATGACTATATGCTATTGGTATTTGCTCTTTGAGATTTTTTTGTTTTTAATGGAAGTCAATTTAGACCAATAACCTTTTTGGTTACCTGCATTATTTTAACTATTGTGTTCAGCAAAAGAGAGACATTTTTACAAGTTTGGGGGTAAGTAAATGACGACCATTTTGGGGTATGCTAACTATCGTCTTAAAGAGCCATTTTTATTTATTTTAACAAAATGAATATATTAATATATTACATGAATATAATATTATGAAAATACCATATGAAAAGTTAATGCAGGATGTAAAATGTTTTACATGACACGAGGGCACAAATTTGGTAGAAAAATTGACACCCTGCATCCCAATGTGGATAACGTTACACAGAATTTAGGATGGATTGTATGCACATTGGTACGCAGGCAAAGTCTCATTTTTTACGTCATTTTACGTCACGAGAGGGAGTTGTTTGCCGGGCTCTGCGTTCGTTGCTCATTGCAGCCAGAAACAAAGTAGACTGGTATTCAGTTGGAGCGGTTGTGATTCGGTGTGTTTTCGGTAGTTTTTCTATTTCAGTTTATCATCGTCATGGTAAATTATTGTGTTTGTGGAGGTTGCACAAACTCCGGTCTGTCAGGACATCGAGTCCACAGGTTTCCTAACAAGAAAAGACACGGTGCTATCTTCCGTGCCTGGGTGCGTTTTGTGCAGGTGAAGAGACAGGACTTCATAATTTCATCTGTTTCTAAAAACTCGGTGGTGTGTATGGTTCACTTTAGACAAGAGGATTATCGTCCCGACGATATGATGGAGTTCAACATGGGATGCAAAAGCAAGAACCAAGTGAGACTCAGAGCTGGAGCGGTTCCTTCGGTGCACACAGCACATTCATCGAGTCCGCCCTCTCTGCCGTCAGGTTCGTCCGCCACCGCCGGGAGACATGATGGTCATCAGTGGCGTAACTTTCCCTGCGCCCCAATGTTCATACTATCCATCCTAAATAGTATGTGAGATTACAATAAGTGTGTCCCAAAGCATAGTAACGTTATGTTGAATATAGTATGCCAAAAGTCCCCGGATGGTCTGCTATTTCAGGTCGGTTTTTGAAGTATGGATCCGAACACACTCTAAATTGCCCACAATCCATTGCGCCTTGGCGAAAGATTCGGCCAAGAACTACAAATACGTAAAAAACGCGTTAAAGAACTACAAATGTGGCGGATGCGCGCGATCGACGGTTATGTAGAGAAGTTTGTAAAAAGGTGTTTGAGTTACTAATAATCAACATTTAACCTGGTAAAAAAATATTTATTCATTATTATCCCTTTTATATTTAATCTGCAACAGCAATGTGAACTTGTATAAATACCAATTTGTTCGTTAACTTTTAAATGCATCATTATGCAGAAAATATTCTGTTCTCCGCATGAAAGACCTGTGAATGGCAGATCAACGAGCTACTTGTTTTCTCTCTAATACGGTAGGAAGTTAAAAGAGCGGTCCGTTAAAGACGCAGCCGTGTGACGTATTTGTATGCCCCAAAGCTTGCCTACAATTCTACTACACACTCAAAAGTGTGTACTTTTTCTTCACTAAAAGAGTATATACTTTAAGGGCGTAGTACATGTAGGCGCAGTGGGACGCAACATTATTTTTAAAAAGTGGGTGGGACAGGAGTAAGTGTGCGTGTGTGGGGGTGGGAGTTAATGTACGAACATAGAACTTTTAAAGTGATGGTTTCATTTCTACATGCATTATAATAAAATATATAAGGGCACATCCCTGAAACCACGATTGCAAATTTGACATTGATTTTATATAAGTTTTCAAACGAGTAGCTAATGTACAGTACAATGTTGAATGTTTTTGCTTATTTGGTTAACAAAAATAGTTCAAAACAAAAAAGAACAGCCGCGCATCTCTTGAGTAACACACAGCGGTGTTTCGTTACTAAATGATTCGCGTTTTTGAACTACTAATAAAAAAAGAAGAACATTCTGTCATTCATTACTCACCCTCATGTCGTTCCAAACCCATAAGACCTTCATTCATTTTCGCAACACAAATTAAGATATTTTTGATGTAATCTGAGAGCTCTCTGACCCTGCATAGACAGGAATGATATTACAGTTACAGTTACATAATATTTCTACTTCAATTCGTTTTTTAAATAGGCTATAAACATGTAAATGGTGGCTGTCATAAAACTTAATGGATTTATTCAAACATTTAAGAACAGTAAAAATTATAATGAATATGTTATATGGTGCATATGGCCCTCTATACAGTAAATGTTTAGCTGACTATACCCACATGAAAAAAACGCTATAGTAATTTATTGTAAATGCTATAGTGGTTTTGAACCATACTATAGTAAAGTGTATTATACTGTATATATTATAGTATTTAAAACACTTTAATGAATGCTAGCAATAGCATACTGTAGTATTAACTATACTAAACTGATAGACTAATAAATACTGTAGTATATTTTAGTTTGTACTACTGTAAACTGTAGTGTATTGTAGTATAATATACCCTATAGTTGTAGAAAATTAGTACAGTATTGGGTAAAGTAATTTGTTTATATTACTATAGTTATGTTACCACAACAACTATAGAATTACATCAACATATGAATTCAAGCACTTTACTATAGTATGGTTCCAAAACACATTTTTTTCCCATAAATTACTATAGTATTTTTTCATGTGTATAATGAGTTTATGGTCACCAACATGTTTTTTTCTTTTGTAAATGTGACATTGTTTATAAGCCGTTATATTGACTGAAACACTGATTGAGCGATTACATGAGACCGCATAAGAATTGTGAAGTTTGTATTCTTTATTTTAATTTACCTTTGGATGTTTAGTCATGTTTATTTTGTTCTGAAACTGGCAATGTGGATGAGATGATAAGTTCATGTGCGCCTCGTGCTGCCTCGTCTGTTGAATTGAGGCGCTACAGCGATCTGTCACTCCAGTGACAAAATTGCATTTATTGTTTAGCAATACAATGGACATAATTTGAAATATAAGACTTTTTCATAATAAAAGTACCAAAGCACAATGCTTATTGTGATTTATTGGATGGAAGGTACCCTTCAATGTTCTGCCCATTAACTAAAAACAAGCTAGACTAATATTAAGAATTGATATTGTTCCGTAAAAATGAGAATCGATTCAAATCAAGATAACATTATTTTTTACCCAGCCCTAACCACGATCAACAAAAACATAGCAAGGATGTCAGTCCATGTGACATCAGGGGTTTGACCATAATTTCACAAAGCTACGAGAATACTTTTTGTGCGCAAAGAAAATAATAATACAATAAATTAAAATATTCTCCCGAGTTACGTCTTTTTGGAGAGTACTGAACGCTGTTTACATTCAGTAGACACCGCATGCATGCTGAATGTAAACAACGCTGATTACGTTCTGGGGTACTCTCCAAAATGGCGGAAGACAGTAACTTCGGGGAGAATAATTTTTTAATTAATTGTATTTTTCAGATGCGGGAGTAAAATTATCACAAATAAACTCCAGAAGCGTGTGTGTGTGTGTATGTATGTATGTATGTATATATATATATATATATATATATATATATATATAATATAATATAATGCAAATCAGGTTTTAGCTTTTCTTTTTGTTCACCAGGAAAACGGTCGTTTATTAACTCGGGTATGTTTAAACAACCACGTTAACCGATTTAATACGAATAAATGCGAAAAATCAGTAGAGTGGCTGCATTGTAACTGAATTATTGAAACGAACTGCTCGAAGGAACCGATTTGCGGAAATGAATCGATAGCGGACAATACATGTTGTGCGCCTCACCCATAATGCACTGCAGCACGCAGAGGAGGAAGAGCTTTCGCGGGAGAGCAAGCCAATCCACCCAGCTAGTTTTCTGCATCAGCAGCTTTTGCAGTATTGTGGTGTTTTAAAGCAGAATAAATCAACCGTGCATCTTGCAGGGGTTGTTTATCGACTGTCTTTTGAAAGGGGTGGTTGAAAGAATACGTCAGGCGTTTTAAGGTGAGTGTTTGAACTGTTGAAAAGGTTGGCCCGCGTGTTGTTTATCATCTCTGCATAGATTCGCTGCAAAATATTCCTGCCCTGCAGCGTGGTTTACTTTTATACGGTCTGGCTACAGCTTACTTTACATTAATATTTTTAAGCCTTATGTTGGAGTATTTTGTTGTTGTTGTTTTTCTCATTTCTATCGAATCGCGAGCTAACGACAATCGAACGACGTTCAAGTCACCTTTATTTACACACACACACACACACACATATATATATATATATATATGTATGTATGTATATGTATATATATATATTATATTTTTAATATTAAGGCAGTATTGATATTTGGAAGTATTGTTTGGTATGGTATGTATGTATGCAGTGGTGTAGTCTAGTTTTTATACTTTTTTCCCCGTTAATTTTTCTGGACTCTTTTAATGATCAAATTAAATGTTAATCAAAAAGCATGTTTAATTAGCTAAAAACATGAAACTTATACAATTTATCATGACCTTATTAAAAGTGTAATTCAAAAATTCTGTGTTGTGTATATAAACATTTTACTGGTTATCAGATGAAGGCATAACAAACTGATTTAATTAATATTTTAATTAACTAAAATTAAACATTTACATTTTTACTTTCATGTCAAATTCAAATGTGTATTTTTATAAGCTTTTTTTTCAAAATTTCTAATTAAAACAATGCAATAAGAACAGATTACCGATCAAATAAAATCATTATTAACAATGTATTTGCACTACAGAAGAACACAAACCTGCCTTGTAGGTATTGACAGATATTTAATGAGGCTCAGAGGTGGCATGAGTGCAATTAACTTCATAAATTCATGTTGAGATTAATGTTTTAAATATATAATTTTGAATATAGAAATATTCAATGATTTAAATAACTGAAATTATACTTTAAAAATTAAACTAAGGCTGTAGTTAGGTGGCAGCAAGTTGCTGATTTTATCACTCAATCATTAATTCAATTTATTCGAACGAACGGCTGATTCATTCGGGAACAAAGCAAGTCCCTGAGTCCCAATGTGCATACTATCCACCCTATCTGCCCCAAATAGTATTGAAAATTACTAATATCACATTTAGGATGGATAGTATGCACATTGGGACTCAGGCAGTGACTGTCTTTATGAATGAATCATTTAATTGACTCACTAGATTCGATTAAGCGGAGATTCACTCATAAACAAAACAACGCTGTGTTTGGAGATGTGCAGCGGCTCAGTTGTGAGTTTATTTGAAACTATTTTAGTTGACACAATTGAGCAAAATCATGCAATACTGTTATATTCAGACAATGTAAATCCCTAAATATTAACTTTTTGTTTATTGAAATCACTCATTGCGGCGATCACAGAGACACTCTGAGAGACTCGCTAAAGTTTGTCCAAGAAGTCGCTAGATTTGTCACTAGTCTATGGGGGTCTAAAAGGGCGCTAATTCTCACTAAGTTGGCAACACTGCGGGCATCTCTACTACTCACCTCTCTCTCTGTCTGACTGCAGCAGCACACGTGACCCATTTGTAAAGGGACACACGTACAGGAATATCTGGACCACAGCCAATCAGAGGGGGGGTCCGTCCTTTACTATCTCTGATTGGTTTAGACCACGATATGAGCCTAACGTGTGTCTTTTGTTGAACCACAGAGAGACTTTCAGAGTCGCGGATACTTTCTTTAGTTTTCTCGAACGGCTGGTCGCACTGGTGCGCCCTCAGATTTTTGTTAGTCGCACCCTTGAGAAATTAGGTCGCACTCTAGAGCCCTGTAGTTGTAGTACGTGCATTCTACTAAATAATAGTAATATAGCCTATTTCTGGCACAATGACTTTAATAAGTTAAACCGAAATTTTATTTTGATGGGTTGCCGTGAAAACTTTTTAAGTTATGTTTATATGATATGATGCAAGTTTTACTCAAATGAAATGACGAGCACCACACTTGCTGTGTATTGTAACATTAGTAAACAAAACCGTGCATATCTGAGATTCATATTTAAATTGACTTTTGCGGTGTAATATTTACAAATACTAGTCCATATTGCGATTTGATTTAAGTGTAATGACCTATTTAGATTAATTCATCCAAACTTTGACGCATTCCATGACATTCCACGTTAAACTGTAAATTCTGTTTTTATGAGTCTACGTACCTGTAAAAAAAAAACAAGAATGTAGATATTATCATTTATTTTAATTTGTTTACCTATGTGATTTATACATTTTGAGCAAAAAAGCTAAAGAGTAAATTTTTCTTAATACAAAATCAAACTGAACCAGAAAACAGGACTTTGTGTTGATCGTTCACTCAGCTGCTGTGCTGTCTTCCTCTCTCCAGTAGTTGCACCTTTCTTCTGATCAATTAGCCCATACTGAACTTTACACTAGTGTGACACGCTAAACGCATACCACGCTACACTATACATACACCTTGTGTTTTTTGATAGTATTAGCGCAAAATATAACTTAGTTCAGTTATCAGGCACTGTTAGACAGGCTTTTTCGTGCGCGCTCTTCAGGTGTACGGGCTCAGAAAAAGCAGACGTCTGACGCATGAATGAAACGTTTAACCGGAAGGGCTTTAAAACTAGAACCAGATACACTAAACACTGCCACTTTTTAATACTTTTAATGAAATATACAAAAATATTGTGAAAATACTTTAAAATTATAAATACATTGAAGATTTCTACACAATGTACCTTACAAAATCATGCATTTTAATTCTCATAAGATACACAAAGCTGATGAATTTCACCTTATACAATCACAAACGTGCAAAAATGTAAAAAAAAACAATAATCATTTTGTAAATAATTGTAGTAATTTATCTAAGGTTACTTCAACCAGTGTTTAGGTTAATCAATGTCACTAAATATTAATAAGCATAATGGAAATTGCATGTAAACGGGAGTGAAGAATTTTGCTCTTGACATGTAAACATCATAATACGATTAAGTCCTTACTCTGATTATTGGAAATAATTGCATTATTTGTGCACATGTAAACGTAGTCAGTGAAGATGCTCGTATGTGTTTGCACACAAGCCTAATTTAGTTCTTGAGTAACTCGAATACAAAGAATCATCGAGGCAAATTATGTGCTTCGAAGAATGGTTTTATCCATTTACTAGGTATGCACTAAATTTTCGGCCTGCGGAAAATATATGCCGCACCGCCCAGCAGTATTCGGGTTCCCTCTCGAGCTTTCACGAGACATCACAGAGAATTCTCCTTTATGGGAACTCCTTCCCTTCCAACCTTTCTGAAGTCCTATTGGCTCACGCAGTCAATGCCAATTGTCGCGAAATATGCATATTCATGCAAATATTGACAAGCTGAGAGGCAGTATAAATGACAATTGCGTCAGAATCTTTTCCTTCATTTTGCTGAACAACCTAGATTATGGCTTAAACTAAATTACAGCTCACAGTTGTGGTTCGCTCATTCCACGGCGGGCCTGGATGGCCGCTCGTCTGCAGTGTTTAGGTGAATATGACATTTTTCTTAAGGATGAGTCCGTCTGCCCTCGATAAGTGGTGGACCTTAAGGACTCAGGTGATGAGCTTATGCTGACTAAATGTCCGCATTCCTCTCACCCATCGAACCTGCAGGACATGACATCAGCCTGGCTTCTCACGTCCCCCTTCCATGGCAGAGCGGAGAGCCGAGGGCAGATACAGGAGCTAAGGGTTCTTATGTCGCTGCAGATGCCGCACTGAAAAACCTACTAAGCATGCAACCCCCTCGCCTCAGAGCAGCGTTCTGCCATGTGCAAAGCACAATCACTGGGGCTCCTCACTCATTCACACGATACCAGCCCCTCATTAGCGGCTGCCGTGTTTGAAAGACACTGCTCTCTTATTCACACGATACCAGCCCCCCAATTTCACCCCTCTCTCTCTCTCTCTTTCCCTCTCTGTGTGTGTCTCTCTCTCTCTCTCACAAACTCTCTCTGTCTCTCTCCGCACTATTTCATCTCTGTCTGAAGCGGGCAGAATGCTAGAGCTAACGCACTTCGCGTCAGGTGGTTTTTGCCTTCATGTCGTGCATTAAAATAGTTTATTTCACAACGAGAACAGGTTGGCTAGCCGTGCATTTCCCATATGTATACTTGTTAGCTGCTATTTTTACAACAATATTTAAATGACGCCCTGGTCATTCTTGGCGCACCCAAAATGGCCCCACTCTATCAACATCAGTCATTCTCTGGTGGAAAAAAAGGATCGCTTTTTGGTTCCTCTGTCACAGTTAATCTAGTGTGTGTAGTGGCCTCCGTGTCTCTGATAAGCACAGCATTTTAAACTGGTGCACTGCTCGTGTAACTTTGTTTTCATTTCGCGCAAGCTGCAACAGTTCCGTTTCGTGTAACAGAAAGCGGAGCTTTTACGATTAATTAACCATGACATTTTAAAGCGCGGTTAATGGTAAAACTGGTTAATCGCTGCATACCTAATATTCACAGGCTTTAAATTTGCAACTTCGCTGGCTAACGAATGCGGCCAGCCGGGCTTAATGACGTTAAACATTTGGGTCGGACTTGCGTGTATTTTTCCACATTAATTTAACCACTTGAGATACTGCTAATGTTAGCATCCTCTCAGCCCTGTCGGCAAACATACCGCTGTTCTTTCTCCAATGCAGCATCTAGTCAACAAATTAATTACTTTATATTGACATACAAATTTACTGGAGTGTATTGTATACATTTTCGCTGTTTGTGTTTTAAACATGCATCTGAAATGTCAGCAGCATTGCGCTCTCACCGGGCAGCGTGTGATCTCCGTGCAGTATCACGTGTCAAAATAAATGCATGTGTTTTCAGTGATTTTCACCTCTAGAGGCCGCTCTCGCCATTGATATGTTGGCTCTCGCGCTGTATAATGATAACGGTAATGGACCATTCACAGCCATTCCGGCAGCGGATGTAATCTGGAAAAACTATCGTAGTGGATTTTTGCCGATAACTGATAGTTCCGGGAATCAATTATCGGTGCCGATTAATCGGCAAAACCGATACATCGGTCGACCTCTACTATATAATGTATCTTTCTCATTAAAAAATAAGAACAAAGATACAGATTACAAATACACATAATATACAAGTAAAACAAAGTGCTTTATTTCCAGGTACAATATATGTATTTTGCAGGAGCATTCAAGAAACTGAATGAAGAAATGTAAAAATAAAAATGTATATAGACTGATTCCTAAAGCAACTGTATTTTTTTTTTATTTTATTACTGTATTTTAGTCAAGAATAGTGAGTGATTTTTCTGTGTTTTGTTGTTTTATTATATGTTCCTTTGGCTCAGTGGTAGAGCATTGCGTTAGCAGCACAAAAGGTTGTGGGTTCAATTCCCAGGGAACACACATACTGACAAAAAATGTTATAACCTGAATTTGCTTTGGATAAAAGCATCTGCTAAATGTATTAACGTTAAAGGAATAGTTCATCCAAAAATTTTAATTATGCCATCTGTCTGTCGATTCTGTCATGGTGTTTTATTTTTATACCATCATTTACTCAAAAGGTGTTTTGAACCTAAGTGAGTTTCTTTCTTCTGCTGAACGTAAATACTATTTTGAGGAACAAGGAAAACCAAACAGTTTGCTGATCCTCGGTGACTTCCATATTTTTCTCATATCAAAGTTAATATGTTGGTTACCCAGATTCACCAAAATATCTTATTTTGTGTTCAGCTCAAGAAATACATTAATATAGGTTTGGGACAACAACATATGAGTGAGTAAATAATGACAGAAATTAAATTGTAGGGTGAACCATCCCTTTAATGACAGTCGGCTGCATGTTTAATACTGTCCCTTTAAGATATGCAGGCACGCATCCGTTTGTCTCAGCTGTTGTTAACTTTCATTTTTAGACACAACCAACTGAGTCTATATGTAAACCTTGTGTGTTTTGTCCGTATTAGCTTAAATAACTTAGTTCAGTAATCAGGCGCTGTTTGACAGGGTTTTGAAACTAATTTGTGATTCTTTTTTTTATTTGGTAAATTATCTGTCAATAAAAAATAGCCTATTCATGTTTTCGTTTGCCTTAAGATAATTCTTCTTACCTTTGGAGAACAATTTCATATTTTAACAAGACTAAATGTCTAGATAATTTTTCATCTATAGAAAATGCATTAACTTAAATATTTGTACTTGAAATAAGACGAATAAATACTCTGTAAGAAAAGCAATTTTGCAGCATGAATGAATGAATGAGGTATTAAAACATCGCTTATACTTTAAAAAGGGGGAGGAGACGGAAAGAAACTCTGGGTTTAATGAAGAAATCCTGCTCCCGACCAGGTTAGGTTCACAGAGTAAGTTACCATGGTAACTGTTTCTGTTCTGAAGAGTTACCTCTTTCAGAAACAGACTTGACTTACCCCGCTTTCCTGGGTTTGACAAACCTACCATTTTGAAATGGAAAACACAGAGTTTCCCTCGTTTCAGGGTTTTCACATAACCTCCTTTCTGAAATGGGCTCCTGATATACACAATGTTATGCATAAAAAAAATTCTAAAGGAATATTAAAAGGTTCACTGTATAAGGAATAATTTTAATGATTATTTATGAAACATTATTAAATGTTATATAAAACTTGAAGCATCAGAATCGGTATCGGCCGATCACTACGACAAGAAATCGGTACTCCGAATCGGCTGCAAAACTCATGATCGTAGCATCCCTACCTTTAACCCAATGTTGTAAAATTACAATACTGACAATCTCAACATCAAAAAATTGTCAATGTGTTCAATAATACCATAAAATCTACATAATCTAGACATATTACTAATCACAGAGAAAAATATTTGAGGCATTTTACTTGAATGTAGATTTGCCAGTAAAACAATATGTGCTTCATGGGAAGTTTGCAGGACGTGTGAGTTTATGGCCAGGTAAACAGGCATATATTTTTTTTTAATCTAACATCCAATAGCATTGCAAAGCTAAACAATAGGACATATTAGTTTTGTAAATGTGTTCTTAGAGAATGCAAAAAAAAAAACTTAACCTTTATTTTAGTCAAGCTAAAACTGATGTAATATTACAACAGCAGACCTTACAGGGTTAAGCAAGTTTGGCATTCCTATTGTTGAAATTTGCTCTATGAAAAAAAATCTTATTTTCTCACTTTCAGGAGTGAAGTCTGGCCCCTCACAGTCTATAGAGACCGTTTCACCGCTGGGCTCTACGTCTGTTGCAGGAGTCCCTATGGCTAGTGAGGATTCAACAGAACAACTTCCAGGAGATGCAGCTGGTTCAGAAGTGAAGCCAGATGCAGTGGAGTCATGCCTTCTGGATGCCACTGAGGCTGGTGTAAATGAACCAAACCTTCAAAACAGCCTTATGGAAAGCCAAAAGATGGAGCAGGAGGAAGTAGAGAAGCTTCTAGAGGAGATGGAGGAAGATATGGATTTAAGACAACAGCCGGGTGTGGACCAAGAAAAGAGCAGAGTAACTGACCAGAATGAAGAAGAAAATTGCGCACAGAAACACTCTGAGCAGAAGATTGCTGGAGAAGAGAAGAATGAAGTGAGGAACATTGCAGAAGATGCAGCACAGTGTTCGGAAGAGCTTGTTATCGCTAAAGTCGAAGACTTTACCAATGAAATGACAATTGATGTGGACCAGGCTGAGGATCGCGATGGGATTATGGAGGTAGATGGATCAGATGATGCAGGTTGGTGTGAACTTTTTGCCTGTTACAAGATTTGTCCCATTGAGATGACTTGCAAACACATTTTTGTTGTTACAGATATTGATTTATTATTCTGTGTATTGATAAGAGTTCATTTCTGAACATTATTCCACAGCCATGGAAAATCATTCCGTTAAATTCAAAATGTAGTTGAATTCCTAAATGTGTTTTTAGATTGTTTATATTGAAAATGAAATGCATGTTTTAGATGCAGCATAATGTTGCTTTATCATTAATACTTTTTATACATTTATCAATTTAACGAAATAGAACTGAGGAACACAGTTGACTGTTTTTCTACATAATTTTTACATTTAACAGGAAAATCTTTCCCTAGAACCATGAAAACGGAACCATCTGTTGTGGTAAGCATGATCACTGTTTTATGTTTACCATAAGCCTTTTTCACAGTCCGCGTTTGAAAACCGGAAACTTCGAGTAGTTGTGTAAAATAACTTCCGCTGTAGCCTGTATGAAGGCTATGCCTGTAGCACGGGGTTGTTGATATTTATTAATGAATAATTCATCATAGATGTTTTATTAAAACATATTAACCACAGTTTCAATCATTAATCGTTATGATGAAATGAGGTAAAATTTTCTCATTAAATTTTCCGACGCATATTTCACTATTTAAATGGGAGCGCATAGGCATATGTATGCACAATACTTTCAGAGACAGACAAGCTTTTTACTTAAAAAATGCAAGAATAGCATAAAACAACATATCACATTAAAGAGCTATAAAATAGGCGTTCAACAAGTGTTTATTATAATAACAGTACATTGCGCAATAATGAATCAAAATTAATTACAAATAAAATTAAACACTATATCCGAGTATTTCTCCAGCAGTAGCATAAGCAGCCATGGGCAGATTCTCAGTTAAAATAATCTATTTAACAGATGATACCCAACCATATGTGTAATCTTCCATTTTAACGTGAAACATTGTGAACGAGCCCTTTGTAAGTGTTGTCGGTGTTGCGACAGTCATGAAACAACTGGCGACTGCAACGTGGCTGCTCACATTACTGCTGGAGAAATACTCGGACTGTTTTAATTTTATTTTTAATGTTATTGGTTTTATTATTGTGCAGTGTTTACTATGGTTCTTCTCCAATCTTATTTACATAAAGCTATTCAATCACTGTGCTCAAACCCGTAGGATATGTCACGTTTAAGATGGTAAAACCAGTTATTTTTGAAAAACTCTGGGATGAAAAATTTATATATTTGAACAACTCCAATTTGATCTAATACTGTAGCCTATCGGAAAGTAAAGTGTAAGAAAGCAACAATTACTGTTTAATTTGTAAGAGACCTGTCTTATTTTTTGCCCTTTAATAAAGAAAAGGTTATTATCTGATTTCTCGATTAATCAATGGAATGTTTGGTAGAATACTCGATTACTAAAATATTCGATAATTACAGCCCTACTTATAAGTATCCAGGGGCCCGTTTCAATAAGGTGGTTCAACCAACTCTGAGTTTAAACTTGAACTCTGAGTTGACTCGTCCTGATATGGAAAACTCAGAGTTTTGCGGTTTCAGAATGGCTGAATTGTGTTACTTTATTCAACTCCGAGTAGATTGACTGAGTTTTAGCGCGTGCACCACGACTATGAAAAGTCATGATCAGTGGAGATCCGAAATTATGATTCATCATGGCAACAGCTCCCGCCAAAAAGACGTCCGTACGCGTACTTCCGACAATGCATAACGTTAATTCTCAATAAAAAAAATTTAAGTAAAAAGCTGGTCTGTCTCTGAAGTATTGTGCATACATACGCCTATGCGCTCCCATTTAAATCATGAAATATGCGTTGGAATATCTTGAGAACATATTTCCTTGTTTCGTCATACCCGATTAATGATTGAAAACTGCGGTAAACATGTTTTAATAAAACATCTATGAGGAATTGTTCATTAATAAATCACAACAACCCAGTGCTACAGACATAGCTATTCATACAGGCTACAGCGGAAGTTATTTTACACGACTAAACGAAGCATTCCGGTTTTCGAACGCGGACTGTGAAAAGGCCTATTGCAGTTTGCTTGTTAATCCATGTAAGTAAACTCCTAAAACTAAAATCCCCTCCATCTAAATCCAGCAAACACAGTCCGTATTAAAAACTGAGGTGAAACCTCAAGTGGCCCAGCTCTCTGCTGCCCTGTCAGTGAAGGTGAAGGATGAGCCAATGGACGAGGAATATGAGAAAGCGTCGGTGTCTCAGCACCCAGATGGAAACATTAAAGATGAGCCTGACACAGCAGCTGTGAGTTTCACCACTGATTTCTGCCTTTTATTTATTTATTTTTTTAAATAAAGTTGTTAAAGCGGCAGTACGTAAGTTTAGCCTCTTTGTCGCCATCTCTGTTGAAAACTTGGTATTGCAGCCAGGTGCGGAATTATCTTTATTAGGTGGGCTGTACTCTGGCACGGCTTCAGCACGGATGAATCTAATGTTTTGAGGTGAATGTGTAGCTGTGAATCAAACACTTAGAAATCACAGATTCTAGTCTACATCTTGGAATATATGACCTAAATAAGAATTTTCACCGTATATTGCCATCTGAATAAGTAACAAGTCTGCCACGTTTGTTCTGCCCAACTGAGGAAAAAAGCATTACCATAAATCTCACTACCAATGGTGATTAAATCTAATGACCGGTTAGCTCATATGACATAATGTTAACAACATCAGCATTGCGTGATTGAGTCTTGTGTGTATTAGCGTGTAGATTTCAATTTATGTAACGTTACAGTCTATAATCTAATTGTCATGCCATTCGAATTTCATATTAACAAATTATTTTAACCCCAAAAGCAAACTATACTCCCTTCGAAATGGTTTTCTTTAGAATACAAATCTTGTGTAATACCAGGCTATCTGTAATCAGAAGCACATTTAAAACTGGAATATTGTTTAATTTAATTTCATGTTTCATGAACCCATAATCCTTTCTGGATCACAATCCGCCATCAAAATGATACATTTAATTATTCTAGATGCTGTGAGAAAAGGCTATAAATGATCCGTCATCTACAGGATCCTCACATGTGATAGCCTTGTAGCTGGGAATACGTATTTATGTTTACAGACGTGATGTAATGAATAGGGCTGGGCAATTTTTTTTCGATTAATCGTTTTTTTTTTATTGATATTGATTCTCAAAAGCCCCGAATCGATCATTTCTGGTATTTTTTTCAGCACACATTTAAAACGAGATCTGACTAATGTGATTCTTATCATTAGTCTTCTCCATTAGATGTCAACCTTATTTACCTTGCGCGATGTTACAATAGAAAGCCATTCATTCAGTGCTTATCATGGCGGAGATACTGTTGATGAGAACCATGAACAAAGCCATACGGGTGATTCGTAATGGTCAGGTGAAATGCTATAGCAGTGGTTCTCAACCTTTTTTTCACCGGGCCGCACTATGGTCCAAATGCAAGGCTCACGGGCCGCACGCATGTAATTTACATATTACATCATCACACAAACCAACCAGATTTATAATACTATTTATAGCCTAAATATTATGATATCTAAACGAGTACATTTATTGAAATAAATCAATCATTCTACTCACCATTAATAAAACACCTGATACTGTCGGGAGTAGGGGTGTAACGATTCATCGATATATCGATACAATGTATGACGATATGATGCATCGATGCCACGCGTAAAATATCGATATATCTGTAGTATAAAAAGGCACCTTTATTTTGGCACTGTCCACATTTTCATATTGTCCGTCTATGCATTACCACCAACGCGTGCATTCTCGTTCAATCTCATGTGTCAGGACTCGATATAAGGACTGCCCGAAGGCACGAAGCGAGCATAAAAGACGCTCGGGATTGTTAGCGAAACAGTCGAACTTCAGATGTGTGCGCGGAAAACGCACGCACACACATTTGAAGCACACGCACACAGAGACAGCCGCGTCAACTCTGCGCGAATACTGAATTGAGCTCTCCTCTGCTGTTTTGAGCATGGATGAATAAATGCTGACAAAACTACATCAAAATGCATGTTTTGGCTAAAATCCTTGTAAACAGTAGGTTAAGAAAAGCATATGTCTTAATGTAAACAGTGGAGAAAAATGTCAATAACATTTTGTTATTTTCCTTTTTTTGACAGAAAAATGTCAATAATATTTTGCTGCCAACATGGTAAAAAGTGTCAGAGAGAAAAAAATTGTAATCCCTTATTTTTATTCGTCTTGTCAGGATACAATTCGTTTAGGCTAACATTCAGCCTACAATGGAAAAAAAATGTAGGTTTAACCTAAGAGCTATTTTATTAGTCTTGTCAAAATACTAAATTCAATTAACATCTTGCTGTTAACACAGTAGGAAATGTGTTGCAGAGAAAAATAAATATAAATTCGACAGTGTCATTTAAAATAATAAGCTAAGCATAATACAAAAAAATCGAGTTGTACGTGTACAGCGCATCCACACTTTGCGCAATCCTTATTCTGCTCTGTCACTCATCACAACCTGCCTGTTCTGTCTGAAAGCTGTATATTTACCACTGGTAGACAAACGTATTTCTCTGGAGGAAGAGGATCCGCCAAATGAGATGATTGGAGTTCGGAGGTTCCGGTCCGGGTTTGTTCAGATTAAGCCCTGACTGCTAATAGCACATGCCCGTGCTTGCTTTTATTTTAATGTAGTTGTTAATAAACAAATTATCCAATCTTTCACATGCATCTTTAAAATCGTATTTGAGTGAAGTGGGGGCGGCACGGCAGGGTTTTGCCTAGAGCCCCGTCGATGAGTGACAGAGCAGAATAAGGATGAAGTTTGGCTAAGTCTGGATTCTTCAACTGCGACTGCAAAATGGTCAGTTTACTGCGAAGAAACCCACGTCAAGCAAGTCTGACACGGGACATTCTTCTCAGGGAAGGTAAATTGTTTGGTTTCATGAAAAAGAGATTTAATTTTGCAATGTTTAAGCCAACGGTTTTGTTCATATTTTGCATATATATTTAAAAAATTTCTTTTTTTTTCTCTGCGACACTTTTCCGTGTTGACAGCCAAAGGTTAAACAAATTTAGTATTTTGACAAGACGAATAAAAATAACAAACATGCTATTTTTACATTTTTATACAAACTGGCATACATTATTATTCTTTTTTTTCTCTCTCTGCGACACTTATTATTACGTTGACAACAAAATGTAAAACTAATTTGATTCTGGACAAGACGAATAAAATAAATAGCCTACAATAAAATACATTTTGTGCAGACTACATTTTTATTTATCTCTCTCTCTTTCAGTAGAGGAAATGTAATTGTGAGATTCTAGAATTATGTATATTTAGCAGGAACGGTCGGGTTAAGAAGAAAAGAAAGCCTCTTTTATTTTGTACTTTAAAAAGGTTGTTATTATAAATGTAGCCTAACGAATCGTCAAATAATATTAATTACATCCTAATTTGCTGTTACAACCTATTTGTTTCAACAAACACATTTTGCAACAAGTTGCGTTTTGACAAGTGCGTTTATATCCACGGAGTCTTACCCGAAAAACAATGTCTAAAGAAATAGGAATCGAAGTTTAGCACAAATCACAAGAACAAAGCACGGGGCATGTTAAGCTCGCTTGTTGTTTCTGCAGCTTGCTCAGGTTGTTATTCTTTTAATAATTTGTACAAAGAATGGGTTACGAACGATGACAAAGACTGTTCCATAATTCCTATTAAAAAGGAATTTTTTGAAAAAAAAAACAAAGTTATAGAGATTAATATTATTTATTATTTTGTTATTATTGTTAATTTAATTGGCTGTTTTAAGAATAAAGAAGACGACTTTATTATTGTTCATTTTCAAGCTGCATGCGTTCTTGATCAAGTCATTCAGGGCTCTACTCATTCTTCCCACTGGTCGCAACTTTCTCAAAAAAAAATGTATACAACATTATGATAAAAGTTCATCAGCATGCATTGATTAATCTAGTTTATAGCTATATGGTAACGAAAGTGTTCAACATTCAACCCGTTCTTTTTCATCAGTATTATTTGTCACCTTCTCTGGTTTAAGAAGCAGTCTTTTACTTTAGTTTGAAAACCAAATCCTCCGTTGCGCTCAGTCCGTGTGCACCTTCGCGCTCGTGCTGATGCAGTGAGTGTAGGCTCTACCCACAAAGCGCTCCCGCTGAAAGTGCATCTCTCCACGTGATCAGTGAAATCTGACTCCTGCTACAATGTGCTGTGGCTCTGCAGCGCGCAGCGGCTTTGGAGCAGCAGACCATGCACTTGCACAAGTGTGACCACGTCAATTTTTTTACTGGGGGTTCGTGCGATTAACCGCCAAACTGCGATATTTGTTGCTGCTTCACCGCGGTAACGAAAAATCCAATACCATCACAGCCATATATATATATATATATATATATATATATATAGGATTGTCATGATTTTGTCTGACAACTGATTGTAATATGAATAACTGTGATTAACAATTTCATTGAAGATAAATTAACAACTCCTACTGTTTAAAAATGTAAGGTTTGTAAGATTGTTTGTTTTTGACATGTCTCTTATGCTCATTAGGCTGCGTTTATTGAATCAAAAATATAGTAAAACAGTAATATATTTTATATTAATACATTTTAAAATGTAATTATCATCACATTATTGCTGTGATGGCAAATGCTGAATTTTCAGTAATCATTACTCCAATGTCTTCAATGTCACATGATCCTACAAAAAACATTCTAATATGCTGATTCGCTGCTCATGTGACATTTCTTATCGGTGTTAAACTTTTTATTATTGGAAACCATACTTTATTTTTTTTACAAGATTCTTTGAATACGATGTTCAAAAGAACAATAATTTATTTGAAAATTAATTGTATTATGCCTTTACTGTCATGTTTGATCAGTTTAATGCAATCTTGCTAAATATTTTTTCTTTCCTCTAGTACTGAACTGGAAAATGAACCCAAAATGGTATTTAAAATGCAAAATAGTCAATTAGATGAATGAAATAACCGATTTAACCTGAACTAATGTAAATTCAGCTAATTTTTTCATTGCCTGTCATATGGTTTGCAGCTAAGTAAGGTATAAAATGTTTCAATGTGTTTTTTCTTTTGTTTTCAGGAGTTCAAACAGACACCTGATTCAATCAAGATCAGCGCAGTTTTCTCTGTAGGAGGAAATACTACATCCATTGGTATGATCCCTAAAAATATATTATGTTGTTGTTTTATCATTTACTATATGAGTGAATAGACGTGGTGATAAATGGTTAAATTAATTTATTAATTTTCTTGTTATAATTCTTTCAAATTTTTCTTTGTGTTTGCAGTTCCAGCAGCCGCTCCAGCAAAGATGGCACCAGTTCCTACACTGTCTCTTCATTCTCTGGCCCCTGCCAATCCAATTGGTGTGGTCTGCACAGGATGTAACAAAGTCCTCTTAAAGGGACAGACGGCTTTCCAGCGCAAAGGCTGTCCTAAACTCTACTGTTCACCTCATTGTCTCTGCACCACCTCTAATGTGGTCAAGATACCTCAGAAGAAACAATGTCACCACTGCCACAAGTATGCCTACAAGTCTTGCTTTGATTTTTTTCTAAGATGTAACTTTTAAAATGATCATACCAGGTTATATTTTATTGCATTTAAATACCTTTTTTAAATATGGACTTTTTAACTTACCACCCTAAAACCTAACCATATTGTAATACATACTCTTTTTTTTTTTTTTTACAAAGTATAATACATAAAATAATTTGAAGTACAGCAATGGTGTTTAACATACCCTTTATAGATACAAATGCCTCTTTCCCTGCAGAGACATTCTTGACCCGAAGGATGTGATCAATGCCGCGGTGGACATGTCAGGGACTGTGAAGGATTTCTGCAGTCAGAAATGCCTCAGCGCTTTAAGCTTCAAGTGCAGTGTGTGTCAGAAGACAGGAATGGTAAGTGGCCATCTCTATGGTAACTCTCCATCTCTTCTGCAGGTGTGTCCTGCACTGGATTGCCGCTACTGAAAATGTGGCCCGTAAAATAAATCCTGTTTTTCCCTTAAAGGCCTACTCACAACAAGACAAATGTTAACATTTTAATTTGGATGAAGAGGGGCATGTTTCATAAAACAAGTTTACCAAATAAGCCAGGTTTTTTTCAGTAAGTCGGTCTTATTGTCAATTGATTTGGTTCAAAATAAGTCAAGACTAACTGAAATGAGCCTGGCTTGTTTGTTAATTTTTTTTTTTATGAAACAGCCCCCAGGTGTTACTTTGTTCACGGTGATACAAATATTGACATGCCCTTGTAATGCTTTCATGTTCTTGTGCATATGCATACCACGACAACGGCAGCACTTTCAATGCTCATAGTGCTTTAATCTACTTATATTTACATATTTAAGTTTATCTACATATACATATGTATACCATGTCTCGTTCCCTCCTCTTCAATGTAATCGAGACATTTTAATTCCTTTGTTCTGTCACAAGTGGATGCACTGAAACATGTTGGTGTGAATAAGCCTTAAATTGATCTGATCTGGGTACTGAGTAGAGTAGGGATGCTCCGATCGATCGGCCGAAGATCAGTATCGGCCGATAATCACATTTTATGACTCGATCGGTACTCGTTAAACTTGGGCGATCTTAGGAACCGATCACAATTGATGACGTCAATGCGTGAGGACGTACACGATGAGTGGGGACGTAAATGTTTTGGTGCCGCAGTCATATCATCGCCCGTGTGGAATTACTTTGACGTTTAGAAACAATGAAAAATTTGCTATTTGCCGTTTATGTTCCAAATAAATCTCACGTGGGCGCATTGTCCAAAACATTTAATACAATGAACCTCATTCGGCACTTAAGAACGAGCCACCGCGAGTCGTATGGCGAATACGAAAAACTGGCAACTGCAAAAAAGGCAACGGTAACTAATAATGCGACTCTCACTCATCCATTCATTACAGACATACTGAAAAAACACGAACTGTACACACCAGACAGCAAGAAAGCTAAGGATATAACCGCGAAGATAATGGAATGTATATGCATTGACCACCAGCCTCTGTCAGTCACAGAAGACATTGGATTTAAACGCACATCTTGAACCACGATATAAACTGCGACGGCGCAAATATTTTACTGATGTTGCTCTCCCAGAGTTATCAAATCGTCTACAGACACATAAACAGTTTACTTCACGAAAATATGACCATTCACTGTAGTACTGGACAATGATTAAATAGACCTTGTGGGCTGCATCAGCCGGCTCAATTTTGTTTATTACATTTTGTCTCATATTAAGTATTATGATGTGCATAGTGTTATGCATAAACCCCATTGTAAAGGCATATTAAAATATTCACTATATAATAAAGAGCTGTTTTCCAAAACGCGATAAACACCAAAAAAAAAAAAAAAGAGTTCATCATGCCATTTTGCTGTGTACTGAACCCACTGCTCCATCAATGTTTCATGCCAAATCGCTATATTTCCATTTAAAATGTACCTCACTCTCCTGACCTCACAAAGAGGCGCTCTAGCGACTGACGCTAGAAGCTGTAGCCTTTGGCGTTCCTTGTTAGAGCGCGTCTCCCGCGCCGGAAACCCGGGTTCGAGACCCATTCGGTGTGATGGTGCGGACCCGGGGGGGTTTAACAATCATTGTTTAACATGTTCAGACTGAGCCAACAGACCATTTTAACAGGATAAATTGAATATTAACAAAATGTATGGGTCTAGGAAAAAAAATGTCATTTTCATGAAAACTATTAAAATGGATTTATAGCGTTTTGGAAAAGAGCTCTTCAAATACTTCTTTGTGATTATTTAGTACTCTGTTAAAACAATAGTTACATTAGATATATTACTGTAAAAATATAACAAAGGCAACATTTATAGTATTACTTTATCTGAAAAAAAGTGAATGGTGATCAGAGAGCTTACATATCAGTTACATAAACTTAAAGCATCAGAATCGGCATTGGTATCGGCCGATCACCATGACAAAAAATCGGTACTTGGTATCGGTGGCAAAAATCCTGATCGGAGCATCCCTAGTGTAGAGTGTGTTCGGGCTTTAAACTGAAGCCCGAATCCGGCCCGTACTAGAGATCATCTGACCCAACCCGAGCGGCACAGTTAAATTTAGAGCCCGAACCCATTTTTTGAATTATAATTAACTAAAATGTATGAAAGCAAATATAAAAAGTGTGCATTCATATTAAAATGAACTCTGTGGTGGTGCTGCACATTGGTCAATCATTGTTTCTGTGGGGGGAGGGGGAGAAAAACGAATACCACTAATAAAAGCACGCAAAAGTAAAATATTTTCTTCTGTTTTACAAATTTACTCGCAATAAACGACTTTTGCTCGCATCTTTCCCATACGCCGAATTCACGCAGCCGCCATTTTGAAATCGGAAAGCGAGGCTCCGGTGGGAAGAAACCCGGAAGTAAAGGTAAACACCAATGACTGACTGACTACCAACCTAGAGCTGCTACCTACCGCGATTTAATATTGCAGATGTTTTGTGCTGCATTCAGCTGTTCTTCCGTGGAAGGAGATGTTTCCACTGACTCATGGTCTTGCAGTGCCACAAAACCACAGTTAGATCTGTTTTTGGATAGAAAAGACAAAGAAAAAATGTATGAAGAACAAAAATAAGTATCAAGGATGTCGTTGTGTAGGTTTACACAAATTTTCATCAATCTGAATAAATCAATCCGATTTCAGATTCTGAAAGTTCTGTTTATATGATCTAGGGATGCACGGTATACCGGTACTGTAAAATTACCGGGATCTATTATATTTCAAATGGTACGATATCATAATTTTGCAAAATTCGGTATTTCATACACTGCTATTCCGAAGTTACACTGCTATTAACAAAGATAAAATAATGACACAGATTTTTATCTTCCCCCACTTTTATCTAAATATCCACCATTCTTTATATTTTGTAACCTTGAAAGGATTTGTCTTTGTTATAGGGAAATTATTTTGGCTGCACTGCTCAGACAAAATAGTAAAATCAACATGACAAAGAATCGTGAAATTGTGATATTTAAAAAAAAAAATTGTGATATATGTTTGCCATATCGCCCACCCCTACTTTGTTAGAATAACACTTTAAAGAAACATTTGTTATAATTCATTATCAACATTGACATTATTATAGCACTTATAAATGTAGGTCAATAATTATTTATAAATTATAAATGTTTACTAATATACGTTTAGTATGTTAACATTATGCATTAAACTAGTGGTGGGCCGTTATCGGCGTTAACGTGCTGCGTTAACGTGAGACTCTTATCGGCGATAAAAAAAAATATCGCCGTTAATCTATTCTCAAAGTTGGGTTGGGAGCTGGGTCTATACTACGCAAGCTATGATGACTTTCACCCTGATATTTTAGCGGCGGATGTATACCTGGCGAATTGCACTGTAGGGGCGAGAACGAGTCTTGAACTAGAGGCTCGCAGTCCGCGATGGACAGATTGTTAACGGCTGGTCTGTGTGGTAATACAATCGGGCAGGACATCCAAACACTCACCTATCATTCATCAACCTCAAATATGGCTTTTCATCTGAAAGATGTATGTAGTAACAACTTTACATGGCCGCTCAATATGATGTTAACCTAGAGAAATGTGCGCTATTGAAGTGTTTGTGTGGAAGCGCGTTTGCTGCAAGACAGGCTCCGTGCGCTCACTTGCTCTTAAAATCTCCGTCATTTTGGTCATACAGATAAAAGTAGCCTAATACATCTTTCGAATCTGTAAAGACTCTACGTTTATTTGTGTGCACTCAGAATAACAACGAAACGTTGCGCTTTTAAGCAAACAGGATGCGCTTTAGGTCTCATGTGAACTTGAGAATTCACTCCCGTGTCACCCTCTGCTTCGAACCTGTGTGTATGCCTAACGTTACTGTGAAATTACCACATCAGACGTGACGTGCTAACATGGATGCAGCTATGAAGCCGCCGGGTTTGCTTCAGGGAAAATTTATTTTTAAGAAGCTTCCCAATGGAAACTGTAAACAGTTCATCACGACCTCTTATGTATCCCTACAGTTCAAAATTCATGTTTAACTGAATAAACAGTTAGTAAACACAAGTACATCTTATTGAACATAGTTTATTTTCATCACCAATTATCATAGTAGAACAGCTTTCTCAAGCAGTTTGTGATGCATTTTGGAAACAGGAGCTGAGCCCCTGGTCTAATGCGCCACCTGGCTTGAGAAACCCGTTCTCAAAGACTTACTTTTAGCCATTATTTGGGTAGCACACATATTCTGAATGCCTTCGGCAGAATTCAAATGAGCCATTTTAATCTAGATTAATCTAGATTAATTTCAAAATTAATCTAGATTAAAAAAAATTATCTATGCCCACCCCTACATTAAACACATACCTAACATTAACCAAGATTAATAAATACTATATATATGATGATCGATCACTTAATTTATTTCAGTTCACTTATTTTTTGAGTTTGGTTATTTGTCACCTGTGGTATCGATTTAGTATCAATACCAAGGTATCACATTCTGGTATCGTACCGAAGCCAAAATTATGGTATCGAGCCATCCCTAATATGAACCCTAAATTTGAATCTGATTCACAGAGATCTTATAAAAGGGCTCTAGTAAACATATTCATCCCAGCACTGTGCATGTGTGCAAGGTATTTGAGCTATCAATCTCATTACTAACAGATTATTTGGGTGCATTTAAATGTAGCAATTATCCTGCCTATATAAAGACATGTTTCACTCTGTTGGCATTAGATAGGTGACTCACTGTTATCCCGTGTTCTGCTCAGAAAATGAATGGTCCTATTCATCCTCCTCAAATGTGTCAATATCTTTAACACTGGGTAGGCAAATAAAGGTACTTCGCTATATAAGGTTCAACAACTCTTCTTATTTTCATAATCTTTTAACGGCAGACTTTTGGGTCACTCGGAAAGCGATGAAATGGCAACTATTTATCGCACTCTTTCCATTGATGGTATGTACAGCCTGGCACACAACAATACGACATCGCTGCTCCTCTGATTAAAGGCAATGCTTCCGGGTTTCTTCCCACCGGAGCCTCGGGCCATTTCTCAATACCAAGTACGCAAAGCTCGGACTTGTGTCCTCGGTAGTTCGGACTTCTCAAGTTCGACTCGGGAGTGCAAACTCAACTGTATGCATACTAAAATGAAATGACAAGCACAGGTCTGCCTTTTTTGTTAAATGTCAGTTTTAATGAACAATAATAGCCATTATAAAAGCAGAAGTATGATAAGAGATGTATGTAATAGGAAATAAAGACAAAAGCAAACAATTCAGTCAAATGTATGTAAAAAAAAAAAAAAACGTCAGCGCTGTTATGACGATTAATAAATAAATAATTTATGAAACATAACTTTGTGCTCAGTCAAAACTATATGACCTGGAAGAAATAATAGATTCATGAGACCAAAGATTGCCGGTTAGATCTACCAAAAACGAATTTTACCTCATGTTTAACCACTACAGAGACATCACAGCCAGCGGCAGATGTCAGAAGGACTAACGTTAGCCCGCGGTGAGAATGCTCTCGGCGGATACATGAGCATTGAGCGCTCGGTGATCGCGTGGAGCTCACGCTTTCGAAATCAGCGAAGCACATTTTAAAATAGGCGCTATATTTATAAATAAACCGCAGATTCGAGCTTTAAACAACTACGTTCTCGACTGAAATACTCTTAGAAAATTTGCGGGTTTTCCTCTCTGCCATTAACGTTCGCTGATTGGTGGAACCGGAGAGGTGAGCGCTAGCCAATGGGACTACCGCTTGCTTCTATTATTCTCCATCTGCCGAAGGATGCGAACGGCCGAAAAAAAATAAAATAATAAACGTCATTTTGCAATTTTGATAGGGGAAAAAATTAAGAATACCATCAACATTTAGCATGTCAGTACTACGTGGTTTAAGACATGCTCTCTCTCTCTTCGTGTGTGAGGAGCGAGCTGCCGCTGTCAGTCAAGCGACGGTGAGTAGGGCACCTATACAATTGATTACGCTGCGAATCCATATATATCAATAAGAACAGTGCGCTGTGGAGACAGAACGACAACAAAACTCATTCAATTCGCTGTATTTATGCATGCGAATGATTTGCTCGAATGATTAATCTTTGGTTAGGTATTGGCGCTTTTCTCAACTGCATGGTACGGCACGGGTCGGGTCGGTTTGCGTTTCCACTGCAGTTTAGTACCGCTAGAGTGGGCGGGATTATTCACGTGTCGTTATAGCTGCGCCGCCTCTACTGCCGTGACATCATCGTAAACGCGCCACAAACAAACTCACAACATAGAAAGGAGGACGGAATAGTGTTCTTCATTCTCGGCATGTGGATGTTTTTAACAGCAATGGAGAGGTCTATGAGAATGCTTGGGATTTACCCCCAGCAGCAGAGACTGTGGTGGCAGTGCCACGGGCTGTAGATGAGGAGAGCAGGTGTGCTGCGTTACTTGATTAGTTAACTATTCATGTAGCGTGTTCTGTAAAGTGAATTATCAATACACTTTTGAATATTTCAAAATGTACAATGTATCCCTTGTTTTTTATTTATGTGATGGTTTTTATAATCATTTGTCTTTTTCAAGAGGTTCATTACGTGCTCATATAATAATATATATTTAATATAGCCTGGAGGTACACTTATTCGATCAGATAGTTTTTAATTGAAGCAAAACACAGATACAAAGGTAAAAATATAAACAGAAGACATACTTTGAAAATATAGCAAGTTCAAAAGTATATACATAAGGCTTTTTCCTTCGGCGTCGCGCCATCAAGCTCTCGCTGGATCCGCTCCTCGGCTATCAACGAGAGGAACATCTGTACTTCCTCAACAGACAACAAAACAGCAATTTTTTGATACAAAAAGGTGCATTTGTTCAAACAAAAGCTGCGTCCGCTCCTTCGCTGGCTGTGCTGAGTTAAATCTAGCGGGTCTATGGGTCTCATGTCGCAAGTTCAGTGGCGCAGTAATGACGTTTTTCTCCGGCCAATCAGTGATCAGCAGAGTTTACACATCACGTTTTGGTAATGGTACGGATCGCTTGGAACCACGGCCGAGGTGGTACTAAAAAAGTACCAGGTACTGTACCCAGTGGAAAACCCCCCAAAAGTGAACCGAACCGTGCCGTGCCATGCAGTGGAAAAGCGCCATAAGTTACCGTTTTTGGGCCTCATCCCCACCTGCAGAGCGCGCTATACATACAGTTGCATACAAGCATGTTTAAAGTTCCCCTATCAATGCGATACAAATAGCTTCAAGCTTCATCCGATTCATTCACTTTTCATCGCTTTTGGAAGATGACACCCTCACCGCACGTGTGAGGAAACTCTTGAGACGGTCTTGGACAGCGAGGAAGAATTCACCTTTTCTTCAGAAGAGGAGCATGATGAAGATGAAGAATGGTCACATTTTGAAGAGCGCCTTGATCCATCAGAGAATGCCCATTCTGATGAGTAAGTCATACTTTTTTAGTTATGTCATTTTTAAATAAGCATGTACATATCTTAATAATTTATATTTTGAATAAAATGTGTCTGTCCTGGACATAGGAAAGGTCATATACATTATCATAGCATCTACATGTTTTTTTATGGCGTTTAATCCTCTACTGTTTAAAGGTTTGGGATCAGTTATATATATATATATATATATATTCACTATTTGAAACAAAAATAAGCAGCTTTGGTCATAAATTATTCTTGAGTTCCAAACAAGTATTAGGAATGATTTCTGAAGGATCAAGTGACACTGAAAACTTGTGTAATGTCTTCTTAAAATTCAGCTCTGCCATCACAGAAATAAATTGTTACAAATAAATTGAGATCGAAATTTCAATATTACTGTTTTCACTAGTTTTGCTTGAATAAAAGCAGCCTTGGTGAGCATAAGAAACCCAACATTTTTTAAATGTAGTGTTAGTGTATATTGAATTGATATAAATGTGATATATTTATTTACACTAGTTGGCTTATCATTTTAGCTTGTTTGCAAATATTTGATCAGGCATAAATGATTACAGTTTGTAATAAACGTGCATGTGTTGTTGCTATGAGTGTGCAGTATTAGTAATAAGTAATGGTTAAAAAAAATAGCTTGGATCTTTTTGTCATCATGCTTTTTTTTTATTTATTTTTTTTATATGAAACAGAAATGAGGAGAATTACCTTTACCAGATGAAGTTGACGTGGTTCCACAGACTCTGAGATTCGTGCCCGCTCAGGAACCCGGACCACAGCTGTGGCCAACTGTCTCCTACTCTCCCCTCAGTCTCTTCAAGCTCTTTTTCACTGAAAATGCTGTCTCAACTCTATGCTACAACACAAATGCCCAGGCCGCCAGGTCACTTGCAAGGGGTCACAAATACAAGTGGTCAGATGTCAGCATCAGTGAAATGTACCGCTAATTCGGACTCATATTCTACATGGGTATGGTGAAGTTGATCTCCATCAAAGACTACTGATGGCAAGGCAGTCTTTTCTCTGTGCCTTTTCTCGCCACAATCATGTCAAGGGACAAATACTGCACCATTTCATGGAATATGCACATGAGTCACCCAGCTGAGGACAGGGAGAATGACAAAAAGAAGGGCACAAATGAATTTGACTGGCTTTTCAGGGTCAAACCCCTCATGGACACGATCCGTCTTGCATGCAAAACCATTTATCATCCTAGACGAAATTTAGCTGTGGATGAAAGAATGGTTGCATGCAAAGCCAACACAGGACTGATACCCTGCATGAAAGCCAAGCCAACCAAGTGGGGTTTCAAGTTGTTTGTCCTCGCCGACTCCTCGAACGGATACACTGTTGACTTTTCTGTGTACACTGGAAAGAACAACACTGCCACAGGCAATGGACTGCCGTATGATACTGTGATGTCTCTCATTGACAGAAAAGTTTTGGGATCTGGTTACCACGTGTACATGGACAATTTCTACACAAGTCCAAAGCTCCTAACAGACATGTTAGAGATGAAGTATTGCGTTTGTGTGACTTACAGAGATTACAGAAAGTACAGCCCATAAAATGCACAATTCACTGACTAATGACGCTTTTCCACTGCATGGTACGGCACGGTTCGGTACGGTTCACTTTTGGGGGGTTTTCCACTGGGTACTGTACCTGGTACCTGGTACTTTTTTAGTACCACCTCAGCCGAGGTTCCAAGCGATCCGTACCATTACCAAAACGTGATAAAGCCTTATGTATATACTTTTGAACTTGCTATATAGTCTTTTCATGTCTTCTGTTTATATTTTTACCTTTGTATGTGTGTTTTGCTTCAATTAAAAACAATCTGATCGAATAAGTGTACCTCCAGACTATATTAAATATTTATTATTGTATGAGCACGTAATGAACCTCTTGAAAAAGACAAATAATTAATGCCACGATTATAAAAACCATCACATAAATAAAAAACAAGGGATACATTGTACATTTTGAAATATTCAAAAGTGTATTGATAATTCACTTTACAGAACATGCTACATGAATAGTTAACTAATCAAGTGACGCAGCACACCTGCTCTCCTCATCTACAGCCCGTGGCACTGCCACCACAGTCTCTGCTGCTGGGGGTAAATCCCAAGCATTCTCATAGACCTCTCCATTGTTGTTAAAAACATCCACATGCCGAGAATGAAGAACACTATTCCGTCTCCTTTCTTTGTTGTGAGTTTGTTTGTGGCGCGTTTACGATGATGTCACGGCAGTAGAGGCGGCACAATAATAATGACGTGTGAATAATCCCGCCCACTCTAAAGCGGTACTAAACTGCAGTGGAAACGCAAACCGACCCGAACTGAGCCGTACCGAGCCGTGCCGAACCGTACTGTACCGTTCTGTACCATGCAGTGGAAAAGCGGCATAAAAAGTAGGGGTGCGCCGATCCGATATTCAGGATCGGTATCGCTTCGATACTGGCATTTTCTGCTGAATCGGGTATCGTTCTGACGAGACCGATCCAAATTCGATATTCTGCATAGAGGTCTGCACGGGCTCAAAACTGAAGCCCGAACCCGGCCCGTACCCGAGATTGTCTGACCCAACCCGACCCGACCCGAGCGGCACAGTTAAATTTAGAGCCCGAACCCGACCGAAATCCCCCACACAACGAATAGCCAAAAAAATAAAAAAGGAAAAAGCCTGCATTTCACGATTGCATGCAAAGAAACAGATTAATCAAGGCTCTGCCATTTCACAAACATTCACCAGTTATGAAAGTTTGTGAACATCAGGTGCAGCGGTCGCATACATTCTGCCGAGTTTATGAATTTTGTATGGACAAGAAGATAATTCTTCCACCGTGCAAATTATGGTCATTTTTTGTCAGTTAAGGCTCGTTAGCATTCTGTCTACTTTAAATCAGACATAAGATCTTAAATAAGATTGTATTTATTTGAATGCATTAATCATTTATTTGAATTAGCGAGAGAGAGAGAGAGCGAGAGAGAGAGAGAGCGAGAGACCGAGGAAAGTTGCGTGTGCATGTGAACCTGCGTCTGCGCGTCTCTCTCTACAAGCAATGAGGCTTAGTTACTTCAAAAACAGCGATTTTGCCGCCTCTATGCAGATAAATATAATGTTGTGACTTGCGAGTCAGTAGCCTGTCGAAGCTATTTTACTAATAAAAGTTTCCGTGCTGTTTGTGCTCTGCGCGATCTCTGATATCTGTGTGCAATGTGTGTGCGTCGAAAGCAGCGAAGCCTCTGCTTATAGTTTTGGTTTAGCTACGAACCCGACCCGAGCCCGAAGCTATCCATTAAACATTAACCCGAAACCCGACCCGATACCCGAAAGTATTTCGGGACCCGCGGGTTCGGGTCGGGTAGCAGACCTCTAATTCTGCATAGCTAATATTGTGTTATTGTTAAGCCCCACAAAAGCCACAAACACATTATAAAACACCATAACGTTTTCGTGCTCTATATTTCAAGTGTTCTGAAGCCGTTACATAATTTAATGTTTGGTACAGATGAATATTTAAGTCAAGTTCACGTAAACACTTCTCTCCGCTGCAGCTGTCCTCCATTCAGCTTTCAAACAACGTTACTAGAGTCAAGACGATAAAACTCTCCACTGTTCCTATTATACTTGATCTGTAAATAAAGTCCAATGGTTTTACATAAAAGGATTTTATCTAGTCTCGTGCTGTTTCTTAATCGTGTTACTTTCTCATAAGATCACAACACTGTTGTAGAGAGCACTATGAAGGGTTCTTCACATGCACAGTAACTGACATTTAAAACGGTTAAAAGAAAAGGCTCAATAAACTTTCGCACAAATTTTATACACTACGCATTATCTCTTTCCTTTGTGCTTTGAACTTCTTTATGCGGACTCTGGAGCGCTGTGCCTCCGCGCTGTGACAGTGTTGCGTCAAGCGCATCATTCTGCGCACAGGATGCGCATAAGTGCTTAATGCCGCTCTGTATTGGAGCCTTTCATATTATATTTTTGCTTAATGAAAGATTATTAATAGCCTTCCTTGTTAGTCTCATCTATTATATGGTGCTACCTCATTACTGTGCAGTACATTTAAAATAAATGTATTTTAATTTTACAGCATATATATATATATATATTAATATATTACTTGTTTTCTATGAATGTATTTTACAACAATACAAAGAGCAATATATCATTTTTACCAAATTTAGTCCTACACTTACTCACTTTTCTTTGTTCCGCAATAATATTTTCCCACAAATTTTAGATTTTATAAAATTATTGTGAACTCGTGATTTTTCTAGAGTAACTTTTGCTACTGAACTATCCATTAATCTAGTTTATAAAAGTATTTTTGTCATCGATTGTAATTATAATTTTTATTCATTATAATTACATATCCATTAATTTGTTGTTTTTATTTACAGTAAAGTTTTCTGTATTTAGTATATTGTGTGTAAAACACAAACGAGTGATGAGCAGGTCAACACGCACTGAGATATAGAAATTCTACACTGATTTAAAAAAAAACTGTGCTGTATTAGATCGATATCAGTATCGGCAGATACTCATAATTTTTGGTATCGGTTCTGAAAAAGTGGTATCGAGCAAGCACTAATAAAAATTCCCCCAAGAGATCCATTAGATGGATTCTAAATGGTCTGCTTGTGTTTGTGAAGTGGATGGACATACGAAAGGTGTCTGTGTGTTCCACCATCCATCCTGCCTACTCAGGAGACACCATACAGAGGAGAGTGAAGACACAAGATACATGGAGCTTATAGTCGTTCCCCTGTCCCGCACCTGTTACTGGATACAACCGATACATGGGTAGGCGTTGACCTGCCCGATCAGCTGTTGCAATACTACACCGCACAGCACAAAACCTTGAAGTGGTACAGAAAGATATTCCTACACTTCTTGGACATTGTTGCCATCAACTTTTACACAATTTATAGTTAAATTATACGGCAACATGACCCACAAGGAGTTTATGGAGCTGCTATATGCAGAGCTCTGTGGCGTGTCGCTGAATATCCCACAGAAACGGGCCAGCAGTGACCATATGCCCGTTCCAGGAGCTCCGCTGAGCACCAATACCAGGAGAGTTTGTGTGAATCTGTGTGCACTGCAAAGCAGCGCATGGAAAGAAGCCGCAAACTCCTTGGAAATGCCAGGCGTGCGACGTGCCATTGTGTCTTCAGCTGACGAGAAATTGTTTCCAGGAATGGCACAAATCTCTGTGACTGTGTTCTCAAAAATGGTCTGTCTTTCTATCTGTATTATATTGTATGCTATTGTAAATAAACTGCAAACAAAAACATTATTTATTGTAAGACTTCTTGCATAATCTCTTTGGTTCCCTCACAGTTGGATTCCACATCGATAGGTCTTTACCCACCTGATGTGAAATGCCAAAACATAAGTTAAATCAATGTTTTTTTTTATGTGAATGAAAGGACAAAATTATTTTAGCAACATGTTGTAACAAAGGCTCTATGCAATCCAATAATCCGAACTGGTGAACAAGGGTTACTGTGTTTTATTACCCCATGTATTATTTAATATATCATTAGATTAGCTGATTTGGTGCTCAAGAAACAAATCTTATCTGTGCTGCTTAAGTTCTTCTTACAAAACTCTTTCTGTGGCGTGTCACTGAAAATCCCACAGAAACGGGCCAACAGTGAGCATATGCCCGTTCCAGGAGCTCCACTTAGCACCAATACTAGGAAAGTTGCCTCTAGTGGTCAGCGAATCTGAGTGCACTGCAAAGCAGTGTGTGGAAAGAAGCAGCAAACTCCTTGGAAATGCCAGGCGTGCGACGTGCACTTGTGTGTCGAGCTGTCGAGAAATTGTTTCCAGAAATGGCACAAATCTCTGACTGTGTGCTCAAAAATGTGGTTTTGACCTTCTGTCTTTTATTTGATGTTCTTGTTATTAATTTACATTTTTATTTTATAGATCTGTAGAAAACACTATTGTTCTGAACATTATATCTTTGTTTTAGTTGCTTTATTTGTCTGTGATGGTTCTGCTTGCCTTTAAGGTCTATATAGAAATAAAATCTTCAAAAGATCTAAAATGTAGCATGTTGCAATTGTATTTCTCATAGGCTTACACTCACGAAGTGAACTTAATGGGCTCCATCCATAAGCTGTGCAGTAACAGCTGCTTCAACCAGTTCCGCTCCTCCAATAAGCTGAACATGAACAGCTGTGTGAACTGTGGAGGATGTTGCTATGGCACAGACAGTCAGTGTCCATCTCTGCAGATAGAGGGCAGTGTTATGAAGTTCTGCAGTCAAAACTGCCTCTTTGCCTTCAAAAAGGTAATGGCAAATGAATAACGAAATAATAGGCCAATAATTTGTTGAAAGTCATTATTAAATAAATTCATCTTTCTTTGTAGAAAAGTTTGAAACCTGTCGCCTGCAAAATTTGTCATACCATGCGCCCAGTTGCAGAAATGTTGGACCGTCCAAACACAGAGGGTGTCGGGGAACTTTTCTGTTCATCTTCCTGTGTCACAGCAAAGAAAGTTCAGACTGTCAGTACTTCAGGTAACATAACCAGCTGTTTACTAAGAATCTGCATTCCTAATGTTTTCTTTTTGAAGTATACTCAAATGTTTCTTGTTTGCATGCAAACAAGGTGCTCCAGTGGAATGCAACAGCTGCAAGCTTAAACTAACGCCTCAGTACCATCTAGCCATGTCTGACGGAACCATCCAAAACTTCTGCTCCTTTTCATGCGTAGTATCATATCAGGTAGAGTTTACTGATCTCTATAATTTGAAGGGAACATTGGATGCAAAATTCACTTTTACATGGTGTATGGGACCATACTGCTCAAGCCCCGCCCACAACCGCTGATAGACTGTCCCGTATTAGCATATTCCTGCCCTCAGCCAGTTGTAAGCTGTCTGCCATTTTCTCTGGGCTCTAGCAGCTGTAGTGATGACAATGTCTCGTGAGCAGTCCAGGTGTTTTGAAGTTGGATGTAAAAGGGAACATAAGAGTCTTCATCCTCTACCAACAAAAGAGCCACTGAGGACGCAGTGTATTCATTTAGTTTTTGATGGTAGTACGCCACCGAATACACCTACATTATTTTGTCTGCGCAAATCATTTTAATTCAAACTGCTTTCTGAACGAGGGACAAATCAAGGCAGGTTTTTCTCAAAGTTTATCACTCTAGAATGGATCAGTTCCCCCTGTTTGTGATCCAGCTGGACCTCCAGAAGTTAGTCTTCCACTTTATATTGTTTATGATTATTTGAAGACAGGTGTTTTTTGGGGGGAATGGCATGTGCCAGTGTTAGCAGAGAAGAGAAGGGCGGGGTGAGCAGAGCTCATTACCATTTAAAGAGACATGCACCAAAATGGTTGCTGTGAACAGAGCTGTTTGACAAGGTAAAAAGTGTGTTGTTTTTACATGACCATTGAGGAATTTTAACCAAAGTATGTTGCAGACATTTCATGAACACCCTAAAGAATCATACCAACTTGTGGAAAATGAGCATCCGATGTCCCCTTTCAAGATATGTCACTCATAGTAGTAAAGCTATGTGAATATTTGTTTTTTTTTCTTCAGGAGTCCTTCAGTAAAATTAAACCTGTCATGCCAATAAATACAGTAACCGCTACAAGTAACAACACACCTACCCCAAAACCTGCTGCCTCCAAACCAACAACCTCAGAGTCCAGCTCATCAGCGAAGACCAGTACTTCCAGTGGTCCATCGCAGACAGTCACCAAGATCCCCTGCTCTCAGTGTCTGAAGTCGTTCTTCCACAGACCAGAGTTGCTGGAGTTCAAGGTACACTTAAAGGGATACTCCACCCCAAAATGATAATTTAGTCATTTTTCACTTTACCCCCATGTCGTTCCAAACCCGTATAAGCTTCGTTCATCTTCAGAACGCAATTTAAGATATTTTGTATAAAAACCGGGAGGCTTATGCCTCTCGTTAAAGTGAAAAATGACTAAATTATAATTTTGGGGTGGAGTATCCCTTTAATTACCAATAGTCAAATACTGATAATCATTATTTAAAAGCCAATATACTGATATATTGACCATTTATTAGATAGCAGTCTACATTTTGTGAAGCCAGTTACCAAATTAAAAGAAAAAGTAATAATAAATCTGTAATGTTAAAAAATATGTTTTTGCTATGGAAAAAACCCAGCTAGAAATAAAGTGGGATGTTATTTATTAATAATGAGTCTTAAATATATTAGCATGTTTGAGCAGTTGACCCTAAACCTAACCGATTGCATGTTTTCCTGTCCTTTCAGAGGAAAATGTATGCTTTCTGTGATAAAAGTTGTGTTGAGGAGTTCAAACAGATCAACAATGTCATGGCTCGCTGTGAATACTGTAAGATTGATAAAGTTGTCAAGGAGGTGAAAAGGATAAACAAGATTGAACGCCCTTTCTGCAGTGAGGGTAAGTACAAAGAGCAAAATAAAGATACTATTAGCCGGTAGTTTTTCTTTTTGCTTCATACACGCACGTCTTGATCGAGTTGTGGCTAGGGCTGTGACGATAACTGAATTACCGCATCACCGCGGTAATGAGATGCCGACCGCGGTGTTGAGGTCTTCACCGCACTTTTTTGCAAGGTATATGCAGGAGGAATCTAGAGGTCTGCATTCCGTGGGACCTGACCAGATTTCTTGCGACGCGGTATTAAATTCACGGATAAAACACGTAGCAGTCGGTAACTCTGGTGTAATTTGATCGGGAGTGGGGGGTCTAACAATATCCTGTTCCCGACGTCCTTTCAGAACAGCATATATGCGTTTTACTCACTCTTATCGCTCACGCGCTGCACGCAGGGACCAGTGCTTTTAGTTCCATGCATTTTATTGTGCAGCATGTGCATAACGGCCCTCAACAGGCATGTTGTCGATGAGTGACAGAGCAGAATAAGGATGGCAAAGCAAAGTGTAGATGCGCTGTCCTTGAAGGACGTACAACTTGGACTGGAAAATGGTCAGTTTACTGCTAAGAAACCCACGTCAGGCAAGTCTGACTCGGAACATTCTTCTCAGGGAAGTTAAATTGTTCGGTTTCATGAAAAAGGGATTTAATTTCGCAATGTCCAAGCCAACGGTTTTGGTCATATTTTGCATATAAATTTAAATGACAGATGTGTTTTTTTCTTTTCTCTGCAACACTTTTCCTACTGTGTTGACAGCAAAAAGGTTAAACGAATTTTGTATTTTGACAAGACGAATAAAATAACAAATAGGCTACAAGTTTTGTACAACCTAAATTGCAAACTATGTTACAACCTACAACTGCCTACATTAATTATATTGTTATTTTATTTTTTCTGTGGCACTTTTTCCTATTGTGTTGACAACAAAATGTAAAACTAATTTGATTCTGGATAAGACGAATAAAATAAATAGCCTACAATAAAATAAATTGTGTGCAGACTACATTTTTATTTATCTCTTTCTCTCTTTCAGTAGTGGAAATTTAAATGTAAGATTCTGTAAACGAGATATATATTTAGTGGGAACGGTTGGGTCAGGAAGAAAATTATTCTAAGCGGACAGCGGTGAACAAAGAGTGCATTCATAGCAGGGTGTGGATGTGGAATATAACCTGGCAGGAGCGGGACTAAAAAACTGTTTCACTTAAGCAGCTCAGTAGTTGTACAACAGCCGAACACTTGTACAGACAGGCTAGCCTGATGTTTCCTTTTTATGTTGCACTTTGAAATACCCAAATCAGAAAAAAAGCCTCCTTTATGTTGCACTTTAAAAAGTTTGTTTTTATGAATGAAGCCTAATTAATAGTTCAATAATATTAACCCTAATTTGCTGCTACATACGATGCGTTTCAACAATCACATTTTTCAACAATTTGCGTTTGGACAAAACAACGTCTAAAGCAATAGGAATCGAAGTTTAGCAAAACTCACCAGAATGAAGCATGGGGCATGTTGAGCTTGGCTCAACATGCAATTAACTGTGCGATTAACTGCCAAACTGCGATATTTGTTGCTGCTTCACCGTGGTAAGATAAACTCTTATACCATCACAGCCCTAGTTGTGACATCAAATTTATTTGTTTGTTCATCCCTGTACAGGATGCAAGTTACTATATAAGCATGACCTAGTCAAGCGCTGGGGGAAGAAACACTGTCACGACTGCTTTTACTGTAGCGGATCCTCTCAGGCTCTAGTGACTGAAGTTATTGATAACGTAGAGCAGGAGTTCTGTGGGAAGATATGCTTATCACAAAACACCTCACTGATGCGTAAGGTAATATTTGATCTCTTTTGGTTTATTCTGAAAAACAGTTTACAAGGCTGTTTTTTGCTGCAACATTACTTTTAAGACTTGGTCATGGATTTGGCTTCCAACTAACAAGCATAATTTTTTACAGGAAATAAAGTGCTCTATGTGCAGGCAGGCCAAGACGATGACAGAGAAAGTGAAATGGCTGGGTGAGATCAAGCATTTCTGCAGCTTGCAATGCTTGATGTTCTTTTGCAGTCTGCAGGGAACCACTGGGGCAGTCAGACCTGCAAACAAGACTTTGTCCACACAAGGTATGTCTTCCTGTAGATTTATGAGGTTATTTGTTCATTTTGTCTCTGTATCTTATCTTTTTATGTCTGTTAATCTTACGGTGATTGTTTTCCTCAGGGATAAGCCCAGCACCGTCCCCAGGCCCTCAAACTACAGTTAATCACACACCACTGTTAACTAATGAGGCCACACCGGTCATTGCCAGTGTTATATCACTCTCAAGTGTGTCCAATGGACAGCCAGGTGTTTTGGGGAACAGTGTTCTGCAAGGTGACTAACCTCTATTTAACTTTTAATCATCTGCAAAATGACTAAATGTTAATCATATGTATATTGAGGGATGCACAGTGTATTAGTGTTGGGCAATTTGCTCAATTGTTTTACAGTCCTATCGTCAGCTTTTAAAATCACGATACACAATGTTATCATGCTAATTTATTTAATTTGTTAGTTACATAGTTTAATTACCAGAAAGTTAACCAACACCAGCATAAGTCTAGAAGCAGCCTAATGTTTTTAATATGTCTGCATTTGTATTTAACATAACAATTGAATACAAACAATGTAAGTTACTAATAATAATGTTGTTATTGTTATTCATTTATCTTTTGTTTTAGAAATTGATTTTATTGGATATATCTACTATCAGATTATAATGCATTTTGTGCATGCTCATTTCTCTTTACATTTGTATTACTTTTGCCGTTATCTAGCAGTCATTAAATAACTATAAATAAACTAGAACCTATAAATAAATGGAATCTTAAGCAAATCTCAAAATGAATAACTATTTTGTTCATACTATAATTTTGTGATTATTTAAAAAAATATATATATTTGAATAACATTGAATGTTTGAATTATCAGCCATAACATGAAGGTAATTATGAGCTAATCAGATCTGTCAGAATTGTAATATCAGTTCCTAAACAACACATTGCTAGTTACATAATTAATTATGACATCTGTTGTCAACGCTTTTTCTTGATTAGTTTTTTGCGAACAGAGGAATTAATCCACTTTTTTCTGTGGCACATCTCTCACATTTATCTTTTTGTTTCTTCAGCCTCTGTTCCTGCTGCTACAGCGAAAAGTTCAGTAAATGTGAGTATTTCACAATATTAATAATCCAGCTGAATTTCCTTTTGAAATGTGAATGAAAATCATAATTATCGATCGTTCTCTGTTGTCAGGCGGCTAGCACACAGACCGACGGTGTGAAGGCTTCTGCGCCAGCACCTCGAATCCTGAAGAACAAAGCCTTGATGTGTAAACCATTAAGTCAGAACAAAGGCACATCTTGCAAACCCAATGTCTGCGACATGAATACACAAACAGGTACTAGAAAGCAGACATATTTATTTTGGGCATGTGTCTCCTGACCTTATATAATGTTATCCTGTTTTCCAAAAGTTAGTGTTATATAGTGGACAGTGAACATCACAAAGGTAAAAATGACAGGAGGCACTTGTTATGAATGTTGTGTTTGTCTTTTGCCCTGTAGATGGACCTTCGATGATAGTGCTGCCAGTGCCAGTCTATGTTCCTCTTCCCATGAATCTCTACACCCAATACACCCCGAAGTTTGTGGGGCTTCCGATTCCGGTGTGTATCTCTACCTCTTTCTGTTCACATTATTATTCTCTAGTTGTCCTTATAGTCATCTTTGAATATTCAAATGATTAAAGCTGTATACATATTTGCTACCAGAATCAGTATGTTAATCTATTAATGAGTGTTACAATATTTTGTATTGTTAATAAGAGCTAAATACAAATATTTGTTAACTGAAATAAAAAACTAACATAGAAAAAAAAAGTATCACTCAACATTTTAAATATGAAACTAAAATAATAGTATTATGACAAAAATAACAATAGATAACTGAGAAATTCTATACACTGTCTGTTATACGGTTTTTAAATGATGGCTCATTAAAACAAAAACTTAAATCTGGCACTAAAACACTAAAGCTGGGTACTCACCACAAGATATTCGGACTGATTTGTGGCCGATTTCTCACTTTCCAACAATCCTAGGTAATGTCCCGATTATCTTGGTTGATCTAAAGATTATTTTATCATATTTTCCTGTGGTGTGTTAAGAGTGACTGAATCTGCTCGGAAGAACGTCGGAGGTGCCCCGATCGCAAATCTATTTACAATCAGAAATCCTGCTGTGTGGAGGGAACATAGAGGACAAACGTGCGTTTGATCTGCAGATTATCACGTAAAACAAAACAATATCCAATCAGAAAGCGAGCTGACAGAAGAATAACAGAGGCAGTTATGGCGTAGCACATAAGGATTTGGACACTCATCGAGGGAGAGTGGGATTTTGCTCTTTTTCTTTTTGTAATTTATATATTTCCCCTGACTTAATGTTTTTTTTTTTTGATATTTGTATATTGTTTACATCAAAGCTATATCTTGTTTTGTTGTTATAATCTGTTTTGAGCTGTACATTTTATTTTTTTGTTTATATTCAATAAAAAAAAGAGACAATCATCTCAATTTCTTCCTGCCATTACCAAAGACTGCTTCCCGTTTTCACAGTTCGGACTCAGTTGGTGTGTGGTGTGCTGTCTTAGTCACATCGCGGCACACCACACGCTAGGAGCAAAACGGTTAAATCTAGGATTTTTTTTGTCCTCATGTTTGTGGTCTCTCAGATTTTGAAGATCGTATAAGATTTTTTAAATCTTTTAGAGTGTACCCAGCATAAATAAACAACATAGTGAAAACAAGACAAATTGAATAAATACAAAAATGTATTCTACATGTATAAAGATAAAGTCTTATCTCAAATCAATGTAATAATTTCAACTGATTTTCTGCTCATAAATTAGTCACAGGGACTCTAATTACTAATTACACCATTAGTATGTACTTGTCTCTGTCTGTTTATGCAGATTCCGGTGCCCTTGTTCTTCCCCACCACTCTGGACAGTGCTGAGCGCATTGTGAAGACCATTCAGGAAATCAAAGAGAAGATCCCTGATGACCCTCTGGAGGCCGACCTCATCATGATGGCAGAGATGGTGGCCGAGGATGCAGAGAAGGATAAAAGCATCATTGTTTCTGGTAAATTAGTTGGAAGGTTTTTAATATTGCTGCAAATTCTGATATGTTTTAGTTAAAACACTGATCGGCTTGATCAATTGATTAACTGGTTCTCGCCATGAATATAGCCCTTTATGCTGGAATGGTGTTAAGAAGAAAATAATCAAACAAACACAGTGTTCGAACTAAATTTGGGTTGTTTGGGCACTGCACATGCTTTAAACTTTAAGAGATATAATAAGATATTGCAGGTGCACACACACATACATTTATTTTTGATCAAAAGCCTTCGGTTTTGTTGCTCAGATCAGACTGGTAACATAATGGACGACCTTGATCTGGAAGCCTTATCCAGCAATCTGAGTTGGGAGGAGGACTCTGTGTCTTCTGCCCAGACATGGGATCAAACCCCTGAGCCTGCAAGGCCTCCTCCATCCAGATCTGCCACACTGACCCCCGTCTCCACCGCTGCAGAAGAGCCAAAGATGGACTTTGAGGCCGATTTCCCAATCGGTAAGAGATTCTGCTGTGATAAAGAGGTGTAAACAATCAAGCACAATTCATTTTTGTTTATCTACCATTCATATTTCGTGCATCTTTATCCTTTCATATTTCAGAAAGCATCGAACTTTTCAGAGAGCCAACACAAACAGAGACAACAGATTCTGGCAAACGGAGATCTCGCAAGAGAAAACATGACGGCTTCCCTCAGAAGAAAAGGGTAAGAACAACTAAAGCAGAATTATTCTTGACTTGCCACCATAATTTCCACTATAACACTTAAGCATTTTGAAACAGGATAACATCATATTAGAGTTTTGTGATTTATAAATCAGTTTATTTTTCTACAGCTTTATTTGAAAGCATTTTGATCCTATTGCAAAATGTCACTATGTGGTAGGAAAGTTCCTATCACTTTGCATTTAGCCACAATGTCATTTTCAGAGGACAGGTGGAGGATGAAAGTGAAGCACCAACAGGTGTCCATCAATTATCACAAAAGAGAAAATGAGAGGTGGCACTTGTTACAAATAAGTGTTGTAGAACTGACTCTCTGCTAAGCACCTCCCCCTTAATAATGCCTTAATTATGGCACGTGTTCTGTTGTCAAAAGATGCATGGCAATGGAAGCAGTTAAAACTGAGGAAATTATCTCAGATATTATTACTGTATCCCTGGGTGAACCGCAACCACTGACAAGATTTTGTTTTTTTGTTTGGAATTTCAAAACTTGTAAATTCAATTTGGGTCAATGTATTTAGATTTTGCCCTCCTATCAGATGTCAGCATGTGTTTTTAATGCATTTGAGACTTTTTATTTTAACTTCTTACAGTTGTATACTTGCCTATAAATAATACAAAATCAAATGCTTCAGTATTTTTTGTTTAAAGGATTATCTGGCAGCTAGTCTTTCCGGATTATCTTGGCAGCTAGTCTTCCATAAACAGCTGCCACCGCACAACCTACACATCAAATAGACAAAGTGGATTAGAATGCGAGTGTAATGCAAAAATATTTTGCTTATGTATTTTGTATAACAAAGTGTAAGCACTTCATATGTAAGCTCTTTCCCCAATAACAGCACCAGAAACTGCTGAAATTTTTTTTAACTTAAAATTGAATGTGACTGATAAATCAGCCTAAAACAAAATAAAGCTAAATCCAGTTTTATCAATCAGTACAGTCATGTGATTGCTTTAAAACCCATTTTCATCTTGTCACGATGTGAGCATGTGAAACTAGACCACTTTAAGCTGTGGCTTCCATCATTAATGTTGTTCTGATGATTTGTACTTGATTATTCAATATGTTGCGCATTAAAAGGTATAATTGTAAGTGTATGGATATACTAACCTTTTCAACATTTTATAGATTAAATGTACAATACTTTTCAAAATGAAGATATTTTTGAAAAGTCTCTAATCCACCAAGGCTTTAATTAAAAAACACTGTAATATTATAAAAGTATAATTACATTTTAAAATGGCTATTTTTGGTTTGAATATATTGTTAAAATGTATTTCCATCCTGTGATGGCAAAGCATTTAGCAGACGCTTTTATCAAAAGCGGCTTACAAATGAGGACAATGAAAGCAATCAAAACCAACAAAAGAGCAACAACATTCAAGTGCTATAACAAGTCTGTTAGCCTAAAGCCGGGCTCACACTGCGAAGTCCTTTAGAATTGTACTTGTCAGACTGTACGAACATGATGATCATGTCACACTGTGGGATCTCAGTTGTTATTAATGTCAGACTGTACGACAGTCACGACGCATTAAAAACAGGTGCGTGCAAGAAATCTTGTCCGGAGTTTTACATTATCAACCCATACATGAGATCTTCTGATCAGCAACTTTTAACAGTTCTAGATTAAAACTTAAGGGTGATCGCGCTTTCTCAGTTGCTGCACCAACAATGTGGAATGTGTTTCCTGTGAGTATCAGATCAGCTCCGACTATCTCTAGTTTTAAATCAGTGCTAAAAACGTATTTATTAACTCAGGCTTTTAATCTCTCTGGGTGATGAGTTTTATGTTCTTTGTGTCTTTTCTTTGTGGTGAGATGTTATTGTCTGTGCATATTTATGAAAATGTTTTTCTTTATCGTTGTACAGCACATTGGGCAACAATGGTTATTAATTTGTGCTATAGAAATAAAATGAATAATAATACACGTTCAGTGACTGCGAGCTGCGTTGCACGCGGGACAGAAATGTTGGCTAGCATGAAAAGCAGTGGCGGCTCCAGGATTTTTTTGTTGGGGGTGCTAAGGGGGGGCTTAACAGTTCAGAGGGGGTGTTAAAAACTAATTAAATTGAAAGTAATGAATGCCCAAACTTTAGCTATCAGTTTTAATATACAGCAGCTTCAAAAAAGGCATATTTTTATACCATATTTTTTCTGTGGTATTAAACTTCTCATATGCCACTGTTATTATTAATATAAAAGCGAGGCTATAGCCTCGTCAAGCCCTGCCCTAGCACCGCCACTGATGAGAAGTATATGAACAGCGGCAATACCCGCATATTTAAGAAAAATAGTGTATGCAGCTCTACACACCCTCATGAAAACAGTGGCTCAACCAGTGTTTATATAGAAAAGGCAACATATCAGTTGAATTCCGTGAGCGGAGGACGGGCGCCGGAGTTTATGGCGGATAGAATAATTATCAAGCATTAATTCTGCTCATAGCTCGTCTTGAAAAACGGACACAGTTTGACATTCATCGTAGGGGTAGTCGCACTGCAGGATAGTGTGCTAAATCTTCTGACTCTCCCAGAATTTCGTCAGAGGTTAAATTTGATCGCCATTAATCGGCTGTCGGTAAACTTGTCAAACCAGCGATAAAAAAACTACAGATTTTAGCCTAGGATTATACGAATCTTTTAGAATTTTCAAAATTTGTCTCAGACGACCAAATCGTGGCCAAAATCGTAGTGAGAGCCGGGCTTAATGCAGTACACGTAGCAAAGTTTTTTTTTGTTTAGTTTTTTTTAAAACGAATAGATGGAATATAGAGGAAAAAGAAACCTAGTGTTTTTTTGTTTGTTTTTTACTCTTGTCAAGTTTCACATGATTCACAAGAAGTTATTGTAATATGCTAATTTGTTGTTCAAGAAGCATTATTATAATCATGTTGAAAACAGTTGTGCTGCTTTATATTTTTGTGGATTGTTTTTTTGTTGTTGTTGTGTAGGGCCGCAAGATTGCTGCTGTTGTTCCAGTCAAATCAGCACTAGACAACTTCTCTAACCTCTCAAAACTGCAACATGAGTACGCTGTAAATGCTTGGAAGGAATGGGTACGCTGGAGGAACACCCAACCCAACATGGAGACTCCCAAATTTGGCTGTAGGTCTCTTTTAATCCAGCATTTCGACAAAAAAAAAGTTCCACCATTTAAAATGAACAATTATAGATAGAATTATAAAATTAACATTTTTCTCCTCAAAACAGATTTGGAAAAATGTACCGTTACACCTGCTCACCAATGAATGCTTTGCAGTGAATGGGTGCCATCAGAATGAGTCCAAACATCTGATAAAAACATCTCAATCCATAATTAATCCAAATGTCTCCTGTCCATCAATTAATGTATTGTGAAGTGTAAAGCTGCGTGTTTGTCCATTTTCACTTGTAAACAGTGCATATACAGGTACATTTAAAAAAATGAATATGGTGAAAAAGTGAACTTCAAAAAGTGAAACTTTCATATATTTTAGATTCATTACATGTAAAGTAAAGCACTTCAAAAGGTTTTTATTTTATTTTGATGATTAGAGCTTACAGCTAATGAAATGCAAAAATCAGTATCTCAAAATATTAGCATATTTACATTTTCAATAAATAGCGTATTTACAGTTTCAATAAATGACCATCCATACAGTATAAATTCTGGGTATCTCTTGTTCTTTGAAACCACAATAATGGAGAACACTGCTGACTTGGCAATGGTCCAGAAGACGATCATCAAACCCTCCACAAAAGGCAAGTCACAGAGGGTTGTTCAAGGAGTGCTGTATCAAAGCATATTAAATGCACAGTTGACTGGAAGGAAGAAATTGGGTAGGAAAATGTGCGCAAACAACAGGGATGACCGCAAGCTTGAGAATACTGTCAAGCAAAGCTGATTGGAACACTTGGGAGAGCTTCACAAGGAGTGAACTGAAGCTGGAGTCATTGCATCAAGAGTCACCACGCTCAGACATCTTCACGAAAAGGGCTACCAAGCCACTTCTGAACCAGAAACATCGTCAGAAGCATCTTACCTGGACTAAAGAGAAAAAGAACTGGACTGTTGCTCAGTGGTCCAAAGTTAAAGTAGCTCAGTGGTTCAAATTAAAGTAAATTTTGCATTTCATTTGGAAATCAAGGTCCCAGAGTCTGGAGGAAAAGTGGAGAGGCACAGAATCCATGTTGCTTGAAGTCCAGTGTTAAGTTTCCAGTCAGTGAGGATTTGGGCTGCCATGTCAACTGCTGGTGTTGATCCACTGTGTTTTCTGAAGTCCACAGTCAATGCAGCCATCTACCAGGACATTTCAGAGCACTTCATGCTTCCTTCTACTTTATGGAGATGCTGATTTCATTTTCCAGCAGGACTTGGCACCTGCACACACTGCCAAAGGTACCAAAAGCTGGTTCAATGACCATGGTGTTACTGTGCTTGTTTGGCCAGCAAACTCGCCTGACCTGAACCCCATAGAGAATCTATGGCCGCTATCAAAGCAACCTGGGCTTCCATTACACCTGAGCAGTGCCACAGGCTGATTGTCTCCATGCCACGCTGCATTGATGCAGTAATTCATGCAAAAAGGAGGACCAACCAAGTATTAAGTGTATAGAAAGGAACACACTTTTCAGAAGCCTGACATTTCTGTTTAAAATATCCTTTTTTTATTGATCTTATGTAGTATTCTAATTTTCGGAGACACTGAATTTTGGGTTTTTATTATCTGTAAGCCATAATCATCAATATTTCAAGAAATGAAGGCTTGAAACATTTTACTCTGTTTAATGAATCTAAATAATATATGGGTTTCACTTTCTGAAATGAGTGACAAAAAATATTGACTTTTTTCATATTACATTTTTTTAGATGTACCTGTGTGTGGTCTGCATGTATTTCTCTACAGGATTCAGACAAGACAACTTTTTCACTGGACCAAGTAAAATTATGAATTAATGATGGTTTAATCCTTGATTATTGTGATGTTTATATCAGCTGCTTGGGCTCTCATTCTCATTGCAGAGGATCCATTCATGAGCAAGTGAAGCAATGATACATTTTTCCAAATCTGTTCTGATGAAGAAACAAACTCATCTACATCTTGAATGACCAAAGTTTAGAAAATATAGCAAATATCAGCAAATTTTCAGTTTGGTGTAAACTTTTTCTTTTAATATGTTTTTCAAGGTGTAAATGTTTTTGAGTATATGCATTCGCAAGGAATTGAGCCTTAGCCTTATGCTTGCATCATGCTCTACTAGCTAAACTACAGAATATTCAACATGGCATTCAAGCACTAAAAATTTCCGCTTCATCTGTAGCACGTAGTATGACACTAAAGGAGGATTTGTTGAAGTGCTGCTCTGCTGAAATAAGCTACGGCCTCTGCAAGTTCATTTCTGAAGTTCGTCGACCCAACGGAGAGAAATACAGCCCTGACAGCATCTTTTATCTCTGCTTGGGCATCCAGCAAGTAAATCATGAAAAAAACCTCAACACATTAATTCATGTTATATATGTATATGAGTCTATTTGATTTAGCTCTTGTTGTTCATGTTTGCAGTACCTGTTTGAGAACAATCGGATGGAGAACATCTTCGCTGATGTCTTCTATGCCAAATTCTGCCATGAAATGACCAACATACTCAGAGGGTGGAAACCAACTATTTTGCCCAGTGGTGAGTAATTTAAGACAGGAATGTGACTAGCTTGTTTTGCTCTTGCTCTATAAACGTGTGTGTTTGTTTAGGTTATGTTCATTCTCGTGTGGAGGAGGAGTATCTGTGGGACTGTAAGCAGCTGGGGGCGTTTTCACCCGGTGTGCTGCTCAACACGCTGCTCTACTTCTTCACAAAGTACTTCAACTACAAGACAGCAGAGCAGCATCGCCGCCTCTCTTTCGGCCACATTGTACGCTGCTCTCGGAGCAAGGGCAACACAAAAGTGGCCTGTTTGCGTTTTTATCCCCCAAAAGAGGATGGAAACACAGGTCAGTCATCTGTTATACTGTCCTAGCTTGACCGTGTTTTTGAGTTCTTGTTGTATCACTTGTTTGTTTTAATTCAGTTGGCGTCCCTGCAAAAAAAAGGAAGGAAGAGGAGGATGAAAATGATACTGTGTATGAGATAAAGGAGAATGCAGACAATCATCTTCGCTGTCCTGTCAGGCTGTACGAGTTCTATCTCTCAAAATGGTATGTTTGTTTGAACGTATTAATATTTTACTGTCACTATCAATTTGAATGCATTCTTGCTGAATAAATGTATTATTCCATTATGTCAAGTTTGTCAAAGTTATGCAGCCTTATTAAATACTGTCTGTCTTTCCATCCAGCTCACCCAGCGTGAGGCAATGCACAACCGACTTTTACCTGAGCCCCGAGCGCTCCTGTGTACCCAACAGTCCCACGTGGTTCTCGACCACCTCTCTGAGTGATGAGGTTCTGGACAGCATGCTCACACGTATCCTTACTGTCAGAGAGCTGCACCTGGATAGAGAAAAATCACCCAATGAGACCGATTCAGACAGTGACTCGGACTTCAGGGTGTGACTTTGAAATGAGATGCACGGCATTAACGCACACCACAATTTACAGAGTGAAGGTGGTATCTCGAGTTTCTCCTAGATGGTTCTCTGAGTATTTCTACAAAGCTGACAAAATCTGGATGCCATTAAATGGGCCTTTAGGATATTGATAGAGATTCCAATGGATGGAAAACCATTGTTTTGTCATTGTATTTTCCATGTTTAATTGGATAGTAGTTATGAGGCTGTACAGTGTTTTTTGTGATCAAGTGTAAGGAAAACTATATTTGGCAAAAGCAGCTGATTAAAAAACAAAACAAAGAAAACATTTAAAACGGTGCATATGGTTGTATGGTATTAATTTAGAGGACAATGCTGCGTTTTATGCAATGCTACATTACACAGAAGTAGTATTTAATGGGGTTTCTGCCCATTCTTTGTATCATATTGAAACGCTAAAGACATTGACAGCATCTGTGTACAACATGCATTAAAACATGCTGGTATATCTACCCCTAAAATGAATACTGGGTTTTTGTTTTCTTTTTGCAACCTAACCATTCCAGGATTTCTTAATTCTTGTTTGGACAAGGCTGCATTTCTTTGGATAAAAAAAGACAATGAAACTGTCTGAGTGTCTTTATTTCTAAGTTGTATATTAAAAGTTGACATCAAATAAATAGTCTGATAAAATGACATGCATTGTGCAAAAAAATAATAATTGTGCCTGAAGTCTCATTTTAAAATAGCAAAAAAATTAATAAATATGGATATTTTTCTACAAAAACAAACCGATTAACTTTCTTTCCTAAGGTCTTTATTAACCCCCTGGAGACAGGTGAAGTACTTTTTATGGACGTACTGTATTGGACTATTGAATATCAGCCCCCATTTACTACCATTATTGCCTAAAAAGTAAATATACTGCCATTATTGCCTATAAAAGGCTAGACTATAACGAAAATCAAAAATTAAATTATAAAGTTTCATGATTTTTTTTAAAACAGGACCATTTTTTTATTTTAATGTTTGTATTCCCCAGGATACAAAGGGGTGACTCCTTTGAGGATATAAATTATCTGAAAAAAAATATTCATAAACTAAACAGATTTGTAGAATTATGTTGAACAATAAGTATAATGCTCATTAATGAAAATAGCCTGTGTATACTATATCATTTAATAGGCAAATTTCTAGGGCCTATAAATTATGAAGTATGAACAAAACTGCACATACAGGTGCATCTAAAAAAAATATGGTGAAAAAGTTATTTTTTGTGTGTAACTTGTTTCAAAAAGTGAAACTTTAATATATTCTAGATTAATTACATGTAAAACATTTCAAAAGTTTTTTTTGTATTATTATTTTGATTAGAGCTTACAACTCGTGCACAAGCAGACGTCACGGCACCCCATATCATCACGTCAAACTTGTTTTATGAAACGGGCCCCATATCTGAATATTCACAACAAGCACCCTTTCAACATGAAACCAAGACACGAGACCTACACTTTCCCTGCCTCTCTCCTCAGCCGCTCCAATGTTATTATCCCCAGGAGACCTTGCCCTTTTTTAATATAACTTCGATTGAATTCGTCTGAAAGAAGAAAATCATATACACCCAGGATGGCTTGAGGGGGAAGTAATTATTTTTAATTTGTTTCATGAAGATCAATCATTTTGAAATGTCCGTTGGAGCTCACTCTCTCTCTTTCTCTCTGGTTTACATACGGCAGAGGAAGACCACGTGAAGAAGTTAATTGTTTTAGCTAGGCTATACTCTAAATTGGATTAGTCCTAAAATGGTGTTTTCGTGTGTATATCCTGGATGCTTCAACAAAGCTAAACCTTCTAGATTACGTGCGCGGACATCAAAGGGAGATGCACCTTTAACATTTCACACATTCCCTGTAAATGATCCTGAGCGATTGAAGCTATGGCTGCTCGCTGTTCGCTGGGATGTAAATACACCCCTTGAAAAAGTCTACAGACGCGTGATGTGCAGTGAACATTTCAGGTCCGAGGATTACAAGGGGAGAATGGGACAGTCAAGACGACTTCTGAAATCAGCTGTGCCTGCGCTGTTGTTACAGCCAAAAGAGGTAACTAGTATACGTTCAACTATGCTGTGATTGTTATATATATTAATAATATAATGTATTAGTACTCACTCGCTCGTGTAAGTTAACTGTTGTTAAAATGTTAAATAATTTTTAATGCAATATAACATTTAAAACAATAGGGGGGATTGCTTTACGTAGTATATATTATTATAATATTAGCACCGTGTGGCACAGAGCATTGGACCCGGAAACGGTGACGCGTGACGTCAGACTTAAAGGGATAGTTCACCCAAAAATGAAAATGGTCAAATTAAGATATTTTTTATTAAATCCGAGAGCTCTCAGACCCTCCGCTGCAGATGGGAGGAGGAGAATATATATATTTTTTTACTACATTATTTTTAGTTTTCTTTGAAAACAAAAAGTAGCTTCGTAAAATTACAGTTGAAGCCCTTATGTCACATGGACAATTTTACCGATGTCCTTGCTACATTTATGTCAGGCTGCCTTATCAGTGGCGCTCGAGAGATGTGATGAAGATGTAGGCAGGCGTCATTGCATTTCAATGCTTTTTTTTAGCCTATCAGTTGAACCCACTGGATACGTTGTTCATTCAAAATACTGCGGAAAAAGAGAACATCAGTGCGGAGATGATGTTGTTTATGTCAAAACTGGCACATAGAACGCATATTTTGCTAATTTTTTAGAGGGGCATCTATCAGCGTTGCACTCGCTTCTCGCAAAAGAGAGTCGGATATTTATATTTAGAAAGATAATTTACAATTATTGTAAGTTCAACTTAAAAAACATGTCTCAAAACTTTATGGCGGGACGAATCTTTCCCCATTCCACTGCATCTCATGTGTTTAAATGAAAAAAGTAATGTTACTCTTGGGCTTTGTATTAAACAGTGTATATTCATGATTTTTTGTTTCTAACTGTTTAAGCAACTTAATCAATTATATATAGTTAAACATTATTTTAAGCATTATGCACATTTTTCAAAGGTAGTCGTGTTATTTTATGCTTTGAAGAACTGTGTATTAGTAATATTTTGCTCGATGCGCCCACTTGTGGCCTCAGGAGAGAAGCCAAAAGCTTTTCCCCTAACTGAAATTATGCCTTTTAAATTCGAATATAATTATAATTTTGATAATATTTAAGTACAAAATTCAAATTTAGTTTTTCAGCCATTTTGACAGCCCTAATAGTGATAGAGACTCAAATATGTAAGGTCACATGTAGCCATTTTTAAAGTGTTATCTCTTGATTATACCACTTATTTAGATTACATAAGATATGTATATATTAATATTCATTTAAAATAAATGCTTTATAATAACTGTTAAACTAAAATTATTGTGTGTAATGGAGTAATAATAATATGCCATATTATAATTATATAAATCAAATGTAAATTGTAATTATCATTAAAGCCAGAGAAAGAGAAACTGGGGGAGTGATTTTTTTTGTGTCAGACATGTCACCTTGCTCCCATCTGATTGGTCCAATTTCAGTTTGAGATCTCTAACTCCGAACATAACCTGCAGGTTATCCGTGGAGTGCAAGTTACTATGGCAATGAATGCAGTAACTCACCTAAAAGCCAAGTGGGGCTGCAACTAACGATTATTTTGATAATCGATTAGTTGGCCGATTATTATTCCGATTAATTTGATTAAAAATATATATATATTTATTTTGACAAAAAAAAACTCTATTCCACATTCTGCCCAATGTCCTTCAAACAAACGTGCCAACTGAATACTATGAAAACCTACAGCGCTTAACAATTTATTAGACCACCTGTCATAAAGAGAAAACACAAAAATATATTAGGATATTTGAATCCTAAAAAGTTGAACAGTTGTGCATGAACACAAGTAAATGCCAGCTAATTTACATTGGTTTCTGATCAATTATTGTGATTTTGTTTCTGCAAAAAAAAATAGGATATTGAAAATGATGCATGTGTTTTTCGAGGGTTAAAGTCATCGGTTAACTTCTTGATTGCCACTTTGAAAAGATTTCTGGACATTTAAAGCATATTTTTTGTCTCCCTTTAACGCATTTGCCCCATTTCGATCCATATTCCTGTGAAATTGATTAATCTTTATTTTATTTTGTCATCGTTATTTTATTTTAAGGAGATACAAATTATCCTTATCAACCTTTGTTGACACTGCAATAAAATTATATCACATAATTTTGGCAGTTAAAATGTTGGGGTGGTTTCTGTCGAAGTGGGCGGGTTTTGGTGAGCTTTTGGACTGGAAATCGTCAACCCGATCTGGCAACACTACGTTACCAGTTTCATGCTAACAGCTGATCCTCCTACAGTGTGACGACATAGTTCCCCCACTCTATTCAAAATGGTAATTACTTGTGCTTATCCTGATTGTTGCAACCGATTAAAAACTAAAAGATTGCGTTTGCTTGCGCGAACTCATCCGGGAGTGTTATGGCAAGCCGTTTTAGCCTAAAATATACTAAGTGTTACTCGTCGTAATTGCATTTTTACTAGTAACAATTCAATTAGAGAGCTCTACAATTCAATTCTTACTAGTAACAATTACAATTAGAGAGCTCTCTAAATCAATATTTACTAGTAACAATTACAATTAGAGAGCTCTCTAACCGAATTAGAGAGCTCTGCAATTGCATTCTTACTAGTAACAATTTAATTAGAGAGCTCTACAATTCAATTCTTACTAGTAACAATGCCAATTAGAGAGCTCTCTAATTCAATTGTTACTAGTAAGAATGCAATTGCAGAGCTCTCTAATTCAGTTAGAGAGCTCTCTAATACAATTGTTACTAGTAAGAACTCAATTAGAGAGCTCTACAATTCGATTCTTACTAGTAATAATTACAATTAGAGAGCTCTTTAATGCAATTCTTACTAGTAACAATTGTATTAGAGAGCTCTCTAACTGAATTAGAGAGCTCTGCAATTGCATTCTTACTAGTAACAATTCAATTAGAGAGCTCTACAAATTCAATTCTTACTAGTAACAATGCCAATTAGAGAGCTCTCTAATTCAGTTCTCACTAGCAAAATGTAATTACAGAGCTCTCTAATTCAATTCTTACTAGTAAGAAATCCAGTTACAGAGCTCCACAATTGCATTCTTACTAGTAAAAACCTGTATTAATTAGATGCAAAACGGATTTTCGATTACACCCATTGCCTTACCAAATCCGCCTGTGGTGATATACTTCAAAATAAAAGCCCCATGAATTAATAGCATTTTCATTGTGTCAGAATGACCTTTAAAGTGAGATGACAGCTTGGATATGTTTTGTTTTAAAAAATATTTAATCATTAAATTAATTTACATCTTTATGGTCTGCTTACAAGTGAAGAAGACACACATGTTTCTTTAAAAATGCTAGTCTTTGTCAAAATGTCTGGTAATAATGACATCATCTCATTTTGGTGTTTATTATGCACTGTAACATGCAGGAAGAATTAACATCTATTGGCTAATTGGCCAGTGGTCACTCCTGACAAAATGAGTTTTAGAATTTCTTTCTTTCTTTTATTTATTTATTTATTTATTCATTTGGTCATACAGTTATGATATTAATATGGAAACCACAACAATTATAAAACAAACAAAAACATGTCCCCGTTTTTTTAATTTGTAGATAACTTCGGCCTAATTACAAGTGAGATTTCAATAATATTTTGACCACTGAACTAGGAAGTGTCCCCAGATTTTTTATTCATAAATCTGGTTAACATTTTTGAGAAAGTGTGTTTTTCGTGTTTTTGCTAATATCCCTATTAAAACGTTTACACAGTGTTAATAAAGACATTTACGATGCAAGATGTTAGCATGGAGATTGCTTGTAAATCTGCTGTTTATGAGTATGTTTATCAGATATTGCTTCATTAAGAAGCGTTCGTCAGCAGGCATTATGAAGAGGTTTGCTAATAAATGTTGAATAAAGATGCAAAATATGTCAATATTGTAGATGTAATCTTTTGACCAAAACTTCAAAGGCATGTCATTCTCCTATAATTAATGTTTTTTTTTTGTCATTTTGCGTTGGCAGATGGTATGTCATTTTTAATGTTTTTTTTTTTTTGTATTTAAAGACAAAAAGTACAATCTGTCCAATCAGTAGGCTACAGCTTTTTACAATCTGTAAATAACAATCAATACAAACAAACATAAAGAACAGCAGCTTACAGTATATATGTGCAAAAAGAAACATCTGGTTACAAGTACAAACCTTTAAAATATTGACCATATTCAATATAAACACAATGTATAAAATAACTATAACATTTCTGCTATGGTCAGTTATTGTTTTGTGCTGTTCCCTTGCCTGGGGGCACCCAAAATCTACGTCGTATCCCTCTTCGTAATCTCCGTAACAAATACAGCGCAATTGCCTTTCTTCTATCTACAATCCGTACTGCACATAAACACAGATGCACATGTACAGTGTAAATAAAACAAATACAGTAAAATAAACTATTCTAATAATAAATCAAGACCAATTGTATTTAAAATTAGATTCGAATTTACCCATTCTGTACAGAAGACGCTGTTCAGCCGCGCGCTGCAAACGCTACAGGTGTGAAAGGGCTGGCGCTGCTCCTGCTCTGCACGCACGCTTCTGCGCTCAGCGCCGCTCACGCGCGCTGCTCACGCTTGCAGTGTGAAGCCGGCGTGAAACGGGCGTGAAACCGGCGTGAAACCGGCGTGAGAGTGGCTCGACGGTGTTTAGAGTCCCGCAGCAGCGAGTGCCGTCAGCGCAGCTGAAGAGTTCTGCTTTCAAATACACGCAATAAAGCCGTAAAGCCCTTTTTAGCATTTTAAGTAAGCATTTAAAGGCCAAGTTTTGTAGCATTTTAAAATGCTGGTTTACTGTAGCCTACTAAGTGATGATAAAAGGCAAACGTACGAGACCAGAATATTAACGCAATAATGTTTTCCTCCCTTTCGAAAATGGCAATAAACAGACATAATAACAGTTAAATAAACAGTTTATAGACTAAATTAAGACAGACAGTTAAAGTTCATATTTTGGGTTAGTCAGTTTTTTAGCCTTATTAGTAAGCTGTGTACAGAATGTAATCTTTAATACTGTATCGGTGCATGAGAGGAAGCAGCTGCGTGTTGTTTTGTTTTGGGTTTATGTGAATCTGCACATAGTATGCTTTATAATTTTGTCTAATCACTATTGGTACCTTAAGCAACATTTGTATTAAGCCTTATATCCCTGTTCAAGTTCGCTAATTCACAAGCCGAGTGAGAATCATACTCGCAAAATAATGTTAATTATTAAACCAAACAAAATCAAAACTTTCAAAACATGCAGCAATACGATTATTTTATTAAGTGACAGATGGTGGGTTTAATTAGTGACATTATTAATAGATTTACTCTCGTGTCGTCTTCTCATCTCCTGGACCTGCTTCCCTTGGGGTTTTACAGAGAAAGGGCGAAAAAATAATGCACTGTCCAGGTTTCTCTGGACAGTACTGGAGTTACTTTTGCAATTTTCGTTGCGGCATGAATGACATAATATGGTGACATTTTCCACAATCACGACAGAAAATCAAATACTGCCCTGAATTCAATAGTGGAGAGGTGTCGCGATTTTCCCAGTAAGGCGAAAAAAACCAAAACAGCTTCCCAGAACTCAACACGGCGTGAGGTCAGCTTCACATTCTCAGCCAGATGAATATGCATGAGGCTAATTATCATAATGAGGTCGCTTTAAATAGAGAGCTCTACAATGCAATTCTTACTAGTAAGAATCGCTATTGTAGAGCTCTACAATTACCCATTTTTACTAGTAACAATTTAATTCGAGAGCTCTACAATTCAATTCTTACTAGTAACAATGCCAATTAGAGAGCTCTCTAATACACAATTCTTACTAGTAACAATTCGATTAGAGAGCTCTGTAACTGAATTAGAGAGCTCTGCAATTGCATTTTTACTAGTAACAATTCAATTAGAGAGCTCTACAATTAAATTATTACTAGTAATAATTACAATTAGAGAGCTCTTTAATGCAATTCTTACTAGTAACAATTGTATTAGAGAGCTCTCTAACTGAATTAGAGAGCTCTGCAATTGCATTCTTACTAGTAACAATTCAATTAGAGAGCTCTTCAATTCAATTCTTACTAGTAACAATGCCAATTAGAGAGCTCTTCAATGCAATTCTTACGGTAAAAACTGAATTAGAGAGCTCTTTAATTCAATTAGAAAGCTCTCTAATTCAGTTTTTACTAGTAAGAATTCCAATTAGAGAGCTCTCTAATTCAGTTGTTACTAGTAAGAATTCCATTTAGAGAGCTCTCTAATTCAGTTGTTACTAGTAAGAACTGAATTAGAGAGCTCTTTAATTCAATTACAGAGCTCTGCAATTAAACATATCTCTAATGTGTATTTTACTAGTAAAATTGTAATTATAGAGCTCTATAATTGCATTTGTACTTGTAATAATTAAATAAGAGAGCTCTCTAATCGAATTGTTACTAGTAAAAATTGAATTAGAGAGCTCTTTAATTAGAATACTTACTAGTAAAATGTATTTAGAGAGCTCTCTAATTGGGATTGTTACTAGTAAAAACTGAATTAGAGAGCTCTTTAATTAGAATACTTACTAGTAAATATGTATTTAGAGAGCTCTCTAATGGGGATTGTTACTAGTAAGAATTCAATTGTAGAGCTCTCTAATTGGAATTCTTACTAGTAAGAATTCAGTTGTAGAGCTCTGTAATGAAAAATGAATGGAAGTCAATGGAGACATATGACTAGTAAAAATTCATTTGTAGAGCTCTCTAACTGGAATTGTTACTAGTAAGAATTTAATTAGAGAGCTCTGTAATTGGCATTGTTACTAGTAAGAATTTAATTGTAGAGCTCTCTAATTATAATTGTTACTAGTAAGAATATGATTAGAGAGCTCTCGAATTGGCATTGTTACTAGTAAGAATTGAATTGTAGAGCTCTCTAATTGTAATTGTAACTAGTAAGAATTGCATTAAAGAGCTCTCTAATTGTAATTATTACTAGTAATAATTGAATTGTAGAGCTCTCTAATTGAATTGTTACTAGTAAAAATGCAATTACGACGAGTAACACTTAGTATATTTTAGGCTAAAACGGCTTGCCATAGAGTGTTGACTTTTCACCGACTCCCAACCTTTGAGCCTGATCGACTAAAGTTATGGTTGCTTGCTCTTCGGCTGGATATCAACACACCCATGAAGTTACTAAAAATGTGGAGGGTCTGTAGCGATCATTTCCCCCCTGATGATTTTAGAAACCCTGAGGGGATAAAGTACTGCTGAAATCATCAGCTGTGCCTATGGTTTTTTCGCAACGAACTGAGGTATGTGAACAATATCTTTGTATATATCCTTATAGACATATAAACAACTTGACGCAGGGCTTAAAGTTCTCCGCGCGCGTAACAACATGCTACCTATCAGATTGCGCTACCGATGTTAACGTATTTGTATTATTTTAAGGGTAAGGGTAGATTTATGGTAACGTTATGGGCATTAAAAAAGCCTCAAACCACACGAATAAGATGCTGGTAACTTAGCACAATCTGTAGCATTTTTCGTTATCAATTTGTGCTAACCTTACCTATCTTTTTTAATGGGAAGTAGCACAATCTGAGCCTGAAAAAATCCTGCATTTAAAAATAAAACAACTTTTTTATCACTTTCGAGTCCATGAGTTCGCCTATGCACAGTTTTCACTCTCAATCAAACTAACATTACTAGTCAATCAGTGTTTTTTGTTTAAACTAACGTTTCGACTCCCAACTTCCAAAAAAATCCTTGCTTCAGTCAAAATCACGCAGCTCCATGATATTCGCTTCATTCTCACTGCACTCGATCCCTTTACTCTGGTTTGTGGTGGCAACAGGGGTGGCGAAGCTCATTTTTGGGGTGGCAGTTACCACTCCTGTGGACACACCCCTGCGCATATTTACATAGAAAACTCATTTAAAAGCAGCGGAGCTTTGTAAATAGCTCCGAGTAATCCGGTCATATCCATAAAAACGATATGATCCGCAGAACAAATTTACCGGGATTTTTTGAAAAGGTTCTATTCACACATGATCTCTTAATGGTAACTTACCGGTAATTTACAGAGTTCTCGGAAACAGCTTTGTTTATCCGCCATACTCGCAGGATAGAGCTGCCTTTCCGCTATTGAGTTTAGGGCAGTATTTATTTATTTTTAACGTGATTGTGAAAAATGTCACCATTGTATGTCATTCATGCTGCATCGATAATTGCAATAGTAACTCATGTCATTGTTCTGACAGAGAACTGGATAATGCTGTATGTTTTTTCACCTTCTCTGTTAGTATGACTCTCACTAGACTTGTGAATTGGCAGAACACGAACAGGGGACTTTCTAAAATGCTTTAAGTTGTTTAATGTACCATGACCGTGATAAAGACAAAATTATAAAGCATACTATGTGCAGATATGCATATAAGCTCAAGATGTGAACGCAACATGTTTATTTAAATTAAACATTTCCTCACATAAGAACACGCTTAATGCACAGAGAGTGATAATAAAATACCACTTCTGTACACACCTTCCTAATAAATCATAATATATAAAACTTATAATAAAAACATATGAGCCCAAAATATTAACATATGATTAAATATCACTGTCTTAATGGTTTCATTACAGATTTGTACTGGTTTTGATCTGCACGTTTTTGAACAGTTTCCCTTACAGATTTGTACTGGTTTTGATCTGCAAACTTTTAATGGTTTCCATTACAGATTTGTACCGGTTTTGATCTACACGTTTTTTAACGGTTTCCCTTACAGATTTGTACTGGTTTTGATCTGCAAACGTTTAATGGTTTCCACTGCAGTCAGGTGCACAGGCAGCCATTAAAACCCGCTGATCATGTTAATTATAACATCACAAACATGCATTGGTTTTGTACTTATTGCTGAAAGAATCACCCTCAAGAACATATATTTTGATAAACTGTTGCCAAAACAACACTAGAAACTGTAATCTAAAATCATAATTAGTTAATATTGTAAAGACTTGCATTGGCCTCCTTTTTGCCTCAGGTTGTGTTTTTCTGAAGTAAATTCATCGACCATGCACATGAAATCAAAACCATACAAATGATTAATCTCATGCTTCAGAGGGAAATAAACATAAACATAAAACACAACAAGTTTTAACATTTTAACATCTTTATTTCAAAATAAAGAAATATGAATGTGTATTTTCTGGCTTTCACCCGGACCTGCTGATTAATCCTGCAAAAAGAAATAAGCAAGCTTCATCGACATGTTGAAATAAGATATGAATAGAGATTGTAAATAGGGATGCACTGAAATTGGCCGAAGCTGAATAATAATGAAACACTTGGCCGAATACCGAACATGGTTTTTCGTTTTCATAAATTAAATAGTCAAAATGTGTTTTTCTCTATTTTGTCTTGCTTTTTCAGAGAAAAATAAATAAATAAATTACAAAACTACAATTTAAAAATGTTTATTTAACACAGAACATTTAACATTCCAACAGATACCAACAAAACAGAATATAACTTACAATAAATAAGTAAAATAAAAATATTTTTATTTGGCCATTTTTGAGCCCCCTTTCTTGCATTGCCTATAACTGACTGTTGAAAGAATAACACTCTGAACTCCTACAACAAAAGAGTGCAAAAAGTGGATGAACCCACAACAAATGAATTATCATCCTAGACATAATCCTACTTAGCCTACTTCTTAAGGAACAGTGGCAGGTTCTTCTTAATGAAAAGTAGCTTCTCTTCTCTGCAGTTGCCATATCATCCCCTATATCCCAGTCCCCCATATCGTCAGTCATGGAATTCCAATATCAGCCCGGGCCCGGTTTTACGTGGATACTAGACAGTGCTAATTACGCTCAAACGAAAGCACAAGCAATTAAAGATCTCCCAAACTATCCAATGTGTTTTTGGGGCATTGAGCAATTTCTTCAACACAATGGCCAATCAGAAACGTAGTTTTTCAGAGTTTTGCTTTCATTTCACCTGGGTGTGTGTTCACTGCTGTGTGTGTGTACTTTGGATGGGTTAAATGCAGAGCACAGATCCCGAGTATGAGTCACCATACTTCGCCGTATGTCACTTTACTATCACTATTTTGGAAACAGATAAACATCACATTTTCATTTTTGGGTGAACTATCCATTTAAGTCCAAGCATGGTGGGGAAAAGATTGAACTGCCATGCATGCTGTCACTGAGAATACTTATTTCTCAGAATAAGTATAAGATGGGTGTGTTGTGGTATGTATAAGTATTAAGGTTCGAAAACATGGTTATGAATGGATTTGGATGGATCTCTGTGATCTTTCTTTGTTTCACCCACTGCTGCTGCGTCTGGAGATCCTAAGGATTTTTTATGGTGGTCACAGGCCAAACCTTTGTAATCTTTTAAGGTGGTGAAGGGCAGAATTTGCATTTTAACCAATGAGAAGTCCGGTCTATCCCTGGCTTGGTACCAAAGGTGGTCTTTCCCTTTAAGAGGTGTCTGGCTTTTTGTCCTAGCGTCTTTATCTGATTGTATTGGATAGTTTGTTTATGTTAGTCCACCAAGATCTAATCCAAATTTAGCAAACCTTTTGTCCACTATTGTGGTCAGAAGAGGGGCCCTGCCCTAAACTGGGCCCTGGAATGTGCTGTCCACTACAAAACAAATACAGTAATATAAAAAAAGATTAAATTATATTTAATATATAATCAAGTATTATACATTTGGCACATTGTAAGTTCATTCAAATAATGAGTAAGATAAAAAAACAATTTCTAATTTCTTAAAATGTAACTACAGTAAAACTATTTTCTTTTTTTTTCAATACCCATTTACATTTGTGGATAAAGAATTCAGAATTTTCTCGTTTTTCCTCTTTGCAGAAAATACATTTCAAGTCGATATCTTCACTACACTGGTTTTACAAGAGTCTGGAGCTCAGGTTTTCTGTCGCATGATGATGTATTTGCGGTAGGAAAATCTCGCGTGAACTGACGCCATTGTTGTTTACAGAGAGGGAGGACGAGGACGCTTGTGCAGAATGTGGCTTGCTTTTAGCAATATATTTATACTCGATTCGTATTGTTCCTCAAAATGGTGCTTACGTGTGCTTATCCTGGATGCCGCAACCTATTTAAAAGCGTAAGATTACGTGCATCAACTCAAACGGGAAAACTGACTTTTCACCGATTCCCAACGTTTGAGCCGGATCGACTGCAGTTATGGTTACTTGCTCTACAGATGGATATTAACACGCCTATGAGGTTACTGAAAATATGGAGGGTCTGCAGTGAGCATTTTTCCCCTGATGACTTCAAAGCCATCAGTGGGAATCAAGTCTTACTCAAATCATCAGCGGTGCCTATATTTGTTTCACAACGAGCCGAGGTATGTAAATCTGACAGATCACCAGCAGCTGGATTAGAAACGAACAATGGCGTCAGTTCACGCGCGATTTTGCTACCGCGCGTACGTCATCATGCGACAGAAAGCTTGCGATCCAGACCCTTGTGAAAGTGAAAATAACAGAAAATTGTCATTTTGGATTAACTATTCCGTCACCTAACAAGGCAATCAAGAGTATATATTTAATTGTTAAATTATGTGCAACAACTGGGTCTGATAGAGATGGTTCACCTAATAATGAAAGTACATTTGCACATTGTTTTGCCATCCAAGATGTACGAGTTTATTTTTTAAGGTGAACACAGTTATATTCATAAAATGGGGTTTTAAGAATGTATTTATTATTTTTCCAGGTCTAGAAATCACACTCACTAACATTCAGGAACGTTTTCAGGGCAGTAGAAACACTGGTTCTTCAAAGATTAAAACAAAGGATTAATATGGGGGTGACTTGAATAAGGAAGAACTGTCTTTTTTAGTTGCTTTGTCTTATTTTTAGTGCTGTTAAACGATTAATTGCATTCAAAATAAGGTTTTGTTTACATTATACATGTATGTGTACTGTGCATATTTATTATGTGTATATATAAATACACACGCATACAGTATACATTTTGAAAATATTGACATTTATATATTCATATTATGTTTAATATACAAACATTTCATTTTTCTTAAATATATACATGCAAGTGTTTATATTTTTATATACACAAGTATACACACAAATTTGTAAACAAAAACTTTTATTTTGGATGCGATTAATCTTTTGACAGTGCAACTTATTTTATTTTGTATATTGCTTCATTAAAAATGATTGTAAAGGGATAGTTCACCCAAATTGTGCATATAGAAAACAAAAATAACAACTTTATTCCACATTTTTTTTGTGGTGGGCAAATTGAAGCATGAAGCATTGATGTTTTCTTCTGCCTGTTCCATGAAAAGATCTGGTGGCTAGTAAAAAAATAAAGCAGCCAAAAGCCTTTGACAGAAGCTTCGTCAGACAAAGCCAGTAGCCCCTCACTGCAGTACACAAGATCCAGGGGTGAAGTTACATCCACATCCAGGGGTGGAGATGGGTATGTTTAAGGTAAGGTGGGAGCAGTTGGATCTGGATCCAACCTTGCCCCATGGATCTTGTGTTCTGCGGTAAGGACCATCTCGAATAAGCACCCACACATTCCATAGATCAATTCATGTTACGTCCACAAATAAAAGTCTGGTGTGTTTGTTGAATTTTTCTCTGATAAAAGTTAATTCACCCATTAAACTGTGGCATTAAATGCCAGTGTTAATATTAATATGATGTAATAGAAGAATAATGTACAGATATTTGAATTGCATGTGGAAAGGAAAATATTTAATTTTCGTAAAATAATTAGCACTCTTTTATATTACTTTTATGACTGGCTATTTAAACATTGTGATTAAGACTGAATGAAAACTTTACTTGTTAACTAGGATCTGGGGTTCAAACATTCCTACACACACACCTGATTGGACAGAAAGTGAGGCTTCGTTAGTCATTGGTCACGTGATTTTTGCATTAAAGGGTTAGTTCACCCCCCCCCCAAAAAAATGCCATTATTTACTCACCCACGTGTCAAATGTTCCCAGTAGGGCTGAACGATTTTGGAAAATAAGCTAATTGCGATTTTGTAATTTTTTTTTATTATTTATTGCGATTGCCATTTAATATGCACATTTTTTTTAAGCTCTTTGTTTTATTCAACAAAGACAAGCAATAAATAATTGTATAGTGTGCAGTGTTGGGCATGTTACTTTAAAAAAAGTAATTTGTTATATTACTAGTTACTTCTCACAAATAGTTACATCATTATAAAATAAACTAATTACCAGGGAAAGTAACTATTGTTACTTAAAAAAAAGGTTCAAATATGTCAAATAACTTAGATGCCCCAGTATTAAATGTTAAATGGTCACTAAATAGAATAAATAATTATTATAAAACATTGTACACTAATTTACACTATTTTAATGTTTCTGTGGGACAAGTGAGAGACACTTATCAAATTCAATTGATTATTGTAAATATTATCAACCCTTTATGGACACCTTGGCAATATAATCTCCAATGGCTTGTCTTTTTTTTTGTTTACTCACCAGATTAATATTAATGATCTGATATACTTATATATTTGTTTGTAAAATAGCAGGTTTTTTATATCTCACTTAGCATCAGTCAGTCAAACATTATGATATGATATTATGATAATTTAGCATTCAATTTTAGCATTATATGATGATATAACTTTAGTAATTAGAATAACCATGTATGAATGCACATGTCATTTGTTTTGGACCTTAGTTACAGAACTTGGAAAGATGGTATTTTATTTTTGTTACTTATGAATAATACCATAACAGGGATGATAAATCACAATGTTAATTAAGTATTATTAATATAAGACCAATATTAACTTTATTTATCCCACAGAGAACACTGTTACTAATGAGGGGAATAAACTTTATAATCAACTGTCATTATAATACATAATAACCATATATTTTAAAGATTATTAAAATGAATTATAATTTTAATAATCCTTATTCATCTGATTTTACATATGGCCTGAGCAAATCATGTCTATTATTTTGGTTTGTGAGATCGAGCTGCTCACACAAACATTTAGGAGGACAGAAACCTGTCAACGCTGTCCAGCAACTTTCATTAATAAAATAGCTTAGATACTAGATCGCTACATTATGTTAATCAGCAAAGAGGGGGTAAATGACTGTTTAAATAACTAAACTCAAATCTTCATTGTTTGTGGTGACCCACAGATGCAGGTATACTAATTCACACACGCAACTGTCACCTCTGTCTCTCTCTCTCACCGCACTATTTAATCTCTGTCTGAAGCGGAAGAATGCTAGAGCTAACGAACTTCGCGTCAGGTGGTCCTTGCCTTCATGTTGTGCATTAAACTTGTTTATTTCACAACGAGAACAGGTTGGCTAGCCGTGCAATATCCCTTATGTATTGGCTACTTTTTAACAGCATTTTTACGGCAATATTTAAATGACGCCCTGGTCATTCTTGGTGTACCCAAAACGGTCCCACACTATCGACTTCAGTCATTCTCTGGTGGAAATAAAGGATCGCTGTTTGGTTCCTCTGTCACAGTTAATCTAGTGTGTGTATTAGCCTCCGTGTCTCTGATAAGCACAGCATTTTAAGATGGTCCACCGCTAGTGTAACTTTTTGTTATCGTTTTGCGCAAGCTGCAACAGTTCCATTCCGTGTAACAGAAACACTCGGTGTAGCCGAGCCTTTACGATTAATTAACAGTGACGTTTTAAAGCCGATTATTCACTGCATCCCTACACATGAATGAAAATTAACTGGTAAGGCTTTAAAAGACACGCAGATAATGTACTTTTGTGATTGCGAATAAGTGCGGTGTCCCATGAGAGTAACTCTTCCACTGAGTTAACACTGAATAGATGTGGCATTGTACAGTACATAGCGACGGAGGTGCCAGAACTGCAACTGAACGAATGTTCACTGTAGCACGATACTACGATATTTCTTCAAAAGCAGATTGTGGAGAAATGTTATCGTTCACGAGCAAAAATCGTCATATCTCACCCCCCTACTTGACATTTATGCTACTTTAAAAATAATATTTAAAACTTTATTCTATAATGCTTTGCATGAAACTGTAAATTACAGCCAAGTCACAGCAGTAAACAAGGAGCTGCACCACATGCATGGGTCATGACATGGAATAGAAGACGTTGAGTAAAATCATTATTTTTGTGTTCTGTGTGTACTAAACATGTATGCTCGTGGCTTCATAAAATTAGGCTAAACCACTGATTTCACATGGATTGTTTAAAGATGCCCTTATACATTTCTGGGCCTTGGACGTGTTAGTTGCGTTGATGTCTATGGAGCGTCAGAAAGCCAAGAAAATGATCTTATGTTCCCAAGATGAACGAATGTCTTATGGGTTTGTAACCATATGAGGGCGTGTAATTAATGACATAATTTTTATTTTTGGGTTAACTAATCCTTTAATGTTGAAAGCCAATGAGCTAACGATGTGGCACCAGTCCAGTAGGTGGCGTAAATGCACCATGTGTTTGTAAACAACCACAAGAAGCACTCGATTCTGCTCCTCCTTTTTCCATTCGTTAGTGGATGGAGAGAGCAGTTGTCAAGCTGCAGAGAGTACCATAACAATAGCTCACGTGACTCGTGCGTCCTAAAGCCTCCGAAAAGGCAACACCGTGAGGGGAATAGAGGGATTTTTTATGGATATCTGTGTCATGTCATAAGTGTCACGACTCGCTCCGCTTCTGCACGTTCAAACATGACTCCTTTACGTTTCGCATAACAGCGAGTCCCTACAAATCGGGATTTTATTTGTTTTCGCAATGGTACGCGTGTGTGCGTTTCTGGATGTTTCAACCAAGAGAAAGCGATACGACTCCGTCCAGTGGCATCATCTCAGGAGGAAAGTTTGACTTTCCTCACATTACTGCTGCGTGATCCAGAGAGGCCGAAGCTGTGAATATTATTAATTCACCCATTGAAAATATCCGGGCGTTGAGTGTGCAGTGACCATTTTTCGACGGACGATTTCACAGGACCAGCTCGAAGATATCTCAATTAATCTGCTGTGCCTAGGCAACAAACTGAGGTGTGTGTTGCTGATAGATAGGCCAATATTTGAACACGGCAATGGGGCTTGCCTTGCGGAGACTAACGAGGTTATTTTTTGGATGAATCATCCCTTTAACAATGATTTATTACAGTCTCCCGTTGATGTACACAATTAAAAATATATATTATAATCTGACAATGATTATGAATACAGCGCATACGTCAAATGGATAACTTTGTTCAGTCATTAGTAGCGTTTGACAGACTCTGGTCACCATAAAATGTCTGTTGTGTCGTTAATAAATGCATACAGTTTTGAAACGGCATGAGTGTGAAAATAATGAAATAATATTAGTATTTAGATTTTTTTTTTTTTTTGAAGGAATAACCCAAAAATAAAAAATGTACTCACCCCCAGGGAATCCAAGATGTAGGAACAGATTTGGATAAATTTAGCACAATTGTCTCACCAGTGGATTGTCTGCAGTGAATGGGTGCCATCAGAATAAGAGGCCAAACAGCTGATAAAAACATCACAATAACCCAAGTAATAATTCATCTTCTTGTGAATTCATTATTAAGCATCTTTAAAGCATTGTTTCTGGTTAAAATAACAGTACATTATCAATTATAAAGCTTCTCCCAGTGAAAACACTTTCCTGGGTTCCTCTTATATCAACATATTAGTTTAGAACTATTTTGGGCTGTTTTCGCTTGTAAACAGTGCTTGATCTGTGGATATTGCTTTCCTGTCCTCTTTCAGATGAGGTTTTCTTTTTTCAGTGGATAAAGCAATAGTATTGTCATAGCAAAAAGCAATGTTTGAACATATAACATGTTGAATGTTTATTACAAAAACGGCTATTCACTTCATAAAATGTTAATTGGTTGGTTGTGATGTTTTTATCATTTGTTATGTTTGAACTCTCATTCGGACGGCACCCATTCATTGTAGAGGATCCACTGGTAAGCAAATTATGTAATGCTGAATATCTCCTAATCTGTTCTGACAATGAAACAAACGCATCGAACTCTTAGATGGCCTGAGGGGGAATACATTTTCAGCGAGTTTTCATTTGTTGGTGAACTATTCCTTTAACACTGTCTGCTGCTGTTTTAGGAGACTGTGATTGAACCAGACGCCTGTCAGCTGACAACAGTTGGGATACAGAGGAAGATGATGAGGTTTATTATGCAGATGATTTTGAATCAACTTCAGGAAAGCAAAAGAACCCCAGAACCTGCCCTGAACAACGTGGTAAACTCATTTTGAATGTTACAAATCAACCTACAGAGCCATCTACATCTCTATCTACTTTTGGGTCCTACTATGCTCTTCCACCCACATGGCACTACCAAATGGCAAGTCCTCAAAAATGTTGTCATACAATTTGAAAATGAAGAGGTTGTGCTGTTTTACTTCTAAACCATAATTGTTATGTTGCTCAACTAACTGTTTTCTGACAGGATGATCCTGCTGAGGCTGGGCTACAAATGGAAGAATGTTATGATGTAAACGCCAACATGGATTCTGTTGCTTATTCAGAAGGCAAGAAGGGTTTTAGTTTTGTTTCTGTGATTTTAGCTTCTCCAAATTAGCCGCCATCCTAAAAAGAAGCACAGCTGGGATTGTAACATGACAGTGGTTTTATTTAAATTATGTTTTATATTTAAATATGAGTTTGAATGGTTTGGTTTTTTGTTTACAAATTTTTCTGTCTGTATAATGTATAAATATCGTCATTTCCCACTTTCAGATGAGAACTCTGGGCTGGACTCTCCGTATGCAGCAGGTGTCTTTATGGCCAGTGAGGATTTTAAAGGACATCCAGACATGTGCCTGGGGGAGGATGTGGCCCAGTGTTCAGAAGAGCTTGTGATCACTAAAGTTGAGGACACTAATGAAATGACACTGGACCGGAATGAGGATTACAATGGGATGACAGAAGTGGATGGATCAGAAGATTCAGGTAGTTTAACCAATGTTCTTATTTTAATAAAACAGAGTCTTTAACACTCTAGTAAATTCACAATAAGTGTGATAATGTTTGTCTCTTTTTGTATTTGAAGATGTTTTGTACTTTTCCTGTTTAACAGAAAAACAGAGAGTCAAAGACATAAAAAGCAGAACTATGGACTCATCTGCTGAAATGGTGAGCACAGCACCATTTTATGCTCAGCACTACAGGCAAACAGAGTTTGAGTTTGTTTGCTAACCCATGGAGCAATGCACTTGTAAAAATAATTTCTCTTTCTTCTATTCAGGCTGTTGACAAAGTTAAAGCAACCCAGCCCTCTGTCATAATGCCTTTGAAGATCAAGGATGAACCGATGGATGAGGAATGGAAAAAAGCACCACATTCCCCGATGGAAAACATTAAGGATGATGAGGTGCGCTTTTCCAGAAGTTACTGAAATTTAAATTATCCAAATAAGTTGAAGTATTTTTTTTTTGTCAATAAATTACATAATATATACAACATTAACTACTGTTTAGAAGGTTTGAGTCAGTAAGCTGTTTATTTCTCCCTTTGAAATTTATAACTAAAAAATGTATCATGGTTGAGCAGCAAATGAGCATATTTGCATGAATTTCTGAAGGATCATGTGACACTGAAGGCTGGAGTACTAATGGCTGCTGAAAATTCAGCTTTGTCATCACAGGAATAACTTACATTTTTAGACTTCTTTAAAAAACCTTTAAAAGAATTCCAACCTCAAACATTTGAATGATAGTGTATATTATAGAAGATGTGACAAAGCATACATGAATCTAGCCAATAAATGTGATTATTAATTAGGTTAAAAGTATTTTATCTATTTGAATTTTATTTTCCATATTTATTCTCCAATGTCAACCCCCTATTATCCATTATTACACTCGTTTTTGTAAATGAATGATTATGGATTATCCCAATATGTTCATGCTTTCAGGATTTTGACCAAGCACCGGATGATATCAAGATACAAGGTGTGTTTTCTGTTGGAGTAAATGATGCATATGAGCATTAGGTAGCATTATAATTGTTTCAGTACATTTGTTTCAAACCTATATGACGTTCTGTCATATAGTGCATAGTAACCAGCCTTCAAACTGGATGAAAAACACCTTTTTGGGTTGAGTTGTTACATATTTACATTCCCTTTTTTGTCACAGAAGCTTCAGTAGGCGTCACAGAAAAGACACCATCAATCCCAGCAAAATCCATTCAACATTTAAAAAGACATGGTGTGTTGTGCACTGCTTGTAATAAGGTCATGCTGAAGGGACACACAGCATTTCAGCATAGTGGCTCTTCTAAACTCTACTGCTCGCCTCAATGTCTCTCCAACTCTAAGAAGAAAACATGTCACTGCTGCCTTAAGTACGCTTACGAGATTTCATTCATGTAGTTGTATGTGATTGGAAAGATTTGTCTTAATGTATGTTCTTTCTTTTCAGAGAAATTCAGGATGAGAATATCAAGGTCACCCTGGTAGACATGTCAGGGACTGTGAAGGAGTTCTGCAGTCAGAAATGCCGCAGTGCTTTAAACTTCAAGTGCAGTGTGTGTGAGATGACAGGAGTGGTGAGCAGACATATCCATCTGTTCCGACGAATATTCTTGCGTTCTCAAGTCAGAAATTATAAATGCATATCTTGTTTCTGTAATCGAGTTAAAGATCCGAAATTGTTGTTTCTCATAGACTCATTGTCATGAGGTGAATTACATGGGCTCCATCCATAAGCTGTGCAGCGACCACTGCTTCAACCAGTTCCGCTCCTCCAATAAGCTGAACATGAACAGCTGTGTGAACTGTGGAGGATATTGCTATGGCACAGACAGTCAGTGTCCATCTCTGCAGATGGAGGACAGAGTTATGAAGTTCTGCAGTCAAAACTGCCTCATAGCCTTCAAAAAGGTGACAGCGCATCAATAGTAATGATACTCATTTCAGCAAAACGAATGACAGCTTAATATAATTTTTAGGGTGAATTATACATTGATACACTCATCTTTGTTTATAGAGGAGTCTGAAACTTGTCACCTGCAAAATGTGTCATGCCCTGCGCCCAGCTGCAGATGCGGTGGACAGTCCAAACTCAGAGGGCATCAGGGAGCTTTTCTGCTCCACTTCCTGTGTCATGGCAAGTAAAGTCCAGACTGGCAGTTCGTCAGGTACCGTGATCACATTTGCAACACAGCCCAGTGTTTTTAACTGTAGTGAAGCACAGATACAAGTTTTAGAGTCAGAGTATGAGTACCAATACTAGCCAATAACTAAACTACCTTCCAAAAGTTTGTGTTCGGGAATGTTTTTGAAAGTCTCTTATGCTCACCAGGGCTGCATTTATATATATATATATATATATATATATGTATGTGTAAAAACAGTAACGTTGCGAAATAATAATAATATTATTATTTAAAATAACTGTTTTCTATGCTAATATATATATATATTTTTAAGTAATTTAATCCTGTGGACGTTTTTGATGAACAGTTGCATTACTGCTAACTCTCATTGTTCCAAACCATATTGTTGTTTTTTGGTTGGTTCTTTCTGTGGAACAGAAGCACAACAGAAGATATTGGATCCCATTAACTTTAATTGTATAAACAAACAACACTTACACATTACAAATATTAGATTTTTTGTTCCATAGAAAAAATAAAGTCATACAGGTTTGAAACGACTTGAGGGTTAGTAAATTGTGATGTGGAAATTGACAAAAATGTTTGTCACAATTATATTATATGATAGTATAGATAGTCACCCAGGCATCATAAAATCGACTGGATTAATTATTTTAGTCAACACTACAGCTTATAAAGTCAATGCATTTGGTTGATCATTTAAAAAAAAAAATAATTTAATTATTTGTTTATTTCGTTTAAAAATACAATTTAATGCATTTTAGTTTAGAGACCAATTCTAACTATTCACTATGAAATTTAGCTAATTTTAATTAGCTGCTGCTTAATAATTAATTAGGTAGTTAAGTTCAGGTGTGGGGTAGAATTAAGGGATGTATAATATGCCAATGATGTAGAATAAGGCATTCAAATTTGGTTTAAAAAACAGCCAATATGCATGCTAATAAGCAACTAGTAAATAGTGAGAATTGGTCCTAAACTAAAGTGTTACCATGCATTTATTCAATTTGACATTTACAACGGTTTAATTTTATTCTGTTTAAAAAACTATACTTGAATGTCTTTATTGTCTGCATGCAAACAAGGTGTTGCAGTAGAATGCAACAACTGCAAGCTGAAACTAGTGCCTCAGTACCACATATCCACGTTTAAAGGATCTGTTCAGAACTTCTGCTCTTATTCCTGTGTACTAGCATATCAGGTACAATTCTGTCATGTCTGGCACTGATCTTCTTTCAAATATTATTATTGTACTGCTCAAACACATTGATTGATTTGAATGATGCCAGTTTGTGTTGGTTTTTGTTTTGCTTGGTTCAGGAGTCCTTCAATAAGACGAAACCTAACATGCCGGTAAATACAGTAACCTCTACAAGCAACAACACAAATACCCCGAACCCTGCTGCCACCAAACCAGCTTCCTCAGAGTCCAGCTCATCGGCGAAGACCAGTACTTCCAGTGGTCCATCGCAGTCAGTCACCAAGATCCCCTGCTCTCAGTGTCTGAAGTCGTTCTTCCACAGACCAGAGCTGCTGGAGTTTAGGGTACTCCTGTTCACTAGACCTATTTATCTTTATTAGGCCAATTACAAATACTTAGTTATAAAAATTAGGGTAACTAGGACTGTAGGCAAATTGCCTACATGTCTGTTTATTCATTATTTGATTGATTTACTTCTTAAAGGGGCGGTTGACTGTTTTTATTTAGGGATATATATGAATAGATTTTACATGCACCCCTAGTTTTCTCTTCCTCTTCTCCAAAGCAGCACATAGGCCTCTCCCCCTTTGTTGCATGTTCCTGGGGGCAGGGTTTATGCAAATTTCTAGGTTTGTGATATCACCAACCTGGGAAGCAGCTCATTGTAGTCCCTACCAGCAGTATTTGTAAGCATTAAACTACCATAATTTTAAAAGACGATTTCTCTGTTTGCATTGAACTTTCAGCGTCGTAACTTTGCAGATATTGTTTATGCTCAAACAGCAACATTACACACTAACTAATGTTAAAAAAGGGAAATTGCATTCAACCACCCCTTTAATAAATAAAACAAAGACAAACCAAAATATGTTAATAGTTGCCTGAGACCCTTGTTGAGTACATGCTTCTAACTTTTATTTATTTATTTTTATGATTATTTTTTTATCTGATCTTTCAGAGAAAAATGTACACGTTCTGCAGTAACACATGTATTGATGAGTTCAGAAGGATCTACCGCATAGAAGCTCGCTGTGACCATTGCAAGCTCGATAAAATTGTAAAAATAGTGAGAAGGATAAACAAGGTTGACCGTTCCTTCTGCAGTGAGAGTAAGCATAATTCTGACCTTGTTGTTATTTATTGTTTGGCAATATTTTAATATTAGAATAATAACCTCATCATTTTTGTATGTGTGACCTTGTGCTTGTGGTTTTTTCTGTCTGTACAGGATGCAAGACACTCTTTGAGCATAGCCTGTTCAAACGCTGGGGAAAGAAACACTGTTGCAACTGCTTTTACTGTAACAGCACTTCTAAGACTGTAGTGACTGATGTCTTTGAGGGGAAGCAAGAGGAGTTCTGTGGGAACGATTGCTTGTTAAAACAAAAGTTACTGAACCATCAGGTAATATTTTATTGTTTACTTATGCAGTTGAGTGGTTTGTTTAGTTATGTAGATGTTTATGTAGTTTGTTATTTATTTAATCTGTTTTTGTAGTTATTTATTTACTACTTGGTTTCATAGTTATTTATTTACTAACTTAAGACTTAGTAGTTTTAGTTAGTGCGGGACAGTATACCGGTTCATACTGAATAGAGGTGTTCATTTTTCTTATGATATGAATATTTAAAATACTGATATACTGGCATGTCGTTTAAACAACGTTTGCAAAGCGGCACCGATTGAAAGGGGTCTATTTTCACTGTGGTACTGTGGCGAGGGAAAATGTTTTACAAAGCATGAAAGTTCCAAAGCTGTAGAACTAGAAGAACATGAACTCAGGAACAAATATCCCCTGCCCCTGCCATCAGCTCCCACATTTCACACACACAAACCGGACTTAAGCGCTATATTTAGCAACTTTCATACCCTTTAAGTGGCTTTTTTTTCTCATAGAATATACATACTAATAAACCTAGCGACTTTTTTTGGTTAAACCTTAGCCATCGTTTAGTTGGAACATGTCGCCAGTGCTGCCCTGCGAGCGCGAGGTCTGACTCCCGGCACAGTGTCGCCTCTCTCAGCGTCTGTTCTGTGCATTGAGCGGGTTTCAGCTGGCCTTATTCAGCCGGCCGTACTGCAGCAGACTCGTCAATAAATGAGTACAAATCAGCGTTACCAAGCACCTGTCGCTTACTGACTGTTTGGAATTATAAATATGAGCCTAGTTCGTCGTTCTGTTTGTTGTTGTTTTTAGTGTGTTACTCAGACGTAGGCAGTTCACTACATGAGACAAAAAATAAATCTAACCAAAACCACTGCATAGCCTTCTTTAGTGTAGATGCATGTTCATTTTATCAGACGATGTTGCGATCATAAATGAGTGACTCCTGGTTAACATGTATTGATGGGTCGTGTTTAGTCACTATTTGGTGTGGAATAGATCTAGAAATATTAGCGTAAGTACCTGGTTTTTGGTGTGTTCACATCACAGGAACCAGGAAGTAATTTAGTTCAAGGAAGTCCGTATCGGGGAACTAAATTAGCTCCTATTTCAGAGTAGGGGCTAAAACAGTTCCATAGAAACTACCAGTGACATAAGTGTACACTGATTGGCCAAACGCAAACAAAATACTCCACAAACATGGAGAACACAAATATTGCATATCCATTATCATGAAACACAACAAATACAACTTCGATCACGGCATCCTCCGTTCATTAGTTATTGACGCCTGTAAATGGTGTGGATAAAGACGTAGCTCAGAGTTCCTGCTGCCGGTGCGAATGCAACCAGGAAATTGGTTCTTTAAGCCAGCTGGATAGTGCCTGGAACTACATGGTGGAAAATTCCCTATATTATTTCAAAGTATCTTTGTGCTGCATCATTAGACTTAGGATATTGCTTAAGATATTGATATAAGATGTTGCTTCTGAAAGTAACAGTAAATGTGGCTGCTGCACAATTTTGACAGGAAATAAAGTGCTCAATGTGCAGGCAGGCCAAAAAGATAACTGAGACAGTGAAATGGCTGGGTGAGATGAAGCATTTCTGCAGCCTGCGGTGCCTGATGTTCTTCTGCAGTCTGCAGGGCATCACTGGAGTCATTGCAAATAAAGCTCTAGCCACGCGAGGTATGTTCTCTTACAGATATTTGGGTGTATTGGTCTGCTTTTATCCCATCCAGTCTTTGTTCATTACATCTGTAGATTCTGGAATTAGCTAGCTAATGTTATTACATCGTAAATGTTTCATTTTCTTTAGTCTGGGGTCCTGCGCTGTCACTGTCTCCACAGGTATGAACCCAGTATCCTCTGCAGTTTCTCAAAGTACTAAACAGGGCACACCGGTCATTGCCAATGTCGTCTCGCTTTCAAGTGAATCCAACGACCAGCCAGGTGTTTTGAGAAACACAGATCCAAAAGGTGATTAACCTCAGATGCATTAACTATCTAAACTCTCATGTCAACCTGGATGGAGCACTTTTACATAATGCATATGATTAAATATTGAGATGCGTTGTTTGCTTAAAGTCATTCATATATAACACTTTGTTTCCTCAGGCTCTGTTCCTGTAAAAGTCACAGGACATGTGAGTTCAGTATTTATACTCAGTCTAACAACTGAGATTTTCAGTAACTTTTACTTATTGAGAGCAAAATTGGGATTCATATTGTCTATTTTTTCCTTTTATATTAGCTTGTTTGGATCAGTCTAGTTTGTTGTAAACAAATTTCTTGTTCTTTGCTCTGCTCACAGGCGTGTGCTGTGAAAGCTCCTGTCTCTTCATCCCAAACCCAGAAAGACAAGGACTTGCCTCATAACTCCATAAGCAAGAACAAAGCCACATCCTGTAAACCTCACACCTGTGATGCTGAAATACAAATGGGTACTAATCAGTTCCAGCGCAACAATGACAATCACTTTTTGGCATCCTTATTCTGGAAATTCTTCCCCATTTGTTTTTCCCTTTAGTAAACTACTACCGTTGCATTTTTTTTATATCCTGCAGATGGAACTCCTAAGGTGATCGTGCTGCCGGTGCCAGTCCCAGTGTATGTGCCCGTTCCCATGCATCTCTACACTCAATACATTCCACAGTCTGTGGGGCTTCCACTTCCGGTACATCTACTCTTTACCCTTCCTTATCCTCAACTTCTGAGTCAGAATTATTTTCTGTATTTAACAACATATCACAGAAGTGTATTTGGCCTTAAATATTCCTTGTTAAAAGTAGATATGTAGACTGTTGCTGCTCTTGGTTAGATGTTGTTTTGTGGTCTATGAAATAAATATGGCGTCTATGCAGGTTCCGGTGCCCTTGTTCTTCCCTACAACCCTGGACAATGCCGAGCACATTGTGAAGACCATTCAGGAAATCAAAGAGAAGATCCCTGATGACCCTCTGGAGGCCGACCTCATCATGATGGCAGAGATGGTGGCCGAGGATGCAGAGAAGGAGAAACAAATTATCTCTAGTGGTAAATGATGGAAAAAATGATTGAGGGTTATGGTGTTTAGGCTGTATAATATATCCGCAAATGCACATTTAATTGTTTCGGTCACATATCTTTGAAGCCACCTGTTTTGTTGCTCAGATCAGACTGGTAACATAATGGACGACCTTGATTTGGAAGATCTATCCAGCAATCTGAGTTGGGAGGAGGAATCTGTGCCTTCTGCCCAGACATGGGATCAAACCCCTGAGCCTGCAAGGCCTCCTCCATCCAGATCTGCCACACTGACCCCCGTCTCCACTGCCGCAGAAGAGCCAAAGATGGACTTGGAGGTTGATTTCCCAATAGGTAAGAGATTCTGCTGTGATAAAGAGGTCAAAATACACCAAGAAGTGTTTTTATTATCTTCCATTCATTTTCCATGCATCTTTATCCTTTCATGTTTCAGAGAGCATTGAACGTTTTAGAAAGCAAATGCAAAAGGAGATAAATTCTGGCAAACAGCGATCACGCAAGAGAGGAAATGATGGCTTCACTGAGAAGAAACAGGTTAGAAAAACTAAAGCAGAATTACTCCTGACCACCAACCAAACTCTAACGTATCATATTATGGAAGGTTAAGTATCTGATTATGATGTGTTTTGTTGGAATGTAGGGCAGTAAGTGTGCATCAGCACCTCCAACCAGCCTCTCCAAACTGCAACATGAGTACGGAGTCAAAGCCTGGAAGCAGTGGGTGCGCTGGAGGAACACCCAACCCAACATGGAGACTCTCAAATTTGGCTGTAAGCCTCAATTTGCTTTTATCCAGCATTTCATCCCAAAAACAAGTTTAGTCATATTTTATTAAGAAGCATTACTGGACAAAGACAAATAAATCAACAATGAAAATGTGGATTAACAAGTCATTCTTACGTTTGTGAGACGAGATTGTATGGCATTAAACACTTCTTCATCTGTAGCACGTAGTATGACACTAAAGGAGGATTTGTTGAAGTGCTGCTCTGCTGAAATAAGCTACGGCCTCTGCAAGTTCATTTCTGAAGTTCGTCGACCCAACGGAGAGAAATACAGCCCTGACAGCATCTTTTATCTCTGCTTGGGCATCCAGCAAGTAAATCATGAAAAAAACCTCAACACATTAATTCATGTTATATATGTATATGAGTCTATTTGATTTAGCTCTTGTTGTTCATGTTTGCAGTACCTGTTTGAGAACAATCGGATGGAGAACATCTTCGCTGATGTCTTCTATGCCAAATTCTGCCATGAAATGAGCAACATACTCAGAGGGTGGAAACCAACTATTTTGCCCAGTGGTGAGTAATTTAAGACAGGAATGTGACTAGCTTGTTTTGCTCTCATGCTCTATAAACGTGTGTGTGTTTGTTTAGGTTATGTTCATTCTCGTGTGGAGGAGTATCATCTGTGGGACTGTAAGCAGTTGGGGGCGTTTTCACCCGGTGTGCTGCTCAACACGCTGCTCTACTTCTTCACAAGTACTTCAACTACAAGACAGCAGAACAGCATCGCCGCCTCTCTTTCGGCCACATCAAACGCTACTCTCGAGGACAAGCCAACAACAAAGTGTCCTTCCTGCGTTTCTATCCCCCGAAAGAGGACGGAAGCACAGGTCAGTGGTCAGAGATACTTTTTAATAGTTTGTTTTTTGTCATTTATGTTTCTACTTAGTCATTTTGTCCAATTTAGATGGTGTCCCTGTAAAGAAGAAGAAGAAGAAGGAAGGTGAACGGCAAAGGGTGCTAAAAATACGGCAGAATTCAGACAATCCACTTCGCTGTCCTGTCAGGCTGTACGAGTTCTATCTCTCAAAATGGTACGTCGGCATTTTGTGTAATAAAACGAGTCATTGTGTATATATGGTTGTCATACAATGTTGTTTCTTCCAGCTCACCCGGCATAAGACAAGACACAACCCTGTTTTACCTGAGCCCCGAGCGCTCCTGTGTACCCAGCAGTCCCACATGGTTCTCGACCACCTCTCTGAGTGATGAGGTTCTGGACAGCATGCTCACACGTATCCTTACTGTCAGAGAGCTGCACCTGGAGAGAGACACATCACCCAATGAGACCGATTCAGACAGTGACTCGGACTTCACACCGATTTAGTACTGAATGCGTCCTCTGGGATTTTGACTGTTGTTCTGAATGCTGGAAAGCAAGTGGTTTATCATTTTGTTTCCATTTTCAATCTTTTAGTTATAAGGACGCACACAGTTACAGTGGGATTATTGTAATTTGCCACCTTTGTATTATATTTAAACACTTAAGACATTGACGGCATCATTCCAAAAACAGATTTTGAAATTGTTGTTTTTCATTGCTAGCCATGTTGGTGTAAATAGATGGAATGCTCCTGAAATTGACTCTTGATGCCTTTTTTATGGATTAAAAAAGACTGAAACGATTCGGCACATCTTTTATCTTTATTGTCTGAAAAGATGTGCAAAAGCACCTTTTTACTTGCACAGAAACACTTGATGCATTAACCCACACCTTTTTTTGTTTGTCATGTCACCTTGGTGGTGGTTTAAGAAATAATTTAATTTACTTTGAAGTTATAACTATGTTCATATATTTAGAAAAAACAGAAAAGATAAAGCTGCCTGTGATCAAAATGTCAAAATGTTAAGTGGATCCTGTTGCAAAATACAACAAAAATCTACATCCAGGCACTCGCATAATGAGCAAAGTAAAAAGCCTAAGACAGGGCTAAATATTAAAAAGACACCAGCAAGTATCAGCCCAAGCGAAGGCCTGAAGGAATATTTTTTTTATAATTATTATTTTAAAAAAGGATCCACTTACCGTTTATAGCAATTTAGAGAGGAGATTCAAATCCGTTACTTCACTGAACTCAAGGCCTCAAAGTTTACTAGCAGAAGCGAGTTTAATTTGGATACAACAAGACTGTCTATTCAGTCCTTTCCAATCACATCTTATTACCAAAGTTCTTTGAGGTTCCACAGACCCCCAGCCAGAGGGTAATTTGTTAGAACTAAAGCAACGGGATCATGTGACACTGATTCTAGGACATAAAGTAAATATACAGGACTGATGTTCTAAGCAACATTTCTGTTTCCAAATAATCTGCTTCAGATGACACGCATTACTTAACATGGTCACTATGTTTGTCTGGAGGATCTGGTCTCACATATTCTTCTGAGTGCTTTATTGCTGCATCAAACCAGCTCTTAAGATCCTGGATGGAGTTTTTATGTATGCGCGCGCAGTCCTCTCCACTGGGGTACTCTCTCCCCCATATCCTTTCCAGTTATCTGGTTCCTCTCTAGTCCAGCAACTGAAATACATTATTTGTTTTATTGAGAGCATTCTGTCAAATTTGTCAAAAGGGTATACTATTTAGGGTTTAGAATGTAAATTAAGAAATACCTTTCATCTTTACAAATATTTGTGTTGTCTACTCCTAGCCATTGACCCTCTATCTTCTCATCTGTGAGGCCAATCCAGAATGACTGGTTTTTATAATACCTTTCAGGAACTCCTTACTGGACAAAACGTAGGCTTGTTATTTACACTGCAAATCTGTCCGTCTCTGCTGTTTATAATCAGATGAACGCCATCTGAGATACAGGCATCTCGACTATCAGTCCAACTCATTTTTTGTGGAGAAAAGGTAACCTTTTCCTCCATGATACCCCTAATGCACATGCACTTTTTAGGGAAAATAATTAGTAACCTAATCAATTACACTGTTGAAGATGGAATAAGTAGCCTAGCTAGTTACTTTACTTTACATGACATGCCAATACCTCCGAGAGTTGTCATGAAAGAAATAGTTTGAACAAGAACTAGGATGAGTAAAGTTACTAGCTAGGCTACTTATTCCATCTTCAACAGTGTAATTAGGTTACTAATTATTTTCCCTAAAAAGTGTTGCATTACTTATTACTTTCTAAATCCCATATCGACCTTGACTAGTTGAACAGTACAAGGATAGACATGAAACTGCTTTTTTAATTCTTTCAAATAATGTAATACAAAATTGGATAAATTATTCTTGAACTGAGTATGTTAAGGGATAATTTTCCTTAAAAACATACATTTTAACATTGGATGTGAAATCCACTATTTTATATAGAGTTTTCTGTATTCTATACAGTATTTAAGGCAAATACATCAGGAGGCTAACTGTAATTACAAAACAAAATAATACTACAAAAATAAGAGTAATCCCTTACTTTACTTTTTCAAGAGGAGTAATTCAATTTCAGTCATGAAATGTTTGAATGCATTACACTCAACGCTGCATGTGGCAGTGCTCTTTTAGTAATGTGCTGATGTTACCATGATTTCATAAGAATATCACAACATCCTCCCATGAATTTCCCAATATGAAGATCACTAAGAGTTGAAGCAATATAGACTGTTATTAAATGGAAAACAGAAAAAGATGTTCCACCCCTTGCCACCACCCAGTCTTCCCCCAATGACCATGGTAAGTTTTGCTATTAAAACAAACATTATGACTTTTGGTCCCAACTTTCATATTTGTCATCTACTGTAACCTCAGACTCATCCAAAAAGATAATGCTTATTCACATGCAAAAAAATATTGTTTTTTTTATAACAGCTTGTCCCCCTCTTTGTACGTTCTTTACCCCTAATATTGTGCATATTAGGTAGTAACTTAAGAGTAGGAATATGTATCCTAAATGTTGCACAAAAAAAGAGAAAAATCTGATAATATTCCATATTTCACTTTAATTGATCTTGAGCATAAACATTTAAAGGGCAAGGGGTCATATGGTGCTTTTTCAAAGATAATTATTTGGTGTAACAGAATATGTCGGCATGCTTTAATGTTCAAAAAAACATAATTTTTTTAAATATAGTACATTATTGTAGGTCCTCTATTCCCCGCCTCTCTCTCACACACACACACGACGTGCAAAGATCAGCATTTGAGCAGTCAATAGCAAATACTTAAACTAATCACAAAACATAGTCACTGATTCAGAAGCACCAGATTGCCATAGCAAAGTCCGAATTTCCTCCGCTCCTAGATTCACGAAACTTTCATCCATAAAATGCGTTGCTGTTCTGTTGTATGTAATCTTAATGATTCCTAAATGCGTCTACTTTCAGAAGGCCAAATAAGGTGGTTTTGATTTCGCCTAGAAACACACAGCTTCTCCCTGTCATGGCTGCACCAACACTACTGAGTAGGGGGAGCCTGCAGACCTGGAGCAAGACAGATCTACGCCCCAGGCAGTTTTACGCCCCTGTTGTTCCTGATGCGTCCAGTAGGGGGAGAATGATATATGGCGAAATAACATCATTCAAATCAACGCACAACACTTACTAGTTAATACACGTCCCATTCATAGATGTTGACTTTTTTTTGTTATTTAAATGTAAATGCTACATTAAAATAACAGATAGATCGTGTAATGATGTACTAATGACATGCGTTATAGATATGATTTTCACTGTTGGTATTAATATAACCCACAAAAGACAACTGCATTTCAATTTAGTTTAATGTTATTGTGACTTGAAAAAATTAATACACATAGTTGGATCAGCTGGACAATGTAATGATGTGATCAACTGTAATTGCCATAGGTTTTCATATAGATTGTGTGATAAATTAACATTCAGATAATAACCAAATTTATCCCATCAGACATACAGTGTAATGATATGGGTCATTGACAAGATCTGTTGTATTCACTACTGGGTGTCATACAGCTACAGAACTTTATTTAGACAGACAGAATACAAATCCAAGCCATCTGAGAAGAAAAAGAAAACTTTTAAAAAATTTTATCAACACTATTTATTAATGACACACAGCGATGACCCTAGGCTAATATTCTTTACATGTTGTTCTACCACCTCTACAGAAACCTTTAGAAACAACCTCTACAGCCCTGAACGTCAGCAGAGTCTAGGACACATAGATGAGCCCCAGAGACAGATCTCCGTGAGGAACTCGTCACCTATACAGCCATTGGGAAAAGACCCCTGGAACCAGTGGACCAATTAAAATCTGACTTTGATGCAGTTGGAACAAACCACTGGTTCGTCTGGCTAGAGGGGATACAGTTGGAACAAACTACTGGTTCGTCTGTCTAGAGGGGATACAGTTGGAACAAACTACTGGTTCGTCTGGCTAGAGGGGATACAGTTGGAACAAACTACTGGTTCGTCTGGCTAGAGGGGATACAGTTGGAACAAACTACTGGTTCGTCTGGCTAGAGGGGATACAGTTGGAACAAACTACTGGTTCGTCTGGCTAGAGGGGATACAGTTGGAACAAACTACTGGTTCGTCTGGCTAGAGGGGATCTACCCCCCCATTGAGTGTTAAATCCTGTCATTTTACATTATTGACACAATTTGCCTATTTGATATTGTGCAGTGCTTTGTTAAAATTTGTATTGTTAAAAGCGCTATATAAATAAAGGTGACTCGACTTGACTTTTAGTTGTTTGCTGTAATAAAAATACTTGTGTGCAGTATAAATCTGTCATTTGTATGTTCATACATATCCAACATGTACTCTAATGTTGCTGCAAAATCCATGTGCAGTGTGAAAAGAGTAAACGGTTAGAAGAATATCTTGAAAAGGCCATATCATGCAAGCTAGAGACAGAAAACCAAAAATGTACAAAAAACAATTAAATAAAAAAGCCTACATAGAATATGAGGCAAGCTTACATGTGATTAGGTCAAATTGAGCCAGACAAACCATCAACCTGACCATCAATATTGTCTTTGCCTATAAATTATAAAGAGGTCTCTTGACATATTGAAATGAATTGATTGCGACCTTTGGCTAATCACTTATAAATTATACTTGTTGCATGGTTGCTGAACAACAATAACTTTAACGAGTATTTAAAATACCTCTTTTTCGCCTTGCTTCTAGATTTGATTTAGGTTTGATTCAGTTCTGATGGCTCATATACTGTGTGGCCTCCCCCTACTGGACACATCAGGAACAACGGGCGTAAAACTGTCTGATCCAGGTCTGCAGTCTCCCCGTATAGACACTACTGCGGTTACTGAAACCACGCCTTCTTTGTGTGGCAGAAACTTAAATTTGATAAAGAATATCTCTTTGGTTTTGAGTCTTTGCTTGTAACACTTTAAAGAGAAAGCTAAACTTAAAATCGCATCATATGACCCCTTTAACATGCTAAAATGATTCTGCTTTTACATAAATCATACAACATAATTAGAACCTCAAATTCTAAATCTGTTTTACTGCATACATTTGCTTGACTGTTCATATTCTTTGCTTGCGATTTGCAAAAATGCAATTATGTGAGAATGAGTTTAAAACACCACTTACACTCACCTAAATGACAGTCATCTGGATTATCAACTTTGTTTCTTTTCACAAATACGACTTCAGAGTATACAACGTCCTCGGACATTTGTCTCAATCTTTGATTCAGAAAGGATGCATCTCTGCTTGTACCATCAAATTATGAGAAGCTAATGAAAAGAGGAACTTGATGGTCTTTTGTTCTTTTTGGAATCCTCTTATGTTTAGGTTTAAAATAATCAAATTATATAATTATGTAGTCTTTGAAAAATCATTATTAACAATATAAATGTAATACTTCAGCACACTGCTCAATGTATATTCATAGGCTAATGCGTGGTTCCATAGACAGGGCTTAAATTAAGCCATGATTAAGTCATAGTTCAATTAGGACATTTAAGTAGCTTTTATAAACGTGCATTAAAAACAAACAAACAAAAACTAAATATTACTAATTGGTGTATATCATTAGACAAATCAATGACACTGACATCGTTTTTTTAGAAATGCGAGTACAAGTTTATTTCAGTTAAAACAGCTCAGACAAGCGTTTTATTGTGCGACTAGGCTTAAGACTTCTCTGTAAAATTGGGGGAATATTTATTAAATGAACTTTTGGGAATTGCTTTTGTGTATTTCCCATTCATTTCCAATGACCGGAAACAACACACAAGTGTGACTTGTGCCAAAGAACAAGTCTAGAGCCAGAGGATACAAATTTAGACTGAAATAGTATGTCAAATTAACTATAAAACTACAAATCACTACGATAACATAAAATTATCGTTTAAAAATTGAGACTTTTATTTTGTAAACTTGATCAATCGTTTACCTTGGTCGCTGACTTCACACAAATGGACGGTTCGGTCGCTAATCCTTCTGTGTGGGGCACACACAAAGCGTATAAACACCATAAGCAACAAAATGTTGCCCAAACACGCCCGAAACACAGAGAGGGAAGGCGACTCAAAGCTGTTAAGGTGGGTCTATTTTATTTCATTTATGTGAGCAGTGAGTAACGTTACTGTACGTTAACGTTAGTTTAACTTAGCTTGTCTCGTATCGGAGTGCACCTAATGCACAAAGATGTTGTAGTCACTCACCTCACTAGGTTTTGAGCCACAGCCTTTGTAGATAATATTTTGACTGTATCACTGATTTCAGGTATATACCATCAACTTGGAGTCTCGGTTCCTGTTAGTTCAAGGAGTGCACGCTATTGGACTGATGACAGAGCTGGTGCAGCTCTTTGCTCTCTACGGAGTGATCGAGGAGTACAGGGCGCTTGATGAATACCCAGCAGAGCAGTTCACTGAAGTCTACTTATTTCAGTTCCAGAAACTGACAAGTGCAAGGTAAAGACAGACTAAAACATGTTTAAAGTTAGCATGTGCCAGTGCCACACTGGATTAAAAAAAAATGTTTGTCTTATGCTCATCAAGGCAAGCCTGCATCTTTCATCCAAAAAGAATAATAGTTTAACTGTGATATATTATTATACTTTAAAATAAAACTTTATTTTATTTTAAAATATAATTTATTCCTGCGATGGCAATGTTAAAATGTGGAATTTTTCAGGGTAGCTAAACGGCACACTGATGAAAAGAGCTTCTTTGGGGGTCAGTTGCACGTCTGCTATGCCCCCGAGTATGAAACTGTGGAAGAGACGAGGCAAAAGTTACAGGACAGAAGAAGATACGTTAACAGACCAAGCCAAAATACAGGTATTGCAAATGATGTTAATTGTCTCCCAATAGGGTGCATCTGTAGAAAATCTATGTAACGTATGTTTTTGTTTGTTAGTTTTTAGCAAAACAACATGATCAGCAATTAGAAGAAAGCACAGAGTCATCAAGCACGGCCACACAAACAGCTGCAGCACCTGAGATCCAGAAAGGCTCTAAAAAGGCCAGAATGGAGAATGTGAACTCTGACGACATGGGCTTTCCTGTTCTTCCTTTGCCCCCAGTGGACGATGTTTCTTATAGACTTCATGGTTTTGCACAGCCGTTTCCGCTGCAGTGGACCACTGATACAACATCACCTACAGAGGATAAGATGGGCTCTCTACATAATGCCATCCCTCCTGTCACAGAAACTTCAAACCAGTGTACATCCTCTGCATCTTATAAAAAAGAGAGAGATCTGAGTGAAAGGCACAAGAATCTGTCACCATCGGTTATATTTATGCCAAGGATTACACATTTAGAAAGGAGAAAAAGAAAGTTGGAGGGACAAGTGTTCTTTTTGAACGAAGCAGCTGAAACTGAGACTCTGATTGGTCCTAAATTACCGGAGCTGCCCAAGGTAGACATGGAGGATCATTCATTAAATGTAACCACCAATTTGATCCGTCAAACAATGAGCAAGGTTAGTTTCTTTCATTTTTGCTGTAAATATTATTTAAGTACATTGTGTACCAGAGTTATTATAGTTAACGAAGACTGCAACTAAAATGAAAAACATAAAAAAAACATGTTACTTGAAATGAAATAAAATTAACTGAAATAAAATATATATGTATAAATAACTTATTTCAGCTAGTTGCCAAGGCAACATTTCTCATTTTAATTTATTGTAACAAAACAACTTAAAATAATCAATATATATATATATATATTTTATTTCAGTTTTATTTTTATATTTCCATTTTAATTTGTTACAAAATTACTAGAATTGTTACAAATTAAAATGTAAATGATACAAATTAAAACTGATTTTAAATATGAATAACTATAATATCTCAATGATACTAAAATAAAATGTTATGCGCATTCTGTAGTTGTACATGATGGTATATTTCATTGTTACATAATTTTTTGTTTTCTAAGGTTGCATCTGTTCCAGAGGTCAAACCTGTCCAAGTGAAGACCCCTACAGCAAAACCACGCAGAAGAATTTAATAAGGCAATCATGGTCTCACATTGAGCAATATTTTAGATCTTTATTTCAGTTTCAGCCACACATTGTTTAACTGCGCCTTCACTTTGTTTTCATAAAAAATGAAGTGTGGTTCTTTTCAATGTCCATGTGGTTCCTGGAATGCATATTGCTCGAATGCCAGTATGCTCTGCCAAACAAATAAAAGAATCATTTAAGAGCCTGTTCTTTAAAATGACAATAAATGTTACATGCAGATGCACAAATAGATGCTTGTGATTACTACCTTTGCTTCTGGGAGGCAGTTGCCAAACGCTTGTAGTAAAAGGTTTTCATCTTTGACCGTCTTCTCAAAATCAGAATAAGAAACTTTCCCATCATGGTCATAATCCTGACAAAAAAGATTGATGATTTTGGTAAACAATGGTAAAATATTGCATGTAAGCTTTATGATAAATAGTACCATTTTCTTCAAGGCAATCTCCACAATGTCCTTAATCCCCTCATCAGGATCCTCTTCGGTGGGTTGTCTGATGAGGCTGTCTTTCAGCATTTGTAACATCTCCTCCCGTGAGATGAATCCATCCCCATGCAGGTTGTATACATCAAAACAGACTAATATAAATGAAACCTTGTGTACATGACATTTCATGGTCACCACTTTAAAGTGAAATATAAAAACACTTACATTTAATTTTCTCATCCAGTGTGCCTCGCAAAAAGACAGACAGACCTTCCACCCATTCTTTGGCGCTTATGTATGTGTCATTGTCCTTGTCAAAGGCACGAAATACTGTTAATTAAAATAATAATAGTCAGTTTATATTATTATTATTTGATAATTGAGAAATATTGCAAATAATCATTATTGTAATTTACTAATTTCCTCATAAGTCAAGTCACCTTTATTTATATAGCACTTTTAACAATACAAATTGTAACATAGCAACTGCACAATATCGAAAAAGGAAAAATTGTGCCAATAATGTAAAATGACAAGATTTAACACTCAATTTTCAGCTGAAGGCATTTCATTGTTGAATTTAGTGATGACATCGTCCATCTCAGTTCAGTTTAAATAGTATCTGTACAATCAAGTCCATGATATCGCTGGAAATCACTTAAAACTTAAGATATATTTAAGTATATGTATATATATTTGTGGATTAAACACTACTGTCCACTTCAATGTGTAGTGTCGATTATATTATTGGTCTCTACAGTTACTACTAGCTTTATAATCATCCTCCTAGGTCAAATCGGAGACGTACCGTTGTCCATCATCATATCGTCGGTCATGCCGAATGTGTTGTGCAGTATGTTTCTAAACCTGATCCGGTCCAGTCCATGAGCCGTTCTTCTCTCTGCCTGCTCTTCCAGCAGACTGTTGAACAGCCTGATCAGACACTCCGTCTCGCTTTTATCAACTACAACATAAGCACAGTATTGTCAAATGACTAAACAAGGCATTTTCTTCTCACACTTTTATAATGTAATGGACTTAGTTTTGATAGCAAACGTCTTGCAAGAATAATATTATAAAGAATATTAACTGACATATTAAAGAAAAAAGCGTTATAGATACCTACAATGTTTGACTTGCTTGCATAAGTTTTCGGTGAGGTTTTGAATTAGTTTTCTGTTCATCGCCGACATTTTCTGCATGTTTTTACTCACACAAGTCTTTCGTTAGATGTTGCTATAGAAACGCGTCACGAAGGCGGAGCATTGTTGTGTCCAAAAGAGAAAATGAGTGAGTCATTCATTTTATTTGTCAGTAAACGGTCGTTTTATTTTATCCTAACAACATTTTTAACCATATCTGGTTATTGTGGGACTTATTGGGGACGCTGTCTCCCTCAGTATCCAGGCTACAGGGCTTATTGCGGTGCATGGGCTTGTAATTGAGGATTTTGATTCATTCCAGTGAATCGAAACTTTTGAATCACATTCAGATTTGTTCAATGATACCTTTTTTTCTTCTTTTTTTGCAGATTGTTATGCCAATAAGTTGAAACCAGCATTGAAAGGGTCATTAAATCATCAGAAAAATGTTTAAGCATTGTCCTCAAACTTTGAGGTTGATGATACCTGGGGCAACATTTTGAGCAATGTTGCAGTCAACAAGCAACCAGGTGAGACAAGGTGCCCACGACCGATCTAAAATGTCCAGATAGAAATGTGTTACACGTTCTTAGTGGGAAAGTGCCCAAGCAAAATTGTTTATTTAAAAAAAATATATAAACACAGATTAAGTCATTATAGTACGATGGATGATGATTAAAAATAGTAAGACTTTCTCAAAAACGAACCGTGTAGCTATTGATTGACTATACAATGTATTGTAATTAAACTATAATTCTTTCAACTTTTATTTTGCGTTAATTTAGCTTGGATGTGGGATTATATATTTCCAGTAACTGACATTTGAAAGCCTCTTGCACTTTGGCAGTTTTTGATGAGAGATTTCAGCTCATGGGGATGTTTATTTATAAAACCAAACCAGTGTTGGGCTAGTTACTCAAAGAATGTAATTTATTACTCATTGCTAGTTACTACTTTCAAACGTAATAATGTTCTTTTTTTTGGCAACAGTAATTAGTTACACTACTAGTTACATTACTTTTTCTTCATGCCCCATAGAAGTTGTAACTGTGTATCTTCCACATAAAAGTCTTGAAGAATGTTACTAACAACATTTCTTCCTCATCATTTGACTAAACTCCACATTGGATCGCAGTCACAAGTTATTACAAACACTCAATAGTTATTGATAGTGACATTCAAGTAGAAGTGTTGTATTAATCTCATTAATTGTTATTGTAGCTCGAATTAATGTTTCTGTTACCCATATATACAATTATATTTCGTAATGTATTTATTCAAATCACATAAGTTTGTAAGAAACTGTTTAATTTTCTAAAAAGATTTTGAATTATAGTAATATAAGGTACATGTTGATCAGAGGGATGTGGGTGGGGTGTAAAGCCACAACTTACACAACAGTGTTCAGATCATCTTTTTTCCTGACAAAATCAATATAATGCAATATTTCTATCTGCTGAATGTAAGCTTTTCCATATTCCATCACATGCACATCACATGCATGTGCGATTCGAGAAAATTATGAAAATAAATCTAGGAATTATTTGATTGCTCGATTATAAATCAGCGGGGTTGAGGCATCAAAAGTAACTACGCTGTTTTATGCATAGTAACTGTAATATTATTACTGGAATCTTATTAGTAATTAGTTACACTACTAGTTACTGCAAAAATGTATATTATTACAGTAACTAAATTACTAGTAATTAGTTACTGCCCAGCACTGCACCAAACCTATAAAAGACAGAAATACATTGCATGAGTTTTGTTATATTTATATGTTATCTTGTTAAATCTATTATTCATCTACATTTGCATAAGCTTCACAGCAACATTAAGTTAGTTTACCGCTGTAGTTTACCGTAAAATTCTCAAAAATTGGAATATGGTGACATGCCAATCAGATAATCAACTCGAAGCACTTGCAATGGTTTCCTGAGCCTTCAAAATGGTCTCTCGGTTTGTTCACTAGGCTACACAATCAATCAAAAGTTTTTGAATAGTAAGATTTTTTATGTTTTATAAATAAGTCTCTTCTGTTCACCAAGCCTGCATTTATTTGATAAAAAATACAGCAAAAGCAGCAATATTGTAAAATATGTTTACTAAAAACACCTGCTTTCTATTTGAACATATTTTAAAATGTAATTGAATGCTGTGATCAAAGATGAATTTTCAGCATCATTACTCCATTCTTCAGAGTCACATGATCCTTCAGAAATAATTTTGATTTCTTTTTAATTCTGCTCAAGAAACCTGTTTTAATTATTATTATTATTATAATAATTATTATCGTATTATTATCGGGGCACGTGATCTACGCCACTGTATGTGAGTATAGAAGAGTCAAAGTGGACATCCATGACATGCGGAGTCCCACAAGGCTCAATTCTTGCACCGCTCCTGTTTAGCCTGTATATGCCCCCACTAAGTCAAATAATGAGAAATAACCAAATTGCCTATCACAGCTATGCTGATGATACCCAGATTTACCTAGCCTTATCTCCAAATGACTATAGCCCCATTGACTCCCTCTGCCAATGCATTGATGAAATTAACAGTTGGATGTGCCAAAACTTTCTTCAGTTAAACAAGGAGAAAACTGAAGTCATTGCATTTGGAAACAAAGATGAAGTTCTCAAGGTGAATGCATACCTTGACTCTAGGGGTCAAACCTCTAAAAATCAAGTAAAAAATCTTGGGGTGATTCTGGAGACAGAACTTAGCTTTAGTAGTCATGTCAAAGCAGTAACTAAATCAGCATACTATCATCTCAAAAACATTTCAAGAATTAGATGTTTTGTTTCCAGTCAAGATTTGGAGAAACTTGTTCATGCCTTTATCACCAGCAGGGTGGATTATTGTAATGGTCTCCTGACCGGCCTTCCAAAGAAGACCGTTAGACAGCTGTAGCTCATCCAGAACGCTGCTGCCAGGATTCTGACTAGAACCAGAACATCTGAGCATATCACACCAGTCCTCAGGTCCTTACCTTGGCTTAGAGTTACATTTAGGATTGATTTTAAATTACTTTTACTCATTTATATATCACTCAATGGCCTAGAACCTAAATACATGGCAGATATGCTCACTGAATATAAACCTAACAGACCACTCAGATCAGTAGGATCGAGTCAGTTAGAAATATCAAGGGTTCACACAAAACAAGGGGAGTCCGCTTTTAGCTATTATGCCGCCCGCAGTTGGAATCAGCTTCCAGAAGAGATCAAATGTGCTAAAACATTAGCCACATTTAAATCCAGACTCAAAACTCATCTGTTTAGCTGTGCAATTGTTGAATGAGCACTGTGCTACGTCCGAACTGATTGCACTATGTATAATTATTTTCTATTCTTAACTGTTTTAAATTCATCTAAAATCAATTTTATATAATTGTATTGTTGTGATTATTGTATTTTTAATTATTATTATTTGAATCACTATTTTACTTCCTTTTATGTAAAGCATATAAATAAACTTGCGTTGCCTAGTGGCAGAACTTTTCTGAGGCTCCGGGTTCTAATGAAACGCATTTGTCTTCCGTGGCTCGGTACGCTTTCAACTCGTTTTGTTTTTGGTGAGACTGTACGACACTCACGTTACATGATTTGACTGATTTTACGTAGAGAGGGTGACAACGCACCGCATTAAAAGAAATGATCATTCATGATTTCACAACAGCTGGCCAAATAAAAATACAAAATATATAATTATATATATATATATATATATATAAAACAACATAAATAAATATATATATATATATATTCACACATACATGACACAATAAATTTGCTCATATTTGGATACATATATTTTGCATATATGTAGCCAATATTTACATATTTACAAATAAAATAAAAATATATGAAAATATATGAAAATAAATATGTACCTTGAATTGTGTTCATATATTGCTAATACATAATCCTCAAATAAATGTGACTATATGAGCACCACATATGTTGACATATATTCCCCAATATATGGAAAGCGTCAATTCCTTATGTATTATTCAGTATATTGTAATATATTACCACAATGTATTATTCTATATAATTACCAATTTACTGAACATTCTTTAATATATTGGCCATTCATATATTATAAAAATAAATACAAATCCATAAGGGTATATTTTTTTGTTTAATTTGTTCCCTTAAAAGAATCATTCATAATTCACTGAAGAACAAAATATCACATATCCTATGAATGGATCATTAAAAAACAAACAAATAAAAACACTCTCAAAAACAATTTATTTATTGAATGACAATGACATTTGACTGTATTTTTTAGCATTATTTCAGTTTTTATTATTGCTTTCCTCAACAGTAACTGATATTTGAAAGCCTCTTGCACTTTGACAGTCTTTGATAAGAGCTGCACCCAGGACACGTGGACACGATGTTTACTTACAACACCATCTCTGTAAAAGAAAGAAATATAACATGAGCAAACACGAAACTTCACATTGCATGATTTTTTATTATAAAACCTATGTTCATCAACATTTATTGAGTCATTATTAGGCATGATTAATACAGCAGCATAAAGTTAGTTTACCGCTGCAGCACCCCCACTGGCCAGCTGCTGACTTGCAGCAGAACTGCTCAGTTGGGCAGAAGACATTTCCATCACAATGAACCTTCACAGTCTGGCTCTGCCAATCGAGAGCCTGGTCAAAGGACACAGACTGCAAAAAAAAAAAAAAAGACATTTCATTGCAGGCATGTTAGTAAACACATAACCAGAGGTTCACATGCTTAGAAAATAACATTTAAATTGTTACCGCTCAAATAAGTATGTTTGAATAATATTATATAATATATAATGTTTGCTTTAAACCACCCAGAAGTCATTGCCCTATCGTTTCATTCTATAAATGAATGCTGAAATATAAGTGACTGTTTATTGAGAACATCACATGCCTTTTTATAGTATACTGTTTATTATTTGTAACTTGAAAATATTTAACCACGTTTTATTTATGCCGGAAATGGTGATTAAATGTCACATGATATGCATGAGTCACATGCATATGGTCATTGTGACACAGTGGTTTTCAATCCTGGTCCTGGGGACCCACCGCTTTGCACATTTTAAAGTGTGTCACCCTTATTTACCTCACCTGATTTGGATAATCAGCTCATTAGATGAGAGCTCCATAAACTGCACTGAATGTGCCAAATGAGATACACATACAAAATGTGCAGAGCTGAAAACCACTGCTTTCACAACAGGTCGCAACATGATAGGTTGCATTACTAGTTGCATATTTTGAGTTACTGGTTGCATAGTTTGCATTACTTTGGTGTCATATACAGAACACAGTGCTGACTCACCTGAGGTTTCTGGATAGCTTTGGTGGCCGGCTTGGGAGAAGATGGCAGTCTCAACCACCCCCTCAAACAATGGGTCGATGTCGAATCGCAGTGATAACCATGACGACAGCAATGAATTCCATCTCTGCAGCACTGACCCTGAAAGAGTGGAAGAATGAGCAAAGGTTAAACATAAAACTTAACTTTATAGAGTATAATAAAACAATTAGACATTTTACTGACTCACTGACCATTGAGAATGGGCAGCAGAACCACACACCATAAGGACTCAGACAGCACGTTGTTCCATCAGGACATATAGTAGAAGCATCACAGTGAACCACAGAAACAGACTCTGCTGGCTCAGAGAGAACCGTCATTGGCTCATCTGCAGCTACAAAAGCTGCCATGAGTAACACCAATATGGAGATCATCTGAAAACATGAAATTAAATAATGATTATAGTATAGCTTTTTATTATCTGTCTTTTTTTTCTTTTTGAGAATCAGATAATTTACCTTGCTGGCTGGGACTGTGTCTCCTCTGGTGTGGATTTTTTGCTGCTGGGTGTGCTGTCCTGTGATGCTTTTACTGTACCTCTTATATTTATACACATAGCTCCTCCCACTGTAAAACAGGAAATCTGTTCAGTCAAATTTTAACCAGGACATGTAGATACCGGTTTCTGAACATATACAGAAATCTTTGCATGATCATGATGTAATAGGAAATGAAAGAACATGTGAGAGTAAGGCAGAACCTTACAGAGGTAGTGAAAGGACCACTTCCTCGCACCCAAGGCATATATTTCAAATGTATTTGTTATGAGTAAATCAAAATAATGAATCAGTTACAAAATATATTCTTAGAATTAAATAACTGTTTGATATATTTTTTAAAATGTACTTTATTCCTGTGTTTATTCCTGAATTTTCCTCCAGTCTTCAGATTAACATAATTCTTCACAAATCATTCTAATAATTTTACCGATCAATTGTTGTGTCCTTGGTGGATAAAATTATATATATATATATATATATATATATATATAAATATTCTAATATATATATATATATATATATATATATATATATATATATATACCCTAATATATAGATAATACTTGTATATAATAATAATAATATTATATATATATATATATATATATATATATACACACAGTTCTGCTTGAAAGTTTGTGAACCCCTGCAGAATCTGAGAAAATGTGCGTAATTTTAACAAAATAAGAGATCATACAAAATGCATGTTTTTTTATTTAGTACTGTCCTGAATAAGATATTTTTACATTAAATCTAAATCTACTCAAATTGACATATTTTGTGCACAATGTATGTATGTTATAATCATCAAAATTAAAAGAAATAAACACTTGAAATATATCAGTCTGTGTGGAATGAATGTATACATTATACAAGTTTCACTTTTTTAATGGAATTAGTGAAATAAATCAACTTTTTGATGATATTCTAATTGTATGACCAGCACCTGTGTGTGTATATATATGGGTGTTTGGCTTAGTGTCATGTTACAATAATTGTTATACCTTTTGTTGTTTTAATATTTTGAATAGTTTTTAGCTTTATTTTTTGTTTTCATTTAAATGTTTAGTTTTGAAATGTTGTTGTATGCATTTGTCATTTTATTTAGTTTCTCCATTTTCTTAAATGAGTGTATATATAGTATTTATAGAGTTTTAACTTATAGTTTTACTTTTTCTTATTTGTAAGTGGCTTTTGGATAAAAGCGTCTGCTAAATGACTAAAAAGTAAAAAGTAAAGTAAGTAAAGTAATAGGCGCTTTATTATCAAAAATAAATTTTTGAGTTTATTTATTTTATAAAACTTGTTTGAATGTTTGCCGGTTCCCGCCTCCTTCTTCCGGTTCTACAAACTGTGTAAATGATGTGTATGTTTACGTCATAGGATTCCTGGTCTGATTAAAAAGCCCTAGCAAGTAAAGTTTGATCAAAGCTTTATTTTGTATTTATGCCAAGGGAGATGAGAAGATTGCATTAAAATGATTTCTAAACTAAAAAATTCCCAGCTCTGATACAACATTTGCAAACCGGATATTTTTTAAACTGAAGTTCCCGTTCACTGATTATGTAACATTTGGAACATAAACATATATTTCAAAACCACACCATCTGCCTAGACCAGGGATGGGGAATGTTGTTCTGGAGGGCCGGTGTCCCAGCAGAGTTTAGCTCCAACCATAATCAAACACACTTGAACCAGCTAATCAAGGTCTTCAGGATGCTGTTAGGTATTCTTTTCAAGTCCTAGAGCTAAACTCTGCAGGAGAGTGGCCCTCCAGGATCAACGTTCCCCACCCCTGGCCTAGACTTTCACTTCAGGCTAGGGTACATCTCAAAAAATTAGAATATCATGAAAAAAGGTCAATATTTGGTCAGCTTTCACCACAACATACAGCAAACATGTTAACTCTGAGTCTGTTTACCTTGAACATTCATGATTATTTGGTCCTGTAATAAAATTTATTACAATCTTTATGGACCATATGATCTCACTCTTTTCTTCTCTTTAAAATGCCCTCATAATATAAAGTTATTTTGTTTCAGTTAAAAATGTAGCCAAGACATTTGCACTGAAGTCTGTGACGTTTTTCTTACTAAGCATAATGGAAGGCAGACAGATTGTACTGCTCATCTCTCAAATTACACTGCCTGTGTAATGGGTCAATAAGTTTGGGGTCAGTACGATTTTTATTAGTATTTTTTTTTTATACTTATGAAGTATCTTTTACCTACCAATGCTGCATTTATTTTATCATATAGTAAAAACAGTAATATTATTGTAATTTAACAGTTTTCTATTTTAATTCATTTTTAAATGTAAGTCATTCCAATATGCTTATTTTCTGAAACAAATATTCAATATTTCTTATTAATATCAATGTTGAAAACAGTAATGCTGCAAAGTATTTTTGTAGAAACTGTGATAGATTTTTTCAGGTTTCTTTGATAAATAGAAAGTTAAAAAGAACCTAATTTATTTGAAACATAAATCTTTTTAACATTTTACATGTCATCTCAATCACTTTATATCAGTTTATTGCTTCAGTATTTCTTTCTTTCTTTCTTTCTTTCCTTTCCTTATGTTTGGGAATTAAAATATAAAATTGTATCAGTTTTTTAAGGATCTGGTTGTGAAGTCTCATTATCTTTCTGACTCCATTCAGTAAATGGATCAGTTCAACTTTTATATTTCTTTTTTTAGAAGTTCCCATGATCATGCGGAATATAAAACTTCCTCTCAAAATGTACAAGATTTCAACACGTTCACTTCACTAGTGTGGCTTTGTGACTTTGACTTGTGACTTTGCTAGTCAGTTAGCACCAGATGTTTCCTAAATTACTTAAGCTGCTCTGTTTGTTTGCTATTTCCTTCCAGCATACTCATTATATATTTGTATTATTATTTATATGAACATTTTAAAATATAATTTATTCCTGTGATGGCAAATGCAGAATTTTCAGCATCATTACTCCAGGCTTCAATGCCACATTATCCTTCAGAAATCATCCTATTATTTTGATTTGTTGCTCAAGTAACATTTATTATTAAACCTGAGTATCAGAGTGTTTTCAACATTGATAATGATAAGTAATGTTTCCTGAGCAACAATTTAGCATATTGTTATTAAACAACCAAGTTGTGAGAATTATCTACCTATCTATCTATCTATCTATCTATCTGTCTGTCTGTCTGTCTGTCTGTCTGTCTGTCTGTCTGTCTGTCTGTCTGTCTGTCTGTCTGTCTGTCTGTCTGTCTGTCTGTCTGTCTGTCTGTCTGTCTGTCTATCTATCTATCTATCTATCATAGTATTATCTGTAATAGGACAAATAAATATTTTCTGCAAAAAATAGATTTATGTTTAGCCATTTTTCTTTCACATGTTATAAGATGGGATGTATTTCTATAGTAAAAATATAAATGCAATACATTATTTAGAAAATATCCTTGGCAGAATTTAATATTTTTTAAAGAAATATGTGTATATATATATATATATATATATATATATATATATATTAGTGGTGGGCATGTAAGAAGGCCCGGCTGGAACGATCCAATGACGGCAGTCGTCCGCTGGTGAAGGGCTTTATGGTTACGGTCTTTCCTTTTCACGACACAACAAGAACATTAAAATGGAACACTTCTTCTTATATATTTTATCTCGTTATTTCATCTGACTCCATAAATGAAAAGGTTTTAATGATATCTGTGCATCATTAAAATTCAGCTCCGTTTAATACTTTACCCGCTCAGATGTAGGGAAACTATATCGCTCAGAGGCCCTGTTTTTCACAGGTCTCACGGACACAATCTCGTCAGGCCCGGTCGTCAATCAGAGGTAATTATGGTTATGTATCTAAGATTTGCCGTTAATTCACACGTACACAATCCTAGACATGGATAACCCCTTGGAGCCCCCTCAGAACTTGAGTTCAATTGGTTACTTCAGTAAAGGTTTTTGGCCATTATCAGATATGTTAGTAGGTCAATGTACAACACTCGTAATAACTTTGGATTGGTCAAATCCTTGTTTAAAGTAACATTAAATCAAAAGTCAGAGGTATGGGCGTACCCGAATTCAGTTTGACCAGACGGCGTTCGCCGTCCCTAAATGGAATTAACCCGCCCCTGCATCCGAAGTACACTTGAAAAGACGCCGGGTATTAGCCGTCGCTAAACTGACACAGGCTTGCGGAAATATACGAATCCGCTACTCTAATAGGGAGAAAGCAATCTTTAGAGGCAGTCAGAATAGAATCAAACGTTACAATTTATTAACTTTGTGTCCCGTTTCCTTATAAACCCAGGTAATTCGATAAGCCCACCAAATGGTGGCCTTGTTATTATAATTAGTCTTTAGAATTTTCAACCAAAAGGCTTCTTGATATCCTGTGGCAGGGAATGCTTATTTACATATAGGAGGTGTTTTGAATAGGAGATCAGGGGGAGAGGGCACATCCTTACGCTTTGCACTATACTTCTCATATTTCAGAACTTCCTTTAGCTTTTCATTATGATTGGGAGAATGAGACCATTTTACCAGACGCACTGAGACATTTCAAAAGATATCAAACATGTATGGTTACTTTTTTGTACATATTACATTGCATGGATTTTAGGTGATGAGGGGAGGGGGAAAATGGTGACTACACCAGTTCCATCGTGCGGACCGTCAGCACCGGGTGTGGACCCCCCAGTGTGCTGCGTCCTGGCTGTTACATATGTAAGAGGTAGTTTCTGTTGATTACTGGCACCGGGCTTGCAGTTCCTCTCTGGGGAGGGTAGACATCATGGCACCGGGCTTACAGGCATAGATTAATTTTTTTAATCTAGATTAATCTAGATTAATCTTGGAATTAATCTAGATTAATCTAGATTAAAATGACTCATTTGAATTCTGCCGAAGGCATTCAGAATATGTGTGCTACCCAAATAATGACTAAAAGTAAGTCTTTGAGAACGGGTTTCTCAAGCCAGGTGGCGCATTAGACCAGGGGCTCATCTCCTGTTTCCAAAATGCATCACAAACTTTAATCTCTTCCCGTCCCAATTCCACGAAAAAACTGGAGGAAAATCCCGTTCCACTCCCGGAAGAATGACTCCCATTCCCTCCCACTCCCGTGTTGTTTTTTTTTTTTTTTTTTTTTGATAACTGTCAATTAAGTTACAGTAAAAATATAGTACAGATCACAGCGTGCCCACCTTATTAGTTGAATAAAAATCCAAAATGTCGTTTTTTGATATTATATTGAACTGAAAGCCATCTTATGCACAGTGTTGCACAGATTCAATTTCATGTAAATCATCCATGCTAACACACACGTCTTCTATTTTTATTTTTTAGACATTTCACTCTCTATAGATATATTTTTCAAAGACGGAGTTTCGAAGTTTCTCGCTCAAGTTCACGTGAGACCTAAAGCGCATCCTGTTTGCTTAAAAGCGCAACGTTTCGTTGTTATTCTGAGTGCACACAAATAAACATAGAGTCTTTACAGATTCGAAAGATGTATTAGGCTACTTTTATCTGTATGACCAAAAATGACGGAGATTTTAGGAGCAAGTGAGCGCACCGGAGCCTGTCCTGCAGCAAACGCGCTTCCACACAAACACTTCAATAGCGCACATTTCTCTAGGTTAACATCATATTGAGCGGCCATATAAAGTTGCTACTACATACGTCTTTCAGATGAAAAGCCATATTTGAGGTTGATGAATGATAGGTGAGCGTTTGGATGTCCTGCCCGATTGTATTACCACATAGACCAGCCGTTAACAATCTGTCCATCACGGACTGCGAGCCTCTAGTTCAAGACTCGTTCTCGCCCCCTACAGTGCAATTCTGAGGTATACATCCGCGCTAAAATATCAGGGTGAAAGTCATCATAGCTTGCGTAGTATAGACCCAGCTCCCAACCCAACTTTGAGAATAGATTAACGGCGATTTTTTTTATCGCCCGATAAGATTCTCACGTTAACGCCGATAACGGCCCACCACTAATATATATATATATATATATATATACACTTATATATATATATATATATACACACATATTTCTTTAAAAAATATATAAAATTCTGCTATATATATCCATTCATATATATAGAAAGAGATATGACCAGAGCATAATTTGCCATGGCTACTTACTTATCCTTAAAGTTGTCACTGTTTTTGTAACTGAAAGTTTTAGTTATCTGTTAACTTATCTGTGAGGTATGTCACATAACCTGCTTTCTGGAATACCTGTTTTTCTTAGCTCATGATGGTGGACTGTTTTATTATCACTGTGACTTTGGTACACAGTTAATCTGTAACAGGGAAACATGTGATTTTGATTCATATTACAGTGTATACCTTTTTTTTTTCTTTAGCCCAAAAGAATGGAAGTGAAATGTGACAGCATGCCCCGTGGGGTCAATGAGAACATGGTTAAATCTGTGCAAAATGATGGCGTTTTTGTGTAGAGTTTTGCAGAAAACACTGATAAAATTGAAACGTGTGAAAATAGGTGAAATGTGTTAAATGTTTTAAGAAATGTGTCTTTGTTTCGAGATCTTTATGAATGGTTTGGAAAATTGTGGCAAATTAATCAGTTATAGTGTGCTAGCAATCGAGAAAAACTGCAATACACTGCAATGTTTTGCATCTGTTTTATCATCTTTCATTCGCTGATCTGTACTTACAAATGCACTTCCAGAGTTTTCATTTATGCTTCTAGAGTTTTCTTTTCGTTCGCCATTGTGGCACAAAATCTTTCGTGGGGGCCTAGCAGTGTGTGATCTGAGGCCCTGTCCCAAATGGAACTGCACTTGCGGTCTTACAATGGCTGTCCGTTGAGTGTCCCATTCCTCATTTTAGCGTTCAGACGGGTGCTGAGCCTTTATGGCCGTTATGCGCCTCGCTGGTGCGAGCTCGCAGCAGACTTCTACCCGACAGTCAAAGCGGCATTACTTCACGAAAGTGCAGACTCAGAAGAAGACCGCAAGGGTTTAGGGTACAATTTGGGACAGGGCCTGAGTTGGCTACTGTGTTTTTGATTGACAGCTTCTTGACCGGGAAAGTGAAGGCATTGCCTGTGTGGATGTGAGCGTCTGTTAACAGCTTCCTAGTTCATTTATGATATAAAGTTAGGAGTTTTGTTTTTTAATTCAATCTATATTTATCTGTTGCTACTACTCTGTCAACAGAAGCTTTAAGGAGCACGAGAAATCAAATGCGAGAGAAAGAGGTCATATTTGGTTTAATTATTAAAGTACAGTGTGTAATACTGGAAATATGATATAATGTCCAATGTTCTCATTCTATAATGTCCAATTTTCTCATTGGATATTTGTTTATTGCTCTTGATTCTTTTTGCGTTGGATGGTCTAGTTAGGTTGAGCTGTTCCATTTGAAATATAATATCATGTGATATTTTCAGACGTCAAGAAAGTCTCACTCCAACCAGGCAATCAAGCTCGTTTTATTACATATTCCACACAAACATTTTTCTTTCACATGTTATAAGATGGGATGTATTTCTATAGTAAAAATATATATGCAATACATTATTTAGAAAATATCCTTGGCAGAATTTAATATTTTTTTAAAGAAATATGTGTGTATATATATATATATATATATACATACACTTATACTTATACATATATATATATATATATATATATATATACACACACATATTTCTTTAAAAAATATTAAATTCTGCCATGTATATATATATATATATATATATATATATATATATATATCCATTCATATATATAGAAAGAGATATGACCAGAGCATAATTTGCCATGGCTACTTACTTATCCTTAAAGTTGTCACTGTTTTTGTAACTGAAAGTTTTAGTTATCTGTTAACTTATCTGTGAGGTATGTCACATAACCTGCTTTCTGGAATACCTGTTTTTCTTAGCTCATGATGGTGGACTGTTTTATTATCACTGTGACTTTGGTACACAGTTAATCTGTAACAGGGAAACATGTGATTTTGATTCATATTACAGTGTATACCTTTTTTTTTTCTTTAGCCCAAAAGAATGGAAGTGAAATGTGACAGCATGCTGGGGTCAATGAGAACATGGTTAAATCTGTGCAAAATGATTTTTTGTGTAGAGTTTTGCAGAAAACACTGATAAAATTGAAACGTGTGAAAATAGGTGAAATGTGTTAAATGTTTTAAGAAATGTGTCTTTGTTTCGAGATCTTTATGAATGGTTTGGAAAATTGTGGCAAATTAATCAGTTATAGTGTGCTAGCAATCGAGAAAAACTGCAATACACTGCAATGTTTTGCATCTGTTTTATCATCTTTCATTCGCTGATCTGTACTTACAAATGCACTTCCAGAGTTTTCATTTATGCTTCTAGAGTTTTCTTTTTCGTTCGCCATTGTGGCACAAAATCTTTCGTGGGGGCGGGGCTAGCAGTGGTGTGATCTGAGGCCCTGTCCCAAATGGAACACTTCGTGTGCACTTGCGGTCTTACAATGGCCGCCGCGTGCGCGTGTCCGTTGAGTGTCCCATTCCTCATTTTAGCGTTCAGACGGGTGCTCGCGAGCCTTTATGGCCGTTATGCGCCCTCGATACGCACTGGTGCGAGCTCGCAGCAGACTTCTACCCGACAGTCAAAGCGGCATTACTTCACGAAAGTGCAGACTCAGAAGAAGACCGCAAGGGTTTAGGGTACAATTTGGGACAGGGCCTGAGTTGGCTACTGTGTTTTTGATTGACAGCTTCTTGACCGGGAAAGTGAAGGCATTGCCTGTGTGGATGTGAGCGCCTGTTAACAGCTTCCTAGTTCATTTATGATATAAAGTTAGAGTTTTGTTTTTAATTCAATCTATATTTATCTGTTGCTACTACTCTGTCAACAGAAGCTTTAAGGAGCACGAAATCAAATGCGAGAGAAAAGGTCATATTTGGTTTAATTATTAAAGTACAGTGTGTAATACTGGAAATATGATATAATGTCCAATGTTCTCATTCTATAATGTCCAATTTTCTCATTGGATATTTGTTTATTGCTCTTGATTCTTTTTATGCGTTGGATGGTCTAGTTAGGTTGAGCTGTTCCATTTGAAATATAATATCATGTGATATTTTCAGGCGTCAAGAAAGTCTCACTCCAACCAGGCAATCAAGCTCGTTTTATTACATATTCCACACAAACATTTTTCTTTCACATGTTATAAGATGGGATGTATTTCTATAGTAAAATATATATGCAATACATTATTTAGAAAATATCCTTGGCAGAATTTAATATTTTTTAAAGAAATATGTGTGTATATATATATATATATATATATATATATATCCATTCATATATATAGAAAGAGATATGCCCAGAGCATAATTTGCCATGGCTACTTACTTATCCTTAAAGTTGTCACTGTTTTTGGAACTGAAAGTTTTAGTTATCTGTTAACTTATCTGTGAGGTATGTCACATAACCTGCTTTCTGGAATACCTGTTTTTCTTAGCTCATGATGGTGGACTGTTTTATTATCACTGCGACTTTGGTACACAGTTAATCTGTAACAGGGAAACATGTGATTTTGATTCATATTACAGTGTATACCTTTTTTTTTTCTTTAGCCCAAAAGAATGGAAGTGAAATGTGACAGCATGCCCCGTGGGGCCAATGAGAACATGGTTAAATCTGTGCAAAATGATGGCGTTTTTGTGTAGAGTTTTGCAGAAAACACTGAGCAAATTGAAACGTGTGAAAATAGGTGAAATGTGTTAAATGTTTTAAGAAATGTGTCTTTGTTTCGAGATCTTTATGAATGGTTTGGAAAATTGTGCAAATTAATCAGTTATAGTGTGCTAGCAATCGAGAAAACTGCAATACACTGCAATGTTTTGCATCTGTTTTATCATCTTTCATTCGCTGATCTGTACTTACAAATGCACTTCCAGAGTTTTCATTTATGCTTCTAGAGTTTTCTTTTCGTTCGCCATTGTGGCACAAAATCTTTGTGGGGCGGGGCTAGCAGTGGTGTGATCTGAGGCCCTGTCCCAAATGGAACACTTCGTGTGCACTTGCGGTCTTACAATGGCCGCCGCGTGCGCGTGTCCGTTGAGTGTCCCATTCCTCATTTTAGCCTTCATACGGGTGCTCGCGAGCCTTTATGGCCGTTATGCGCCCTCGATACGCACTGGTGCGAGCTCGCAGCAGACTTCTACCCGACAGTCAAAGCGGCATTACGTCACGAAAGTGCAGACTCAGAAGAAGACCGCAAGGGTTTAGGGTACAATTTGGGACAGGGCCTGAGTTGGCTACTGTGTTTTTGATTGACAGCTTCTTGACCGGGAAAGTGAAGGCATTGCCTGTGTGGATGTGAGCGTCTGTTAACAGCTTCCTAGTTCATTTATGATATAAAGTTAGGAGTTTTGTTTTTTAATTCAATCTATATTTATCTGATGCTACTACTCTGTCAACAGAAGCTTTAAGGAGTACGAGAAATCAAATGCGAGAGAAAAAGGTCATATTTGGTTTAATTATTAAAGTACAGTGTGTAATACTGGAAATATGATATAATGTCCAATGTTCTCATTCTATAATGTCCAATTTTCTCATTGGATATTTGTTTATTGCTCTTGATTCTTTTTGCATTGGATGGTCTAGTTAGGTTGAGCTGTTCCATTTGAAATATAATATCATGTGATATTTTCAGACGTCAAGAAAGTCTCACTCCAACCAGGCATTCAAGCTCGTTTTATTACATATTCCACACAAACATTTTTCTTTCACATGTTATAAGATGGGATGTATTTCTATAGTAAAAATATATATGCAATACATTATTTAGAAAATATCCTTGGCAGAATTTAATATTTTTTTAAAGAAATATGTGTATATATATATATATATATATATATATATATATATATATATCCATTCATATATATAGAAAGAGATATGCCCAGAGCATAATTTGCCATGGCTACTTACTTATCCTTAAAGTTGTCACTGTTTTTGGAACTGAAAGTTTTAGTTATCTGTTAACTTATCTGTGAGGTATGTCACATAACCTGCTTTCTGGAATACCTGTTTTTCTTAGCTCATGATGGTGGACTGTTTTATTATCACTGTGACTTTGGTACACAGTTAATCTGTAACAGGGAAACATGTGATTTTGATTCATATTACAGTGTATACCTTTTTTTCTTTAGCCCAAAAGAATGGAAGTGAAATGTGACAGCATGCCCGTCAATGAGAACATGGTTAAATCTGTGCAAAATGATGGCGTTTTTGTGTAGAGTTTTGCAGAAAACACTGAGCAAATTGAAACGTGTGAAAATAGGTGAAATGTGTTAAATGTTTTAAGAAATGTGTCTTTGTTTCGAGATCTTTATGAATGGTTTGGAAAATTGTGCCAAATTAATCAGTTATAGTGTGCTAGCAATCGAGAAAAACTGCAATACACTGCAATGTTTTGCATCTGTTTTATCATCTTTCATTCGCTGATCTGTACTTACAAATGCACTTCCAGAGTTTTAATTTATGCTTCTAGAATTTTCTTTTTCGTTCGCCATTGTGGCACAAAATCTTTCGTGGGGGCGGGGCTAGCAGTGGTGTGATCTGAGGCCCTGTCCCAAATGGAACACTTCGTGTGCACTTGCGGTCTTACAATGGCCGCCGCGTGCGCGTGTCCGTTGAGTGTCCCATTCCTCATTTTAGCCTTCATACGGGTGCTCGCGAGCCTTTATGGCCGTTATGCGCCCTCGATACGCACTGGTGCGAGCTCGCAGCAGACTTCTACCCGACAGTCAAAGCGGCATTACGTCACGAAAGTGCAGACTCAGAAGAAGACCGCAAGGGTTTAGGGTACAATTTGGGACAGGGCCTGAGTTGGCTACTGTGCTTTTGATTGACAGCTTCTTGACCGGGAAAGTGAAGGCATTGCCTGTGTGGATGTGAGCGTCTGTTAACAGCTTCCTAGTTCATTTATGATATAAAGTTAGGAGTTTTATTTTTTAATTCAATCTATATTTATCTGTTGCTACTACTCTGTCAACAGAAGCTTTAAGGAGCACGAGAAATCAAATGCGAGAGAAAAAGGTCATATTTGGTTTAATTATTAAAGTACAGTGTGTACTGGAAATATGATATAATGTCCAATGTTCTCATTCTATAATGTCCAATTTTCTCATTGGATATTTGTTTATTGCTCTTGATTCTTTTTGCGTTGGATGGTCTAGTTAGGTTGAGCTGTTCCATTTGAAATATAATATCATGTGATATTTTCAGACGTCAAGAAAGTCTCACTTCAACCAGGCAATCAAGCTCGTTTTATTACATATTCCACACAAAGAATTTTCTTGCTGCCAATTGTTTTTAATCAATCTGATACATTTTAGTTATTTTATTTAGTTACCATTATCATCTAACATTTAAAAAATTCGAAATACATTTTTAACAATCATCAAGTCTTTCAAGTGTGACTTTTATAAACCAGTTGAATGAATGTAAATGAAAATATGAATTAATTAAAATAAATGTAACTTCTTTGTCAGTATAGCATACACAAATATCAAAGTGAAATTATTTTATGCAATTATGTTGTGACAGGAAAGACCAGAATCCATGAAACACTAACTGCATAGTATACATAATATATGGTATTATTATAATTTACATTTCTACACAAAATGCACAAGAACATAATATACAGAATATGTTTAAAAAGTATTATGTTTTAAACACTGCAATGATCCTTTCAACAGTTCCTGTTACAGTATAAGTTACAAAACAGTAAATATGGTATGTAATGAGAATGAGCTTTATTGGCCAGGTATGTTTACACATACGAGGAATTTGTTATAGAGAAAGAAGTTCCACAGTGCAACAGAATGACAGCAACAGGACAGGACACAGATAATAAAAGAATAATATACAAATAGGCAATGTACAAAATAGCATAAACACAATATGTAACCTAGACAATTGTGTGTACAGGTCTGATGTGCACATTTTGAAATGAAAAATAAGTATGTGTGATGAATAAATACTTGTATAATAGTGTTGTGTGTTCAATGTTTAATGTCAAGCATTCATGAGATGGATTGCCTGAGGGAAGAATCTGTTTCTGTGTCTGGTCGTTCTGGTGCTCAGAGCTCTGTAGCGTGGACCAGACGGTAACAGTTCAATGAGAGCCCTGTGGGTTGTACCAATGATTCGCTCAGAAGTCTGGACTACCCTCCGTAGTCTTCTGAGGTCAGATTTGGTAGCTGAGCTGAACCAGACAGTTATTGAAGTGCAGAGGACTGATTCAATGATGGCAGAGTAGAACTGTATCAGCAGCTCCTGTGGCAGGTTGAACTTCCTCAGCTGGCGATAATCGAGTGCAAAATCAGTCTTTACAGGGATAGTCCACCGCCCAAAAAATGAAATTCTCTAATTTTCTCACCTTCATGCTATTCCAGATGTATAGGACTTTCTTTCTTGACAAAGATTTTGAAGAAAATAATCCATCTCTGAGAATCCACATAACACAAGTAAATTGTAACCCATGCACGTATGACAGTTGAACGGAAAAGTTTAAATTATTCACGTTTTTCTTATCTGTTGTTTCACTTCAAAACATATTCAACAACTAAGGTCAGATAGATTACTTTCATGGTCACTGTGTGGGGTTTTTAAAGTATCTTTTAGGAATCACAGAAATGTATTATTTGCCTAAAAATCTTAATTTGTGTTTACCTGTCCAGTAGAAAGATAGTGCAGTTATATGCATTTGAGACAGCATAAGGGCGAGTAAAAGATGAGAATTTTTATATTTGGGTCATATGCATCATATGCTGTTGGTATGCTAATCCAAGATCAGCATAGACTTATACGAATAAAGTGCAACCTCTTGTGTACTTGTAAACAGTGTTTTATCTAGAGCTCCAAAGAAATACAAATGTTTGCATAATATCAGGTGCCTGAAGATCTAGATCCCAGTCATACAAAGGTGATGTGTCTGAACAAAATAATATTCTTGTCTGATGAGGTCAATGGTTCTCTGGTACTATCACTACATCATCTGGGTCAGCATCAGAAATGTATGGAAAAGTTGCTCCGCTCCCTGGAAATTGAGAAAGGGCATGTATTATAGTCTAAGAGTCTTCGAGATCATTAGAGAATCACAGGTAGGTGAGTTTGATCAGGGTTGGAGCTAAACTCTGCAGCAGATTGGACCTCCAAGGAAAGATTTTAGGAATCCTGGTGTATAACCTAGTTGCTGGAAACGATTTTAAATTGTTTTGGAACTCAAAATAAAGTATTTTTTTCTCTGCACATGGCTGTCGGGACAAGCACTTTTGTTGCGCTTGGAATTTTATATAATTAAATAAAAAACAACTATTGCCACATTAATGGCTCAAGGAGGTGTAATCGTTCAAATAACATATTATTTGATTTTAAAATATAAAGAAATCATAACCCTAAAGTGTTTTTCAAGTAATATTTCTGTAAAGGCTAGGGAGAGAAAAATGGAAATTTCCATAGAATGACCCTAATAAAACATTAGGCTAATTTGCCCATTGCACATTATAGATTAACTAACATGATATATATAAAGGTGCAAAATGCATTTGCTTACAGTTTAGTTACTGGGAATATTTCGAATAGCCTAAAAAAGTATAAAAAATAGTAAGACATTAGCCTACTGGGTCAACTCCGTGCCCCCTCAAAAATAATAAGTGCATGACGCCCCTGTCTGGCTTAAACTCCCATAGGAGGACCTTCCCATCCATTTATCAGTCTGTGTGTACAACAGTCAACCTCAAGATGGCGCCTACAACCTCAAGATCGCTGTAAAGGCCTACTGCTAATTTTTTTTTTTTGCCTACTGATCATTGAGCTGCAGTGCGTGTTGCGTTTCAGAGAAAAACAGGATGTTCATCTCCTGTACAGTGACAAAGAAACTCATGCTAAGAGAAGTGAGTGTTTGTATCTAAATATGAGTATGTGTACATAGATCACTTGTTGCACTCTTTGACACTTGCTTGGATGGCTTGAGCATTGGTCCTCTGAGCTGACACTGTGCAGGATGGAAAGACAGGGCCTGAGCCAAGACAGGCTGGAGGGAGTTCACGGTCACACTGCAGAGCCAGTGTCCCGGTCTAAGCCCACCTCAGTGAAGATGCTTATTGGCTATTATGTTCTGAGAAGAAAGAGACCGTATGAGACACGTGAAGCTAGCACAGTGTAGTGCAAATTGGCTGCCAGAGAGAATGGCTAATACATGGCCGTAGCCAGGCTTTGAAAATGAGTGAGGGAATTGTATACTATATACTATAATAACAAAAAATACAAATACAACTCATTATATACACTATAAATATGCCTGCCGCTGCTGAATGTTTTTTTTTAAATCTAATGATTTGTGAATAATGCTTTATAGTCCCGATCTGAATCAAATGATTCGCGATACGCGATCCGATTGGAGCGCTTCGAAACAGAATCCTTTTGTTTCAAATAGCTCCATTGATACTTTGTTCTTTCACTTTCTCTATATAATTTATTAGTTGTTTGAATAACTGTGGAAATGAAATTAATAGGCCTAATTTACAATGTTTTTATTAAACTGTGATCACGTTCAAACAGTTTCCGTCGTATCAAAAACAGTGTTGGCCTAGTTGGGTCAATCTCCACCTATAGAGATTTATACGCCTATAAAAAGCTTTCAAAAGTATCCCCCCTTATGTTTTTTTTCACAAATCGCACCCTACCTGTATCTTATACACTATTGGTCAAAAGCTTTGGGTCGGGTTGATATTGGTTATACATTATTCCATATTGAATATTTAATCATATATGCTAATTTCCTTTATTTTTAGATTTAGATTACTAATTGCCATCATATAATGGTTACATAAAGTTGTTTAAAAAAAAACAGTAATGTAATACAATATGTGACTCTGGACCACAAAAGTTTTTGGAAATTGAGATTTATACATAATCTGAAAGCTGGTTGAATAAGCTTTCCATTGATGTATGGTTTGTTATAGGATAGGACAATATGTAGCCAAAATACAAATATTTGTATCTGAGGATGCAAAAAAAGTTTTTAGAGTTTTGCCTTTAAAGTTGTCCAAATTAAGTTCTTAGCAATGCATATTACTAATCAAAAATTAAGTTTTGATATATTTATGGTAGAAAATTAACTAAATATCTTTATAGAAAATTATCTTTACTTAATATCCTTGTCACAAATTTGTTTTTTAACTTCCGTTCACTCATCACCAGAGGTCACCCTCTCATCACATGTGCTGCGTCCCAATTCACCTACTTATACTAAGCCCTAAAAGTATGTACTCTTTTTATGAAGAAAAAGTACATACTTTTGAGTATGTAGCAGAATAGTAGGCACGCTTTAGGACATACTATTTCGCCATAGCTGCATCTTTAACGGATGCTCTGTTGCTTAGTTATGTTTTATCCTGTAACTGTTTAAACTGCCCTGCCAATCATCTTGTCACAGTTAACATCATCAACATTTTGTTTAATTGGATTTCCTACTGTATTGGAGAGAAATTATAAACATACTGATAAAAAAATGTATAGCCTGAATTGGATAAAAGCGTCTGGTAAATGCATAAATGTAAAATGTAAATGAAGAAGCACATCGCGGGTCTTTCATGCCAAGAACTCTGCTATGTGTTTTTATAATGATGCATTTAAAAGTTAATGACCAACAGTGTTGTTGCAGATGAAATATAACGTGGATAACATTAAATTAATATTTTTTTTAATCAGGTTAGACATTGATTATTTATTACTCAAATCCCTTTCTCTCCCTAGTCTCAGCCTCAGACGTCATGCCCATGGCCCTTTGGCTAAACGTCTGATGCATATGGTACACTTATCTGGAAACACTTCAAGAGTGTCGAAGTCGTCGTCAGATTGGTTAGATTATACAGCATTTCCGGGAGACGTGTTTGTCACGTTCTTTAACATTCCACCTGGAAACAAAGATGCCGAGGCGCCAAACCCCCTCACGAAAGAAGAAAGCCGTCGAACGCTTATCAGGGTCAACTAAATGGTGCGTTTTCAAATGTATGTGAAATATTTAAAGTTCGCGGCATAGAAATCTTTAAAATACGTCCGAGAGTTTCACACACCGGTCTGTTATTGTGGCGACATTTCCACACCCCAAAACGTGATGCTAAACTAAACGAACTGTGATTGGTTGTTTGACATTTCGGTCAAACGGCCTCATGGGCGGGCCTTTCCAGACATCTATTCCAGACCTTCAGCCGTCAGTCTGAAGGTCTGGCTACACATGACTATTCTCTCCCTGTCTGCCGTTGCGCATATCCACCATGTTTGTAGTTGTTTAACACTTTTTATGCATGTATCCTCGAATCCTCGTCCCACGCGCAGTGTGTTGTGGGCAATATTACCTGAGAGTGTGCATCGATCCACACTTCGAATTCTGACCGGAAGTAGTAGACCATCCGGGAATCTTTGGCATACTTTTCTTAAAACATACTATGATTTGGGACATACTAATTCTATTTTCGAATACTATTTAGGACGGATAGTATGCGAATTGGCATGCAGCAATTGACTCTTGCACTTCACTACTGTTGCACCCCCCCCCCCCAGGTCTACAGTTCCCATCATCCATTGCACTGATGACACACACACACACACACACACACACACACACACACAGTTGTAAGCACATATCGCTACCCTAGCTGATAGCTATACCTTACAGAGCCTATCGTAGTTTTCATAGTCACAGTCTTGCCTTGCCTGTTTTCATTCTAGCCTGTATATCTTGGTTTAACCCTTTGCCTTGCTGTTTCTGATAGTGTTCGCCCCTGCCTGTTTTATTGCTCGTGTACCTGGATTATCTCTTAGCCTTGCCCTGTTGGATACTGTTCGCCGATCGAAGACCCACGCTTGTCCTATGAATACTCTTTGTCTTGCCTCATCTATGTCTGTTTGCTGTGTATCGATCGACCAATGCTTGTTTCATGACCACGCCTTTTAATAAAGCTCTGCAGATGGATCCGCATGCCTCACGCTTCTGTCACTCCGTTACAATCCTAATGATTTTTGGCATTAAAGAGAAATCGATAATTTTGACCCATACAGTGTATTTTTGGCTATTGCTTATGACAGGCTTTATGGTCCAGGGTCACATAATCTCTGGGAAATACTGTACATTATAATATTGAAATGCCTAAATCAACTTATAGTATTTTAAATGTTTGATTTAAGTTTAGTGTTTTATTTGTATTTTTTTTAGACAAAATAGTGTAGATTTCATTAGCTATGATCATGTCAATATAATTATTGGCTTATCAGTATCTGCCATAATTTTTATATCACTGCTTCACATGAGTTTTTGTATTTGAGTGTTAAGCTTGTGTTGAAAAAAAAGTGGCTTTAGACCTTAAATTACTTTCCAAACTACTTTTTTCACACACACTTCCTTAAATGTCTGTTACTTATGACAAAGCCCACACATACAGATAACACAGGTCAATTTAGCTGGTGAGGTGTTGCATGTCACTGCCCTACTCTAGCAATAAGACTCTGGTCTTCCAACAGAAACACATTGAAGTCCTCTCCTGTCAGACGCCCTCCGCTCTGAGGCCAAAAGCTCCAGCTGCAGACTCTCAGCACTAACTCACACTATGAGCCAACATCAGGACTTGAGCCCCTACAGTGCCTCAAACTTGCGGCTAGGAAAAGGCTCTGCTTCTCTTGACTATCATTGCAGCCAGGCGATCTGGTTGGCACTTTCAGTGGTCAGTTACCCTCCCCACAACGGAAGGATTTTATCCCACAACATGTGAGACCCTGAGATAATCATCCGGCACATCTCCTAATGACATGACTGCATATGCGGCCCTGCAACAATGCACACTAAATGCTGAGGATCAAGGATGTCATATTCTGCTGTAGTTTTCCTCCCACGATTCTTTGGTAATGCTGTGTTGACTGATGGTCTGTGGCGTAAGAACGCATGAATGTACAGTCATGCCTGAAGCTGCGCATTTTAAATTTTCACACTATAACTCTGTTTTTGAATCCAATGCATAATACTAACAAAAATCAAACCTATGCTTTGCATGCAAAAAGAGCCACTTACCATGCAAATCGCTCCGGAAACTAGAATATCGATATCAGTACAGGTGACAAAAGAGAAATGAGCATAAATATGCAAATATATATAAATATTTTGCATATTAATTTGCACCAGAGGAACATTTACATAGTTCTATTGATTCTACATACTAACTATTGGTGAAGTGCTTTTTGACATGTTGCACTTCAGGAACTGGGAAGAGTTTTAGTTATTGGAGCACCTTTTGAAGGGGGACTAAATTAGCTCCTACTTCAGAGAAGGGTCTAACCCAGCACAATAGGAACTATTAGTAACATAAGTGTATGTTGACTGGTCAAACGCATGCCATATAAAACACTGGCACGCGCCATTTTAAAAAAGCACCATAAACACTTACTCCATGAACTAACTCCATTTACATGGAAAAATGAGTGATTCTTAAAGCCAGGCACTTCTCTGTCCTCCGTCCTCCAGTTGTTGACGTCGTTGAATGCTGCACTTAAATGATGAGCTTACATCACTTTAGAGTTCCTGCTGGCAGCGCAAATGCAACCTTAGGGCAACATTTAGTTCTTGGGGGACCACCTTATTGACTAGTTCCTATAACTGAGTTCTGCATTAATTATTTTTAAGTGACTTACTTCTGGTTTGTGTGCCATTTTGGATTTATTTTTCAGTGCATTATGGGATTGCATTATCTGCTAAGAATAACTTTTGGATCAGCCATTGTTGATGGATTCTATGATGCCTTTAAAGTGAAAGTTTAAATGGTTTCCAAGGTGACAATATGGTGTCATTTATTAACATTAGTTAATATATTAACTAATGTTAACGAACATTGAACAATACATTAATTGTCCTATTTATTCATCTTTGTTAACTTCAGTTAATGAAAATACAGCTATTCAATGTTCCCGTTAGTTTACAGTGCATTAACTAATGTTAACAAACACAACTTGTGATAATGCATTAGTAAATGCTGAAAGAAACATTAACTACAATTAATAAATGCTGTAGAAGTATTGTTCATTATTAGTTCATGTTGACTAATGCAGTTAAATAATTTTAACTAATAAACCTTTTTGTAAAGTGTTACCAAAAACTATATTACAAATATGATTCATGTAACCACTTTAAAGAAAAAAGGATGCTTTTTTTATAGCTTTTGAAGCAAGGACGCTGCCATCTTGCAATACCACAGCATGTGACATTACGGGGTTGGTATGTTCCATTGGCCAGTGAAGTAATATAAGAATTTCTTTACTTTTTGAACACATGCTTATTTTGAAATGTAGGAAGACTGTTGAGCCCATTATAAGTGCAATTTCTTATGCATTTGAGCTGATATGGCGAGCAGTAATACTGTTACAGGTGGAAGAAGTTATGAACCTGGTAATTCTGTGTGAATTTGCTCAAGAAAATGTGAAAGAGCACTCAATTTGGTACTCGAGTCCTGTCCGTGCTGCTGCTTTTTGCGTGTGTGTCAAGTCAAGTCAAGTCACCTTTATATATATAGCGCTTTAAACAATACAAATAGTAACAAAGCAACTGCACAATATCAAAATAGGAAAATAGTGTCAATAATATAAAATTACAAGATTTAACACTCAATTTTCAGTTGAAGGCATTTCATTATTGAATTTAGTGATGGCATCGTCCATCTCAGTTCAGTTTAAATAGTATCTGTGCAATCAAGTCGATGATATCGCTGGAAATTAAGTGTCCCCGTGTGCACAGAAATTATCTATCACAGTGCTTGTGTTACGGAAGGACTCACAGACACAAAGGGAGATGTTAATGGTGACGTTTTAATGACAGTTCTTAGTGAACAGCAGGAAGCAGGTGAGTAATTGGAGTGTAGATACTTTGGAGGGTGAAGATCAGATCAGACGGATGGTATCGCTTACAGGTCCAGGAGATTGTGGATGGGGACAGACGCGGGATTCCCAGGACTGGAACAGGAGGATGACTCGGGGAGGAGGAGGATAGAGGATGAGGAGGACACACTGAGGATGACAAAGGAGGTAAGTCGAATATTGTACAATATTAACAGAATGGATAGACGTTAGAGTCCAACTATGTTGAAAGGAGATCGGACGATGAAGTGTGTTAGTGCTGGTGTTTAAGAAGGCTGAGGTGATGAGGATCAGATGACGTGCAGTACTAAGCTGGAAGTACTGCAGGAAGCGCTAAACTGGACGGAACCAGTGGAGACGAAGTTGAGCTGGACAGGGCCAGCGGAGACGAAGGTGAGCCGGACGGGACCAGCGGAGACGAAGGTGAGCTGGACTGGGCCAGCGGAGACGAAGGTGAGCTGGGCGGGACCAGCGGCAATGAAGGTGAGCTGGGCGGGGCCAGCGGAGGCGAAGGTAAGCTGGACGGGACCAACTCTCGGGGGCGCTCGGAAAGCGCTGACTCTCGTGGGAGCTCGGGCGGCTCTGACTCTCTTGGGCGCTCGGGCGGCTCTGACTCACGTGGGCGCTCGGGTGGCTCTAACTCTCGTAGGTGCTCGGGAGAGCTGGACGGAACCAGCAGAGACGAGGATGTGCTGAGCAGGACCAGCGGAGGAAATTGAGAGCACTTGCGAGGAGACGGCACCAGAGGGCGCTGGCGAGGAGCAGGCACATGAGCCTCCATCAGTGGGTCTACCACACTCAATGCAGGCGTGATTGTCTTCTTCTTTGCAGGCGGGCTCGGTTTTCCAGTGTGCGGCGGCGGCACAGACTTAGCCGCGGATGGGAGCTGACTTGGGAGAGCTGCGGCTTGAAGTTCCGGGTTGAGAACAGTGATGGATCCGGGAACTTGGCTCGGGAGACGAGAGGCTGATCTCAGCGCTGACCAGACAGATGTTAAGCCTGGGTCAGATACTTTCGCCCTCAGGTCAGCACTGTTGGAGACCCACTTACGGGCTCGTGGGAACACAAGGGGAGGAGGACGACCGCAGCCATTGGTTAGACACTGGGAGGTGACCTCGGAAGTGATTCCGGCTCGGGATTGGAGCTTTTCCCGACATTGGATTACCGTTTCCTGCCAATTTAGGTTGGAGGAATCTGGGAGCTCCATTGGTTGGTGGAAAGAGATCCCGAGCCGGAACAGAGTCTTGAGGACTTCATCTTCCAGGGAACTGGTGAGGGCTTGTGGCACAAGAGCCTTGGCGAAATCCAACGGCTCGGGATTAGCTAGAGCCAGAGAAATTAACAGGGCTCGTTCATCCATCGGTGTGGGTCCGATACAGATGATCCACGATCTCCTGGAACGGGTCTGAACTGCTCATCTAAACGTCAATCTTGTAAGTAGGTCCGATCTTCTGTTACGGAAGGACTCACAGACACAAAGGGAGATGTTAATGGTGACATTTTAATGACAGTTCTTAGTGAACAGCAGGAAGCAGGTGAGTAATTGGAGTGTAGATACTTTGGAGGGTGAAGATCAGATCAGACGGATGGTATCGCTTACAGGTCCAGGAGATCGTGGATGGGGACAGACGCGGGACTGGAACAGGAGGATGACTCGGGGAGGAGGAGGATAGAGGACGAGGAGGACACACTGAGGATGACAAAGGAGGTAAGTAGAATATTGTACGATATTAACAGAATGGATAGGCGTTAGAGTCCAACTATGTTGAAAGGAGATCGGATGATGAAGTGCGCTAGTGCTGGTGTTTAAGAAGGCTAAGGTGATGAGGATCAGATGACGTGCAGGTGTGCTTGATTGGGGCTCAGGTGAAATCAGGTGTGGGCGTGTGTAGTGATTGGCTGGGTTGGAGGACAGACAGATCCGTGACAGCTTCAGTACCACATTAAAATACTTAATACTTTAATGTTTAAACTGACAAGACTTAAAACATGTGAGAAAGATACATTTTCCTGAGGAAGCAGCACTAGCCTGAACGTTCAGATGGGTGATATGTTTTAGCATCCTATTAACAGCAGGTAAGCTAATTGTATTTGCAGATTAACATAAAATATGTTACACCACTTCTGGTGAACGAGCTGGTGTAATGCAAATATGTTTAAAAGGTCTGACATAAAAATAAGGTGCAACATGAATGATATTGTATGAAAATGTGTTTGTTTACATTGCGCCTCGCATTATGAAAACAACCCAGTAGGCACAGGATGTCAATATAATGTCAGGTTGATGTTGGACATGACGTCGGACAGGAGTTGCAGTTTGGTTGAGAATGAAAATCGGGTTGACATCAGTATTTAATGCCAATTTGATGTTGATTTAACGTTGGATTTTGGTTACACAACCTAAAAACAACAAATGTCATCATCAGCTGACATCAGTATTGGACATCCAATTAAAATTGACAATAGACATGGAATTTACGTTGAATTTTGTTCACCAGTCTTTGCAACCGAATGTAACCAAATATCAACGCCTTATGATGTTGTGTGCCTGCTGGGAATGTTTGGCAAACCCCAATCAAAATTTTGTGATGTAGACTATTGATGTTGGATATTCTTCCAAATTACAGTGAAAACCAAAAACATTTGTGGGTTAAAATAACATTTGTATACTACTACACTGTCCAATGGAGCAAACCAACCCTGTGATGTTGAAAATGGTGGCACCCTTGCTCCAAAAGCTATAACAAAATGTCCTTTTCCTTTCAAAGGGTTACATTAATCGTATTTGTTAAATATTTTAATTAAAGTGGAAATCAGTTTACTAAATAATGTAAAATTGACCGACCGCTTCACTTCTACTTTAAATGTCACCTAATGAGGAAACATACAAGGGTTTGGGGACAAAGTTTGTGCAATTGCTTTTTTTTCCTGGTTGAAATGAAATGGGCATTGAGCTCACTAATCTCACTAATAACTTACTAATACTTTCATGTGGTTTCAACTTAACTTAACTTACTAACATCTCAATAATACCTTTATAACACACACACACACACACACACACACACACACACTATCCATCCATCCATCCATCCATCCATCATCATCTAATTATTGGTAGCATGGCTCTGCCTCCTGCCATCCCATCTATAGACTCTATTTTATTAATTTGCATACTATGGGAGTAGTATATTATACACAGTATAGATTAATTAAGTATGAATGTGTGTGCATAAGTGATTTATTTTACTCACATCAAGCACATTTCTTTCATTTACTTGGCCTCAGCCTGCCCGCCCTGATGTCTTGTTGCACAGCTCTGCCTGAAAACGTCTTCACATTCTTTACTTGCTAATGGCTCAGACAGTCAGAACAGTAGTGTCTATGTGTATGAGAGTGAGAGAGACTGCGACGTCTGCATTTCTGTCTCGCCTCTTTAATGGATTCCACTTTCACTCAGCTATCTCGCCCACACACTCGGCATGTGACTGCCAGTGACAGGAAATCAAGGATGTCAAATCCTGCTCTTTGCTATCCAGCGCCCTTCTCTCTCCAAGAAGGCCTTCTCAAAAGCCTGCCGCGCATTACATGTTGTCCGACCCTAGCAGTTTTGCCTTTATATCTATTAGAATTCCTGAATAAGTCAAGATGCAGGACTAATTTTCCCCAGCTTTCAGTTTTTGCACCGATTCCTTGCTTGCATATCTTTGTAACCTTAAAGGGCAATCGTGTTTTTTTTACAGTTCCCTAAAGTATTTAGTCCTGACATTTCTGGGCTGTAGTTCTGTAGAGCTGAGCTTTGGAGCATTTTAAAGTGCCACATTATGATCTCAAATGATGTCATTGTTGTTTGGTCTGCTCCGCTTTTGCTTTAGGGACACAGAGAGGAGAAAACTAGAAGACTGGTCAACTTGACAGTGTGGAAACTGGTCAGCTGTCCTCGTCACGCACTCGATCTAAACCACTTTGCTACAGCTAGAAAAAAACATTTAGAAAACAGATATTGATTCGAAATTCTAAACGAATGTGCTGATGTTGAAGCCATTGTGTAGAATGAATTTATATGCCAAGTATAGTTAGAAACAACTACATAACTTGGCAGCAAAACGGTTTATGCCAATAAACGTTAATTAAGCAATATATATGACATTGCTTTTAATACAGAAGCTTACAAAAAGTTAAAAGGAAGTATGCTTTTCTATTTTTACTCCGGAGTTGCAGCAGGCTTTCCTGAATGAATCAGCATTTTTGAATGAATCCGTTGAATGAATGATTCAGGGAGTTACTCTTAAAGACAGTCACTTGTTTCATTCCTCAGTGAATTGTAATAAAACGAGTCACTGTGTACAGCGTTTTACCTTTTCCTTTTTATTAAACGTCTGTAATTTAAAGGTTTAGTTCATCCAAAAAATCTGTCATTAATTACTCACCCACATGTTGTTCCAAACCTGTAAGAACACAAATTAAGATATTTTTGATAAAATCCGAGAGCTCTCTGGCCCTCTATAGGGTCTATAGACTTTTACCAAAGTCCCAGAAGTCCCAGAAATGTTGGAGATCATTAAAATAGTGCATGTGTCATCAGTGGTTCAAACTGAATGTTATGAAGCTTTACGACTACAAGAATAATTTTGTGCGCCAAAAAAAAAAAAAATGATCATGCCATTATCATGTATGGAGGGTCAGAAAGCTCTCGAATTTCATCAGAGATATCTTAATTTGTGTTCTGAAGATGAACAAAGGTCTTACGGATTTAGAGTAGGGGTGTAACGATTCATCGATATGGATCGATATATCAATACGATGTATGGCAATACGATGCATCGATCCCACGCGTAAAATATGGACATCTGTAGTATAAAAAGGTACCTTTATTTTGGCACTGTCCACATTTTCACATAATGTCCGTCTATGCATTACCACCAACTCGGACTCGATATAAGGACTGCCCGAATTCAAGATTATTTGTATAGCGCTTTTTACGATACAATCGTTGCAAAGGAACTTCACAGGGAATTAAGTTTCTAAAATAGATTTATATTGTAGAAACTCAATATAATTAACTTATGGCAAAATTCGGTTAATTCAGTATAATCGCTGATGGTTAGGCTTCCTCTGAGGTCCTCCGAGGGGTTGTCATAATCTCTTCTCAGGTGTTCGGTCATATCAGATCGTTTAAGGGTTGGATCCAGACTGAAGCTTGTGTAATTCCTAGTTACCACGGGATGTTAATCAATGTGAAACCGATAAAGAAAGAAATAAAGACAATTAGCATAGCAGCTGTTCCATCCAGGAACAACCTTGGATGAAATTATCTTTTCAACCCAAGCTAAAGCATAATAATGTGCGTTTGATCAAATATACCTGCAGTATAAGATTGTGATATGCATTATTTGAATGCTTGGCTATAGAGGTGTGTCTTTAATCTAGATTTAAAAAGAGAGAGTGTGTCTGAACCCCGAACGTTACCAGGAAGGCTATTCCAGAGTTTGGGAGCCAAATATGAAAAATGTCTTCCTCCTTTAGTGGACTTTGCTATTCTAGGTACTACCAGAGTTTTGCAACCTTAGGGAGCTGGTTGCATTGTAGCGTGATAGAAGACTAGTTAGGTACGCAGGAGCTAAACCATTTAGGGCCTTATAGGTAAGTAATAATATTTTGTAACTGATACGAAACTTAATAGGTAGTCAGTGCAGAGACTGTAAAATTGGAGTAATATGATAATATTTTCTTGACCTGGTAAGGACTCCAGCCGCAGCATTTTGTACTATCTGTAGCTTGTTTATTGAAGATGCAGGACAACCACCTAGCAGTGCATTACAATAGTCCAGCCTAGAGGTCATGAATGCATGAACTAACTGTTTCTGCATCAGAAAACACTTAACATGTTCCGTAGCTTGACAATGTTTCAAAGATGGAAGAATGCTGTTTTTGTAAGATGGGAAATATGATTTTCAAAAGATAGGTTGCTGTCTAATATAACACCCAGATTTTTGACTGTAGAGAAAGTAACCGTACATCCGTCTAGTTGCAAATTGTAATCCAAGAGATTCTGTGTACTGTTTTTAGGTCCAATAAGTAATATCTCTGTCTTATCTGAATTTAATATGAGAAAATTATTGGAATTTTTTATATTTTTATCACACTCCGTTATCTTAGGTAGTTTAGAAGTTTCATCTGGTCTTGTTGAGATATATATAGTTGAGTGTCATCAGCATAACAATGGAAACTAATCCCGTATTTTCTAATAATATTACCAAGGGGCAACATATCTATTGAAAATAGCAGAGGACCTAGGACAGATCCTTGTGGTACTCCAAACTTAACTGGTGATAATTGAGATGCCTCCTCGTTTAGATAAACAAAGTGGTAGCGATCAGACAGGTAGGATCTAAACCATCTTAAAGCCTGCCCTTGAATACCTGTATAGTTTTGTAATCTACAAGTATGTCATGATCTATAGTGTCGAACGCAGCACTAAGATCAAGTAAAACTAGCAATGAGATGCAGCCTTGTTCTGATGCATGAAGTCATTTGTAATTTTAACAGGCGCAGTTTCTGTACTATGGCGGGGCCTAAAACCTGACCGAAAATCTTCATAGATATAATTTTTTTTTCAAGAAGGGGCACAATTGAGCAGACAACTTTTTTCAAAAGTTGTGAAAAAAAAAATCTAAAATTTGACACAAACGGAAGATTTGAAATGGGCCTGTAATTTGCCAGTTCACAAGGATCTAGTTTTGGTTTCTTAATAAGAGGCTTAATAACCAGCCAGCTTGAATGGTTTTGGGACATGACTTAAAGATAACGAGGAGTTAATAATATTGAGAAGCGGTTCTTCTGCTACAGGTAACAACTCTTTCAATAATTTAGTGGGTACAGGATCTAATAAACATGTTGTTGGTTTAGATGCAGTGAAAGTTTATTTAGCTCACCCTGTCCTATAGTTGTATAGCAATGAATTTTTTCTTTGGGTGCGATGAATGAAGCAGAAGTACTAGACGCTGTAGAATCTACATTTGTTATTGTATTTCTGATTTTATCTATTTTATCAGTAAATAAATTCTTAAAGTCATTACTGTTAAACTGTGAGGGAATATTTAGATCGGGTGACATCTGTTTATTTGTTAATCTAGCCAGTATGCTAAATAAAAACCTTGGATTGTTTTGGTGATTATCTAAGAGTGGATATACTCAGTCCTGGCAACTTTTAGAGTCTGTCTATAGCTGGACATACTGTTTTTCCACGCAATTCTAAAGACTTCCAAGTTAGTTTTTCTCCATTTGGGCTCAAGATTACGAGTTTCTTAAGAGAATGGGTATAACTGTTGTACCATTTTGTCTTAAAGTGACGGACTGGTGCTTCATCAATGTTAATCAAAGAACAAACGCAAAGAGAAAATCACCCACAGCTCTTAATCTGAATAAAATTATAGCTTTAATAAACATTAATCTATCAATACATACAGTGAAAACTATGCAGTGTTCATTTACATTTGATCACTTTTAGATTTATTTTGTATCTGTTACTTACCTGAACATTAATGTTAGTAGACCTTCATGGAAAAATGAAAGCACTGTTTTTTTTTCATTTCTTTTGTACATTTGTTTTATAGTATGAAAAATGGCATCTTTGTCAGTTTGTTTAACTTTGTTTCATTGTTCATGTTCTTACTGTATCTTATCTTATGTATATAAAACACTAAAAATGCCTGCTCACTGGTGTATTTACAAATGTAGCCTTATCCAGCCCAGATGGTCACTGCAATCACCAGATCCAGTCCGTATCCAGATCAGATGGTGGATCAGCACCTAGAGACAACCTCTACAGCCCCCACAGCCCTCAACGTGAGTTCAAACAGGTGCAATTAATACAGGTAATGAGTGGAGTATAGGAGGGCTTCTTAAAGACAAACTAACAGGTCTGTGAGAGACAGAATTCTTGCTGGTTGGTAGGTGATCAAATACTTATTTCATGCAATAAAATGTAAGTTAATTATTTAAAAATCATACAATGACATTTTCTGGATTTAGTTTTTTAGATTCTGTCTCTCACAGTTGAGGTGTACCTACGATGCAAATTACAGATCTCTCCAGTCCATTCTTTGTAAGTGGGAAAACTTGACAAATCGGCAGTGTATCAAATACTTCTTTGGCCCATTGTATAATTATAAATACACTTGACAATTGGTGTCATTTATAGCCTATTGCTGTCGCAGTGTTGTATAAAACCAAGAAGCGTGGCAAAATCACTAACTCACAGCCATCACTCAATTCATCCCAAAACAGGATCATTGTACATTTGAAAGAGTCGGATGTGCGGTTATAGTCTCTCCAAATAACCGTGCAACAATATGATGTCATATTGTAGAGACTGGAGGTAAAACAGGTCATGTCTTCATGAGGTAACTGAGATTTGAGAACTCCAGCTGCTATAAATCATTTTGTCAGGTCAAATACTTTTGCTCAGCTGTGGTAAATGCAATGCAAATACCCACCTGACCTCCCACTGGCATTAACACAACTCACGTGTTGTTCTCCGTCCTCACAGACTGAGTGGATTAAGAGTTGATGAACATGCTCAGAGGGAAGCCAGGGAAAGTTTGCCATGAAGTGATGCAATCTAAAGAAATGGTTTTCCAAATATGCAGCATATACAGACACATGTGTTTGCTGCCAGATAGAACGAGCCAGAGGTATTTTGGCTCAGGTGGTTAACTCTGTCACCGAATTATTAAAAAAGACAAGCCAGATGGGATTTATTCAACTGCACGCGCACACATTGCTTCACCAAAAGGTTCAATGTTACATTCTGCGGTTAAAACAACCGTGATTCATGTAAAAATGATAGATCTCTGTGGTTTTATTATTTTAAAAAAAGAGCTCTTAAACCTTATTCAAATAAATCATTCAAGTCTCATGTGTCTGAAAGCACGATGATTGGAGAAAAACTGATACTGTATAATCCATAATGAAACTAGTCACTGTTTAAAGATTTATGCAAATTTAAATCAAAGTACTGCTAGCGACACCTTCAAAGATCCAATCAAAGTCTTTAAGATAAAACGATCCTTTATTTATTTTTATGGCATACATAAAGGACGGAACAATGAAGGACTATATGAATTTATGACTACAATATTAATACAGAGCGGTTATTTGACATGTTGCACAATATGGGTAGTGACAAAGTGATAACACTAAGTTAGTGAGAATATGATGTGAACCACAGATTCCACTGGAATGTCATTGTTGACAAAGCAAGCAAAAGGTGTTGCTAAGCGACAACATCGGATATCTTGCACTCATCTTACACAAAGAAAATGACACCAACACACTTCCTTCGCAGTGTTGGTTGTTTCTAAGTAAATATTTGAAGTAGCACTCTGCAAAACTAATGTAACAAGTGACATACAAATGCCTACTGTAGAATGCAATAGATACAAATATTCACCTTAAAATAAACAGATTTACTGAATCGAAATATGACCACAAATATAACTAAAGTTATTACCGCTGGGTATTGGTAGACAATAATTTCATTTGTTTCTGCTTCACAACTTCTCAGTTGTATATGAAAGAAATGATCTCTCAGCAAGTAGAACCTTCTAACTTTGTGGCGACATTACAAAAATACTAATTTTAAAAATTAACAACAAGGCTTAAACTATGCTGTTCAACTGCAATTATATAACAAGTGAGTTCAGGAGTCCATTTAAATGAGTCATTAAAATACCCGACCAAAGAGTCATTTGTTCAGGAATAAGATTCATTCAGCTATATGCTTTTAAATCCCTAAAAAGAACCAGTTCTCAAGAGGTATTATTTATTTATTTACTACGTATTTTTATCACATGCAGCCACTGAGGTAAACTCAACAGAAATACATGTTTTGCAATTATTTATTTTAATTATATTATAATTATTATTATAAAAAATATGGCTGCTTATGCAAAGTGGCACATTAAAAGTCTTGGGATTTTAAGAATTGATGTCAAGATTGTTAGAATAAAACTCATGATAAATAAAAAATCACAGTATTTCACTGTGTACAGTTCACTGAATTTCTACAAACATGCCGTGGTTTTGGAACAGTGCTTTATTTTCACATGAATGTGAGGAGCAGCTGTCAGTTTATAAAGTTAAAGGAGCAGCTCTGTGTGAGCTCGGAGCCGAATAAACAGTAGACAGCTGGCCTGGGACAATAGCACCTCAGTTAATTATTAATGCTGTTAATGAACAAATCAAGAAAGCTCTTGATACTTTCCAGAACTCTTTACAAACAGCCAGCGATGTGCTGACCCTTAAAGGCCCCTCGTCCCGGGTCTGTGGTAGAAGTGCTTGGGGAAGGAGAGGCAAACAATTTCAGTCACTTTGTGTCAGAACAGTCCCCCTGAAAAACTGCAGATACGTGAGTCAGCACGGTATGGACTGGGCTGGCTGTGTTTTTTATGTTTAAACAGTACTAATGCAACATTGATACTGTATTTAGCCTCAAATGCTGATGTAATCATCACAATATAAGCAATATCCTGTGCTGAGAGAGAGCTTCTGCTAAGAACATAAATTCAGATCGGCTACAAAACACAGCGTTAGCATTGATTCTTCACTGTGACAGTAAAAGCTTTGAGATCTATGGGATATCCTTACGATGTTTATTCCGCTTGTGCGCAGTCCCCTCACAAATCACTGATAAATGGCTATTCATGTTAGTGATAACAGATGTGAGGGTCTCATTGAGAGCCAGTGAAAGTGTGTTCTGTGTTCGACCCTCCATTTGCAGAGGTGGCAGGTGTTCCTCAGTTCTCCATAAAAACCAAGATTTTATGTTCCTCCTCAAGTTAGCTACTTGGTTTCCATGGAAATGCTCAACAGAAAGAGTCTTGTCTTAAGGGGCCTGTGCCGGGGAAGGCTTTACTTGCTGCCTGGACCGGACTTTAGAGTAGAGGATGAGAAAAAAAGGGAGAAAAAGATGAAGAATAAACCCAGCATGAACAAACAACTGAGCATTGTCTCTGTGCCTGATGCTGACATTGAATGGAGATGTTTAGAGCAGATGTTTCAAATGAGAGAGTGCTGGACTTACACTGTCTTAAAATGGCCTATTTATAAGCAACAATTTATTTATAACACACATTTAACAATAATAGAACAGCCTTACAATTGTGTATCTATACCGAGAATGGCAAGACTTTGTGATACTTAAAAGGATACACCAGGAAGAATATAGATACCTGTTTTCAAATCTGTTAAAGGGGTAATAAACTGAGAAACCAAAATTCCCTTGATCTTTTGACATCACTGTACAATAAAAACATCCTGTAGGTTTCATTAGCCATTAGTTTGTCATTAGTCTAAAAACAGCTTATATTGAAGGCAGTCTGCCACAATGACAGATTTTGTAATGTTCTACTCTATGATGTAATAGTGTGGATAAGCACCGCCTCCGCAGAAGAAGATCAACACCTGCTTCTACATCACTGCCTGTTTAGCCCCGCCCACTCAGCCATGCATGTAGTGTTTATGGAAGAGGCAAACATGCAGGATAAGCTTTATTTTTAATGAAGATCCAGACCACGTCAGTAATGAAAGCAGTTGAAAAATCCAGCATATGCTGGTAAGGTTTTAAGCATGGCTGCTGGTTTATGTTGGTCCTTAGATGGTCATGAGCTGGTTTAAGCTGGCCATGCATTGGTCATGTGGTGGTCACGTGTTGGTCCTGTGCTGGTCCTGAGCAGGAACCAGTTACTTAGGACCAGCACATGACCAGTTAAGAACCAACTGAAACCAGCAGCCATGATTCAAAACATACCAAACCAGCATATGCAGTTTTTTTTTACTGACTGAACTTGGTCCTTTGTTCATTCATTTACAAACAAGGCACAATTCGACTCGGGATTTGCAAAAAGATTGAAACTAAAAGGCAATGCTGTGCCGGCTATATTGTATCTGACAGTAATGTTGCACCACACAAGTGCGAGTGACTGTTTTTATTACATGCATGGTCACTACAGCTTTGTCTCTTCTTGCAGATCGTTTGATATGTAATGAGTTATTTATGCATTTTTGATCTAAATCACAGCAGCGTCCATCTATGAGGAATATACGCTGTCAAACATACACACCTCTTAGCCAATCATAGCAGTGGGCGTTTACTTTTGAGTCTACAATCCGCCATGCCTATTCAAACAGTGTTCTGATAAGGGGGGTTAAAACTGTACAGAAAAAATATGTTTTTTGATGTAAAAATCTTGATAAAATTATAAGTGAACCTCAGAGAACAGTACTGTACAAAAAAAAAAAGGCAGTTCATGACCCCTTTAAATTAGTATCGGCTCTAATTATATGGGTGGAACTAGTTAAGTTAGAATGAGGTGACATGCAATAAATTAATAGTTTTATTTAGCAGGTACACATTACATTGATTCAAAATTGTCTACTGTTACAATAGATTCTTATGTAAAATAAATACTGTTCTTTGATCTTTCTTTCAGAATACTGAAAAAAGTGGTTTCCACAAAAAATATTTCAACATTGATTTTTTTCAGCATATTAGAATGATTCTAAAAGATCATGTGACACAGAGGACTGCGGTAATGGCTGCCTTAAATTCAGCTTTGCCATCACAGTAATAAATTACATTTAAAATAGAATAAACAGTTATTTTAAATTGTAATAATATTTCACAATATTCCTATTTTACTGTATTTTTTATCAAATAAATGCAGCCTTGGAGAGCATAAGATAATTCATACAAAAACTTAAAAAATCTTACAGACCCCAACGGTAGCCTATTAACAACATAAGTGGGTGAACAATAGCCACATCTTAGATTATTTAGACTCTGAATGAGGTTCCCACTATAAGTTTGAGTAGTTAACTTCTAAAGTTAAATGCTGGTTGATACAATTTAAGTGCTTTATAGTGATAGTTCACCCAAAACAAAACTTCTGTTATCATTTACTCATCCTCATGTTATTCCAAATTTATGACTTTCTTTTCTTGATGAACTCAAAAAATATATTTTAAATAATGTTTCAACTGTTTGTCCACACAATAAAGTCAACAGGGGTACAAAACAACATCATTGGACCCTTTGACTTTAATTGACCTTTTCGCAAAGAACTTGATTGACAGGTGATCTGACCAATCAGAACGCTGATGGCAGATACTGCCATCTTGTCCAACAAACAAACCAGAAAACTTTGGTGGACTTAAACTTGAAAAATATTGTGTATTGACATCTTTCTGTGGTTGAAATAAAATATGTTCTGATGTTCATTCAGGTTTATTTCATGCTTTAAGTAAATATGAAAAGACGTTTGGTTAATGTGCCGCTTAAACTGGCACTAAACCGATCTGTCACAACACATTAAAGAGCAAAAAAAAAAACGTATTTATAAAAAATATATTACTGTCATTGTTTAGAGAGTAATGATTTTCGATATGTAATCTCCTTCATCCATATGTTTTATCATTAACAAACCACACAGACACTGCGTTTGGGGTGTGGTTAGCAGTTATTCTCTGCACTGAGGGGACAGTGAATCGACCAAGAGTAACATGAGGACTGTTGGGATCACTTTCCCAAATGCTGCCTCCATGTGTGGCTGAATCTGATTTGAGAAAGCCGATCTGAGAGGCTGCTGTCGGGCCGACTGGTGTCTGTTAGAAGTGTATGGGGTGGAAAGGTAATCTGGTTGAATATCACCTGTTCTCCACTGGAGAGAGTCTCTCTTACATAGACAGACTGATCCCCATCTGCCACTCAAGCTTCTCAAATAACTGCAGAGATTGTCATTTAAAAAGCACTAATAGTGTATGATTGGAGCCTTTCATCTAGACTATACAGCTTACACTCTGCTCAACCAGCAGACATTGTAATGATAAGCAAAGCATATGCAAAAAGACACATAAGACGATTGTACCTGTTCAAGAAATTAAGTTCTATTTTTCGTTTTTTTCCTAATTAGAACCTCAAAACTTTAACACTAGTGAAGCACATTTGCATCTCTTGATGTTATTGTACAATCATGTGTGGCAATATAAAAAAGTCACTGAAAAATACAGTTATTTTAAAGAAGTAGCAAAAAACAACAACAGGATATTCTCACCACATTTACATAAGTAGGTGTTTTTTGCTGACTAAATTATGTATTTTTTAAAAATTTTATTTGAAGCATGTGTTTGTTTTCATAAACCGTTAAAGCTTTTACTTGGAGACAGTTAAAATTTCGTGATAAGTGCTAATTATCTCAACCACAAAATTCATTTTAATCCTTAAATAAAAAGATAAAACAGCACACACCACCATGCTGCATAAATCTCTCAGAGCATTAAATTGGCTCATATTTTATCTCTGTATCCTCTGAATGTGCGACTGTTTCTCCTTTTTCAAAATGACTGCTGTGGCATGGCTCAAAGGACAGTGAGCATACCACACACAAACCGATTTAATTGTTTTGTTTTTCACTGCCAAATAAGCATGTGCATGTCTGGTAATGTATTCAATCTGGGAAATGGCTCTCAGAGCTCTTTTAAAATGAAAAAGCATGATGCATAAATGTACAGGGAAGCCTTTGCAGTTGTTGGTTTAGAGCCCATTGTGTGTAATGTGTGCTTTGTGATGCAAAAAAGTTGAATTTCAAGTTGACAAGAGGGGCTTACAAGGGGAAACTGTATTGGCAGACAAACCTACTTCAAACTCATCATCTGCCCCCATGCCGAACCGCTCTCACTCAAACCAACGAGCGTTCAGTTTCTCTGAATACTGAAGATGAGCAGATTCATTCACCTCACCGAACTACAAAGCCCCCCCCCCCCATACCCGACAATTAATTTAGGAAGATTCACCAATATTCTTGGTGCGTATTCTGCATGATTATCAACACTTTTAATTTGACATGCAACAGAGGCAGCTAAGAGTGTTTTATGTCGTAAAATATAACATTTATTAGCAATATTTTATTAACACAGTAACAAGACAAATATATTTATATAGCCCTTCATCACACACACGCAGTCTCCATGCAAGACAATATACAAGACAGCAGTGCAGTATTGATCAGCAAAGGCAACATGGATCCTGTGACATTGAACATGAGCCCAATTATGACATAATTGCAGAAACAAACAAAAAATCACGTGATTTCCCCCCCAAAAACCAACCTTCCTGAACAACAATAAAAATAGCAACACAGGCTACTGATAACCTAGTACAGTTGTTCAAATTGTTCACATGATAAATTAAAATTAATCATAAGTATTGCCCGTCTGGACCTATATTGTACTGCTAACACTGTCTACAAAATACCATCAGGGTAACACATATGAAATTATACATATAAATGACAAATAAAAATACAATTATAATAACTAAACAAATAAAAATAACATATAACATTTTGAAAACACAGAAAAGGACGATAGTAAAAAAAAAAAAAACTGTAAGTCCATAAGGGCAGTTCTTGATAATGCATCATTATACACATATATTTGTCAAACTGTCATATATATATATATACACAGGTACATCTAAAAAAAATTTGAATATCATGAAAAAGGTAAACATTTTTTGTCACTCATTTCAGAAAGTGAAACCCATATATTATAAAGATTCCTTACACGTCATTAAAGGACATCTGCATTGTTGGGTCTGGTGCTTCTCATCTTCCTCTTGACAATACCCCATAGATTCTCTATGGGGTTCAGGTCAGGCGAGTTTGCTGGCCAGTCAAGCACAGTAACACCATGGTCATTGAACCAGCATTTGGTGTTTTTGGCAGTGTGGGCAGGTGCCAATTCCTGCTGGAAAATGAAATCTGCATCTCCATAAAGCTTGTCAGCAGAAGGAAGTATGAAGTGCTCTAAAATGTCCTGGTAGATGTGGACTTCAGAAAACACAGTGGACCAACACCAGCAGATGGCAGCCCAAATCATCACTGACTGTGGAAACTTCACACTGGACTTCAAGCAACATGGATTCTGTGCCTCTCCACTCTTCCTCCAGACTCTGAGACCTTGATTTCCAAATTAAATGCAAAAGTTACTTTCATCTGAAAATAATACTTTGAGCAACAGTCCAGTTCTTTTTCTCCTTAGCCCAGGTAAGATGCTTCTGATGATGTTTCAGAAGTGGCTTGGTAGCCCTTTTCCTGAAGATGTTTGAGCGTGGTGACTCTTGATGCACTGACTCCAGCTTCAGTTCACTCCTTGTGAAGCTCTCCCAAGTGTTTGAATCGGCTTTGCTTGACAGTATTCTCAAGCTTGCGGTCATCCCTGTTGCTTGTGCACATTTTCCTACCCAATGTCTTCCTTCCAGTCAACTTTGCATTTAATATGCTTTGATACAGCACTCCTTGAACAGCCATCCCTTTCAGTAATGACCCTCTGGGACTTACCCTCTTTGTGGAGAGTATAAAAAATCGTCTTCTGGACCATTGCCAAGTCAGCAGTGTTCCCCATTATTGTAGTTTCAAAGAACAAGAGATAATCAGAATTTATACTGTATGGATGGTCATTTATTGAAACTCAAATGGAAGTATTATAACATTTTGAGATACTGATTTTTGACTTTCATTAGCAATAAGCTCTAATCATCAAAATTAAAAACAAAAAAACATTTGAAGTGTTTTACTTTACATGTAATGAATCTAAAATATAGGAAAAAATATTTTCACCATATTCAATTTTTTTTATGTACCTGTATGTATGTGTGTATATATATATATATATATATATATATATATACATACAGTTGTCAACATTTGAAGTGGATCAAAGCCTTTCATCAAAGTTGTCCTTCATGTAAATTTGTCCTTAACCAAAACAATACCATTCTTGTCTTAGGACAACTTTGATTAACTTTTTTGATCCACAACAAACGACTACTGTGCACACACACACACACACACACACACACACACACACACACATATATATATATTAATGTGGATTTTTAGATACACAAAGTTTCCATTAGATGGGCTGATGCATCCAATAACCTTTCCGCGTCCCGGCTCTTTCCCCCGCGGTGACACCGAGACAAAAACAAAAAAGCAGTCTGAATGGTGAAGAAGCGAGCAGGCAGGGAGAAAGCAAGAGGAGGCGGTTAGTCTTTGTAGTCGGGGAGGAATGCGGAAACGCTCCTGCTCTGTGTCAAACTGCTCTGAAGGGGGTCAAGGCACATTCAGCCAGCGTGGGAAAGCGAGGAGCAGACCGAGCACACACACACACGCTGCATATTCCTGCATAGATGGGAAAAGCATAAAGGGGGAAGGACGGCCATAGCAGATCGATGAAAATCAGTCCCTTTTTTATCCACCTCGCTTTCTTGAGGGGACTGATCAGACGATATTTCACTTGATTTGCTGTTGCAGTAGTGTGTACTGCTGGGAGATGGGGCTTAGCGCGTGCACCATCCGACTACCTGTGTGGGCCGTCGCGAGGACACTGCACGAGCTGTGATGCGTGTGGAGACGCTGGGAAACTTACTGAAGTTTATGAATGACGCGACTCTCCGGGCGGAATATAACAAACGGGGTAACTATACTCTGCAAACTCCCATTCACTTGCGTTACTTCTACATTCATTGCGCGTGTTTGTGCATATGGAGATTTGCATGCACATTAGATGGATTATTAATCACACGTTCATGTTGTTTGAGTGTGGAAACTAATGTAGGCGCTTTTAGTGCCAACGTTTATTGATATGCACAGCTAAACAATGCAAACACTATACCACCACGTGCTCAGGGCTGTGTGGCACAAAGAAGAGAAGGGACAATCATGTCATTAGAAAACTCGGTCCGTTTCTTTTTATTGACAATATGCGTATGGGTTGGATTTAAAGCTTGAGTCGGTTACAGTCGTTTACTGTACGGAAGCGAGTTACATTAGGTATAGGCTACCTGTGTCGACTCAGGTTAGCAAGTAGCCTAATTATGATTCAGTGACGTGAGGTTATTAAAAAATCAATTAAATATGCAATTCATACAACATGATTTGAATAGACCTTTTCTGTTTGTTAAACTTCTGAATTATGCTACAATTGTAATTTTTAAATATATTAATTATTATATATATTATTTATATATGCTACATTTTATTATTTGAAATAATCTCATGATTGTCATGTGACACAGACCAGCCACAATACCACTGTATAACTGATCTAGTCTTAAGCCCTACTGAAAAAAAGCAATAAAACCATCACATTTTTTTTATGGTTTCCACTGCAAATACCATTACAAACAATCAACTTTTAACCATTCAAAATGGGTTTCTGTAGTGTGTTTTGGGACATATTCCATTAGGATTTATTAGTTTTAACTAGCCACCAATAGAAGGCAACCAATTAGGCTACCAGTAGTAATAACAGGGTCAATTCCAGTTTCCAGTAAAAGCAATACAAGTCCCATTATAACCAGTCAAACCATTATTAATTTTGTAATGGTGTCTATTGTTTTTTTTTCAGCAGGGGTTTTATTTTATTATTCGATATATCTCTAAAATATATCATCAGACATGTGTAAGTAAATGCGTTTTGCACCTTTGAAGATTGTTATTTGGTCTATAATGGGTGATAGGCAAAGTAGCCTAATACGTATTAACTATGCGTAAAAGCCCGTCTTTTCTTCTTAAGTAATGTTACCATATATGGGTGTCATGCCATACAATAATTTTAATATGACTGACGTGGTATTTAATGTGAATTTAATTAAAACACTGTTAGTTAATTAGCCTAACACGTTCATTGTCGAAAAAGAGAGCAAAGAACGTTTACATTATCAAAGAACATTTTCACTTCAGACCAGCGAGTTCAAGCACTCGCAAAAATGGCCCCAAAAATCTCTAAAGTTGGTTACACTGTGAAATTAATATCTTCCTTAAATTCATACATCTTAACTTTGTTGTTACTGATGAGATAATTAACGTTAGTCAGAGAATTCAGTCAGCCAGCGTGCGTGGTGACGAAACGGCGTGTTTCAGCGATGACTCTGAACGCCTCTGATTGGTCCTTGCATTCATAAACTCAACAGAATAGTGTGTGATTGGTTATAATGCGCAGCGCTTTAAAAAAAAAGTGTGCGTCTCTTGCTCTGTGCCAGCTAGCAAACGCAGATTTGAATTAAGAAGCTAGTGATGTTTTTATTTTTTTATATATATACTTTACAGGACATACTACGAATTTCACCCAAAATTGTTTGCTGTGATATGTTTTCAAATTTAGGGGGCCAAAGGGGTGTCAGGGTGGTGTAACTGCCGACATTTTTTTAAAAGTTATTACAAATATTATTATTTTAGTTTGAATTTATATTATTTTTAAACAATGTATAATTGATTAAAAGTAGGTCTATAAATATTTTAAAAAAGACTGTCAGTGTGCTTTAACCAGCACACACGAAGCCATTTAGTTGTTACATGACAAGAAAACTATAAAACAGGAGATATCACATTGAGGTCCCGTGTAGACCCTCGTAATTCAGTCAAGGTCAATATTCTTTTTAAATAAATATATGGTGACTTTATTTAAAGTTAAAAGCACGTTTTTTTCCCAAGTCACATCAAGTAACCAATATAACTTTTTCAAATTTTTGACAAAAATAAAAATAAAAAATACGAAACAAAACAAGAGCCTTGGAAAGTGTTAAAGCATTTGTGAAAATTATGATCAAGTTGTGCAGAGCCTGCCCAAGGGATAAGCGAACTAAGCGGCTGTGGCCACCAGAGGGCCCAGAGAGTGGCCTACATAAAATAACAGTTTATTTAATTTGTATTATTATTCGTGATATATTGTCAATAGACTATTTTAATTATACGAAAGCTCAATATTAAATAATTAAATAATCTTTAAATAATCATATTTTATTATTTTCATAGCAACGTGTTATGCAGGCACACAATAATTACCATGTTGATAGTATGTGCTGGACGCTGCAGTGTGGATCTTGTAAATTCACCTATTTCTCCCAAAATACATGAATGTAAGTGGCCAGTTAGCTGGGAGAAGAACAGAGTAAACTTTATAGTAACCTATACAATGTGTATTTGATAGGAATAAAACACGATTCATTATGGGGGTTTTGTGGCACAAATCAGGGGTGTGTTTCTCAAAACTATCATTAGCTAACTATGGCCGTTATTTCCATTGAAATCTACTGGTAACTAGAGATCGACCGATATATCGGTTTACCGATATTTTTCCCGATATTTAAGCATTTTACCATAATCGGATATCGGTTGTGAAAAAAAACCATAACCGATATTTTTACATTTTTTACATTTTTTTTATTTGTCACATACACAATTATACAGAGTATAACCAGCAGTGAAATGTGTATTTCACACACACCTGGAGCAGTGGACACTGTTCACTCAGGAGAAGCTCCAGCACGGCCACCGCATGTAACTTTATTCAAGATTCACTTGTTTGAAACACACTAAATTATATTAACATTTACTATAGAACCATTATTTCACCAATAAACATCTAAATAAATACATCTCTATCGAAGTTAATTATTTATTTTCTCCACTAGCGATCGCAGTTTGAGTATAGTTCTGTGTAAATAGATAAACCGCGCTGTCAGCAGTTTTCATAATTTAGAATGACAAAAACATTTTAATAATTCTGATAAAACATGCCAGTTAAGAAATGCAATAAAATACGATGTTTTGTTTGTTATATCTTATTTCAATATTCCAGATAATATTATTAATTGAATTAACATTATTCAGTGAATTATTCTCCACACTTTAGCCTATTCAACAGCTTATAAACCTAAAACTGTAGTTTAAAATGAAGTTGATATGAATCCTGTCCTTTATTTTCTCCATTTGAAAACGTTAGACATTGTTTTGCTTATTGTTAATATCTGTGCTGCTGATGATGCTTTTTATAAATAAAATGTCTTTAATGGTTGTAATTTGAAGATAACATTTTAAATGAAAATTTAAATTTTCAACAGTTGTTTGTTGTTGTGAAGATGACTGAAAGGAGGAAAAACCAAAGCGAAGAATGGACTTACTTCACTCTGTTATTTATTTACTTTATAACAGTAAATAAATATCGGTTCTGCATATCGGTTATCGGGTACATAAACCTACAAATAATCGGTAACGGTATCGGTTATAAAAAAAATCAATATCGGTCGATCACTACAATAAAAATTCGGCACTTTAACTAGAACTTTGAAAGATTTCTCTTTTATATCATTCAGGACATAATCATTTGTCATTCACCTATGCCTTTTTCCTCTGGACTCCAGATGTTGATATTTAACTAATTTTCCTTTATATTTGTCTGTAAAGGCGGCTGAGCTAGCTTTGTGTATGTTGTGTTTATGGTTTAAGCTCCATGTCTGTTATCTTAAGTGCGAAGATAAGATTTGATTGAACTCTTATCACCTCTGCCTCCTTTTGTGCTCCCGCTCTACAGGCAGTGCATGTGCCTGCGCCGCTCTCCCAATAATGCCTTTGTGAAATATCCGTGCGCTCGTCACGTTTCGGATACCCCGCAGTACCTCGCTGTGAGAAAAAATGGACAACGAGAGCTCGACCCAACAATATGAGCCGGTGGCTGAGATCGGCGAAGGTGCATATGGAAAGGTGTACAAAGCACGTGATTTGAAGAACGGGGGCCGCTTTGTAGCCCTAAAAAGAGTTCGGGTGCAGACCGAGGAAGAAGGAATGCCACTGTCAACCATCCGCGAGGTGGCGGTGCTGAGGCAGTTGGAGTCCTTTGAGCATCCCAATGTGGTCAGGTAAAAAAAAAAATTAATTGGGGGGAATGTTGGTACGGTTGATGAGGGATTCATGATAACTGTTTTAATCTGTTTATAGATGGTAACTTAACATACTTCCTTATGTTGTATGTATTTCCTGCAAGGGTGTAGGTTTGTTTGAAAGTCAGACATCTTACAATGATATAGTCTTGATATTATAATGTTTTAAACATGATTAAAGGAGTGAGGAAGAAGACATTGCACTTTCAGAATGTTTCTGTTAAGAAAAGCCTGGTGCTACAATGAAAATAACTTTATTCCTCATATTACAAGTTTCATTTCCTGCACCTTTCTGTGGCCCACAACATTAAATATGACTGCTGACATATCCTTTTCCTGATTTCAGAGGATATTATACTCAAAATCCTGTCCCTACCAATTGTTACAAAACTTTTAGGTAGGTTGTGTTACATTAAGGACTTTTGGTCCCTCTAGCCAGAAGAGAATCTGGTAATATGCAATATAGGGAGGGGTTCAGCTGTCACATGTTCCTATCTGTAAATCTCAATGATTTCCAGTGTGTAGGTGTAACCCCCCCGGGTCCGCACCATCACACCGAGCGGGTCTCGAACCTGAGATGCTTTGTGTACCCGAGATGCCGGCGCAGGAGGCGAGAGCTCTACCAAGGAGGCTAAAGCCTCTAGCGTCAGTTGCTAGAGCACCTCTTTTTGAGGTCAGGGGAGTGAGGTTTACACACAGTCCTTATTGGCATACATCTGTTACACTCACCCCCCTAAACCTCATTCCCGTCCGGGTCACGGCACCAATGTAACCCCCCCGGGTCTGCACCATCACTCCGAGCGGGTCTCGAAACCGAGATGCCGGCGCGGGAGGCGGGAGCTCTACCAAGGAGGCTAAAGCCTCTAGCGTCAGTCGCTAGAGCGCCTCTTTTTGAGGTCAGGGGAGTGAGGTTTACACACAGCCCTTACTGGCATACATCCGTTACATAGGCATCCTAAATTGTTTGGGGAAATTGCCCAAAAGTTGGTTCAGACATATATCCACCAGTGTTGGGGGTAATGCAAGTTAAGTAATCGTATTACCTTTTGAAGTAACGCATTACTTTTTAATGTACAAGAGAATACCTGAGTTATTATTATTTTTTTTGTATACATTTTTTTCCCATTTATTGACTGACAGTTATCCTGTCCAGATGTTGAGAGAAAATGGAAGTACAGAGGCGTTGTGTGTGCTGGGTGAACATGTTACTGTAGTTCTAGACTAAATGTGAATGTGCATTAATTCATCCCAGTTGCGAAAAACAGATTCAGTATTCATCAAAATGAATTAAAACAGTGAAATGCAAATTCAGACTATGAGGCAAACCTGCAATAATTAAATATGTTAAACAACACAAATGTATCTAATCCCATTTTATTAACCAATGTCTTTGCTGCAGACCTTTAATGATCCAGTTAAACCATACTAATAAGCAAAAATGACTTTAGACCAACTAAAAATTGTGCTTCATTGTTTATTTTATTGCTGGAGAGCAGTGGCGGACTGGCCATCTGGAGCACCGGGAGTTTTCCCGGTGGGCCGCTGCACAATGTGGGCCGGCCCATTGCGTAAATATATATAAATAATGAATTATAGTAAGTGTACGTAGACTATATTCCTCCTTCGGCCCAGACGAATCACCCGCACGGCCCATTTGAGTAAAAAATTTGAATTAATTTAGCGTGCTTCGGCTCACTGCAGCGCTCAAAGCGCTCGTCAATGTGAAAATGTTTGAAACAGCCAATCAAAGTGTAGAAGGCGGGATTTAATGTTCACGGAGCTGAGCTGCGCGCATCTTGAATGCCAGCTGACTCTGTCTGAGGTAAGATGTAAGCAGCTAAACATGACGAATTCAGCAATATTTGCCAACTGTTTACGATAAAAAATCCTAAACGACAGACATTAATTTTCAGGGATGCAAACTACTAAACTACGGCCCTTTCGAATTTCTTAATGCCCTTAGTTTAGGTTACCTGATTCGTCACAATACAAGATAAGAGTGAATGTTTGTAAATCTATATCAAGGCTTTCTTCTGCAATTTCCCATGTCTAATAATTAAAATAAAATGAAAAACATGTAAAATATCATTCTCAAACTTACTCTAGAACAAGGATAGGCAACTTTAGTCCTGGAGGGCTGGTGTCCTGCAGAGTTTAGCTCCAACCCTAGTCAAACACACCTGCTTTTAATTTTCTAGTGATCTTGAGGACATGAATTAGCTTCTTCAGTTGTGTTTGATTATGATTGGGGCTAAACTCTGCAGGACACCGGCCCTCCAGGACCGAAGTTGTCTATCTTGTCTATTGTCACTATCATTCAATTTTAAGCAACCTTGTTGAATAAAAGTATTAATTTATAAAAAAAAAATAATATTACCCTGACTTAATAGTAATGTATGACATTTTCCATCAAAATATGATGGACTGATGATATATACAATAATGAATATACAACTGTTTTCAACATTGATAATAATCAGAAATGTTTCTTGAGCAGAAAATCATCATGTTATAATTATTTCTAAAGGACCAATAGAAAGGCACCAAAAAAAACAGTCAACATTCTGCACTACATTCCATGTCCTTTAAGCAGAGCATTGTGGACTGATATTATATTTAACGTTAGTGATATTAAACAGCCATCTAAAATAAATGGGTAAAATTTATTCAAAATTATTTACTATATGTCATATAAGCCAGAAAAGACTAATTATAATGTAAAACACATTCATTAGTGTTAATGATAATCATTTTTAACAGTAAAAAAATAGATAGCATTTTTATTTCTGAATTGTGTTATGTTTTAGCTGGTGGGTTTATGGTGTGATGGGTTGCGTACCGGGTGTGGTGGGCCGCTTTATTCCTAAAAGTCCAGGGCCACTTTTTAGCCCCAGTCCACCCCTGCTGAAGAGTGTTGAACCTTCTTCTTCTGCGTTCTATTGTACAGACGTGATTTACTCTTCCTTCAGCCTGAGGTTTATTCATTACACTTTTTGGTGTGAAGGGGCTTTTACATTTGCTATAAATAGAACTTCTTATATTAAAAACAATCAAGCCCTGCTCATATTTTAAAAGTAACGTAACTCATTACTTTCCATAAAATGTAACTAAGTAAAGTAATTAGTTACTTTTTTAGGGAGTAACACAATATTGTAATGGAATACTTTTAAAAGTAACTTTCCCCAACACTGTATATCACACCTATGATTTCCCGTCATGTCATTTTGCATTCATCGACCCTTGATCAAGGGAGATCCCCTAAGAACTTCGAGAAAACCGAGACACTTTTTTTCCAGTTGAAGATAACTGCATACATTTTGTGGATTCGCCTCCATCAGCTTCTTTTCTTGAAAAGCATTATGCCCACTCAGTTTTTAGTTGCTAAAAGTAGACCAATAGTCAATTTTAGTTCCTTATAGACCAATATGTAGGCTAATTTGACTTTACCAGTATTGGATGACTTTTGTAGAGCAATGAGTAGTTTTAGATATTATTTTACTGAAGTTTGAGAATTTTCTTTTTAATTTAGTGTTGCTTTAGCCTTTTTTACTGCATCTCTTTTGCTATATTGGTATCAGCATTGGTCACTGATGTAATCATATCTGTCAATACGTGATAAAATGACTCATCTTTCCTAGGTATAAAAGATGAGTATCTCTGCAACAGATTATATAGTTAACCAAACCACAGTGTCTTCTCTCTTTGCATTTAAGATGAGGATGTCTTCAAGGTATATCTATGCGGCTTCCATTTTTTTGATAATTGGAGTGTCAAATGCAAATCATACCATTGACACATGCACTGCTCTGACAATTCACATTTCCTGGTCAACTGAAACAACATCCATTGTTGACCTTTATGTAGAGATGTGAAACCACTGATGCGCAAATATCCATGAGCAGCCAGCTGTCTTTTTCAACTGCGAATAGATGCATTTTAATTCCTTATTGTCTGTGTCTGCCATCAAGGTCATCTTGTATTGCAATGTGTTGATATTTTTAGCTTGATGGCTTATTAATGTTAAAATGGGTGAGTGGAAAATATTGTTTTGAGATCACTGATGACTCCGTCAGGGGAGTTCTTGTTATAGTTCACTCAAATGATGACAGAACTCACGTCATTGGCTGGCTTAGCTCAAGGCTTTAACCTTGCAATGGATTGTTGTGCACTATAAGCTGCTAAACATGTATACTTCATTCTTTTGGCTAGACCAGACAAGGTCTGGATTGCAAAAGTCAATTTAGCTGGTGCATCCCATGGATGCAAATTAATCTTTGTTTTATATATATATATATATATATATATATATACATGCATGCATGCCATGGTCTGTCTGAATACTCTATTCTGATTGGCTGGCAGGTGTTGATTAAATTCGTTTGACTCCACAGGTAGTTCCAGGTCAGTTTAATCACCGTTCCATATTAATGCGATGCTTTAATTGATGCACACTAACTAACACGCATCACTCGCTCGCACACATACACGGAGAGAGAGGGAGGTCGAAGATCGCAGATTGTGCTGCACGCGCACACAAATTTGTCAACGCTAGTTACCACACTAAATAGTGTGCTTACCACACTATTTAATCTCTGTGTCTGATTTGAAGCTGGCAGAATGCTAGCGCTAACAAGCCATAACTGACGAAAATAACCGCCATTTTTACCCTTCCGGTCAAGTCAAATATTGCGCTGCAAAGAGCAATAATAGTTTTTACTTGTCTATAATTTGGCAAATGACCATGGAAAAAGCCAGCAAATATTATTAACATCTTTAATATGTGAATGCTGGCAAATGACCATGGCATAAGCGGGATAATCAACGGCTAGCTGGTTGAGCTTAATTTGAATGCATTGCGCGTCGGGCGGTTCTTTTCCTCCACGTCGTGCATTAAAATCGTTTAATGCACAGCTAGCCATCAATTATCTCTTACATATATATTGTCTGTCCATTTGTTTTCCCCTTTGCTTTAATGACAACAGCGCTCAAGCTGCATAAGTCCATAAGTTTGACACAACCTGATCATGTTCTCCAGCATGATTTTAGATGTTCCAAAGAGCATCTTGCGCTTTAATCGAAGAACATGATCATTGTCATGATTAGTGACCTGTAAAAAGTTCTTAATCTGAAATATTTCTCATTAGTTTACATAATTTAATAAAACAAAACAAAAAATCTTCAAACTTTTTAAATTCTTTTATTGGGGTTGCATACTTTTGGACCCCAATGTTTTTATGAGTTCATAGGGTGGCCATACGTCCGAATTTTGGCCGGACAGTCCGGATTTTAAGACACTCATTTGTTCTCCTTTTTGGAGTTGCGCTGAATCGGCCTAAAAAAAACCGCTCTAGAATCTTTATTGGGACGTAACAGGCTTGGCGTCTAATGCCCTAAGATCTCTGGTCAAACAAATGATTTGCTTGAAAGCTGTGTCAAATATATATCTGAAATATCATTGGTTAAAACCGTAAACAAGCCTCCAAATGCTGGCTACGTCATATCATAACGGTAACAAGCCGAAACGTCAGACCTCATTTAATTCGGAATGGACAAAAGAGCACAAATTTATATAAAAAAGCAGTAGAGACACTTTTCATGGATTTTGCACACTGTGAAGTAAGAAGTTATAAGAAAATAAGACATTCAATTTACTTAATTTCTATTTGGCAAGTTTTTGCACGCATATTTTTAAAGTAAAATTTTAATACGGAATTAAGTAAATCTACTTAACTAAATTATTTAAAATTAGTAAAGGAAATGAGTCCATTTAACGTGGCTAGGTAGAGTTTGATGAGTAATTTCTACTTAATTATTTTAAGTTTACCGTGCAATACTTGAGTACATTTCACTCAGTCACATTTTGTAAACTATAATCAATCAACATAGCATTGAGAAAAAGCCTGCAAAGTATATGGTTAAGTTACAATTATGTATGTGAGCAAGTAGATTGTCATTACTCATTTTAAGGTAGTATGTTCGCTCAAAATGGTTATTATCTGAATGAACAGAGACCTGAATACTTGACACATGATACACAATGATGGTGAAAATCAGTAAATAGTGTTTGAGTATGAATGGGTCATTTTGAGTAAAAAAATTACTCCAGATGTCACAAAAGAGCCATTTACTTAACAACAAAAATAAAACAGTGTAAATACATCTTGAAAACAGCAAAACAAACTACTTATTATTTATTCATGCCCAAGTGCATGATGGGAACAACGGGATCATGACGTTGATATTAACTTAAACAATATTTGTAAAAATAACAACAATTACAAGTAAAATATACTTATATGTTCAAACTTTAAATTCTACAAGCTTAAATTGAGTACTGATATTGAATTTACTCTTTTATTTAAATTATTACCTGAACTAAATTATTTGATGTAGAAATTGCATTTGTTTTTCTGTAGTATTCACCAGAAAATAATTTTTATCAATGTATTCTAGCCTCACTAAATGCCGCAAAGTGTCCTTCTTTTTGATGTTATGGAAATGGCCACCCTATGAGTACATGAAGTATATGTGGGATCGACAGAACAGATTTTTTTGTAGAGTGTAAGACATGAAAGCGAATGGAAGAAAATAGTTTTAAATGAAACGCTGAATAGTATTAAGAGATGTAGGGGCATGATTGTAGGGATGTGTTTGGAACGCTGTGAAAGTACAGGCAACTCTCAGAGCTTATAATGAGAATATTATTCATGCCATGTGTTTGGATTGTTAAAAGGCTTCATTGTGTAAGAACAATCTGGATTCCAGCAGAAGCGTTTCCTGGAGAGGTTCTGTTTATGATGTCATGGGATCGAGTGACGGTACCATGAAAGATTATTTTGGTAGATTACGGATATATGACTTGGTCTTTCACCATTAAGTCTGGGATAATTCATTATCTTTGCAAGTGATGTCAGGCAAATAGAGAACTCCTCCAAATATCTTATCATGTGCTAAAGCTTGCATCCATGTCCTTGAAGTAGTAATTTTAGGATTTTAGCCTTCTTGCATTGAGATGATGCTATGCTGAAAGGTCTTGCCATTATCAGTTTGAGGACAGTGTCCGCTCTCGTCTTGTTTAGAAGGTTTCTGTTCCATTAAACTCTTCATTACTGATTATATTGTAGAATTTGCATATTCAATTATTATGTATTCTATGAACTTGTCAAAATTGATCCTGAATAATTAACAGAGATCACTCAAAGAGCTTTTAATGAAAGCTTTCTGGATTATGCTTTTCCCCCTGTTTAGGTTGTTTGACGTATGCACAGTTTCCAGGACTGACCGGGAAACCAAACTAACTTTGGTCTTTGAGCACGTGGACCAAGATTTAACCACATATTTGGAGAAAGCACCTGATCCAGGAGTGCCACCTGAAACCATAAAGGTACTATCACACCAGAAAATGTATCTCAGTATTGACAATCCGGCAAAGAAACTGTAATCAGAACAAATCCTTTTTACTGTTAAATGCACACATTGACACATTAAGTGCATGAGTCATAATTGTGTTCATAAATATTGTTTTATAATATTTTAATCTAGGGCTGTGTGATATGATGATATATATCGGATGGACGAAAGAAAGTCTATAGTTTCATATTGTGTTCTATCGTTTATTTCGTGGTGTCACAAAATACATTGTTTACGGTAATACCTTTTCATCATTTGAGTGACTGCGATCTTTATACGCCGCCCACCACGGGGCGTGAAGGGGAGAAATAAACAGATGGAGAACGAGCAGCCGAGACACAACGAGGAGCTCGTTCCTAAATGACGGAGTACATCTGTAGCATGGCCACACGTTTTTAAGCACTGCAGTTTTAAAACAAACGATTTTAAGCCGTTGAAACTCAAACAACAGACCTATCTTCGTCCGCCGTCTCTTTTTGTGTGAGAGGAGCGCGCTTTTTCTTTTTCGCCGACTTTGAACCATTACATAAACACACTTATATGCGTCAGAATCCCCGTCTTTGCAAGTATCCTCATAAACAGCGATTTAGGTCTTAAGAAAGAGAAAACGGCAGAAAGAGAAAACGCGTATGTAACAGTAACTTGGCTATATTGGATCCGGACTTCAGTCTTAAAGGGGAAGCGTTCCCATATTCATTCATGTTATTCATAGCACACTGCTAGAAAATCTCTCACTGCTCTTGACTAAATCACTTTTGTAACTTTAATGAGAATAAATAAAAAATAACAATAATAATGCTATATTTATGTGTATATAATCTATACATAATACACGAGTTAATTATATCTATCATAGCTATAATTAACACAGTGAAGACTAATTAATTTACACAATGTATGTAGCGTTTCTTATTTATTGTAGTTTTTTTTGTCCTATTGCTTGCAATTAGTTTCTTATCCTTATTTCATCACTGGCTGTTTATTTATCTTCAGTGAGGTTGAGTTTTTTTTTCTCTTTAGGGTTGTATTGGTTTGATATTGACATTGGTGACGAGGATTATGACAATTCTATGGTATCAAATATTTTAATATAATAAAAGCCTTTTTAAAAGAAAAAAAAATCACTATATCTTTTGATTTTGGTCATATCGCCCACCCCTATTTTAATCTAAATATAATAATTTGCGCTGCATCTAAAGTGGCTTTCCTTTTTCAAATAAAATAAAATAAAATCACTTTTATTGTCACATCACCACAGCACATGTGCCTTGGTGAGTGAAATTCTTGAGAGCGTGCTCCAGACAGTGCAGAAACAATTTACATATAGACAGTACATACTTACAGACTTATACAGAATGTACAATGTGCAGAGTACATGTACACACAGTGTACTTTTTAAGACATACTTAGTTATCAATACACATTATATGCACATTCTACATTATGTACACATATATACACACAATATGCGAAGGTGCAGCAGATTTTACATAGGCCGGATACGCAATGTCATGGATGTGTGTTGCATGGTATCCAGTGGTAGCAGATAGGTTGTGTTAGTGCAGTGTGTGCGTGTAATCCAGTTGAGCTGTGTTAAAGTGCAGTGCATGGCATATTGTAAAGTGGGAGTGTGCTGTAGGGTGTATTAGTTCTGACTGTTCATTAGCCTGATAGCCTGAGGGAAAAAGCTGTCCCTCAGTCGGCTAGTGCGGGATCGGATGCTGCGGAGACGTCTTCATGAGAGCAGCAGAGAGAGCAGACTGTGGGACGGGTGGCTGGAGTCCTTGATGATCCTCCTGGCTTTCCTCATGCACCGCCTGGTGTAGATGTCCTGGAGGGAGGGAAGCTCACCTCCAAAAATGTGGCGGGCAGTTCACACGACCCTTTGCAGAGCCCTGCGGTTGCCAGCGGTGCTGTTTCCAAACCAGGCGGTGATGCAGCCGGTCAGGATGCTCTCCACGGTGCAGGTGTAGAAGGACCTGAGGATTCTGGGGCTCGTTCCAAACTTCCTCAGCCTTCTCAGGAAGAAGAGGCGCTGATGTGCCTTCTTCAGCACTGCATCTGTGTGAGCAGACCATGTGAGATCTTCGGTGATGTGAACACCGAGGAACTTAAAGCTGTTTACCCGCTCCACAGGTGTCTTGTCGATGGTGATGGGTGTGTGTTCTCTGCTCTGTCTCCTGAAATCCACCACCGGCTCCTTGGTTTTGTCGATGTTGAGTGAGAGGTGGTTCTCTTGACACCATTTAGTCAAGGTACTCACCTCCTCTCTGTAGGCCGTCTCATCGTTGTCAGTGATCAGGCTATCACGTTGTGTCGTCCGCAAATTTGACGATGACGTTGGAGCTGTGTGTGGCTGTACAGTCATGTGTGTACAGGGAGTACAGGAGTGGGCTGAGGACGCAGCCCTGCGGTGCACCAGTGTTGAGGATCAGGGGAGATGAGGTGTTGTTGCCCATTCTGACCACCTGACTTCTGCCTGTCAGGAAGTCCAGGATCCAGCTGCACAGAGATCTGTTCAGTCCCAGAGTCTGGAGCTTCGCAACCAGTGTGGCAGGCACTATGGTGTTAAATGCTGAACTATAGTACACAAACTGCATTCTCACATAGGTGTTCTTATTTTCCAGGTGGGAGAGAGCAGTGTGCAGGGTGAAGGCAATAGCATCGTCTGTGGAACGGTTGCTGCGACATGCAAATTGTAGTGGATCCAGTCAGGCAGGCAGCACAGAGCAGATGTAGTCTCTGACGAGTTTCTCAAAACACTTGTTGAAGATGGGTGTCAGAGCAACGGACCTCCAGTCATTCAAGCATGTGATTAAAAAAAAATTTGGTATGGGCACAATGGTGGATTTTTTGAAGTTATGGTTAAAACTTGATCTTTTCTTACATATTACTAGTTGAAAATCCAGTTTTATCCCAAATGAATTAGGTTATGGAAGTAAAAAGGTTGTGAATAACATTTGACAACGACTTTAAGCTGTAACTGAAAATAATTAACTAATATTTCAAAGCATTGAAAATGTTGAATCTTAAACCTGTGTTAATTAACTTGTTACAGGTGAGAATGTTTCATGGATGCTTACTTGAAACAGATTTTTGTTTCCATGTTCCATATTGTCCTCCAATGGGTATTTTTATATTAAAAAGGATAATAAGGAATTTTTTATTTGTATTTGAGGCCCTGAGCAAAAAAGTTGAGTGTTTTGGCCTTCTAAGTCAGTGGATTAAGGATGGAGCTCCCTCAGATCACAGAGTCTTGTCCTTTTGATGGGCAGTGCATGTGGTGGATGGGCTTCTAATTAAAGGGCTGGGTGCCTGTGTGCCTCTATTTTCATTCAGCTCTGGCTTTCACCAAAGATTGGCCTGAGGAATGTTGCTTCAGTGTATGTGTGTGAGGGTTTGTGAAAGTGTGTATGTCTGGTTAGTGGCCTCTCTCTCAGCCATTCACTAGAATGAACCAGTGGACTGCAAGGGGCTTCCTTACGGGGGAATAAGTCATTCAGGCCAGATATCATTTTCATTAGTCTAGAAATAATCCTGGTGCGTGTCCTGTGTCAGTGTCCTCTTACGTTCATCAGGAAAGCTTTGAGTGGAAATGTTGGATTTTTTTTTGTCCCGATCATCTACTCATCTAATCTATTTTGACTTTTCCCACATGGTAGTCTTACAAAGCCATTCATCATATTTCACTACCTCTCCCCCTAGGACATCTTACATTGAGTCCTGGAACAAACCATATCCCTCTCTTTGTCACTCGTGCCAAACTGAAATGGAAACAGAAGCTAAGAAACATTTGGAAAGTTAAAAAGTGACACCTAAGGGGTTTCCTTTGCAAGTTTTGTGTATCATTAAGGAAGGGTTGTGTATCGAGAGGGACTTTTGAACATAACATAGTCTTGGTTTGAGTCTCTAGTTTGCATGTTAGAGATAGATATGTGGTTTCCTTGAGTTTTCCCCACCTAAAATACCTAATTTAAAGGATGCTTTAAACCAATCAAAAGTGACAGTAATGACAGACAAATAAATGACAGCATCAAATAAATGCAGAATTTTCTATTCTATTCTATTCCCCGAGAAAAGTAATATGTATATAAAGTGTGTGTGTGTGTGTATATATATATATATATATATATATATATATATATATATATATATATATATAATACAACACGACTGTTTTTTTCAGGTCCTCAAATCTGATTGGCTAAGAGCCTTTTCCAGGAGTGCGATATTCTAGAGATTATAGAACTCCAACTGTTTCATCGTTTGTATAACTCAGCTTGCAGTATTTTTCACAGTGAATATCATGGCGGATGCGCAAATCCACTATAATCTTATAAATTATACTGTTTTGTAGTTGTTTAGACTTCAAATATGCAGTTTGTCAATAAAGATTGTTTGCTTTTTATAAAGAAAATTTGCTTTGAAGTTTTCAGAGAATCCAGGCTGTCAGTGGCCGTTCAGCGTTCATGAACCAGTCAAAAGCAGCCTCACCTCAGCCAGTTCTTCTGGAATTTGCCGGTGGCTCTGATGTCTCTATAGTGGTTAAACATGAGATATAATTTGTTTTGGGTAAACCTAACGGGCAGGCTTTGGTCTCATTAATCTATTGTTTGTTCCAGAGCAAATAGTTTTAACTTAGAGCAAAATCTCATCACATTATCTTGTATATAAATGTAATGCTAATAAATAATAATAATAATAAATAATGTTAAATATAAATAAGTGTTTAGTATTGGGAAATGGTGTGTGATTGTTTCTGATGGTGATTTTAGTAACATTATTCAGTCATTTAGGCAGTCACTCTTTCTCTCTGTCTCTCTCTCGCATGTGCTGTAGGCATGTTTTGTGCCGTTGAGTGTCCTCGTCACGTCATCCTTCATAAATAAAACATTTCTTCATGCTAGGGTGTCGACGGTGAATCCAGTGGAGAGAAATCTCCCACAACTAACTGTAAACTGGCATTCAGATCTGCCTCCATTTTGTTAGCAATGTCCCAATCTCCAATGATCCAATAAATTCTCGAAGGACGAAATGAAGTCCCGCCCTCTCATTTCAGATGCCGTTTCACTCGGATAGACGTCACAGTAGAGAAAAAAAAACAATCGCTACTTCCGTTTCATGCCGACTTTAAAGGCAGGGTAGGTGATTTGGTTCAAAAGCATTTTTTTTTTGTTATGCTGGTTGAAAGCTAAGCAAGTTAAGTGATCTACATTTATTTATATGTATTTGTATCATCCGTGGAAAAATGTTTGTCTAATCAAAATGTTTATTCTGAAAATTACGATAGGCTGTCCTGCATGCCTGTCAAATATGTATTTGCATACCTCTGCACACCCTGTTTACACAGACTTGCTACTTCATCAGTGCTTTCCAATGAGAATTAAAGGCATTATTATTGTAATATTATGCGCTTTGTACCGTAATGTTTTTTCACTGGTGAATGAGACGTAAGGTAATCTGAGAGCTTTGCATTCAATCCTCCACCAACGGCATTCACAGTGTCGCAAGCTAGTCTCTGTTCTGTCTTTGTGCGTTTGTGTGTTTTAGGGGAGGTGTGGCTTTGCAGAGTGATTTAAGGGTGGGGAACTTGTTTTCAAAGCTAGCTTGCTATGTTAGCCTTTCCGACATTGCTTACCCTATCTTTAAAATGAAAGAATAGTCCAACAAAGATATCGCTTTCCTCAGCGAACATTCAGACTAATGTTTTGTTAATATAATATGAGATTGATCTGAAGAATGAATGCTTTATCAGATGCAGGTAATCACACTCGCTCAGTCTGTCTCTCTCTCGCAATACTCATAACACAGTGAGCATTTAATACAGTAATATAATAAGCTTTCAATGGAGCAACTCAACATTTCTTCGTTACTAGTTCTAAAGTGACATTGTCGAATTAGTAACGGCTTAGGCTTTGGCTCAGCCGTTAAATTGTTAACTTGAGATTTTTAATGCAGTGGCCGAAGTAAATAGCTCCGCACAAAAGAGGGTTTTGAGATAATGAGACATTGGAGTAATGGCTGCTGAAATCCAGCTTTGCCTTAACATAACAAAAATGGTTTTAAAATATATTCAAATATAATTTTTTTTTTTGCAATTGTAATATTTCACACTGATTTAGAGACTTTAAAAAAAGTCTCTGTGTGTGTGTATATATATATATATATATATATAATTTCACATTTAATGATATCTAGAGATCGAGCCACAAATTAAATGTTGATAATAAATTCTATATATGTAATAAATGATTGGTAGTCATTTATTATACAGTAGTATTTTATACTACATTTATGCATTATACAGGCTTTCAGAGTTTGAATATTTTAACCAAAGAGCTCTTGAATATGCATTAGTGAGATTTCATTCTGTCAGGCGGCTCAGGCCACACAGACATCACTTGTAGACCGTGTGGCCCTCCCAAAGATGCCCAGCAACCTTATTCACATCCCCCTAAGGACACCAGATTGCAGAGGTCCCAGCCTCCACCCCATTCCAGCCCCCAACCTGCCCACTTCTGCCCCATTTCAGACCCACCGCATGCTAATTGATGAGAGAGGCCCCGAGAATCAAATGAGCTGGAAGGAGATCAAGCGGCTGGCCCTGCGTTGGGGAGTGCGGCTAGGCTCTCCGGCCCGCGCCTTCCTGAGGCCTGTCTCTGGTCCATAAAGGAGAGCCTAATGAAGCATGGGGAAGGAATTACACTAACGCTAACTGGCAGATGTCCTGCATTGTGCCGGGGTACAATAAACAATATGGCTGCCTCTCATGAATTAGCATGAGAAAGGGGGGTGCCTTCTGGAAGCTCTGTTTTGACTGCTGTTTTTGGGGAGTTTTTTTTCCTTCCACTCTTTCCTCCTCTGCTTTATTTCCTCCCTTTTTCAAAGAAGAGGTACTTTAGGACAGGTGCTATCAAATATTTCCTTTTGTTTAGAGTCTAAATGCCTCTCAGCAAAGCCTGGTTATTTCAGGTTGGTACTGTTGGTTTAATTTGATGCATTGATGTTTTGATTGTAAATTACGGTGCCTCTGTTGTGTGAATAGCATGTTACAACAAAGAACCGTCTCTGAAGAATCTTTCAGATTCCACCTGTTGGGTTACTCCTTTTGAGATTACAATGAGATATTGTATGACAGGTATATCAAGATTGATTTTCTACTGAACTAAAGTGCTTTCCAGAGTATCACTTTAACAGATCACTCATAATTTAAATAATAATAACGCTTAAATTACTTGTAATAAATATGAGGTATATGTACCCCCAGAATTCTCTAGAATTTGAACGTTGTTCATTTGCAAAGGAAGTACCCTTTGTGTTCATACATTAAAAGTTGTGGCTAATTATGCACTCATTTCAAACGTTTGGGATTGGTAAATTGGAAGAGCAGCCATTACTTCAGTCTCCAGTGTCGCGCGATCCTTCAGAAACCATTCTAATATGCTAATTGGTACTCAAGAAACATTTCTTATCAATGTTGAAAACTGTTGTGCTGTTTAATATTTTTGTGGAAAATAAAATTTTCTTTCAGGGTTGTTGAATAGAACGTTCAAAATAACAATTATTTAAATGTCTTTACTGTTACTTTCAAATTATTTAATACATCCTTTTCTGAATAAATGTATCAATTAATTTAAAAACTGTCTTACCTGGCTGAATGGTAGTGTATGTTTATAATATTATATTCTGCTACCAGTTCATTCATTTAAATGACACACTCTGCAGATTTCCCTCTACAAACACCACTGAAAATGTGTACAGACTCCATTTGTCATGATAATTAGATACATAACACATATATAAAAGATGCACAAGCTGCTTAATGTGTTTGGAGGTGTTGGTAGGAGACTATATGCATATTTATCCTCGGGTCATGCGTCTTAGGCGGTTGTGTACCTTTCTTTTTCTTTTCACCTTTGTCTTAAGCAAAGGTGAAAGTCTCGTTTTTAGACCAAGACAGAGGAGCTGGTAGGGGGTGATGCTGTTTTAGGAGCTCCCAGAATAACTGCCTGTGCCTCAAGGTCTGAGAGGTCATGACTGGATAGGCATTCAGAAAAGCTCTTTGTTTATCCTGGCTGCCTGATTGTGACACACACGCGTTCCCTAGTGCAGGCCCCCAGCATGCACATTGTGAGGACCTCCGTCCCTTTCCCCTCGCCTGATCTGACTCGCGCTGTTTGCAGTTTTCTGCTTGAGTGTGCACCCCATTGTTTCAGTGGTTTTAATCACTCACCAGCTGGTCGGGGAATGAACAGTGCTGCGGGCTCAGATCCATGTCACTTGTGAGGTCTTGGCAGCGGGTTTCTCAGGGGTAGGCTGCCACCGCTTGATACCTCTGCTTTGGAACAAGTCAAGCAACAACTCTGAGCAAATGCTCCTCGCTCGGCACTTCAACCCGATGACCTTTTCTATCCCCCTTACGCATTGCCCCATTTTTTCTTATCTATTTGACCATTATCTACAATTTCTACTAAAGAAAATAGCAGTTGCTGTCTTTTCTACCCCCCTTCTTTGTGTGTGTGTGTGTGTGTGTGTGTGTGTGTGTGTGTGTGTCTTTTTTAGCTTGTTTGTTGTTGAGTTTCATTGTCATGGTCTGATTTCCTATTAGCCCATAGGCAGAACGACAAAATTCACAATTAGCTGTGATCCCGGGACAGCTGCAGGGAAGCATATGCCTACAGGGATGGAGCCTTACAACTGTGTGTCTTTCCTGCTCTGTCATCATGTTGGTTATCAACATCTGTCATACTTTAGGTTTAAAGGCACATGCACACTTTTTCCCTCCCCACGCATATATACATACATTTATATCTTGATATTAGACCTTTTCAGTCATGAAAAAAATAAATCCACTTTAGGTTATTCAAATATATTTGAAATAACTCTGGTCTTGTTTTGGCAGGATATGATGTACCAGCTCCTGCAGGGTCTGGATTTCCTCCACTCTCACCGTGTGGTTCATCGAGATCTTAAGCCTCAAAACATTCTAGTCACCAGTGGAGGACAGATCAAACTGGCTGATTTTGGTCTGGCGCGGATCTACAGCTTTCAGATGGCTCTTACTTCCGTGGTGAGTAACGGGGATGCACAAGTGTCTGAAGCAGCAGAAATGTAAATATATGTCATAAAAATGCCACACACTCATTTACACTGACATTCATATGTTTGGGATCAGTAAGTTTTATTTGTAAGTCATAAGTCTCTTATGCTCATCAAAGCTGTATTTATTTGATCAAAAATACAGTAATACTGTGAAATATTATTTCAATTTCTAATAATGGTTTCCTATTTTCATATACTTTAAGCGCTGAATTTTCATCAGTCATTACACACAACACTGTTTTCAGTGTCACATGATCCTTCAGAAATTATTCTAATATTATGCTGATTTATTATCAGCGTTGAAACTGTTGTGCTGCTTAATATTTTTTTGTGAACCTGTGATGCTTTTTTTATTTCTTTCATGAATAAAAAGTTAAAAAGAACACCATTTATTAAAAATAGGAATCTTTTCTAACAATATAAGTCTTCCCAATCACTTTGTATCCATTTAACACATCCTTGCTGAATAAAAGTAATAATTTATTTTTAAAAAAAAAGTACTGACCCTACTTTTTGAATAGTAGTGTATATTATAACTCAATTTATATTTTGTATAAACACTGTTCTTTTGAACATGTTATTTATCAAAAAATCCTGAAAGAAGTATCACAGGTCCAAATATTTTAAGCAGCATAATTATTTCCAACATTGATTATAAATCAGCATATTAGAATGATTTCTGAAGATCATGTGACACTGAAGATTGGAGTAATGATGCTGAAAACTCAGCTTTGCTGCACAGGAATAAATTATGTTTTAAAGTATATTAAAATACAAAACTGATATCTTCTCTTACTGATCCTAAACTTGAATGGCTATATACTTTTTTCTTATTGATTTTTATAAATATTTTATTTTTATTTTATATATATATATATATATATATATATATATATATATACAGGTGCATCTCAATAAATTAGAATGTCGTGGAAAAGTTCACAGACTGAAGTAGTTTAAGTCTTTGGTTCTTTTAATTGTGATGATTTTGGCTCACATTTAACAAACCCCCCCCAATTCACTATCTCAACAAATTAGAATACTTCATAAGACCAATAGAACATTTTTAGTGAATTGTTAGCTTTCTGGAAAGTATGATCATTTACTCTATATGTACTCAATACTTGGTAGGGGCTCCTTTTGCTTTAATTACTGCCTCAATTCGGCGTGGCATGGAGGTGATCAGTTTGTGGCACTGCTGAGGTGGTATGGAAGCCCAGGTTTCTTTGACAGTGGCCTTCATCAGGTCATCTGCATTTTGTGGTCTCTTGTTTCTCATTTTCCTCTTGACAATACCCCATATAATCTCTATGGGGTTCAGGTCTGGTGAGTTTGCTGGCCAGTCAAGCACACCAACACCATGGTCATTTAACCAACTTTTGGTGCTTTTGGCAGTGTGGGCAGGTGCCAAATCCTGCTGGAAAATGAAATCAGCATCTTTAAAAAGCTGGTCAGCAGAAGGAAGCATGAAGTGCTGCAAAATTTGTATTATATATGTATTTTAAGTCATTTTAAAAGCAGTTGTTCACTTATCTATTTTTATTACCACCAAAAAATGAATTATAATTATAGGGCCCTATGAAATCCGTGTTATTTCCAAAATATTTTTTTTTCCGTTTTAATTTTTTTATACTCTGTTTAAATGGTTAAATTAAATTGTATTAATCAAAAAGCCTGTTTAATTAATTGAGTTTTACAGTTTTATATTTACCAAATTCTGTTTTCCTTTATTTTCTGGATTCCATTTTAATGGTTCCATTGAAATTTTTATAATCAAAAGCATCTCCAATTAATTTATTTTATATCATTTTTTTTATTATAAAATATTATATATATACACTATATTGCCGAAAGTATTGGGTCACCCCCTTCTAATGAAAGGTTTGACTACTTTAGTAATTTCCACGAGTACAAATCTTAATGTTTAAGCATATAATGATATTCGAGGGAATTGTGTGCTTCTAATTTTATAGCAACAGTTTGGACAGGACCTTTTCTATTCTAACATGACAGTGTCTCTGTGTATAAGGCAAGGATCAAAGAGAAATGATGATTCAGTCAGTGTGGAAGAACTTGACTGGTCTGCAGAAAGACAGTTGAACACCTCTGGTGCGACTTTAAATGCAGACCTTGAGCCAAAAACTCATCACCAATCACCAATGACTTATGCGTACATATACAGTCATTTCATACACTTCAAAACTGTTGCAACAGAGGAGAAATAAAATTTTTAAGTACATGAATTATGTTTCCATCTTTGTTGCCACAGTTTGGAAGTGCTTTTTTCTCTTCTAAAGAAGGGGGTGTCCCAGTACTTTTGTCCATATAATGAATGTACAAGTCAATGGTGTTTGGTGATGAGTTTTATATAGTGTATATATATATTGGTGATGAGTGTGTATGTATGTGTATATACATATAATTTTTTTCAGAAATACTGCACATTGAGATAGAATTGTATATAAATTTGGATTTAATTTGGGTTAATAACACAGTTTAATAAAATATTCTTAAGTAAAATAAAACATTTTAGCAGGAAAATAATTGTTTAGATCAGTGGTTCCCAAACCTGTCCTGGAGGACCCCCTACCCTGCACATTTTGTATGTTTCCCTAATCAGACACACCCAATTCAGTTCTTGCAGACTCTACTAATGAGTTGATGAGTGGAATCAGGTGTGGTAGATAAGGGAGACATACAAAAGGTGCAGGGCAGGGGGGCCTCCAGAACAGGTTTGGGAATCACTGGTTTAAGCTGAGATGAAATAGACTGGGTGATCGAGTCCTGTCAATTTCCTCCTGCCAACCTTTGAAGTAGAGGTCTAGAGCCGTGGCACCCAACCAGATTTCTTGCGCCATAGGATTAAATTCCTGGGGAAAAACACGGTAGCGGTCGGTAACTGGTGCAATTTGAACGGGAGCGGGTGGTCTAACAATATCCCATTAACGACGTCCTTTCAGAACCGCAAATCTGCACTTTATTCTTATCGAGCACCAGTACAGCCAGCACTCAGGACTGTTATGCATGCATGAACCAGTGCTTCGTTTTATTTGCAAGGTCTGTGCGACGCATGTGCAAAGATGCTCAGAGCAGGCTAGCCTACCGGTGGTGAATCAGATATAACCGGGAGGTTGTCGATGAGTGATAGAGCAGAATAAGGATGGAAAAAGTGTGGATGCGTTGTCCTTGAAGGACGTTCAACTCGTTGTATTTTTTTAATTATGCTCTTTTCGTTTAGTTTCTTTTTACTTTTATTTTTATATACAAGATTAATAATGCACGTAAAGCAAAGTAGTATCTTAAAGACACAAAATTTGTTTAACATTTTGCTGTCAATAAATTCAAGACTCTTGTCTTTCCTCTTCTTAGAGAAAGTGCAAGTTAAGTCAGCAGCAATTTTTTTGCATGTATTTTACATGGCTGATTTATTGCATCTTTAAATTTAGTTAAGATGTCAAGATGCGAATATTAAATTGAACCTATCTAATTATAGTTGTTACCATGGTCCGTATCACATGCACAGTGCAAGAGCATGCTACATTAACACAGTTTTTCACATCTCATTCAGCTTGCAGATTCTGAATGACTGCCAGCGCCTTCTGTCAGTTTTGTGGTTTCGGTGGTTTTGGTTTCTGTGCAAAAAACGTTGTTTCAGTTCTTTAATAAGGGGGTTCTGGCTGTTAAGTCGTTGGGCGGGTGAGTCTCTGTGAGTTCACCTGGGAATCTACCATTAGAAAATATCCCCTACGTTTTACCACACCCCACAAAACCTGATAAGGCAGGGGGGTTGCTTACTGTGAGCATGGACTCTCTGGCTCTCCTGATTAATGTTCCCGTGCCTGGAATCCCCCTATCACCCGCCCTTCAAGCAGCTAAAAAAAATCTTATTTCCTCTCTCTTTTGGCAGTTACAGGAATGTCGTTATTGTGTATGCAAAAGCAGACGTGCTGTTATGGCTTTGGCTCCTCATTCTATGACAAAACTCAGTGTTAGCTTCTAGTTTGCCATGCTGACATAAACTGTACATTCGTAGACTTGAGAAGTGCTGAATGGACCGGTTGACTGAGTCATAACTGCCCACCAGAACGCTTTCAGAATTACAATGATTCAAAACAGACTACCGTTCTCAACTCAATGAGGTTGAATCAGACAGTTCGTATGAAGTAAATGATACACGTTTTGCATAAAGCATAAAGAAATATCCCCTTTGGGGTTTTTCTGTGCAGTGTTAGGTAGTACTTAACTAATGTTATATGTATTTTTTTATACCATGTATCTGCTAAGCTTTAGCACATATATACTAATATACTTGTCTTCATTGTTGTTAAAGATGTTAATAGGGACTACAAAGCATAGCTTTACTGACCTGAGAAAAACCGAGGGCTGGATGGACCACCCATCGGGTGCACCGAGAGGTGGAGATTAGCCTGACCCTACAAATCTCATGGGTCCATAGCATTGTTGATCATTAGAATGACTCTTGGCGGCTTTTGTCCACGTCTGATTGACCGCCTAAAGCATGGACACAAAACAGCAACTTTTCTTTTTCCCTGTTAGTCTTTTTTGGGTGAATTAGATGCCTTTTTATCAAACAAAGTTCATTGTAAAAATGTTGATTCTTGCACATCTTCTGTGACATTTCTTTGAAGTGAAACCACACCCTGAAGTGAAATCTCCAGGGTGTGGCATTAAATGTGCATTCAGTTTTATCTGAAACGGATGAACATGAATCCTGCAAAGTTTAGTTACAGTGAATGCTGTACAGATTACAGCAGTTTGAAAATTAAATATCCAGTGAGTGGAGATAAAAGGTTAATTCTCTATTGTGTTTGAAATAACGTATGACTTTCAATAAATATTACCCTAAACTAATAATGTTAACAAAAGGAAACATTAGATTAAAAACACATTTGCTGAAGCATTCATTCCATTTTAGCTGTTTATCTTGATTCGTGTCTTATGGGACTTAGCAAGTACAATGCTGTTCCAGGTGAGCTACTGAGCAAATTTACAATGCCAGACAAGCCATGCATATAACGCTGGCTATGTGATGCAAAGCAGTTAAGTTGACAAATTATGGACTAAGATAAGTGTTTTGAGGTGTAACCATGTGAAAATAAGTCTTTATCACTTGATAATATGCCCAGTTAAAAAGAGAACATCAATGCGAAGAAGATCTTGTTTACAGCAAAACTGAAACCAAGCCGTTCACACAGAATGCATATTTATTGAATTTTCTAGAGGGACATCTATCACCGTTGCACTCGCGTCTCGCACAAGAGAGCTGCATGTTTAAAAAAACATATAAAATTAATGTAAGTGCAAAAAAACGTCTGAAGACTTTATGGCGGTTTTTCTGCATTCCACTGTATTATATTTAAATGAAATTAAATGTGATTGGTTTTCGGTCCTTTTATTAAACTATAGGCTACGTACATACATGATGCTGTTTTGTTTCTAATTGTTTCTAATTATATGGTTTATAAGCATAATTTTAAACATTATGCACTCCTTTCAAAGATAGTTGTGTTATTTTATTGCTTTGAAGAAACAAGCACAAGTAATATTTTGCTCGATGCGCCCACTTCTGGCCTCAGAAGAGAAGCCAAAAGCTTTTTTTCCCTTTAACTGAAATTATGACTTTATAATTTGAATATTGCTAATATTTAAGTACAACATTCGAGTAGTTTTTCTGCCATTTTGACAGCCGTACCTAGTTGCTTGTATCTCAGCCCATGTACAATAAGAAGCTGCACTTGACACTACGATGCATGCAAACTGTAATCTAGCATACTGTATGAGGTTGAAATCAATTGCAGCCTCTTCCTTTATACCAAATGGTGATATTGTAGAAATGGAGGCAGCTGGGATTGTCCCATGATCCTGCTCAAGCAAACATCACATGCACCGCATTGCTCATGAAATTGGATTTAGGGAACAGCAGGCAAATGCCTCGGATCATTTCTCCGACTAATTGTTGTACAATTTTTACATCTTTTAAGTATTAAACTAAGCATACATTAATCTATTACTATGCTCCTTCTGCAAGACCTCCAAACATTTTTGCATTGAACAAAGCGAATGGGTTTGTCCAGTCCTTTTATCATCTTATAAAACATATTTAGAGGGCTTTCCGAAATAGATGCCATCTGCAGAAGTGATCCAAAAGCGCATGAGAATCCTGCAAGTCTTTTGGTTGGTTTGTGTAGATTTGCTGTACAAGTGGCTGTCGTGACTCAAATTGTGCTGAGATAAAAAGAATCCCTCTTTTCCTGCAACCGTTTTTCTGCATACCACAAACTTCATAACAGTCTGTGCTGTGGGAGTCCTGTGGGCCCTGTCACTTCCTTCCCCTCTCATGGTAGAATGAATCCCTTATGTTTGTATCACCTAGCGACCACAGCTTGTCCTCTAACACAAACCATACCACAATTTAATGCTGATTGAGTTTCACTGAACAACCGTGGATGGCGGATATGTTCAAATCTGAAGCAGATTGTGTCATTTGACATCTAATGGTTTGGGGGCTTCAGTTTACGGAAGGATTCATATAGCTTTAACTTAAAGAACAAATAACTTTTGTGAGCTGGGTTTAGTGGTTTCGAACACATATATTGCAACCACTGTAGTCTGATTCACAAATAATTTAGAATCATTTAAAAAGACTCTCAAACTCAAGGGTAATCAGTTTGAATCAGAAAAACTGTTAGTGAATCAATCCAAACTGTTCAAACTATTTAAACTTGTGACTTTATTCAAAAAGCCTCACAAGTGTATAACTTGCCAGCTTGCCAGTCTGAATCAGTCTGTGTGAATCATGGAAACAGATTCTGTTTACAAACAAATGACTAAAAAGTGGTTTACGAACCACAAAAGTGTTTTTTGTTTACAAACAAAAGTGGTTATGAACCACTTACAAATCTTTCTGGCTGATTAATTTGTGCCAACAGTGTGGTCCGAACAGTTATCATACTTTTCTATGATGTCTGACTTTAAGAAAGTTTGTTTGCTTAAGGAACTTGAGTATCATTTTTAATCGCTTGTTCAAATGTGTAAAGATATGGGTAGATGACAAATGAAAATTGGACCGTGTCCTATAGGACAGTAGGACACAAAAAAAACATAACATACAAATAACATAGGTAAAATATATCTTCACTCTTAGTTACAAATAGCATGAGAGAGGTTTATCTTTAATGTTGTTGTTTTATTTTTGTACTTTTTTTCCATAGGACCCGTTGATAAGTCAACTACCCATATACATTTGCATCCATATACATTTTTTTTTTTATCAATTTACACAACTTGACTTGTCATAAAATCATGGACAGTAGCTATTTATTCTGGCAGATGAATAAGACGAGCTAGGCTTTTTTGGCTGTCCAAACAGCTTGACAAGTAGGGCCACAGTCCAACAAACTGATAATGCAATTAACGGTTCCCTCCATCTGTCCTCTAAGCATGTCTGGTCAAATTTGCAGTCGGAGACTCACGCCTCTTCTAATCTCTCCTGGTTGCAGGCTGTTGCAGACAATAATCATTGTGATGTAGGAGCTTCTTCCCTCAGGCCATCAGGCTCCTAAACTCGAACTCGGTCAAATAACATTTACAGGACTCAATTTAATAAACTGTAACACATTCATTATTCTCCACCATCCGCATTGCTGCTATGTGTACATAGCCGGTACAACCTGTTTGCACATTATTCTTGTACATCCCTATTTAAATTATTATTTATTAAGTCCACAGTATACTGTATTGCACATTTAATTTTATTGCACATTTTACTCCTTATTTTTTCTTATTTTTATTTTATTTTTACCTATATTTATATAAATTCTCTTGTGTGGTTTCATTTTTTTGCACTGTCCATTGAGCGGACCTGTCCTGATTTACATTTCTCTTCTCTTCTCTTTGGCTCTCAATGGAGGCGGTCGCTTTCTCTCCCCATCCTCACCCTTATCTTCCCTGCTTTGCTCCCTTGTCTCGTGAGAGACTCTCTCTGCACTGCTCTCCATACTAAAATATTATGGATTAACTGGTCTCTTAATGCAATTGACACTATCGAAACTTGGGTTTCGGGGAACCTGACTGCCCTGACGGAACGTTCGCAGCCGGCTATACGAGAGGTGGCGAATCGTGTGTCTTGCGGCTCTTTCCGTGGAGGACAGTGAAGATATCTACCTATTCGGAACCATGATAACAGGTATTTTGCTGATTGGATTAGGCTTTGCCCTGGGTTATCGAAGAATTCAGAAAACGGGAACAGCTGTCCAAAGCCCCACAAGGCTGCCCGTATGATTGAAGCTGTGGGAAGAGCGGTCAGCATTGAGACTGAGACTATAATCGCAATATGGATTCTACCAAGGAGAAGTTCACGGCTTTACAAAGGGAAATTGATTAAAATGGAGACGAAAATGGTCAAAATGGACAGAGAGAGTAGCCTGCAAAAATTGGAATGTTTACTCGGCCCAAAGACAAAACAATCTTATCTTTTTCTGGCTCCCCTACAGTTGCCTTGGCAGGGCTGTTGCTGGAATCTACCCCGGGAGTGCAATGCAGTGAGACGCTCTTGTGTTCCTCCTCCACCCTACAGACATTACAGACCCCCGACCATTCGCCTCTGTTCGCCGATCCGCTGGCCTGGTCAAGCGGGTCTGACCAGCGCCGGATCAGTGGCTGCGGGATCAGATGGCTGCTTGCTGGGCCAGATTCACTTCCCCTGTGGCTATGTCGTGTATGTGCTTTTGTGTTGCTGAGGTGTTTTTCCTGTTCTCACACTGTACTCCCCAAGGAGCATAGTCTGGGGGTTATTTTTTTCTCCTCACTTTCCTCATGTAAATGCTGTATTTTTCTTCAATTCTACTTGCATTTCACTACTGATTATACTTGTATGATTGTGTATGTGACGAATAATAAAGAACCTTGAACCTTGAACCACTACTGATTATATCCTGTATAATTGAGTATGTGACGAATAAAAAGAAACTGGAACCTTGATGTGAGCATGAATAGGAAGAGACGCACAGACAACCTGTTGTGTTTAAGTCATTAAGTGAAGCTAGGCATTCCTAAATGAGGCTGTAGTTGTTTCAATACACGGGTAAGCAGAGGAAATGACTCATTGTTCGACAGCAGAAATTATTCAACCCTTTATGCGAAATGAATAAGCTTAATGGGATTTCCGTTTTGAGCTCAGCTTTACTGTCTAGTGCAAACCAACATTATCCAATCAGATCATCCCCTTTAAACTGAGTATGATACAGAGATTAAGCTTGCTAATGGAAGTCTGACAGAAACTTAATAGTTTAAACATGTTTAAACAGAATACATTCTATTTTAGCTTTGTGTTTGGAATGCTTGTTGCATGTCATGATAACATAAAGCTAGTGATACTCTAATCAAATATTTCTTAGAGAATACTTCATCTAAAACAAAAAAATTACTTACCCGCATGTTTCTCCAAACATGTATGACATTATTCTACGGAACGCAAAAGATGATATGAAGAGTGCTGTTATTGTCAATACGATGAAATTCAATGGGGTCCAAAATAACATTGGACTCCACTGACTTTCAGTGAAATATCGTCTTTTGTGTTCCACAGAAGTAACAAGTCTGGAACAAGGTCACATTTTCATCATTGCTTGGCAGGACCCCATGTTCCACTCTTACACTTAAAAAGAGGTCACACTTTCGAGGAGATACACAGACACCTGCACTTTAGTGCTTCAACTTGCCTGAAAGAGTTTTGTTCATATAAACCCTTTCGTTTGACCATGACACTAAGATTTAGCAAAAAATGTAGCCAGGCTGAAACAAGTAACGGGCGTTAGGTGTTGAAACAAGTTTAGAAAAGTACAAGGGGGTTGGTGCACTGAGTTTTCCAAATAGTTGTGTTTCTTAGCAAGACATTCTGTCCAGAACATAAATCTTAATGATGAAAAATTGTTTAGGTTCAGATGAATCTGGCCAGATTGTTTTTAGACCGGTCTTGGTTTGAGCTGAGCGCAGCGGCTTGTTCGTTGCCAGACAATGTGCTTCTGCTTTGGACAGACTCGGAGGCAGCAGCATGTCTGGAAAAAGGAAAACATGGCACGCAGGAGAGCACGTGCGGCACACTCTGGGAATGTTTAGATATCTCCCCCGGTATTCCAAAAAGGATAAAGGAAGATAAAAAAAATCAAGCGGAAAAAGCAGTGGGCTTCCAAACACCAACAGACACACAAAGAGTGGTGCAGAATAATGCACAGGGAGTGTCTTATTTTGTATTTCCTGTGTGACCTCTTTTGCTAGCGGTCCACATAACCCTTGCACCTTGTCAGTACTATTTGTTGACTGGCTGATGGCTGCAGGCCAACCGGGAAAAGAGGACTGATTTGGGGGTATGTTTCAGGATCAAATGGCATCTGGATGTTAAAGCCTCGCCTGTACCAGAGCAAAAAAAATTGAATTACAGCATATATCAGGAATTTTCCAACTAATGATGTGCGGATGTGGTAGCACTGGGGAAAAGGAGTCTGACTGTGCTTTCTTTGTTCGCTCAGAGAGGGCCCCATACAGCATTCCTGTAAGCTCTGCATACTTTGGCAACAGTTGTGTTTTTTTTCTCTCTTTACTGTATACAGTTTATGCATGTTGTTTGCTTGGGCCTTCATATATCTTTCTCCAATCTCCAAAACTTTTATCCAAACCTCCAATCTCCAAACTTTTTTATTACGGAAAGCTTTCTGCACTATACAGCTCTTCAAAATAAGAAATACTTTTTGAGAGAAATTTGCTTATTGATTTTAGTTACATTTTAACTTAATTTTAATGTCATTTAACTTCAATTTTTTTAAAATAGATTTTTATAAATAAACAGCATTCTGTTCCATTCTACTGAGCTACGCCTAGTTTTTATTTTTAAACTTGTATGTATAAAACTTGTAAAAATAAAAATAGTACTTGTATTTTTAAAAATGTATAATGTAAATGTGCCCTTATGAAATGCATAATTATACAAGTCAGTCAGATTAGTTGACTAGTCACTTATGCAATTGACCAATTAGTCGGTTTTTAAAAATACGTAGCTTTATACACATTAGTGTACAGAGAGCTTTCAGGAGCTAGCTAATGATATCACTCACCACTATTACCAGCTGAATAATGGGTCATCATGGAGGCTAATTTTTAGCAAGCAGCATTGTGCTGTGCCAAGTTGGTGGACTTGCCCCTTTAAAAGTGTCCGGGGGCAGCCTGAAAGAATGCGGATGAACGTCTTGTTTTGAAGGGGCCTTTCATCCTTCGCTTCCTTTGAGAGAGACAATGTAAACAGGGGCTCCTAGCCAACTCCATCAGCCAGGCTCATTCTGAATCACATTGTGTCTCTATTGTTTTCAACCTATTGGGGTAAACCAAAGGAGGGGTTTGGGTAATGGGGGCTAGAGTGCATGAGCTGGAATGGGGTACAGACAAGTGCAGGGTGGCCCAGTGCAAGAGTTGTGGATATGCTTGGTCAGTGGCACTGAGAAGAGTTTCTTGGTTTCCCTCATGCTGAGAGGGCCCACACTGTCTCACCAGATAGGAATGCACAGAATGCTCTCTTTTAATCTGGAGTCAGCCAGAGCTGCTTTATCTGACCCTTTTATTAGCGGCCAGTTTCAGAAAAACCTCTGTAGACTACCCTGTCGCACAACCACTAGCATGGTTAGAAACTTGGAGAGGAGGAGAGCGAGAGAGAAACTTTAAATGCTAGCATGTATTCATGCTCAATCCAAAGTATACAGACTGGAATCTTTTCACTGAAAGGACATTCTTTTCAAAGCAACTATTATATGCGATCAAATAAAAAGCAAATCATATCCAAAGATGAAATGTTAACCCATTAATGCCCAGATTTTCAGAGTATTCACGGACAAGGCTGTTGGATTTTGGGTTTCTTAAGATTAGTCGATAAGTCTCTTATGCATTTATTTTTCAAAACACAGTAAAACAGTAATATTGTAAATACTATTACAATTGAAAACAACTTTTCTATTTGAATATATTTTAAATTACGGTTTATTCCTACGATAGCTGGTAAGCTGATATTTTCAGCAGCCATTACCCCAGTGTCAGCTTAAATTCAACAGCACCACATAGAGCAACTTGTGCAAAAGCTCTTCCAAAAGTTGTCTATTGTATGCAACATCTGTAGTCACCTAAAATACTGATAATAGATTGGTATAACTTTTTAATTTAGTTACCCTCAGGATGAAACGAGTTAGTCTCAGATCTAAACTACCAAGACTATCTCTACCAAGACTTACATAACTTGCTTTGCTTTCAAATTGCTACATCTTACGTGTACAGTAGTCTCTCTGTCCTTTTGGTTAAATAAAGGTAATATGAAGATGAAGCGGTTCTTTTTCTGCAAATCTTTGTTAATTTACGTCAGAAGCCATATGCATATTCTTTGAAGTCATAGGATACAGCCACTCTAACATACATTCTGTGTTTGAGGTGACGCGAGTACACTGTCGCGTGTGCTAGTATTGGTGTCATGATGCGGACTGTGACATGTGCCAAACTGACAGAGGAACTTTGTGGGTAAATGTCACAGCCTTTTACCATCTTCGAGTGTCACCCATGAGAGAAACATAGAAAACAACGGCTCTTGCATGTATTCTGACATTTTTAGAATGCATTGCGTTTTATCATGCGCATTTGCTACAATAATTCTGAAGTGCTATCAGTCAGTTCATCTTGTACTTTTGAGGGTTTACAGTGTTTAATCACTGCAGTCTATCTTGACCTTTGCTAAGTTGCAGCTAGCTAGTGAGATTCTGTGTGTGCCAGCGAGTGCGTGTGTATGCTTGCGGTGTGGCCTTTTATTAACACTGTCATACAAGCGGATATACTTCAGCTTAAACATCAGTTAGTGGCGGTGTGTGGTTCTTCCTAGAAGTCAAGCAGCATACTCTCTTTTTTTATACTTTGGTAGTGCACATTTAGATAAGACAGCAGTTTAGGGTTTGTTTAATTGCAGTTAACAAGCTCAGCTGGGCCAGAATGTTTGGATTGAAGATGAGTCAGGTTATTGGGCTTGCAGATTTGTCTTCTAAAATGGTTGTTCTTGTTTGACTCAATCAGAATGGGCTTTTATAAGTCTTTAGAGTTTAATATTGTATGAGGCATTTAGATGAGCCAATATAAACTTTATACTGTCCTTATCGTAGTGTTTTTTTTATGCTAGTAAACAAATTTGAGTCAGAGTCAACTGGTTTGAGTCACTATGTGTCTGATCTGGGACTTCTAAAAGTATTTTAAATACAAAACCACCTTTCTAATGAAGTGAAATTCCCCAGAAGAATCTATTTTAGAATATGTTATGTACTTTTGCTGTGGTCACATGGCAACAAAGAGGCCAAAATGTTTCATCCTTTTATTTCACCTTCAACTTCCTCCCCATTTCTTCTAAATCAGGAAGACTTAAACGAAAAAGCGCCAACACATCACATGCGGTCCCCTCTTTAAATATAGTCTGTTATACATACGAAAAACGTGCACATATTTGACACCACAACCATTATAAAAAAAATGAGTCATTTGCTTTTACAATTAGAATGATTTACATACTGAATCCGAATAATTTGCATCCAATCAAGCTGACGGTGTAGTCACCGTCTAGAACTGATTCACTGTTATGTCTGTAGTTGGGCATTTTGACCATAGCTTAAATACCCTAAGATGATATATTGAAAGGATATTTTAATTCAGGATCAGGTTTAATACATTTATATCGAATATACACTGTCAAAAAAACAATTCTGTCAAATTTACAGTAAAAAATGACCGCTGTGGTTACAAGAAATGCACCATAAAAAAAATCTGGTGGATGATTTCCTTTGTCCTGACTCTTCCAAAAATTACAGGATGGCAAATTGGTGCCTGTGTATTATACGGTATATTTTATTAAGTACCATATATATATATATATATATATATTATTTTTTTTATTTTTTTTCACCTTAAAATTGAATATGCAAGTTATATGGTGTAACTGATGTTTATAAGTTATCTGATTCCAGTTATTTAACTGTTCAAAAACAGTAAATTTGTACTTGAAAAATCCAAGACTGTATTTTACAGTAAAATTACATATAATATGATGTTGAACAGTTTACAGTTTTTTACTGCATTTGGTAAGATAAGTATAGATGTATTTGATTTTGATCCGAACTAAATTGAATAGTTTTTGAGGTGTCTTATATTTATAACCCAATAAATAAACAGAGTTCATGTGAGTTTCATTGTGTTTCACCATAAGGATGACCCCTTTTCCTTCCGTTCCTCTGGCATACCCTCAAGCTTTGCACGTTTTAGGATACGAGTCACTGATGTACGCTCCAGACTTTGCTTACAAACACAAGCCTGACTGGTTTGGCTGATAAGCTTGGAGGTTTCTGGGCCCAGAGCCTACTGGGAGGAGATCGAGAGAGCACTGAGGGAAAGCACCTGGAAGCCGTCCACCCTGGAGCAGGGTCACTGAGTTTTGTCTGGAGGCTCTCCCTACTGTAGCTGTAAACAGCAGTATCCTGCATACTGAGTCTTCCTAGGCTCCTGCAGCCTGTATAAGGTGTTTGTTTGGTCAATGAGGTCAGTGTAGAAGTAGAGATAGAATATATAGACAGAACAAGCGCTCATGTGTGTACATTGCCAGCTTCATTCTGATGTGATTCCAATCAATTATGCAATACAATGCCTAAAAGAATACTCACTGAATTTAAAGACGAGTATCTAAGTTTACACCTATAATGGCTTATAAGGCCATGTAAAGAAGGATATCCGGTGTACTAATTTGTCTAATAATTGTTTGTGTGTGTGCAGGTAGTGACGTTATGGTATCGCGCTCCTGAGGTGCTGCTTCAGTCCAGCTATGCTACTCCTGTGGATCTGTGGAGTGTCGGCTGCATCTTTGCTGAGATGTTCAGACGGCGGTAAGTATGCACAGCATCACTGTGTTAACCCTCTTACTGTAAAACAAAGTAAAATAGAGGATTCTGATGGGTGATACTCAGATAACTGAGGGAGCAACAAGAGTTCGGATTTCCCTTGAGTCTATAATGATTTTAAGGATTTAATTTGAAGAAACTATATTACTATATTTTTTTATATTGTATTTTATGGTTGTATGCGTATGGTATAACACAAAAAACAATAGAAAAAGACTGAAATGCGAAAAGATAAAATTTAATTTAGAAGAAATGTATTATTTAGGTCCATACTGCATTTGACCACATTTTTGCAGGAGGCTGAGGTTATTAAAACGGACATAAAAAAATAAAAACTGTCATCGTGGTTGTTACAGGCACTACAGACCTGATCCGTTCATCTGTGTGCGGTTTAACGAATCTTTCCAACTGCTTAACTCAACACTGACACATTTATTAAAGCTGCTCAATCCAGTGACAGCAGGATTTAACGGTTCAACAGTTCTTTCTTTGGGGCTTCTACTTCACTAACTTTGTAGTGCATTGAAGTATTCTATTTTTTTAAGGCTCTAAAAAGAGAAAACTTAAGATTCACTATATTTGCTCCACACAAGAGTTCTACAAAGAACTAATTTCTTATTTTCAGTGAGAATAATGAGATATTAATATCTAGATTATGCCCAGTATGATGTGCATTGTTGACACATTCCATTGCTCCCTGTCGATGATGTTGTATTAACCGCCCCTCCTCGTGTTCCTGGAGGGGATTGCGTGGGCCGATGTTTTTCTCTCCTGGCGCGCCATAACAAGTGCATAATCGGATGAAGAGGGAGATTTGTAATGGAAATTTCAGACACACGAGCACAGACACATTTTAACACACATCCTGTGTTTCACATTCTAACGGGCCCACCTGTCCGCCCCTTCCGCCATCCATTGATGGTGTTTGCTTTACAGGAACGGTAGATAAACATTAGCTGACTCAATGCTTAATGCAATAATCCTATAAGAAACTTTCATAAAGGAAAGTTATGATTAGTTGTGTGCACATAACTACGTGTTTAAATAATGGCTCTGTGTTTGTTAATTACTATAGGAACCGTAAAACAGCAGTTATATCCATTCAAGTGTTTGGTTTCCACTCTCTAAAGCCATGTACCATAAAAAAACGCCACTGTGCTGGGCTTCTGGCGAGCCTCCATGAGTGCCTGAGGGTGGAAGGGTAAGGGGGGGCTTTCATTTCTGCTACCAGCACACCTTTTCTCCTCCTGCAGGTGATTAAGAATGCTTTTTAAAAGGCCACCTGTTACAGATTAAAGGGCACCTGGGACCAGGTTTCTCCTCTGATGTCTGAGAAGAGCACCGCGCTGTACGCGCCAACTCCAGTAATGGAGGTTTTCGATTCACCTGAGAGTTATAAAGATTTAGAGTGCCTCAGCCAGCAACATATTGTATGGCTTTGTTTAAAATGGAAGTTAAAACCGTTTTCCTGGAGAGGATTGTGTAATGTGGGCCTTTGGCACGTTTTGGCTCAGTTGTTTTGTTGAGGGTTTAATAAAAGATCTTTACTTGTCTGATGGGTCACAATACACAAAGTTTAGACATACTTTATGCAAGTCTGTATCTGTATCTCTTGGAGGATGTAGTGATCAGTCAGTTTGTTTCTAAATGACATGAAGTGCTTTTGACATTCCGCTTTTACAAGGGTTGTGCATATTGCTTGAAGAGTCAACGTGCGACAGCTTTCAGGTCCTTGTTTTTACAACCTAAAGTAGCTCTCACAAAAAAAGTAGAGGTACTGCATATAATATATAAATAAATAAAAAATAATTTACATTTTTTTATTTGTTTTTCAGTTTGATTAAACATAAAGTTCAAGAAAATCCATTATTAAAAAGACATAAATAAAAACTTTTAATAAATTCATAGTGATTCCAAAAGTCAGTAAGTAATTGTGGTAGAAAATCTCAGTATTGACCAAAATAACCATGAATATGATTTTTACCATAATCGAATAGCTCAAATATGTATATTAATGTATCATAAAGTCAAAAATGAAATTCATAGTCAAAGCTGAAATTCTCTTTAAAGAGAGAGTTCACCCAAAAATGAAAATTACCCCATTATTTACTCACCCTCAAGCCAATCCTAGTTGTAATGACTTCTTTCAGGTGAACACAATCGGAGTTATTTAAAAAAATGTCCTGGCTCTTCCAAGATTTATAATGGCAGTGAATGGTGGTTGAGATTAAGACCAAAAAAGTGCATCCATCATAAAAAGTGCTCCACTCTGCTCCAGCGAGTTAATAAAGGCTTTCTGAAGTGAAGGGATGCGTTTGTGTAAGAAAAATATCCATATTTTTCTCTAACAGTCGTACGCATGTTCACGACAGAGTGGCGTTGTAGCGGATGATGTAGGCATAGCGTAAAGTAAATCGTGGGGTAATTTAATTTTTTCGGTATACTATCACTTTAAGTACTGTAAGTATGCTTAATATTTATGAACGGTTGGTTGCATTTAATCTCTATTTCTCTTTAAAAAAAAATCCTGAACTACATGAAGCCAACACGAACTCAAAGAGTGCTTTCCCAAGAATCTTGCACATGTGTTTTAAACTAAAGTTTTCCTTCTCTGTATCGTGGACACTATTATTTGTAATTGACTCATACCTTTTCCGGTGAGCCAGCGTTCACCGATTGAGATACACCACCGATGCATTCCAGAGGTCGAGCGGGTGGAATGTGGATAGAGACACTGGCACTTGGAGCGTGACTCAACTGCGTGTACTGGCCTGGTGTGTGCCTGCCTATGCCCACTCACTCAGGAAGCCTCTGCCCCGGCATAATGTCTGCCTTGTGCAAAAAGCCACTAATTCATTCAGACTTACAAGTAGCCCAAGGGAAGGCAGAATGTGCTTTAGAGATTTTCAGCCATACTTGTTTTGGCATGACACCGCTTTAGGTGAGATCTTTCCCCCAACTCGCTATTAGAAAATAGAACGGCTTTTGTCTGATTTAACTGCTCGGGACTGACTTTGCCTTTGAGGGCTTCATCAGTTGATGCGGCATGTGAAAGACAAGATAATGGCAATTTTCTTTTTAACAACCGGGTTCAAAGTGAAAGGGATTGGGAGCATCCGAGGCGTCCATCTCACCTGTAAAGAATGTTCAGCATCTTAGCCGTACAAAGACGCCTCTGTATTCTAGCTGTTGTCTGTCTGTTTCTCACTAATCTTTAAATTAGTCTTGAGGGTGTTTGAACATCACAGATGCGTAAGTAAACGTGCACGTGCTCACTTCTGGTTCTAGCTCTTTGTCTGATTACAGTTGAGATCAAGTTGACGCTCCATGTGGTTGTGAATAAAGAGTGGTTGCGTTGTCTTGCTGTTGGGCAACATCTGGTGGCAGAGGGGGGAATTACCAGTGCGGTTTTTTGCAGCTTTGTCAAAGACCTAACGCTTTGATAGTGAGCTTATTTTAGCTCATAAATCACGTATATCTTTATTCCCGTGCTTCTGTTCTGTCATTCTTTGCTCTCTCACATAGAGGTATGTGGCAGGGATAAATAGCTTTTTTCGCTCTCTTTTACTCCATGTGGTGTATTTTGGAGACTGAGGCCTGTGCTTGTGGCTCCTGGAATTTGTGTGCATGCCAAGAGAAGCATGCTCGCCCACGGGTGTCCTGACTGGATTGAAGCCACAGACACCAGCAGTGGTCCAGGCGGGTAGACTCCAGTATGTTCTGAAAAAGCCCTCAGATCTTCTCAGCCTCAGGCTGGCCAGGAAACAACACGCATACAGTGGACCAATGTCTGTTATGTGGCTTTAGGGCCTTATTTGTACAGTGAAACCTATAAGGATTTTCTTTCTCTTTGCCTCCTTCACTTCTAGAAGACTGGAGACTGTTCATGATTGCAGAATTAAGAGCGTACATCTAAACACATAAGCATTGGTTTATGACTGTCCCTGCAGTCTTGCATATAATGTTGTAAGCCATTTATTTATTATATAAGGTGTAAGATTGTGTTATTTATTTTAGTGTATTCATTAATTACACTTATGTATTCACTTATGTTTTATTTATTTATTTTATTTTTTGTTTGATTCATGTCTAGGGATGTAACCATTCACTCAACTCACAATTCGATTCACAATTTTTTTTTTTTTACAAAAAGTTTTAAGACAAATTATAAATTAACTGTGTGCTTTTATTATTGCTTGGACGAAGTGCAGCATGTTTCTTTGTGAAATTTAAATATAACACTATAATAATATACTAATATAGCACTTATATTATTGCTCTTCTGTTGGTTTTGATTGCTTCCATTCTCCTCTGTAAGTCGCTTTGGATAAAAGCCTCTGCTAAATAGAAATGTAAAACAAAATGTAAATATAATGTAAATGTAGGCTAAATAACAAAACTAAATTGAAAATTTTAAACAAGCTCCAAATCAAATAAATGAGTAACGCAAATAAAATAAATCTCTTCATTTAAATAAAATAAGACTTTGTCTGTGCTCTTTCCACTTAAAATTAGAGGCAACTTTAGAGGAATTTTAATCATGATCCAAACAAAGATCATACATGAGCAGTCTTTAATCTAAATTTGATTGTATAATGATTGTATTCGAAATGTGAAGTAAAAACAGAATGGTCTGACTTCAGGTTTGTGAAACGAATGTATACATAAAACATATCTGCATGAAATGAAACAGCAGACGAGCTGAATGAGACGCAGATTCACTCCCTGCCAGCAGGTGGCGCTTTAAGCGTTTACTTGGTTTTCACTTATGGTTAAGTGATGTGACATGACATGTGGCCAAGTATGGTAACCCTCTGACCCATACTCGAAATTTGTGCTCTGCATTTAACCCATCCAAAGTGCACACACACAGCAGTGAACACACACACACACACACACACACACACTGTGAGCACACACCACGGTGAGCAATGGGCAGCCATTTATGCTGCGGCGCCCGGGGAGCAGTTGGGGCAGTAGCAGTTTCTCAAGGGCAGTCGTGGTATTGAGGGTGGAGAGAGCGCTGTACATTCCTATGATATATCTACCTATCCTACCCCTAATTGAATCACGATTTGTTTAGAATCTCAACCGATTTGAATCGTCACATACATTAATCGATTTTCAACCGGCTTGTGGTTAATCGTTACATCCCTATTCATTTCAGTTTTATTTTTTCAAGATTATTTTAGTTTTATTTATTAATAATTAGTTTATTTTAGTCTGTTTTGGTTTATCTTTGTTTTTTATTTATTTTAATTTATTTATTCATTTAATTTTATAGTTATTCAAGAATATTTTCATTTTAAATTATTCGTTTCAGTATTATTTAAGTTTAACTTAGTTTTATTAATTTATTTTAATTACATTTTTTATTTTATAGTTTTTTTTCTAGTATAAATACAAAACTTATTTTTTAAGTCGAATTATTGTAAAATGAATCATGCAATATTTTACCTTTCTTTTTTCTTCAGCCCTCTTTTCCGTGGGAACTCTGATGTTGACCAGTTAGGCAAGATTTTTGAGTAAGTACTATAATGGTCTAGTTACTCCAACAATAAATTATTAGAATTGTATTTAATAAGACTGTATTGAGACGTAAGTAAAATTGCAATAACTGATTGTTTTGATTCTGATATTCCAGTTTGGTGGGGGTCCCTTCTCCAGAGGACTGGCCGCAGGAGGTGGGCTTGCCACAGAGTGCCTTTTCCCCTCGCCTTCCCCAGCCCATAGAGGACCTGGTGCCTGATATGGATGAGCTGGGCAAATCACTTTTACTTGTAAGTAGCAGATATCAACACTGAGGATATTTGAGATGATTTGACACTAAATGTCATTCTATGAAACCAATACCTTTTCCAGTTTGATACATTTGATCACACAAATACTGTTTTATTGTAAAAAACAATTGCATTATCTTAAACTAAATGCAATTATGCCTTAAAATGGTAACAGTATAGACTTATACAGTATATTCAGTAAATTACTTTTTTATAACAGTGTATAGTGTGTGTGTTATAAAAAAAAGTTACACAAATAGCACATGACTTTTATATAAAAAGTGTTTACTTACTGTTTTCTCTTCTCGTTTTCTCCCTGCTCAGCGTTTCCTGTCATTTAACCCCTCAAGAAGGATATCAGCTTTCGATGCACTATCTCACCCATACTTCCAGAGTCTCGACAGCACCAGCAAGAGCCTGTACGCCCAACCCTTCCCCAGCAAAAAGCCCTCCCTGGAGGAGAGAGCTGCTTGAAAGGTTGTGGTTCCCCACTGTAGACAAAGACCCCCTATGAACTAGTCTTCCATAGCATAACATTACTTGCTGCTTTTAAAAATATCACCGCAACCATTGGTCGACCGTGTTTTGTCTTTGCCCTCACTACTGCCAGCTAATACGGATCAACAACATGTTTAACAATATCAGAAGCTGCTCTCGTCTCCCACCCACCTTCCTCAAAGGAAGTTTGTCTGCTCAGAGGAAAATGTGCTTCTCGAATCTGAAGCTTCATCATGACACTGCCAGGGATCTTCCGTCTGTTTGCATAAATGCAATTTAAAGGTCTAAATTGAGTCTTAGCTGCACATCACTGCCATAAAACAGCAAGGTCTTACGTGGGACTGTGTCCGTCTCACATGGATTAAGCAAATGTAGAACCACAACTACTGCAAATTCAGGCCCGTTGAACGGAACCTCTTATTTTACACATTAAGATATAATCGCTTTATTACCTTTTTTTTTTTGGAGCTCACACTTCCAAAGTTCTCTCAGTCACAGGCCAGGAGGATTTTTTTGTATTGTTTTCCATCACATTGTTACTTCGCAGTTCAAGCAGTAGAGTGTAGACACGTCTCCTCGTGTGAATTTTTTTGATGACTGCATAACATCAGATACCGGTGCTCTATTTAATATGGCATTTCATCACAAGCATCCTGGTGTTATTTGAATCATCCAGGACAGAACTACCAAATGCTTTGAAGCACTATTTAACACCATATTTCCTTGACATTATAATGTACTTGTATTTTTTTTCTTCAATATAAGTTCCACATCCTGTTCACTTTATTATGTCAGTGTTGATTGTTGACTTTCTTTTGGCATGGTATGTCTTAATTTTAGTGAACTTGAAGGTGTAGGTTGTTGTAGAAAACTCTTGTTACGTATACCAAACAGTCTACACCCTGTCGTCAGGGATTTAGTGCCGTGACGTAGTCAAAGGATGACCCGTGCCGGGTTGCATGTTGAATTTAGGGTTGATTTAGAGCAGAAACAAGCTGAGATGGATAACAGAAATACATGTATGAAAGCGTTAGCGCATAGTTATGAAAGTCTAGTAAAAGTAGCTATAGAGTTGGCGAGTGTTAAGTTCAAGGTCAGGTTGCAAGGTTCGTTCGAGGCTCGGAGAGTAATGTACTATCCCATGTATAATTCAGTGATTAAGTCCAGGTTCTTTTCTTTATACGCAATGCTACATCCTTCCATTTCCAGTTTCACTTAACTGTCTGGATAGATCATCACAAAAAGTGCACCAAATCCGCTAAATGGGTTGCTTTCAGTGCCTTCGTGTTTAGAGTGTGACGAACAAGTGGAGGGAAGGAAGGACGCTGCTTAGGATTTTAGCATTTAGCCTGTTGATTCCAGGTAAAGCTGTTTTATGAGGGAGGAGAAGCTATAGGCAGGCACTGTTGTACTTCAAAACATTCACACAGTTAAAGGGATAGTTCACCCAAAAATGAACATTCTGTCATCATTTGCTCACCCTCATGTTGCTCCAAACCTTCTTGTGGAACACAAAAGAAGATATTTTGAGCAATGTTGGCAGCCAACCAGATTTGGTTACCATTGAAAAAACACTGATACTTTTCTCAAAATCAATTTTTTGTGTTCTGCAGAAGTCAAGTCATGCAGGTTTGCAATGACATGAGGGTGAGAAAATGAACTATCCCTTTAAGCACTGATGCTTGATTCATTCTCTCAGGATCAGTAAACTCACTCTGTCACATTCCATGCTCAGGTCTATTTATGGCTAGTTTTAGATTCAACAAGGGTTCAGATTTTAGCTTAAAGGGTTACTCCACCCCAAAATGAAAATGTTGTCATTATTCACTTATCCACATGTCGTTCCAATGCCATAAAAGCTTTGTTCATCTTCGGAACACAATTTAAGATATTTTAGATAAAAACCGGGAGGCTTGTGACTGTCCCATTGACTGCCAAGTAAATAACGCTGTCGAGGTTCAGAAAAGTATGAAAAGCATCGCCAGAATACTCCATCTACCATCAGTGGTTCAATCTGAATTTTATGAAGCGACGGGAATACTTTTTGTATGCAAAGAAAATAAAAATAACGACTTTTTTTCAACAAATCGTCTCCTTGCATTGAGGCGGATGCAGAAGAGCATCGATGGGTAACATCCAAAATGGCGCTATGCTGACTACCCTGGCAATGGACTACCCTGGTGATGCTTTTCATACTTTTCTGAACCTCGACAGCGGTATTTACTTGGCAGTCAATGGGACAGTCATAAGCCTCACAGTTTTTATCTAAAATATCTTAAATTGTGTTCCGAAGATGAACGAAGCTTTTATGGCATTGGAACGACATGCGGGTAAGTGAATAATGACAACATTTTCATTTTGGGGTCAAGTAACCCTTTAACCATTAATATCACAGTAATCCTTATCGATTATGGTCTCAAAGTTATCCAGATACAATAGTTGTGGGTTATTTATATTGTTCACTTGCATTTTCATAAATTTGAACAGATAATGAAACATACAGCATTTAAGCATGTATTATTATTTTTATTTATATAATAATATTATTAATAATAATAATATTAATATTAGATTTTATGTATTAGGTCACTGTCTTGCGGCAACTTTTGTACTGTTAACATGTTTGATTTCACAAATATTCTGTGATCAGCTATTCGTTGTCTTAATGCATCAATCTAACAAATGATTTCAGTTAGTGATTGGTGTATAACGCCATTATTTTTAAAGTCTCCACTGAACTGACGCTACGCTGGCACAGCTTTACCCTCCTCGAGATAAGTCTGTGATTGGATTTGGTGATTTCAGAGGGCATTAGATATCAAATAATGTAAACCAATGTAACTGTATGCCTTTATGTTTGTGGGTCAGGTATAGAACTAATCCGTTTTTTTGAGTTTGGTTAGTCTGGTGAATAATTCAGTGTTTTTTAACATTATAAATGTATTAAATGTTAGGCTTTCGAATGTACGACCCATTCTTGTTAGTAATGGAATTTGAATTTTAGCATGATGTCATGCTGAACAAATAGCACCTTTTGATATTTGCCCATCTCAGTGCTTTTCCCCATGATGCATGATTTTTTTTTGTGTGTGTGAATCTGTTGTTGATTTCTTAAACTTTTTGTTGTTTGAAATTATTTGTTTTAGTTTGTAATTTTCTAAATCTATTTGATTTGTGTAATCGGATATCATTTTAAGCAAATTACATTTGAGAGTGCTTGAAATTGCTGGACATTGGTACATAATGTTTTGCTCCCTATACATTTTGTTATTATTTATTGACATTTTGTCTTTTTTAGTTGGCTGTAATGCTTCTGAAGGCATTCTGTCAATGTAATCCTCAAATTTGTGATTGGACAGTGATGAACTAATGGTGCTACACCTCATGTCACTGCAGACTTGAACAACTGTAATCAATTAGGCAAATTTGTTCCCAAGAGGACAGTAACAATACAAGTGTACTTTTAAATATTCTATTATATATTTTTTTATTATATTATATTTGACATTTTTGACATGTTTTCCCATTATGACTTAAATACGTATATGTACTCCAGACAGAGAATACTTTGAATTAAAAAAATCATAAAGCTGGACATTTCTATCCATTAAATTACAATAATGTTATATGCCAAGTCATCCACAATGAATACATATTTTAATCAATGTGCACAATGTTTTCATTCTGTTTAGCTGCTGCACAGACACTGTGCAATGAAAATCAATTATTACCATTATAATCTGACTCTTTAAAGTTATTTTATCAGCAGCTTAAATTATTATATTTTAATCACTGATAATCAAGTGTTATATCACTTCAGACTGCATCAGATGTATTTGGTTCACTCTACTTATTCTTAAAAAAATATATATATAAATATTTAAACTGAGTGGAATGATTTCTATGATGTATCTATTTTGTAATCATATATATATCTTTTCATTTCTTACTCTGTTTAAATGATTACATAAATCCATAAAACAAAAAGTAATTATTTTAGCCATCTTTTTACTGTGCACATTGATTAGAAGTGGGAAGTGTTCGTCAGGGTTTTCTTTTTTCCCACATTGGCTGGAGAGTGATGTTTTTTGTTTTGTAAGCACCCAATCTGTGGTGTACATTTTTAATTGTTATTTGGCATTTTATGTTGTCCGCTTTGTTGTAAGATGTGGGGATGGAAAAATGTGTACATGAAAATATTTGTAACTTTTTTAAAATCAATGCTTTGATTGAAAGTCTTGTTCAACTGTATGTAATTCTACTGCCAAATCATTTTGCGTTCTTCTGCTTTAGCAACTATATTTTTTAAGCAATGAAATCGCATGTGGATGTACTGTAGATCAATTGCATGTGATATTAATTTTGAAAAGTCTTGTCTGGTTCATCTAGTCATGATTAGTCCAGTAATGATGATTAATTATATAGTAAGTAGAATATATATTCTTTTTATGATGAAATACTGAAATTCAGTTTAAAATGTATCACTTTTAAGCTATGTTTTTCTGTTAAAACAACACATCCTTACATTTAAAGCAGAAGCTTTGTTGATAAATTAATTTCATTGAGCTACTCTTGTCAGTATAATGCAAAGAAGTGTACGATTTTGGCAAGAACCAAATAGAAATTAGTGTTGGTCATTATGCCCTTATAAGACCATATTAGTTTTGTTTTTCTTTAAAAAAGTGTGAATGAAATATGGTAGTAATTTGTATCTGTTTTTTTTCTGGACTGGTTTTGCTGCTAATGTTTGTCTTAGGCTCTGGCTCCTGAATGAGTTTTATTAAGCTGGCCCACCTAATGATCCCAATTTGCTGCCATTGAGAAAAAAAGCTGCTTTTGCATTTGTTTTATATCTGTATCTGCCTGACGTTTTCGTATTTTTGTAAAATAAATATTGCAGTGTGTAAAACTGGTTTGTGAAATTGACTTCTTTGATGAGAGAGAACAAAACGCTTCCCTAAGTCTCAAACTTCTCACGTTTTATTATTTTAGTGTTAAAGAAGTATAGTCTATTATAAAGCTTAAATGATGACAAAATCCCACTGTCAGTTTTAATTAGTAAATATCAAGTAATTATTGTAAGCATTGTAGTAGCAATGGGAAGAATATAGGCTACACCAGCGGATCTGAATTTTTCAAGTGTGACCCCTCTCATGAAGGACAAAAATCTCATGGTCGACATCCCCCCCCTCCCCACGCCACAGCAGCCGGAAAAAAATCTAAATTAACATTTATATATTTTATAAAATAAAGCATCATCAGTGTTTCTGCTCACTCAACAAATCTAGCGTAAACCAATAACGGCACTTCTCCGGCAAGTTGGAGAGAAAAAAATGTACTCTTTAATTTTCATGATTATCTGCTCTTTTCACATCTTTTGCCATTCACCCAATACGATTGGTCATCGTATCATTTAACACTAGAATCAATGCTAATTGATCAGCAGCTCCACACATAACAGAAACAGCCTCTTTAGCGCAGGGTAGAAAAAAGCCTCACCTGAATTGCATGGTTTCCCAGTTTTGGCAATCCAGTGAGAGATAATGAACGAAGCGCAAATTGCTTTCTCATTCACCGTAGCGGCTTTCGGTAGCAATGATTTTTGACCACGTAACGTAAATTCCCTTATCGGGTTTCTTGACATTATGTATGGGGAAACCCTTTTCCCTTGAAATGCTGAAGCCTGAGTTAATAATTCTATTGCTTTGCAAAAAGCCAAGCATTCGCTTGATTGGCTGGTGCAGCCGCTATATAAGCGATGTCGGGCGCCAAAATACCTCATAATCTCTTTCCTTCACCTGGAGCCTGATTTTGCTATTGACCTACGCGACTAGAGTGGACGACGCAGATAGCGATCCCCTCTTGTGTTCCGTCGGAGTACAAGATCACCGACAAGATGTCTCTTTGCCGCATGTGTGAAAGGGCCCGTCGACTTTCTAGATGCACACAAGGAATGTGTACTGTGTCTGGGCCATGCCCACACTGTAAGTATCGGATTGCCAAGCCTGTGAATAATTGCCAATCAAGATCCTTCGGGCGAGGCTGGCCGTTGTTTGCAGCGGTGGCCCACTGGCTCCTGCATCTCCTCCGCTCGCCACCTTCGAGCCGTGGGCCAGCAAGACTGCATGTTACTCCTTCAGGAGGCTCTAACGAGGGACTGACGTCAGCCCAGTGCCCACTTTGCCCTCGCACGCCGGAGCCTCCTCTCATCTATATTGAAGAGAGTTCCCGCCCTCTGGCAGAAGAGCGGGAAATGGTCTCCTTCGGCTGTGAAGAGGATGACACCATGTCCACGAATGCCTCCGACCAGGCGTCCGGGTCCCTTCAGAGGGGTAGATACCCCTTAAAACCAAGCATTTTCGCGAGCTTACTTGAAACCAAGGGGTACATAGAACACACCGCGCAACCGGCAACAATGGCAGCCAGATCATCCAGAGAGTCACATAAATGTATTTTCAGCTTAAATAATTGATCAAAAAATTACGACTGTCTTGTTTTGTGCTCTACAAAGTCCTGAACATATATATTTGCAACCATGTTCTTAATTGAAACGTTTTTAAAAATCGCTAGTGTTCTACATTAACATCAAATTGCTGATTTGCACAACAGTCCCGCATTTCTCTGACTAGAGAAAACATCACTAAAACCCACGCAATCGGCATACACACACTTGCAGACGGCATCTTGGAAGTTTGTGATCAACACTTGTCGCCTCTGGTGACGTAGCAGCCAGCTAGCGACGATGTATGATGACGTAACAGTAACCAAGTGGCGTCTCATTTCATAGGGGTATGTTTTCACCCCTAGCGCTTACCACTCGGTTTCGGGGGACAAGGGCTAAGGGTAAGACGAAGGGGAAGGGGTAAGACAGAGAAATGGGATTTACCCTCAATCACTTAATCATAGATGTCAGACGTTTCTTGTAGTTGGTCACTAGGTTTTTATACATCTCAGGAGGGATTTTGTCCCACTCCTCTTTGCAGATCCTCTCCAAGTCATTGAGGTTTGAGGCTGACGTTTGCCAACTCGAACCTTCAGCTCCCTCCACAGATTTTCTATGGGACTAAGGTTTGGAGACTGGCTAGGCCACTGCAGGACCTTAATGTGCTTCTTCTTGAGCCACTTCTTTGTTGCCTTGGCCGTGTGTTTTGGGACATTGTCATGCTGGAATACCCTTCCACGACCCATTTTTCAATGCCCTGGCTGGCTTCAATTGACAGTTCATTTCGTGTTTCTTCCATTTGCGAATAATCGCACCAATTGTTGTCACCTTCTCACCAAAGTGCTTGGCGATGGTCTTGTAGCCCATTCCAGCCTTGTGTAGGTCTAAAATCTTGTCCCTGACATCCTTGGACAGCTCTTTGGTCTGTGCCATGGTGAAGCATTTGGAATCTGATTGATTGATTATTTCTGTGGACAGGTGTCTTTTATACAGGTAACAAACTGAGATTACTAGCACTCCCTTTAAGAGAGTGCACCTAATCTCAGCTCGTTACCTTTATAAAAGACACCTGGGATCCAGAAATCTTGCTGATTGATAGGGGATCAAATACTTACTTATTTATTAAAATTCAAATACATTTTTCTGGATTTTTCTGTTGTTATTCTGTCTCCCACTGTTCAAATAAACCTACCATTAAAAAGATAGAATAATCATGTCTTTGTCAGTGTGCAAACGTACAAAATCAGCAGGGGATCAAAGTTAGTTTTTTTTGTTTTCATTAAATGGTTTTAGCCCAGCAAACACCATGTGACATGCTAAACTCATCTGTCAATGTGTTTGTTTTTAGGCTGAGTCCAAAAAGAAAAAACACAGTAGTGAAGAGAGAGAAAATTACTGTAAGTCTTCCAGTGCCATAGTTAAAGTGGATTGTTTTTTGTCCACATGAGGGTGGAAATGACTGAACATGCTACCCACATCACTTACAGAAATGTTATTCAGAGTGGATTCGCTAAACAGAACTTCATAATGACAATGTTTTTATCTTTTTATCTATTTACAGGACAAGCATAAGTAACGCAGAAAAAGAAAAAAGAGGAAGACTTCCGTCTCTGAGTTGGATTAAAGGGCTAGTGTGTGTGGCGTCCTGCACAACAGGCAGCTGGAATTCAGAGTGGGAATTGAGACTGAGCTCTTGCCGGACTGTGAGGAAAAACCCTGTAGATATTTGTCTGAGTGACTCTTAAAAGTGGGTGCTTCTTAGCACCGTGCGGCTTTGTGGCAGACTTGGATGAGAGGATCATGTGGTTGGGGAGTTGAAAGGGGCGTGGGGTTCATTATGTCAGGTTTGTGTTTGTTTTTTAAGCAGATGATTCTCAGTCCAAATAAAGGTCATTTACACCCCTGGTGGCCCTGTGTACAGTATCTGTGTGGTGATGGAAATACTACCTAACCAAATGCTGGTTTTGAGGTTGTAAAGGCAGCCAATTTGCATTAAATAATTAGAGAAAATTCATGCTTCTGTGTTTCCCTATGAAGCTGATTAATGGTTTTCTTTCTGTGATATTAGAACGAATCTGTGTTTCCTGCACTGATCTTCAGCGGCGTGGCAAAACGACTAGATTTTAAGTTTTGAATGTGAGTTCACAATTTGTTAATTGTAATGAATTAAAACACCACAAAAAAAGAAAACTACATAACATTTGAATATACAAATATACTTTTCAAAAGTTTGGGGTTGGTAAGGTCTTTAAAATACAGTAAAAACTCTTCTATTGTAAAATATTGTGACCTTTTAAAATATTTTTAAATCGTATTCCTGTGAAGGCAAATCTTGAGTTTTGTATTACTCATGTAAATAAACATTTCTTATTAATGATGAAAAAAGTTGTGCTACTTAACATTTTTGTAAAAACTGTGATACTTTTTCCCCCCTCAGATTTTTTTATGAAAAAGTTCAAAATGAACACCATCATCTTTATTGATATTTTGATCAATTTAATGTGTCCTTGCTGAAATAATCTATAAATATCTCCAAACTTTTGAACATTAGAGCCTATATACATTAATCCTATGATACATAAGTCTTAATCTGTGGGTTATGAACCTCTTTTATTAACCTTTTGGTTGGGTAGTATTTCTGCAAATGACCTTTTGAAGTGCTATTTTAATACTAGCTGTGGACTTAAATGACACGTTTAAGGTCAATTCTGGCTATATATCTCAAGCTTTACTCCAACTTTGTGTTTGATGTTTCTTGAAAGCATTGTTTTGTATTTAAAGTTATGCATGGATCCAGACAAAACTTTGCATGTCCGTGCATTGAATGACCCTGTGTCTGTCCGGGACTTGAATGTCAGTCTGTGCTGGTTTTCACACCTGTAGCAGTGTGTGTGTGTGTACCGCCACTGTTCAAGTGAACTTTCCTCATGTGACCTGACTCTGTGCTTAAGCTGTGTATATCTGCAGTGAATGTGTTTCGGTGAGACTGTCTCTTGCCCTCAGGGTGACAGCAGTGTTTTGGAAGCTCGGCCAGGTGTATGTGTCCAAATGGCACATGGGAGGGGCCTCAAGCGTCTCATTTCCCTGGCAAATACTGTCACCAGTTCCCTTTTCTTGTCACACAGCTTCTAGAGATTATATAGCAGAAATGGAATGTGCTGGAGTCACTATGTTTCTGCTCATGTTCACCATATTTCTAATCATTACTGGTAAGAGGCTTTTTATACATTTTTGAATGAATGTTTATTATTTAACCTGAAATGTCATTCAATGCTGTGTACATATCTAAGAAATAGGATGGAGAAGGATGGAGAATACTCTGGAAAGTATGTCATTTAAATATTTGTTTGTAAATATTATTCCATATTGACGACTGTTGACGCTAAGCAAAAAACAACCTTATCTGCACATTAAGATTATTTCAAGTAGAACTGTGGTTTGGGTTAAAAAAGCGTGGCGATTACTTCCTGCATTTTGAAATTTTCACTTCCATTTTGAAATTTTCAGTGGAATATATTCCCACTGAAACCTCAGCAAACAAAGGGAAATGCATTTTGCATATATAAATATATCGTATATATATTTATGTATATAAATCTGTATGTATATATATATATATATATATATATATAAAAAATATACAATATATTTATATATGATTTTGACTACTTTAGTAATTTCCATGAGTACAAATCTTAATGTTTAAGCATATAATGATATTCTAGGCAATTGTGTGCTTCTAATTTTATAGCAACAGTTTGGACAGGACCCTTTTGTGGACACCTCTGGTGTGACTTTAAATGCAGATCTTGAGCCAAAAATTCATCACCAAAACCAATGACTTGTATATTCATTATATGGACACATGTACTGGGACACCCCCTTCTTTAGTAAAGAAAGAAAAGGCACTTCCAAACTGTGGAAACAAAGAAATTCATGTAATTCAAAATTGTATTTCCACCTCTGTTGCAACAGTTTTGAAGTGTATGAAATGACTGTATATGTACCCATATGTCATTAGTGTTTGGTAATGAATTTTTGGCTCAAGGTCACACCAGAGATGTTCAGCTGGGATTAGGACTTAGCTTTCTGCAGACCAGTCAAGTTCTTCCACACTGACTGAATCATCATTTCTCTTTGATCCTTGCCTTTTACACAGAGGCACGGTCACAGTGTTGGGGAAAGTTACTTTTAAAAGTAATGCATTACAATATTGTGTTACTCCCTAAAAAGTAACTAATTACGTTACTTAGTTACTTTTTATGGAAAGTAATGTGTTACATTACTTTTGCGTTACTTTTTATATATGAGCAGGGCTTGATTGTTTGTTTTCAATACAAGAAGTTCAATTTATAGCAAATGTAAAAGTCTTTCACACCAAAACATGTACTGAATAAACCTCAGGCTGAAGGAAGAGTAAACTCACGTCCGCACAGTAGAACGCAGAAAAAGAAGGTTCAACACTCTTCAGCTATAAAAAAAAAAAAAAAAAAACGAACCATAATTGTTAGTTTATCTAAAGTAATTTTTGCTTGTATGGTTGAACTGGATCAAAGGTCAGCAGCAAACACATCTGTTAATAAAATGAGATTAGATATATTTGTGTTGTTTAACATATTTAATTATTGCAGGTTTGCATCATATTCTGAGTTTGCATTTCACTGTTTTAATTAATTTTGATGAATACTGAATCTGTTTTTTGCGAGTGGGATGAATTAATACACATTCACATTTAGTCTAGATTAGAACTACAGTAAGATCAGGTTCACACAGACAGTCAATAAATGGAAAAAAGTAACTGGCGTTACTTTTTTCAAAAAGTAACTCAGATTTTTTTTAGTAAATAAAAAGTAATGCGTTACTTTACTAGTTACTTGAAAAAAGTAATATTATTACGTAACTCGTGCTACTTGTAATGCGTTACCCCTAACACTGCACGGTCATGTTAGAATAGAAAAGGTCCTGTCCAAACTGTTGCTATAAAATTTGAAGCCCACAATTCCCTAGAATTTCATTATTTGCTTAAACATTAACATTTGTACTCTTGGAAATTACTAAAGTAGACACACCTTTCATTAGAAGGTCAGTACTTTTGGCAATAAAGTGTATATGTGTATATATATATATATATATACACACACACATATACACACACACACACACACACACACCACACACATATATATATATGTATACAATCATAGTTTTGTTAATTTTTATAAAACGCTATTCCTTGTTTTGTTTGTTTTTGATAAATTTAATTTGTAATGTTTTAACATAAGCACAAATTGTCCTATCATGTTTGTACAATTTCTGTTAGTTTTCACAATTCCATTTTAACCAACACAAAATGTAATACATGTATGTGTTTGTGTGTGTGTGTGTGTGTGTATGTATGCATGTGCATATATATATATATATATATATATATATTATAAGATACATTATATATATGGATACAAATATGCAACACATTTCGATATTAAGATAAGACATGACAAGACATATATATGACTCACAGTCTTATGATAAACGCTTTCTACATTTAGCTTTTTGTGTCCCATGCTGCTTTAAAAATACACAAACATTCGAGGCTTATTGGATTATTCACAGTCAGGATTTTGTTCATTTTCCAGTCCACTCATTTGTATGTGCATTTTGGTTGCAGCATAAATGGCCGTAGTGGATTATCATGGGGTGTGAATAGTCTAATGTTTTTTTGTGTTTGGGGACGCACAAGGAGTCGCTCATTCGCTTGTTGGTGTGAATAGCTCAATTCCTAATGCCTATTGTGGTGGAGGAGTAAGTGCACTGTTGCTATCCCCGCAATAATCCTCACCTTGTTTGGAGAAAATAAGACCAGAATAGACCAAGCGTACTCATTAGTGTTGTAATAGCTTGGTGTGGCGTAAACACTGGCACGCTTTTTGCTTCCACCGAATCTGCCCTCTGGTCATTTATGCGTGCAATAGGGGTGTGTTTATTTATTATTTAGCGCACAACATGAGCCACGCAGTCATCTATTGTAATGCACAACACTGGCTGTCAGCAGACCGGCAGAGTGAATAAAGGGGGTGGAGATGGCTGTGTCCAGGTAGTTAAGAGGCCTGAGAGCGATAAAGAGGGAGGAGAATGAAGACTGTTTACCTGCCTGCTGTCACACGGCCTTGTCTAGTAATGTAATACAGATTAACAACTGTCAGTTAAAACAGGGCCTCCAAGGCCTACATTCATTTCATCCATGCAAAAGAAAGCTTATCCTTAAGTAAATGAGATACAGCAAGAGTTCAGTTCAGTCAGTACGTTATCTTCCCAGATCATGGGAGCTTTATTCTTGTGATCAGGTCTCCATGACTTCATGCAGTGCGTGAAATGCTTGAGTGTTTGCTCACGGACCTGTTCAGACAAATTAGAGAGAACATGATGTTTGATTACTATCATTCTGAGAAGCCGGTCAATATTTGTTCAGGCAAGTATAGGATCAGGGCAAAGGCAGTGGTGATTAAACTGCAGATCTGTGTATGGACTAATTAGTGATGTGGATAATCCAGTGTCATGCTGGAATTGCAGATTATGTGAAGGATGCCTTACTCTGCAAATTTTCTTCTGTACGGTTCATTTGAAGTGTCCGAGTGAACTGCAGGAGAAGAAAAGCTGCTCAGATTAGCGACAGATATAGATGAATGTTTTAGTCAGCAGAGTCACTGTTAATGAGAAACATTGCAGGTTCTTCTGCACAAATGACCAAAAACATTAATATTGAGGTTTTGAGGCCTGGATTGGAGTGTACTTAAAATATTGAAAGTATATTCTTAAACCTGTACTTGCAGATAATATAATATTAAGGAAATGAAAGAAAAAAAATACTTTCATGACTGTTTCCTAATTCTAACACACCTAAGCACACTTTTAAAAGTCCATTTTGTAATAAATAAAGGTCAAAGTAAAGTTTTACTTCAAGGTACATTTGAAATCATTGTTTTAATAATATTTTCTCCTGCTCTAAAGTAGTATACTTATTCTTTTTAGCATAATTATGTTGAATTTATAACATAAAATAGTTATTCATTTATATTATATATTATGTAAAAATTTGACATGTAGTGTCTTATTAAAATTAAAATGTTAATGAATATATTTTAAAGGTATTAACTTAAAGTATTAAATTAACATAATTTCAAATGTGTAATTGCAAAAATATTTAAATATAAAACTACTGATTACCAGTAGTGGTCATTTTGAAATTACTTGCTTGTTTAACAAGGGTTGTGAATCTTTTACTTACAAAAACTGCACCTCTGAAAAGTGATGTTTTTTAGCCCTAAAACCTAAAAGAGAATGGCAAGTTGTAAAGAGATTGTTTTATAATGACATGTGAACTTGTAGTTGCACTCCTTGTGTAACTTGTTAGCATCAAGTATTGCTAATGCACACAGTGGTTTCAAGCTTCGCTTTTTAACCGACTTTGTGCAACAAAATAGGCTATGAAAGTCTATTTAAGTCCAGTGACTTTGTTTTAACCATAAATCAAAAACGGCTATTCTAAACTTCCTTAGGAACTCCATGGTGACTTGGCCTTCGATTTGATGTACAAATGTATGTCATGATGACTGAATAGCTCTTTTAACATTACACAAAACTGTTTATATGTGTATATGTTGGTTACATTTTTTGACAGTACGAGTCATTAAACACCATTTAACACTCTCATTTGAACAGGTACGGACTGTAAATGCACTGAATGTGTTTCACTGGAGCCCACACAGCATGGGAAAGTGGGGGACTCGATGCTCCTCAAAGTTGAGACTCATTTTGATGTCCAGGATGTGACGTTCCAGGGATCCTGGTGCAAGATTAAGCCTAATAACACTCTTTTGGTCACTTTCGACAACATCAATGCCATCCTAAATCTGCGCCTTACGAACCGTCTGGAACTCAATTTGCCTGATGTCTCACTAAAATTTGAGCATCTGTATGAAGACACACAGGGGGAATATGAGCTGCAGATCAACATCGTCTTCCCAGGAATTCCCAGTCCAGTTGCTGTCACAAAAAGAGTAACAGTCACAGTCAGTGGTAAGAACGTTTGAGTTTTATAAGGATCTCATTTATGACAGCTATTGATATAGTGTTGGTTACTAATGCTTTTAACATCTAGTGAAACTGTCATTTATAGGAAATAGTTTTTTTTGTCTCAGAGTAAAATCAAATCATACATGCAATCTAATTTCTCACAGTTGACATTACACCTCCCAATGTGATTTCATAAATTTCAGTGACTAAATCTTGTGCTATGAGCTATGTGCCAAGTGATATTACGCACCTTTGTTTCTTGTAATAGGGACTTTTTTCTCACGTTTTTACTTTATATTGCACAACTGTGACTTTGTTTTGTGTAATTGCAACTATTAAATTCAAAATTTGACTTTTTAATTTACAGTATGAACTTTATGGCACAACTGTGACTTTGATTTGTGTAATTGCAACTATTAAATTCAAAATATGACTTTTTATTTTACATTTTGAACTTTATATTGCACTATATATCTCTTATCTTTGTTTCTCGTAATTGCAACTTTTTAACTGACAATATGTCTTTGCATCTCACAATTGTGACTATATTCACCTTGTTTTTCAATGAAAAAGTGAGCTATTTTCTATGAATGTGCAAGACTTCTGGTGAATACTGGTGAATAACTAGAAAAATAACAGTAAAAAGTTTAGTAAACAGTAAAACTGTTTGTGCAAGAACCATAATGAAATACCAATAATATATTTTAAATGATATAATAACAAATGGCAGTTTCTAATATCTAATATTAAGCAGCATAACTAACTTTTTTGTACAGTTAAAATAACTGGATGCAAATGACATCTGAAGTAATTGAAGTTAGAAATGGCCACACCCACTCTTACGTTAAAAATAAGGTGGATATCTGAGTTTTTTCTCTGAGATATAAGCGATATATATATATATACTCTACTCTATATATGTGTGTGTATATCAGAGTATTTATTTTCTTGTAAGTACTTAATTGAATGTTTTCTCTCCTCCCAGTGCCTGTGTCCATTCCCATTATTAGTAAGACCCCAGAATCAGAACTGGTGGAAGACAGGGACAATGTGACGCTGACTTGTTCTGTTGAACATGGAACAAATGTTCAGTACAAATGGCTAAAATACAACATAGTGGTTGGTCCAAGTGAGCGGCATACATTCTCACAAGATTATGGGACGCTTGTTATAAATCCTGTCAAGAAAGAAGATATTGGGCAATACATTTGTGAGGCCCAAAACCACATTAGCAGTAAGCTAAGCCAACCGACTGAACTCATTGTGTTCTGTGAGTATCTATTATACTTTCTGACTTCAAGTTAATTTATCATCTGTTATCATCCCATGTGTAAATCATTGCTTCATTATTGCACACTGTCCAGCAGGTTCCTCCTGCAGCTTGAGAATTACCTGCTGTTTGCATTGTTGCTTAGATGTTAAACATGATCTGTCCTGACGTGTCATTTACCAAAACTTGATCTGAAATATGATTGTGGATTAAGATGTAATTTTTCACCTGATTAAAAAAGTTGTATCTCTAAAGAAATTAATAGTATTTTGATATCAGTAGCCTAATAAAAGCCGATTTATTTTATATAAAAAGGGTTGCCATGGGGGCTGCCATTTTGAAATCACATGACCACCTGAACTTATTTTTCTGTTTTTCTCCTTAACTTTGCTATTGTTGTACAATATCACTGACGTAGTCAATTAATAGTATTAGTAATATAATAATTTATAGTAATTAACAGTAATAGAACTAAAACAAAGTAATAGAAAATTACAATGATTTTCAAAATGAATTTTGAAATAGAAACTAATAGAAAACTAATAATGTTTTTGTAACATTATAATTTTTTTCAGATGGGCCTTATAACTTGGCAGTAAATTCTGACCAAGGTCTGAAAACTGAAGGGGTGTTCATGGTGAACCCGGAGGAACTGGTCTTTTTTGAGTGTATTGCAGACTCTAACCCTCCCAACATCTGCGTCTGGATCTCCAAGACAAAGAACAGCACAGATATTCTCATGACTGGACCACGGTTTGAAGTGAAGCCATATGAATTACCCCAGGGTAAAGAGTTCTTGTGCAGGGCATTCAACAATATGACTAAGAAACAGGACGAAACCAAGTTCACACTGGTGATGGCCAGTATTGGCAAAGGTATGTTTGCAGTCCCTGTTTTATGATCTACAAATTAGTCCTCCTCATGTCAAAATAATGACTAATTAAAAAAATTAACCTTCAAATTATGCTATTAAATTCGTCTGACCTAATCAGATCAAAGTAGATTGACTACGTCTACTCCTAAACCTACCAGTATGACTACTAATATATATATATATATATATATATATATACATATATACAATATCTCACAGAAGTGAGTACACCCCTCACATTTTTGTAAATATTTTATTATCTTTTCATGTAACAACACTGAAGAAATGACACTTTGCTACAATGTAAAATAGTGAGTGTACAGCTTGTATAAGAGTGTAAATTTGCTGTCCCTTCAAAATAATTCAACACACAGCCATTATTGTCTAAATTAGCCATTTTCTCTCCCCGGTGTCATGTGACTTGTTAGTGTTACAAGGTCTCAGGTGTGAATGGGGAGCAGGTTTGTTAAATTTGGTGTTATCACTCTCACTCTCTCATACTAGTCCCTGGAAGTTCAACATGGCACCTCATGGCAAAGAACTCTCTGAGGATCTGAAAAAATTATTGTTGCACTACATAAAGATGACGTAGGCTATAAAAAGATTGCCAAAACCCTGAAACTGAGCTGCAGCACGGTGGCCAAGACCATACAGCGGTTTAACAGGACAGGTTCCACTCAGAACAGGCCTCGCCATGGTCAACCAAAGAAGTTGAGTGCACGTGCTCAGCGCCATATCCAGAGGTTGTGTTTGGGAAATAGACGAATGAGTGCTGCCAACATTGCTGCAGAGGTTGAAGGGGTATGGGGTCAGCCTGTCAGTGCTCAGACCATACGCCGCACACTGCATCAAATTGGTCTGCATGGATGTCGTCCCAAAAGGAAGCCTCTTCTAAAGATGAAGCACAAGAAAGCCCGCAAAAAGTTTGCTGAAGACAAGCAGACTAAGAACATGGTGTGTGTGGCGGCAACCAGGTGAGGAGTGCAAAGACAAGTGTGTCTTGCCTACAGTCAAGCATGGTGGTGGGAGTTTCATGGTCTGGGGCTGCATGAGTGCTGCTGGCACTGGGGAGCTACAGTTTATTGAGGGAACCATGAATGCCAACATGTACTGTGACATACTAAAGCAGAGCACGATCCCCTCCCTTCGGAGACTGGGCCACAGGATAGTATTCCAACATGATAACGACCACTGCCTTGCTAAAGAAGCTGAGGATAAAGGTGATGTACTGGCCGAGCATGTCTCCAAACCTAAACCCTATTAAGCATCTGTGGGGCATCCTCAAACGGAAGGTGGAGGAGCGCAAGGTCTCTAACAGATCCAGATCCATGATGTCAAAAGGACTCCAGTGGCAAACTGTGAATCTCTGGTGAACTCAATGCCCAAGAGGGTTAAGGCAGTGCTGGAAAATAATGGTGGCCACACAAAATATTGACATTTTGGGCCCAATTTGGAAATTTTCACTTTGGGGTGTACTCACTTTTGTGGCCAGCGGTTTAGACATTCATGGCTGTTTGTTAGGGCTGCACAATATATTGCATGCGACAGTCATGCGCATCTCGTCAGTAAAGACGGTTCTGTGATTAGCAGTAAATCTCCATCAGCTGTTTTCAAATGGAGCGGCATTTAATACACAGAGCCATAGATCGCTGACAAGCTACGCAATCTTACAGTCACTATCGCATGCAATTCATCTGCGATTCTGAGCGTGAATTGCGTAGCTTGTCCGTGAACTACGGCTCTGTGTATTAAAAGCCGCTCCATTTGAAAACAGCTGATGGAGATTTACTGCTAATCACAGAAACGTCTTTACTGACAAGATGTGCAAGACTATCGCATACAAAATATTGTGCATCCCTACTGTGTGTTGAGTTATTTTGAGGGGACAGCAAATTTACACTGTCATACAAACTGTACACTAGAGCCCTGCGCGGGACTGTTTTCTTAAACCTGCACTCGCCCGCTCTCGTTGAATTTCTGACCAGGAATTTCTCCCGCAACCTGCGTGTTCCACTCCCGCCCGCGCCCGCAATGTTTGTGTCCACTCCCACCCACTCCCGCCGACTTTCTCTCAGAGCTTGTGAAAAATTTACACAAATAAGATCAGACTAAATATTAACTCAAGTTAACATCCAGAATAGCAGGCTTTAAACATGATTGCGTTTAAATAAGACGAAGTAATGCTAAACCAAAGCACCACATGTGACAAAAAAACATAACAAACAGTTTAAGTAAATAAGCCAAAGTACAGTATGAAATGACTTTAACTTATTAAATAAATAAACACATAGAACTTAGAAATTAGGTAACGCCATGTTGCCTCAGGGCAGAGGTGCCAGATTTATATTTGTTGTAAACAAACACTTTTGCACATTTATCGCAACTTACTTAGTTTAACTCTTTCCCATTTTTTAAAGTGACAGTTGAGAATTGTTCTCAGATGTCTGCCTTGCCTTGCTTTGCTTTTGTCAAGTAAACAGCCGTTTAAATTTTCTTCTCAACTTCGTGCATTTCTAATACACGCCAAATCCCACTGTTCTCCGCGGGTCTCTCGAAAAATGTTCTGGCCGCCCACTCCCTCCCGCAGCAAAGGTAAAACTGCCCGCTCCGGCGAGATTTGCCTTGGGTCCCATGGGAGCCCAACCGCAATGCAGCCCTCTACTGTACACTCACTACTTTCCATTTTAACAAAGTGTCATTTTTTCAGTGTTGTCACATTAAAAGATAAAATTAAATATTTACAAAAAATATGAGGGGTGTACAGCTTCTGTGAGATGCTGTATATGGCTTTAGTGTTTTAAGTTATTCGAACCTATTTGTTATTCCTTTGTTCCATCCATTGTTAGTCTGCATGGTCGTTGCAAGCTTTTTTTTCTTTCCAGTTGCTAAGTGCAAATCTGTCCCACCTGTGATTAAGTCTTTCTGTTCCACTGGAAAGTAAATAGGGGCTGGCACCTGTCCTTATTGTTTACGTTGTTACAGGCAGTGAATTTTGGTTCAGTGTGGATACAGAATAAAAAAATGCAAGCATGCAATGCAGGTTTTTGGTAGTTTAAAGATGAAGATTACACCAGAAATTATTTATTTTATTATCGTAACTAACACTGACATCGATTTGTTTCCAGGAAAAGCTAAATATAGCAAGGAAGGGAGTGCGCTGTCTCCATTGACTTTCATTGCAATCTCGTCAGTCATCATCATAGTGTGTATGATGTTTGTGCTCCTAAGGAAGAGCTGCCATCCAAGAAGAAGTATGATACCATTCTGATTTTTAAAGATATTCTTGCATCCCCTTAATGATGTGTCATTTGTACAAAATCAATTATTTATTAAATAATTAGTTTAAAGACCCATTTAAAGCTTTGTGTTTGCCATCTGTATCCAAATGCACTCCTAAATGTCGTCAAAATTCACTGTTACTGGATATACATGGGTAAAAATGTCTCATTTTGTACTACACTGATTTCAAAAGCTCTCTAGAATGAGTATGTCACTCATCCCCTTTAACTAAAGTCTAAAATACAAAAATAAAACAACAGTTTTCAGTTTACAGGACACAAAACAGTTTCAACTGATTTCAAAGCGATCTTTAATCTTTAAATCCATTTATATTCAAATTAAATCATTTAAAATCATTAGCAATCATTTTAATTGATTGTTTTATCTTTTTTCTACAGTGATACAGGCTATCTACAGGCGGTAAGAAAATATTGAATATCTATACAAACATCTGAGAAAGACACGACACATTTATTTATTTATGTGATGTCATTCATGTATTGATCCTGTCCTCCAGGCCAATGACAGAGCAGAGAGGACTGCACCGCTCTGGTAGGTTTACTGCCTGTGTCGGACTATACATATATACCTGAGTTGTTAAGCAGTGATGTGTACACTACCTCTCTGTGCAAACAAACTCCCCAAGCCCATTAACATCACAACTACTATAATCATATCTGCCTGGTTTCTGTCAGCATACACTATGAACATATTTTCCACCTTGCTGGCTACACACACAGTCACTCTCTTTGGAAAATACTTAGGGTATTATCAATGACGTGTGTGCTAGTGAACAGATTGCTTTAAATATATTATATAATATGGATCTCAGAAGTTAATGGCTAATTAAGTTATTACACATAACAAATATATTTAGCTTTGTATTACGATATACGCTCACTGGCCACTTTATTAAGTACACCTGTTCAATTGCTTGGTAACACAAATTGCCAATCAGCCAATCGCATGGCAGCAACTAAATGTATTTAGGCATGTGGTGAAGATGACTTGCTGAAGTTCAAACCGAGCATCAGAATGGGGAAAAAAGGGGATTTAAGTGACTTTGAATGTGGAATGATTGTTGGTGCCAGACGGGCTGGCCTGAGTATTTCATAAACTGCTCATCTACTGGGATTTTCACACACAACCATATCTAGGGTTTACAGAGAATGGTCCGAAAAAGAGAAAATATCCAGTGAGAGGCAGTTGTGTGGATGAAAATGACTTGATGTCAGAGTTCAGAGGAGAATGGTTAGATATGATAGAAAGGCAACAGTAACTCCAATAACCACTCGTTACAACCAAGGTATGCAGAATACCATCTCTGAACGCACAACAAGTTCGAACCCTGAAGCAGATGGGTTACAGCAGTAGAAGACCATACCGGGTGCCGCTCCTGTCAGCTAAGAACAGGAAACGGAGGCTACAATTCGCACAGGCTCACCAAAATTGGACAATAGAAGATTGGAAAAACGTTGCCTGATCTGATGATCCATCCTGCCTTGTCTCAACGGTTCAGGCTGGTGGTGGTGGTGTAACAGTGTGGGGGATATTTTCTTGGTACACTTTGGGCCCCTTAGTACCAATTGAGCATTGTTTAAATGCCACAACCTACCTGAGTATTGTTGCTGACCATGTCCACCCCTTTATGACTACACTGTACCCATCTTCTGATAGCTACTTCGAGCAGAATAATGTACCATGTCACAAAGCTCAAATCATCTCAGACTGGTTTCTTGAACATGACAATGAGTTCACTTTACTCAAATGGCTTCCACAGTCACCAGATCTCAATCCAATAGAGCACCTTTGGAATGTGGTGGAACGGGAGATTCGCATCATGGATGTGCAGCCAACAAATCTGCAGCAATTGTGTGATGCTATCATGTCAATATGGGCCAAAATCTCTGAGGAATGTTTCCAAAACCTTGTTGAATCTATGCCACGAAGAATTAAGGCAGTTCTGAAGGCAAAAGGGGGTCCAACCCGGTACTAGCAAGGTGTACCTAATAAAGTGACCAGTGAGTGTATATATTCACTGATCTGATTAATATATTTGCAGGCCATGAAGATGCAACTGAAGACTTTGGAATTTATGAATTTGTCTCTGTACCTGGGAAAATGGACTCAACACAGGTTAAAAAAATTAATAAAAAAAATTGCTTGCATAAAAACCACTTGCTATTTTGCATGTGCAGTTTTGCCCTAGAACAGTTTGATATTTCTCCTCTGTGTTTTCCAGGCATCCTGCAGGTCTTTGGCAAGGCTCGATTCAGTCAAAGATTTGCATACCACCATCTATGATGTCATCAAACATGTGCCTGAAACTCCAACGCTGAGTCTTTTGAAATGAGAGGTGGCTAATCATGAGTGCACGGATGTAAAGATGAAAGGAGTTTCACTAATTTCCCTGCCAATTTTTCTCTCTACAGTCACACATTCTGTTTTACGCACTTATTTTGTTTTACAGTTATTAATTTTTATACTACTTGAGGTCTGAAAATCATACATTTATAAACTTGTGCTGAGCACTGAAGTTTTTATTGTCTTAAAAAGAATATATAAGAGAACTATGAGATTTTTTTCAGTAGCAACATGCTTTATGAAAAGCTAAAAGTATTTATATATAAATACGGCCGTCATCTAACGTTGTTGTTGTTTCTGCGTTATGAATGTAAATATAATGGATGCATTTTGTACTATGAATCTGTATTTTTTTGCACACTGCAGCGTATTCTGTAATTGCTAATTACATTTTCAAGATGCCACATACATTTCACGGTTAGCAGTTTGTTGAATGTAAAACAGACATCATCTGTCTATTTTGTTTTCTATGTGTTGCAACTGTTCAAACCTGTTTAGACCGTTTATTAGAAAATAAAGATTTTACAAATATTTTTTTAATTTCTTTAGATAAATGTAAGATATAATAATAAGATATGTCTTTTTTACTTTTTACTCATGTATATAAGTAAATGTATATGTTGATTTAGGACTACTTTTTAGTATTTAGTTATATTGTGTTCATGACAATGCAGCCTCTATGAGTCTATTTTGGCTTATTTGTGCATGCTGAAGTGTCTAAAATTTCTAAAAGGTGAATTTTACAATTTGGTAAGTATTGCATTGAGTCTTTCTGTGCACATATTAAGCTGATAATATTAATTTTGGTGAGTGCTGGTTGTTGGGTATTTTAACCATTGGGATTGTCTGGTGTAACCAGCAATATGACTGGAACAAACATACAGTGCTTTATAAAAGGAAGATTTATAATATGACTGTTTATTTTCTCTGTTTCAAAGGAAGAGCAGAAGCATTATATCAACAGCTCAGCTGCCTGGAGGGAGGTGCCACTCCCTTATTTGACAGGGAAATTTTTTAGTGATATCAAGGTGGCTTTATTGACGAGAAACACTTGATCTCTTATGTGTGCTCACATCAGCGTGAACAGCCAGTTGGAGGGGCTCGTCTAAAACACCCACGCAAGAATATGTTTGTCGGGTAGCAAATATTTAGCTGTAAAATGTTCTCTGAGCTGAGATGTAAAAGCACAAAACAAATGAGGTTTTGTGGCCTGTTCCAAGAATTCTTGACTCATTTTATGTTATGTGTTAGAATCAGAATCAGAATGAGCTTTATTGCCAGGTATGTTTACAGATACAAGGAATTTGTTTTTGTGACAGAAGCTACCGAAGTGCAACAGAATGACAGTGACAGAACAAAAAACACCGATAATAAAAAGAAGAATAAAAAAGAACAAGTAAATTAAGGAATAACAATTTACAAATTGACAATTTTATGTACAGGTATATAACAATGGACAGTTTTGTATGTACAGGTATATTACCTGCAATTGAAATGTAAACTAAGTATATGTGTTAGACAAGTGTTTAAATAGTGTGTGTACCATAATTATTGTCAAGTGTTCATGAGATGGATTGCTTGAGGGAAGAAACTGTTTCTGTGTCTGGTCATTCTGGTGCTCAAAGCTCTGTAGCGTTGACCAGACGGTAACAGCTCAAAGAGGGACTGTGCTGGATGTGAGGGTCCAGAGTGATTTTAACAGCCCTTTTGCTCACTCTGGATAAGTACAGTTCATGGAGAGTGAGGAGGGTTGTACCAATGATTCGCTCCGCAGTCCGGACTACCCTCCGGAGTCTTCTGAGGTCAGATTTGGTAGCTGAGCTGAACCAGACATTTATTGAAGTGCAGAGGACTGATTCAATGATGGCAGATTAGAAATTTTTCAGCAGCTCCTGTGGCAGGTTGAACTTCCTCAGCTGGCGAAGGAAGCACAGCCTCTGCTGGGCCTTTTTCACAATATCACAAGTTGTCCCACTTTAGGTCCTGAGAGATGGTGGTGCCCAGGGACCTGAATGACTCCACTGCAGTCACAGTGTTGTTCATGGGGGGAATATGGAAATATCCAGGGCTTGAATTGAGGAGGGATGCGGGGGGATAGCATCTCCTTTGATTAAAAAAATATGACATCCCCTCTGTGAAACCACCCTTACCATCCCCTTTGGATTATTACATTTGTGTATTACGTAAAACTTAAGCACATTAAATGTTCAAATACTCTACGTATGATGATTCAAGAACTAAATAACGGCGATTGGCCAATCAGAACTTTGTAACGTTAACGTACTGTAACAAGCTGCGCACAAGCTGAATACATTTCGTCATTTTTTCACGCAAAATGGTTCAAACCCAACTTTTGAAATTCTTTAATAAGAAAGAAGACAACAGAAGGTGTGATTTTTCCTTGATTAGACATTCTCCTGACAATGTATGTGTGACTGTGCGAGGGACTGAGAGACGATAGGAGAGCTAACATTTTCCAACTTTGAGGAAAAAGAAAAAAATCTCTTGAGAGTATAAAAGCATTCACTGCGCGATTAAGCCCATTATAAAACAGTTAGAATGCCCTTATAATTCCAGCAATTAAACAACAAAAAAAATGTTGTTGTATGAGTTTTTACGTTTTTATATTCATTGAACAAGAAATGTACTTTTCTGTATATCAGCACATGTGTACAGACCACATCATCCCCCCTGACATTTTTTTTTTTTTTACAATTCGACCACTGGAAATATCTACTAATGGTCTCTCCTTACCCCATTATACAAATATTATTACTTTCTCAGAGCAGAGGCATGCCAGATTCTTTATTTACTTTAAATGTAAAACTAATAAAAAACAAGCATGAGAACCATAGTGTTGTCTTCAGAGAGTGCCACTACAAAAAAAACCAATAAAACACAAATATGAAAAAAACTGTGAATTATGACATAAAAAAACATATTTATGACCTAAAAGATTAAAGTTGAAATGCTGAGATAAAAACTCATAACTATGCAGACAATTATCAGAATAAAAAAATTTAATAAATTGTTTATATATATATATATAAAGTTGACATTGTGAGATAGTCATGATAAAAAGTCATAGTTATGAGAAAAAATAAGTAAAAAAAATGAAAATTTGTAAAAAACATAAAAATAATTATATATATATATATCACTTGTAAAGTCAAAATTATGACATGAAAACATTTATGACCAAAGAAAAAAAAGCGAAGTTATGACATTTTTCCATAACCTTTCATCACATTTTGATTTTTGATCTTGATTTTGATTAGTTTATGATATAATTTCTGCCTATTGGTCATTATTATTATTTTAAAAAGCATGATTTTTCTTATATTGCGTAAATGTGCTTCCATATATGAAGTTTTTTCTACCACTGCTTTCCGAAAGCAGTGTACTATTCAGAGGAACTACATATCCCATATTGCACTAGCCACATGTCACGTGAGTCCTACAGCGAAACATGGCACCTGTCTAGCACTGCAACAACTGAATCGTTTGACAGAAAAAGACCATTGGATTTAGTGTTTTCAACTCTACGATGCAGAAAATCAAGTCTTTGATGGCCCGTCAGGTGGGTTATTTCTCATCTTACATCAGTCTGCTTCTTGATTTCATTGACGAATCCGGTAGCATTTAAAATAAGCTAGCCTGCTAGCTAAAACACAACTAAATTGAAAAACAGCGTATGTATTTATTGAGGTCTGCACATTTACTCATATTATCATAACGCTTTTAATCATTGCATTTGAAATAATGAACGAAAATATCTGAATGATAAATAAAAAGGTGACAGTTAGCTCTTGATCATAATTCATTGTTCATAATACTCAAATGTACGTAAAATCAATAAAGAAACTCATTTTTAAGACTGTTGCAAATATACGTTAAGACTATAAACATAGGCTGTGTGTTGTTAACATTATTTTGCCGTTGTGCAATATGGTCTCCTGCATTGTCACTGACAGTCTGTTAGTTAGATTACGTTACAGCTCATATTTATAATTACTTCGATACACGAGTTATACAATATTTTTCCGTGCGTTTTAAGACATTTTAAGTCTTCAGGCTGTGATCTTTTGAAGTTAGACTACGCAACATAAATGGCATCCCAGCTGTTAGATTTATGTATATCTATAGGAAGTGTCGAATAATGGCTGTATTCATGTTTTCAATATTTTTAATGATTCCAAAAAGTGCCCGAGCTGTTATATCCCCAAGCAAACGCGGTTTTTGCAAGACTTTTGCAAGAGTCTGTGGGAAGAATAGGGAACAAGGGAAGAATACGCCCGCCCCTCTGAATAACTTGTAGTATACATTTTGTTGTGGTTAATGAAACATTTGAACCCCCAATTGTAACAGAATCTGCTCATATGTAAAACAAATATATATTTTATGGTTATGGGTTTAAAGCAGGGAGTGCTAGAACGTCTGTGTAAAGGTTTACAGAAAAACTGTGTCAAATTGTATAAATAAATAATACAATAAGATCAACTTAATTATATAAGGGCATTTAATTAAAAATAAATACATATTTAAACAGGTAGTAAATAAATAAATCCAACAGCACAGTACTATATTAAAACAAAACAATGTAATTTAATAATAAACTAGCCTAAATATTTTCCAAATAATATTTCACATGTATTTATAACAGTAAACAAAATGTGTCTTTAAATAATATACAGTTTTTGGAGTCCTTTGCATGAAGAATGTCACATTTGGAGGTCCATTGCATATGAAATATTGAAAACTCTTGCTTTAAGGATCCCAACACCCCCATAAACAGGGCCCTATGATTTCTGCAATGCAGTAAACACGGACGGAATCACGGAATCCAGTCATAAAAACGGAATTTACAGTTTAACGAGTAATGTCACGGAATGTGTCAAAGTTTGGATTAATTCATCAAAAGTTGCTCATTACACTTAAATCAAATTTGTGATATGGACTAGTATTTGTAAACATGTACGTACTACTACACCTACTACTGTTGAAAAATAATACAACTACATATTTTTATTTTAATCCCCCTTATTTGCCAAAAATGTTTATGTTTAATTTTAATTAATTAAAATATATATTAAATCAATGTGTTATGCCTTCATCTGATAACCAGTAAAATACACAACATAATTTCTAAAGGGGGATATTTCATAAGGCTACTGTAAGAATACATTTTTTTTTGTATTCATTCCAATAGTTAGATATGCTAAAACACAGAATTTGGTAACAATAAAACAGAAGGTGAGAAACCATTTCAACCATAAAACCATAAAACATTTCATACGGCCCTAAACATGTCATTTTTGTTACACTTTTAATAAGTTAATGTTTAATTGTATACGTTTCATGATTTGAATTAAATAAACATGCTTTTTATTAATATAATTTAATTTGATCATTAATAAGGAGTCAGAAAATTTTAAACAGGAGTCAAACGGAATCCAGAAAAATTAAAACAGGAGAAAATAGAAAAAAATAAAACGGATTTTGGGAAAAAATAAATCGGATTTCATAGGGCCCTACATAAATCACTGCCTAATATTTATAGTTGACTGTGTCATTTCTCTGCCAGGGTCTGAAGAGTCCCCAGGAGAGTGTGGTTGACATGAGCCCTGTGGAGAGCCTCAGGACACCCAGCAAGGTGACTAATGCATCAGTTTATGTTATCCAACCTAACCTGTACTGTTTATGCATTAAGCCTTTACATTTGTGAATGGATTTTGTCGGGAGGCTGTGTAGATCTTTTGATGCATCTCAGCACTTATATTTGAAGATTGTCAAATGCCTGCTGAAAGATGTCTTTATTGACTGGATGAATCAGTCATTCTCATTCTCATTACTGTCTAGGTCTAGATTACAAGATAACTACATTGAGTGTTTTAATTTTTACTGTGAAATGTAGAATATATGCAGAACATAACCTCAGTTTTATCCTCCAGGGTTTGATCATAGTGCAAAAGAGGTAGAATATGAATATTTGAATAAATGCATCTTGTGTTGAGCTTTGTGAAAGTACATTTCAGCTATATTCACATTACACTTTAAAATATAGGAGAGAGTAATCAGATTTTAATCAGATTTTGGCTGAGCTTTAGTGCAGCAGTGCCACTTGAGTTGTATTATGATCTTCATTCAGTGAGATAGGTGCATGTTGGTCATGGTCCAGTGCATTGGTTCTTGCACTGCCTCACAGGTCCATTAAATCAGCAGGACCTTTTTGTGATTAGGCCCCTTTTAGATCTTCTGGCTGTAGGTTTCTAAGGTCATTTTAGTGCTCGAAGTATACACTCAACCGCTGCTCTGATATTTTCTGCTGATGCTTTTTACTTTAATCCCTGGTTGTTGCTGACATAACCCAAATCAAGGAGACTAATTCCCACCGGCAGTGTTTGTTGTTAACTCTGTATTTTTTTATGTTACACAAATTCAGAAAATGATTTTCAGAACCATCTGGCTTAGATCCCGGTGGGATTTGTTTCAACACTTTGACATTTTCCTGAAATGACTGAGGCGGTGAGAAAGTGTTTGATCATTGAAACGAACCGTCTGGTCTGTCCATAGCGTGTACAGGAAAATGATGGATTAGCCCTCCAAATAGCTACCAAGTGCTTCTGTGCCATTAATGAGGATTGTGTGCAGAAAAATAGATTTGATGTCAAGTCTTTGTCTGCAAATTAGCTTGAAAGTTAAAGTTTTGGGGGAGCATCCTGTTATTAACAGTTTCTTTTAACAAGTAAACAAGATATTGTTCAGTTCAGGGCATCACAAGAAGCACTGTGAAATAATTTTTGGTAACACTTTAGAATAGGGAACACTTATTCACTATTAACTAGGGATGTAGAATAAGGCATTAATATATGTTTAACTACTAATAAATGGTTAATATTCTAGTAATATGCATGCTAATAAGCAACTAGTTAAGATATCCTAAAATAGTGTTACCAAATGTTCTTTCTTTATTTGTTTGTTAACATTTTAACATTTTATTTTTAACAAATTTGATTTTATTTTTTATATCAGAGAAAAAATTATATATATGTTTACAGGAATCAACACATTTTAAAACTTAAGAGGAGATGAACATTTTTGAAGATGTTTTATTTAATGGACCATATATCTGTTTGATTTGTTTTTGTTGCTTATGTCAGATAAAACATATGAGGTTCAGATATTCCTTTTATATTATGTTTTAAACCATGTGTTGTTTTGCAGTGTCACAAGCCATGAGCTGACGATACATTTTTTTAAGGCCAGCTTTTACTCTAATTTAGCTCTTGGTTAGTGTTCATTTTGAGACTTGTGTGCTTGACAAATGTCCTGTCTTTTCTGCTGTATGGCTTTGTGATTTACCCTGAAAAAGTTTTGTCATTTTAACTTGTCAAATAACAGGATACTAACTATGGAACATTTTTATTTTGTGATGTTTTGAGTGGATAGAACCCATTTATTTTCTGCACAGTCTCCGGTGTCCTCTAGATGTCACTATAACCACATAATTAAGGCCTTATCAAGCAGCCTTGAATGTCTCTTGAAAAATTGCTGTAAAATGTATGAACATTTATACCGTTTATTAACGTCGTTAGACTAATTTCGTCATTGCCCTCATCAAATTATTCAGAGCATATTGTAATATGTCGAATATTATTCATAGGATGACTCATTCTTATGTGTAGGTGTGCTTTTGGAGGTTACAACCATATATAAATTCATAATCCGCAGCTATTCTCTCCCTCCCATTTCATGCATATTGCAACCTGGAAGATTTAGATGATTTTTAATGGAGTCAGTTATTTGTAAAGATCTCCCAAATAAAAGCTGGAGCAGGTACAGAGTATTATTACAAAGTAGTGCGAGTCGGGTTCACTCTGCAACATCTGCAACAGCTGTCCGTCTCTTCTCTCTCATCTCAGTCCATGTGAAATGCTCATTGTTATTTTTAATATGATTCTAAATCACACTCTCTCCTGCGCTTGATCTGCATCATTCAGTTCACTCATCCTAAGCTTTGATTGATGTAGAGCACGTTGAGTCACACTTTTATGTGCAAACAGACTCATGTTCGTCTCCGTCTGCACGCAGGGAATAAAAGGACAAGAGGTGTTCATTTTGGTAAACATTGGCAGTCTACATGGGATGGAAAGATAATAGAACAAAGGCTTGGCGATCATTTTAATTAGAGTGGCTGAGTTTTTGCTTTACTTTCCAAGTGACCGTTTGGGTGAGAAATTATTGATGCTTTCAAACTCATCTGATCAAATCGTGGACTTCATTCACACCTAATTTGTTGCAATACTTTACATTCTCACCTAATTTGTTGCTATTTAAGACTTTTTATTCCATTGACTTCCATTCATATGAATGCAAATGCTGGAGACCGGAAATGCAAACTCATGGAAACAAGTTTAGCATTTTGCAGCGTTTCAGAATTCATATCACAAATTGATATTACCTGAAGATGTGGGGGAAGAAATTAATAAAAGAACACAAATTTGAAAGCTGCAAGATTGCTGGACTGCAGGAAAGTGGAGTGATATATGAATTTATAATGTAAATGAAAAGTGATGAGTTTCAATGTATGTTTTTGTTTTTTCACAAATGTTATATCCCAAATAATATTATTAAAGTTAAAGCTTACTCCAAAACCTATGCCCCCTATGCTAAAAAACGAATGGTGAGATATTGGTGTGGGATTCAGTAGGCAGGCCGTTTTTATTATTCCTTTGGTAAAACCAATCAATCCAAAATGTTATAAAACCACATAGTTTCTGTTTTTTGCATAAACTTTTTGTTTTACATAGATACCCATTAAAAAAGTTGCAAAACCATATTTTTAGAACCAATTATGGTCTTCACTTTTGGCCTTTCAGGATGTTATGCAGCTTTTAGTAAATCAATAAATCAAATTTGACCCAGAAATATGTGACGTTTTCTAAGATTTAGCCCCTACACGTACTGTTCTGTAACCCTCTGGGAACTATCTCTCCCACAGAGTGGATATTTCCCTGTCAGCAGGGTGCGCACACACATTCACATGCCCACACATACTAAGAGTATATAAATATATATGTGATCCCCCAAGGGGAAAAAAAGCTGCTATTTTCTACTAAAACTCTTCAAGGCACCGAATCCACTGCAGCATTTTCTTAAACACCTATAGTACTGAAACAAATTGTTTGCTATAACGAGGGTGGAATGGATTTTCTGTGATAGATGTGAAAATTATTCTATACTCTGTGGTAGTTTAAATTAGGTTATAAAATTAACAAGTTATTTGCAAGTGCAAAAATGATTAAAAACAATAAAAGGGACCAATTTTGGTGTAGTTGTGTCCCAAAGTAGTTCTTAATCTCCTTTTGCTCACTGTGCTACTGCCAAAAATATTGTAATATTAAGATAAAATTATAATTAAGTTATTATCTTTTAAAATTGATTGTGTAAAAATTTGAAATTCAACTAAACTTTGAATATTTAAGTAATATATAAGTAATTAATACATTTTAATAGTAGGGTAAAATTTGACCCATGATTAAAAGAGAGTCTCTTAACTAGTTGCTTATTAGCATACATATTACTAGAATATTAGCCATTTATTAGTAGTAGTTAAGCACATATTAATGCCTTATTCTACACGAGCTTATCCTACATCCCTAATCATACCCAATACCTAAACTTAACAACTACCTCACTAACTATTAATAAGCAGCAAATGAGGAACTTATTGAGAGAAAAGTCGTAGCTAATAGTGAATAAGTGTTCCCTATTCTAAAGTGTTACCGTATTACCTAATTAACATTTCAGCATATTGTTAAATTTGAATGATATTTAAAAAAATATGGTTCTTAAAAAATACTGTAAGGGACAAACAAATTTATAATTCAAGAATTAGGTTTATTTAGTTAATTTTGTCACTGTTTATGAGCACACGTGAAAATATATTGATGACCTCAATTGTCCAGGTTTGATTTCAAGGTGACTTTAAGGCCTAATGGTAATGAGTGAGCCCAATGACTTTGTCTTTTGTTCTTGCTGTGTGCGTACCAGTTGAGAATGACTCATACCACCCCGCCCCCTGCGGATGCTGATGCCGTCCCTCAGTGAGTTCACCCACGCTCTCTCACAGCACTGCCTACATCAGACTGCACCGCATCCACGACGCATCATGTGTCTTTGAGGAGATTAAAGGCTTTCAGGCCAAATCATTCCTTAGCTTCTATCTCAATGACATCAAATTGCAGCCTTTATAGGAAGATCCCTCATATATTACCAAGTGTCCAATTCTGAGATCTTTTAGTAGTGTGAAACATGAATATGTAATTTATTGATTTGGAATGCATTGTGTGAATTTAGCTGACGGCTGTAATTAAAGGGCTTTTAAACGTTGCCATCACATCTGCTCTTGTAATTCAGTATGGCTCAGTAAGTTTATCTCAGTCTTGGTCGTGGAGCTGTTTTAACCACATTGCGTCTAGGGATGTGCAACAGCGATCGAGTACTTGAGTACTCGGCCGTGACAGCGATGATCAATCGGGAAAACGATGATCATGGGGAAAACTTTTCTGATTGGTTATAGCAGCACTTTGGGCGTCACCCTGAGCTCTGATTGTTTAGCTGGCCACATTATGCGGTTCAAAGTATAGACGCGAGAAAAGAGAGAAGCTCATTTGAAGTCACGTCGTGATGTCTGGGTTAGCTACATTCATCTAATATAGGATGCATTGGGATTTTAATATATATTTACATGCATATTACCAGTGTTTAGTTTCATGCTCCAATGCAATGCCGATATTGACTGAGTTATTTGAGATGGTGTTATTGCTTTTAGATGTTTCTTTTTCAAAAATACTGATCCTATAATAATGCAGCAGTGATGTTTTTCATCATATTTGTTCAACAGTAGGCATACTTAAGTTAAAATTGTTTTGTACTTCGTATGACTTCGAAAACACACAGGCGATTTTAAGAATCACTTTATAATGTAGATGAAAATATAGCACAAATGCGCCATAAGAATTAATGACAAAAGCATTATAATGACAACTTTATAGAAAGTGAAATCTTAAGTTATGCGCTATAGCAAGAGAGAGAAATGAGAGAGAGAGCTCCCGCCGTGATGCGCTTTCAACAGCGTGAGGTCTCTCACTCACTCTCTTGCTCGCTCTCTCTCTCTATTTTGTGAAGTTGACTCTGATGACTGTTTGAACATTTATGTTTGAAGGGTCAGTTTGTGGTTTTATGTTTGTATCTGTATGCTTTTTTTTTTTTTTTTTTTTTTACACACATATATCTATTTTATTTGTGTGGTAAAAAAAAAATTCTCATTTTTTTTCTCATGTATTTTTGAAATTGTAATTTTCTTTAGTAATATAAGAGACCTTAAAAGCCTCTCTCTCTCTCGCATTTCTCTTTCTCGCATTTCTCTCTCTCTCTCTCGCATTGCTCTCTCTCTCTCTTAAAGTAACTTAAAGTTCACTGTAATTTCAGAACATAGCATTATAATGACAAATTTATAAGATGTGAAATCTATAGTAAATTCCATCCTTACCCGTGTTTCAGCTGCATTGTTGAAAGCGCATCACAGCGGGAGCGTGCTCTCTTTCTCTCTCTCTCGCATTTCTCTCTCTCTCTCTCTCTTCTCTCTCTCTCTCTCTCTCTCTCTCTCTCTCTCACACGTAACTTAAAGTTCACTAGCATATGCATTCTTTTGTGCACATACAAGTTGTAATGTTACGTCTATGTGATGTATCGAAGTTATCTGATTAATATAATAGGAAGTGTCATAGAACAGGTTAGTGCTGCCACTAACGACTATTTTTATTTCGATTAATCTATCGACTAATTTAGCTATTAATCTAAACGATCCATTTCCCACAAAAAAATCTACAATTTTACTTAAGAATATTTTATTAAACCACATGTTTTATTAATCCACAGAGATAAGCTGAAGAGACAACAAACAGCCGTAAGTACCACATTCAGAGAAGTCTTTAAAAGAAACTTTTATTAACTCTGATGAAAGGAAATGAAGGTACAAAAGTTGGTGGTATTATACTTTTTTTGTGCAGATTAGACCAAGCACTTATACTTTCAGAAAAGAAATATTTGAAAATAAATATGTACATGTATATTCATTTTATAATAAAATGAATATTTTATGCTAGTTGAAAGTGTTAAGGTAATTTTCAGGCACTTCAAATAATAATGAAAATGTGCTACAATAATTTCAGATCATGTCATATTATTTTTGATGTCTTTAAAAAAAAATTGTTTATGCCTAAGTATTTCATTTTTTCCATGACTGAAAAGTCAACGGAATTATCAATCCCGTTTTCTGACTCATTTCTGAGCTTGTATCTCATCCTGGTGCAAACATCACAGTTTTATTAGTGGTTTTACAACTTCCCAGTGTGTGGTGTAGCGTGCTTGTGAGCACATGAGTACATTCTGTCTTAAACCAGGGTGATTCACAGTTCACTGCTGGCTGCAGCCTTAGAAAAAGAGGAATGTCAACCAGAGGAATGTCTTTTTTGTTTCTTGCTTAAGCTGCTTGTTTACACGAAGCTGTCCTATCAGATTTAGGGTGAAAGACGAGGTCCTGGATCCTTGGTACCCAATGACTCAGTCTGATGCTATCTGTTGTGGCTGGCCATGGGTGGACCGTTTGCTGGCAGCGCAGCGGCCCTGGGGTCACCGGGGGGCCCTGTCCCTGAATGCTGATCCCGGGTTGTGACAGACAGCTGCAGGCATCAGAGGAGGGGCTGTGTGAGGCGAAGTTCCTGCTGAATGCCATTAATTCTCACTAAGCACGCTCACATGGTGTGGTATTTTATTCATGGTTTATGCAAGCTCCTCCAGTGTCATTTACATAAGAGAACGTGGTCTTATTGACAGTAAAGATAATGCTTTTCTCTCTCAGCCCATATGAAATGATTTTGGAGATGGCTCTCTCTGGAATGCCCATATGCACAGTCTCTGAATGTGTCATTGGTAGATTAAAAAGGTTATTGTGGATTCGATTGGTCAGTGGGAGAGAAATCCATCTGGTCTATTGATAGTTTTCACGTGACGTCAGCGTCACACCCTTATAAGAACGTCCACTGACCACCAGCTGTTTTTATGCAGATTCAAGTAATAATGTAGTAAAACGCAGATATTAAAAGGAGAGATTCAGTGGAAACCTGATTGATGCTGTATATTTTGTACAGGCAAGAGGATAAAGCCAGAAAATAAAGCGCATGTGCAAAGTTTTCACATTAAATGGCTTCCCCATAGAAAACCATTAGAAGGAAAAACTGAACCATTAAGCGGACTGCTCATATTCGACCTGATCTGCTGTGTAAACTACACATCATTAATATGGTGAATACTGAATTTGATCTTTTAATATTACGGTTTTAAATATATTATGGCACTTCAAGTGTTTTTACAACGTTTTGTAGGCCTGCTGTTTATGATTGAAATATTGCCGTGGGTGCTTAAAATGGATTGTAAATGGCCAAAACTTGCATTTTGTTCAGAAATGCCTTTGTTTTATTCTTTTGAGAGGTGATTTAAATATTTGCGGCTGGGAAACAGATAAAAAATTGACACGCTTTTGCAGCAGTTCTACGGATGTTTTGCCCTCCAAGTCTTCGAGCCGGTCACGTGACTGAAAACTATCAATTGGAGGTGGCAGCCAATTCTTCTGCTAACACGCAGCTGTCAGTTCTTTGGCAGGAACTCATCACTGAGCTAATTGCTTGTCTGCGGTGTAAGTGTGTTTCAGAATATGCCTGTTTCTTTATATTTTTGGTGGGCAGGAAGGAGTTTTCAGTGCTGACAACATTCTTAGCAGTCGTTTGACTCGTTTCTCACTAGGATTTGCTGCCGAATTGGGCTGGCTTACTTTTAAGTACTGTTTTATACAAAAGGGTTCATAAATATTATGAGTAAAAGGAAATCAATTGATTTACAATACCTTTCAGGTATTGTTTGGGGTTAATACGTGTTTTTTTTTTTAAAGAAATGTAAACTTTTATTCACCAAGGATGCATTAAATTGTTTAAAAGTGACAGTAAAGACATTTTTAATGTTACAAATACTTCAAATAAATGCTGTTCTTTTGAATGCTAGGTTCATCAAAGAATTCTGAAAGTCACTGTCTCCACAATATATTAAGCATCACAACACTTTTCAATATTGATATGAAGAAACCTTTCTTGAGCATCAAATCAGAATTATTTCTGAAGGATCATGTGGCACTGAAGACTGGAGTAAAAGCTGCCTAAAATTCAGCTTTGCTATTTACATTTTAAAATGTTTACAACATTTTGATCATATGAATGCAGAAAAAATATTTATAAAAATAATAAACCTACTTTTACCCCAATATGGTATTTTATTTATTTATTTCCTGAACAGGATATTTTATAATCCAAAATTGTTTCCAAACTTCCACCCCAAAACCACACTGCTGGTTGCTTTTAGGAGGAAGTTGTGTGAGAAAATGTTTGAAAGTGACAGTTTTACACTTGTACACTTTCGGAATTTAATCAACGATTGGCTTATGAACTGGAATTTGTGTTTTAACTATGCACATATACCCATTTCACCTTTAACAACACAATAGGACACAAACGCATTCAAGTGATTCATTCTTAAATGCATGCTTTTAAATGAGCCATTTATCATTTGCTGTATCTGGCAATGAATGTCAATCGATTCACTTGTAATATAGATGAATAAAACTGCATTGACCAGGGCCCAACAGATATCTAGTTTACTGCTGGCCTTTGTGTTCACTCTTCTGTCTAATGCAGTTTTTTTTCAAGTCCTGATTAAATTTAATCCTGTTTTAGCTGATTAGATGAATATGGAGAAGTATTTTCTTGTAGTCATTAGCTAAAATGAACAACATTAATGATGAATTTTATTAATTAAGTAATATTCGTTTGTGTCCTTAAGAAAGATGTCCGTAATTGGAAAATAAGGTGGAATTGTAAGTTAGTCTGAATTTGAATGTCATTTGGATTTGTAAAACCAGCGGTAGAGAAAATTGCAGGCTGTTTACTGCTCTGGTGCAAGCACTGGTTAATAGATTTCTAATTAGAGTTATTACCCATGCAGGAATCACTCACAGTTGGCTGCCGGAAGGCATACAGAGAGAGTCTTGTGCCTCGCTGACAGACAGCTTTGCCGCTTGTCACCGTCTTTGGTCTATCGAAGTCAGACAGAGTGTTGGTCACCTGTTTTTAAAGTCTCTGTCTTTTCATTTTTGGAAACGGCACACCGGAAGGCTTGTTTTCTGGCATCGATCCATCCTGTGGGGTCTTTTAAAAAAGTGAATGACCAATAGGTGGAGCAGTGAGCTTTGTGAAAATCACAGGCCCTCTTTCTGAGTCGAGGTCTCCTTTGGCCATCTTTGTACAATGAGAAAATGCCTTTACTCATTCCGTGGGTAAATTTCAGGTTTGCTTGGCATTAATAACACTGTGTCTTTCCATTTTTATGGCTTGTGATTTTAACAATGGGTTGGAAAAATGTGGCTTAAACGGATAGTTCACCCAAAATTGTATTGTGTCATTTACTCACATTTATATATTTTTTAACTTGTATCAGTGTTATTTTAGTATCACTGAGATACTATTATAGTTTTTATTAACCATTTAAATTCGATTTTATAGATTAACATTTTTAAAGAAAAAAGTCATTTTAGTTTTGAATGTGTCTGTAGTTTTTATAACTTTTATTTCAGTGTTAGTTATGTTAGTGCACCAAGTTAAACTATAAACATGAGAAATGTGTCCTTGGCAGCTATCTGAAATAAAATAGTTTTTATATATATATACATATATTTTAACATATAATATATCTTTCAGTTAACATTTATTTGATCTGAATTAACAATTTTATGGTTTCTTTTATTTTAGAGAACATTAATATTCTTGACCAGTGTCTTTCATCTTTGAAAGCACAAAATAAATTATTTAATCAAGCAGGGTCTAATGTCGTTTTGACCTCATTAACATTCATTGTGTGGCTTATTCTTCAGAATATTTACTTTCATGAATATAATGCAGGCTTAACATGACATGAGTGGGTAAATGAAAACTGTCATTTTTGGTGGAACTGTTCCATTAAGAGCCAAGAGCTGATGCAGATGAAAGAGCAAATTGAGGTGCTCATGAAAATGTCTCTTTCAGTTGTCTTTAACACACACACACACACACACACACACACACACACACACACAATCTAGCACTCTTCTGCCAGTCCGTCTCAGCTTTTCGCACAGTGAAATCTGCTAACATACGCCGCTGCTCAGCTGAGTCTGCCATCTGTTCAGCTCTCACCGACACGCCAACACTTCACAGCCGTCCTGCCCTCTCGTTCCTGACAGCCCCTCCATGTGACGCACATATCGATCGTATGCCTTATATTTATGGCTTGACCTTCCGTGGAGCCATTATTACCCACTGAATGTTTGAATGACCCAAATAAAACATTTATTATATTGTTACAGAGTCATTGTTGCAGATGTGGAAGACATGAAAAGCCTAAAATAGACTTCAATTCAATTTTAAAGTCTCAAGTTCTTCTTTCTACTACTATTAAAGCCTCAGCTAATGCCGCAAACGATTAAAACGAGGTGTTAAATGCACAAAGCTTGGACATGTTGAACAGATGTTAACCTTTAGCTTGTGTTCTCATCTTACAGGTATCTAAAAGAGTGGCAGACCTCATTTTGGAGAAACAGCCTTCTTATGTTAAGGTAAGCAGTCTGTCACATCCGGAGAAATTGAGGCAGCTGGATAAATTCAATCAACACATGACTTCCAGCTTGTTGCTTTTACATCAAGGTCAGGGAAACAATTTGAGATTTACCGTATTTATGATACGTTTTTGTGGTAATCAACATTTTATTTTCACTTGCTCCTTTTCTTTAAAAAAATCTTGGTTACGTTTACAATGGAAGAGAATAGGAAGTCCATAAATGTTAAAATACTTACTGATTCAAAAGTATAGCCAAATGAATATGCATGCTAACATGAGTTTAGTATGAAAAAACAATCTAATCCTTTGTGTAAAGGCTTTACGAACCATAATAGAACTTAAAGTCTTGATTTGAAGGCCGTAAAAGGTCCTAAATTGGAGCAGGAAGTCTTAAATTCATAAAGTCATGGCATGGCAAAATAATATCGTCTTCATTGTTTCTGTTTTCCAGTGCAAGTAACTAAACATAGTTAAATAAAGATATATTTACTTAAGATGCAAAATGAACATGTGAACTCTTGTTTTCTGACCATTTGAACAAAATTAAGGGAGTTTGTTTAGAACAATAACATGTATCTGTTAGTGGAGTATAAAACGTTGTTTTTATTGATTTTTTTTATCCCAAAATGGTCCCCATTCAACTCCATTGTAAGTGCCTCATCATAACCTTACTGTAACTGCATCCTAGTTACCTTGGTGATTAAACCGCTAAACTCTCTAAATATGTATTTGTTAAAATAAGATTTGTGCAGTGTGTTTTGCAGATGAGGCTGAAGATATGGTGTGATTTTTATCTCAAATAGTATTTCCATGCAATTTGGGATCAAAGTGGAAACAGAAGACTGAGCCAAGGCTCTGTGTCCTCTTCCCTCTGGTCATATTTCTCCCACATCCTTACAAATCACTGTGAATCCCTTTGAAAGTGGATAACTTTGGATCACTTTGAAATTTCTCCTAAAGATATTCACAGCCTGAAATGCTTAGCATTGATCCTGTGCCAGGATTTTCACCTCAAACTCAATGTGTGGAATTGCTTTGTGTGTTAGATTCACTCTTGATGAAGCCTGATTGACTCAATGATGCATCATGTTCATCGATGGATGCAGTAGTCTGTTTTTGCCTTGATAATGTCTTGTTTAATTTTAACATCAGAGGGGTCAAATTGAGTTCCTCCCTGTCTTTTGTTGTCCTAAATTCTACTGGACAAAAGCCGATAAAAGAAAATATGTTCTTTTCCACGATTTAAGTCATAATTTACCTTTTAAGGATGTTTTACTTTCTGTGAGTTGGTGGAAAAAAAGACTATTTTGTTCATAAAATCACAACCGTTGTCAAGTGTGATGTATCAAATTCTGCAGCAAATTCTGCAAGCTGTCATATCTTAAGCATTGCTTTAAAAACTACAAATATGTTTTCTTTTTTGTCCACTTTATACCGTTTAGCTGTATATGTCATACTTGACAATAATTCAGCCGGCGGACTTGGTCTGATGTGGCATTTCTAAATAAATGCTGTCCAACTCGCTTTGTGTATGACGTGTGTGTTGAGGGCTACAATCGTAGAGTTGTAAATCATTACAGCTATGGAACACCACACAGTACCCCTACAATACCATTCAAAAGTTTGGGGTTTGTAAGATTAAAAAATCTATTTAATTAAATAAAAACAAACAAATAAATGAATAAATAAATATATCTAATGATAACTAAGGCTGCATTTTTTTTATCAATAATACAGTACAAAATAAAATTCTGAAATAGTATTGCAATATTGCAAAATATTATTGCAATAACATTAAACCCAAAAAATAATATATTTTTTATTAATATATACAATTATAATTTGTTTTCCTGTGATGCCAAGCTAAGTTTCTCCAGTCTTTAGTGTCACATGATCCTCCAGAAATCATCACAAATGTTCAAGAAACATTTCTTATCAATGTTGCTCAAAAACACGGTTAACAATCAGATCCTCCTGATCCACCCTCTCATCACTGGGCATCACAGGATTCCACTTTGCTGGTTTAAATCCTATCTCACTGGCAGGTCCTTCAAGGTGGCCTGGGGAGGGGAGGAATCCAGAGCACATCAACTGGTCACTGGGGTTCCTCATGGATCGGTTCTTGGACCCCTCCTCTTCTCCACATACACTACATCACTGGGTCCCATTATACAAGCACATGGTATCATGCTGATGACCCACAGTTCTATCTCTCATTTCGACCAGATGATCCAATGGTTGCTGCACAGATCTCAGGCTGCTTGGCAGACATCTCGGCATGGATGACAGAACATCATCTACAGCTCAACCTGGCAAAGACTGAGCTTCTTGTCTTCCCTGCCACTCCAACTCTACAACATGATTTTTACCATCCAGATAGATTCAGCAACAATTACCCCATCAAGCTCAGTCAGATTTCTTGGGGTAATTTTTGATGACCAGCTCACTTTCAAAGACCACATTGCAAAAACTGCTCGATCCTGCAGGTTTGCATTGCACAACATCAGAAAGATCAGGCCCTTCCTTACACAGCACACGGCACAACTTCTTGTCCAGGCCCTTGTCATTTCTAGACTGGACTACTGCAATGTTCCTCTAGCTGGACTTCCATCATGCATAATCAAACCTTTATAGATGATTCAGAATGCAGCGGCACGATTGGTCTTCAGCGAACCCAAAAGGGCCCATGTCACACCTCTCTTTGTCTCCCTGCACTGGCTCCCGGTTGCAGCTCGCATCAAGTTCAAGACACTGATGCTTGCCTATAGAACAGCCACAGGCTCAGCACGCTCCTACTTCCACTCACTGATGACAATCTACATCCCCTCAAGAAGTCTGCAATCTGCAATAAACAAGCTACAACAGATATTACAAAATGCTGCGGCTAGAGTCCTTACCAGGTCAAGAAAATATGATCATATTACTCCAATTTTACAGTCTCTGGACCGTTACCTATTAAGTTTCGTATAAGTTACAAAATATTATTACTTGCCTATAAGCCCTAAATGGTTTAGCTCCTGTGTACCTAACTAATCTTCTATCACGATACAATCCAACCTGCTCCCTAAGTTCGCAAAACTCTGGTAGTACCTAGAATAGCAAAGTCCACTAAAGGAGGTAGACATATTTGGCTCCCAAACTCTGGAATAGCCTTCCTGATAACGTTCGGGGTTCAGACACATTCTCTCTGTTTAAATCTAGATTAAAGACAAGTCGCTTTAGCTTGGCTAAATTATCTATTTAGCCAAGCATTCATATAATGCATCTCACAATCTTGTACTACAGTTATATCTGATCAAACGCACATTATTATGCTTTAGCTTGGGTTGAACAAATACTATTTGCTTGGATGGAACAACAGCTACGCTAATTATGTCTCTATTTGTTTCTCTGTTTCTGCCACGGGATTAACTTCCCGTGGTAACTAGGAATCACACAAGCTTCAGTCTGGATCCAACCCTGAAATTATCCGAGATGACCGAACACCTGAGAAGAGATGATGCCAACCCCTCAGACAATATACAGAATTAACCAAATTTTGCCATAAGTTAAATATATTAAGTTTCTGCAATATATAAATCTATTGTAGAAACTTAATTTTCTGTAAAGCTGCTTTCGTGAAAAGCGCTATACAAATAATCTTGAATTTAATTAAATTGAATCTGCGAGTAAGCGACGCCTCGTGGTGCCATCACAGAGAGGCACAAAATCACTCTCCAGAACGTTTTCATTCACCGTTCCTGGCTGGTGGAATGAACGTCCCACCAATATCCGTAATGCTGAGTCCCGGGCAATTTTCAAGCGACACCTGAAAACTCATCTCTTCCATCTTCACATGACTATTGCTTCTTCATAACAAAAAAAACACCTTTGCTCTCTTTCCTTTACCTCTCCCTGTCTAGCTAGTCTTTGCTCTGAACAATGGCTGAAATGTTGTATTACAAGCACTTCCTGTGACTATTTGCCTCTTTATAATGTATCGCTTATTGTATTCCTCAAATGTAAGTCGCTTTGGATAAAAGCGTCTGCTAAATGAAGTTGTGCTACTGTACTTATTATTTTTATGGAAACTGTCATTAATTTTTATTGGGATTTTTAAATAGAAATTTAAAGTGAAAAGCATTTTCCTTGCTGAATAAAAGTATTAATGAACAAAAATCTTACTGACCCCATTTAAACAATAGTGTATTTGAATTGCTAAAAGGTAAGACAATACATTTTGGTGTTGTCTTACACATGATGCATTTTGTAATTGTTTTAATGGATAATGATAAAATAATGATAAACAAATGCTGAAGTTAAATTATTACCTATTTGCGCTAGATTTACGGAAAATACACTATTAATCACTCAAAGTCAATATTGATGCTAAAAAGGTCAAAATTGCTAAATAACGGTTAAATAATAAACCTTGCTGATACATTGATCTATCATAAACTCTTCATCATGAATTGGCTAGTTTGTCCAAACAATGGGCGATATGTACAGTTATACTGTATGAAGATATTAATCTTCTGACCTCAATCTCAGTCTTTGTAATGGACAGCGGAACAGAACACATTTAGCGATTACTGCTACAGGCTTGTCACAGCAAATTGCCCTTCAGTCACTGTAAGCGAACATAAAAAGCATTAGATATTCTTCTTGCATTAGTCATTGTGTAGGAATAATACCATATTTCATGCTTTGTCAGATGTTTTTATACAACATTGAGAATCCACATTGAACAAAATACATTCACATCACTGAAATAATTAATTTTACCTATTTATAGCTCAAGTTGATGTTTTGAAGTTCTAATTTTAGACTGGCCTTGTAACTGTAACAAGAGAACGCTTCAGGAAAACCCAGTTATAGTCAAAAACTACAAGTCAATGGGCCACCAAAGCACTCGTGAATGGAAAGCGCTATTTTTAGACCCTTTTGCTGTCTTAAACAATGGACGTTAACTCTTAAGAAGTGTTTGCCAAAAGGATGTAGAGAGAAATATGATTATTTGGATTCCTCTATTTGAAGAGCTTTTAAGTCTGCTGGTGCTTTGCCACAAGCCATTTTACACCTCAGCAGCCTGCATTGGTCCCAGGCCTTTCAGAAATAAGATGGGATTTCAGCCATGCTTTTAAGCTGTATTATATGCCGCCCATGCTTTTAGATATCTTGTGATACATTTTCGTGTGTCTGTACTCTGTCGCAGAAATAGTCAATGAGTGGTACATCACATCTCTTGGGCTCTTTTCCAAAACTTTGCTCTGTACAGCATACATAGACCGCTTATGTCACCTTCTAAGTCATTGCCCTGACTGAAAGGAAACCTCTACATAGGTAGTGTGTTGTAAGCTAACAGTGGCTATTCTAGTTAAGGTACATTAGTGCGCAATTAGATGTGTTTCTTAGAAGGTGGTCACTAGGTTGTGGATTCTTGTGATCAAAAACATCTACAGAATTTAGTCAGGATAGATGCCTTATTTAATTTTACGCCGATGAAAATAAGGCTATAAGAGATAGATTTGAGGCTCATTCACACCAGAAATGGTAAGATAACCACCATGATAACTATATTAGCATAGATACAAACGTTCTCTTGTAAGTATGTTTTGCAGTTACGTTGTCACTTTAAATGTTTGAGTTCTTTAAAGTCAGGTAAATTCTGATTGGCTTTGAATGGTTTTTGTCATTTATCACCTGAAAAAGAAATTAAATAAGTGATTTCAACAAAATTGTTCCTCTCTCTGTTAATGTTATAGCTGTGGTATGAACCTCTCTATTCTCATACAATTAGAACAGTTATTAAAAATATAGTTACAGTTATAGGATAGGATTGGCAAAGGACCTTGAGATGGTTATTGAACTTGAAATTGACACACTAACCACGATGCCATGATGATGGCAACTTTTTTGAAAAACCACTGGTTGGGAAAGAGTTAAGATGGTCTTTAGCAGTGCATGAATTACTTTCGAAATTGCAGTGATCGACATTGGCAGTATTGGTTAGGGGTATTTTTGGGGCCCTAAGTAAGCGGGCCCTGGGGGGCCCCATCGGTAGAAATCAATGGGGGCCCCCCTGGACAATTGCGTTGGGCCAAAACACGCTACTGGTCTTGGTTATATTTAATTTTATTTGTGAGTGAATTTAATTATAGAATGTGTTTTGACTAAACACATGTTTGTGTACAGAATGGTATTTATCTCTCAAATCAGGAGTGACAACCATGTTTTTGGCTGCAGTGTGTATATGGAGAAAGTGAGTCACTCTTGCTTGAATTCTGAAGCCCACTGGATCCCTTAAGCATCCCATGACTGAGCAGGGCTATGGCTGGGTTCAGCTTCCTGCTCTAGCGAGGGCAACTCCAAGGGCACTTCAAAAGATCTCAGTCTCACAGAGACAGATATTCTGCTGAATAAATTGCACAGATTTATTCTGCAGATGCCTGGCTAAATGGCCAGCCTGTGTTTCCTCAGCAAATTCACACCCTGTGAACCTCACGCCTTCCATGTGTTTGTCAGTACACTGAATGGCAGAGCAAATCAAACACTGCACTTTTTGTTTTATTCCTGTTTGTGCTGACATCTATTAGACGGTACTTTAGAGTCTGCAGGAGGTTCTCCAGGCACCCAACTTAAAGCTCAATGCAGTCTGTTCATCTCATAAAAGCCTTCCAGAATTCTTCTGGTTATTTGCTACTGATAGCCTTCTGAAAAATGAACGGTTCTCCTTGTGACGCTTTGCATAAGGAGCCTCTGTTTCTTCTGCCCTTCTCTGTGGAATCAATTTTTTCCACCTCGTATTCTTTGACCAAATAATTATCTTTAACGTGACACTGGGATGATGTTTCGGTGCTGAAGGCTGTCTCTGTGTTGGCCAGACCTAATGTGCGTCGAAAGACTGGGTCATTCAGTGTGAGCTCACCTCAGGCTGTGACAGCTGCGCACTTCAAAACCGAGAATGCTGTGAAGGGGGAGCTTTGCATGAGAAAAACCTTGCAAAAAGACCTGAACTTCAGTTGTCTATTAGTTTGTGGACATGTCGGTGTCGGCTAAGGGAACATGTTCTTTCTCATTATGCTGCTTTTCTCATTCCTATACTAAAAACATTGTCACCATTATCATCTCTCTTCCTTTATTGTTCATAAAAAATTGCCTAATAGAAGAGAACATCTCTGGTCTTAACCCATTAAGCATATTAGAATTGCACGAGAAGTAAAATCCTGCTATGGAAGGAAGGTCATAACCATTGTCTCATTTGTCTTGTCTACTTCAAAGGACACCAGAGTAGCGCTTGCCTAATGTTTTGGATGCACTCTTTCATAAAACTTGAAAATCATTGTTGTGTTGTAGGAGCTGGAGAGAGTGACATCTCTGCAGACCAACTTGCAGCTGGCTGCTGTCATCTGCACTAATGGTCGAAGGTCAGAGAGCTTTTATCCCTGTCAAATTTGGAAAATCTGGTTTAAAGGAATAGTAAATAAAAACTATGTTTTCATTTTTCACCCATGTTGTTCCAAACTGACTTGTTTTCTTCAGTGGGACAAAGAAAGAAAGAAAGAGAAAATTGACTTAAATGTGGACAGACGTTTTCTTGTTTAAAAAGAAAACAAAAGTGCATAAAAGTACCAAAAAGGCCTGAACGATTCCAAAGATTCCAAGTCACATGGTAGCTTTGTGTGAGAAACAGAAAATACAATTGATTTACATTATTCACTCTAGTGAGCAGTTTTATCAGCGAGTTATCAAATATTTCAGACCGGTTCTATGAAAGAATAATTTAAATCCTTTATTAATTTCTTCACTTTCCTCATGAACTCTCAGGAATATGCCAAAGGACTTATGCATGGTCACAGTGTGTGGATGCATGATTTTTCATTTATTTTTCTTCCAAAAAGCTATCATATGACTTCAGAAGAAGTACTACAGCACACACGTTATGTGGACTACTTTAAATATACTAATGTTTTTTGTAATTTTGATGCTTCAATCCCTGCACATTGTAATTCTATGAAAAAGAACTTGGAAAACAGTAATTTTGTTTTTGTATTCATTGAAAGAAAAAGTCAAACAGGTTTAGAACAAGATAAGGAAATGAGTGAATTCATTTTTAGTGTTGATAAGCAGCAGAATAGGCACACATGTTGTAATTCTGCTTTTAGGCAGCTTCGTTCTGCTAAAGAAGGCTTCACTGAAGCCAGTCTGGGGTTGTTAGCCAATCAGAGACGACGACAGCTGTTGACAGGATTGTTGAAGTCATTGAGGACCATAAAGACTCTGGTAATCACTTCATCAACATTGTTAATGGCTAAACAGAGAGTTTCAGTCCTCTGTGCATGTTAATTTCCTTCTGACTAGTTTCACAGACTCTCTGTGCTTCTTCTTTATGCTTCGTTTACAGCAAAGAACTGATGTTCGACTGAGTGAAATGCTGGAGGTACGTTGGCACAGAAATCTACACAAATGCACCCCATATTTAAAATACAACTAAAAGAGAACCTGCAAACAACTGAACAAGTATTAGCTGGACGAAGATGCTTTGGACTGAAATTGTCTCTCACACCCAATAATAGTGGTGTTTGGTCTCTGTATGTCTTCTAAATGTAAATTAAATATGAATTTGTTCCGTCATTGTGAGGGTAATGATAGAAATCTAACATCATTCATTAAATTGTTAGCTCAGTTGTTCTAGTTGAGTCCTGTGAAAATCAGGTAAAATGGAGCATTTAATTTTACAGGAGGAGGACTATCCAGGCGCCATCCAGCTGTGTTTAGAATGCCAGAAGGCTGCCAGCACATTCAAACACTACAACTGTATAAGGTGGGTGGAAAACTGCTGACTGGATTGGTGAGAAATCCAGATTATAAAGTTCACTAAATGATAGGCACGTGCATATGTGATGGAATTTATTTGAATTTCTGAACTGCATTTTTAAATTGCTTTAGTACTCTTTTCACAAACTGTTTGTTTGTAACATAACCATTCATTTAAAGCAGTTGGGTTCTATACAGTCTATATCCATACAGTATCTTTGTTTTGCTGACAGCCATTCAGGCATTGCTTGAAAAAAGTCTTAATTATCAAACTTTATATTTTTAAAATCCTTGTAATATCGATCCAGTGTGTTATCAAGATCAGTGAAATTTCCATGAGATTTTGTGCAAATTCTGACAGTAAAAGAAACGAGTCAGTACAGTAAATGAAACTGTAAGAATTGTGAAGCAGGTTCTTACTGCACTAATGTATACAGTAATGCCATTTTCCTTTAGTGTTGTACAGCATAGCCTACAGATTTAGCCTTCGGGAAAAAATACTGTTCATGTTTAATATACTGTAACTGAATTTATAATATAGTCGACCTTTTCAGATTTGCTGAGTTGCATTTAATTTGACCCCTTCTGCCAAGGTAAGGCCACTGTTTATCACATTGTCGTACTGTATAATGATGTCTCCGACTTCATTTGATACAGCAGTTCCCTGCCTCCCTCTTGTGCCCACTGTTTTGATGGGTCACATGACTGTTTCTTTGACAGGGCACATGGCCACCTCTTTGGTGTCTCTAATGGGCATCTTAATATACGTAAAGTAAAGAGTATGTATAGATCTAAAACCTTAAAGGTCCCATAAAAAAAAAATGTTTTTTATTTACGTGGAAGTAAGCACGGTGCAGTGTTCATGTTCAAACTGTGTATTTACTATATTTTAAGAGGCAGACAATAACAAATATCCTTCTAAGGATTAAAACTGACTCGTTTTTTTTTTTTACATTTTTTTTACTGTGTATAGTGCTACGTAAAGTGACGTGACATACTCGGAATTTGTGCTTTGCATTTAACCCATCCAAAGTGCACACACACACAGCAGTGAACACACACACACACACACACACCGTGAACACACACCCGGAGCAGTGGGCAGCCATTTATACTGCATTTTAATGTTGGTCATAATGGTGGTACTTAGAAAGCCAAATATTTTCTGAGGTGGTACTTGGTGTAAAAAGTTTGAGAACCACTGAGTTAGAGAGGACACTACAATTAATACTGAATGCAGCGGCTCAATGCAGCGTACAGAAAGAACGACAGTCGTGCATAACAGCAGTCTAGGTTTGCATTGCCGCGGCTGTCCCGACCAGATTTCTTGCGCCACGGGATTAAATTCCTGAATACAATGTGGTAGCGGTCGGTAACTCTGGTGCAATTTGAATGGGAGCGGGCGGTCTGACAATATCCTGTTCCCGATGTCCTTTCAGAACAGCATATCTGCGCTTTATTCTTATCGAGCACCGGTACAGCCTGCACCTCAGGACTGTTATGTGCACGCTGCAAGAATGAACCAGTGCTTTGTTTTATTTGCGGGGTCTGTGTACAGCATGTGCAATGATGCTCAGAGCAGGCTAGCCGCTAGCATACCAGTGGTAAATATACGGCTCTCAGACAGAACAGGCAGGTTGTGATGAGTGACAGAGCAGAATAAGGATTGAGCAAAATGTGGATGCGCTGTCCTTGAATGACGTTCAACTCCTTTTCCTTTTTTTTGTATTATGCTTAGCCTATTTTTTTAAATGACAGACTGTCACATTTATATATTTTTCTCTGCGACACTTTTCCTACTGTGTTAACAGCAAGATGTTAAATGAATTTAGTATTTTGACAAGACTAATAAAATAGCCATTAAGCTAAACCTACATTTTTTTCCTCTGCAATATTTTTTTTTATTGTGAATGTTAGCCTAAACAAATTGTATCCTGACAAGACGAATACAAATAAGGATTACAATTTTTGTATAAATTTTTTTTTCTCTGTGACACTTTTTCCCCCTACTGTGTTGGCAGCAACATGATATTGACATTGCTGCTCTGTTTAAGCTGGCACAGGAAGTTTTGCTATCTGATCAGCCTCCAGTCAGCCTGCTCTGCACACATTGATATCCATGCAAGTGCATGGAAACCTGCCCAATGTGATTTCCTTCTGTTTAAAAGCTCTCTTTTTGAAGGAAGAATGGAATGAAAATTCATTTTTCATATTTTATGACCAGCTACTGAGGTACTGAGGTCAGTTTGGATAGTATAGTCCTGTTAGATGCCATAACTACATATCTGGCTGTAAAAATGATATTTTTTAATTCGTAGGCATGTATTCTTTTTTTTTTTATCCACAATGCTATATGGAGGGGGAAAATGGAATTTATATTTTCCAGCTTTACTCTTGCATTGTAGCATTTCCTAATAAAATGAATAAAGGAGAAAATCTAAATTTTATTGACTTGCAAAATGTTTATTCCCATTTAGCCATTGGCAAGTGTTATTTTTGGACTGCCTTTGTTTGTTGGCTTCAGTTGTTGGACCCAGAAAGCTGCACATTCACAAAAACCTGCAATGAAGGAGATGTAATTTAAAAAAAGGAACCAGTCCCATTTTCCCTGTTGAATTTTACAATCTGGCCCCTTAAAATTATTAGGGGTGAGATTAGATAGATCGATTGATAGATAGATCGACCGACCACACTCCATAAGGCACTATCACTTCTGCAGCAGAAGTAATAAGACCTGCAGCGGGAACATTTCAGAAGCCAGGCTGTCTTCATAAAGGCATAGCTTTGATATATGTGAGCTAAGAACAATATGTAGTGGACTGGCCACTTGCTCTCCCTCCTTATTTACTTGTTTATGTAATGATGCATAATGTGCTCGGCCATATGTTTGTGCGTTATTCTGAGACCCAGTGAATATCAAAGTAATTTTATGCTTGGCGTACTGGGGTTTTAACACTCTGGCAGTGATGTATTCTTCAGGATGTAGCAGCCATGTGTTTGTTTTTCCACCTTCCCTTATGTTTTTTCCGGCAATTAGTCTCCAACAAGCAGCGAGGTAGGTGAAAACGGCTGTCTGCAGGAAGTGTGACGTCCGCCTCTGCATTACTCACAAGTAAGGTTGAATGATTCTTGAAATTTTGGACCGAAGTGTGAGAATGAAGGGCTGTCATTTCCCCCCTAATTTACAAACATCTGCTTAGCATCATGTGTTTTATACATGCAGTACTAGTTTTAGATCATGTAAGAGATGAGTCCGTTTGAGACCATCTAAGTTGGGTTTGGTCAGGTGCAGTATGGTAGATGCCATACATTATTTAGTTTTGTTTGTGTTTTTTGTTTTGTATTTTAACTAACATAAATCACAGATATGTTGTTTTTGGTATATTGGTTGGAAGTGGGGTTGGCGATCTGACTATTTTATATCGTGACCGATCTCGAAGATGTCAATCTACTTTTTAAGCGAATCGTAGAGATCGTGATCATTTATGTTCTCATAATAATGTTAGAACTACAGCAATGACTGCCTTCTAATGACTATGATTGGCCAATTATATCAATTGTCTCAATTATTTGTCTTTCATGCGCTGTGATGAAAAACCGTTCAACATAAGCTAGCAGTAGTAGTGTGATGAAGAAATCTTCCTTTTCAGTTTCGATTTTAATAAAACTTTCGCTGAGCCGCTTACCGTTCCATTCAAAGCAATGCACAAATCTGTTAATTTACAGATTAAAAATCCAAAATCCAAGATTTTTATATTTTTCTTCAGTCGCAAATCAATATTTAAAAAGTTATTTAAAAGTTGTTTTTTTCAGACTTCAGTGGTGGCCAACGATTTGAATGTAAAAATGCAGTTTCAATGCTGCTTCATAAGGGCCTTATCTGGTGAAAAGATTGGACATTTTCTGGAAAAAATATAATAATTCCCTTTTTAACCACAAATGCTCTAGCTCGGCGATGCTCATGCACGTCTTCACACATAACGTAACCATGTTGGAAAGGTCACATGCGGTTCGTTTTTCGTCTTTGTACTACATTTAAAAACTCCATCTCATTCTCACCTCCAACTTTAAAATCATCCGACATCGCTGTTTTACCTATTTTGTAAAGGGCATTTGACTTCACATGTTCACTTTGTAAACACTGGGTCAAAATGTCTATCTTGGTGAGTATTTACATAAAGACAGTCAGTTATGTCTTAAATTGACGTAAACATTGGAAAATAAATCAAATGTGTCAGTATTTTAGATTCGTGCCCTCTGTCTTAAAGAGGCAGCCGTCAAATAGACCCACTGCTGATTGTGTCATTAATGTTAATCAAACAAAAAAATGATCACTTTATAACTTTAATAAGAATCAATGAATATTTAATTAATACAGGGATGCAGTGTTTTAAAGTTGAACCATTTTGACAACTAATTGTTTGATACTGTGTTTTTGTTCTGTGTAAATAAGTCATAGGCCTGATCCAGTCTGGATATTCTCAAAAGTCTCTCAAAATTAGGAAGATCGCGATTCAGATCGTGGATTGTGATTTTGCGTTATAAGATCGTGATATGATATTTTGGGAAGACTACTCACCACTAATTGGAAAGCTGTTAAAAGTATGAAACTGACTTATTATTGTTTACTTGGAATTTTTGGCTTAAAAATTGTGTGCCCAAAATTGTATTAAACTTATTGCGATCTTCAGGTGTTGTAGGCCTCTTTTGTCAGGATTCAACTTCAAATCTTCGTCTCTCCTCTTGAACTTTGTTACAGGTTATGTCTAGAGGTTTTTCTCTGGCCGATGCCGATATTTAGAAATAAATATAAATATATGATGCCGATTTTTTTTGCCCGATATATTTGGCCGATTTTCTTTCTCTCTTTTCCTTTTTTTTTTTTCTTCATCTCATAAAATCTAAGTCAAGTAATAAGAAGTAAAATTATACATAAAATTGCTTAAATTAAACATTTATAAATTTTAATTTATCTTTAAATAATTTAAAATTAAACTTTTTTGGCAAACAAAGGTAATTTACTATTAAAATTAAAACATGTTAGAAATGGTGTGTGATCATTCCTTAAAAAAGTTTTAATAATTTTTGTAGTAGTGTTATGTACATTCTGCGAAACAAATATTTCTGCTGCAATGTCTTCAAAAAACTCGGAAATTTATTTTGACGGGTTGTCGTGAATACCTTTACATTTCTGTGTGTATATGATATGAGGATAGTTTTACTCAAATGAAACGGTGAAACACTCACGAAGTGACTCTCAGAGCAGTTCTGGAGATGTTGTTCATGTGTTTATGTCCTCATTGAGACTCTGCCATCTATTCATATAGAGATATGATTGTGTAATATTAGTTAATGCTAATCAGCTTGCGTAAATCAGTGGGAAATTACATTTACATTTATGCATTTAGCAGACGCTTTTATCCAAAGCTTACATTGCATTCAGGTTGTAAATTTTTTGTCAGTACATGTGTTCCCTGGGAATCGAACCCACAACCTTTGCGCTGCAAACGCAATGCTCTACCACTGAGCCACAGGAACACTTCAAATTAATAGAAATGATGATTCGGTGTAAGGAAACATTAAGTGAACATGTATAAAAATATAAAAACCCTGGCAAAGCAGTATTATCAGCGAATGTGAGCAGAGCATCAGTGAAGGAGATTTGACCAGCCTTGCCCAGTACATCTGTACCACAGCATGTGGCAGCACAGCAGCGCTAGTGCAAACAGGTACAAGTACCAGTATACTAACGTTACATAGACATTTTTTGTCGGTGCGTTATTTGAGTGGACTTAGCTTTTCCGGTGAGCATGAGCAATAACTGAGCCGAATGATAGAGCGGAATAATGAACGGAGCATGACGCGGCGCAGTGATGACGCCTGAGGGAGAGGGGAAACCTCGACACTGCTGGGCGGTGCGGCGACGCATATATTTTCAGCTGCCGAAAATTCAGTGCATCCCTAGTAAATGGACAAAACGAATCTTCGAGGCACATAAATTGCCTCAATTATTTATTGTATTCGAGTTACTCGAGAAACCGTTTCAGCCCTAAAAATGTTACTCACATTCTTTTTCCAAATGTTATTCTCATTCTCTCCAAAAGTAGCATCATATTTAACCAATGAAATTCAAGGCTAGATTAAGAACGAAGGATAAGAACTTAAGTCTTACCGTTTTCTTGGGGAGTTACCAGGTAGTTCTCTCTTCAAAAAGTTAGCAGGCAGAGGGGGGCATCACAGGGTTATCTGTTGTGCCAGGGGAATGGCAATCTGTTTGCTGCACGAGGCAGCGTCACGTGATGCTTGCAGACACGCCTGTATATTAATCGGCCTAATTTGCAGCACAATCGTCCGATGCCGATTAATTAAAAAATGCCAAAAATTGGCCGATTGATCCTCGACCTCTAGTTATGTCCTTTGACTTTAATAAGGCTGTGCACATCTGGATTGAGCCACTGCCAGTTGAACCACTAAAACATTCCTTTTGACTGCAGATTTATCCATCTTTTTTACAATTCAGCACACTCTTTCAGGAAAGTGGAGTATTATTCAAGAGCCACAGCCCTTGTTAATAAAAGCATGTTTGATAGAATCTCGTGATTTTTATAGTGATAACACTGTGGTTTGCTCATTTCGATCCCTGTAGGGAAAAGTGATACGATTTATAACTGGATGCATTGCATTTCACTTTACATTTCACTACTGATTATATCCTGTATAATTGAGTATGTGACGAATAAAATAGCCTTGAGATTCTTAGCTGTGAGGCGTTTGTGGGATGGTATTGATGTCACTGTGGGAGAATGCTCCTTGAATCTGAGCACAGGAGTTTCAGAAGGGACATACTCCATGTCTGAGTTTAGGTGGTCTAGGAGTACTTGCGGTCAATATCACGGAGAGAAATAGCACTTGGTTATTTCCTTTCTTCTAAAGTAAAACTTTATTTCTTGACTTTGAGATTGAAATTTATTATACTCAAATTTAAGATCTGTGTCTCTCTCTATGCTTTTTAAAATGCAAACTTTTTAACAGACCTACAGAGAATGAGAAATGACAGGGATACCATAAAAAAGAATACCCACTGATTTGTGAACGCAATCAGTTGCAAAATGACTCATTCTGTCTGTGGGGAGACTGTTAATAGCTGAGCTGCTGTTGGTGTGCTTGTCAAAGTGCCTGCTGACTGACCTTCAAATATTCAAAACAGGTTTTACTGGGGTTTTGGAAACAATCCACATGTATCAATTTGGAGAGTATAAAATGCAAAGGTGTCTCATATTTTGAATGGTTTTTAAGCTGCACTTACAGTAAACTACTTTCAGTTGGGGTTAAGACTTTTTTTTAAAGATATTAATACATTTATAAAAAAAGTTAAAGTCACAGTAAAGATGATTTAATTACAAAAGCATACTTCAAATGAACACTGTTCTTTTGAACTTTTATAAAAAAGTTCTGAAAAATGTCATGTAAAAAATGTAATGTGTTTTGCAAAAATATTAAGCAGCACAACTCTTTTCAGTATTGAACTGATAGGAAGCTATGTGACTTGAGCACAAAATCATCATATAAAAAAAATATCCAGTGAGCGGCAGTTGTGTGGACGAAAATGCCTTGTTGATGTCAGAGGAGAATGGGCAGACTGGTTAGAGATGATAGAAAGTAACTCAAAAAAACCATTGGTTACAACCAAAGTATGCAGAATACTTCTCTGAACGCACAACACGTTGAACCCTGAAGCAGATGGGCTACAGCAGCAGAAGACCACACCGGGTGCCGCTCCTGTCATCTAAGAACAGGAAACGGAGGCTATAAAATTTGCACAGCTTCACCAAAATTGGAAAATAGAAGATTGGAAAAATGTTGCCTGGTCTGATGAGTCTCGATTTTTGCTGCAACATTCAGATGTTAGGGTCAGAATTTGGCGTAAAGAACATGAAAGCATGGATCCATCCTTCCTTGTCTCAACGGTTCATGCTGGTGTTGGTGGTCTATTGTGTGGGGGCTATATTCTTGGCACACTTTGAGCCCCTTAGTACCAATTGAGCATTGTTTAAATGCCACAGCCTACCAGAGTAATGTTGCTGACCATGTCCATCCCTTTATGACTACAGTACATCTTATGATGGCTACTTCCAGCAGGATAATGCACCATGTCACAAAGCTCAAATCATCTCAGACTGGTTTCTTGAACATGACAATGAGTTCACTTTACTCAAATGGCTTCTACAGTCACCAGATCTCAATCTAATAGAGCACCTTTGGGATGTGGTGGAATGGGAGATTCGCATCATGGATGTGCAGCCAACAAATCTGCAGCAACTGCGTGATGCTGTTATGTCAATATGGACCAAAATTTCTGAGGAATGTTTCCAACACCTTGTGAATCTCTGCCATGAAAAATAAGGATGTTCTGAAGGCAAAAGGGGGTCCAACCCAGTACTAGCAAGGTATACCTAATAAAGTGGCCAGTGAGTGTATATCACATTCATTTATCTTGTGCTAGAAAGTGGCAGAAGTTCAGAACTAGTTGCTTTTTTTGGATGGGAAGTTTCAAGTTCGGATGGTTACATTGTGTTCCTACATCAAACACCTATCTCAAAAGATCAATGGAAATTTAGTTTCTCGTGAAATGACAGCTTTAAAGTCAAAGCAGATGTTCTCAGTTGCTTTCTTGGCATGAACTATGTGCTGTTGCAACAGGAAGAAATTGTGATTCACATGTTGCTTCATCTTAAAAACTTCTTCAGTTTGCAGACTTTCACAGATAAACCTGTTTTGGATTTTTGAGGACATCTTTTAGACTTTTTCAAGTAATTGCTTTTCCTTCAGCTAGTTATAGAATATATATCAGCACTTATTCTACTAGTAATGGATACTTCAGTTGTCTGTTTGCTGAGGTGCAAGAAAGCGGAGTTAATTGGAGAGCGACATAAGCCACAAAAGTGCCCAGCAGCGTGATTTTACAGTCCAGCACACTCAACTTTTAAAAACACTACCCACAAATCCAGCAACATCCTTTAATGTAATCACATATAACACCATTGGCCCCATGCTATTAGCAAAGGATTTATGTTCCGAAACTGAAATGGGGAAAAAAAGTATTGGTCTTTCCTCTCTGCGCTTTCTTGCCTAATAGCATGATAATGATAAGAGACCGTTTGAATGGAAATGTTTTTATTGTGCAACGGATCCTGTCGTGAAAGCTCATTAAAATGTGATTTCGCGTGGCCTTCCCGAAGGAAGCGGCGAGGCACAGTGGTGATGAGCTGTGAGTCGGTAGTAATTGATCAGCTCAACGTGACGCTGGGTTTCCTCTGAGGGCCCTAAAGGAAAAGGGGGACCCATGTTGAGTCAGAGCCCACTGTGATGGATTGAGGCAGACTAAAGGACTTCTGCATCCTCCCATCATCCTTTGCAAAAACTCATCCTAGACATCAGCACTCAAAATCATTTGTCTGAAAGAATCATTTTTTTTCATGAAAAGGTCACATCCTCTCCTCCCTCCATCCTCACCTGTTTTTTTTTATAACAACACAAATAGATTGTTGCATATTAAAACACCTTCTGTTTTTGCCTACCAGACAGGTGGTGGTATACGTATGCGGTTCCTCATGCCAAGAATCGTACAATGTGGCAAAATTAGAGCATTTATAAAAACAGTTTTTTGGAACACCTCTTTTTGCATCCAGTGCCTTCAAAGAGAAGGAAAAAGGGAAAAATGAGGAAAAGGAAGAGGCAGTTTATTTAAAGTTTTATGCATTCCGTCTAATCTTTCAACAACACTGGCCCAGAGGGGCCAGGCAATCCCTCATGTCAAGCTGAGTTAGCTTGTGAAATAAAATACAGTTGTTCTTAATTGTCAGATCATGATTATGCGTGGCCACCGGCAAAGTTGCTGCTAGTATCATGTTGCTGCAAGTCTCAGCTGGTTCCTCATAGTGGCCCAAAGGTTTGCTTTTTTTTAGACACTAATGGGATCAGATGGGTCAGATTTTTTACTCAAATTTTTGTTTTAGCTTTTGCATAAAGGCATACATTTAGAGATGCTGCTGGCTAATTCCATTTAACGTACTGCTATTGCAGCGATCAAAGCAACACTTGAGTAACAAATCCACTTTATTCAACATTCACTGTCAGACTTAAAGCTGCACTATGTAATATTTAGGATGATCTATAGATAGAAATGCAATATACATAACTAAATTTTCAGTGGAGTATAAAGACCTTACATAATGAACCGTTATGTTTTTATTACCTTAGAATGAGCAGTTTATATCTACATACACAGCGGGTCCCCTTACATGGATATCGTCACCATGTTTCTACAGCAGCCCTAAATGGACGTTTTGTCACTATGTTGTTCTTGCGAAAAACACGGACACAAGGATGAAAAAGTAACAGTAATATTCACAATGACATCGGTTTATTGAATAATTAAGTAAATATAGTTCCTTCATTTACCTGTGTAAAGAAACCTCATTGCTCTCTGCTTTCTCTGACGATGGCATCTTAGCCCTGTATCGGCCACCGTAGCTTCTCAAAAGGGAGGGACGAGCAGATGCCACCAAAATCTATACACTACACCTTTAAGGGCCTTTTCTGTGGTACAAGTGATATTTTGTATAGACTTTTTTATTTTATTTTTTTATTTTACACAGTTGGTTGGAAGTCAGCGTGTGACATATAGAGCCGTTGCACTACGGGTGTCTCGAGTTCGAATCCTGGCTTGAGGACCATTCCCAATCCCACCCCTCTCTCTCCCCAACATTGCTTCCTGTCGATTCTCCACTGTCCTATACTAATTAATAATAAGTACAAAAAAATGTATCTGCTTGTGCAGATTCAAATTTTCTTTGTTCTTTTCATGAAAAACGTAAAAAGAAAAAAAAAATACAATAATTTTGTATTTTATTTAAAGTAAATATAAAATACTTAAATATAGAATAAATATTTTTTACAAAATATTTTGTTATATACATTTTTTATTATGTATTTATTTAGTGAAATGTTTAGGGTGAACACAAATCTGAAATAAAAAAATAAACATTCTTTATCAAGTGCGTTAGACCATATCTGGCCACCCAACTGTATCTTAAGTATTTAAATGAAAACCTAATGTGAGTATTTTTGCACTAAAATGTTGATCCTAATCACTATTTCTGTAAAGTTGGCATTTATAAATAATTATGTCCAGACAAAATGTTATTGCCATTACATAATTATTTACATTGATTAGTTATAGAAAACGTACTATGAGTGTATTACAAAACAAATATGGCATTTTTTGTGTGTGTGTGGATAAATTCATATATACATGATTCATTTTACCATGATAAATACACAACCACAACCAATTTGAAAATTCTGTATGACTGCCATTAGGGCTGAAATGCGACAATCGTACATGAATGTTGGAGATAGTGGAAAGACAGCTTTACTGTCGAGTTCCCTAAGAAAGACGACTGATTGGTGCATGATTGACGTGACCCTAAATCAGCCTTATTATTCATGGCCTTCATAAGACAGACTAGTCATTTTTTTCCTCCCTCATTCAGAAAACCCACTGACTAGTTTAGCACACTCCTCTCGACACTAACAACACACATCAGTCTTGTTCCAGCTGCACAACATAAGCAAGAAGCCACACTTGGTAAAAATACACCCCTATTTTTCAAATGTCAGTGCCTATTTTTCCCCAGAAATGTCACTGTCTGTGAGGCAGGTTTTGTGTTGTTTAGTGCTCTCTCTCAATCTTTCACACTAATGGGCCATTTTTCTGAGAAAGCTAGCTGTTTTTGCCTCCAACATGTTGCTGTAATGTTTTTGGTGGTTTGTCAAGTCAAATCAAGTTACCTTTATTTATATAGCGCTTTTAACAATACAAATTGTGTCAAAGCAACTGCACAATATCAACATAGGAAAATAGTGTATCAATAGTGTATAGGCTCAGTCGGGGGGCCAGTTCCCCTCCGGCCAGACAAACCAGTAGTTTGTTCCAACTGCAGCAAAGTCAGATTGTAAGGGCTCAACTGGTTCCAGTGGTCTTTTCCTGATGGCTGTCTAGGTGACGCGATCCTCACTGGAGATCTGTCTCTGGGGCTCATCTAGGATCCCCAGAGTCTGTATTCTGTGTTACCCTGCAAACAGAATACAATGGTTACTTGTGCTTCAAAATGAACTAACATTTCTGTTGTTTTGCATTCTTATTCACCGTTTGCCACCCTTGTCTCTTTTTTTTCTCAGTGAGTTGAATTCCAAACTGCAAGACACTCTGGAGCAAATCGAGGTATGTGACTCTTTTTGTTGTTGTCCTTAGGCAAAGGACAGGAATCTAGGATGGTGACCTTCTCCTTCATTGAATCAGACATTCAATCTCCGATCACCCGATTCCCTTCAGAAACACTCACACACCCTTGACAGATTTAACAACAGCAGTTGCCCTGATGTAGTGCCTCAACATTATATGAATTAAACAGATCGGAAGGAACACTTGACCATGCGTTTGTACGTCTAACAGTGGTACCCAGGGTATCAGTCTGCCAGCATTTGGTCTCTTAGGCCTAGAGGCAGATGGACTGTGTTTTATTAAATAAATTGCTGTCTTTCAGGACTTGGTAGCTTCGTTCAGCTTATACCGCCACAACACACGCATAGCCACACACACAGAGTTTCTCAAGCATTGCTGTTTGTGTTATCTGCTATATTATGCAGAAATTTCGGTGTGGCAAATGTAATTGGATGGCGTCCAGGCTCGCATACAACTCCTTTACTCATTGACTTGCTTTTTCCCTATTCTTTCATGTTTCTCTTTTAATATCTGTCTCTCACTCTTACTTTTCACTTCCTCTCCGTCTTTTTTATCTTGTTCGCTGTTTCATCACACGCATTAGCGAATAGCTAAGAGCGCTGCTACCAAAATTACAATGATTCACGCCACTTTTCTATTTCTGTAGCAGCGCATGTCTCAACTCATTAAGAATGCGAATGCTTATCTTTGAGCTCAAAATGAAGTTGTGCCTTCAGTATCATCAGTGATTTAAACCATTGATTATTATGGCCCTCATTTATTTGTGGTAATTGCACAGTTCAGCACCATAAATTGAGGCTTCTAAGTATTTTTTTGTTGTTGCCTGTATTCTGCTTTCCATATGCACTTAAATTATGCCATTGAACTTCCTTTGCTGATCTTGCTAATTTCATGCTCATTTATGCAGGAACAGCTAGATGTGGCGCTTTCCAAAACCTGCAAGCACTTTGATGTTTCTCACTACATCAAAGTTCAACTGGCATATAAGCTGCTGGGCAAGACACAGGTGAGTCATCGCTGCTTGAGCTGTCACGACCCTGACATTTTGGCTGATGCTGTATTGTCATTCAAATAACCGTGATTAGCCAATTTTTTCTGTTTTTTGTTTTGTTTATGACGCTGGCACACAGCGTAAGCCAAATACACATACTCCTTTGTGAAGAAGTTATACAACAAAAAATTTGATTGTCTTTGTGAACAAATATTAGAAAGTGTAGAACATGAATAATAATGTCAATATATTTAAAATAGTTGTCCACTTTTGTCTACTTTCATTTCATTTAAAATGGTATTATATAATTTTTTTATTTAATTTATTTTTATGTACTATTCTATTTTTATGCTACATATGTATGTATGTATTTATTATATATATATATATATATATATATATATATATTTATATATATTAGTGCTGTCAAAATTAGCACGTTAATGCAAGCGATACATTTTTTCAGTTTAATGCATTAAAATAATTTAATGTAGGGCGGGCTAGGGTTGGCCACCCACTCTAGTTGCTACTTCTGTCCTGTTTTTCTTGACAAGGATTGCATTTATTCATTCGCAGCAAGTCTTTACGACCACATCAAACTGGAGACGTTTCAGACACGCGTCACGCACTTCCACTTCAGCGCCAGGCGCAAGTCAAACGAGCGCGGAAACGGTCCTGTGCTCATAGCACGAGCTCTTGCATGCACAAATGTGCCAGCACGTGCTATAGCCTTTATCATTTCATATCAAAGTGCAAAATAAACTACGAGCATGCAATGTCTTGGTCAGTTAAGACATGTAGTTACCAAAAAAGAGATTAAAGCTGCCTCAAAACTGTGCATGCATGTAATATGTTATGTATGAATTACATTAAGAACATGTCTCTGAAATGGTTTTCAAAACTGTCCCGGTGCCCAGCACGGTCTCCCTCATATAACACACGATTCAACTCGTCAGTTCATTAGTAGAGACTGAAATGTGTCCGAACTGAAGCGGGCCAGAAAAGGAATAGAGTTATAGTCGGAAAGCACAACGTCTCAGTCCGATGAGGAAGCCAGCTCCCTCCCCTTTTTTCCGCTTGCGTTTTTTTGGCCTTGCAGTCCAGACGAAGGGCTCTGATGCGGTGTCTGTGAACAAAGCACCGGCATTCAAGAACTCGAAGTCCGGTTTGCGTTGTGCGACGGAGGAACCAATGTTTAAAAGCATGTGTCTATCGTAGACAGTTATACAAACAACATCTAACACGTAAAACAACAAAAAAACAAATAAAACATGAAAATCTGCAGTTTTCTCGGAGCTCGCAACACGACTGCCATACTCGGCGCCATCTTGGAAATAGCAATGCATTCCAAACGGCAGAAATGACTAAAGTAAAACACGGCGTGTGGAAGCACACACTGTTAGGCAATGCGTATGTGTTTCACAGTGTTAAATCTGTGCAATGAAACCCGCCACGTCTCTAGCATGCACGGAAAAACCCAAGCTCAGAATCGATTCAGAATCGTTGGAGAGAATCGCGATGCATCAGAAAGATCGATATATATATATTTATTCTGCTATTAGATGCACAAAACTATATATATACATGGGCGTAGATCACGCGGGGACGTGTCCTCCCACTTTTAATATCACGTAAATTCGTCCCCCGTGCTTTTTTGGGCAAGTGTGTTCGCATAGAAGTCTTCAAGAGCCAGTGTGAATAAATATAGATTTTAATTCAAAGAGACAGGATAGTCTGTGCATGACCTAATGTTTTATTCGGACCCAGAATAATGCGAAGTAAACATCACGGAGCACGTGTGTGTTCGTTCATACACGAAGCTGGAGGACGCTCTCGCGCAGAAAAGGACATTCCTAATATGGACAAAAGCTCCAGCTATCATTGTATGAAATAAGTTGTTTTCACAGACAAACAGAAATGTTTGTAAACATGAAGACATTAAACATGCGGGATTGCAACAATATATGGTTTAGTTTTGTTTTCAAGTCATCTCCAGGTAATAAATAAAGTATATGAACAATGCAGTATTAATTGATATAGCATTTATTACAGTATAGAAAATGTTCTGCCTTATAATGTGATAAAAAGTGTTTGTAGTATATAAACAAATCATTATTATTGGTTATTGTCCAGCAGTGTATCTGATTTCTAAGCCAATTAAAAGCAAGATTTAAAAAGAACAATTAAAGTTACCTATACACTACCAGTCAAACGTTTTTGAACATTAAGATTAATGCTTATTAAAGAATTATCTTCTGTTCACCAAGCCTGCATTTATTTGGTCCAAAGTACAGCAAAACAGTAACGTTTTTAAAGATTTTTACTATTTAAAATAACTGTTTTCTATTGGGATATGTTTTAAAATGTAATTACATTTATTGTGATTTCAAAGCTATTTTGTTAGCATCATTACTCCAGTGACATCATCCTTCTGAAATCATTCTGATTTGCTGCTAAAAAAACATTTATTTTTATGATGATGTATAAAACAGCTAAGTAGAATTGTTCAGGTTTCAGCTTTGATGAATAGAAAGGTCAAAAGAACAGCATTTATCTGAAATAGAAATCTTGTGTTACATTATAAATATCTTTATCATCACGTTTGATCAATTTAAAGCATCCTTGCTAAATAAAAGTATTACTTTCTATAATTTATTTTAAATATATATATATATATATATACTGACTAAGCTTTTGAATGGTATAGTGTATAAATGATACAAAAGCTTTTTAATTCAGATAAATGCTGATCTTTGGACCATTCTATTCATTAAATAATCTTGAAAAAAATGCACAACTGTTTTAAATATTGACAATAATAATAATTAAAACAGGTTTCTTGAGCAGAATTAAAAACAAATCCGAATGATTTCTGAAGGATCAAGTGACACTGAAGAATGGAGTAATGATTCTAAAAATTCAGCTTTGAATCACAGGAATAAATTACTTTTTCATATATGTTCAAATAGAAAGCAGTTGTTTTCAGTAAAAAAATATTTCGCAACATTGCTGCTTTTGCTGTATTTTTGATCAAATAAATGCAGGCTTGGTGAACAGAAGAGATTTATTTATAAAACATTACAAATCTTACTGTTCAAAAACTTTTGACTGTTAGGTTATATATATGTGATCTATAATCACTGAAAGATTATTTACGGAAAGATTATTTATTCAGCATTCAGATGATGTATAGATCTCAATAAAAAATTGACACTTAGGACTGGTTTTGTGGTCCAGGGTCACATATTACAGAAATGTTATATTGTAACGTTTTACGCACACATGCATGCACACACACACACTCACACACACATGTATGTATATATATATATTACTATAACACAGTATATTTCTGTCCTAAATTCTTGATTTGTCATCAAGAATTGTCAATCAAGATTGTCATTTTGCAGCAATCTGACCTGGATCAGCCAAATGTATTTGCCATAAACAAGAATTTATGAAATAAGATGAAAGCGAAGCACTTTGCATTTTTAAAATGCCATTGAACTGCTTGTTTATAATTTTTGAGAGCGGCATGGACAACCATAGACTGTGAACACGCACCCCAAAGCGCTTCAGAGACGTTTGTACTTTGTTCATTTATATGAAGTGCTTTTTATGGCATTTCTGTATTCATGTAAAATTGCCATATTTGAATTACAAGTGCACAATAATCACAGTTATCACAAATATTCGCCTAGCTAAAATCATTGTTGTAGTCATTGCAGCTTTATCCAGTGTTACTTGACTCTGTCTCCCCTCTTCGTGCCACTTTTCTCCCTTTCTTTTCTCCCCAAAATGGGAAGATGATTTATACATGGCATAGGATTTGCCAGAAGGAAAGTGCACTCTGTTGTATTCCACCTTTCTTTTCCTGAAGAAAGCAAAGCTGTGATTGAAAGCAGAATCCGGGAAAAAATATCTCATTGTTGGTTTTATTATAAGCTGACTCCTACGGCTGGGGTGCTGTCCCATCCCCTTATAAAATGATGTTCAGGTAAAAATCTCCTGCTATTTTTGCTCTGCCATTGATCTACAGAATTAAAGATCTTCTTTTTTCAAGTATTAGACATGCATGGTTGCATGTGTTTGTGAGATGACTGGATAAAGGGAAAAAAATAAGAGCAGAACAATGTTAGAAAATAAATAAAACATTGTTCAGATGGATATCTCCAATCATCAGGAGATGTTTCACAGGTATACTTTGTGATTTAATTCTCATCTGCATTGAACATGTCTGTGTGTTTCTCACACAAGCTCAAAAAACTAAAAGTATGGATCAAACCACCTTCTGTTTTTCAGCTAACACAGGTCTTTAGTGAAATCCTGTCGGGATATAAATATCTGGGAATACAGTCTATTATTTTTTTCACTGTTTTTCTTCATTTATTTTGACCTTGAAATTTGTAACTTAAGCTAAATTTGTTGTGCTGCCGGTGCACCTTCATTATGAATTTAGACCTTTTTGCCAACATTCTGGATAAAATAACAGTTGGAGGTTCAAATATTGTTGGCATCCCATCTATCGTATAAAAATAAAAGGTAGTCTGCTCCTAATGGCGACTGTAGCAGTACACATATGTATAGTATAATTATATATGTACAGTATATAGAATCTAAATACCTTCAGAAGTTTGTGGTCAGTAAGATTGTTTTTATCTAAGGACACATTAAATTGATCAAAAGTGACAAAGCATTTTTTGATGTCTTAAGAATTTTATTTTAAATAAATTTGTATTCATGAAAGAATCCTATAACAGTTGCAACAAATGTATTAAGCAATATTTTTTAACATTGAGCATCAAATCAGCATATTAGAGTGATTTCTGAAGGATCATGTGATGTAATAGCTTCTGAAAATTCAGGATTGACATCACAGGAAATACTTTTAGATTTAGTCATTTTATCCAAAGCGACTTACAAATGAGGACAATAGAAGCAATCAAAAAACATTTTTATTTAATTTGAATTCAAAATTATTTAATTAAAACATATTCATTGTATAAATAGGGCTATCAAGACATCATTTACGTAGTTAATACTGATCTTTTTTATATTAAAGTATTGTTTACTGTCAATTCAACAACTCACAGTCATTCTTAAGTCTAATCCTATCCAAAACATGTGTTCTTTGTGTGTCTGGATTTACTGGAAGCATTTCTTTGTGTGTGTTTGTCCATCAGCCTGACTGTGCTTAATTATGCAAGTATGTGCATCTTGAGACGTCCCCTGTCTCATCAGAAAGAGCCTTCCTTGTGTCACTTTGATCACCAAAGCCTCTCGGGTAGATGGCAGCTGTGCAGTTTATTCATATACGTTCACTCGCTCTCTCTCTCACACACACACACACACACACACGCACGCGCACACTCACACCTACACACACCTCTAAGAACTTAATATTTTTTGCCGTCTGCAGTCCAGACTATGCGTTTTCATCTGCGGTTACTGCGTGAGGGTGTTTGAGCTGAACAACCCATAACTACTGAAGGACCGACTCCAACATGTGTGATTCATACAAAACGCTTGAAACAGATTCTGATTTTAAGAGTCTGCTCTCTGGAGACCTCCGAGAGGGAGAGGGTCATTTGCTGGCTGAAGAGGTTATTAGGTGATTCAGGACACTTAACTGGGATGCATGATCAAACCCTTGCAGGGAGTAGTTATGAAAAACAAGCTTTTGAGAACTGTACAAGTAATTGATCAAATCTGTAAAAATTGATAATGAAAATAATTAACTTGGTATTGAATTTCATGTTGTTGCTGACAGATTCAGGTGACACATTACCTATACCGTTGAATGTGTCTGAGAGGTTTCTTCAACTGTTATGTCTTATTAATTCATAATAATTTTAGTATTAAATACATTGTATTGTAAAACAATTAAATAGATTGAAGTGCCAAAAAGCTTGTACATGCTAACCAAATGAAAGCAAGTGCATTAATTTTGACTAAACTATTAATTTTAATGAACTATTCATGGGTGGGTTTTTCAGATTTAATATACAAATTTAGGTTTTAAAGGAACCATATTTAGTTTAAAGGGGTCATATGATGCTTTTTTTAAAGATCATTATTTTATGTCTTTGATGTAACAGAATATGTTGACATATTCTGAGATATTCAAAAAACACATTATTTTTTTTAAGAGGGACAAAGTCCCTCCTTCTGACAAGCACAGTCTGCTCTGATTGGCCAACTGGCACAGTGCATTGTGATTGGCCGAACACAGCAAGCACTCATCGGAAATGTAACTACCCTTTCTATAATCGCGAGCTTCAGCTTTCAAAATGAATATAAAGATTTAAAATATCCTTATTTTTACCATCAGTTCAAGCCGAAAGGGGAACGGAGTCGCGTGACAGACACAGTGATGAAGCTTGTATGTGTTTGCACACAAGCCGTGATTAAGACAGCTGACTCCACTATGATGTGACCCTCTCTCTCTCTCTCTCTCTCTCGTGTTTCCGGTGAGGGTGTTGAGCGCGAGTGGACTGAGTGCTGTGAGCGTGTGCGTGGTGAGTGAGTGTTTTCTGCCTTTGCGTCTTTTTTCTATTTTTCTTTTTTTGTTTTTTGCGATTGTTGTTGTTAGTGTTACTTTTGGGATAGTTTAGGGCCGGGTGCTAGGTTTTTACCGGAGAAGCATGGCGGCCCGGCTACTCGGGTTTTGTCTACACTCACGCGGCGCCATGCGATTAAGGTGGTTTTTGCGTCGAGTATTGAGGTTATTTGTCTGGCGATTGGTGAGGTTGTGGGACACGGATGTATTTTATCAGCATCCAGGATGAACGGCGCTACAGTGGTTTTTCTGAGTGGCGTTGAAAAGGTGAATGAGGTAGTTGAGAAGGGAATTGTGATTGATGGCGAATTTGTTTCTGTTCTTCCCCTCTCGATGCCCTCGAAAAGAGTCACCTTATCTAATGTTCCCCCCTTTCTCAGTGACGAGATCTTAACAAAAGCTCTAGCACGATATGGAAAATTGGTTTCTCCAATAAAAAAGATCCCGATTAGCGTGACTTCTCCTCTTTTGAAACATATAGTGTCTTTCAGAAGATTTGCATATATGATAGTTCAAGATGATGAGGAATTGGATCTTTCACTTAGTTTTAGAGTTGACGATTTCGATTACGTCATTTTTGTGTCAACCGCTAAAACAACGTGCTTTCGATGTAAAAAACCAGGACACTTGATCCGCAACTGCCCAGAAAAGGGCGACACTGAGAAAGGGGATGATAGTTCCCATCCAAGCACGAGTAAAGCTGGTGTGGATTTACGGAGTGCAGGTGCACAGGGTGGATCCAGTAGTAAGGCCGAAGTGGTTATTTGCGATGAGACACCCAGAATAGCGGATGATGTTGTGACAGTAATGGACTCAGAAAAGGGGGGACAAAATGATATGGCTGAAACTGCAGTACCTGATAAAACATATTCAAAACTTCCTGAGAAAGAAAGAGAATGTGGCAATACTGGAAAGGATGATACACAGGTTGTACTGAAAAGGAGTGAAACTGATTACGTGGATTTAGACATGGAGACAGAAGCAGAGAGTTTTAAAATGCCTCAAAAAAGAAAAATGAGTGACAAGTCTCAAAATAAAAAAGCTCTAAAGAAACTCGTTTTGAACTCTAGTGATGATAATGAAACAGACAGTGAAAGTGAGTTCTCAGATTCTAGTGTGGCGTTATCTCTAAGTGAGTTTTCTGTTCGCAGTTATAATGCAGAGGAAATCAAAACATTCCTTAAGTCAACAAAGAACAAGAGAGGTGTGTGTGTGCAAGAGTACTTTCCTAATTTAACACAGTTTGTTGAGAAAACTAAAGGTTTAATGGCTGAGGGATGTTTCACAAATAAAGAAGTTTATAGGCTAAAGAAAATTGTGAGGAATTTGGAGAAAATAAAAAATGATGTTTAATAGTTTAGTTTTAATTTCCACATCAAGGAGTGTGTGTTTTTTTGTTATTGTCTCTTTTCCTCTTTGCCATGTGTGAAATTAAGCTAGCTACCCTGAATGTGAATGGTGCTAGAGATTTTAAGAAAAGATTAATGTTAAATGAATTAATGAAACAAAAGAATCTTGATATTTTCATGTTACAAGAAACACACAGTGATGGAGAAAATGCTGCAGATTGGGAAAAAGAATTTGAGGGGTTAACTGTGTTAAGTCATAACACTTCAGTAAGTGCAGGAGTTGCAGTATTATTTTCTAAGAGCTTTAATCCACTTTCCTATGTGGTTGATGAGATTTCTAAAGGAAGATTACTTAAAGTTAGAGCTGTATTTGAAAGTTATGTTCTAGTTTTTATTTGTATTTATGCGCCAACAACACCTGTTGAAAGAGTGATTTTTTTAGATTTATTGTGTAATACTTTACAATGTTGTGCAGAAGAAGAATATTTATTTTTGGGGGGAGATTTTAATTGCACGGAAGACATGATGGATAGAAACCATATTGAACCTCATTTGTCTTCTCAGAAGCGTCTCATTCAGTTAATTCAGAAAAATGAACTAGGTGATATTTGGAGACAGCTGAATGGGAATGTAAGACAATACACATGGGTTCATATGAGGGATAATATGTCTTCTCTTGCCAGATTAGACAGATTATATAGTTTTAAACATCATCTTAATATTTTTCAAAAGTGTTCTATCATCCCAATAGGTTTTTCTGATCACAGCATGGTGCAATGTGGTTTTATTTTAAATTCTATTAAACCTAGAAGTGCTTATTGGCATTTTAATATTTCTTTACTGAGTGATAGTGTCTTTAGAGATTCCTTTAAATACTTCTGGGAGAATTATAAAAAATCCAAGCCTAATTTTAGATCAATACAACAGTGGTGGGACATTGGTAAAGTCCAAATTAGACAATTGTGTCAACAACACACTCGTAATGTCACTATAGAGTTTAAAAAGTCTTTGGAGATATTGGAAAATGAATTAACTGAATGTCAAAATTTAGCTGAATCTACTGGGGAAAATCATCACTTAGATGTTTTTTTTAAAAAGAAAGCCCAGTTAGCAGATCTGCTGGAATATAGAACACAGGGGGCATTGGTCAGATCAAGATTTCAAAACATAAGTCATATGGATGCACCGTCGAAATTTTTTTTCTGTTTAGAGAAAAAAAATGGACAGAAGAGATTAGTTCAGGCCTTGCAGTCTGAAGAAGGCCAAGTTTTGCTGAATCCTAGTGATATTCGAAAGAGAGCAGTTGGTTTTTACAAGAATCTTTATAGAAGTGAGTATGCAACAGAAGCTGATGTGGAAAGCACTTTCTTGAGGTCCCTACCAAAAATGTCGGAAGAGGGTAATGCAGCTCTTTCAGGAGTGTTGAGTCTGGGAGAGCTGAATAAGGCCCTTCAAGGCATGGAATTGGGAAAAGCGCCTGGGATTGATGGCCTCCCAATTGACTTTTATAAGTCTTTTTGGGCAGAGTTGGGCGAGGACTTGTTGCAAGTGCTGAGTGATAGTCTGTCAAAAGGTATGTTACCGTTGAGCTGCAGGAGGGCAGTGACAACGCTAATACCGAAGAAAGGAGATTTGACAGACATAAAGAATTGGCGACCTGTTTCACTTCTTTGTTGTGACTACAAATTGCTCTCTAAGGTTTTGGCAAATAGATTGGCTGAGGTAATAAGTCAAGTAATTCATCCAGACCAATCCTACTGTGTTCCTCGTGATCTATTGTTGACAACATTTCTCTAAGTGATGCATTGGAAGTGTCAAAATTGCTTAATCTGGATTTTGGACTAATTTCACTGGACCAAGAGAAAGCGTTTGATAGAGTTGAACACCTTTATTTGTGGAAAACTCTGGAAGCTTTTGGTTTTAAACAAGATTTTATCAAGATGGTCCAGGTACTCTATAGTGAGGTTGAAAGTGTGTTAAAAATAAATGGCGGTTTATGTGCTCCATTCCAGGTTAAAAGGGTGTAAGGCAAGGTTGTGCATTATCTGGAATGCTGTACTCATTGGCCATTGAGCCTTTATTACAACAATTAAGGGAAAAAAATAAGGGTTTGCATTTGCCAGATTGTAAAATTACAAAGAATGTATGTCTATCAGCTTATGCTGATGATGTAATAGTTTTTGTCAGTGGACAAAAGGACGTACACAGTTTATTTAATGTAATCAATGATTTTACTTTGGTTTCTTCAGCAAAGGTGAATTGGAAGAAATGTGAGACACTTTTGGTTGGTAAATGGAATAATGGTAAACCAAAACTTCCCGAAGGTTTGGTCTGGGGAAAAGGTGGTTTAAAATATTTGGGAGTTTTTTTAGGTGATGACTTGACTCAACAGAAGAATTGGGAAGGAATTGTTGAAAAAATCAAAGGACGTTTGGAGAAATGGAAATGGCTGCTCTCCCGGATGTCATACAGAGGACGCATTCTTGTCATTAATAACCTGGTTGCCTCTTCATTGTGGCATAAACTGGCATGCATTGATCCTCCTCCTCAATTACTAGGAAAAATACAAGCGATTCTTGTGGACTTCTTTTGGGACAGATTACACTGGGTTCAAAAGAGCATTCTTTTTCTACCAAAAGACGAAGGAGGACAAGGACTGGTTCATTTACAAAGCAGAATGGCAGCGTTCCGGTTACAATTCTTGAAGAGACTTTTAGATGGTGCAGCGGATGTCAGCTGGAGGGCAATTGCACACATTATTCTGCAAAATTATGGAGGTTTTGGATTAGATAAACATCTTTTCCTACTAAACCCATTAAAAATGGACTTGTCTGTTTTTCCACCTTTTTATAAGAGTCTTTTTAAAGTTTGGGGTCTGTTTCATATTCAGAAATCTGAAAGTCCATACTCACTTCACTGGCTTTTAGAGGAACCTTTAGTTCTTGGAGCCCGTCTTGATGCAACTGATGATAACAGTTTTTTTAATTGGGGTTCTAAGCTTAAAGAATCAAAGGTGATTATTTTAAGACAATTGTTGGATTTAGCTGGAGAGAATTTGGATAATGCAGAAATGGTGGCTAGTTTTTTAGGCACCAGATCGATTCGATTGGTCTCTCTTTTTTTAATGAATTTGAAATCTATCTTTACAGCAGAGGAGAGCCTAATGATAAAAGAATATTTTTCTGGAGCATCTGTGCCTAATGTAAAAGATTTCTTCCCTTGTCTAATGCTTTCACCAAAGTTAGATGGATTTAAAGGTTCTCTGTTAAAAATGTGGGACTTGAAGTGGTTGGATTTATTATCTACCAAAGGAAATGTATTGTATAGAGGTTGTGTGATAGCTTTTAACAAGAATCAACTTGCTATGAAATCAGACACACCATGGAGATCTTTCTTTGGTTTAAAGGATAATGTAAAACCAGAATGGAGAGTTATTTATAAACCGCCATTATCAAAAAAAGTTGGTGACTTGCAATGGAGAATACTTCATGGGATTTTAGCTGTTAATTCTTTTGTCTCTAAATTGAATGTGGAAGTAAAGGATGATTGTCCCTTTTGTTTTCAAAGAGAAACTATTTTTCATGTATTTATACAATGTTCTAGATTAACACCTTTCTTTGATTTTGTAAAAGGAGTTTTTTGTGGTTTTAATGAATCTTTTTCTGAAGAGTTGTTTATTTTGGGTTTTAAATACAGTCAAAGGAGGAAATATATCTGTCAGTTACTGAATTTCATAATTGGTCAGGCAAAAATGGCAGTATATGTAAGTAGAAAGAATAAAATTGATCAAAAACCTTGTCAAAACATTACAGAGATATTTGTAACATTGGTTAAATCTAGAGTATTAATTGATTATAAATTTTACAAAGATATGAATGATTTATTGTCATTTGAGAAGATTTGGTGTTGTAATGGAGCTCTTTGTACAATTTTTGAAAATGATTTAATTTTTGCCTTGTAAAAATTTGGGTGTTTATTTGTATACTTGTATAAATGTTTGATGTGGTAAATTGTTTGCAAAGATGATTGTTAAATAAAGTTATATTTCAAATTCAAATTCTCTCTCTCTCTCTCTCTCTCTCTCTCTCTCTCTCTCTCTCTCTCTCTCTCTCTCACTCAGACAGCTGACTCCACTATGATGTGACCCTCCTCTCTCTCTCTCTCTCTCTCTCTCTCTCTCTCTCTCTCTCTCTCTCTCTCTCTCTCTCACACACACACGCACACTCACATCATGAGGTAGACATTTGGGGTGTGTTTGAAGGAGTCGTTTTTGGGGGGGCGTGGCAGAGTCTTAACTTTGATAAAGAATGTCTCTTTGGTTTTGAGACTTTAGTCTTTGAGATTAGTCGACTAATCTGAAAAATAAGCGATAGATTAGTCGACAATAAAAATAATTATTAGCTGCAGCCCTAACTCAAGTGTATATATGTTTTTTGGAAATGCATCATTCTGCAGTTTGTTGTGTAAGCTTAAAGTAATTTCATGATTTATGTGGGTTATTCTATTCAGGTCAGATAATACAGAAATGTATGTAGATATGGAAAAATACATCCCTGAAGACAGTAATATTAATATGTTCAGAATGCATGTTCCTGTAGAACTTTATACCTTACAAAGGGTAACACAGTTTGTGCTTTTGTTTTTTTAACTATTATATATAATTTAGCCATTTTACATTTTCTGATTTAAAAAGCTATCTGCAGTTTATGTATATTACAATGTTTATAGACCTCTGTATGCATTCATATATATTTTTTATTTGATATATTAAGTGTTATTGTAAATATCTATATTAATTGTTTTTATTTTAAACAGAAGTTTGATCATTTGACTCGCAGTTGAATTTTTTTTTCTCATCTTGTAATTGGCTGAATCGTTCCAACTTTTTCCCTGCTTTGTACTTTGGGTATTCGTTTAATTTTAGGGTCTCTTAACTAGTTGCTTATTAGTATGCATATGACTAGAATATCAGCCATTTATTAGTAGTAATTAAGCACATATTAATGCCTTATTCTACATGACCATATTCTACATCCCTAATCATACCCAATACCTAAACTTAACAACTAACCTACTAACTATTATTAAGCAGCAAATTAGGAATTTATTGAGGGAAACGTCGTTGTTTAATAGTGAATAAGTGTTCTCTATTCTAAAGTGTTACCCACTTTTCTCTGCAGTAGCTCACTCTGTGGCTGTTGCCATTATTTCAAATGTGTTTTCAAATCCATTTGCACAACTCTAAAGAGACATCACCGATGGATAATTCATCATGGATCTGACCAAGATGTTCCAACATACTTTTAGCTAGATATTTACTGACCATCTAGCTTCAAAGTTGAAAACAAATCAAACGCAAACCCTGTTTCAGTTTGTACGTCATTCGTTAAAACTGTTGTTTGTGCCTCTAAAGAGGTGCTGTTCTTTCAGGCTATATTCCACGAACTTAGCAATTAGCCTAATGACTGCACATCTAATTCTCCATCTTTTCATCATCTCTGTTTTTCTTGTTTTTAAATCTATCTAATGGATGTAATTGCTTAGTTTTCTCGGCACAATTAATATTTCTGTCACATTTGTCTTTTAGAAATGTTTTTACAATTTGGTGTTTTCAGTTTTTATATATAATATGTATATATATATATATATATATATATATATTTTTTTTCAAATGTGGAAGTTGTTGATGACTTCGTCAGCTTCGTAATTTTCATTTAAATACGTTTGAATATTTTTTATATATCCAACTATCAGCTTTTGAGCACACTGGCCTGCAGCAGAAGGCGAATATCCTTATAGCCTTTTTGATTGATTGAATTCAGCCAAAGCTGAGGGAGGGATGCGCTCATGGCTGAAGGAAGAACCGAGAGGGAAGAAGCGTAATTAAGTTGTAGCAAAGCTGTTTCTTTTCCCATTGGGACCCTACTGAGCTTCAGTAAGTAGTTGGGTAATGATTCATCTCCTGTGAGAGTGTGTGCCAGACCCACTGTTACCCAGAAGTTTTACCTTCAAACAGATCTGCTTTGGCAGGGATAATTCATTATTATGTAATTTTCTTCTAGTTTCCAGTAAAAAAATATCTGAACATCCATCGAACAAAGTACACTTACAAGATTTGATTACAGAGAATGTCTTTATTATTCTTCTTACATACTCTATATTGCAAATATTTTTTTATTCAGTTAACTCTTTTGAAGAGATTTTTTAACAGTTAAACCAAATACAGTTTTGGATTTTTTTTTGTTGCAAAAATACAGTCAGCCATACAATTTTCACCATGAAAATAGCCACCGATGCTGGAATGGCGTTAAACACAAACAAACAAACATACTCCATAGCTGTTTTTCTTCCCTTGCTTCAAGCATAAATATAACATTATTTTGTCCAGTATGGGTAAATACTGTTTAAAAGTTTAGAGTAAGTTTTTTTTTATGCTCACCAAGGGTGCATTTATTTGATCAAAAATATAGTAAAACAGCAGTAAAGTGGAATATTACATTTTAAGATAACTGTGTTCTAATATATATTAAAGTGTAATTAATTTTTGTGATGGAAAACCTGAATTTTAAGCAGCCATTACTCAAGGCTTCAGAGCCTCATGATCCTTCAGAAATGATTCTAATATGCTGATTTGTGCTCAAGAAGCTCCTAATAATCCCCATCCACTTGATTGACTCTATGACTCTCTCTCCTCTCCACCTGCAGCTGGTGTGTGGTGAGCGCACTGGCGCCGTTGTCCTGTAGCAGCCGTCGCATCATCCAAGTGAATGCTGCACACTTGTGGTGATTGAGGAGAGACCCCCCCCACATGATTGTAAAGCACTTTGGGTGTACAACAATATACAATAAAGCGCTATATAAATGCATCATTCATTCAAGAAAAAAATTATAATAAAGGTACTCGGTTACTATCGTAACCCCGGTTCCCTGAGATATGGGACCGAGTACAGTGTCGAGAAATCGACGCTTAGTATGGGAATTTTTTTTTCCTCTTCAACTGAAGCCTATTTCAATCACGCAGTTATAACTGCACGCGATTGGTTTGTGTAGGATAAAAAAACGAACCAATGCTCGGCGGTGACGAACGAGCCAATGGCTATGCAGCCCACCATAGCCCGCCAAAATGGTACGTTTAGGGAGGAAGTGTCACATTGCCTGAAACGACTTCTGAGTCTCTGTGAAGCGTTCAGCAAAGCCCTCCACAGCTGGTCCAAACAGGCTGCCTGACAAAACCGGAGCGTCGAGAAAGGGAAATTTGCCCTCCTCTTTCATCTCCGTCATCATGAGCCAGAGGTGGTGCTCCAACACTATCAGGCTGGACATCGAGGAAGAGGAAAAATAGTTTTTCCATACTAGCGTCGATTTCTCGACGCAGTACGAGTGAAATATCGAAAGGGAACTTGTTTAAAGAGTTTTTTTTCTTCAGAATTCTTTTATGAATAGGAAGTACAAAAGAATAGATAAAAATGACTTGAAGCAAGTTATTGTATAATTTTACGTCTCAAGTAAATCGATATTGTTCTAAGAATATTTACTATACATATTTTTAGTGGAAAACAAGACAAAAATAATAACTAAGGAAGAAATCAGACTGTTTAAAAGTCATTTAATGGTTATTTTAATAGAAAAATGTGAATGGGCACTTTACAAAGTCATTTGTAGTTTTATTAATTTTTTTATTTACTGTGGTTTGTGTTTTTTATAATCTATGTGTTGCATTGTACAACCCCATTGCTTGTTTTTTTGTGATGGTGAAAGCATCTAATGGTTGTGAGAAGAAAAGCTGCTAGCTTGAAAGCAGTTCTTTGTAGAAAAGTCAATACTGTCAAATGTGTCAATACAACAAGTTTTAGATATACAGTGGTGAGTTACTTTAAAAAATATAATTTTGGCAATGCAAAAAAGATTGGTTGGTTGTAATGTAGATTTTTTTTTTATCAGTGCCTTTGTGAATATGCTGTACTAAAATACTCCTATATAAAAAAATAACACTTCCTACAAACGATCCAGTGTATGCTCTGTCATTCCATCTTTCAGATGAGACATTAAACCGAGGTCCTGACTCTCTGTGGTCATTAAAAATTCCAGGCTGCACATTGGTGGTGGATGAGGAGATTCCCCCCTTTTATGTAAAGCGCTTTGAGTACCCAGAAAAGTGCTATATAACTGTATGGAATTATTAATTCCTGTTTTTCCTCTTTCTCCCCAGACGGCCATGGATCAACTGCACATGCACTTCACTCAGGCCATCCACAACACTGTCTTCCAGGTGGTGCTGGGATACGTAGAGCTGTGCGCAGGCAACGCCGACACCAAGTTTCAGAAGATGCAGTACAAGGACCTTTGCACGGTATGCCTGTTCTCCATCCATTCTCTCATACCTCCTGTTGATGGATGTCTGAGAAAATCAGATAAACTTGGCCAACACAAAACAGAGGTCACTTCCAAAAGCACTGTGAACCAAATTCACTGCTTGAGCATGACATCATTCATTGATTTAATTCTCATTGTGCTCTAGACAGGAGTAAACAGGTTAGATTCCTGCCTTTGGAAAATACTTATATTTGTCTAGCTGTAGCGAGAGAAATGTATTGCATGGTGAACAGGGCAGGCAATCTTATTCATAAGCAAATCATGAAGCAATTAATTTGCGTTAACAGGGAAAAAAATTGAGTCTCTGCCAAGCACCTTATAGCTACTCGCCACAAACTGCGTTCTCGCTACACCTTCAGCCTGGATACTAAAATTCTCATTTGCATTTGTATAGAAGCACTGAAACTTTAGATCACAAACCAAATTGTAGTCATCTTTTCTGGGTCATTTTATTACCGTACGATATTACATTATATACAGATTATATAATTTATAAACAATATTAAGCTCATCCAGTAGATGGAGCACTACCGATAATGATTATTTCATTTTGTCTTTGACTCCCAGTAACTATTCCTATATTAAACTGAAAGATTATAGCTATTAATTTATGTAAAATTGTATTTTCTTTTTTATTATTATTATTATTATTATTATAGTGGGTCAGTGACATGAAACTTTCAATCTGAATTGAATTGAGTCTGAATTTATTACTTAATTCAAAAGTAAATAAAAAATACAATTCATAGTTGAATAAACCCATTTTATGATTCACATCTATTCCTGTGATGCAAAGCTGAGTTTTCAGCAATCATTACTCCAGTCTTCAGTGTCACATGATCCTTCACACACACATCATGTTCATATGCTGATTTGGTGCTCAAGTAACATGTATTATTATTATTATCAGTGCATTATTATCAGTGCAGTTGTGCTGAATAATATTCTTTGTGGAAAAGAACAGCATTTGTTTAAAATAGAAAGCTTTTTTGACCAATTTAATGCATCCTTGTTGAATAAAAGTATTAATATCTTTCAGAAACAACAATCACAAACTTTTAAATGGTAGTGTATATTTGTATTAACTTGTACATGCTTTAAACTAGAAAGTTATCATGGGGATTTTTTGTTTGTCATTGACTCATTAACAGGTTTTTGCTGTTCAGTTTATGTAAAATAGATTTTTTTTCTCCCCATTTTCCCTGTTTTTTAACATTTATTTGACTCTCTTTCAAACCATTTTACGAATATTTTCCTCGTTTAATTTCTCAAAAATGTATATGTACATCATATTCCACGTCTAGAGTTGAAGGGTGTGGAGTCTTTCCACAAACTACTATTGGCACAGAGCTCAAATAGTTGGCGTAGGCTTAACTGCACCTGGCTGTATTATATTTGAGTGTCAGAAGGGAATATTGTTATATCTGCTGATCTGAGGTAAAACATAGCCCTTATGTTCAAGTTCAGCTGGTACGATCAACAGGTGTTTGCACAGAACTCAGTGCACTTAACATTAATGCCAAGTAAGTGAATGATTTGGAAAGGAAGCTTTGTTTTGCCCCTCTTGAATGTTTATACACCACTCTTCCAAATTTTGGGGTCACTAAGAATTTTTTATTTGTTTGTTTTAAGAAATTATTTTGTTTCTTTAATTCAGCAATGATTCATTTAATTGATGGAAAGTGACTCTGAGAACTTTATCATTGGTACCAAAAATATTTTTCAAATAAATAAAACTTTCTATTCAAGGAATCCTGAAAAAAATGATAATAGTTTCCACAAAAGAAAATCACTTTTCAACTTTGATCATAATTTTCTTGAGCACATGAGCAAGAATCATGTGACATTAAAGACTAGTGTAATGGCTGCTGAAAATTCAGTAATGGCTGTAATGGCTTTGATGTGACAGGAATAATTTAGTTTTTAAAATATATTAAAATAGAAAACAGTTATTTTATACTGTATATTTTATAATATTGGCTGTATTTTTCATCAAAGGAATGTCAATCAAAAACATAAAAAGTGTTCCCGACCTCAGACATTTTGCTCTGTCTCATTTTGCTCTTCCTTTGACACCCAGTCCATTCCTCTCACAGTTTATTTTTAGATCTCATAACTTGACAGATCATGCTGCAATGTGAATGCTTTTTTGGGCCATATGCATATTTTAGCACTGAGAAATTTAGCAACAGTGCCTTTAACACTCAGACATGGGTTGACGCTGTGTGAGGTGTCTGCTCAGCTGATAAAATCTTTATATTTTCTTTCTCTGAAAAGTTGCTTTGAAACATATGCTTAAAACGACAACAGTATTTTCTCAGTCAGATGCAGCATTACTCATTTCAGTTTCCATTCTTGATACGGTGGCACCATTGAACCTCCAAAGAGAAAATAAAATTAATCCTGTATCTGGGTTTTGCCCCAAGACATATTTTCCTAGATTTTGTCTTTCTTCTCATCTCACAGCAAAGCAAATATTGCAGATTCATTTGTCTTGAGCACCGTGGACAATGCGTCATCCTTATGGTCCTTGAACTATCCTGAGCATCTAGTCGTGATAAAGTAAACATGACAAGAGGTATGCTGATGACAATCACTTCAGCCCTGAACTTTGAACCACAGCATGGGAATTAAAATGCAGCGTAATTGGAACGATCCAAAGGTCACATCATAATGCAGAGCGCTACATGAATTTTACATGAAACTATCATTAATCCCATCCCTTTAGAGATCTCCTGTGCTCTCCAAACTCAGCTTTGGGCAATGGGTGAGGTAGATGAACAAAAGTGAGAAAGGCCCTGTTTGTGAACATCAACAACGGTAAAACAAATGTTAAAAATTGCACACTCTGTACAAATTACATCATAGCTGAGATTCAGTGTTATTTACCATCAGTTTTAGTTGAATTGAAACTCTCACACTCGTATTTTGGAGAGCTCGATGGACCCTAGTGGTTATTGACCTTGCATCTGAACATGAGTACTGTATGAGAGTGTGCCAATCACATCAGCTTCTCTTTACCTCCCTCTCCATCTCTAATCCTACTGTCCATCGCTACAAAAGGTTATTCTCATGTATCTCAGTATGATACATCTACTCCCATTTATAATTGTTTAACAGGATGTTCATTGGAAAATAAGGGCATTGTAATAGTTTAAGACGGTTTTTGTAGAGTCTGTCTCCTCTTAACTATTCTAATTTCTTTTTGAGTCAAGCATGATAGATAACTTGGTTTAGTAAGTTAGTCTAAAAATAACCAGCTCCTAATAATTGTTCGTTTTGGAATCAGACTAGAACCATAAGAGTTATTTACAGGTGCATCTGAATAAATTAGAATGTCGTGGAAAAGTACATTTCAGTTATTCAACGCACATTGTGAAACTCGTGAAATAAATAAATCCAATGCACACAGACTGAAGTAGTTTAAGTCTTTGGTTCTTTTAATTGTGATGATTTTGGCTCACATTTAACAAAAGCCCACCAATTCACTATCTCAACAAATTAGAATACTTCATAAGACCAATAAAAAATATTTTTAGTGAATTGTTGGCCTTCTGGAAAGTATGTTCATTTACTGTATATGTACTCAATACTTGGTAGGGGCTCCTTTTGCTTTAATTACTGCCTCAATTCGGCGTGGCATGGAGGTGATCAGTTTGTGGCACTGCTGAGGTGGTATGGAAGCCCAGCTTTCTTTGACACTGGCCTTCCGCTCATCTGCATTTATTGGTCTCTTGTTTCTCATTTTACTCTTGACAATACCCCATATAATCTCTATGGGGTTCAGGTCTGGTGAGTTTGCTAGCCAGTCAAGCACACCAACACTATGGTCATTTAACCAACTTTTGGTGCTTTTGGCAGTGTGGGCAGGTGCCAAATCCTGCTGGAAAATGAAATCAGCATCTTTAAAAAGCTGGTCAGCAGAAGGAAGCACAAAGTTCTTCAAAATTTCTTGGTAAACGGGTGCAGTGATGTTGGTTTTCAAAAAACACAATGGACCAACACCAGCAGATGACATTGCACCCCAAATCATCACAAACTGTGGAAACGTAACACTGGACTTCAAGCAACTTGGGCTATGAGCTTCTCCACCCTTCCTCCAGACTCTAGGACCTTGGCTTCGAAATGAAATACAAAACTTGCTCTCATCTGAAAAGAGTACTTTGGACCACTGGGCTACAGTCCAGTTCTTCTTCTCCTTAGCCCAGGTAAGACACCTCTGATGACAACTGTAGCCAAATTCCTTGACACGTCTGTGTGTGGTGGCTCTTGATGCCTTGACCTCAGCCTCAGTCCATTCCTTGTGAAGTTCACCCAAATTCTTGAATCGATTTTGTTTGACAATCCTCATAAGGCTGCGGTTCTCTCGGTTGGTTGTGCATCTTTTTCTTCCACACTTTTTCCTTCCACTTTTTCCTTCCACTCAACTTTCTGTTAACATGCTTGGATACAGCACTCTGTAAATAGCCAGCTTATTTGGCAATGAATGTTTGTGGCTTACCCTCCTTGTGAAGGATGTCAATGATTGTCTTCTGGACAACTGTCAGATCAGCAGTCTTCCCCATGATTGTGTAGCCTAGTGAACCAAACTGAGGGACCATTTTGATGGTCTCAGAAAACCTTTGCAGGTGTTTTGAGTTGATTAGCTGATTGGCATGTCACCATATTCTAATTTGTTGATATAGTGAATTGGTGGGTTTTTGTAAAATGTGAGCCAAAATCATCACGATTAAAAGAATCAAAGACTTAAACTACTTCAGTTTGTGTGCATTGAATTTATTTAATACACGAGTTTCACAATTTGAGTTGAATTACTGAAATAAATGAACTTTTCCACGACAATCTAATTTATTGAGATGCACCTGTATTTGATCTACATTGCTGATTTTGATTAACTAAAAAAGACAAGCTCATAAGTCATTAGTTTGGGAATCTGACTATACTGTTTACTCTGTATGTTTTTGATTTGATATAATTCTTAAACTATTACATTTATTTATAGGCAAGGCAGGCAAGTTTATTTATATAGCACATTTCATACACAATGGTAATTCAAAGTGCCTTATATAAAAGGAAGTAAACTTTCCATAAAAAATGAATCACAACAAAACAGGGAACTTAAAAACTTTTGAAAACCATTTATAAATTGATTTATATAACCTTTGATAAAAGGAATTTAAAACAGTTAAAAATTACATCAGTTCGGACATATTACTCGTTCAATAAATGCACAGTTTTAGTCTGCATTTAAATGTGGTTAATGTTTTAGCACATCTGATCTCTAAAGTATATTGCAATTTATGTTTCTGTTTTAAATATTTAATTTACTAATTAAGACCTGACACGAAGTAGGCATTTTTGAGCCCAGTCTAATCTAAAGAGTGAATGAAGGTTGCAAATTTCAAGATAAAGCTGCACATTAATGATTAGAGCTTCATGAGTTGTCGTTCTTTATGAATATGTGAATATTTACCATATACCATGGTCCCCCTAAGTTACAGTGTTGACCTGCATTTTCTTGTGGAATGCAGTTGACTTGCATTTCATTAAACCCTCTTAAAGGATTGGGTCAGTTCAGCTTTTTTCACAGCCGCGTTTTCCCTCTCTGGAGGGTGTCAGAGATCAGCGTTTGGGTAGAAAGTGCCTCATTGACTTCTGACTCTTAGTGAAGCAGTTGCAGTTTGAACTGCGCACAGAGAGATTTCCAAAGCTGATTTTAGGTCTGTCCTGAGCAATTTTCTAAGCGCCAATCCTGCACCAGACTAATTACTCTCCCTTTGTTTGATAATCATGTGGGAAGATGAACCGTCAATACTGTATTAATCGGATAAAAATTTCATTGTGTATGTGGTCCATCCAACCCAACTCAGTGAAACAAAAACATTTAAGAAACAACCTTCACTTAGAAATTGCTAGTAAATTTAAAGGTGACACATCATGAAAATCTGGCACATCTACAAACACAAACGGACATAACCGACTGCTTTTGTAACTCAGAATCAGGAAGCTGTATTGCCAAGTGTGTTTGCATACACAATGAGTTTGTCTTGGTGTTAGGAGCTTCCAGTACAGAAAGTACAAATATAGTATAGACAACATACAATTAAGGTAATAAAAACACTAATAATGAAGAGAATAGACAATAATTGTGAATTACAATAGTAATAAACTAAAAATATACAGAAAAGAAAAATGACTGTAGACCGATCTGTGAATGTGCGTGTGTCCTATGTACAGATGAAGGTTTGATTAGTTATTTACAGATGCCTAGTACTGGAGTGTGTTATGTGTTGTTCAGGTGGGATATGGCCTGAGGGAAAAACTGTTCTTGTGTCTGGCTGTTTTGGTGCTCCGTGATCTGTAGCGCCGGCCAGAGGGCAACAGTTCAAAAGAGAGTGGGCTGGATGTGAAGGGTCCAGAGTGATTTAGCCCTTTTCTTACTCTGGAGGTGTAAAGTTCTTGGAGGCTGGGCAGAGAGGCACCGATAATCCTCTCAGCAGTCCTGACTGTCCGTTATAGTCTTCTGATGTCTGTTTTGGGGGCTGAACCAAACCAAACAGTTATAGACGAACACAGGACAGTCTTGATGATGGCAGAGTAGAACTATTCCAGCAGCTCCTGTGGCAGGTTGGACTTTCTTAGCTGGCGGAGGAAATACAGCCTCTGCTGGGCCTTTTTCGCAATAGAGTCAATGTGATTGTCCCACTTCAGGTCCTGAGAGATGGTGATTCACAGGAATCCGAATGTCTCTACTGCAGCTACAGTGCTGTCCATGATGGTGTGTGTGGGGGAGCTGGGTGGTTCCTCCTAAAGTCCACTATCATCTCCACAGTTTTGAGAGTGTTTAGTTCCAGGTTGTTAAGACTGCACTGGACAGCCAGCTGCTCCACCTCCTGTCTGTAAGCAGACTCATCACTGTCCTTGATGAGGCCGATGACTGTAGTGTCATCCGCAAACTTCAAGAGCTTGACAGAGGGGTCCTTTGAAGTGCAGTCATTTGCTTAGAGGGAGAAGAGCAGTGGGGAGAGAATGCAACCCTGAAGGGCACCAGTGCTGATGGTGAGAGTCCTGGATGTGAGTTTGCGCAGCCTCACTAGCTGCTGCCTGTCTGTCAGGAAGCTGGTGATCCACTGAGGGAGGTGGGCACAGAGAGCTGTCAGTTTATCTGAGAGAAGGATAGGCATGATGGTATTGAAGGCCGAGCTGAAGTACAAATAAGATCCTTGCAAAATTCCCAGGTTTGTCGAGGTGTTGTAGAATGTAATGCAGTCCCATATTGACAGCATCATCCATAGACCTGTTTGCTCTGTAGGCAAACTGAAGAGTATCCAGCAAGGGTTTAGTGATATCCTCCAGGTAGGCCAGGACCAGTCTCTCAAGTGATATCATGACCACAGACATGAGAGCGAAAGGTCTGTAGTCATTAAGGCCAGTGATTTGGGGCTTTTTTGGGACGGGAATGATGGTGGAGCGTTTGAAGCAGCAGGGAACTTTGCACAGCTCCAGAGATATTTTAAAGATCTGTGTAAAGATGGGGGCCAGTTGGTCAGCACAGACAGCACAGGGGGAGGAGTGAGGGGGGTAAGTGAATGTGGGAAGTGCAGATAAGAGCAGGTGCTGGGTGTCAGTCTGGCCTTTTCAAATCGGAGTAAAACACATTGAGATCATCAGCCAGTTGTTGATTCTCCACAGACTGTGGGGAGGTGTCTTGTACTTGGTGATATTCCTCAGACCAGTCCATACTGACGCCGGATCATTTGCAGCCGTGGCAGCCGTTGGACTTGTAACCCGAGGTTGTGGGTTCGAATCTTGGCTCCGGCAGGAATTGTCCACGACTGAGGTGAGCAAGGCACCGAACCCCCAACTGCTCCCTGGGCACCGCAGAGTTCGCTCCAATGAGTGAAGTCAAAACAAGCTTTTAAATCTTCATTAGTCCATCTTTTAACCGTTCTTATAACAGGTTTAGCTGCTTTGAGTTTCTGCCAGTAGGTCAGTATAAGATGAACCAAACAGTGATCAGAGAGCCCTAGAGCTGCTCGTGGGACAGAGTGATATGCCTCTTTAATTATTGTGTAACAGTGATCCAATATATTACTGTCTCTGTTGGCACATGTAACGTGCTGTCTGTATTTTGGCAGTTCACGGGAGAGATTTGCTTTATTAAAATCTCCAAGAATTATTAAAAGTGTAATAATTAAGTACCTTTTCTCCATTTCAGATATTTGTTCGGCCAGTTGTTGCATTGCGTGCGCACGCGTACGCATCCGGAGGCATGTATACATTCACGAGAATGAAAGAGGAAAGCTCTCGGGGCGGGTAGTCTGCTAAATGACTAAATGTAAATGTAAATGTAGAAAGGTTTACAGTTTAGAAAAAGCGCTTCTAAATTAGGAGAGCACATCTTCTTCAGAGTTGTTACGTCTGAACACCAACCTTCATTTATGTAGACACATAGTCCACCACTTCTCGTTTTTCCCGTTAACTCCGTGATGCGGTCTACTCTGAACAGATGGTATCCCGGCAAAAGAAGCGCGTTGTCCGGGATGACTTCACACAGGTTTCGGTGAAGCACAATGCAGCAGAGCTTGAAAAGTCCTTGTTTGTGTGGGTTAGAAGTAGTTAATCCGTTTTGTTAGGGAGGGATCAGAGATTCGTGAGATGAATGCTTGGGATTCGGAAGCCGCGTTCGCAGAGCTTAGCCAGCGCGCCTCCCTCTTTTCCGTCTGAGCACGCGTTTGACTAGGACCGCTACCCGCAGACCAAAACATTCAACAAAGCGTCTGAATAAACAAAATCCGGAAACAAATGTCCATTGTGTGTTGCCTTATGTCCAGTAGTTTGTCTCTGGTAACACTGATAGCAGGAGACAAAAAAACAAACAAAAACATAAAAAAAACTAGAGCCTTCTACACCACAGCAGCCATTCGTGGCGCCATCTTAACAATCTTAACATCTTAACTTGTGTGTTTTTAACATTGTGTGTATTTGACAGTTTAAGATCAATAAGACATGAAAGAGAACTTAATTTACTCATGCCGTGTGGCAGACACTTTCTTTGCACTCAGAAAACCATATATCAGAAGCTTGAACTGATATGGCTTTAAAATGCATGATTTCAGCACAATAGACATGATAATCAAAACTAAACAGATGTTTTTTTGGCAGATTATCCTGAGGAACGAGCTGTAAAGACACAGCCCTATTCTATGAAAGGTGGCAGAGAGCATTTGCATTTAAAGAGACATTTACATTTACATTTATGCATTTAGCAGACACTTTTATCCAAAGCGACTTACAGTGCATTCAGGTTATACATTTTTTTTTGTCAGTACATGTGTTCCCTGGGAATCGAACCCACAACCTTTGCGCTGCTAACGCAATGCTCTAACCACTGAGCCACAGGAACACGAAAACTGCATATTTCTGCTTCCACTCAAAATAGGTATTTTCAAAATTACATAATAAATGATCTGTGGGGTATTTTGATCTGAAACTTCACATACACATTCTGGAGACATTTCAGACTTATATTACATATTGTAAAAAAGGAGCATAATAGGTTTTCTTTTAAAATCATTTTAATTGAAAGAAACAACAAGTAACATGTTAAATTAAACATGATATTTTGAAGTAGAAAATCTGAAATAGTTTTGTTGTAAAACATACTCCAGTAATCTTTTTTATTTCAAAACTTTAAAAATATATATTTTTACAGTGTTGGAAATGTAAGACTCAGCTTGCTTATATTTCTTCTTACATTATAATTATAGGGGCAAATTTGTGAAAAATAATGACATTTTAATGCAGTTCCTTCCACACAGTACTATGTAATGACCTGAAAATACTTCTGCCATAATAATACATTTTGACATTTGCATCATATGTAATATTACATTGATTCTCTTTCCTGTAAAACATTAAAGGATTTTAAGCCATTTGAAAGTGTGTGGGTGTATGTAATAAAGGCCGGCAATAAAATGAACAGCAAAAAAGAGTAACACGCATATCTAAAAAAAAGAAGTAGCCTAATATTACAAATAGTATTTGATCCTAACATTCTGTTCCTGAGGAACTAGAAAGCCCTTGATCCTGGCTGAGCCTCTCCAGCTCTGCCATCTGTGGTGTGACTTCATGAGCTTGGTTATGAAAGAGAAGATGCCACAGAGATTTGCTGACTTCACGTTTACAGCCTGCTGACGGCAGCAGCACATTCCCCCTCACTTTGTTTTCCTTCTTCTGCACTTTTAAGATATTTACTACAATTATATTTGACAATGGGTGTGAATTGGTTGTATTTAGGAAGGTGGTCACCGCTGCTGCCAGGACTGTAAATAACAATTAGCACTGAAATAACCCCAGTGATGTCTTTGAGACTATAGGGAGAAAATATCAAGAGTACATGAAATAATTTTCTCATGTTTTTGGATGTAATTCCCACCTCACCATTGAATGAAGTCACTGACCTGAATCTGTTTCTGTGCACCTGCCTGAATCCCATACAAAGCGTGAAACGTTCTTATCAAAATATCAGCTATAAATGTCCATCTGTCTGTCTAATAATACTCCTTTGAGATTAGAAAGACATATATCATCCTTTCTCTCCACCAACGCTCAGTTGCCAGGCAACAATGCCTCGATCCCAATAGCAGGAAGGCATCTGGAGAGGTTGAGGGATTGATTATTTGAACGAGATGGCTGACTTTTCTCTCTGTTCACCTATAGGAGTCATTAGTCTTCAATTAGAATACTATACTTCCTGTGTAGTTAACCACTGGATCAGTGTTAATCCAGCTGAGCATCCATGTATCTCCTTACGCTCAATGATTGCAGCCATACAACTTTATTCAAAGAAGGGATGAAGCTGTCCAAAACAATTAATCAACTTCAAATGAGACGAATGGTTCATATAATTATAGCTTTCGGCCTTGAGTATTACATTTTGGCAGCTTTGGCAATGTTACGCATTTCCTTTGGTATAATACTTGAGCCAGAGTTCATTGCATTAGTCAGAGCCGCTCTAGTGTAATGAGTTGTGTGGGATGGTTTCATATGAGCTTGTTTATCTGTTACTGCAGAATTACCGTAAGTGATGAATCACCTCTAAATGCCCAAAGCTTTTTTCTGTATGCAGCACAGGCCTAATTAGATTTATTGCAGCCACTCGGATCAGGTCGCATCGTATCTCAGTATGTGAATACAAAAGTGAATGAGTGTTTTATTCATTTTATTGTTTGTTTTAAAGTCTCAATTTGTTCAACAAGTGTGATTTTTAAGTTGTAGCCTTGACTAAGTGTCTCTCAAAACAGAGGGAAACAATTGATGGGCTTTTTGGACACACTGGTTCTTGAGTACTGGGTGAAAACAGGGCTGAAACAAATTTATGGATCAAGGAATTCAATTTAATGAATGTGATCAAAGTGTTCAGAAGTGTTCATTTATGTTCTGTTTTCTCAAGAATGTGTTTTTTTTTCTTCTTCGTTGCCTATTACTCATCTTTGTCAGATGCAAAACTAATGTGATGAAACATTTTGAATATTTACGAACCTAGTATCCACCTTAAATAATAATAATTTAATAATGTTTTCATAAGCTCATTTGATAATACAAAATAAATAAGATAATCATAATAAATCAATAAATCAATAAATATTTTATCATTATGAACATAGCATGACGATAAAAAACACAACATAAGACTCCACTGATTAAGCGAACAAATGTGCTACTGTTACCTAATGAACCATTGAATTGTCTCACCTATCCAGCAGAAAAAAATCAGTCTTTGCGTCCATTTTAAAACCAAGCCGGGGACAACTTCTTTATGTTTACAGACGTGATGTAATGACGCAGCGGCGTACTCGAATTTCCCATGAAAACCTACCCATACCACTCAAATTAGAAAACGTTATTACACGGTTATTGTTGAGAATCGAGCTAAAGTAAGGCAATAGTTTTGAACAATGTCTGGTTATGTACTTGCTCAGAAATAAATTTTGCATCATTTTGAACCAAAAAAGTTATGGGCTGCAGCTTTAAATATATATGTATTTAAATGCATAGTGCATATTTACATTTTACATACAGGTTTAATATTTAATATTATTGAATTTCACTGTTTGAATTTCAAATCTTAAATACTGCTATTAACTAATGGAAGCTAAAGTTGTGCTACATTTTCGTTTTCCTTTGTCTCAAGATTTAGTGGACAATTCAATTTGATAGTTTCCCGCACTAATGTTTCATTTTATGGTTTTTCATAGACCATTGGCTATATACATGGTTCACATTTGAAGTTCCTGTGCAGTAACCAGTTGATTGGGTACATTTTTTGGCAATAGACAACCAGAAGCTGAAAGGCTGCTGTGGTGGAGTCTAATTTACAGATTCCATTGGTAAACATATAAATAAGCCTTGCAGCAACACTGGTTCAGTAGTAAAATTGATGACGGTAATACATACAGTTTTACTAAAGCACAAAAACTGTTAGCTTTTCCACAGCTGGAGGCCGTGTTGCATTGTGTCATTACCATTGATTAGGTGCATTTTTGACAATAGACAATTAGAAGCTGAAAGGCTGCTGTGGTGGAGCCTAATTTAAAGAGTCAATTGGTAAACTTACAAATAAACCTTGCAGCAACACTCGTTCTGTAGGAATGGGATACCGTAGGGATGACAGTAATACGTAAAATGTAACCAAAGAGCAAAAACGGAGGCCGTGTTGCTATGTGCCGTTCCCTTGCCTTCAAAAACAGCCTTGGCGAGCCTCAGGCCGATCGTAATTTACCAGGCTCCAGCAATTTGCAAAGCTTCCAAGTTTGGTTAAGAAGAAAAGGCATAGATATTGCTCCAGCATCTCACTGCTGACAGCATTGATGAATATGTGTATGGATGAGTCGGCAATGCAGCTGTTCTAGACATGGCAAAGTTTATGTCAGCTTTTCCCAGCCACAAATCGCACTGAGAACGCCGTTGTCACTGAAGTCAAAGTTGATTCAAACTATATTTTACTTCGCACGCAGCCCACCTCCCGATTTGATATACAGTCTCGCATCCCAGACATGAGCCTTTTTTGTTGTCTCTATGGTATTATTTCTAATTATAGCATTCCAAGGAATGCTAGAGAATCTCAGAGGTTTTGAAGGATTGATCGCATGGTAAATATTCATTAAGGTCTACAGCAGGTCAATCAATATCTCTGGTGTATTCATGCTCCCTTAATTTCAGATTTACTGTTTTCCAAATGCCTCTTCAGCTAGATTTAAGGACACACATCTGAGACACATAATGCCACGCTAAACTGGGTTCCTCGCCAGATCTTTTGTGTCTTTTTTCTTAGATTTGAATTTTTTACAGCGTCTATGGATCTTTACAAAGTATTCAGATTTCTTACATTTATTTGTACAAATTTGAGGTTGTAAAAAAATGTCCAGCTCATCATTTGGGATCAGTTCTGCTTGTATTGTCCATTTCAATGCATGCAGATTCTGGGAATCAGGGTCTTTTTTGTCACCTGGTAATTTTACATTAATTTGCTTATTTTAGTATACACTGTAATTGGAGCAAAAACAGTAATATTATGAAAAATACTTTTTTTTTTTTTTACCATTTTAAACAACCATTTTCTATTCTATTTCATTTTATATTTTAAAATGTAATTTATTCCTGTGATAAAGTTAAATTTTTAGCAGCATAACACCAGTCTTCAGTTTCACATGCCATAATTTCCTTTATATCTTTGTTGACTCTACTTTTTTAAATCAGTTTTTCTGTTGTTGTTGTTGAACCTGTAGGGGCTTGTGGGAATCAAAACAGTGTGAATGAAGCTCTTTTTTTTATCTTTCCCACCCCAGCACATTACCACAGACAGCTACATCCCCTGCTTGACCGACCTCTGCAAGGCCTTGTGGGAGGTGATGCTCAGTTACCATCTAACCATGCAGTGGCACGATGAGCACTACAAAGAAGAAGAGGCGACTCCTGGTGCGGGTAAGCAAAATCTGTCACTCTTTGCACCTCTGTAAAGAGTCATGTGTTCTTTTTTTGGGGGTAAACTGTGTTTTGAAAATAATAAAAGTGACAAAAGACAGCAATTTATTTCAGTCTTACCAATGGCACTATTCTACGGAAGTTATAAGCGGCCATGCATTATTATAATTTTTCTGTCTTGTTTTCTCGTGATCACGACATAATTTTCTCGTGATCTCGACATAACGAAAGTTGTTTTGTCGTTATCACGACTTAATTTTCTCATGATCACGACATAACGAAAGTTGTTTTGTCGTTATCTCGACATAACGACAGTTGTGGATCTCAACGTAAAAACCGTTTCTCATGGCGTTTCTTAGCTATCGCGAGAAAATCCCGCACCTTGTGAATGTTTCTGGCGAATATTATGGTGTACGCGCGCTAGCGCTGATATCTCCATCATAAAGTTACTAATTTCCTGCAGCAATATGGACTTTATCTCACCGCAGTAAAGATAGTTTGCAGTTCGATATTCAGATTTCTTTTGGCTATAAATACGCAGTGCGCTGTCATAGACATGCAAATAATACTGAATGACATTCTCCATGATTTGTGAATTCATATGACGTAGTTGACTGGCAATGAAATTGACTACACGTTCAGGGTCGCTATATTGTCTTCGACGATACAGTTGCAGACCCGACAGCCTCCTTCTCAAGTGTCGAACACTTATGTGTAAGTCGTCAATCACTGACAGACACAGAGCTATTTCAGTTTGAGTGAGTCCCTGATCAAAGTAAAAGTGAATACGGTCATCCATGATGCTGCGATGATGCTGCTTCTATAGCATTTTCTCATGCCGAATACACAGAGAAAATTAAGTCGTGATAACGACAAAACAACTTTCGTTATGTCGAGATCACGAGAACATTAAGTCGTGATCACGACAAAACAACTTTCGCTATGTCGAGATCACGAGAAAATTATGTCGTGATCACGAGAAAACAAGACAGAAAAATTATAATAATGCATGGCCGCTTAGAACTTCCGTACTGTTCAGAAGATTCAAAATGACATGTTGTGCCAGTAATCTACTTTTTGGCTGACAATCAAGGCACAATTCCAGATGCAGGGCCAGAGCTGTCATGATGAGATCAAGGTTCTTTATTATTTACTATTATTTAGATAGTCAGTGAAAGAAGAACAATAACAACAATGGCACCAAGCAGAGCATCAAACCAACTTCCCATGATACAATCAGTAGCTCTGATCAGATATCAGGCTCAAGCTGGCTGAAATATTAACACTCCACATTCCCTATCATAACGCATCTTGTACATTTGAAAAATAATCCTTCAGCAGCATCTTGGTCTTATTTTCCAGTATAAACATAATTTAAGCAAGATAAAATACCTTAGCCAAACTTTATTTGAATTTAGTCTTGTACCTTAAATGTAATATTACTTTGCAGGATTTCTAAATTTTGATGTACTTTTTTCTTCAGTAAATTTAGTAAGATAAATAATTAAAACCTGCCAATGGAATTAGACAGTTATATATAATATAGTTTCTCTCAGTGTTGTTTTAGTATCAATGGTATACTATTATAGTATTTTACATTTTAACTAAAATTTTAGTTTGTTTTAGTAATTTTTTATTGTTTTTTTATTGGGATTTGTATGTCTAGTACATAAAGTTAAATTAAATGAAAATTACATATATCCTTTGGCAACTAGCTGAAGTACAATTAAAATAAGGTAAGTTTTTAATAATTAATGTTAGTGTTAGCATTTATTTTAGGTGTTTCTTTATGGTTTTAGTTTGTTTAACCATAATTTCTCTTAATATTTTATGAAATTTGATATAAACTTAGTTTTTATATAGGGAAAGGTGCTGTTTGAGAATTGGATTAAAAAAAATGAATTAGTTACTGAGATTTTAATGGTATAGGTAGAAATGGGGAAAGATAAGACAAAATATGGGGCGTAGGATCTGTAAATGTCCCAAGCCAGATTCAAACTCTGGTGTAACGTGTCATGTGGACTACTATGCATCATCTCTGACAGTAATAGTATTTTTTTCAATGTTCTTTGGCACCTATGCTTCATCTTTCTGTTGATGCAACTCTCTGAGTTCTCTTGTGTTTCTCTAAACTGTCTGGAGGGGACTCGTTCTGTATTTTATATGTAACTCTAAATCAGTTTTATTAGAAAGAGCTGGGGATTCATTAGGGTGCTCACTACCCATGATGGTTAGATTTATAAGCATTGCATTTGTGCTTTTATAGTGTAAGGTCCTACTTTGGGTATTCAGAGGAAATGGCTTTTGGTGTGTGTTGTAATCAGCTCAGCAGTGGCCAAGGAGACTGAGCAGGTCATTGAAAGGGCCTCTGAGCCGTTAACTAGCTGCGGTGTAGTTTGTAATGTTTGCCTTTCTATCTTGCCTCCGCTTCGATTTCTGAGGTCACTGAGCAGTGCTGAAACAAATTGGTGCTTGTTCTTGGTTAGGTCTGTCATTGGAATTTCATTGAACCTTTCTAAAGTACCCTAATAACCCCTACAGAGGGAAGTATACGGAATGTTACTAACTGAACAGGCATTGTTACTGTAAATAATGATGGGTTTGTGGTTATTTTCTATCAATATTAAATGAGGGACATAAATAATTTGTTTTAATGGAAGTATTTTCTTTAAAACTGGTATTTTTGGGATCGAGCACGCAGTGTTAGGGGTAACACATTACAAAGTAGGCCTAACGCAAGTTATGTAATAATATTACTTTTTTCAAGTAACTAGTAAAGTACTTTTTCTCCCATTTATTGACAGACAGTGCGCTGTGTGAACATGATCTTACTGTAGTTCTAATCTAGACTAAATGTGAATGTGTATTAATTCATCCCACTCGCAAAAAAAAACTGATTTAGTATTCATCAAAATTAATTAAAACAGTGAAATGCAAACTCAATATGGACATGTATGTATTTGAATGGCTATCGTGCTTAATGTGATGTCCTTTAATGTCAGAAGCTTAGGTCATCCAATTAAAGGTAAGAGAATCCTAATCTTCGTGAAAAAGTAAAAGGCCGATGTGGCTTTGCTACAGGAAACCCATTTGTCCAGTGAGGAGCATAAAAAGCTTAAAAGAGACTGGGTTGGGCAGGTTTATTTTTCAAGTTTTACAAGCAATAAGAGGGGGACAGCAATATCAATCCATAAAAAGTATTCCTTTTATATTTAAAGAGCAATATAATGACCAATAAGGTTGGTTTGTACTAATAATGTACTAATACTTGGACAACTTTATGGTCAGGAATTCACACTGCTTAACATCAACGCCCCAAATACTGTCCTAAATTTATGACAAAAATTATTCTTCGATCTCTGCTTCTAATCCCAATGCAGCAAAAGCATTAAAAGTAGCCTCTGATGATGCAGGTCTTGATGATGTATTCGGCGAGACATAAAACATACTCTTGGCTAGACTTTTTCCTCTTACCCCAGGTTTCTCTATCCTCTGTTGTTTCTTGTAGTATAGGTTCCATTCTTATATCAGACCATGCACTTAGTTTGTAGATTTTGGCTATCCCTGCATCAACAGATGCATACAACTAGGTTCTGGAAATGTAATTCTTCGCTTTTACGAATACAGCAGCTTGTAATAATATTAGACAATGGCTGGAACAGTATAGGCAAGATAATGCGACCTCTCCTGTCACTCCTGCAGTGAAATGGGACACAGCTAAAGCAGTGATTAAAGGACAGCTGATCTCATATACATCCGTAAGGAAATAATCTATTACTGAGCGAACTGAACGATTGAAGAAGGACCTTACTTATTTAGAACAACTTCATAAACAATCACGCAAGGAGATGAATATGAAGAAACTTAACATTGTTAGAAATAGTCTTAATTTACTTCAAATTGAGCACACCAAAAAACTGTTATTTTTTGCTAGGCAATGCTATCATGAATATGGCAACAACCCAAGTAGGCTTCTGGCCTATCAACTTAAAAAAGAACATGTAGAACGTACAATAAAATGTACATGTAATGCGGCAGGTCAATTCAAATTTGATTTGCAATCAATAAAATCCTAATTTCTTGACTTTTATACACTGCTCTATTCATCAGAAAATCCCTCCAAAGTAGAGATTCAGTAATTTCTAGTGAAGATATCTCTGCCTTCAATTTCGGAGGAGGACAAGGAACAGTTGAATTCTCCATTTACACCAGAGGAGGTATTCCAAGCTAATTCTGCACTCCCCTACTCCCACTACCCAAGCTATTAGCGCCCGGCCTAGATGGATATCCTGTAGAATTTTACAAGGCCTTTTAGTCTCAAATTGAGCCCTTGTTTTATGCCTATGCTTACAGATATTGTCCAAAATGGAACTCTTCCTGAAACAATGAGGACAGGCTTAATATCGTTAATACATAAGAAAGATAAAGATGCAGCTGAATGTACTTCTTACTGTACAATTTCACTGCTATCAGTTGACATCCAAATCAATGGGGATGATTAGGAGGCCATGATGGTTGAGGCCAATGGGGAAATTTGGCCAGGATGCCGGGGTTACACCCTAACTCTTTTTGAAGGACATCCTGGGATTTTTAATGACCAGAGAGAGTCAGGACCTCGGTTTAACATCTCATCCGAAAGACAGTGCTTTTTTAAAGTATGGTGTCCTCATCACTACACTGGGGTGTTAGGACCCACACAGACTGCAGGACGAGGACCCCCTGCTGGCGTATCTAACACTTTTTCCAAACGCAACCTAGTTTTCTCAGGAGGTCTCCCATCCAGGTACTGACCAGGCTCAACCCTGCTTAGCTTTAGTGGGCAGCCAGTCTTGGGCTGCAGGGTGAATATGGCTGCTTAACAATATTACGGCTGTCCTCATTGTTTCAGGAAGAGTTCCATTTTGGACAAAATCTGTAAGCAAAAATATCTGTTTTCAGTCCTGAAGAAATTTAAAGTTGGTCATACAATCGATGTATAGTAATCCACAAGCACAAATATGTGTAAATGGGACTCTGTCTAATAAATTTGGCCTACATAGGTGTTGTCGGCAAGGATGCCCCCAGTCCACAGTCTTGTTTAATCTAGCCATCAAACCGCTTGCAGAGGCCATACGGATCAACAACAAGATTTTAGGAATTGGCATAATGGAAAAAAGAATTTCACTGTATGCTGTTGATATAATTCTGTATTTGTCCAATCCAGAAAGTTCAACACCAGCGGTGTTAGACCTTATAAATTAATTTGGGAGTATATCAGGTTACAGAATATATTTAGCTAGGTCCAATGCCTTCCTAATAAACATGCCAATCTTTTGTAAATTAAAGAGCATTTAGCCCTTCTCCTGGGCTCAGACTGGATTTAAGTACCTAGGGGGGGAATGTATCTTCCAAACTCAAATACTTATTTTGCATGAACTGTCCACCGCTTCTTAAAATGATTAAGGAAGATTTGGAACATTGGAATTTGCTCCCTATCTCATTGCTTGGAAGATTAAATGTAATAAAAATGTATATATTACCAAGACTTAATTTTTTATTTCAGTCACTGCCCTGCTACCTAAATAAAGATTTGTTTAAATCTTTAAATAAACTGATAAGCTCCTTTATCTGGAAGAACTCAGGACCTTGAATAGCTTTTAAAACACTAACTAAAACTAAAGAATATGGATGACTGGGTCTTCCTTATCTTCAGTTGTATTATTGGGCTGCTCAGATAAAAGGTGTGAATGGCTGGATGCAAACTTGTAGAACTGCTCACTGGACAGATATTGAAGAAGACCTCTGTTCCCCTATGCCTCTGACATCTTTACCTTTTATTAACAACATAAATATATTACTTTCAGTGATGAGAACTTATGTTGTTTACCACGTTCTTCAGCAACAATCAACCTGGCTAGATGTAAAAAAGTTTTTTTTTTCTTCTGCTAAAATCTCTATGTTGGCTCCTCTGTCCCCCAATCCAGACCCTCCATCCTCACTCGGAAAGTCTCTGTTTATAAAGTGGAAAGAATATGGTATATGTACGTTTCAAGACTTGTTTACCAATTGTTCCCTTAAGTCCTTAAGGTTCTTTTAATTGTGATGATTTTGGCTCACATTTAACAAAAACTCACTACCAATTCACTATCTCAACCAATTAGAATACTTCAGAAGACCAATAAAAAAAAGTGATTTTTGTTTTGTTTTAGTAATTGTTGGCCTTCTGGAAAGTATGTTCATTTACTGTATATGTACTCAATACTTGGTAGGGGCTCCTTTCGCTTGTATTACTGCCTCAATTCGGCGTGGCATGGAGGTGATCAGTTTGTGGCACTGCTGAGGTGGTATGGAAGCCCAGGTTTCTTTGATAGCGGCCTTCAGCTCATCTGCATTTTTTGGTCTCTTGTTTCTCATTTTCCTCTTGACAATACCCCATATAACCTCTATGGGGTTCAGGTCTGGTGAGTTTGCTGGCCAGTCAAGCACACCAACACCATGGTCATTTAACCAACTTTTGGTGATTTTGGCATTGTGGGCAGGTGCCAAATCCTGCTGGAAAATTATATCAGCATCTTTAAAAAGCTGGTCAGCAGAAGGAAGCTTGAAGTGATCCAAAATTTCTTGGTAAACGGGTGCAGTGACGTTGGTTTTCAAAAAACACAATGGACCAACACCAGCAGATGACATTGCACCCCAAATCATCACAGACTGTGGAAACTTAACACTGGACTTCAAGAAACTTGGGCTATGAGGTTCTCCACCCTTCCACCAGACTCTCGGACCTTGGTTTCCAAATTAAAAACAAAACTTGCTCTCATCTGAAAAGAGGACTTTGGACCATTGGGCAAGTCCAGTTCTTTTTCTCCTTAGCCCAGGTAAGACGCCTCTGACGTCAACTGTAGCCAAATTTCTTGACACGTCTGTGTGTGGTGGCTCTTGATGCCTTGACCCCAGCCTCAGTCCATTCCTTGTGAAGTTCATCCAAATTCTTGAATCGATTTTGCTTGACTATTCTCACAAGACTGCGGTTCTCTCTGTTGATTGTGCATCTTATTCTTCAACACTTTTTCCTTCCACTCAACTTTCTGTTAAAATGCTTGAATACAGCACTCTCTGAACAGCCAGCTTCTTTGGCAATGAATGTTTGTGGCTTACCCTCCTTGTGAAGGGTGTCAATGATTGTCTTCTGGACAACTGTCAGATCTGCAGTCTTCCCCATGATTGTGTAGCCTAGTGAACCAAACTGAGAGACCATTTTGAAGGCTCGGGAAGCCTTTGCAGGTGCTTTGAGTTAATTAGCTGGTTGGCATGTCAACACATTCTAATTTGTGAATTGGTGGGTTTTTGTTAAATGTGAGCCAAAATCATCACAATTAAAAGAACCAAAGACTTAAACTACTTCAGTCTGTGTGCATTGAATTTATTTAATACACGAGTTTCACAATTTGAGTTGAATTACTGAAATAAATGAACTTTTCCATGATATTCTAATTTATTGAGATGCACCTGTATATTTAGCTTGAGATATTTGACAGATAAGTTCAAGAATCATGTGTTATTGAGACATAATGGGAACACCGAGTGTAACATGTATAGTTTTTTCAGCCCTGATGGGTTGTTTATATTCTTAAGGTGCTCTCCCATGCCCGTTTCTTTCAGTTCTTTTTTCCCTCTTCCTGCATTCAATAGCTGCTTCTTCGACTAAGTGACTGCACTAATCTGTAGGCTATGGAAAAGCAGAGGACACTGTGACAGTGCAGCAGTTTCAGTGTCTGGCCCTATTGAGGAGAGGCAAACATTTTTGCTTTTGTCATCAATTACTCCACATATCTGAGGTTTATTTTTTCTTAGGAAGATGTAATGAGGTGGCTTAAATTATGCGTTTTTCACCCACAAAGCATGACGTATAAATTATTAAATTCTTTAAAAGAAGTCTCTTGCAATCACCAAGGTTGCATTTATTTGATCAAAATACAGTAGTGTCCTCGACTAATCTATTGCCAGAGGGGGCACTTTAACCTTCGTCAATGGCAGAATGGATGAATGCGTTTCCTAGGATCTGATGGCTGATACACTAAACTTGTCAGTTTTGTATTAATTCCACCTACTCATAAGAAGCCGTTGTTCTTAAACATGGAATATACTAAATTTGTCAACCGCTGATTCTCAAGGGCGGTCCACCCAATGAGTAGAACCATCTTTCCAAATGAGGATAAATAATAATTAATTTGGAGACTGGGAAAGTGACACACTGAAATGTACTGACATATAGAAAGTGGAGAAAGGTGAAGGCCAATCTATGCTATGCTGACACACTCATTTTTAAATGCCTGATTGACATGCATCTTACAATACAGTCCTGAATTTTCAATTACGTGTTGACGTAATTGAATGCAGGGCATTAACAACATCACAGGCTTTAAAGGAAATAAACCAGCTACTGTGAACATTGCCTCCTCTCTACCGGACGAGCTCAACACCTTTATGCTCGGTTCGAGGCTGATAACACCGCACACAGATGCAGAAGAGGTCAGTCCACTCATGCTTTGTAACCCGATCCTTTAAACGGGTGAACATCCGAGGCCCAGATGGGATACCAGGCCGTGTGCTCAAAGCATAGCTAGCTGGGGTTTTTACAGACATTTTCAATCTGTCCCTCTCTGTCTGTGGTTTTCAAAAAATCCATCATTGTACCCATACCGAAGAAAAATAAAATCTGCTTGAACGACTGAGGCCCATTGCTCTGACCCCCATCTTCAGCAAGTGTTTTGAGAAGCTTGTCAGAGACTACATCTGCTCTGTGCTGCCTGCTTCACTGGACCCACTACAATTTGCATACCGCAGTAACCGTTCCACAGACGATGCTATTGCCTTCACCCTGCACACTGATCTCACCCACCTGGAAAATAAGAACACCTATGTGAGGATGCTGTTTGTGGATTATAGTTCAGCATTTAACACTATAGTGCCTGCCACACTGGTTGCGAAGCTCCAGACTCTAGGACTGAACAGATCTCTGTGCAGCTGGATCCTGGACTTCCTGACAGGCAGAAGTCAGGTGGTCAGAATGGGCAACAACACATCATCTCCCCTGATCCTCAACACTGGTGCACACCGAGGTGGTGTCCTCAGCCCACTCCTGTACTCCCTGTACACACACGACTGTACAGCAACACACAGCTCGAATGTCATCGTCAAATTTGCTGATGACACAACGGTGATAGGCCTGATCACCGACAACGATGAGACGGCCTACAGAGAGGTGAGTACCCTGACTAAATGGTGTCAGGAGAACCACCTCTCACTCAACATCGACAAGACCAAGGAGCTGGTGGTGGATTACAGGAGACAGAGCAGAGAACACACACCCATCACCATCGACAAGACACCTGTGGAGCGGGTGACCAGCTTTAAGTTCCTCGGCGTTCCCATCACCGAGGATCTCACATGGTCTGCTCACACAGATGCAGTGCTGAAGAAGGCACATCAGCGTCTCTTCTTCCTGAGACGGCTGAGGAAGTTTGGAAACGAGCCCCAGAATCCTCAGGTCCTTCTACACCTGCACTGTGGAGAGCATCCTGACCGGCTGTATCACCGCCTGGTTTGGAAACAGCACCGCTGGCAACGCGGGGCTCTGCAAAGGGTCATGCGAACTGCCCGCCACATTGTTGGAGGTGAGCTTCCCTCCCTCCAGGATATCTACACCAGGCGGTGTACAAGGAAAGCCGGAGGATTATCAAAGACTCCAGCCACCCGTCCCACAGACTGCTCTCTCTGTTGCCCTCAGGCGATGTTTGCAGCATCCGATCCCGCACTAGCCGACTGAGGACAGCTTTTCCCTCAGGCTATCAGGCTAATGAACAGTCACAAATAACTCACCTACATCACACTCCCACACACATGCCATGCACTGCACTTTAACACAGTTCAACTGGACTACACGCACACTGCACTAACACAACCTATCTGCTATCACTGGACACCATACAATGCACATCCACGACACTGCATATGAATAATCTGTTGCACCTTTGCACATCTATCTGCTGCTCAACCAATCTGCTGTTAATTTATAATCTGTTGCACCTTCACATTATTACTATGTATAGACTACATAATGTATAGATAGTGTACATAATGCAGATGTGCCCATACGTGTATAATGTGTCGCTGATAATTGAGTGTGTCTTTATAGTTCACTATGTGTACTGAGTATATGTATGTGTATTTTGCACATTGTCTTCTGTATAGTCTGTAAATATGTACTGTCCATATGTAAATTGTTGTTGTTTTTTGCACTGTCTGGAGCACTGTAAATGCTCAGTGCAGCTTTTTTTGCACTGTCTGTCCATATGTAAATTGTTTGTTGTTTTTGCACTGTCTGTCCATATGTAAATTGCTGTTGTTGTTTTTTGCACTGTCTGTCCATATGTAAATTGCTGTTGTTTTTTTTTTTTGCACTGTCTGTCCATATGTAAATTGCTGTTGTTGTTTTTTTGCACTGTCTGTCCATATGTAAATTGCTGTTGTTGTTTTTGCACTGTCTGTCCATATGTAAATTGCTGTTGTTGTATTTTTTTGCACTGTCTGTCCATATGTAAATTGTTGTTGTTGTTTTTTTTTTTGCACTGTCTGGAGCACGCTCATAAGAATTTCACTCACCAAGGCACTTGTGCTGTGGTGATGTGACAATAAAAAGTGATTTGACCTCTATTGATAGCATTTATGTTGATAACCACAGAAAAAAGAATAATTCTGTAAAAAAAAAAAAAAAACAGCTTACATTATATTGCAATTACTGTACAACGGAAGTAAACCAGGCCAGGACTGTTTAAAAGATGGAATATTAACATTAATTACTATATTAAATTATATTAATTACTTGAAATAATAATGGAAATAGTTTTCTTTGGTGATCACTATGCACTACAGACTCTACCTGTTTTTATAGCGCTTAACTAGTAACATTTTACGACAAGATCTAGACATTAGTTACACAGTGTAAGTTCCTGTACTGTATACAGTGAAAACTGTCATTTTTGCTGTTAATTGTACAGTTTTTAGAAGAACAAATCAACGTATAATTTACAGTCAAAAACTGTAAACTGATATTCCCAGAATTCCCTGCATGAAACTCCACCTTTAAAAGTACAAACCCGATTCCAAAAAAGTAGGCACACTGTACAAATTGTGAATAAAAACAGAATGCAATAATGTGGAAGTTTCAAATTTCAATATTTTATTCAGAATACAACATAGATGACATAAAATGTTTAAACTGAGAAAATGTATAATTTTAAGGGAAAAATAAGTTGATTTTAAATTTCATGGCATCAACACATCTCAAAAAAGTTGGGACAAGGCCATGTTTACCACTGTGTGGCATCCCCTCTTCTTTTTATAACAGTCTGCAAACGTCTGGGGACTGAGAAGACAAGTTGCTCAAGTTTAGGAATAGGAATGTTGTCCCATTCTTGTCTAATACAGGCTTCTAGTTGCTCAACTGTCTTAGGTCTTCTTTGTCGTATCTTCCTCTTTATGATGCGCCAAATGTTTTTTATGGGTGAAAGATCTGGACTGCAGGCTGGCCATTTCAGTACCCGGATCCTTCTTCTACGCAGCCATGATGTTGTAATTGATGCAGTATGTGGTCTGGCATTGTCATGTTGGAAAATGCAAGGTCTTCCCTGAAAGAGACAACGTCTGGATGGGAGCATATGTTGTTCTAGAACTTGTATATACCTTTCAGCATTGATGGTGCCTTTCCAGATGTGTAAGCTGCCCATGCCACACGCACTCATGCAACCCCATACCATCAGAGATGCAGGCTTCTGAACTGAGCGCTGATAACAACTTGGGTTGTCCTTGTCCTCTTTAGTCCGGATGATATGGCATCCCAGTTTTCCAAAAAGAACTTCAAATTTTGATTCGTCTGACCACAGAACAGTTTTCCACTTTGCCACAGTCCATTTTAAATGAGCCTTGGCCCAGAGAAAACGCCTGCGCTTCTGGATCATGTTTAGATATGACTTCTTTTTTGACCTATAGAGTTTTAGCCAGCAACGGCGAATGGCACGATGGATTGTGTTCACCGACAATGTTTTCTGGAAGTATTCCTGAGCCCATGTTGTGATTTCCATTACAGTAGCATTCCTGTATGTGATGCAGTGCCGTCTAAGGGCCCGAAGATCACGGGCATCCAGTATGGTTTTCCGGCCTTGACCCTTACGCACAGAGATTGTTCCAGATTCTCTGAATCTTTGGATGATATTATGCACTGTAGATGATGATAACTTCAAACTCTTTGCAATTTTCTCTGAGAAAATCCTTTCTGATATTGCTCCACTATTTTTTGCCGCAGCATTGGGGAATTGGTGATCCTCTTCCCATCTTGACTTCTGAGACACTGCCACTCTGAGAGGCTCTTTTTATACCCAATCATGTTGCCAATTGACCTAATAAGTTGCAAATTGGTCCTCCAGCTGTTCCTTATATGCACATTTAACTTTTCCGGCCTCTTATTGCAACCTGTCCCAACTTTTTTGGAATGTGTAGCTCTCATGAAATCCAAAATGAGCCAATATTTGGCATGACATTTCAAAATGTCTCACTTTCAACATTTGATATGTTATCTATATTCTATTGTGAATAAAATATAAGTTTATGAGATTTGTAAATTATTGCATTCCTTTTTTATTCACAATTTGTACAGTGTCCCAACTTTTTTGGAATCGGGTTTGTATTTGGTTTATATAATCAGGTTTCTGTTAGTTTTTTTGGCATTTATGTACATTTGGTTTTTATGTTACATATTCTGTTGTTTAATGAATGTTTATTGCATTACATATTGTTTACTAAATTATTCTGGCAACCACAGCTGCCAAAATTTAGTAAAAAACTATGGATTTAAAAATATATATTTTTTACAGTGCATGAAATAATACAGCATTTATTAATCTTGGCTAATGCAAAATTCTGCATATGTTATTACATTTTAACATTTACAATTTTAAATATAACATTTAACAATATAACCGATATAGCATTTAATGTGTATAATTTAAAATATAAATTAACATTTGCTTATTGTGTTATAAATGCACATAAATTATTAACACAGATCTATCTATCTATTCATATTAACTATAATATATATTAACTAGAATTTATAAATGCTTTGAAATCTTTGTTCATTGTTATTTAGTGATACCTCATGCATTAACTAATGTTAGCTAATTTAACTTTATTATAGTGTGTTATCTTAAAGTGTTAATTTAAAGCTTAATGCTATTAAATATGAGATTGCATTTCGTAATTTAAAAGGGTGACTGGTAATGATCTTGGGGAAAATTCAAACATCTAATTTATTTAGCCTGTTCTGCTGTGCTGCTGCTGCTGCTGTATATCAGGAGATCGATATGCTTTACTTCATATGCGTGTCTGTAGCATTGAATAATGCACCAATCCCTGTGTGAAATTGACAATTACATCTCTTTTTGCATGCCGCTGAGTACGGTATTCATCTTGGTCTGTGTCAAGATGACTTTACTTTCCTCCTCTTAGCTGCCAGAGCTATCAACAGGTAAATTGCCTCCGCTGGCCTGTGACTTGCTTTGCTATCTAATTTCACAAGGTGTATAATCACTGACGGCCATGTGTGAAAAACCAGTCGAAAGTAATTCATTAGAATGCAAGTTAGACCTTCATTTGGCAGGGTATTTCTCAGGATCGGTTTTGGGGTTCGGTTCACAGTTTAGATTGATTGTGTCTGTTGTTGGAAAGCACAGTTGCTTGCCTTTGGTTGTGCGTATATGTGCTGGGGTAAGAAGGGATGAAGATGTTGTAAGGTTTGGTCGAAGGTCCTGCTTTAGAGGTTTGGCTCTGTTGAGTGGGAATGGACTGAACGAGGTAGTAAATCATGTATTGCTCTTGTTCCTAAACAATTCAGCCATTTGTCTTTATTAGGAGACTGTCAAGTGTGAACGAGGACATTCAAAGTAAGGATTTCAGCCGGTTTTGTATTTAATGCCTCCCTCATGTCTCAGTCTAGTAACAGATTTACTGGAGAGACTGACCATATGATTTTTGCTTTTGGATGATCCTTCCTAAGCACAAAATCACCACTTTAAGACTAAAGAAAGCAGGGCTACGGTTACGTATTTCTTAGCTGGAAAAGGGTGATTCGTTTTTTTTTGGATATGTTTTCAGCTTGGAATTCAAAAATGTCCTGATACTTGACTTGCTAAAGTCAAATGTCTTCCTAAAGTCAAATTGTTGTTGTTTTCACGCAGGTTTCTCTAGAGTGAGAAGGTCAGGTTCTCTTGTTCTCTCCTAGCCGTGTGTTTACACCACAGGAAAAATGTATGGTTTTGTCCTCTCAAACTTTACGCTTTATCCTGAATCACTGAAGAGAGCCGAACACTGACCTGAAATCAGTCATACCTCTGTGTTTAGACCTGAGAAGATGTATTTTGAACAATGGTGCGATGGTCTTGATGTGACAAAAATGCTTTTGATTATTTCATGGCAATGTAATTTGCCACTAATGGTGATTTACTTGTTATTTCCTTTCCTTAGCTCTAATTCCTGCTGAAGAATTAGGCCACCAGTGTCAGACCGTCCTGCCTGCTTTGGTCAAAAATTTTAGTTTTTTTTTTTTTGCCGCTCATCTCTTTTGTGCCTCTCCATATCATATTATTTTAAATTGAATTTGCTTTTAATAAGAAACTTGACAATCTAATGATCATCTTTTAATAGAAGCCTATTCCCTGCTGTTCATAGTGAATTACAGTTGTACACCTGCATCATTCAGATTTACCAAGAAGAAAGGTTATGAGTAATCAGTGTCACTTTACCCTTGATGTCCCTCCTGTATAAGCTGTAAATAAAGAGCTGCCAGAGAAGATAAGCCTCAGTGAGGAGTTGCACATGACATATTATTAGAGTTGTCAGTCAACTAAAATTTTAATTGAGTTAATTGCATATTTGTTAATTACATGATTTGAATATTTTATGAGAAAAGCTCATGCTAATGTGGCATAAATCAAAGGTGACATATTATCTGGTAGTGTATATATTAACATACACTACCATTCAAAACATTGGATTGAGTCAGATTTATATGTATACATTAGGGCTGTGACGGTATTGGATTTTGTATTACCGCGGTGAAGCAGCAACAAATATCGCGGTTTGGCGGTTAATCGCACGACCCCAGTAAAAATTTTTTTGACGTGGTCGCACTTGTGCAAATGCATGGTCTGCTGCTCCTGCGCGCTGCAGAGCCACTGCACATTGTAGCAGGACTCAGATTTCACTGATCACCTGAAGAGATGCACTTTCAGCAAGCACTTAGTGGGTAGAGCTACACTCACTGCATCAGCATGAGCGCGAAGGTGCACGCAGCAGACTGAGCAACGGAGGATTTGGTTTCCAAACTAAAGTAAAAGACTGCTTCTTAAACCAGAGAAGGTGACACAAATAACACTGATGAAAAAAGCGGGTTGAATGTCAACACTGCGTACCATATAGCTATAAACTAGATTAATAAATGCATGCTGATTAATTTATCATAAATAGAGCCCTGAATGACTTGATCAAGAACGCATGCAGCTTGTAAGTTTGCAAATGAACATGGAAATGAATGATAATAAAGTCGTCTTATTTATTCTTAAAACAGCAAATTAAATGAACAATAATAACAAAATAATATTAATCTCTATAGCTTCTTTTTTATATATATCTTCTGAGTTTAATAGGAATTATGGAACAGTCTTTGTCATCGTTTGTAACCCATTCTTTGTACAACAAATTATTAAAAGAATAACAACCTGAGCAAGCTGCAGAAACAACAAGCCGAGCTCAACATGCCCCATGCTTAGTTCTGGTGAGATGTGCTCAACTTCGATTCATATTTCTTTAGACATTGTTTTTCGGGTAAGACTCCGTGGATATGAACGCACTTGTCCAAACACAACTTGTTGAAAACTGTGTTTGTTGAAACGGATAGGTTGTAACAGCAAATTAGGAGGTAATTAATATTATTTGACGATTCGTTAGGCTACATTTATGATAACAATATTTTTAAAGTGCAACATAAAATATGTTTTTTCTTCTTCCTGACCCGACGTTCCTTGAAATATATCTCGTTTCCAGAATCTCACAATTACATTTCCTCTACTGAAAGAGAGAGAGATAACAAATAAAAATATAGTCTGCACAAAATTATTTTATTGTAGGCTATTTATTTTATTCATCTTGTCCAGAATCAAATTAGTTTTACATTTTTTTTGTCAACATAATAATGTGTCGCAGAGAGAAAAAATAATAATAATGTAGGCTAGTTTGTAAAAAAAGCATATTTGTTATTTTTATTCGTCTTGTCAAAATACTAAATTTGTTTAACCTTTTGCTGTCAACACGGAAAAGTGTCGCAGAGAAAAATAAGACATCTTTCATTTAAATTTATATGTAAAATATGAACAAAACCGTTGGCTTAGACATTGTAAAATTAAATCTCTTTTTCATGAAACTAAACAATTTAACTTCCCTGAGAAGAATGTCCCGAGTCAGACTTGCCTGATGTGGGTTTCTCTGACCATTTTGCAGTCGGAGTTGAACATCCTTCAAGGACCACCTTTTTCTCCATCCTTATTCTGCTCTGTCACTCATCGACGGGGCTCTGGGCAAAACCCTGCCATGCCGCCCCCACTTCACTCAAATACGATTTTAAGATTGGATAATTTGTTTATTGACACAACTTCATTGAAATAAAAGCAAGCACGGGCATGTTTTCATTATTATTTTTTCCCCTATTGCAATGTAAAATAAATAATAAATAACCACTAAAGCTGCTGCAGAAGATCATCTCATCTGGCGGATCCTCTTCCTCCAGTGAAATACGTTTGTGTCAGGGTTATTGTAGTTTTGCATTTTTAAAATCGTTTTTTTTTTTGCTTTCAATTTTCGCTAAAAATGTAAGTTTCGTTTATTTTTTTGTATAATTTGGTTAATTTTAGTGTAGTTTTTATTTTGTGAAGTTTTCTACCCTAAAGGCTACATGTTAGTTTCGGTTTTAATTTGAGTTTTAGTAATTCAAGTTTAGCAGAACTAACAGAACACTTCCAGAGCACAGACCAAAGACATTTTAATTTAAACGTATTGACGCAAACCACTAGCAACACTAAATTAAAGCATGCTGATTAGAAAATCATTAATTTGATTATTTTATATAGTCGCTGTTGGTTTCGTTTGTTTGAGCTTGTCATTGTTTATCTATTCTTCTTTCTTTCTTTCTTGTCTTAATGCCTTTATTTTTCTCAAATACAGTTCTTAACACAACATATTTCACCGTTTAAACATGTATACAAATTTTCTTATATTTAAATTCGTTTAACAAGCATGTTAGAAGTAAAAATAAAACATTTCATAGTCGCAAAAAAAAAAAAACGATGCGGCTGGTTTAGGTGACTTGGTTTGCTTTGCATAAAATCGTTTACTGTTTTATATAGTAAATTAAACAAACCTGTATTTGACAAAAAAACCCGAAATAAGTCAGTCGGGAACTGCTCTCACCAGAAGAGAAGGCAAAATATCTGCGTGCACTCGATGCAAACGCAAACTCTGGGTTGCTGCGACTGTCCTATGATCTGAGTTACACAAAAACTACCCAAACATAAAAAAAAATGTTAAATAAAATAACCGTGATTTTTAGAGTATATCTGCACACTATAAAATGAACCGGAGCAAGCTGGTGATCACTTAAATGCGTCAACCGAGTGATTGCTCGAATGATCTCTTACCTCTCCGTCCTCTGATGTGAATCCATCACCCCGCTTTATTACACAAATTAAACACTGTATAGGCTATGATAAAATAATACATAAGGCTATAATCTTACCGTTCAGAAGCACATGTCTGGCTTTAAAACTCACCAGACAGCACCAGCAGCAAAAGGAATTCATGTATGGATAGTTTTCGTTTGATGACATTTATGAATGTATATTAGTATGTTTTGCAGCCTATTGATGACGCGCGCAGTTGTGGGGCGGCGCGGAGCGGCATTACTATGAAGCAAATTTTATTTAGATGTAGAATAACTAAGCGGTGATAACGAATGCCCAAAATATAAACTACAAATATCTGTCCCTTTGCCCCCTGACTGTGTTGCGGCGGGCGACTGCCTGGTTCGCCTATATGCACGCCGACCCTGCTCATCGACAGCCCGCCTGTTCTGTCAGGGTGCCGTTATGCACATGCTGCGCACTGTGCGCAAAAAACACATGACACAGAAGCACTGGTGCGTGCGTGCAGCGCGTGAGCAATAAGAGGAGTAAAACACTCAGATATGCTGTTCTGAAAGGATGTCGGGATATTGTTAGACCGCCCACTCCCGTTCAAATCACACCAGAGTTACTGACCGTTACTGTGTTTTATTCCTGCTCGGTCCCGCTGAAAAACAGTGCGGTGATGACGGTTATGACCTCAGCACCATGGTTGGCATCTCATTACAGCGGTGAAGCGGTTATGCGGTTATCGTCACAGCCCTAGTATACATATGTTATATTTTTGTTAAGATAAAGTAAGAATGCAATAAATTGATCAAAACTAATGAAAATAAGTCAAAATTTCCACCACAATCTTAAGTAGCACAAATGTTTTGATTGATAATATTATTTTTAACAATAAATGTTTAGTAATCAAATATTTCTAAATTGCCACCACAGGAATAAATTAATAGATACACTATATTGCCAAAAGTATTGGGCCTTTTATTGAAAGGTTTGACTACTTTATTAATTTCCATGAGTACAAATGTTAATGTTTAAGCATATAATGATATTCTAGGGAATTGTGTGCTTCTAATTTTATAACAACAGTTTGGACAGGACCCTTTTCTATTCTAACATGATAGTGCCTCGGTGTATAAGGCAAGGATCAAAGAGAAATGATGATTCAGTCAGTGTGGAAGAACTTGACTGGTCTGCAGAAAGCCAAGTCCTAATCCCAGCTGAACACCTCCTCTTGTGTGACTATAAATGCAGACCTTGAGCCAAAAATTCATCACCAAACACCAATGACTTGTACATTCATTATATGGAAAAAAGTACTGAGACACCCCCATCTTTAGAAGAGAAAAAGGCACTTCCAAACTGTGGCAACAAAGATGGAAACATAATTCATGTACTTAAAAATTGTATTTCCACTTCTTTTGCAACAGTTTTGAAGTGTATGAAATGACTGTATATGTACGCATAAGTCGTGTTTGGTGATGAATTTTTGGCTCAAGGTCTGCATTTAACGTCGCACCAGAGGTGTTCAACTGTCTTTCTGCAGACCAGTCAAGTTCTTCCACACTGACTCAGTCAATCATTTCTCTTTGATCCTTGCCTTATAGGATTCAAGGATTCAAGGTTTTATTCGTCACATACTCAATTATACAGAATATAATTAGCAGTGAAATGTCAGGTACGCTCAGTGGACAGTGCAATTATATGTAACACAACACAAGAGAATATACATAAATGTAGGTAAACAAATAATAATAAAATGTGCAAGACTTAATAAATAATAATATAAGCAGGAATGTGCAAGAAGAATGTGCAAACAGGTTGTACAGGGTATAAACATAGCAGCAATATGGATGATGGGGAATAGTGAATATCTTACTGATAATCAAATGTAGATGTTATGGGTCCAGGTTTGAGTTTGAGTTTATGGCCTGGGGGAAGAAGCTCCTCCTAAGTCTCTCAGTTTTTGCCATCATGCTCTGGAAGCGCTTGCCAGATGGGAGTAAAATGAAGAGACTGTCACCAGGGTGATTTGAGTCCTTGATGATTTTAGCAGCTCTGCTTTTGTAGCGTTTGAGGTAGATGTCCTGCAGAGAGGGAAGAGCAGACCCTGAGATGCAAGTCAGGTCCTATGAGATGTCTACACCAATGTACTTGAAGCTGCTCACCCTCTCCACAGGGGTCCCACTGATCATAAGAGGAGTGTAGGGCCGCTGCTGTCTCTTCCTGAAGTCCACATTCAGAGAGAGACAGTTGTTCTGGCACCATGATGTAAGTCTCTCTACCTCATCCAAATATGCGGTCTCATCATTGTTGGAAATGAGGCCCAGAACCACAGTATCATCAGCAAATTTGATAATAGAAGTCGAGCTGTGAGAGGACACACAGTCGTGGGTGTATAGAGAGTAGAGCAGGGGACTCAGGACACAGCCCTGTGGGGCTCCTATGTTCAGGGTGATGGAGTTATGTCTTTGTTAGTGAATTAGCATAGCACTGTGGAATTTGAGGGTCAAGGTCCTTGCAATTGTGACTGTCATTGCTGGAGCTGCCAAAGAGCTGGGAGTGTTTGGTGCAGTTTTGCAAGCACAGTCTGTTCTGATCCACTTTCTCATGTTTTTGATGCAATTTCAAACATCTTTAGCTGATGACACAATGGATACATTTGTGATGGTTGCTGATTCCAGTGGTTTTGGCCACCATAAATCTCACGCGTGACTGTTGAGATGTTCTGTATAAGTCTTTTGATGAAAATTTCCTTTACATTTAGTCAGTATTTCATAATTTTGAAACAAAAATCAAATCAATCTTTTGGAGTCAATTTTTAATAAGAAGATAAGCTCCTGGTTGAATGTACTGCGCAACATGATGAAATTGTGTGCCAAACCGTATCAGACTAACCTGAGCTTCTGTCATAATGGTGTATAATACCGGAGTATTAGCTACTTTTAAAAATAACTGTGCTGTGAATCCTGTGTTTGTAGATGATTCCAGTGCAAAGGGCTCAGACGAATCCACCGTGGACCGCAGCTATGTGAAAAAAAAGCTGGAACATGGCTTAACACGGATCTGGCAGGTAGGGAGTGTGCTCATTTACTTGTTTCTTTCTCTGTTTGTTCTCTATTCCTCCATTAGCTTCATGACTCATCATCCCATCTCTCACCCTCCACTCTCTGCCCCCAGGACGTCCAATTGAAAGTAAAAGCCTATTTGCTGGGAACAGACGTGTCCAACTTCAAGTACGATGACTTCATTTTGGTGCTGGATGTTATCAGCAGGTAGGGATCAACTTCCTCATTAGTGCTAATTGGATTGGCCTGCAGCGACCAACTTCACCGTTTCCCCCACCATCCCTTCTGCCTCATGAGAAACTCCCCTAAAGAGAAAATGGGGCCAGGGGGCATCAATGAAACCGCTTGTTCCTCAAGAGGGGTGGTGTGGTCATCCCCATTAACAGGGCTCAATTAAAAGGCCATTTTGTGTGTGAAACCGCATCCCTCTGTATTGATCCTGATTTGGGGTCACTGACTTGTGTGAATAGAAGCACCATTTACTTCCCTCGCTGGGACATGTGATGTGAAGTAACTCTTTGGGGTTAATTAGAAGAGTGAAACACTTTCTACTTCATTTTTTTTTCTTATCTGTTTTTTGTTTTTCTTTGCCGACTGATAGTTTGATGCAGGTGGGAGAGGAATTCTGCGGCAGCAAGTCTGAGGTGTTGCAAGAGTCCATTAAGAGACAGAGTGTAAACTACTTTAAGAACTATCACAGGTAAGATAAAAAGCCCATTGCCAAACTGACCTCAGTTGCAAAAGGGATTCAATAAAAAATAATAGAGTGCTGTTGTGATTATGTATTTTTGTAGGGCTATTGCAGACTGTAAGCTCTGTGACCAGCATTTTGCACAATTTGTTCATCAACATAATATTTATGAAATGAACACAACATTTTAAATGAAAATAAATTAAATTGCCAGGTGTGAAAAGCTAAAGTTTGGCTATAAAGAAACTACGTCACAGTCGCATGACTTAAATGTCACCACTATCAAGCTTCCAATAGCTCTTTTAATCTTTGTTTAAAATCTACAGTTTGGAAACGTTGAGTCTGCAAGAGTCTGAGTAAAAACACCATGAGATTTAATGAGTTTACCTGTTCGGCATGTTGGCGCTTAATATCCCGGTCCCTGACAAGCTCAGTAGTCCCATTTAGCCCCTTGTTATTGACTGTCTTTTTCAAGACCACATAAAACTTTAAAAATCATTAGTGGTTTTATTTTGTAGAACAAAATGTGAAAATATCTTGAGCTTGTGTTAACCAGAGACATTTAACCAAAAAAACATTGACTTCAGCATGATTAAAGTCCAAAAATGCAAGTTTGCAGTTTTAATTACTTAGTACTATTGTTTATTTGTTCATGCTGTTTTAGTGCTGAATTGACTAATTAAACATGCAAATGATTTAACATTGCAAACATACCTAAAATATCTGGATGTTTTCAATGTAACAGTGTTCATGTAGCTCTAAATGTAGCATTGCACTAGCAATGCCAAGGCCACATAGGATACATTCCCAGATTTATGAAAAGTGATGTAGATATATCTATAATAACTCCATTATACCCTCTTTGTTATGGATGTAAATAACATTTGTGACAATATTTTTATAGTAGATTTTTGCTTGAATATATGTAAAAACTAGGTTGTAAAAAACAATTGTGTTCAAGTACGTACCTGTTAAATACTCATGTCTGAAAATGTGTTCAGATTTCTAGACTAGAATGATGAGGGAATTACCATCTGGGGCTTTGTTCACACTGCTGGCAAATTGGATTTGATTTTTAAATCTGATATACAGGACTGATTCTCCATATTGTCTTTGTGCAATTGTTGAAATCTGATTTTGTGGTCTGTATCCAGTGCTTCTGCATCTGTTGCTATAGTACATCTCAAACCAATACCAAGAGACAACAACTGTGATTAGCTGTCATTGAAAGGTTGGAAAACTGTCAAATTTGCCTCAATTTGCTCATGTCTTTCACAACATCTTATTGTGCATTCTAGCATATACTGTCCAAAACTGCTGACTCACTAAGCATTGAATGTTGTGTAGTTCACTTGGAAAGAATGAGTGTAAGAGTATATCCATATCCAGTATATCCAGAGTGAGAGCATTCTGGACTATGCATCATGTCCCGAATCATAAAAAAAACACTTTAAATGCATTCCAATTTTTTTTTTTAAATAGGGGTATGTTAACATCTGAATTAATGTGTTTTTTGGTGATTCCGCTACAAACAACTATAGTTATTTGAGTCAGTCACACACTAGACAATCAGATGTAGCTGTCTGTGTCTGTCTGAACAAAGCCGAAATATCCATCCTTGCTGCTGTAGTCAGCATTTCAAAGAACTTTTCTGCTTGATGAGGAGGAGGACATTGAAAGAGGGCATCTTACCATTATTTCTGAATATTCAAACAGTTGGATAGCATCCATAAAGCGATTATCTGTCAGTCCTCTAAATGCTTAATCTCTGCTGTCACTGTGTCGCCATTAACACATTGTGCCATTAAAATATATATTGTGCCCTCTGGCTTAGAGGACAAAACGGTTTCGTTTTTCCTTCTGGTGCTGTGAATTTAAAGTATTTAAAAATAGCATGGTTGAAGACATTACTAGACATGGTATTTAAATGTCAAACACTTCATTTGAGTCTAGAGAGCTCATCCCAACGTATGATCATGTGAACTGCCGTATGTTCTTTAGAGATTAGGGGTGGACTTCCACTTTGTGCTTATGTAGCATTCAACATGAATTATAATTTGTGATGTTGACATTTTGTACAAGGCTGCTGGCATTGACCTTGTCTGGCAGCGGGCCACTTTGACACTCATCGTAGCATGACTTGCTCTAACCTTCTTCACTGATCGACCGTTTTTGCCAGCCCATTTGTTTTCAGTGATTTGAATGGCAGAGGGTCTTGCGTTAAAAAAATCTAACCTCTTGTCATTTCTCCTTGTACCCCTGCAGAACTCGCCTGGAAGAGTTGCGAATGTTTCTTGAAAATGAAACATGGGCGTTGTGCCCTGTGAAGTCCAACTTCAGTATTGCCCAGCTTCACGTAAGTCCTAATGCCACAGATAAGACTTTGAAATGCAGCAATGTGACTTTTATTCATGACTGATCTCGACCAACTGGCATCGCTGGCAGTCTTTTGGGATTTCAGATTTTCATATGAAGACGAGGCAGAGAGTTTTTGTTCTGTGCGTGCTTCACAATGACAATCAACACATGGCTACAAGCCAAAGGCACATGAACATGCTTTCTTACATAACAAGCGCTGTTCATAGACACATTCTCATGATTAGCGGGTCAAAAAGTGTTCTTTATGTGAGCAGTGCAGGAAATGAGATCAGTTCATGGTGGGTGGTTTTCTAACCAAACAGAAGGCGTTTTTGTAGATCATCTTCTGTGGGCTTTCCCGTCTTGGCGTAATGGAGCACTTTTATGTGCATTTTAAATATCAGGAAAGGCTTGACAACTTGATGAATGAGGGTAAGCATCATCACTGATTGTATTCCAACATAAGTTGTTTTCTCTTCTAGTCATGGTGTCATCCATCTCAAAATAAATTACACCCTGGAAGGCAAGTATATTCACCCGAGAGTATCCGTTGAATAAACCGAAATGCATCTCTTTCAATTATTATATGCTAAACAGGGTCTTTGGCTCGATAATGTGTTGTCTGATAGACCTTTTATGCTGTTTTTTGCAGAATATACAGGTATTTTCTCAAAAGAAGTGCCACTAGTTTTATGTGGTAGAGAAAGGCGGTGTGTTGAATAGCACACCAGTGAATGGCATAATCAGTGATGCTCTTTAATGAGCCGCATTTGCATAACGACTTCTTGTTTGAGCTTTAATGTGCAAAGCGGTTTAACTGTGAGAAGCTTTAGGTCACTTAGCGCTCAAAGCTTTTGCACTTTTACCCTTGCAGCTTTTAATTGTGCATTTAAAAAAACAAAAATTGACATTTTTGCAGAATGAGCTTCTTTTTAAAGGTATACTCCACCCCAAAATGAAAATTTTGTCATTAATCACTTACCCCCATGTCGTTGCAAACACGTAAAAGCTTTGTTTCTCTTCGGAACACAATTTAAGATGTTTTGGATGAAAACCGGGAGGCTTGTGACTGTCCCATTGACTGCATAGTAAATTGCACTGTCAAGTAGGGATGGGTAGAGAACCAATATTTTTTGGACAAGTACGTAATTGGGTCAATACCGGTAAGCTTCAGGGCAAATTATACTGTTATCGATACTTGTATTGTTTTATCTCCGTATACTTAAATGTTAATGACTAATTATAAGCAGCTGCTTAACATTTTCCTTCACTGAATGATGTGGCCATCGTTTGCTCGACGTGCGTGTGATACCAGTGTACATGTGCGGTGTGTGTTTGCGTGCAATCAGGGGCGGTGAAACGTTCAAAAGTGTGGGCACACATTACAAAACTAAGCTATTCCAAAACACAACATCTACGTCCTCAAGCAATGCGCTGTATTTCAGCGGTAGTTACTCTCACGATATACTACACTTATTCACAATCAACAGTAGGCTAGTTTTTATATTAAAGCGGCTCTGACAGAAAGGCTGCGTGTTCCGCTGACAGAAACGCGCTGTTTTGAGATATGTGCTGTTTTCCTAAATGCATAACTTCCATTTCACTGGTATATTCTCCATCTGTAAATGTTAGAAAGCCATGGAAAATTTCAATTTTGCTGTCAGAAGTAGTGCATGAGCTTTTGCTTTGCGATTTTACGCTAAACTTCACAGACTTAATTTAGAATAAGCGCCGCTGCAAACATGCGCGTCAAACAGACGGAGCTCAATGAAATAGGAGCGCAATAACCCAAAAAAATACATTTTGCTGAACTATTTGTAGTTGGGCAATAAATGTGACATGTTGAATTTTAAACCTTCAAGTAAGTGTATTTGTATGATTCCTGCTCAAATTCCAATCTTCTCCTTCTGTCCCCTCACTGAGGTGGAAGTATTCAAACTTCTCCTCTCCAGCATCTTACAACATGTCCTCTAGACCCAATCCCCTTGCACCATCTCCAAGCAATCTCTCCCACACTCTTACCAGCACTCACACACATTATCAACACATCTCTCCTCACAGGCATCTTCCCCACTGTGTTCAAGCAGGCTCGGGTAACCGCTCTGCTCAAAATACCTACATTAAACACTTCTCTTATAGAAAACTACAGACCTGTCTCTCTCCTTCCATTCATAGCGAAAACACTCAAACGAGTTGTCTTCAACCAGGTCTCATTGTTTATTTCACAAAACAACAAACTGCACACTAAACAGTCAGGTTTCAGGAGTGGCCATTCAACTGAGACTGCGCTACTCTCGGTCACTGAAGCCCTGCGAATTGCAAAAGCCAATTCCAAATCATCAGTCCTCATTCTGCTGGATCTATCTGCCACTTTTGACACTGTCAATCATCAGATCCTCCTGTCCACCCTCTCATCACTGGAATTCCACATCGCTGGTTTGAATCCTATCTCACTGGTCGGTCTTTCATGGTGGTCTGGGGAGGGGAGGTATCCAAAGCACATAAATTGGTCACTGGGGTTCCCCAGGGATCGGTTCTTGGACCCCTCCTCTTCTCCACATACACTACATCACTGGGTACCATCATACAGGTGCATGGCTTCTCCTACCATTGCTATGCTGATGACACACAGCTCTATCTCTCTTTCCAACCAGATGATCCAACGGTAGCCGCAGGGATCTCAGGCTGCCTGGCAGACATCTCGGCATGGATGAAATAACATCACCTACAGCTCAACCTGGCAAAGACTGAGCTTCTTGTCTTCCCTGCAACTCCAACTCTACAGCATGATTTCACGATTCAGTTAGGTTCATCAACAATTACCCCATCAGCTTCGGCCAGAAATCTTGGTGTAATCTTTCATGACCAGCTGACCTTCAAAGAGCACATTGCAAAGACTGCTCGATCTTGCAGGTTTGCACTTCACAACATCAGAAAGATCAGGCCCTTTACGACAGAGCATGCTGCACAACTTCTTGTTCAGGCCCTTGTCATTTCTAGGCTGGACTACTGCAATGCTCTTCTGGCTGGACTTCCATCAAACACAATCACACATCTACAAATTATTCAGAATGCAGCAGCACGACTGGTCTTCAACCAAAGACTCTTCGAGTCCAAAAGAGCCAATTTTACACCTCTCTTTATCTCCTTGCACTGGCTACCAGTTGCAGCTCACATCCAGTTCAAGACACTGATGCTTGCATATAGAACAACCATAGGCTCAGCACCTTCCTACTTCCACTCACTTATAACAATCTACATCCCTTCGAGAAGTCTGAGATCTGCTAGTGAGCGACGCCTCGTGGTACCATCACAGAAATGCTCAAAATCACTCTCCAGAACATTCTCTTTCACCATTCCTGGCTGGTGGAATGATCTTCCAACCCCCATCCGGAACGCTGGATCCCTGTCAATCTTCAAGCAACGACTTAAAACTCATCTTTTTCAACACTACTTGACTAAACTAAGAAAAATGTATCTTTATCTCCTTCCCTTGCTAGCTCATACTTATTTGAACAATGTCTGAGACTTGGTGTTACAAGCACTTCCTCTGTCTGTTTGCCTCTTCAAGATGAATCGCTTTATGTATTCCCCAATTGTAAGTCGCTTTGGATAAAAGCATCTGCAAAATGACAATGTAAATATATGAAAGCACTAACTGTAAAGTGAATGTAATGAGGTAATCAAAATAGCCTTTTTACTCAATTAGTCTGTGCTTCTCTTTTACTTTCATTTTTAGTTTAGTAAATTTAACTTCTGCTTTAAAAGCATTATTTTTGTTTTTAGATTGCAATGTTAGAATCAGAGGTGGAAAGTAACGAATTACATTTACTCGCGTTACTGTAATTGAGTAGCTTTTTTGTGTACTTGTACTTTTTTAAGTAATTTTTTTAATCTGTAATTTTACTTTTACTTAAGTATATTTTGTGGGAAGTATTGTACTTCGCTACATTTTAAAACACATTCGTTACTGAGTAAAAAAAAATCGCTCCGTGGAAAAACTGCAGCAAATAATGGGCAGAAGAAGAAGCTGGCGCTAAAAATAACAAGAACGATGCAGACGGACAAGACAGGCGTTTTAAGGGCCGCTCACATATCGCGTCTTTTGCGCGCTTAAGTTCGTTATTTCAAATGTAGAGCGCCGTATGCGCGCTCATAATGGAAGCGACGCTCGTTTTTCAGGCGCGTCGCGCCCGCATCGAGATAAAAACATCTCAACTTTTCAGAATGCCGCAAGCGCACCGCAGGTCATGTGACGAAATTTCCTTCTTGTAACGGAGGCGCGGCTGATGGTTGCTTAGCAACGACAAACGCCTCCGGGCGCAACGCAACCGCCCGGCGCTTTGGAAAAAGGAGAAAGCAGCGCGCCTGCTTCCATGCGTTTTTAGGCGCGATATGTGAACGGCCCCTAATGGTGCAGACCCAGCTGAAAACCAAACCCCGTCATATTCTGCTGAAGTTGAATTCGAAGGAAATGAAGTGAACCCCTGGCCATATATTCATGCTCTATTATGCAGTGTAAGCTGTGTTTGCCTCGGGAGACCGAACCTGGCAGCTTATAACATCTCGACATCAATCGCCCGCAAACATGTAGAGAGGTAAATACTTACATCATTGCATTGGTGGTTAAAGCGAAGCTTTTAGCAAAGGTTTTGCACAAATGAGCCAAAAGACAGTGGTGCAGGGTGTGCAATATCATCTGAGATAATATAATAATTGTTGTTTTAACGGGAGTGCTTTCTTTCACTGCGTGATTCAGTCTGTTAAAATGCGTTTAGAAGCAGAAAATGTATATATTTATATAATTTAATATAGTAAGTCAACATCACACGAAGAATGCCGTTTTTCTCAAAAAATCACCATGATTACATAGGCCTGTAGTTTTTCTTTTTACACTGTTCAAAAAACAAGAAGTTAATTAAGAGACTTTAGACACCATATTGCCTGTTTTTGCTCTATATCGACAACAAAAATAATTCCAAACACAGCCACCATACACAGTTTTGCGTCTCTGACTCTGAGCAATGACGGTTTCAATCCTTGAATTAACCGTTTAAATGATTGTTCAATCGCAATGACTCTCTAATCAGTGACTTGCTGACACCTACTGGTGGTTCTAATGTAACATTTAAAGTATCTTTTGATTATTATTTTTTTATTTCTAATGACTATTTAACATTCGTGACCCTGGCCTGGAGCACAAAACCAGTCTTAAGTCGCTGGGGTATATTTGTAGCAATAGCCAACAATACATTGTATGGGTTAAAATTATAAATTTTTCTTTTATGCCATAAATCATTAGCATATTCAGTAAAGATCATGTTCCATTAATATATTCTGTAAATATATCAAAACTAAGAGCTTAATTTGAACAACTTTAAAGGAGATTTTCTCAATATTTGGATTGTTTGCACCCTCAGATTCCAGATTTTCAAATATTGTCCGATCATAACAAACCATACATCAATGGAAATATGATTTATTCAGCTTTCAGATGATGTATAAATCGCAATTTAGGAAAATGGACCCTTATGGTTTTGTGGTTCAGGGTCACATTTTATGTCTTATTTATCAAAACATTATTTCTGCATTTGTAACTGCAGGCTAAATGCATTCATGTCAGTGTGTAATACATCTACGCCACTTCAGATGAAGCTTCTGCGTTTCCTCTGCATTGCAAAGATTAATTTTGTTGATACTGATTTAATTTCCCTGGTAACAGCCTAAATGTGTTATTATTCTAAATAACTGATTCCTTTAATTAAAAACACCTAGTTCGAGATTGATTGGCCCATATCCCAGGTGTGTCAAACTCAGTTACTGGAGGGCCACAGCCCTAAAGAGTTTAGTTCCAACCCTGCTCCAACACACACACCATGTAGTTTTCAAATAAGCCTAAATGATTAGTTTAGCTGTATCAGATGTGTTTAATTAGGGTAATATCTACACTGTGTAGGGCTGTGGCCCTCCAGGTACTGAGTTTGACACCTTTGGTCGATCCCATTTTTTCCTCCCTCTCATTGTTAAAATGTAACTAAGTACTTTTTACTCTGAGTAAATTTTAAATGAGCTACTTTTTACTTTTACTTGAGTATATTTTTAGACTGGTACTTTTACTTGTACTTAAGTAAAATTTCAGTAATGTAATGGTACTTTTACTTGAGTACAATATTTTTGTACTCTTTCCACCTCTGGTTAGAATGTAATGTGATTTTTAACCCTTTTTTGCACATAATGCCTACGTGGTTACATTCACTTTATTTGTTTATTTGTTTAATCAAAATACAAAATACTTAGATATACATACCATATACCAGTACGCTGCTTGCGTCCAGCGGATATTCAACAAAATGGCGCTACGCGGAACCAGTGGAGATGAATTGTTGAAAACCTTCTTTACTTTTTTTTTTGTCTCCTCTTTGGACATTCAACCAGCACAAACAATTAAATTAAACCTAGTCCACCTAATCTCCACCTAGCCTACATTTTTAGCTTTTGATCTGTATGATATGAAATCTGATACATGTGTTTTGTTTTCCCCTATTTTTCAGGAGTTCAAGTTCATGGGTCAGTGTCGTTCTCCTTCAGTATCTCCCAGCAGGCAGCTGGAATCCACAGAGCTGGCGGAGCTTTCTCTATTTGAGCAGTACCTACAGGGAGGAAATCCTTTTGAGATGCAGATAGACAATAAGGAAGAGGAGACAGAGGATGTCCTGGCTTCTAATGGGGTATATAGTAGTTTAAGAAACGTAAATGTCATTCAGATTAACATATAGGTTTTAGCAATATTTAATAGTCAAATTACAGTAAATGCCAACTGTATGTGGGGAAAAAAAGGTGTCTGATGATTTTTTTTCACAGACGTTTTGTTTTAAATCTCTTAATGTTCATCAAGTTTTTGTGTGAACAAAATTTCAATGCATCTCTTGTATATGGATAGATTCCAGTAATTTCTAGGCCATCTAAACTTTTGAGTCCTCTATATTTTCCTGCAATATTAAACAGTTCAACAATATTTATGCTGTACCATTTGGCATCAGGCTTGATCAAACAAGCATTTTATAAGGGTTTACAGTTACATTTATATTCTTATTAGATGCTTGCCAAACCCACTGCTGAAAAGGAGAAAATAAATGAGTGAAAATTTGATGCGTAAATATTTTGTAACGTTAAGTGGTTCATTGTCCTTATAACTGTTGACAGAGGCCAATTAGTTCTATGTGGAGAAAACACTCATGATTATTAAAGCTCTGATGTGCTTGGCGTCTCTGATGATGCTCCTGTAATGAAATCAAACGCTGTATGTTGATGACTGAGAGTGCGAGCCCTTGGTACAAGTGCTTTTACCCTGAGAGAGAACAAAGTGTTTTGCATAGTAATGCCTGCCGTTTTAAGGATTCAATGCTGTTTTGTTAGTTACTACATCCATCAGCTTTAAGGTAACTTTGTTTAAGGTTAGATTTATCTATGTTGGATCTGCATCACGTTTTTGACACTGGTGCATTAAAGGCCTTTTATTTCAAGGCCAGCTCTGAATCTCAGAGAATTAAGGCTGAATCATTGTGCTATTTTTATTATACGCTTAGTTTAGTTTCATAATTTACAGATCAGTTTTCTACCATTTCTGCTGGTTTTACTGGTCTTAGATGAATTCCCAGCCATCTCCCAGTCCAGCTAAGCTTATATTCAAATGGTTTTGGTGGTCAGTTGAAAGAAAATGTGTGTATATATTTGTGCAAATTTTCGGCTTTTATGACTCATTTTGGTTTTCTGTTCTGTTTCCTCTCTCTGCAGTATGAGTCAGATGAGCTGGAGAAGTGTGTGTATCAGGACTACGACAGTGACAGTGATGTACCTGAGGAGCTGAAACAAGACTTTGTAGATGAACAGACAGGAGACGCTCCAGTGAAGAGGTCAGTTCTGAGTCATCCTCCTGATGCTCACGTCACACAGGACCCACCTCTAGGTTCTGTATACTAAGTAATTGCCCACCAAATGGTATGCCGACAGTTAGTTTACATATGCATGGTTTGATTGGTGTCCTGTTGGCATGTTTTCATAAATTAGTGTGCTGTAGATCCAGGTCGCGCATGAATCGTTTCATTAACCCAAGACAAGGACAAGGAGGCAGCAAACTTCACATTAATGGATTCTTGTTCCCTCTCAGGCAGCAGAAATAGTTTAAATTCACACTGTGTACAGTGAACACACAAGCTATCATTAGCCTCTTATCAGCAAGAAAGGCTTTAATTATTTTATGAAGAATGAGCCTTTAAAGTACACAAGGCTGCCGTTTAGAGCCATTCGGGGCTTGGAAGTTAAATAAAACCGTCTCAAGGAGATCGTTAAAATGGCTCCTTTTGGAATTACATCACGTGGTTGTGTTTTGGCAACTACATAAATGTGCAAGCTGGCATTTGTTTTACATGTCATAATTGCTCTTGGCTTGGTCTCCGTGTCTAAGTGTGATAGAAATATCATAAATCAAGGAAATGATTAGGAATGTGATTAAGCACAGTGAACCCTGATGAATATTTAATGCCTGTTTGTTCCTCATGAAGATGACTGACATTTCTCCCTGCAGTAAATCAGCTGGCACATTCCATGTTGTGACACTTCATTGTTAGAGACATATTGAGGGCTCTAACGTTTTGCATATTTAAAATGACATAAGTTTTCTTAAATGCAATATGGTGTTCGAATACATCTGGCATATTCTAGGTTCAATACAATTTTAAGCTCTGTTGAGGGAAAAATGGAGGTTATAGTGAGGCACTTGCAATTTTTAAAACGTGTTTATTATTTGAACTAAACTTGTTTCAGCGCATTTTCATGGTTACAAAGTTACAGACTTGGATATAACTTTACACAGAAATAGTTAGAGAATAAATTTGTTCATGTTAAAGTCATGTTAACGTACCTATTGTACATATGATCTGTGATAAATATCATACTGTCATCTGTTCTGCAAAACCCAGAACATTCACTTCAGTTAAATCTGAACCCAGGTTAATGACGGAAGTGTGTGAATGAGACTCTTCAGCTCCTAATAATCCTGGAGCTCAGTGTCCCTGCTCTGTCCTCCCTTAATTAGCGTGTCCAGAGAGACACTTCGCAGTCAGAAGAGGTCAGACTACAATCTGAACCGAGCCAATGCCCCCATCCTTACCAACACCACCCTCAACGTGATTCGCCTGGTTGGTGAGTAATCGACCTTTGAGCTTACACCCATGCAAGACTGATGGTGCATGATAAAGTTGACCCTAAGCAGAACACCACAGTTTGCCCTCTAATTAACTGGCTAATAGCTCAATTACTATGAAAGAGGTGCATTCTTAGAGTCAGCTGTGTTCTGTTTCACCTTCCGGTCATTAACTCCATTCCAAGCATGTGCCTGCTCCTCTCGTCAGGTTCATTTGAACGCATTTTTGACGTGTTGAATGAGATAAAGGCTATGACACCATTCATCTTTAAAAGTTTGGTTTAAGGCAAACAGAATCAAATTTAAAAAAGATGCTGTCATGAATCCATAGGTGTGAATTGTTTTTTTGTAATAAAAGCGCTAATGTTGTGAAATTTTGATTTAAAACGTTTTGCTGAAATCAGCTGGAATACTTTTTTACATCCATCTGGTAACTTCATCAGGGGTTTAGAATACATCCATTTTGATGGACTAGTAAGAATCTTGTTTCTCAAAATATTGAGCCCTTTAAATAATTTTTAGAGGAAGAAGAGAGAAAATGGCAATTTTCTCACCCCCAAATCAATCAAATAACAAAAGAAATGTCTTAGTATGGCACCAGGTCTTTGAATGGGACATTTGCCAAAGTATTGCATTTCAGTTCTGTATATCTACATTTATTTGCATTCATATTTCCCTTTGCTAAAACTTTTGTTTTATATTCTGAATGTGAACCGTATTTGTTTGCCTTTCATATATATTTAACTTTTTTTCTGATTGATTTTGCTTTTATAGGAAAATACATGCAGATGATGAACATTCTGAAGCCCATCGCCTTTGATGTCATCCACTGCGTGTCTCAGCTCTTTGATTATTACCTGTATGCTGTCTACACCTTCTTTGGCCGCAATGACATGGTATGCATTTCAAAGCATTTTTGTTCTCCTCCATGTTCGGTGTTAATACTTAACAAAATGCAATATTTATTATATACAATTGGATCCTTGCTGTGTTGTATATTTTCTCTGGATGGTGCGTGTTCATTAAGAAAAGCCTGCCAGTACACTTATTGGTTTTTTTTTCTTCTAGTGTTTGCAAGCCTCGTGGACATTGTTCTATAATTACTTCCATTATCATGTGAGCAAGTGTTTAGGCGTAGAGTTTGCCTCAGGAGGCTGGACTCTGAACATCAAAGAAAGGTGTAAATGTCTGAAAGAATTCTCAGTCACTTATTTGCACCATTTCTAAAAATTAGGTTTGTAGTAGTAATTTAACTCTGCTGTAACTTGAAATCTTACTTGCATACACAAATGGATAGATGTGCTTCATTGACCCTTGATAGTTTTGTATAAAGAAAATGTGCCTGCAGAAGTTCATGTCTAGAATTGTTGAGTGATTTCAATGCAGACCTCTCTATAGGCTTGTGCCCTGATGCTACAGTTCTCAAGCTTTAATTAGCATAGCTTTAGGCTAGATGAATCCATTTCAAGAGCCGGGACTTCTTAAATAAAATTAGACAGCAGCTCAATTATCCTCATAATTGTCACTCTTTGAGACTCAAAAAGCTGTATCTGAAGAGTCTTCAATGCCTTCACCTCAACAGCAATATCCCACAATATACTGTACTTTAGTTGCTCCGTAGAAAGCAGCTTGTTTCTTGCTCCCCAGAGCACTCTGGTTATTTTCTGTGCACTGTCCCAAATGACCTTACAACAAAGCCACCTCATCTGCCAAAACGTTACTGGAATAATGAATTTTACTTGCAGTTGCCTTGTTTACTTTGATTTCCCAGAAGTCTGACTCAAGCCGTTGGAGGTAAACTGGTAAAGACCCCCACTTGTTGCAATGCAGCTGTTTTAGCTCCCTAAGACTCTGGTAACATAGTAAGGGCATTGTTAAAATAGTCCATGTGACATCAGTGGTTCAACCATAATTTTATAAAGCTACGAGAATACTTCTATGCCCAAAGAAAACAAAAATATCAACTTTATTCAACAATTTATTTTCTTCCGGGTCAGTCTTCACCTGTTAAACCACTGCCGTCACGTGGACCATTTTAACAATGTCCTTACTACCTTTCTGGGCCTTGAACATGGTAGTTCCATTGCTGTCTATGTAGGGTCAGAAAGCTTTCAGATTTAATAAAAAATATAGCTGCAAGCAGCAATTAAGGGGCCAAGCACTCCAGCGACAAAATGAGGAGCTAAGCATAGATAGCATGGAGCATCAGACCAAATGCAAAAATGAGTGCTAAAAGCAATTTTAAGATGTCAATTGAAATGGCTGAAAAATCATAAATACAACCACTAGTAAAACGATTAAATGGTTGATCAGTTTTGACTAACAGATGGCACTGCAATCAAATAATTTTGGTGTACATACAAATTTTTGTAATAGTACACCAATGCATTCGTAAAATATTACATTTTAAATCATAAGACTATTTTAGTCAATGGCAATTTCATGTTTTGTTCAACTATAGCGCCACCAAGAGGCACAATCCCACCAACGTTTTTGTGTCCTTAGAGTGTGAGAGAGTTTGAGTTAGAGACTCCAAACTTGCTATGGTTAATGTTGAAACTGTCTTCTATAAGTATGCCAAATTTTACAACTTTCTATGATTCTTTGGGCTGCCATAGACTCAAGAGTGGAAGAATAATAATAAGAAGAATCCTAACGGATACAATAGGTGCCTAAGCACCTGCGGTGCTTGGCCCCTAAATATCTTAATTTGTGTTCCTAAGATGAACGAAAGTTATATGGGTTTGGAACGACATGAGGGTGAATAATTAATGACAGCATTTTCCTTTTTGGGTGAACTATCCCTTTAAGGTTTGAGCCTGTCAGCTATCCTAACATGGGACTCACGTTTGTCAGACCTTTGTGAAGTAAAGCAAATTTTCAATGGCATTGTCTGCTGCTCAAATATGTCCATGTCTCTACCTCTGCAGACTGACAATGTGACTTTCCTTCCCAGGAAGTATTAGAGTTTCAGTACTGCCTTGCCTACTTCATGAAGTCATGGGCCTTTTGAACACTATTGCAGGTGTAAATTAATTCCTGAGTGCAGAGGGAGTGACATTGAAGGGGCATTGAATTTTTGCACTGTTTTCCACCTATATGAGCTGGGAGAATCTGTTGTTAAAACTTGTTAAACAGCATTGGAGGCCGTAATAAAGCTGTTGGTTGGGGCATTGGTTTGGCAGTGGCAGCCCAAGGACATCTGACTGAACCTGTTAAAGACTAGAACTACCTGCTGTTCTTGGACTTCTCTTCTTGGATTTTCAGACCTCTACTGCCTTGCAAACAGACTGCAACATTTGCATTTTCCACCTTGTTTCACAGCTGCGCTTCCTTACCCAGATCACTGTTGACCACCTCAAAAAGATGTCCGTTCTTTGTAGTCTCTAGAAGCCATGAACTTTTTCTCTGGGCTGAACAGTTGGATCCTTAGTGTGCCAATAACATCATTTTGACATTATGACATTTTTATGAGAACTAAAACAACAAAACTAAACCTATAAATAATACCAGCCGGTCTGTCTAGGCTCTGATTGGCCTGACCAGTGACATGCTGTTTTCTAAATGGAGTCTAGGGCCTTCATCAACTGTAAAATAGTGTTTATGACATGGGATTTGACAGTAGTCTTTAATCGTACCACACAAGCCAGGTGGGGTTGAAACATTTGTCTTACGAAACAGAAAAATCTCTACACTTTATATGTCATGTGCTGAATTCTGGTCCCAGTGTTGCTTTTATGGACAAACTCTCAGCAGCCTACAGTGATTCCACCTTACATGTTTTTTTTTTCCTGATATTTTTGTTTTCATATAATCACAGAAGTGTTCCATTTGCACTCTGTATGCTTTGCAAATAATTGTTTGTTTGCTATGCTGAGCCAGTGCTAAATCAAAAGTAAATGCTTTCATGCTGGTGGATTGAGGCCAGTGCCCTTGCACACTAAGAACAGGAGTAAAGTCTTTGCACTCTATTTGGCCTTCACATGTGGTTTAGCATCATTATAAGTAATGATTTCACTTCCAAAGAAGAAAATTCCTGGACAGACATGGGCCACATACAAGGGCATTTTAAAAACTGAAGGAAATGAGGGGCCCTGAGAAGAATTGAGCTTCTAGGTCTATTGATCAGGACAGACTTTTAATTATGATCTGGATTTCATGACTTGCTTTCTAAATGTATTACTTTTAATTCCACATATTTGGATGAGGCTTTGCTGATGTGCAAATTTGAACTTTTTTGGCTTTTTAAGCCACTGCTGTTCATAGGAACCTATGCAAACAAGTGAGAGATAATTTAGTCTATGCCAAGGAAACACCCCCACCCCCACATGCCCTCTGAGTGACAGTGTAGTATATTATCTTTGAAATGTAAGTGCTGACCAGAGAGCTTTTCACTTTAGCTTTGTCCTGATCAAATCCAGCAGCAAATCAGAGGGAGACTGGATACAGCCGCCACAAGTTCAGCTGTCAGATGCCAGCGAGGTTTGCATTTAACCCACCTGACAAGTTTGAAGGCACATTAAATAAAACAACACATCTCATCTTTCTCTCTTGCTCTCATTCTGGCTTTTGCACATTCACCTCTTCTGCTGAGCGAACAGCAGTTAAAGCACGAGAGGGGTTTCTGTCACCAATGGAAACTTTTCAAACTCTTAAACGAGTAAGAGTAAATATCATTACTTATTAAAAAATATTTACAAAGCGGTGGAAATTGATATGCTCATTTGGATTCACTTTCACCCATGACTAACTCCAAACACACAAGACATTCAATCTCGTATGGAGATGGACATTATGTATTGTGCCATTTCATTTAGTAATGAACAACATTAGGATCTGAAAGGTCTGTACGCCATTGTATACAGTCGGAGTATCAATTCTGCCATGCACATAATTTTAGATGCATTGGCCTTGGCATTCATTGCTCTTTGCCTCAAGTTAATAACTTGGCTTAGAGGCAATGAATAGAAAGAACGGGGAATGATATGCAAGTGGCTTATCTGAAAATGGATCACCTCCAGGATGATGAAGCGCTGGAGTGTAGGGAAAGCCTGAGCAGTGCTTATTAAGTGTTGCAGATAAAGTTAGTAACTTACGAGAAGATGCGACTGTCACGCTAACAGATGGGTCCTGTAGAAACTTTGCAAAAATGTTAAAGTCAGAGAAAGACTGCAGTTTTATTGTCCCCCTGGTAGCCATTTATTCATTAAGTAAATGAAAGTGTTAAATTGCAGAATACTGTGCTTGCTGTAGTTTTGCTTGCACTAATGTGGTGGAGGTTACATTTCTTTAATAATTAAATGTGTTATTTAAATTTGTATATAAATGTATTTTTTTAATGATTAATTGTGCTTAAGTAATGCTTTGCAATAAAAATTCCCAGTAATTGTCATATAAAAAATTGTATCCAAAAAAAGGTTTTTTTGCTCTTTCATTATTTGCTTTGTGTCGATTTTTCTTTTTGTTTCTCAATGCAAAGCACTTCCAATCTGCATCTCTGCCTTCACAAGGCTCTCAACCTGGTGCGTCCAGACAGGTGGTCCCTATCTATTGGGTAAGACTGCTGTGTGTAGCTTGGCAGTAGAAATGCCTTCCACTGTGTTTTTATCTCCTTACTCATATTTTATATATATATATATATATAGTCTGCAATGTCCTGTATTCTCTTGGTATGGTTGATGTAGATTAGTTTCCATGCTACTGTGTTTGCAAGATTTTAGTTTAGAGAGATTTTGTCCACCCAGCTTTAAAGAAAATGTATGAAATTATTTTCTTTTTACCAAAAATCTGCTATGTATATATACAAAAACTAAAAATATGTTTTTGTATATGTAAATGTTTTTTTTAAACTAATGCAGATGAGGCATTTATAATTAGTTGTAGTCATCTCAGTGTGCTCAAACAATTATTTAACTCTTTATTGATTTTACATGTTAAACTGGATTACACAAAAAGTTGTTTGGATGGGATTTAAGGATTAGCCTATATTTTTATCCATAATTCTGTTATGAAGTCATGTACAGTATTATCCTTTGTTATTTCTACTGTAAATTCAGTGCTACTCTATAAAAGATTGTACTGCTGTCTGTTTATAGATTTACTGCTCTGCTCCCATAGTAAAAGCTTATGTTTGCCTTCCTCTTGCTCATGTCATATCTATTGCATATTGATAACACGTTGGCTTGCTTGCATACATATCTGTTCCTGTGGCTCAGTTTTCCTGTGGCTCAGTGGTTAGAGCATTGCATTAGCAGCGCAAAGGTTGTGGGTTCAATTCCCAGGGAACACACATACTGACAATAAATGTATAGCCTGAATGCACTGTAAGTCGCTTTGGATAAAAGCGTCTGCTAAATGTAAATATAAATCTGCATTTCCGGTGAAGGTTCTCAGGAGGATTTGCCAGTCCTGTTCATCCCCCTTTACTAAAAAAACTAAATTGCAATTAATGAACACAAGTCTTGAACCACACTCGTGGGAGCTGTGTGAATGAAGTGCAGTTTCCTGGAGATGATCGGTGGTGTGTGCACTCTGGAGCTTTAGAGATTGCACTTAGTGAGTGTGTGTATTCCTGTATGATTGAAAAGCAACAAAGTCTCTTTCTCACGGGGTGTGTTTTGCTGTCTCCTATAGTATGAGTCATCTGGGCTGGGTTTGATCAGCAGCAGACTGAGGACTACGCTCAGTCGAATCCAGGAGAGCCTAATAGATGTGGTGAGTAAAAACGAGGCACTTTTAATGCACTCTTTGTTTTGTTTTTTCTCTGGCCATCTCACTCCTATGGTTCATCTCCTCTCTTGGTCTCTCTTATGCATCCATTATGAATCCGAGTGGAAATGGTAGTGTGCATTTATCTGAGTTCCCTATAGCCTCTTATCAAGCCTATCATCTCTTACCCCCTCTTACTTTCAGCTATAGCAGCCACAGGTGAGTTAATCACCATCAGTACACTTGGAAAGCCCTGCACTCTTGTAATAAATGTCCTTTGGTTTCCATGGTTGCACCCATTAAGGCACTCTGGGCCAAAATGCCCGATACCCAGAATACACCATATACATGCACAAATTGGCAGTCATTATATAGGATCCATTCCCCCAGATGTCTGAATGTCAAAGAGCAAGAAAGATACTCGTTTGCATAAAATAATGAAACATGATTGTTTTTATCCTGTCAGACTTGCAAGTTATGGTGCTCAGTGGAGTCTGGGAGTATGGCTCTGTCTCCAGTACTAAATCTAACCTACCTAGACAGCAATTTTAGTCATCGTAGGATCATGCCAGTGATTGAGCTGTCTCCTAAATAGATTTCATTTTGGCTGTATTTTGAGGCCACTACCGTATATTGGTATCTTTTGTGGATAAGGCAATCTCACATCTATTTTATGATTAGCTCAGCAAGAAATTTCCATTCAATATTGCAAACAGAGCCAAGAGAAATTGTTTTTCTTCTTCTTAAGAGTCGGTAGTAGACATGGCATGTCAAGCAGTGACAGCAGTGTCCTGCAGCTCGACATGTTATTCTCTGCATGACATGCTGTTCTTGACATTATTTTGTGCATCATTTGTTGTCAAGTTGTTGTTTAATTATGTACTGTATTATGTACTACCATATGTAATTTTATACTAATGGTATTTTTGAACGTTTATAGGTTATATGAAGTGAAATAAATATACTATGTGTGTGTTTGTTTAATTATATAGATATTTTAAACATGTTTTTATGCAGCAAGGATTAGTAATTTTGCATTAAAATACATCTGTTATTTGAATTTTGAAATGCATCACATTTTCCTCAAAAATACTAAGCATAATATTATGCATATAATAAGAAATACTACTTGAGCATCAAATCTGGATGTTAGAAACATTTCTGAAGGATCATGTGACACTGAAAACTAAAGTTGCTGAAAATTCAGCTTTGCCTTCACAGGAATAAATTACATTATAAAATATACATTAATAGAAGACACTTATTGTTTTAAATTGTAATATTATGTTTATGTTTCACAATATTTGTTTCACAATGTATGTTTCACAATATAACAGTTTTTATTGCATTTTTTATTAAAATGCAGCCTTGTTGAGCATGAGACTTATTTTTAAAATATTAAATGGATATGACACCAAAAAATGTTATCATGAATTATCCAACCTCATGTTGTTCCAAACCTGTAAGACCTTCGTTCATCTTCAGAACACAAATTAAGATATTTTTGATGAAATCCAAGAGCTTCCATTGCACACAAATAGTATTCTCATAGCTTCATAAAATTACGGTTGAACCACTTACGTCACATGGACTATTTTGTTAATGTCCTTTCTACCTTTCTGGGCCTTGAACGTGTCAGTAGCATTGCCATCTATGGATGGTCAGAAAGCTCTTGTATTTTAGCAAAAATATCCTAATTTGTGTTTTGAATGTCTTACTGGTTTGAAAAGATATGAGGGTGAGTAATTAATGACAGAATTTTCATTTTTGGGTGAACTAAACCTTTCAAATATCGTAACGACCTTAAGGTTAAAAAGTAATTTGTAGGTATTGTGAATATTTTAAAAGTAACTTTTAAAAATAAAAAAATGCTTTACATGTATATTTAATATTGCAAAGTTTGGATACAAGGTATTCATATATTCATTCATCATAATGGATACAAGGTATTCATTATGATGCATTTTACATTCAATTTATTTGTGCTATTTTCTTGTACTCTTTATTAACATGTTTGTTTTGTTAGCTACATGTCAGCTAGCCACAATCGGCTGTGAGCGTGTAATTGCTCTCTTGTGCACAGCAATGGCTTTTTAACAAGGCTGCTGATCAGCTGCTAATGCAGTTTCAGGAAATAGATAGCAAGTTAGGTCTCTAAAAACAGTTACGTTGCCATCTGTTTATGTCATGTGCATGATATGCTTTTCTTTGCCCATCAACTGTTTCACGAAAACATACTAGCTTGATGATGATAATTTATTATGGCTATGCACTTCATATTCCCAAAGCACTGCTTTAAGTTTTCTGAATATGAGTATTGTATGTTCGCCAAGTCTGTATTCATTTTATAAAAACTGTCTGTAGAAATGATTTGTGATTGTGAAACATTATTACACTTTAAAAGCATGGTTTTGTATTTTAAAATATTTTAAAATGTAATTTACTTGTGATGGCAAAGCTGAATTTTTTTTCTCTCCAGACAATGCAAAACTGCTGCTTGACATAACACAATCACAGCCGATCTGAACATATCTGTACATTTGTACCTAAAGGGTGTCTATTATTAGTATAAATTATTATTATTGAGCCTTTAGGGCTTGATAAGGTACAAAGCTGTAAAATTTCGCACTTTTTTTCTGTCAGTGTGCCTTAAAGGGATAGCTCACTCAAAACTGGAAATGTTGTCATAATTTACTCACGTGACGCTCATTTCATTACAAACCTGTATGACTTCTTTGTCGAAGATATTTTTAAGAATTGTTTTTGTCCATACAGTGAAAGTCAGTGGAGTCCAAAACAACCGTAAACCCCATTAACTTTCATTGTATGGAGTTCTTCACAATATCATCTTTTGTTTAACGTGAAACAATTTGAACAACAATTTGAAACAACGTGAGGGTGAAAAATGCTGATAGAATGTTAATTCTTGGTTAAAATATATCCTTTTAAGGTCCTGGGAAATGCATGGTGTTTACACAGAGTTTTTCTACAGGAATGTTTTCTTTGGTTAAACAATCACTATCTTCATATTGTCCATGTCATCTTTAATTTCTCATCTCTTCTTAATAAGGTCTCAGTGCTTTGTGTATAACCTCTTGTCAGTTATTCGGATTCACAGATCAGTTAGCACCACAGATGGGGAAGATACCTTTCCAGCTCCTGTATTACACGAGATGCTCATCTGACATAGGAGCTAAGAACTTTGATAATTGAAATAGTAAAGCACACTGCAGCAGAAAGCAATTTCTCTGCACTGGGATTGGAGGGTATTTCCCATGGGAATGTACACTTACTGTGGCCTGCTTCCCAGCACCGATATAATGATATCGCTCTGCGGCTGGAGCAGAATTAAAAGCTCTTTAAACATTATCGCCTCTTTGGCAAGACCAGACCTCCTGTGAGATTTGATCTCTGCTTTTCTTGGATTGCATGGAAAAAAAACAACCTAAAATGTTTAGAGGCAAAAGCCTTTAGGCTCCACCCACAATGTGCACAGTGCTATTTTTGTATGACTTGATAAATATTTTATTACAAGATTCATCTTCTGTAAAAGTTTAGCCTTTCAGTACTTTTCAATTTAATGCAGATTATTTTCTATAAAGATGAACATTTTTTAAATGTGTTGCCTAATTTTGTGAAATCTAGGTCATCTTCATCGACTATTTTCAAAAAATAACAGTCCTGTTTAGGCATCTTTGCTATTTTTGTCAAAGGTATGCTGTTTTCCAAATGTGTGCTTGTATCACTCAAAGCGAAATGTCTTTTCTTGTCACCTTCTCATTTCAGTCCTTCAGTTTTACACATCTTTCAATGTTCGATTCTTTCATTACTGTGACAAGCTAGTCCTTTTGATTTTCAGCAAATCTCTGTTTGTCTTTTGTTCCGTCAATTCATAATTTCTATTTTCTATTTGTTATTTCTGATGTTCTATAATACTCTCACTATCTGTCTATCTGTCGCTCAGTCGGTCTGTCTGTCTGTCTGTCTGTCATTTCTATCGCTCAGTCGGTCTGTCTGTCTGTCTGTCTGTCTGTCAGTCTGTCTGTCAGTCTGTCTGTCGCTCAGTCTGTCTGTCTGTTGGTCAGTCTGTCGCTCTGTCTATCTGCCGCTCAGTCGATCTGTCGCTCTGTCTGTGGCTCAGTCGGTCTGTCTGTCTGTCTGTCGCTCAGTCGGTCAGTCTGTCGCTCTTTCTATCTGTGGCTCAGTCAGTCTGTCTGTCTGTCTGTCTGTCTGTCTGTCTGTGGCTCAGTCGGTCTGTTGCTCTGTCTGTCTGTGGCTCAGTCGGTCTGTCGCTCTGTCTGTCTGTCTGTCTGTGGCTCAGTCGGTCTGTCGCTCTGTCTGTCTGTCTGTCTGTCTGTGGCTCAGTCTGTCTATCTGTCTGTGGCTCAGTCAGTCTGTCTGTCAGTCTGTCGGTCTGTCTATCTGTCGCTCAGTCGGTCTGTCGCTCTGTCTGTCGCTCTGTCTGTCGCTCAGTCGGTCTGTTTGTCTTTCTGTCTGTCTGTCTGTTGGTCTGTTGTCCGTCTGTTGGTTTGTCACCCTTTTATCTTCTATTTGTTATATTTGTTGCTCTGTAATACTCTTTCTGTATATTTATCTATAAGTCAACCAGCATGCCTGTTTGACTCTCAGTCTGTCTGTCCTGCTGTCATTCATTCTTTCTATATTCTATTTGTTATTTCTGTTCTATAATACTCACTGTCTGTCTGTCTATCTATCATTCTGTCTATAGTACTAGTATATTCAATAAGATTGAATATATTTTATGGACAAAACCCATGAAGCTTTGGGAATTATGTAAATGAATAAAAATGATGGTACAGTGTGAAGCTATTAACAGGGTTCCTACAGGGTTTGGAAAAGTATGGAAAAAAAGAAAGCATAGTATGGAAAAATATGTGCGTTTCCAGACTTTTGCCCCTAATTAGGTTTTAATAATAGAAAATTAAGAATTTAATGAAAAAAATGTATCGTACAAGAAAGGAGGTTTCATAAGTATTGGGACATAAGGCTATTATTTAGTTGCAGATCCCTTGCGCACATTCACAGCAGTGAGTCTGTGACCCGTAGACCTCACCAGACTCTTGGTCTCATCCTTTGAATTCTTTTCCAAGCCTTTAATTCCAATTGCTGCTTCTTTTGGGGAGTTTCTGCCTTTACTCTCCTCTTCAGCTGGTGAAATTCATGTTCAATCAGATTTAAATCTGGAGATTGACTTGGGCAATCTAAGACTTTCCATTTCTTTGCCCTTATAAACTCTTTGACTGAACTGGCAGGGTATTTTGGGTCATTGTCCTGATGCAATATGAAGCACTTACCAATTAATCTGGTGGCATTTTCTTGAATATTGGTAGGCAAGATTGTTTTGTACCCTTACAAATTCATTCTGCTACTGTCATCATACATTAAGTCATGAGTAAAGTTGAGAGAGCCTGTTCCAGAGACAGCCATGCATGCCCCTGCCATGACAACACCTCCACCATACTTTACAGATGAGGCTGTGTGCTTGGGATATTTAGCAGTTCCCTTTTTTTCTCCACACGTTTGCTTTCGCATCACTTAGATAAAGGTTCATCTTTGTCTCATCGCTCCATAAACACAGTTCCAAAAGTCTTCTGGCTCACCTTTATGCTTTTTTGAAAACTCTAATCTTGCCTTTCTATTTTTGGTGCTGGTCAGAAGTTTGCATCTTGCTGTGTAGCATCTGTAATTCTGTGTCAAAGTCTCCTGAGGACAGTAGATTGTCAGAGCATCACCTCAGCTTTCTGGAAGTTGTTGGTGATTTTACAGACATGTCTTTTAGGGTTCATTTTCACAGCTTTTATGATTTGTCTGTCATCAACTACTGTTGTTTTCTCAGCCGATCAGGTAGTTGTTGGTTGTGGTGTCGCTAGTGGTTTCCAAACTCTTGATTTCTCCATGCCCTTTGTTTTTGCTATAGCTCTAATTGACTTCCTCTTTTCTTTTAGCATCCAAATTGCTTGCATTTCTCTCAAAGTCAGCTCCCTCATCTTCATCCTGGTTTGTGTGTTATCATCGAATGCAAGATTCAGAATGCAGAAGTAATGGATATAACTGATACAACACATTCCCTGCTTTTAATAACTGAATAATTAATGCAACAGAACACAGTTGATCACGTAGAAAGACCTGTGAGGGAACTGTTCCAATACTTATGCTCACATCAGATAGCGGGATGAAACTCGGAATGTGCAATTTTATCTTTACTGTTCCAATATTTTTGGAGGGCACTGTATGTAACCAAGTTCAAGACTCAAGAAAGAAGCAACTAAACAACATAAACAACAAAACGAAAGTAACCAGCAGCCGCCTCATCAAATGTGTATTTGTGGTTGCGCTCTGTTTTTGCAGTGTTGTACATTATAGCAAATCAGAGACATATCTGTTGATTTCTATTACGCAATGGCCAATCAGAGGAGTTTCAGCGAGTCAGAATCCACTCACCGCTCAGAACGCAAGTGTTCTTGTTCAGTACAGAGTTCTGGAAGCTCATGAAGCGAACCCTCTGATTATAATGATCAAAGTGTAGGTGATGTAAACAAGAGATTAATTGTGCTGTGTTGATAGATTCATTGATTATAGCGGAATTAGAGATTGCGATAAACTGATATGAGTCACAGCTTTTTAAGGAAGCACACTTTGCACGCTTGCTTTGCAGTATATAGCCTATTCTCCATTCAGAATAAAAAACAATTGTTAATGCTGCCAAGAGAACCAATGTACTTGCAACAAACTTTGGAAGTGGCATCCACATATTCTCTTGAAATTGCAATGACATTGTGATAATCATAACTATGGACTGGACAAAATATGATATGTCAGAATAGATGTGCATGAAGGCAAGCACCCTGTAAAATGTAATAAGTAGTGTAACTTTTCAATATACTTTATTAAAGTAATGTAACTGATTACATGTTATTACTTTTTGATTACTTTCTTACATTTCTAATGTTTTCAACTGTTAATCATTTTCAAACATGCAAACCAGGCAGGGTTAACCTTACAGTAGTACTCAACACTGATTACTGTCAGACTTTCAAAGTCCTTCATCACTTGAATTAAGATTATAATATTTTAGCAATATGGCTGCCCTCTGCTCTGGGTGCGTGTTCACGGTGTGTTTGCACTTGGATGGGTTAAATGCAGAGCACAAATTCAGAGTATTGGTCACCATACTTGGCCACACGTCACTTCACTTTACTTTCACTAAATTCGTTCATGTCTGGCTACGAGGGATAATTCAAGGCAGGTTTTGTTAAAAAGTTCAAACTCAAGGATGGATCAGTACCCATTGTTCATGATCCAGCTGCACGTTCAGAAGGAAGTCTCACTATTTATATTTGTTATAGTTATTTGCGAATCGCCTTTGCTCTTCCACAGAAGAGAGGGGCGGGTGAGCAGAGCTCATTAGCATGTAAAGAGATATGCACCGAAACGACTCCGTGTGAACAGAGATGTTTTTGACAAGGTAAAAAGGGTGTTGTTTTTCACGACCACAGAGACCATTTCAAGAAGACCCTAAATAATCCTACCACCTTGTGGAAATTGGGCATCCGATGTCCCCTTTGAAGCACAGCCATCACAAAATCAGACTTAATTTAAGATCATTCTGAGGTTAAATACAGATTTAAAATCATAACAATAAATAGTTTAATAGCTATGATACTGTTTTTAAAAAAATCAAATCTTTGCATAGCTACGACAGGAAACATTGGAATCTAACAATGCCTTAGAAAAAAAACTGTAAATCTTAAATAAATAAAGCATATGCATAAGCCCATATTGGAAATATAAGAGTTATATTATAAACTTCTGAAACATTGGTGTTTCATATTTTAGAGCAGTCACTGCAATTTATGAAAGAAATCAATTCAATCTGTATGTGGGAGTGTGTGTGAAACAAATCTGATGGTACCCCCTTTGTAATCCTTAACATTTTCATATGTAACTATAATTTAATTACACATTTTTCTTAGTAACTTTAATTACAATTACTTTTATTTTGTAATTAAATTACGTAATTCCGTTACATGTAACTAGTTACTCCCCAACACTGGTTACGTGTATGGGGCTGTCACATGATGAACAAATGACTCAAACATGAAGATTTGTCAGATAAGAGGTGAGGTGAGCTAATCATAGACTAAAGACCCAGGTAAACAATGAATTAATATTTTCTGTTTCTTGTAGCATTATAGTTTTGTATTGTTTGTAGTGTGATCAACGTTTGCTAAGTAGTAGATGTGTTAGGGAAGTAACACGTAACATTTTAATTATGTTTTGCTAAAATGAATGAAATTACTCGAAAAAAGATTTTTTCATTTTGCTGAACGAGACTCAAAAGATCTGAGTCGGTAAAATGATCCAAACTTCCCATCACTACTTACTTGCCGGCAACCCGCCAAAATATAAGCTATCTGATTTTACGTTTGAAAATAATTAAAATTCTAATTAAAATAATAATAATAAAATAAAAATATTATTATTTTATTTTTACGCTTACTATAGAATAATGAATGAATGATGCATTTATACAGCGCTTTATTGTGTATTGTTGTACACCCAAAGCGCTTTACAATCATGTGGGGGGGGGGTCTCCTCAACCACCACCAGTGTGTAGCATCCTCTTGGATGATGCGACAGCTGCCAGAGGACAACGGCACCAGTGCGCTCACCACACACCAGCTGCAGGTGGAGAGAGAGAGAGTCATAGAGTCAATCAAGTGGATGGGGATTATTAGAAGGCCATGATTAATAAGGGCCAGTGGTGGTAATTTAACCAGGACACCGGGGTTACACCCCTACTCTTTACGAGATGTGCCATGGGATTTTTAATGACCACAGAGAGTCAGGACCTCGGTTTAACGTCTTATCCGAAAGACGGTGCTTTTTTACAGTATAGTGTCCACGTCACTACACTGGGGCGTTAGAACCCACACAGACCACAGGATGAGCACCCCTGCTGGTCTCACTAACACCTCTTCCAGCAGCAACCTGGTGTTTCTCAGGAGGTCTCCCATCCAGGTACTGACCAGGCTCAACCCAGCTTAGCTTCAGTGGGAAACCGGTCTTTGGCTACATGGTGATATGGCTAATTGTATTTGTATGTAATACTCCCTTTTTATTTTAAAATAAAATATTATCATACTTGATTATATAGTTTATCATTTTATTTAAAAAACTAAATAAAGTGCAATAATATTATCTCTATTAATAAATAAAAAAAATACTGTTGTATTTTACGAGTCACACTACATGCCGTGGCCCGTGCGAGGACCAAACCAAATCTCCACGTTCTCATATGAGAACCAGGCTTAAAAACTTATGTGCACCGCTGTTTATAACACATCATGAATCTGTTAATCTTGACTGGCAACGTGATTCGGCTCGCACGCGCTCCGTGTCTCTGCCAAAATTTTCTAACGTTACCAGAGTAATCAATGCTAGAGACTCGAGAATGGAGTGGATCCGAGAGGCAAAACTACTGACCTGTTCATGACTTCAAGTGCATGTCAGTTTCATCTGTAAATAGGCTGTAGTTTTGTGTTTGTTTACTTAGCTAGGAATTAAACTGCTAGCAACTCTTAGCAGTAGCAGCCAGATAATTAATAATAGTCTACTGTAAACTAAACTAAATTACTATCATCACTCAAAATACTGTTTGATAAAGATCATTATTATCTACTGTAAAATTACAGTAGAAATTTAGCAGACAAATTTTATAAAACATTGTTTTATAATAAGTTTAGAGGGAGCTAGGACGGATAACAACACAACCCTTACAAAAATTCACAGTTACTAGTTAAACCACGGTAACAACAAAATGAACCATGGTTTTGCTTCACTAACCATAATCCAACCATGAAATGTGTATAAAACTATGGCTGTAAATTAAAACCGATTGTAATCTGACAAAAATAAATAACTTTTACTGTAATAAACCATGGTTAATTTTGATAAGAGAAAATTATGACTCATGATAATGCAATAACATGTACAGTATTAGGATTTTTCTTTAAAGATGACATGATGTAAATATTATTCTACTAATTCTAAAATGTAGGCTATTTAGAAAGCATACTTTCTTTAAATCTATAGTAAGTCATAAGATAGAATAATAACACATGGTTATAAAGTGATACTTTAAATTGACCTCAAATAAAGTTCTGTTATTGCAAACAGAATAAAATGAGGTGGTTGTTTTGCAACAAGGTGGAGACAGTTCTGTTCTTAACAGTAGATGGCTGATGGGAAAAGTGACAGGTACAAGAACATTTGTGGAAAAAGTAAACACACACAAAGTGAGATGTAGAGAGAAAATGGAAGTGAAGGTGCAGTTCAATAGAGAACCTTTAATTGTTTTGCGTGGCCCCAGGCAAAGGTTTTAAACCTTTTTTTATGTGATGGCCATAAAAAAAGGGTTATCCGTTTTTTCAGAATTTGTTGTGGGTGTATGGGATGGCCTGGATGAGTGTGAGATTTCCTTGCCTGAAATTTTGTCCCAGTCCGGCCCTGTTCTACATGGTGGTTGTTCAACCATGGTACATTCATTAGCTAACAATATCAATTGTAAGTTATTTTGTATTAATGTGTCAATGTGACATGAGTTCCATTTACCAGCATGACACTAAAACAGGTTGTAGTAATGGGTACTTTTTACTTAATTACTTGTCAGAGCCCATACTATTTTACTTTAACTTTAGTAAACAAGTGTAGTCAGTACTTCTACCAGAGTATTTTTAAACACAAGTATCTATACTTCTACTTGAGTAAAAGATGTGTGTACTTTTACCATCTCTGGTCTTAGCATGCATGCAGACAAGATGATGCTAAAAATTTTATTTCTGTTTAACTTGATTTGAAAAATTATGTCTTATCGCATAATGAGTGCTATCCTTATAGGATTTTTGCATTGTGGCATCAGTGCTGATCTGTTTCCCTTTGCAATCAGATAAAAATGAGCACTTCTTTATTTCGTTGAGGCGCAGTCCTCAGGTCACAGAAGTTTTGGCAGTCTGCTGTCTGCCAAGGCTCAGTTTCATTCAACAGCTTGGTGGTTAACCTTAAGCCTGTGGTTGGATTGTGGGAACCGGCACACTGTGACTTGGCTCATATCACAGACTGGCATGATGGCTGCTCGGGGTGAAGCATCAATTATTTCATCCCTCATTCTGTCTCCCCTGTGTTTATGGCAGTCCGCAAGGACATCTGCCTCCATGATTCTCCCACAGGATTAGATGCGGCAGACTTAGGGTATCCTCGGTGTGGGCTATTCTGTTGTTTGTTTGATATCTGGCCAGTTTGTAAAATATACTGTTGTGAAAAAGAAAAAGAAAGGGAAAACAACACTAACATTTGACACATTGTACATTTGAAATCATCTGCCCATCTCTCCAATAGGGGTGTAACGATTAATCGATATGGTTCGATATATCGATACGATGTATGACGATGCCATGCGTAAAATATCGATATCTGTAGTATAAAAAGGCACCTTTATTTTGCCACTGTCCATATTTTCACATAATGTCCGTTTATGCATTACAGCCAACGCGTGCATTCTCGTTCAAACTCACGTACCAGGACTCGATATAAGGACTGCCCGAAGGCACAAGGCGAGCATATAAAATGCTTGGGATTTTTGCAGTTTTTGTCCCCTTTTTCTTGACAACAAATGCCTTTATTAAGACACGGAACCGGTGTATTTATTTGCATTCACATCAAACGAGACTTTTCAGACGCCTGCTTCAGCTTTGCCTCAGTGACAATGAGCATGGAAAAGGTACAACAGCCAAATGAGCTTCGGCAGAACAATGAGATGCTGTCAGGCTATATGTCAGTAAAACAAACTTTCCTCTCCTGTCAGCCGTCACTGTGCTCACGGCGCATGCTCTGATCGCGTCATCATAAATAAGCGCACAAGAAACTATGAGCATACGACACAGTTCTGTCGTCAGTTAAGCCATGAAATTACCAAAAAGGCGATTAAAGCTGCAAACTGCATACATGTAAATTACATTTCAGAATGTCTCTCAAATGCATACTAAAATATAGGCTATCCTGCAATTGCAGATCACAATAAGGCGCAAGCTGATATGTATTTTAATTTAAATTTAATGCACAAGTAAATGTGAGCACAGTGCACTTATACTAGAAAATATGCGAAATTTCATTAATTTTAAAAGTACAAATGAAAATGAAACCATTTAAATGCATAAAAAAACTAATTTTACAATCTGGCATTTATGTGCTGTTGTTTTTTCACATTCGTATCACTAACTGCATGTCTCATCCACGAGTATGTAATGTTAGAGAACACGTTTTGGGGGATTTTGAGTACCAGAACCAAACTGACAGAGCAATAAAACTATAGTGAGCCCCTTTATTAAAATACTTGGAGGTGAGGAATAATACAAAAAAAAATACAATGTGTGATACAATAATTCACAAATATCTCAATTACAATTAAGTAGAAATTCATTGTATTCAACTGTGTTTTAGGCACTAAAATAGTCTAGAATTGTATAGTCAACCCCATTTTTACATTGAAAGAATGAAGATTTATGTGCCACTCCAGGCTGGTTGCTGGCCCCTCCCTGGCCACCCCTATGAAAACATCCTGGCTCCGCCACTGAGACAGACAGTCGCGTCAACTCGGCGTGAATATCGAATTGAGCTCTCCTCCACTTTTTTGTGCATGGATGAATAAATACAGACAAAACTACATCAACATTTATGTTTTGGCTAATATCCTTGTAGACAGGGTCTGTATCTGTAGAAAAGATTTTTAGCACTGAGCCGATAGTAGCATTTTTAGATTTATGTTCATGTTATTTATTTTTGTTTGCATTTGTGAGTTAATAAAAACGTTTATGGTTGTTTAAAATATGTATATATAATATCATAATATCGATATATCGATCGATATACTCCTGAATCGAATCGTATCGTAGAATTGTTTGAGGTATTGCAAATATCATATTGCTGGGTTTGAGAATTAATATGTATCGAATCGTGAAGAACCATCCGATTTACACCCCTACTCTCCAAACAGTATTGCTGTGTTTGATGACCAAGATGACCAAGACACATTTCATCTTAACAACCCTTACTTACTTTTATTTTATTTGTTTACTTTAGTTCAGTTAACACTGTTAATGGAGGTGCCATGCACACAACCATTTATTATTTATTTGATATTCATATTTATTTTATTTATTATGAATTTACTTGACAAAATGTGTTTTTATCTAAAGTGAATCTTTTAAACAATTATTTAAAAAAAGCATTTAAGGTTTGAGATTTTCTGGAGTATCAGTCCAGAGCCAGAAGAACATACATCAGCTTGTGCACAAATTCCTAAATCCACATTAAATTGCCTGTGACTTTCCTTCAGTTGATATGTGATGATTTCAATTTATCTTTGCTATTTCAAAGAACCACTTTTATGAGCTCCATACGCTGTTAGTTTGATTTCCTCCATCCCAATGAAGCAACATAGCCTCTTCTTCAAGACCCCATACAGTAAATTCAAGAAATGGACACTTAAAAGTTTATAATGCAGGGATAAGGAGACCTGATACAACACATGCTAATGAGGCCTCTAATTCTGTTCGTTTAATGAGAAACAAATTTGGGAAATTAGGAGAGGAAGAAGAAATGAGCAGAGAAATGCATTTGACAGTAATTGCCAACTGACATTTCTGCCCCGTTTCTTACGGAAACCCTTGAGAGTAAAGAATCAAAGTAATATTGAAGCAGTGCATTGTAAACATGCTTACAAGAGGAAGAGCCTATTATGAATGGCGCACCTTGGGAAAACCATCTGTTTAATTTGACAGAGCCAAGACGATTTTCATTACCACAAACATATACTGCATGTGTATGACTAAAAAAAATTTTTAAAGATAAAGTGGTGTTATTTAGAGACAGTAATGCATAGAAACTTGGTTATTGTTAATACATAAAACATGGATGGATGTTCTATAACCTCGTTATAAGTAATGCATCCAACAGCATGTCAAAGATGTCATCAGATTCTTTGAGACCCCAGCAGGTCATACCGCATCTCTTAATGACTCTATTTGCAGCATATCAGCTTCTACAATATAAGCGAATCCCAACAACAACAGTTATAATTTAAAAGGCTGCGCTTCCAGCTGATCCATGTGTGAAGTACACTATATTTTTTCCAGATGATACCATTATGATGTTAGACCTCAAAGCCAGGAGGATTAAGAACAGTTTTGTGGGTATAAAGCCTTGAATTCCATCATAGCCACAGAAAATATTACTTACAAAGCCAAGGCTTTGAGGATGTACCGCAGATATATGTAGTACATTGTTGGCATTATCTATCATATGTTCTTGTTTTGTAGAGAGTTCTTTGTAGTAATAGTTCCCTGGAACGTAGAGATTTGTCTCACTATATTTGTGATTCTCTGTTAGTTCTAAAATAAGCACAGTGTATCTCTGAAAGAGCAAAGGACGGAAATGTTATCAGCTCAAGAAAGTGAGAATGTCGCATACCCAACATTTCCAGACATTTCTTCAATTTTGAAACTAGAGTGATTACATAGTAGAGCCATGTTTGCTAAAGATGTCAAAGATACCAGTAGCTACTATTTCAAGAGCTTTATTTATTAAGCTTGTAATTTTTGAGCTGTTAGCCTGAAAATGTTTTCTCTCAGCATTGCCTTATACATGCTTCAGTATGTTTAGTTTGAAGATTAATGGTCAAATTACTCAGTGGCACAGATGTCTTCCTAATAGTGTAAAGTGGTGTTACTGGACATTTTTACAATGACACAACCCTCCTGCATCTTGAATTTGTGAACAATAATTACCAAAACAGCTTTTCACATTACATTAACAGTTCAGTAAGTCACTCATTACTGCAAAATAAACCCATAGAGGGTGGTCAAGATGGAAAGTGGCTACTTACAAAATAAATGGACACTTAAGACTTATTCGAGGTGAAACTAATTTACTTTGTGACAAGAAAGAGACCACAGAATGAATCAGGACAGGAATTTTCAAAGGTATTTTTTTTTATAACAAGGTTTCTAAAATATAAAGATAGCCGTATATTTTTATATTTTCCGTTTATAAACACATGGATATGAGAAAACATTGACAGTGTGTTGTTTGCAAATTAAATTATTAGCTTTTATTTACTAAATGCAGGTAAATGCAGAACTAAATAACAGCCATTTGGGCCTCTTGCTAAACTAAAGTGACAGCCAGACACTGTGATGGGGACCTACTGGGCTGAGCTCTCTATTCTCTCAATGTTACCAGCCGAGAGTAGGGCACACACACACAAAGACAGAGAGTTGATTTGTGACAATGCTCCGGCGTACTCCCACACGGGTGTGAGGATGCTAGCGCAACACTGATGGACTACATGAAGAGTAGAGAAGGGGGTCAGCTGGGGCCAAAGGAAACATAGCACTCTGTGTGAGGAACAGTTAGAGGGTGAAAAGTGGGAGGGAGGTGTAGAGAAATGCTGGAAGAAAGTCAGGCAGATTTCGACTGATTTTGTCTTGGAAAAGGGTGTAATGAGCAGAACGATTCAGGGGACTTTAACAGTGACTGGACAGAGATGAATGGGATTGCGCATGCAGTTTGAGTGCCAGGTTTGGCATTGTGAACGTTCTTTATAAAAATAAGTCATATCAGCGAAACTGTTTAAATAATCAATGTTGAACTATAAGAGGTGTTAACGTGGAAGATATTGCAAACATTCCTACCTCTGAATATACAGTAGAAGGGTGTTTCATGCAGTGTCATGTAGCAGTATGTGAACATAAACTTTCAGCAAAGTTGTGAAGCCGACAGTGCACGATAAATAAAGTTATTGTCTATCAAAAAAAAGAGTCCGCTCGCAATCACTGAAACGAGTCGTCAGGAATTCGAATCTTATTCTGTTACGGCTGTACGTCAAGAAGTAACACATTTGCATAATGTCGGCCCATGGGCTGTCATTCGCGCTGTATGCGGTAGACCAATCACAAAGGACTGCACCCTCTGACCAATCACAGCAGTGAAAGGCGGGGTTTAGAGAGACTGATTCTTCAAACTGCTTCATACGAGTCATTTAGGAATCATTTAGAATTGAGGTAAAACTAAAGCTATTTTTTGACAAAACTAAAGTGTTTTTTTGATCTTGGATACATGTAAACCTGTTTTAGGACACTCATAAAACAATATTAGCAACCTTAAAAATGGCATAATAGGGGGCTTTTTTACAATGCCAAACAGTAAACATACAGTATATGAATCACAGGAGAAATCTATTATTCAAGGAATTCTTTTTCTGAAAGTTATAAGCATTTATTACAGAAGTTCTAAGACGGAAAAATTATAATAATGCATGGCCGCTTAGAACTTCCGTAATTTATACCACATTTTATGTATTTTTAATAGCATGATGAAAATTATTGGCTCATTCTTCCTCCTAAAGCAAATTCTACAGCTAGCATTTTATACATTTATGCTTGGGCTGATAATGCGTTGGTATCTTTTTCATAGCCATGTCTTGGGAAAAAAAACAAAAAAATTTTTTTTACTTTGCTTTCTTAGTGCCTGGATGTGGATTTTTTGCAACACTTATCAATCATGGGGAAGACTGCTGATCTGACAGTTGTCCAGAAGACAATCATTGACACTCTTTACAAGGAGGGTAAGCCACAAACATTCATTGCCAAAGAAGCTGGCTGTTCACAGAGTGCTGTATCAAAGCATGTTAACAGAAAGTTGAGTGGAAGGAAAAAGTGTGGAAGAAAAAGATTCACAACCAACCGAGAGAACCGCAGCCTTATGAGGATTGTCAAGCAAAATCGATTCAAGAATTTGGGTGAACTTCTCAAGGAATGGACTGAGGCTGGGGACAAGGTATCAAGAGTCACCACACACAGACGTGTCAAGGAATTTGGCTACAGTTGTCGTCAGAGGCGTCTTACCTGGGCTAAGGAGAAGAAGAACTGGACTGTAGCCCAGTGGTCCAAAGTCCTCTTTTCAGATGAGAGCAAGTTTTGTATTTCATTTGGAAACCAAGGTCCTAGAGTCTGGAGGAAGGTTGGAGAAGCTCATAGCCCAAGTTGCTTGAAGTCCAGGGTTAAGTTTATTTACATATACAGTATTTACATATACAGTATATTAACATACTTTCCAGAAGGCCAACAATTTACAAAACATTTTTTTTTTTTTTGGTCTTATGAAGTATTCTAATTTGTTGAGATAGTGAATTGGTGGGTTTTTGTTAAATGTGAGCCAAAATCATCAATTAAAAGAACCAAAGACTTAAACTACTTCAGTCTGTGTGAATTTAATTTATTTAATACACGAGTTTCACAATTTGAGTTTACTGAAATAAATGAACATTTCCACAACATTCTAATTTATTGAGATGCACCTGTATAATGGATGTGTATGTCAGGGTTGCCAGGTTTTGACAACAAAACCCACCCAATTACTACTCAAAACTAGCCTAATTGCATTTCAAGGGGATTACTCTGGTTAAAAATCGCATTCCAGGGGGTAAAATACACCTTTTTTGGAGGGGTTCCCCTGGTAAAATTCGCTAAATTCTTTCAACCTGCGGACATGAAACCCGCAGCAACAGTGTTAAAGTAGTCCAATGGCAACACTTGTGTATGTGTTTTGTATTTTCATAGAAGTGTCTTTTATAAAGGGGCTGAGACTGAAGTTCTTTGTGCACATCACAAAAAAAGTACAAAACAATAAGATTGTGGACTTACCTTTTTGCCCTGAAAAAGCGTAAAGCATCTAAGGGGTAAAACTTTGGTTGCAGCTTCCTACACTGTCCCAAATGTCCAGATTAGAAGCTTAATAGGAATAAATGCATAATGTGATCAATTGTGCCTGCATCAAGAGATGCCATTTGCTGCGGTGCGCATTAATTGCCGCCTATTAAGTTTGTCAGTCAATATTTTAATTATGGCCATGTCAAAAGCCTGACGCTTTGAGCTTTTGCATAATGCTAGATTGAATATGTATTTTGTGTGTTGATTTTGTTGAAGCACTTGAAGTGTGTCAATTAAATCACTATACTGTGAATTATTACGAGTGCGCTTGAGCCAGCAGTTGGCTTTCAGCTGATCATAAATGAATGATTGCACATAACATTTTAAATGCAGTGGATTGTAATTAGACATGCATTATCTACCCTCATTTACACATGATTTTTTAATAAGTCGCTTGGAATTGTATCAACAGTTTTCGCCCAACACTGAAATACCTCTTTATCTTTCAGGATCATATTTTATGATGCTTTTAAAAAGAGTGAGATATAAGCCTTTTCATTATTTTTCGTAGTTATTTTGTGCATGGTTGAGAATGAGATAAAAAGTCTGAGCGATTCATTACATTTGGGGCTGCTCGTATTCAGCTGTAAGGGCTTTGTAATTAAATTCAGTAATGTTCACAATTAAATGGATTATTCCTTGCCTTACCATTCCCACTCATGGTCTTATTCTTCCCTTTCTAGAAGCATATTCGATTTAAGCATTTTGAGGCTCTGGCGAATGCTAGACCATTGCTGGTATTTCACTTGTGTGTTATCAGATTCCATTTTTCTTTGTGACTTTTCTTGTCATATTAATAAACCCCAAGCCTGAGCTCTGGTTATAGAAGCACCTTAGCCTTCAGTTTGTTCACAGTGAAGCAAAATTAATGAAAAAGTCACTATTTTGAGACGAGGTATTGATTTTTTTTCTTTGTGTATTTATTTGATGGCCCCTTTGCCCTTACATTTTGGCTCACGGTAGCTTTAGCGCCTGATAAGAAGGCAATTATGAAGCCTGGCGCTTTTTAATGCATCCAGATAGATAGGCCCAGTCCCTCCAGGATTTTGTGATTCTGCGATCGCTGAATTTATCGCAAAATCAAACAAACTCCACAATTTTCGCAAGAGCTCGCAAATTTAAAACACTTATTTAAAAATAAAAAGGACATCCAATTTCAACTATATGGCTGCAGAGACGTATAGGGTTATTAGCCATTTCCACTCCATGTATATATATATATATATAAAATTGTATTTAGACATTATGAATGACCGTAATAAAAAAAAAATCTGCATCTCAACTACCCATACAGCACAAGTAAATCTGTAAGATGTCTGCTAAAGATATGGGAAACATCTGCCTTGCCATCTGATAAATGTTTTACATCCATTCTAATAAATCTCTATTTGACATCTGACAAGAAACGTATTGCAGATGAGCAAACACTCTAAAATACGTCTTACATAGGTAAATGCAGACATCAAATAGACATCTCCGAGATGTACATGAGTGATTAGGGTGTGCTTTACTGTTAGGTGCTGATTCTGTAGAACTTAATGGCACTGGTGTCCTCAAATGTTACTCTGGAGCCCTACGATGGTTCTCGAAGTCAGAAAAGGCATAACAATGTTAGAAGAATGTTGTCCATGGTATATTTTCACTGCATAACAATAAGAAATGCCGCAAATATCATCGCAAAATTTGAGAAAAGCCGCAGCAAAATCCGTCATTTTAGTCCGCACAAATAGATAGATCGATAAATCATGGTAGGATTCCTCCTGGTCCAGCTTACAACAGCTATTTACCACCAATGTTGTTAGGTAAAGTAATATTTTTTTCTTTTAACATCCCAATACCTTCTTGATAAAATTGATTGAAGCAATGTTCAATGATAAATACCACCTTTATCGGCAGCATCTGTGTTGTGGTCATTTATGGCAAAAAAAATTAACAATTGTCAACGCAAACAATAATTGAGCAGAAATGTGCCTATATTGCTATCACTGAATGGTTTCACCATAGTTCAAATTATAGTAAGAAAATGTAAAAATAACTGAGAAAAAACATTTAATATCTCTCTAATTTGCTTTTATTAAAGTGTTTTTACACAGTGTGATCTGTGGTGTAGACTCTGAATGATGATGAATATTCCCAGAAGTGGAAAGTCTTATAAGGGTGACTAAATGTTGATAGATTATATGTTTTGCGGTAGGGATGCATCGATCTGATACTCAGGATTGGTATCGGCTCCGATACAGTCATTTGTGTATTTGAGTACAGCAGCAGTAGTCTAAAACACTGAAGTAATTCCACATCTGAACAGATGAAAAGAACTAAATTGAAAGAGTGGCCTATTCAGAGTCTTGGACCTTACAAAGATGATGTGGCAGGAACTGATTATAGCGGTTCATGCTTGAAGAGCTACCAATCTGTCAAAGTTAAAGCAGTTTTGTAAAGAAGAATGAGTCCTGAAAGATGAAAGATGAAGCTAAAATGACTATAGGTGAGTAAGGACTATGGGAGTTGTGTCTTTTAAACTCTTTTAAAAGACGATTTCACAGAAAAAGAATCAGGTGTTCAGTAGCACCCTGGTGTGCCATGCACTTCCTATCTTACAGATTATTAATTTAACTGCTTGAGGCCATCATTATCAAGCCCATGCAAAGTCTTATAACAGTTTATTTTATTGTACAGTATAAGTATATTATTTTCCAAATTGTATTTTTACTATTCGGCTTTGACCTGTAGTTCTTGTGGTATCTTCTTTAGCATACTGTCATACATTGATTGTGATTAGCAGTAAATGTTCAAACTAAAAAGAGGATGCTAAATGAGATGCTAAGCCACCAAAGTCTACAGAGTTATATTAATCTGCAGATAAATGAGCATTTGTATGCAGGCCCATCTGACAAATGTATTTCCTGTTTTTGTCATAGCTTAATTTTAAACCACGTACCTTTGCAGATCCTTGTAGCCACTCGTGCATGGCTCTTCCAACAGTAAGAAAACTTTGTGTGCTATAATGTTAACTTCCCAAAGGCAGATATTCTGTGGAACCGGAAAAACTGTGAGCTGTGAAATTTCATATCAGCCTTATTTTAATAGGATGATCATGAAGTGTAAATGATTGCTCTTAATTCATTTGTTCTAACCTTGCTTTTGCAAGGATGTGCAGATCCCTAAAACTTTCACAAAATTACTTTGTGTACATTTATTTCCACAAGCTTCTATATTATAGTTGATGTCCAAATTAAATACCCTTCCTTTATTAATATACATAATTTAAAGGTGTGATTTAAATAGTATCTTGATTAAAGAAAGTTTAATGTGCTATGTACACAATAATTCAAATGTTTGGGAACAGTACATTTTATGTATTTTTATGCACTGTAAAAAAATTAAAGTTGAGAAAATGTAATACTTATAACTTAATGAAAGACTTTTCTTTTAAATGGTAATATTATTTTATAATATAACTGTTTTTACTATATTTGTGATCCAATCAATGCAGCCTTGTTGATTATAAGAGACTTCTTTCTTTCTAAGGCAAAGCAGCATCACCATCGGGTTTTAGGGTCTTGCACTGGCAAAATCCTAATTTAACCTCAACAATGACTGTTCTGAGTTTGTGCCTTGGCATGCGGTCATAGTGAAGTGACTGTTCTTTTGCACGAAGTTATTTAAGAAGACTTTTTTTCTATCAGCTTTCTCACATAGCGTATTCTCCTGTGGGTCATCATCAGCACAACACCTCTGATGTTCAGTGAATTTTACAGCTGATGGTGTTTTAAGCACATTTGTAATTTCAGGCTGTATCGTCAGAGAAGTTTTGCAGTAGAATTCAAAGGGAATTTATTCATTTTAATCTCTGATTTATGCCTGGTATTAAGCCTAGTAATCCCATTATCCTCTTTCATTTTTATTCTAACATGAACAGAATGTTAATATTAACCTCATTACAGTTGATCTCAATGGATAGCGTTAACCTCAGAATACCATTCAGCAATTGTTTGATCCACACCGTTTACTTAATACATATTCAGAACGCCCTAAAAGCTTGCATAATAATATGACCGCATTTAAATTGATTAATTTATCTAATGCAGCATACAATGGAGGAGTTGTATGACAACTGTATATGCATAGGTTTTTTTTTGTTTTTTACATAGTCATCGTCTTTTTATCTCAGTGCTCAGTCCAGTTGCATTGAGATTGACAAGCGTTTTATTTCAGTACCACCTATACATTTTCATTTGGATTGAGATCCAGACACTGACTTGGATGCTCTAGAATATTAATATTGTTTTATGCCATTGGCTGTGTAGCGTTGGCTGGATGCTTGGGGTCATTGTCTTATTGATAAATCTCTTTCCAAGTCGCAGGTTCCTTTCAGACTCCATCAGGTTTTCCTCTGGGATTTCTTCAGGTCTTCCCAGGGTTTTGCATTAACTTTATCTTCTACTAGGGCTGGGTTGCATGAAGGTATATACCATTGCAACAGTACAATGTGTCAGCCAGTATCTTTTATACCTCAGTATGTAAATATACCCACTTTCAGCCGGCAGGACAGCATTATTACAATCTACAAGTATTTATTTATCATTTTTGAAATATTTTTTTTTTCACTACTATTACTTTTCTTGTTTTTATTCTAGACTGTTCAATGTGAAGCAGCTGTTTTTGCACAGATGTCAGACTTAACATTTGTTATGAATAATCTTATCTTTTGCTCTGCGTCCATCAGGTTTCAAATCACAAATGAAATTAGACCTTTCATTTATAAAGTAAGTAATTCAGTATATTATAAAAAATACATACTACTACATGGTTATTTAATAAGAGAAACATTTCTTTGTTGTTGAGTCTCCAGCTAAAACAAAAAATTGCTCAACCTTCCTCAACCACTCTTAACCTCCACAAGTCTTTCAGGTCCTGCCGCAGATAAATATCCTCACAGCGTGATGTTGCCATGACAGTAGGATGGCATGTTTCTGATGTGTTTGGCTTACACCAAACATCATTTAGTCTGATTGCCAAAAAGCTGAATCTTTGATCTTCCAGCTGGCTTCAGAGTCTCTCACGTGCCTTTAGGGAAAAAGGGGAAAAAATCATGCACTTGGATTATTTCAGTTCATAGAGCTCAAATTAAATAAAGTTCTACAAGCCACTGTAGTATATTACACTTTATATCACCTAATATTGTCCTTTTATTAGGTGATCTATGTCATAAACACTCCACATCAATCACACACACTGTAGAGCTCATCAGTAATCATTTTGAATCCTACAGTATAACATAAGTCCCTCATTTCATAGACACTAGACACACTGTAGCAGACAGACGAGAGATTGAAAAGGCTCTTTAACCCTTTAACAATCCAGCGTACCGCCGGCGGGACGCCTAGTGGTGAGAGGGTGAAGTTGTCAGACACACACAAAAAAAGTAATAAAAAAAAAAAAAAGTTGATCATGTCATATATCCACGGAAAGCTGAGATTCTTGTGATTTCAACTATATAAACCATTTTAAGATACAATGAACTCAGCATGTACAATCAGTGTCTTTATCAGACCACTTATAACACAGTAGGGATGCAATATAACACCAAAATAAGAAAAACCCACAAATTAACTAATGTACCATGTACAGAAATAGAAATATAGGAAAAAATATTTAGATTATAAATTATAAATATATATGTAATTTAAAAATGTACACATTTTGGATTCTATAAATAAATGTCACTATAATGTGTTTATGCTTCAGTTACTATGTGTCAGCAATTATTGACAGTGAATCTGGGTGATAAATTGAATAGCTCTAAGTGTAACTTTTCATTAGAGCCCAAAATGATGACTGTACATTAAAGCATTCAAGAATTACAGCACTGTATGTGTGTTACAAAGTGTCACTTGGAGTCTCCCAAGTGTAATTTTTCGAGCGTCTAGACATAAAATTAGATAAACATGTGTAAAACACACATTTTCTAATATATTGTTTATCAAATGGTAAATTTGGCTTGGTAAGGCTTCATTCTGTGATCCCAATGTATTTTCCAGTTCATACCTCAAATTATAGTCATCTGCAGGCTTATATTTACAAAAAATGCAGGCAGAATTCTTTTTTCTTTTTTGTGTATTCAAAGGTGATTACTCAATATCAGTAAGACTTACATCAATCACACTGTTGAGAAACAAACCTCAGAGTGTCATTTCAAATGAGACCAACATCATGCATATCATCCAAATGGCTCAAGAACAGCATGTAGCAATTTACAGGGTAGCCTTTAGGTTTTAGGCAAATTTTACAGGAATCTTAAAGGGTTAAAGGAGAAACCGTAAAGGCCATGGCCATAAATAGTGGGATGAGTCTGACCTGTGAGTAGAACTGCTGAAGAAGGGGATTCTTGGCTGAAGGCATCATGCTGTCGAGATGAAGATGAAGGAACTCGAACGGCTCTGCCAGAAAAAAAAGACCCAAATCCGAGAAAGTTTTCTACAGGTTTGCAGTGGCACGCTTGTTCACGATTGCAAAATTTTTGTTACCCGCAGGGAACTAGCTTTGCTGGAAATTTAGTTACGTTGGTGGAAAAAAGGTGTGATGTGGCTAGGAAGGTTACGTTTGTCTGCTTTCATATGATTTTCAGACACAGACAACAGACAGAGATGGGAGAGTGCTGGATATAAATGCTTCTATTGTAAGAATATACAGTGACTATAAAAAGTGTCATTTTTTTTTTCATTTAATCACACATTATGAATTTTGGCTTTTGTGGCACCTGATCAATAGAAAATATTCTTTCATGTCAAAGAGAAAAAAATGATAGTCAGTACTTAGCAGATGCAGTGTTTGTGGATTCTGTAAGTCTCTCTCAGCCACATCTGGACACTGCTGTTTCTTATTCTTTTGTGCAGAACTGCTCAGGATCAGCAGGTTTCATGGAGATCCAGCGTCCACCTATAAATTCTCAACTGGATTGAGACCTGGATTTAGACTTGGCCACTCCAGGACATTAACATTGTTGTTTTTAAGCAGCATGGGCTTTTACACTTTGGCTCACTTGAAGACAAATTATATCCCGAGTCACAGTCTTGGAGACACTATCAGGTTGACCTTCAGGATTTCCCTAGTCTGCAGCATTTATTTAGACTTCTCATAAGTTAATACTGTTGAAAAACGAAAAAAAAGACATTAAGTCCACTGCGGTTAAATGGTAAAGTGAAAGGGTTGAATACTTTCTCTATTCTAGGCATTTGTAAGTTTTATGTGCATAATTTTTAAGAGATCTCTATTGTTGGCATTTCGCTTTGCATTTCATCAAACATGATCAATGTTTGCAAAAACTGAAACTTAGGACGAGCTTCTTTCCTCAGGCCATCAGGCTCCGAAACTCAATCTCAGTCTCATAACATTAACATGTCTCCATTTAACAATCACTTAATAATCAGTAAGCTATTCATTATTCTCTACCATTCATATAGCTGCTATGTAAATATCCTGTACAACCTGTTTGCACATTTTCTTTCACATTCCTGCTTATCTTAATATTTATTAAGTCTACAGTATAATGTCCTGTAATGTTTTTATATATGTATATTTTTTTTCATACCTATATTTATGTATATTTTCTTTTCTTTGTGTTTGTATTCCATAAAAATTGCACTGTCCATGGAGTGGACCAGACTTACATTTCACTGCTGGTTATATATTCACTATATAATTGTGTGTGTGACAAATACAAATCTTGAATCTTGAAAAAACATTGTGTACTCCACATGCCTGTAGGTTATGGTATTTTAAAGGTCGTTTCATGGACAGATTGATTATTATGGACAGTGTTTTATGCATAGTACAATCAGATGAAAGATTTGTCTTGCATCCTTCAAAATACATTTTCTTTTGGAAGATATTTGTTCTGACCTCGTTGTAAGGATGAAGGTCTTATAGTGGGCGTATAATTATGTTGTTCTAAATACGTTACTCTGGAGAAAAGATCAATATTGCATTGTGCATTGCATATGGTGAAACTGATGGCCAGAAAATGACCTCAAAATGGATGTTTTGCTACTATACTGTGTCTCACTAGGTCTTTCATGTTTAGACTTAAGTGTAGAGACAGTAAAAAAGACCCACTATTCAGAATTCACTGATGCTGAAGTGCTTGTTATTTGGTCTCCAATGAGTTATATCATTATCTAGAAAGAAAAGTGAATAGTGGATAGTTTAGTCCTTAAGACTTGTTTTTATTAAATAAGTTTATTATGCTCACCAAGGCTGCAGTTATTTTAATCAAAACATAGTACAGTAATGTCACAATACATTACAAATACAAAGTTTGATATATTTTAAAATGTATTTAAGTCCTGTGATGGCAAAGCTGAATTTTACAGTGTTGCTTAATATTTCTGTGATATTTTTTCAGGATTCTTTGAATAGAAACTTTAAAGAACAGCATTTCATTAAAATATTTTTGTAATGATATGACTCACTTTTGATCAATTTAATGCATCCTTTCTAAATAAAAAATATATCTTACTGAATACACAGTTGCCTTTGTAAGATCTTACACCACTCAACTGATCAGGTCAGAATCTGTCTACGATAATGATGTTGTTGTTTTTTTCCACCCACTTATATATTAATTAAAGTTAAATGTTCTTGTAAGTCTGCAAACAATGCATGCTGACTGGATTGGATCTCAATTTAATTCTACAGGGCGATGTCTACACATGTACCAAATCTAGTTGTATGATTAATTCATGTAGAATATAATACACGTAACGCAAAGGCAGCACTTCAGCTGTAATCACATATGACCTTAACGGGTTTGTGTAAGGATGTTGGGAAATAAGGCTTTGAATATTAATGATGGAGAGGCAAAGTTCAAATTGGATTGCAATATTGTGATATCCCAAACCAATTTTCATGTTCTGTGAGATGATTTCTCATGGTCATGTGAGCTGTTTTAACAACACACACATTTTTAGAACTGATTGTGTTTTATCTTGTGGCCTTCTCTGAATTGAAAAGAGAGACAGTGGTTCACCTGAAGATGAAAATCCTGTCATCATTTACTCACCCTCTTGTTGTTACAAATCCATTTCTAATTTCATTCCATCATTCACAAAAAAGCCAGGATGTTGTTGCTGGCGTTTTCCATAGTGGACATGAAGAATACAGGTTTGCAAATGTAAATGATGACTGAATTGTCATTTTGAGTGAATTCTTCCTTGGGACACTGTTTACAATTTAATGATATGTTGTTTGTGTTAATGTGACATCTAATAAACATTCGGCATGATTTGTTCATTTTGTGAGTCATTTGTTTTCTTTGGTCTTTTGGACTCTTGAATATGGTTATTGAGGACATCAGGGAAGTTTCTCCTTACCGCCAAATTTTTGCCAGCACAGGGTGATGGCATGTGCAATCTTCATTTACATATGGACAAAGCATTACCATTTGGTGGCAGAACTCACAGTTCCTCGTTAAATTCACTTTGGAGTTTTATGCTGAATTTGTTCCCATTTTACAGCTCACTCATTACTTTTATTGTAACTCTAAACCTCTGAGGTAGTTATCCCCTTTCTACTTACAAAAAGCGTCTTTGGCTTACTTAATAGTGTTGGCAAAACATTTTGTTAAAAGCGAAATGTTTTCCTTTAAACTCCTTTAAATCTTTCTGAATAATTACATTGAGTATTTCTGAGATTATTGGTTAAAAAAGCAGCTAGTAGGTTCCAACACTACATTTGTCCAACATAAAACCAAAGTTGAGCATATTTTTAAACCTCTGTTCATTTTGTTTGTTAAATAAATTGACTAATTCCTGGAATACTGATGTTGTTTTACTGGACAGAATATTTTCAGCTCTATTACTTTAAATTGGACAGGATCAGCATCTAAATGTTTATTGTTGTTGTTTCTGCAGGAGGCAGGAGGGGAGAACGCAGGTCCTCACGCATCTCCTGAGGAAAGGAAGGAGAAGGTCCCCAGTCCTCATCTCAGTCAGCTGGTGGTCCTGACGGCTAGTGATGCGCTTTATGGCTTGGCTGAGAGAGTCGTCGCCACTGAATCACTGTAAGCTACTTTAAACCGCCTTACTTAGAGAAATGAAAGTTATTTGTATTGTTTTATTTACCTACCCTTGCTTTTGTTGCAAACATGTATATAGTACATCCGCACATGTATTTATTTTATTTTATTAAATAAATTAAATGTTATTTTATTCATAAAGAAGCCTCTTATGTTAACCAAGGCTGTGATCAAGAATACATTGTCATAATGTCAATTTTATTTTACATTTATTTGAAATAAATGTTTTCTGTCTTCAGATACATTTACTGTACAAAATGTACAGTACAGTAACTTGTTTCAGTGACAAAGCTACATTTTCAGCAGTCATTAGTCCAGTCTTCACAGTCACATGATCCTTCAGAAATCATTCTGAAATGCTAATTTGGTGCTCAAGAAAAATGTATTATTATTCATTTTAAAACAGGTGTGCTGCTTCATATTTTTGTGGAAACTATGATTCATTTTCAGGGTAATTTGATGAATAGAAAGCTCAAAAGAAGAGCATTTAGGTGAAATCGAAATCTTTTGTAACATATCATTTTTATAAATTGAATGCATGCGTGCTAAATGAAGTATCTTTTTTTTTCTATCTTACCAGCTTAGAATAGTAGTGTATGTATACATAATGCATTCCCTTTTGGATGAGCTTTTTCTTTAACTAGTGCCATCAAGATATCAGTGTTTTAAGAAATTACTGCACTTAAAAAGAGAAGGCAGCCAGGTGGTATCTGCATCATATATCCAGCTGTGACGTCTTTGTAGCAGAAGCGGAATGAGACTTGCAAATGAACACATTTACATTAAAAAGCTGGTTCGCTCTTGTCTTGTGATCAAGCTTATTGTTGCTAGGTGATGAACGTCTAACCCCAGCAACCACTTTAAACCAAGCCTGTCTAACCCAATCAGTCATATCACTGTGGTTGTTATCTAATCAGCGAACCCCATTAAGCCTTGCTTTTCTCCTGATGAGTCTACAGAGGTGGGCTGAACCAGCTTCGGCAACAGCCAGGGGAGTTAATTTCATTAAGTGATGTGATGCTGCAGGGCTGATGAAAGCTACCTGAATTTCCACCGTAATCCTGGAAAGGAAGTCTTCAGGCCTCCAAACCTTGCTTTTCTCCTGATGAGTCTACAGAGGTGGGCTGAACCAGCTTCGGCAACAGCCAGGGGAGTTAATTTCATTAAGTGATGTGATGCTGCAGGGGCTGATGAAAGCTACCTGAATTTCCACCGTAATCCTGGAAAGGAAGTCTTCAGGCCTCCAAACCATGTCTTAACGTCCAGTTCCTACCTATTCTGACCTTTGTCCCGTTCGACTGATTTTTCAGCAAGACGTTAAGCCTTTGTGCAACATCAGGGAATCCTCCCTTGCACATTCATAGAGAGAGTTTGATCCTCCCTATAGATGCTTCGGATGCATCCAGATGGCGTTCGATTCATGCCAAGCTTTGTGCTGGAGAACGTTTTCAAAGTCTTAGATTGAAGACAGATCAGGAGATCCAGAGTTTAAGCCTGGAAAAGGTTCTTCTCAGGAAAGAACGACTCTCTGCTTTAACGCGATGCACAGAAACTCCACCACATTGAGTCATCAAAGCCGTGAAGGTCTCTGCTCTCCTTGTGGAGCGTGTACATGCTCTGAATGTTTTTTTTTTCAGAGAAGGTTGGTGGCAGCGCAACCTCTTATTTGCCCCCCAATCCTCCCCCTGCACTTCCTCTCTTAATGGAATAATCAATGAAGGCTGCAAAGTCTGAGCAGAGAGCATGCATGAGGGTGTGAACGATAAGCGACAAAACAGGGTCTCTTGTTACTTCTTGTTTCCATCGCCATGTTTTAATGTACATTTTGAAGTATCGCATCAGAACCGAGTGATGGAAATGTCAAATTTCAAAAACAAAAAAATCCTTAATTCGCAAACAAGTTTTTATGCTTGCTTGAGGTGTTTTTTGTCTTAAATAATGGGAGATGGAAACGCATTTGCAGAATAAATTCCTCCATGCGCATCAAAAAAAGTAATGTGACTTTGCGCGATGGGACAGCATAACCTGACAAACCAGCAGACCGATCTCATTGCACAGCATCTGAAATTTTGTTATGGTCATTCTGAAATGCCTGAGCAAAATCGGTCATCAAAGAATTTCTGTATTATTGCCTCCCAGAACTTGTTTCATGCATGTCTCAGCAGTCTTCAACGTGCAATATAGGTTTACGTATTCTGCTTTTAATCAATTCTAGTGTTCATTTGTTGTTATATGCAAATATTTGGGCTCTTATTGCTCAATGAACACTTATCTCTGTATGTGGGCTGTCATCAGCATAAATTATCTAGTGCCTTGTTCATTGTGTTGGTGGGTGGTACTGGGTACTGACTTTATGAAGTTTCCGGTTGTGAGCAGCCATTGGCGGCAGAATGAATCAATGATTTGTAATTACCTCTTCCCTCAGTTAAAGAGGCTGTTTTTTCTTGCATGCAGAATTTTGTTTTGTTTTCTGGATACAGTTGATTTGCTCAGACAATATAAATGTATTTTATGACTGTGAGCTAACTTTGTTTTCAAATTGTAGAACTTTGGGTTTTAAGACAAAACGGGGGGGGGGGGGGATCAATTCAGCAGTTAGAAAATTATGCTAATGAATGGTAATTTCCCATCTCATTATTACAGGGCCTATAAAGTATTCTCCCCATGGACTTTTTCATGTTTTGTTGTTTTAAAGCACTTTTCTGTTCATTTTACCAATCAAATATTTTGGTTTTGAATACTTTTTGTTGCTGTTGAAATATTTTTTGCAATATTATTATGCATCTTTGTTTAATGTTGCAGATATGGTCAAAGATCAATTTCAAAGGAGTTTAAGTTTAGTGTAAAAATAAATGTTGACTTAAAAGGGGGGAAACAATTACTTTGTGTTTAATAACTGTAGTAAATTTTGACCAGTTTGAAGACACTTTTCATTTTGACATGAAAAAGTATTTTTCTGTATATCAGTCCCCAAAAAATGGGTGAATACTTTTTATAGTTACTGCAGCTCTTAATATAGAAGCTGAAGCTCTTATATCCAGCACTCAGTCTCTGTCTGTAGCTCGTGTCTGAAAATAAAATGAAAGCAGACACATGTTAGGCTGACAAATGTAAACCTCAAACTTCCTAGTCAGATCATATATTTTTTAACCAGCGTAACTCATTTTCAGCACAGCCAGTTCCCTGTGGGTAACCGATATGTAGCGATAGTGTGCCGCTGCAAACATGCAGAAAACGCTCTCTTACTTGTGCCTTTTTTTTCCCCACAGAGTTTTTCTGGCAGAGCAGTTTGAGTTCCTTCAGCCTCATCTTGACAACATGATGCCTTCAGCCAAGAAGCCCTTTCTTCAGCAGTTCTACTCACAGGTCAGTTTCATCCCTAAATGTATGGCACTGACCTTAACAGTTTATTTTTTGAGCACCTTTTCTATCTCCTTTCTGTCTGACAGGGTGTGTAGTGTAATGTGTAACTTTTGCTATAGGACTCAAAATGACTGTTGATGAGCTTTGCTGTCTGTGTGATTGATGTGGAGTGTTTTAAGACATACACATTGGATCTTGGATATTTAATACTAAAGTTTGTTTTTCACTGTTTGGCCGGGGGTTATATGAAGGTACTCGTAATTGTGACATTTTCTATGCTGTTTTCTCTATAGACTGTATCTACAGCCAGCGAGCTCCGCAAACCCATTTACTGGATAGTGGCGGCCAAAGCCATAGATTACGAACAGATGCTGTTACTGATGTCGGGAGTGAAATGGGACATTAAAGAGATAATGTCACAGCACAATGTCTATGTGGATGTCCTTTTACAGGTAATGTGTTTGTGAGGCCATGCGGTGGATTTTATGTGCGAGAATAATGTGTTGCCTCCTTTCTGTTCATTTTCACACTAGAGGAAAGCGGGTGGGAGTTCACTTAGACATGCATCAGTAAAGACCAGCCAACCTCTTCTTCATCTATAGTTCATTCTTGGCAATTTATTTCCTTCTCTATAGTCAATTACAACATGGTATGTTTAGTTTTAAGAAAACTGTCGTGCCACTGTAGGAGGGCATTGCTGACATGTCCTATCCACTCATCTGCTGTACTCACCTGACTGGAAGCAGGATGATCGAAATGTGTGGTGTCAGAAATGTATCCAATTACAAAACAATGAAACAGGATCATGTGACACTGAAGACTGATTCATACCTTACGAAAATTCAGCTTTGTCATCATAGGAATACATTCCTTCTTACAATATATTAAAATACACTACAGTTACTTTAAATTATAATAATATTCCACAATATTTCAGTTTTTACTGTATTTTTGATTGAATAAATGCAGCTTTGTTGAGTATAAGATACTACTTTTAAAAAAACTACAAAAATTATTACAGACCCCAAACTATTGAATGGTACTGTATATAGCTACTGCATAATAATAATATCTAAAATAATAATATAATATGTAATTCTATATAAAAATGATTTATATATATATATATATATATATATATATATATAAAACATTTAGCCAACTTTGGGTTATAACATACTATAATCAGTATTTGATTTCTGAATGAATTGCGGCGCTGGCACAGACGATAAATTATCATTAACTGAAAATAAAGTCTAAGTGCGTAGTCATGTGCAGTGGACCTTGTGTTATTGAACCCATGCCCACTCACACAGCTGCATGTTTAAAGTGAGATAATTCAGGTTAAGTGCTGCTCCTCCGGGTGCTGCTGTGGAGAGACTTGTAGGATTTGAACTCTTGAATGAAAGCCCAGTACAGCTGTCACTGTTGCCATTTCACATGCAGCACATTACGAATGCATGAAAATGCCACGTCTATGTTATAATTTACTGGCCCAATTGTGACTTCCACTGAAGCAAACAAACAAGTTTATGCCCACAACGAGCAGGGATGATTGATATTTTTACCCTAATGCTGAGTACACACTGCACAATTTTAGCCCGATTTTTCACTCACCGAGAGGTTTTGAATTGGTGCTCATTCACGAGAGAGACAATCTCGTAGTGTGAATTATCAAAGACGCAATCTGAGGGAATCGCTGATGCGTCGCCGACACCTGTGAAATATATGCTAAATATCTTGAGCCGTCGGCAATTCACAATTCTGCTGTGTGAATGAGTTCTGACTGAAAAATACATCAGCGATGACCTACAGCCAATGAGAGAGCAAGATACAGGGCAGCGGGAAGCTCGGGGAGGACTATTTTTTTTTTTTTTTACAAAGCCATTAACGTTAGCCATTTACAACCAACGTGCATACATTTTGGCTTTTGGCATATACAGATCAGGTTGGCTACATGAAGATGAAGGGGCTAGGGTTTTTCCTGTAAATAATATTCTTCTATAAAGGACAAAATCTTTATTGCATTTTTCTTTTTCATCATTTTGAGAGCTTATATAGGCTATAAGAAATAAACTCATTATAAATTGCACAACACGTTGGTTTCACTTTCAAATAGGCTACTTAGATTTGTGTATATAAAAATTTCCCAGCAGAAGTATGTTTGTTAACAAGTCATCTGTGTTAATTATTGTGTGTCTTGGACTTATTCAATTATTTGTCAGGATCTGAAGTTACCCCATGTCTCAGTTCAGTATGTCCACATCTCTTCTATAACCTCTGCTCATTAGCCTGTATTAATTTTCTCTGAGAGCAGATGTGGTTTCACAATTGAATTATCTCTTTGGCTTATTTGCAGAGGAAGCTCAATGAATCCCAAAATATGCATAATCATGTGGATTTACATAAGTTCCTGATCCGAGCTGCAAAGTTTTAGTGGGGAATGTAATGAGCTTGGCTGCTAATGAAGAAATGAGGCACACCTTTATGTGCCGCACCCACTAAGATGAGTGAACTCGCTGTGGCCGTTTCTCCTCGTGCCATCATTGTAACACCGTGCCAAGTCTGTTTGTTGAAGCCAAATTTCTGGGTTTGCCAAGTTGACTGAATTAATTATGTAACTGTGGAAATACTGCAATGACTCACACTGACTCTTGCTTAGGGTTGGGTATTGTTTAGTTTTTTTTCGATACCGATGCCAAATCGATACTTTTAAAACGGTACTGGTGCCTAAACCGATACTTATATAAAAAAAACATGACCAATGAATAATTGGATTGGCCATTAGCACTAAACACATGGGCCCGGTTTCACAGACAGGGCTTAGACTAAACCAGGATTAGGCCATAGTTCAATTAGGACATTTAAGTAATTTTTACAAACATGCTTAATTTCTTTTACTGGGGTGCATCACGAGACAAAACAAAGTTACTGATATATTTTAGGATCAGTCAGTGCAAGTTTATTTCAGTTAATACAGCTAAGAGTCACATTTTAGTCTAGGACTAGGCTCAAGCCTGGTCTGTGAAAACGGGGGATGATGTCTTTTTCATTCATACTGGACACCAGAGGGCGTCCTCGCACAGAAAATCCACATATCCAGTCATAGAAGTATCGGAACTCATGATGCTCATTTTTTTAAATAAATGAAAGTTCTGTCATCATATGAGTATATGCTGTTCTCAAACGTTATGATTTCTGAGGAACACAAAAGAGAAAAATAAAAATTCAGCTGTTTTTGTTCAAACAATGCAAGTCAGTCTGGACCAAACAACATTGGACCCTTTGACTTTTGTTGCATGGGGAATAAGTGTACATATTAAAGTATCTTCTTTTTCTTATAGGGATAGTTCACCCAAAAATGAAAATTACCCCATGATTTACTCACCCTCAAGCCATCCTAGATGTATATGCAGGACTGTATATGCAGGACTCAATGCCAGGGGTTAAAATTTTTACTTGCCCTGCTAAAAATTTCACTGGCCCCACATAAAAAAATAAATACATGTAAAAGACAAGAAATTGGGCCTATAAAATATGCCTAGTTATGGTTTTCGTTGTTTTTAATAAATGTAACAATCATAAAAAAGGTTATGAAACCAAAAGCTACAGTATACTATATTAATTAAATACAATTTGTAATATTGTTAGACAAGTAAACAGTAAGTAATAAATAGGAAAAATAATCAAATGAAAATTAATAGCACAAATAAATACAGCAGAATAAGCCAGCAAGTGTCAGCAAGTCCCTGTTAATGAGCGAGTCATTGAGATTCAACCAATTCATTCAAATGGCTGATTCATTCAGGAAGTGTTGCTCAGAGATGCAAATAGTTGGCGAAACAAGCAATTTGATGTCTAAAATGTAAGTCACTTAATATAAACTGCTAGTTTATTAAACTCTACGTTGTATAATATCAATATCACATTTTAAATCATGCTTATATTTGGATAAAAATGGTGCTCTTTGTGTAATATTGGTTATTAAATATTAAATTATAATTAAATTATATAAATATCAAAGACACACAGGGTCATTTTTGCCCCTTATCTTGAATTCTGGGGGCATGCTGCTGAATTTTTAATAGACTAAAAAAAGCAGTGAAAGCGTGCACTAAATATGCACGCGCACTAGTCTAACCTACTAGACTAAAGTTACGTTGTGTAGTGTATGTGTGCACTCAATGGGTGTTTTTTGGTTGGTTTTTGTAAAGTGAGGGACATACTCTGTAAAGTCAGATTGTTAAATCAATTATATCATAGACGCACACCCTACCCTACAGCACTGGCCCGATCGGGCAAGTGACAGTTCTGTCTACTGTCCCGAGTATCATTCACACTGGCCATCGAGCACTCCTTATTGTCAAGCCCTGATATGACTTTGTTCTTTTAGACGAGTACAATCAGAGTTATATATATTTTTTAAATGGCCTGGCTCTTCCAAGCTTTATAATGACAGTGAATGGCAATTTTGAAGACCAAAAAAGTGCATCCATCATCATAAAAAAGTGCTCCACATAGCTTTTTCTGCTAATTGATTTAAGAGACTGATATTGTGACCATTCTTAACTAATACTGATGACAGCTCAGAAGTGACTTTTCCGTTCTTTAGGATGTAAGTGGGTTAAACCTTCTTGTGGTTTTTCATCATACAGCATTTTTTTGCACTGCAAGACTTCAAAAACCTTTCCGTTTGCATTGCTTTAAGGCTTATCAACATGACTGAGAGCAGGTAATCTGATCTATGTTTACTGCGATTAGTTTCTTGGTATGAATTCATACACTGTCTCTTGCAGGAACTATAAATTATAATTAGATACTGAGAAACAGTAATCTTGACACCGCACTTCTGTGTTCTTCTTAAAACCATATTTCTGAGCTGTAAAATAAACTCAATATTTAAAAAATTAATTCAGAAGATTAAAGGTAGCAAAATAACCCAGACAACTTGCACAGTAGTTCTAGTTCTCTTGGCTTTGTATCAACATTCAAGATGCGAGCCCAGAGTACATGTAGTCCTTGGCTCTCAAATGAGCCATATGTCATTGCGTTAAGAAAGTTATGGGCGGGTTTTCCTGTCACAAGTGAAAGAGAAATGGGCTCGAGCACAGCTGAATCAACACCTCCGTGAGCAACCAGCTTATACAGTACAGGTTGTTGTATGTGGCACGGCTTTATCGAGACATCTGCACTGCAGAGACTGTTTCTTTGTATAACCTGGATCTTGTAGGTTTGACTACCTGGTCCTCAAATATGGCTCCAGTGAACATTTATAGACTGCTGTTTCCGCTTCTCTGATTCTGTGATTAATTTACACCTTTGTTGGGATTTCTGGACGTGTACGGCATGCTAAAACAAAACCGCTTCTAGCCTAATCCAGATGGTTCCAACACCACCCAATAAGAATGCTGTGATTAAGGTGAACGGTTAACAGCAAGCTCTGGACACAAGGGAGGACACAACACAAAATGGTTAAGGGTCAATGACAACCAAGAGTGTTCCCTATAACGCAATCTTTTAGCAGTCTAGGTTAAAATGCACCTGCAAAGTTCTTATAAATGTACTGTTTGTAATCATGTGGGTTTCATGCAGTTTTGAAAAACATTCACGATGTTTTCAAGAAATGTTTCAGTTCAATATCCTGTGAGGTGGCCAAGTAAAACGTGACCTATTTTCCCTATTGACTATATACTAATCATCATCAGGGTTTGTTAAGTACTTTTAAGAAATATTGTTAATTATTTATTCATAAATAATGCTTTTGAGGCTTTATTTTCAATTTGTTGTGAGAGTTTTATAACCCTGACATTTTTACTTAAAAAGATCTAAAAATATTTTAGAAGAGGTCCATTCCATGTATGAATTCCATTTGTAATGAATGGTTTTCATTTATTATTTTTCAGTATTTAATTATGTATCTTTTTTTTATTAATGAATAGATCCAAACAAAGCATGAGCGGCATGACATTGACCCATACATCATCATCTGTTTTCTGCAGGAGTTTGAGAAGTTCAACCAGAGACTGGGAGATGTGTCGAAAATAGTTCGGATTCCTCTGCCTGTGTCCAATGTGTTATGGGAGCACTGCATCCGTCTGGCCAACAGGACATTAGTGGAGGGGTAAGTGGGCTACCAAGCTTAACCGAAAGGGTGTGGATGTCTATGAGACCACCTGCTCTCAGATAAATCTCCTACCACAGAGTGTTTTTATTGGAGTAGTGGCCATCACAAACCACTCAGCCCTTTCCCAAACAAAGAAAATAGTTTGCAGGAGCAGTTGGATCACACACAGGCCCACTGAGTTCAGCAATGGCCAAAGAACCTCCTTCTCATTGGTAGTATTGATGGAACAGGTTTTTTTTGTGCTTTCTATTTTATTTTATAAATCCTTTAATGAATTAAACACATATATCCAGTAAATTTACCTTTAGCCATTTATTTCTCCATTTACAGTATTTTACTTCTCAGCTTCTCTTCAAGGATTTGCCTGTATTTACAAATATTATATACTTTATTAAGTGTTATTACTTAGCCAAATTGTTGTCACAAAATTTCAGTTCCTCCTATTGAAAAGCAACCACAGAATACAGGTATATGGCATTGTCGCCATCTTGCTTGGTATTTTTGGTATTGCGCTGTATTTGGTGTGCCAAACACAGCACTTCACTTTCTGGCCAAAGAGCTCAAGTTTAGTCTCATCAGACCACAAAATATTCTAATAGATTTCATGTTTTGTCCAATGGCTTCTAGCAAATTCCAGGCTGACTTCATGTTGGCTTGTCTCAAAAGTGACTGACTTCTGGCTGATCTCCCAAAGAGGCATAAGACATCAAATGCTCAACACTTGCTGTTGTCTAGACAGTTTTCCCCCTTTCATTCAAACTGCTCTGCAATACCATGTCGTCCATCTGGCATCTTGGTCATTTTTCTTACAAATGCCCTTTTTATCCAGTTGCTCGGTTTTGTAAGATGGACTGACCTTAGAAGTATTTTGGGTTTTGCCACGCTCTTTTCATTTTGCTTTAATGGAAGTAGAAGGTTAAAAGCTTTGCCAGTCTTTTTATAACCATCTACTTTCTTCCTAACAACTTCTTCTTGAAGTTCCTCGGGCAGATCTCAATTGATTAAATCTTCTCACAAAGTCAGTGATATTTATGCTACAAGTGAACACTAATGGATTTGACATGAGTATGAATTTGCTACATTGATGACTGGATAATTGAATGTCTTATCCAGTAATTAAATTATATTTAACAAAGGATGAGTACAGTAAAAACAGTAATATTGTGAAATATTATTATAACTTTAAATAGCTGTTTTCAATTGTAATATATTTTAAAAGGTAATTTAGTCCTGTGATGGCAAAGCTGAATTTTAAGCAGCCAGTACTCCAAACTTCAGTATCACTCGATCCATCATAAATAGTTTTGCTATGCTGATTTGGTGGTCAAGTAATGTTTATTTTTATTTTCAAGTTGAAAACCATTATATATGATGTATTGCTTGATATTTTTGTGGTTATAACGGTACGTTTTTATCCTGAATTCCTTGATAAATTATAGATTTTCTACAATTTTCTTGTTCAACTTCCTTCAATAGTATATTCACTTTTAAAGCAAATGTACTCATAGCCAGATGTTTTTAAACCACAGCTGTGTGTATTAAAACAGCAAATCTAAATGAAAGGTTTAGTATTACGTCTGCTAGGGGAAAGATGCAATAAATAAAAGAAAAAGGCACAAAAGACTTCCGGCAGGCAGTCAAACCAAAAAAAAAAAGACCCAAACAAAATCACAATAAATTATAGGGTAAATGTATTGTAAATAACAAAGGGAAAACCACCAATAATTAGTAGATCTCCTTAAGGGACCCACGGTCCAACCAAAACTAATATTAAAACAATACAATTTGTCTGAAAAGAAATATAAAGGGAAAAAATAAGAATAATCAAGTGATATTTTTTCATCAGAAAGACCCAAAGCCAAAATAACAAACAAAACCAATCTAATAAAATAAAAAGTCTATATAAATAACCTATCACAAAGAAAGGAAAGAAAAGAAATACAATCAACCTAACCTAACTACTCTTAACATAAACATCATGAAAATGAATTTTTTAAACAAAAGGCAGGTCTCTCCTACATTTCTACCACATTGCAAACTAAACCAACGATCAAACAAAACACTCAAAAGCACCGAAAACACATTTTGGTCTGGCGTCCAGCAGGAAGCCTGGAGCAGTGCGACCAGCCCAAAGTCACACCAAACCATACTGAAGAACGGAAGAGGTATTTTAAAAGGAACCGCCAGCTGATCATCCAATTACAATTACTGCTAATAGGCGGCAACACGTAGCAAATCAGCGGCGATCTGAAACTCAAAAAACAGAATACAAATATTATGAACAACAAAATAAGAAACAAACATCATAATATAACATTTACTTTCTCTCTTCTTTATTCAAATTCAATAACAAATTCCTCATATTTGTAAACATACCTGTCCAATAAAGCTCATTCTGATTATGATTATTCATCTGCTTAAATAGTGGAGTGTTTTACTAGCAAGACGAGCTATTGGCTTTTTCAATTATGGCTTAAATCTTGTGCTACGTGTTGATGATATTTGATTTAAGACATTTGAAACACTGAGATTTTCACCTGCCTCGTCGATCTTGTGTTTGGAACAACTTGTGTATAGTGCTTTTCCCCAGTTTTACCTTTTGTATATACCTGTATATATTGTAAAAATGCATTAGTTTTGTGAGGATTCATCAAATGTCAGTAATGACTTTCTGTAGAATGCCTTTGTTGCTATTAAATAGCTGAATATATAAATCCATCAATGTTGTTTGATTTCTTCATATTTATTTTTCCTTTTTGTTTCCTCTTCTGCACCATCCTCCTTGCACCCGTCTGCTTGTCATTAGCCTTGAGCCAGATTATTGTAAATGAATGTCAGAGAAGTTTCCGTGACATAGTGTGACAAGCAACTTAGAAGCCATGTCTTCTCCAAAGAACTGGTTATCAACCTGTCTTCCATCTCTTTTCCTTACCCGAGTATAATTATTTTCAGTGTGCTGACTTAATTAATCCGATATTAGGGTAAGGTTTAGGGTTCCAGTAACATCAGCTTGTCATAATCCTCTGATTTCTGAGGTAGTTTAGGTGCAGGACTGTGACTGTTTACAAGGATGTTTTTTGGCAAGACAAAATATATAGTTGATAAGAGCATGGCCCAGCATAGATTGGCAAGCACCTCCTGGCAGGATTCAGCTGTACACCTGCATCATAAGGTCAAGGGCCTCCTATTTGAAAATGGCAGAGCACAATCTTTGAGGGCAGGTTGTTTGAAAGAGGTGTTAAAGAGGCTGTCTGTGTGTAGCTGGATTAGTCTGTATCCGCTAGCTTCGCTACTTTCTCTGCTTGTGCAGTTTTGCTCAAAACTGAACAGTGATTGCATTTGCAGGGAGTTAACGCTCTCTATAATCATCACATGTTCAGGTAGACAGCATCCACCACATTTTGTAAGCCGGGTTGTAAGCCCGGTTTTCATCCAAAATATCTGAAATTGTGTTCTGAAGACTAACAAAGCTTTTACAGGTTTGGAACGTCATGGGGGTAAGTGATTAATGACAATTTTCATTTTGGGGTGAGTAAACCTTTGATAATAATCATGAAATGCCAAAAATAAAAAGTCAGTTGTGAAGAAATGTTTTATTTGTTTAATGTTTTGCAACTCCTTTATAAAATTAATAAATCAGTAAATTAATTTTTTAATTACAGTCTATGATTGAATTCACTGTGGTATGGCGTATTAAAATGGCTTGTTAAAAGTATGATATTTTGGTATTTGAATTTGAGAACTGTTTTATTCACCAGTAAGCAATGATGCCATTAAAATATTAAAAAGTTTCTATTTATAGTGTAGTGTCATTTATTGCATCTTTCTTACAATTTTTTTTACTTTATCTTATCTCTGATTTTACATTTTATTTTTATCCATTTTATTTATCATTATTATCATACACAATACTACCATTCCAAATATTGAAGTTAATAAAATTTTCACACATTTAAATTATCAAAAGTGTCAGTAAAACATTTATAACATTACAAAAGTTTTCTATTTCAAATAAAAGCTGTTCTTTTGAACATTCTCTTCATCAAAAACATGTTCATTTGAACATTCTCTTCATCATTTTTGTTTAGTATTCAAAAGCACTTTTCTTCAAAATTGATAAGTAGAAAGAAAGAATAAGAATCTTGAGCACTAAATAACCAAGTTTCTGGAGGATCATGCGATGATATATGATACAACTAATGGCTGCTGAAAACTCCGCTTTACCATTACAGGAATAAATTATTTTCAATATTATTTCAAAATATTACTGTTTTTAAACAAAAGAATTATCAAGAAACTCCAAATTCTTGAACAGTAGTATTTATATGCATAACCAAAAAAGCATTTAATTGTTAAAGTAGCATTACGTGCAATTAAGGTGAAGAGACACATATCTAAAAATCTTCCAAAATCTAAATGGCCACTTAGCTGATTCATCCTAACACCAACTCTAATGATACCCATTTCTGCCGCTCTTTTTACAAGTAGACTCTGCTAGCTGGTTGTGTTGGATGCTTAGGACTCAGGACTGCAAACTGAGACCCACAAGCTGTACAAATCAAAAGATTTCAAACTAAACAAATAGCAAATTTGGCCAAGAATGGCCCTCAGCATTTGATGTTTCTTACCAGTCAAAGGCTGAGTTGTCTTTTGGCTTAAATGCCATATCCCACAGTCTCTCTATCAATATTATTTAAGTTTCCTCCGGCGTATGATCGCCTCAGTCTGCTTCTGTGCTGCCGAGAACTGCTGGGCAAAGCTCTCGACAGAGTCGCCAAAAAGGCCGGTCTGCGACATGGGAGAATTCAGAAACTGTACCTTCTCATGCTCCTTCATGTCAGCTAGACACAGCCAGAGATGGCACTCCTGAACCACTAGAGTGAACATTGCACGACCCAGAGACACCTTCGTCGCTCGAAGTGCGAGGTCCGTTGCAGCACGCAGTTCATGTAGAACCGCCAGGTCGTGACCACCCTTGTGCAGGTCTTTCAGTGCTGTGGCCTGGTGGACCTGCAGTAACGCCATGGCGTGGAGGGCAGAAGCCGCCTCCCCACAGGCTCTATAAGCACTGCCAGTTGTACCTGACGAATACTTACAGGCCCGTGAGGGGAGACACGGATCAACCCGCAGAGTCGTAGCGGCTGTTGGACATAGTTGCTGGACCACAGACCGCTCCACCCACGGGATGCCTGCGTACCCCAAAGTGGCTCCACCATCGAGGGGGGGGGAGGAGCTACGAGATTTGTTTGGGGCAGTGAACGGTGCCTTCCACGATCTTGTGAGCTCTTCATGCACTTCCGGGAAGAATGGCACCGGAGATGCGACCCCACCGAGAAACCACTCGTCCAGCCTCAAAGGATTGGGACGCGGTGGAGGATTCCACACGAGCCCGTCATTCTCGGTGGCCCGGGAAAGCATAGCCGTCATCTCTGGGTCTGGCTCAGACAACGCTAACACACCCGAAGGGGGCAATGCAGCCGGGTTGTCATCGCCGGAGAGAGAGAGCATGCCCTCCGATGCAGCAATCGACATCTGGTCGTCAGGGGGAGCATCGAAGGAAACTGGCAGTGGTCCTGCAGAGGTCCCAGACCGCTCCAGCGGCAATCCCACCGGCTGCGGAGCATTTGAGGGGTGAGGAACTCCTCTTGGGGAAGCCCTCACTGTGACCCTCAAATCACCTCTGACTCCTGGACACAACGTCGCCCCGGATCCCGGGACAAACGCTGGATCGCGTCAAAGGGATTCTGCCATGTTTGACATAGCATAGTCTATTATGCAACACCGAGATGGTCATGTCCCCACAAGAAGAACATGAACCATCCACGAAAGCTCCCTCAGCGTGCTGAATACCCAGACACATGAGGCAGCGATCGTGACCGTCCTGAGACGCCAGGAAACGACCACACCCAGAAACGCATGGGTGATAAGACATCCTTAAAAAGACGCCATCACCTGTGATGCTCTTTTTGAGAAATTGCTCTTTTAGTGCTGAAGCACGCAGAGGAGATGGCCATCGCACCCTCCTGGTGTGGCTGTCTGCATAACCTTTGTTGAAGCCGCGAGATCGTGACCACTGCTGCTGTTTTCCGTAATGCCCGCACTCTCGTTCTCTCTGCAATACAGAAGTAGAGAGCAGTTGTGATACACCACCACTCGGTTTCGATGTGAAAGGATGAATTAATGCGGTGCACCTTCTGCCTCTTATACCCGCGCTGTGAGGTGTGGCAGCCAGATGCAAAATACCGCATGCCAATGTCCATTGGCTCGTTTAGTTACACTCAAAGTGGATTGGTCTTTCTGGCAAGATCCCAATTCGTCGGTCACCAACGTGACTCGAAGTGACCGACAGAATGTGATCTGTCTTTATGATTAATGTAGCATAAACTGTCAACTGTTAATAAATGCCCTTTATCTGTTTTATGCACACTCACCTCTGCTCTCCTTCTCTCCTGCTGTCTGCCAGTTATGCTAATGTGAAGAAATGCAGTAATGAAGGACGTGCGCTGATGCAGCTGGATTTCCAGCAGTTCCTGATGAAGCTGGAGAAGCTCACCGACCTCAGACCAATTCCAGACAAGGAGTTCGTAGAGACCTACATCAAGGCATACTACCTTACTGAGAATGACATGGAGCAGTTCATCAAGAACCACAGGGTAAGATGGATGACACCTGACAACACTACATAGGCAGGTTGTTATAAGGTGCTAAATAGGTTTTATAAATATACAGTGCTCAGCGTAAATGAGTACACCCCCTTTGAAAAGTAACATTTTAAACAATATCTCAATGAACACAAAAACCATTTCCAAAATGTTGACAAGACTAAGTTTAATATAACATCTGTTTAACTTATAACATGAAAGTAAGATTAATAATATAACTTAGATTACAAATTTTTCAGTTTCTGTCTTAAAACTTTAGTTCTTGCGAATGATAATATCTCAAAGCTAATCTTATTTAATATTACATCAAAACCGTTGTGAAAATGGTTCTTTATATCATTCATCACTAATTGTTTCCTATGCAAATGTTAAGAAAAAGACCTGCGATGCTGCTTGGTAAAGCATGTCATGCAAGGCTGGTTTTAACTCCTCATTAAAATGATTTAAGGCGTCTCTAGTACAGATTTATCACTAGTTTGTTTTCTGTTTCACCAGGAGTACTCTATGAAGCAGCTGACTAACCTGGTCAATGTTTGCCTTGGGTCCCACATCAACAAAAAAGCACGACAGAAACTCCTTGCAGCTATCGATGACATTGACCGGCCAAAAAGATAAATAAATGTCACCGAACCACCTCACCAAGCTCCACAGAAAATACGCACACACCTTCAATGTTACTGTTACTTGTCCAGTATGTAAACGTTTGCCGTTTCTGTTTACATTTTATTACCAATCTTAGAAGGATGTGCTCTGACTTAGTATGAAGCGGTCATTTGAAGGGCTGTAATGGATAATAGATAATTGTGTTATCAGTATCACTTGAATTACAACATGAAGGAATGAGTAGCTATCAAACAGTAATTTAAACAGCTGGGGCTAAGCAACCATGTTCTTTCCATATTTCCCTTTTTGAGGAATTTGTGCTGGATCTGCATTTTTAAAATGATACAAAGATTCACTCTGATTCAGTCTCTGATACTTTACACAAAAAGCATGTGCGTTTTGACAGGTCACTGTCATTTCGCTAGCTATGCGTCACTGGTCTCACCCTGTTACAGATTCTGGAGACGTATTGTAGTTTTGTTGTCATTTGTCATGAAACACATTTGTGCAGGGATGTGATTACTTAAATGTTAATAGTAATAATCGAGCAAGACTCTAAAAAAGACCTGAAACCTTCCTGTTAGAAAGTAATAAAACTATTTATTTCAGATACCATACGTCTGAAATGCAGAGAAAATGTATTTCTCCTGCTGAAATGTGTTGCTTTATTTGTGGTTACTAAATTGTGTAATACTATTCAGCTGTACCAAGTTGAAGGCAAGGTTGTACAATAAATACGCTAACATTTTTATCATGCTAATGATATTTTATCATTTGTTTTGTCCTTTTTATTTTTTATTTTTTGTGGTATGAAAACCTATCACAGTATGCCAGTGTATGCAGTCCTCTAGTCGACATTTGAATGCATTTTGATGTTCAAGTGTGCTGAATACTCACATAAAAAAACATATTGGCTGAATGTAAGCTGTGTGCTCAGTGAAATTGAAAAATGAAGTGATCTGAATCCCTGAGCATGCCTCTGTTTCCCTCTCTAGTCTAGCTGTTAGAAGTTAGCGTAGGACTGGACTCTCCCTCCGGACTTCTCATAACGCAGTCAGCAGAAGAAAAACTTGCCGCCATTTATAGAACCTGCTCGGATATTTTTAGCAATGCTTTGCAGGGTTTTTCAAAAAAAAAAAAATTTGAGTACACATTCTGCACTTTAGTAGAATCTCATTAATCAACAATTAACCTATTAGCACACATTACAAACCCTGAATTTTTCTGAAATGTTCTTTAACAACTTTCCACAATAACATACCCTTCAGGTATGTTTTTATTGATTTTTTTTAATGCGCTGTGCAGTTCCCTTTAATCCTCTATAGGAAGTGAAGCTTTAGCACTAATTAATTGGCTTCTCTTTCTCTGTTGGGCTGCACTTTAAATAGCCTGCTTGGGATGGAGAGTATGTATTGATTTAGCCGTGACTCATTGTGAGTGGGAGGCATTTTTATGGTTTTTTAATGGCCAGCAGGGCCGTCTGGAAACCATTGTGTTCTAAAACATCCTCTCTCACACCTTCATAAACATGCATAGCAGTTTATCATTCACTGAAATATGGAAATACAGTGTCAGAGGATTTTTCCTATGAACTGGTAACACTCATTCATAGTACATGTAATTTCATCCTGTACTTGTTTTATTTGACTAATAAAATAAAAAGTGATCTAGTCCGATCTACTGGAAAGTTCAAAAACAAACGAATGTAGAGGGTTTTCTTTCCTCAAATCATCAAAAATAGCTTTAAATTATAAATCAATAACCAATTCAGCTAATTCATTATGCAAACATAAAAAAAAAAATGTAATTGTATTTAAAAATGCTCATTGTAAACCCACCCATATCAGCATGACTGCCTGCCTTCAGGTTCTGCAATATTTTGACACATTCAGTGTTGTGCACTGAAAATATAACCTATCACAAGAACATCACATTTGCACATACTGTATAATAATTGCAATTTATCTTCTTTCGAACATCTGTTTGTATACTTAATTATGGTTGGTCTTTTTTCTTGCATACGTTTAAGCAACTATTGCTGCCAGAATCAACTTCTAAAACCTAATTTTACCTAAAAAACAGAACAATTTTGTACTGCCTTTCAAGCCCAGAAAATGCATGTGTAGTTGTATCTGTTGCAAGTATTCACTTTAATGGAATAGATTTGGACACATTTTGCAAAGCTGTCTCTGTTAATTTATGTTATAATGTAAGTATGCTGTCTGCTTTGCTTAAAACAGTGTTTGGACTTCATGCTGTTTTATCAGAGGAGATTTATCACGGTTTTCTGGCTATATTCTGGAACCTTTCATTACTGGCATGGCTGGTGTGCTGCAATTCCTCCATGGTGAACCTGCTTGAATCACACCACACTCAGGCATGTGCTTCTGATCAAGGTTGACTTTCACGCTTGTTTATTTTAGAAGTCCGTGCTTCGCTGGTTGTTGATACTTCATCAGCACCATCTATTTTTGTGTACATCACCATATATTGGTGTTTGCAGATGAAAATGAATATTTTCACCAAGTTAGATACTGATTATAAATCACTCAAACCCATTCATATATACCCTGTCTACTTAACTTAAGGTCTCCCACTCTACCGTATTGTGTGTGTGTGTGTGTGTGTGTGTGTGTGTGTGTGTGTGTGTGTGTGTGTGTGTGTGTGTGTGTGTGTGTGTGTGTGTGTTTGTAGTTCCTAAATTGAATCTTCCCCAAAAGCACAATGGTTTGTGGGCAGTATTAAATAGTTCACCCCAAATTTGAATTGTTGTCATCATTTACTAACCCACTTGTCATTTATTTTATTCTGTTGAACACAAAAGAAGATATTTTGAAAAATGTTGGTATTGAAACAGTTCATGGCCATTGACTTCCATATTAAAGAAAAACATACACAGGTTTGGAACAAACTACAGGGAGAGTAAATAACGACAGAATTTTCTTTTTTGGTGAACGATCCCTTTAAAGGCCTTGTCCACACTAATACGCTTTTGTTTGAAAATGCATCTCTACAAAGTGGATCAATTTGAATACGCTGTTTCCACATGGTGGTGTTTGGATGGCAAAAGCTGAGGTATTTGAAATGATGATGCATGTTTAGTCATGTGATGCATATTGTACCCATAGATATCTGGGTTTATACCAGTATTGTGCCTGTTTTGTGTTATTCACTTTTACACCTTTCCTAAAATGTTACTTTGTACACTCTTCATATTTCAGTCCTGCAAAGATTACAGAAAATGTACTTGCAATTGCTGACCTGCAGCAAAACGTGAGAGCAGTTACATTTTAGATCAAACATATAATTGTGAGTTGAGTGTGACCTGGACACATCATTGAATGTAGAGATATCTTCCTAAATAAAAGGATCTTGCCAAAATAATTGTATGAAAACTTATGTCAGTATCACCTCTGTGACCTTTTTATGAGGTTTTACGCATGCGCAGCGAGGTGAATTTAGCATTTCACTACATTCCCCTATTTCAGTGTGGATGAGGAAGTTTTTTGTTTTATCTTAAAAAGGCTATTTTGGATGGAGAGGTTTTTTTAAATGTAAACCCTGTTTTCAGATCTATCCAGATTAATGTAGATATAGCCTAAAATTGTATATGGATCTTAAATTTTTACTGGAAATAGTAGACCTTCAGAGTAATTTTAAATACTATTTAGGATGTATAGTATGCAAATTGGGATGTAGCATATATTTTCAGACACCAAAAAGTGTAGTGTAATGGTTTAACATATTTGGCCATGTTTAAGTCCATTCAACAGAATTTTCCAACATTTTCCCTCAAAATAAGTGCAGAAAATACGCACATTACAAAGTAAACTTTTCTTGAACTGTGCAGGCTCTGAGAATGTGTCTCAAATCTGTCTATACTTTGTCCAATGCCGTGAAAGGTTAATTGGGGCAAACCAGGACCATCAGTAAGTATAAACAGCCTTAGTATTAATTAGCACACCAGTGCCTTTTATAGTCACATGGACTAATTACCCTGAAACCTTGTCATTTTTTCTGATTGTCATGTTTTTCCTAATTGACTTTTACAGATCAACAGCTTTATATCGTTGAACCCAATCTCCTCTGACATTGTAAATGATTTTATAGAACAGAGTTACTCAATTATTAGAGGTGACATTTTCGTGATGGTCACATCAGCCGTTCTTCAGCTCTAGTGGTTCTGCACTGTCACTCAGCAAAGCTTTTTTTATTTGTCGTAATGAGACATCGGAGGTGACAGATTCAGTTATACACGGTATGATCGCTTGCGTTTACATGAGTGGTCTGGGAATTCATGCCAGGACTTATTGAATCTTATTGGTCCCATGGTGAAAGCCTCATTCGTACATAGCTGGATTTATATCCCATGCACAGGTGTAGTGATACATTTTCCAAGCTTTGTCTTCCTTCTCAATCCATCTCTGTAAACAAAGAATACATATTTTTTTTTACTTTTGAGTTGCATCTTGGGGAAAGCATCTGCACTCTTAAAAATAAAGGTTTTTAAGATTAATTTTTGCAATTAATCACCAAATTAATCCAAATACAGTTGCAAATTCACACTTTTATCTACATTTTGGCTACAATGTTTTTATCCAGTGAAACCTGAACATTTTGAAGAATCTCTCCCAAGTGGAAAAAATAAACAAATGCAATTTCCACACTGTTCAATGGACTATGAAAATGTATAGTCATGTGATGGGTATTGTACGAAAATACACTATATTACCAAAAGTATTGGGTCACGCCCTTCTAATGAAAGGTTTGACTACTTTAGTAATTTCCATAAGTACAAATCTTAATGTTTAAGCATATAATGATATTCTAGGGAAGATTTGTACTCATGGAAATTACTAAAGTAGTCAAACCTTTCATTAGAAGGGGGTGACTGACCCAATACGTTTTGCAATATAGTGTATATCTCTGTTTATACCATGCTGTGTTGCATACACTCTTAAAAATGTCCTTTATTGGCAGCTGTGTCAAGTCACCGTTATTTATATAGCGCTTTGAACAATACAGATTGTGTCAAAGCAGCTTTACCATATTAAATAGACAAAATAGTGTGTAACAGTGTAAAATGACAACAGTAAACACTCAATTTTCAGTTAGTCAGTTCAACATTGATTCAATAAACTCCTAATTTGCTACTTATTAACAGTTAGTGAGGTAGTTATTAAGTTTAGGTTTTGGATAGGATTAGGGATGTAGAAAATCGTCAAGCAGAATATGTGCTAATGAATAGCCAGTATGTTAACAGGCATGCTAATTAGCAACTAGTTAATATTAAGAATTGGTCCCTGTTCTAAAGTGTTACCAAAGATTCTTTCAAAAACTGTTCACTGAAAGGTTCTTAGTTACTTCATTGCATCGCTATGACAACGTCCTTTTGGAACCTTTATTTTATAGTGTATATGTTACTTGTACAATCTTCATATAGATTCCTGCAAAGATTGGAGAATATTTACTTGCAATTGCATTTTAGACCAGCGATGAAATGTCTATTGAGTCTAATAAAATGAATAACAAACTTTATTAAAATTAGAACTTAGAACTTTATTCTAGCTGGTCTCTGTGAGCTTGTTTTACAATTTATAAATGACTTAAGTATAAGATGACTAAGACCTTCCAATATTTTGTGGATGAGAAACCTTTGGAAATGAAACTGCCATTTTCAAATGTATCCTGATTATTGTAGAAATGGCCTAAATAATATTTTTCCACTGTAAAGAACATTTTCTACCATAGAAAGGTTCTGTGGATGTTTAAGGTTCTTAATAGATCAATCAGAGCCTTTGAAGATCTTTATTTTGTGGAGAAACAGTTGAACTTTTTGTGACGTGTATTTGCTGATGTGTTCAGTTTTGACAGGCAGACGTATTCGATATAGTTGTATCATTAATCATGAGTCTTATGCATTGTTATGTTGACTATGCAGGAGGCTGAAATAAATCTGTAGACATGCTAGACATTAAACGGTACATTGGCAGCAAATGAGGACAGCTCAATATTTTGAGCAATGTCCGATCTGCCAGTTCTGCAGGTAACCAGCAATATCTAGAATTCAGGCCTTGAGCATAATATGAGATGGCAGGGTGAAAGTATATTTATTTTGCAATCAGTTTATCTTATTGATTCAGCTCTGCCTTTAATTAGACTGTCTGTGGGAAAAGAAGTGGTTGGTCGATAGAAGTGAAAGAGCAGCAAAACATTTGTTTACATGTTCATATAAAATACCATCCGAATGCTACAGTATCACAAGTTTGAGATTGATCAGATAGTTTTTCAAAAGTGGGCAGCCAAGCTTAATTTAATTTAAACACAAGAACTTTGGCGTCCAAGTCAGCAGTTTATACTGTAGCTGCGGCTCTCACTTTCTTTTAAAACGGTGTTTAATTGAAATACATCCTGTTTTATGGAATTTTTTGTGCACTGTAAACCACATTTAGGATTTAATTGTGTGCTTTGATTTTTATGAAGACATTTCAGACAGTATTATTCTGATCATACTGTGAGCCTTAAGCTTTATGAGGCTGAAGGAATGGATACGATTTTTCTGCTCCACAAAGTCTGAGCTCTATAATGTAAGAGAGTAACACATCTCACAGCCAGCAGTCTTCCTGCCAGATTAATGCCGTTTGGATGCAACACATTTTTGGATTTGTCTTCAGTGTGAGTTGTAGCCTTACTTGAAAAAAAATTACACAAGTCATTCCATGAAAGGAGAGCCGTTTGTATCCACAACATAAACAAAAGAGATATCTGACGTTATTCTGAAAGCTAAAACAGATTAATTCAAATGAATATATGAAGAGCTCTTTTCCAAAACGCGATAAACGCCAAATAAAAAAAAATTTCGTTCGAAATGAGTTCGTCATGCCATTTTGCTGTGTACTGAACCTATTCACAGCTCCATCAATGTTTCATGCCAAATCGCTTTATTTCCTTGTTTAAAATGTACCTCACTCTCCTGACCTCACAAAGAGGTGCTCTAGCGACTGATGCTAGAAGCTGTAGCCTTTGGCGTTCCTTATTAGAGCGCCCGCCTCCCGCGCCGGAAACCCGGGTTCGAGACCCGCTCGGTGTGATGGTGCGGACCCGGGGGGGTTTAACAATCATTGTTTAACATGTTCAGACTGAGCCAACAGACCATTTTAACAGGATGAATTGAATATTAACAAAATGTATGGGTCTAGGTAAAACAATTTCATTTTCATGAAAACTATTATAATGGATTTATAGCGTTTTGGAAAAGAGATCTTCATATATATATATATATATATATATATATATATATATATATATATATAAATACAATCATTTATATAATATAATATACAATCATTTATTTATAGTAAATATACAATATATAATAAATAAATATACAATATATATATATACAGTATATGTATGTGCATATATTAAAACACGTAACACTCTCTCTGTCTTTCTCTCTCTCACTCATTTCTATTATATATATATATAAACATTTTTAAATGCTGGCAGGTTCTACTCTCATTTGTATTTTGTCCATGCTTGACAAGATTCCTATCAGGACACAAAACAGTGTTTGGGTGTCAACTTTGCTTTTTCATGACTATTTTTGCAAAAATCTGTTTACTGTTTCATAAATGCTAATGAAAGTTGTAACCTTGATAACGAGGGCACAATATCACCAAATATTTTATTTTATTAATTTAGCTTAAAAGGGAACGGTGCGGTCTAATAGCACTTAAAGATAAAATAATTAAAATTCCAAAGTAAATAAGTTCCAAAGTGACACCAATACACATATATACAGTAAATATATATAAGTTACCTTAAAATGGCAAAATGCAATTTAATAGCATTTCAATACATAATTTTTATGATAACATTTTTAAAATATTAAAGAAATTCCAAAGTGCAAATGCACCCATTTTATATAATTACTTGTTGGCTTTAAATGTGATTGGAATTAAGGAGAATGCAAATAATTTATCAAAGTATCACCAAGGAATTAATGTATATTAATTCAACTAAAAAAGGAATAACTTTACAGTGTATTTCATGAGTTTCAAAAGTCCAAAGTTTGCAGACAGAAATGTGCAAGCAGTGAAGGAGTGTCCGTGACCGAGGGAGCAGCTCAGTTTGTGAGACATACGCTGATGGATTCGTGGCAGTGGTGATGAACCTCAGGTTTACTCATCCTGAGCTGAACTCTGTTCTCGCGTCTCTCCTCTTGGCCACGCGCTCTGTTTCTGTGCCTGGACGTGGGCCGAGGTGACGGTGATTGAAGGACTGGCAGATCCCCCTTCACTATGAATCAACTGCAACTTCATAATGATGCATATGATTTGGAAACTAGATTTTACATTTCCTGAAGGAAATACTAGTGATTGTTTTGCTGCAAAGGTTTGACATTTTAGGTAAATATGCATTGACTGCTGTATTGAATGCAATCAGCTGACACTGAACGTGCATCTTGTTTTCAATATGCTGCACACTCATCAGTATATCTGCTGCTTCTGAAACCTAAAGCATTCCGTGTGTACCAGACATGCTTTCAAATCATCATAATGACATGTTTAATAATCTAGAACAAATTCAAGAGCGCTTGAGACATCAAAAAATAATGTTAAATATCTGACATGTCTAAAAAGAAAGTATTCATAATGCACTTTGTTTCCATAAAATGAAACAAAGTGCATTAAAGTCGCATTAAAACGATGCTCAATTGGTACTAAGGGGCCCAAAGTGTGCCAAGAATATATCCCCATTACACCACCAACACCAGCATGAACCGTTGAGACAAGGCAGGATGGATCCATGCTTTCATGTCCTTTACACCAAATTCTGACCCTAACATCTGAATCTCGCAGCAGAAATCGAGACTCATCAGACCAGGCAATGTTTTTTCAATCTTGTATTGTCCAATTTTGGTGAGCCTGTGTGAATTGTAGCCTCCGTTTCCTGTTCTTAGCTGACAGGAGCGGCACCCGGTGTGGTCTTCTGCTGCTGTAACCCATCTGCTTCAGGGTTTGATGTGTTGTGCGTTCAGAGATAGTATTCTGCATACCTTGGTTGTATCGAGTGTTTATTTGAGTTACTGTTGCCTTTCTATCATCTTTAACCAGTCTGCCCATTCTCCTCTGACATCAACCAGTCATTGTCATCCACACAACTGCTGCTCACTGGAAATTGTCTCTATTTTGGACCATTCTCTGTAAACCCTAGACATGGTTGTGCTTGAAAATCCCAGTAGATCAGCAATTTGTTTAAAATACTCAGACCAGCCCGTCTGGCACCAACAACTATTCCAACTTAAATCCTCATTTCTTCCCCATTCTGATGCTCAGTTTGAACTTCAGCAAATCATCTTCACCACATCTAGATGCCTAAATGTATTGAGTTGCTGCCATGTGATTGGCTGATTAGCAATTTGTGTTACCAAGCAATTGAACAGGTGTACTTAATAAAGTGGCCGGTGAGTGTGTGTGTATGTATATATATATATACTGTGCATACTATTGATGAGCAGAGTTAATAATGTGAATAATGGAGCATTTATTTAAAATATACATTTCTGAAATTTGTTTTTTAATTATTCATTTAATGCATCTTATGCGAATAAAAGGGTCCATTTCTTTTAAAAGACTAAACATTTATCAGTGAATCCATACTTTTGAATGGTGATGTACACTGATTATCCCTTAAAATTCTAAATTAATGTTTCCTTGCTGTTCTGATGTGTATTCAGATAAATAAGGATGGCAAACTGAGAGTTTATACAGAACACTTTGTCCAGTAAATCCATCGGTCATTGTTAATGGAGTCTGCCTTTAGAAAATAATAATGGCACAGAGGACATTTTTGGAAAAAATTTATTCGTTTCTTCTCAAATTTTTATATTAACCATTGTTTCAGTTTTGCTTGCATATTAATAGAAGTAGACATGGGTGATGATTGATACTTCACGAAAAGCTCTACCATGGGGTATAAATGCAGAGACCTGAGAGCTGCATTCAGATGAAGTCTTAGCACTCTGAGGGACTCATCATGGAGATAAATAGAAATTCACCTCATGCTTTTCATATATATTCATATTCACCATTTATATTTCTCAAAGAACATTCTTGGAAACATTTACAGCAGTTCTGGTCTGCATGTGTGTATATGCCAAAGGGATTGTTTTTATTGAATCTGTCACTGACTTTATAGAGCTGAAGATCTTCCCTTCAGGCTGTAACGGCTACGAATTAGCCTGGTTTAGCCGCCTGAAGACACAAATTACCAGCGATGCCTTAGAGCCAGACTCCAGTTTAGTCCTTCTTGACACAAACATCATTAAACTTTCACATTAATGGCAAGTTTTGAACAAAAGAAACATGTCATTCTTAAAAGTTCTCAGCCCATTTTTCCACTAATATACATAATTCTTAAACTCTTGTTGAACTTTACAAAAATAATTTGTTTGGCAAAAAAACTTTGGTCACACGAGTTGCGGAGATTTAGCTGTTTTCATAATACAGACTTTAATAGAGCAGGTCATAATTATATTATCGTAATAGCACAACATTTTGTCCAGATTTCACAGTGACAAATATTTATTATAATAAGAAAGTATACTAAATAAAGAAATTATCATTTCAATGCAAAAATGCATACTACTAGTATCTTCTTGATGCAGCGGGACCTCGTCTCCTCTCTTAGCTATTATGCACAAATGGCTTATGGAAATCATTTATTGAGAATGATAATTGCATATCATTTGTTCATACCGCTGTACTGAGTGATTCTCTTTGATATATCCCATTGGGCACACACAATGCACAGTTATTATGTGATGATGTAATCAGGAGTGTTTATGGTGAATTGGAATCCACTGTCATTGTCTTCAGCACAAAGAGATGAAAGAGACTCAAACCGGCTGGAGAAAAGCAGAATCAAAGACTCACTATTGTCAAGTTATGTAGCGTTTTGTGTATTTGTGTGATTATGTACCACTTTCACTCGACAAGATTCAATATTAATCTCACAGTAGTGCGTGACGTGATATCAGCACAGATTGGTGTTTGTTCAGTCTGAAGTTTTCAGAACTGAATGGTTGTGACGTGTGATTCATTGTAACCAGAGGTGGAAAGAGTACAAAAATATTCTACTCAAGTAAAAGTACCATTACATTACTGAAATTTTACTTAAGTACAAGTAAAAGTACCAGTCTAAAAATATACTCAAGTAAAGTAAAAGTAGCTCATTTAAAATTTACTCTGAGTAAAAATTACTTAGTTACATTTTAACAATGAGAGGGAGGAAAATGGGATAGACCAAAGATGTCAAACTCAGTACCTGGAGGGCCACAGCCCCACACAGTGTAGATATTACCCTAATTAAACACATCTGATACAGCTAAACTAATCATTTAGGCTTATTTGAAAACTACATGGTTTGTGTGTTGGAGCAGGGTTGGAAATAAACTCTTTAGGGCTGTGGCCCTCCAGGAACTGAGTTTGACACACCTGGGATATGGGCCTATAAATCTCAAACTAGGTGTTTTTAATTCAAGGAATCAGTTATTTAGAATAATAACACATTTAGGCTGTTACCAGGGAAATTAAATCAGTATCAACAAAATTAATCTTTGCGATGCAGAGGAAACGCAGAAGCTTCATCTGAAGTGGCATTTAGATGTATTTACACTGACACTGAATGCATTTAGCCTGCAGTTACAAATGCAGAAATAATGTTTTGATAAATAAGACATAAAATGTGACCCTGAACCACAAAACCATAAGGGTCCATTTTCCTAAATTGCGATTTATACATCATCTGAAAGCTGAATAAATCATATTTCCATTGATGTATGGTTTGTTATGATAGGACAATATTTTAAAATCTGGAATCTGAGGGTGCAAACAATCCAAATATTGAGAAAATCTCCTTTAAAGTTGTTCAAATTAAGCTCTTAGTTTTGATATATTTACAGTAGGAAATTTACTAAATATATTAATGGAACATGATCTTTACTTAATATGCTAATGATTTTTGGCATAAAATAAAAATGTATAATTTTGACCCATACAATGTATTGTTGGCTATTGCTACAAATATACCCCAGCGACTTAATACTGGTTTTGTGCTCCAGGCCAGGGTCACAAATGTTAAATAGTCATTTGAAATTAAAAAAACTAAAATAAACAAAGATACTTTAAATGTTAAATTAGAACCACCAGTAGGTGTCAGCAAGTCACTGATAAGAGAGTCATTGCGATTGAACAGAATCATTTAAATGGTTAATTCAAGGAATGAAACACGTCATTGCTCAGAGTCAGAGACGCAAAACTGTGTATGGTGGCTGTGTATGGAAATATTTTTGTTGTCGAAATAGAGCAAAAACAGGCAATATGGTGTCTAAAACGCAAGTCTCTTAATTAACTTCTTGTTTTTGAACTGTTGTAAAAGCAAAACTACAGGCCTATGTAATCATGGTGATTTTTTTAAAAACGGCATTCTTCATGTGATGTTGACTTAGGCTATGTTCACACTTGGCGCCTTTTTGACTAGAAAAGTTGACAAGAGCGCTTTTTTAATGAAAAACAAAGCTGGCCGCGTCTGTTACAAATAGCAGCCGAGAGCGGCTTTTGTTGCCATAGCAACAGCTGCAACAGTAGCCTAGCTCTGTGTGCTGCAGAAATGTCAAGAAAGAGTAAAAAGTTGGCTCTTGCGTTGGCTTTTGAAGTTAACGGGAAAGAAAAGGTCGATTCACAACGACGTATCATATATCATACAGCTCCTTGTGCTCCAAAACTAGAACGATCAGTCTATCTACCGGCACCTTCTCCATTTTTTTTCTTGTTGTTATGGAAACGACAGATCTCGCTACTCGCTTGTCATTGGTCAGCTGTCAAAAAGGCGCTTGACGTGGGGCATTTTTTTCAGAAAAGTTAAACTTTTTTCAACTCGAAAAAACGCTCAGAGCTACAGAAAAAGACGCTGGCGGTGGCGTTTTAAAAAGCGCTCAGGACTTTTTTGAAAACACTCCATAGGATTGTAATGTAAAACAGACGCCGGCAGCTTCAAAAAAGACGCCAAGTGTGAACACCGCCTTACTATATTAAATTATATACATTTTCTGCTTCTATATCTTCAACTTTGTGATCATTCTAAACGCATTTTAACAGACTGAATCACGCAGTGAAAGAAAGCACTCCAGATGCACGTGGATTAGTCTTATCTAACGTTAACGTTACTAGATTTCACGGCACACTGTTTAGAGTGATTTGTTTGGTTTTTGGCAAAATACTGATAATGTCAAATCGCACATCGTTAAAACAACAATTACTATATTATCTCAGATGATATTGCACACCCTGCACCACTGTCTTTTTGGCTCATTTGTGCAAAACCTTTTGCTAAACCGTCAAAGCTTCATTTTAACCACCAATGCAACGATGCAAGTATTTACCTTACGTTACCTCTACATGCTTGTGAAGGGCGATGTCGAGATGTTATAAGCTGCTAGTTCGGTCTCCCGAGGAAAACACAGCTTACACTGCATAATAGAGCATGAATATATGGCCAGGGGTTCACTTCATTTCCTTCGAGTTCAACTTCAGCAGAATACGACGGGGTATGGTTTTCAGCTGGGTCTGCACCATTAACGCCTGTCTTGTTCGTCTGCATCTTTCTTGTGATTTTAGCGCCAGTTTCTTCTTCTGCCCATTATTTGCTGCAGTTGTTTCCACGGAGCGATTTTTTTTTACTCAGTAACGAATGTGTTTTAAAATGTAGCGAAGTACAATACTTCACCCAAAATATACTTAAGTAAAAGTAAAATTACAGATTAAAAAAAATACTTAAAAAAGTACAAGTACACAAAAAAGCTACTCAATTACAGTAACGCGAGTAAATGTAATTCGTTACTTTCCACCTCTGATTGTAACACTAAAGAGAAGTCAGCGGGAATGCTTAAAGGAATATACCAGGTTCAGTACAAGTTGAACAGCATAATGCTAATTACTATTAAAAAATTACTTATCTCTGTTTTTCTTTTTAAAAAAACAGCAAAAATCTGATTTAAAGCGAGGCACTTACAATAAAAGTTAATGGCGCCAATCTAAGTGCTCACTGTTTCAATAGTAAGACGCTAAACAATATGTGTGAGCATGATACAAAACCTTTATTACAAATCAAATGAACTAATTTCATTGTGTGTCTCAAGATAACAAAAATGCTATCTGGTATTCATATAGTAATTTCTTTTTACCTTATTTTCATTCAGATCATCAAATGTATCATATCAATTTGATCAGAAGATGAATATAACAGTTTGAAACCTCTAAAGATTAAAATAATATTTTAAGACATTACCTCGTATAGTTAAATCCAGTTATATGCATTAAATAATTAAATAAATGATGATGCTACTGACAACAGAAAGGCCAAATATTTGATATTTATGGCAAATTTAGGTCAAGTTCTTCATAAAACACACAAATGTTTATTTTAAAAAAGGAAAATAGGCTACAAGGCCTTAAGAATCATATTAAGAATATAGTAAATATGTTTTGTTGAATATTGTTATACTTGTTATTTTATCGCTTTATACATTTATTTTATTTCACATTAGGAAGATTTCTCACCATCATAAATAATTTAACGATGGAACATTAAAACCAAGTATGTTTATCCAAATCAGTTTAGGTGTTTTTATGGCCATATCTGAATGGACAGAGGGAGGAGAGCACATGCTAGGAGCAAACAAAGGACATTTGTCAGTCCTGCACCTGTAGAGGCTGATGGTTAGTGGATGTGACACCGGCTATGCCAGAAATATCTTCAACTGCTGTCTGTGCTTCCACACCCTCAGGCCAGATCAAACCACATCTTTGTTACAAAAGTCAATTACACTGAATGTGATTAGCCATGAAGTTAAATCTTTAAACTGAAATGCCATACGAAGATGCCTGCTCTTGCTGGGAATCAGACATATGCCTTCGTTTCGGAGATATGAGCAAGACGAATTTATGCTTTAAATAGCAAAGAATATTTGGGATGTGTGCTTGAGATTATTCATGTGTAAAAATTTAAGCAAATTATAAACAAGATCACATAAAAAGAAATATTCTCTGTAAGCCATATTTTATGTACAGTGTAGACGCAGAGTTTGTACACATGGACACAAGAGGTGAAAGACTGGCAAAATATATATATATATTTTTTTTTTTCTGAAAGCACAACAGTTTTCAGTGACATTTCAAATATAAGCAATAGACAATAAAAACATGAGCAAGAAATGTAGCTTTTTGATTTCAAACTTATAACTGTAGCTCAAACACTGGCTGTATTTACACCATGATAAATCAATTTCACGTTAGACTAAAACAATTACATGGTAAATACCAAGTCCAAGATACTGACACAACTCACAATGAATGACCCAACTGTCACAATTTCACCTCAAACCTTGAAACACAAAACACTATATAAAGCTAAATATCTCTTTTAAATAAAAGTACAGTGTTGTAGTCCAAATAAAAAAAAAATCAACATTTCGTACAAGTTTGTGTCCAACGTGTTGTTGTATTGAATATATAAATTCACATTGTTAGGAAATGTGAGCATTCCTATACTGTAAATCCTTAAATAGATTTTTGCATGTGATCTTTAAACAACAAAGTATTTGATTCTCATTTAGCAGAAACTGATGCATTTATAAACACTTTCAGTTGCACATGTGCATTTGATATCTGTGTGAGTTGTTACTGCATTCTTGTGACAGGCAATGCAAACTCTGTGACAGCTGCTTGTCATCACATGCACCCCAGATGCGGCTGATTTGAGCCAAGAGGGTCTTGTTATCACAGTTGTCCAGTCTACACACGTGTAAATATACTGTATGTGGGCGTGCTGCTCTACATTTAGTTTCAGAAAGCACCAAAGTATTTCTGAGGACATTATTTATTCAGGCATAGCAAGATGGTTGCTTTGATTTGAATAACATTTGAAACCTACAGTATCTGCATGTGTTTGTATGTATGCATGTATCACTAGCAGTTAATATTTTTGTGGTCAATAAGATTTTTTATTTTTTTTTTTTTTAAAGAAGTCTCTTGGGCTCACCAAGTCTGCATTTATTTGATCAAAAATACAGTACAATTTGTAATAGCGTCAAATATTATTGCAATTTAAAATAATTGTAATTTTATATTTAATAAAAATGCATTTATTACTCTGATGGCAAAATTGATATTTCAGCAGACATTACTCCAGTCTTCAGTATCACATTTCATATTCTTAGGAAATGCGAGGAGATCACTTTTTTGTGTATTTTCTTAAAAAAATTACAGAGCCATGTACATGACATGCAGGAAAGCACGATTTACTTATTTGTTCCCTCGATTTGCTAAATCGTGCACACAATTTATAAATCGAGGGAACGAATTAGCAAATCGAGCACGCGATTGAGCAAATCTTCAGCTGAAATCAGTGAGTCCCAGAAGAAATTTGTGCTCAAAAAATGGCAAGTGAAAAAAGTGGAAGTGAACATGGTGCATTCATGAGAGGAGGATTTTGGTTTCCAAGAGGAAATGCACTTACTGGCAAAGTAGCACTCCAGAACACTGAAAAGATGCCTTGAAATCAGACTTGATAAATAAAATCTGCACTCTAAAACACGAGAGCATATTAAATATATATATATATTTTTTTTTTTGTTTGTTTTTGTTTTTGTTTACAGAATACATTTTGTGCATATCTATGAACAGGTTTATGAATTTGCTTTTAAGTAGTCCTAAAATTGTCCTTGATGTTCATTTTTTCCTCCGCACCCCTTTCGCAAGAAAGACGAGGCAGAAAAGTACAGCTGTAAAAACAATAAAGCAGTCTCTGCAAGACAGATAAAAAGCTATTTTCAAATGCGAAATGACCGTCAGACAGATCTTTGTAACCTCCTTTGCCATTTCACCACCATCAGGAACAGAATTCAGGCACAGAAGACCCTCATCCATTCAGAGACAGATGAGCGTAGCCTGTCCTCTGGAGGATCGTTTCCTAGTAGCTTTAGAGAAACATCCCACAGCATCCCACAAATCAACACATCCTTTGGTTTTTTGGGAAATAAACTTTTTTTTTGTGGCCACCAGCCCAAAAAGGATGTGAGAGGAGCCTGACACTAGCAGCTTTAGTATGACATTTTAAAAAACGCAACCCATTTCCTTTGCATTTCAACTTGCAGAAGCAGAGCTGAAGAGAATATAAACAAAGCCTTGAGTAATATTTCAAAAGAAACTTTGCCAACACAAGGCTTTGAATGTTCTGGTGTCAATGCTTAAGTGCTGTCTGAGATGGGGGGAGTTTACGAACATTCAGTCAATCTGAGTCTCCAGTCTCCAGTTTGATTGAATCACTTTCTTTCCCTGTATTCTTTCTCTCCAAATGTTATGCATATGTCTCGCCCGTCTTGAGGGCCACTAGCTCTGAGTCTTCTGTTTGATTACCATTCAAGTGTTCACTGTTGCAGTCATGATGGTACATGAAGGCGGGCTCTTCAGTGATGGAGGTGGCGGTGTAGGAGGTGGATCTCATGGAGCAGTGCTCGCGTCTTCGCTGACCCCACTGGGCTTTGTATTGCATCCACTGCCTTTTCAGAGCTCCCTGGACCTGCAACGTGTCACAATCCGTTAACATATAACTTTAATTTATTTCAAATCTTCATCTATGCCATAATACATCATATAGAGATTGATGTATAGTGACTGAGGTCAGTGAAATGTTTTGTATGTCTCTTCAATAAATAATTAAATAAATGAAAATCTATAAATTAAAATAATTTTCTATTTTAATATATTGTAATTTTTTCCTGTGATGGCACAGATTAATTTTCAGCAGTTTTTACTCCAGTCTTCATGTCACATGATCCTTCAGAAATCATTCTAATATGCCAATTTGAATCTCAAGAACCATTTATTATTATTAGTAAAAGCAACACTTGTAATAATGCTATAATATAAAAACCATAATACATTATTAAGAGGATTCTTTGACGAATAGAAGGTGCAAAAGAACAGCATTTGTTTGAATTATACATCTTTTGTAATCATTTGTTTTCTTTTTTTTCTGATGTATTTATATAAAAATGACTGACCCCAAATGTTTATGATTTTGCTGTCCTTGTGAATCCGCCAGTGAAATTTGTAAAGTTTGAATATGTAATGAAATTGGACACAGCTATAGTATTTTTCCTTGAGCTCAGATATCTCATCACTCACAAGAGTCTTTGTAGTTTTATTAAACATCCTTGAAGATTTAAACACAGTCGATGATCATTTGCTATATTCAATATACACTGCATTATATTTTTATCATTATAAAATCAGCTGTTATTGAATTTAACGTTAAACTATTTCAGGTAGCAGGTTTTAGTTTAACATCTGTTTTTATCTGGTGTCCGAGATCCTTACATTGTCAGGACATTGTGATTTGATCAGTTATCTTGAAGAGAAAAGTAACTTTTTCGATAGTTAATTGAGTAACATTTAAGAATAAATTCTGTTTTTGTTTTAACCTCTGCGTATTTAGTGGATTTGGAGAATGTGGGAATTATATTACTCTATTATTATCATAACCGAATTTGATGTGCCAATTATGGCTCTGTGTATTTTTAACACATAACAAAGAAGGATATTGGATCAGGCACAAATCTAGAGGAGACAGGGGCACAGGGGAAGGACATTAGACTAGAACGAATCATTCCGCTGAGGTAAACAAACACCAGCACAAAGAAAATATTATTCTGTGTCAGTGGCCCTTTTATTGTCCTGAAACGGGATCTGTGCTTAGGACACATCCAAATAGTTTGTAGATGCGCTGATGCTGATGCGAGCTGGCTGCTCATGCATAGGCTAATAATTGACCCATTTTCCAGGCCCAGAAATAATTCAGCATGTTTAAAACATGACTTACACATAGACGGATGAAAGGCGCTAATTCATTCCATTCAAGTTTGTGCCAGAAACCTCATGCTGAGTATTCTAATTAAACTCTCTCTCCATTGTTTTGGTTTTGTCATGCATATGTGCTCTAAGTCTGTTTTCCTCAAGTCTAGTAAATGTACTTTGATGTGCTTGTTGGTATTTACTGCCACTTAATACTCTTTTCATGCACCCCCTCGCTTCGAGAGAAACGTTGAAAGCATCGAGCTTATAAATAGATGTTTGGTGAATGTGAAAATACACAACATGAGAAAGGTCTTTTGCGATTGTGACCAACACTTGGGAAAAGTATACCGGAGTCGGTATAATGCCACAGACAAAGTCTTAATCAGGTCACTTGAAAAAAATTTAGGCCTATATTTAAGATTCATGAATTTGAATTACAAATAAAATTGACATCTATTTGGATTACACAGTTTTAAGATATATTAACTTGTATAACCAATACATTAAATGTGATGCATATTTGTAAGTCATACATACATGAAACAGGTAAGATTTCTGCTCTCAAAAAATCTTGCATAACGCATTATTAACTATTTGCATCTATTTGATTTTATTTAATAACTCATCTTTTTAAAATGCCTCAAAGTCCCTCAGAATCAGCATACATTTATTTGAAATCAATTTAATTTATTCAGTTAAAAAGGTGTGGAACACTGAATTAGTTCAAATTTATGAGACTGAAAGAAATTGTATATATTGATGATCAACAGATAAACCTGGTTATTGTTTATTTAAAGGGTTACTTGACCCCAAAATGAAAATGTTGTCATTATTCACTTACCCGCATGTCGTTCCAAATCCATAAAAGCTTCGTTCATCTTCGGAACACAATTTAAGATATTTTAGATAAAAACTGTGAGGCTTGTGACTGTCCCATTGACTGCCAAGTAAATACCGCTGTCGAGGTTCAGAAAAGTATGACAAGCATCGCCAGGGTAGTCCATCGCCAGGGTAGTCAGCGTAGCGCCATTTTGGATGTTACCCATCGAACGCTCTTCTGCATCCGCCTCAACGCAAGGATGTGCTATTTTCATTCAAATCAAAGCCTAAATACACATAGAATACGCATTATTGCGTTGAGACGGATGTAGAAGAGAGTACGCTGCTTGTGTTCAATGGGTAAGATCCAAAATGGTGCTATGCTGACGAGGAGAGACATTGGGGAGAGGACACGAATTGTTGAAAAAACTTCATTATTTTTATTTTCTTTGCGTAAAAAAGTATTCTCGTCACTTCATAAAATTCCGATTGAACCACTGATGGCAGATGGAATACCCATCTAAGTGAATAATGACAACATTTTCCTTTTGGGGTGGAGTAACCCTTCATTTATTAGTATTACAGAAATATGACCTGAATTTTACGTGATTTATATACAGTTTATATATTTCATTAAGATTATTAATTTAGACACATAGACTGTTACTCCCTATAGTTGGTATCAAACGGTCCTTATAAGCAATAAAAGTCACCAGTTATATCATGTGTTCTTCCTGATGTATCATAGAGGAAAGGGACATCAACCATGTCTGAATCAATGCGTCAGGTGCACAACATGGCCAGGTATTCAACCAGAAACTGGCTCAACGCCTGACTGACTTCCTGAACACCATCCACTAGCACTTTGGTGTTTTGACAAAACGTCAAGCTATCCCAAAGGTTTCGTCCTTCACGGGGCGGGGGCTTAAATGTAGCCCCTTTTATAAGGATGACATTTCTTTTATAAGGCATTATTTTGACATTCTTTAATGTAATGTGGCAAGTCATTATTAGTCACCCTCATGTCACATCAAACCTGAATGCTGTATTCCAAGTCACCTGAAGGCATAGTTTTTATCAGAAAAGGGTTGAAAACTATAATTTTTCACTGTTAGTCTGAGGTACCTCTTCAAAGTCATTATCCATTCCATATATTCAAACTGACAATTCATGTTTAGTTGAAATATATGTGAAAACCAATTCCATTTGAATCACACCTTTGACAAGGCACATCTTGCCACACAACTTTTTTGTTTAAATGTGAATTATCTGTCACAAACAAGCCTTATGAACTACTTTTATGGGATTTTTGTGATGTTGCATGGAAAATATTTTTTAGAAGAATGTTCTTCTAAAACATTCAAATGCATGATATAAGGGTAGGTAGATTATGGAAGTGTTTTTCTTGCACGGGATTAAACAATAATAATTGCAACTTTTTATCTCAAAATCTAGACTTTTTTCTTACAAGAGTTCATATCTCACAATTTAGACTTTTTTCTCAGAATTGTGATATATAAACACAATTTTGAGAAAATTATGATATAGACAATTTAGAGATAAAAAGTATTTTTTTATTTTTATTCGGTGGTTCATATTTTGCAATATAGAATATAAAAATACGTCATAATTGGGAGATATAAAAAGTAGCAATGAGCCTTTTTTCATTTTTTTTCCTTGACAGAAACAAGCTTCCATGGCAAATAATGCCACGATTTTAGTGAAATATGCCTTTATGGATTATAAGGATATTGCTCAATTTACTTACCTCTCCATTGAAAAAGCAGAATATGGTTGCCACCAGCAATCCCTTGCAAAACAGAAAATAAAGAAGCATTAACAATCATTTTGAGATGTCTTCCACAAGTAAAAAGAGTTAACATTCAGTCTGAGTTACCTGGTAATGCATTAATATGTGCATGATGTAATCGTATATCTCTCCTGCCAAGCGGTTCTCTGGCCGCCAAGGGAAGATGACGAACTGAATGCCCAATAAAGGCACCAGAATGAGGGTGGCCCTCACCGCCTTCATATACATGTTAGACTCAGCTCGATGCGTATCTCTCAGTTTGGTCACTAAAACCCGTACTATGTTCAGCAGAAAGAATAAATTGACCTACAACATAAAAAAATATAAAAATGAACTCCAATGTTCTCCAAACAGTCCTTAACTAACATGCTCTATTTAGATTTTAATTTCACACAGTGGTGCCACAATTAAGCTTTATTAACTGTGAATGAACAAAGCCATTGACTCGATAATCCAATTTTAACAGAAAAGTCTCTAATGAGAAGTTAAACGCAATATTTGTCATTTTGGCACTAAGAACATGACATTGGATTAAAAGTTTTCCTCAACATTAAGCATACTCAAGTTTTTTTCAATATTATAATGGATTATTCAGAGCAAATACATAATAAACGCTGTGTTAATATATGCAAAAACTCAATAGAACAGATAAATATATTCAATAAATGTAAAAAGCGCTGACTCACTAATAAAGCTGCCATGATGGGGCCGTGAACCACGTAGAGCAGATGTGTCTCCACACTCATCCAGCAGCTAGTGGAAAATATAATAAATACCATATCAGAGCCACTAAACCTGGCCTGTCTTCTGTATTTACTGCTGAAAAGCAGTGAACATTACTCACTTGTCATCAAAGTATTTCTTCCTCGCCACTGCATGGATGGATGCAGGAACCAAAGGGAATCCTGTTGAAAGGAGGATTGAGATATTAGTCAAACACTAAATATTATACCTCTAATGTAAAATGAATGATAATGTTGTGACTGTTATTAGACGGCGAGCCATGACTAGGCGAAATGCCTCACTTGATTTATTGAAGTATTTCAAATCATAGTGCACTACAAACTCAGCATCTATAGGCTAAATTAACTAAATTGCCTTTGATTCATGAGGAATTGGGCACTGGAGGGGTCCAAGATTATCAGTGAATAATGACTTACATTTCAGCCTGTTTCTTACCCTAAGTTATTGAATAACTTCAGATGACTTGGAAAATAATGCATAGATGATATTAGCTATTTTATAATACATCTAGAGTCCCCCCATTCACATCCCCTCAAATGGAAAAGAGTGGCCTGGACATTCTTCAAACATTTTCCTTTTGTTTAGTTTTTTCATGGCAAGAAAGTCATAACAAGAAAGTGAGTAAATAATGACATTTCATGATTGTTTTAGGTGAGATATTCCTACGGAATTTTGGGAATTTTGAATGACCTCAGAACAGCGTGAAAAGCCACACGGCATTTTAAAAGATCTTCTAGCAAATAGTCAAGGGATTCTACAGATCCTGCACAAGGTTATCAAACAATCTTTAATAATGCTCCACAATTCAGGTACTTTCTCGTCCATTTATCAGGCTAGTTTCTGAACAAGGCCATTGCTAAAATACAGAATAGGTGAAACAAGACAGTTAGGGCCTGATCTTCCATAATCCGTCATCATAAAACTGCTAGTGGGAACCGTAAAGTACACCAGAATGTGAAACAAACCATGTCCAGCACATTGTGTCCTAACTGTGGATTAGCTCATTTGCCTGTCTTTAAACAAGTGTTTGTGTCGGAGACTGTTTTCTGTTTATGGAGCATGAGGACATGACCACGAGCAAATGTATCCAATAAATTATGGAGCAAAGACTGATGAAACAGCTGCCTATGAAAAAGGTCACACTACACCCCGTGCTGACTCTGAGCAAATAGGGAGGGTGTTCATATTTACAATTTAGAGTTTGCTGACAGATGGGAAAGCAAAACTAGGAACTGTGGGGCAGCAGAGCTGGCGGAGACTCACCCCAGCCCAGAAGATAATACCAGTGCAGATGCTGCTCCTCGGCAAATACGGCCACCACAATCAGCGTGTGCAGGTAAATCCCCTCACAGAGCATCCAGAAATAGTTACAGCCTAGCATGTACATGTGGAAGAAGTGAAGCACCTTGCAGCCAATCTGTAGATGGGGGAAATGAAGAAGACAGGTGGTTTAAGTTTCACAGCAACAAGCAATTTAGGCAAAAAATGAAATCTGACAGGACAGCCCTGCTGAAAAGGCCAGCTCACAGCAGCGTAAATTACCATGGTCCAGACTGATTTATGCAGTTTTTTATGATCTGCGTTTACCAAAAGCATCGTAAGCGTAAGTTGATCATAGCTCCATTGGTTTCAATGGGTCTACGATGTACTTAAGTTTACGCTGCTTTTGGGAAACGCAGCCCTGGTCTTGCTAGTTAAGATAGTAATAAATGAATGCTTTGCCAATTATCTACTGCAGTTGTTTTCAGCTGGTTGATAAAAATGATCATCACACTTTATTTTAAGGTCAAATTCTCGCTGTTAACACACTATTGACTAAGAATTTTGCCTCAATAAACTCATAATTTGCTGCTTCTTACTAGTTAGTAAGGTAGTTGTTAAGTGTAGGTATTGGGTAAGATTAGGGATGTAGATGTATTCATGCAGAATATGTGCTTTATAAGTACTAATAAACAGCCAATATGTTAAGAATAGGCATGCTAATATGCAACTAGTTAATAGTGAGAACTGGTTCCTATACAAAAGTGTTACCAAAATATAAATGTCAGTCATGAACTGTACAGTCCACATTATTAACATTAGAAATCAAGCTCTTTAAGTTTTTAATATTTTCCTTTTTTATGTAAATTTCTAATATTATAATTTGTGTTTTCTTACCTTGGCATTAAATTACATAAAGGGAATAATGGCAAATCTGACCATTTTGATTTTAGTTATGATCAAAAATCTTAGTTATGATCAAAATAATCTCAATATTTTCCCCCTCTTTTGGAAAGTCTGTTGATTGTTTTATTTTGCTGTTGGGACAACGGAGAAAGCAAAACATATATTTGTTGTAGTTTCCGTTCACCACCATAGGCATATGGCAATGTCTGCTTCCGAGAACCCGGGAAATGTGAAAAGCGTCCATTTTGTGAAATTATTAACATGACATAGGCTGATTAGGACAAGTGACAATTTTATAAATGCATAAATAACAGCAGGAGTGTGATTCAACAGCCTAGCACATTGAACAAACACTGATCCAAATGTTGTTTTAGCCAAATTACTAAGTGACAGATGGATTCACATCAAAATACCATAAAGTTTGTTTGGACGGCTCAGCTTTGAGATCATCAAGAAAAATATGGGAATCATTTTCTCCTTCCTCAAGTACATTTATTTTGTGGGATTCATGTGGATTCTATATTTTGTTTATTATTATGCAGTTTATTATTTTCATTTGGCAATGTTTTTTTTTTCATCTGTTCACAAGAACAGTCTAGACGAAATATTCACAACAAATTTTTTATTTTTTAAACAAGTTCCAGAAACTTAAATTCACATTATGAGTTAATTAACATCCCATTAACTTCACAAATACCTGCCGAATATTCATTTTGTCCATTGTTATCTCTTTAACATGGTCTGGACCTTACTCTGAATGTTTAAGATGCCTGGCTCATTTTTAAGAACGTGTGCAGTTTTAATTAGAAAATGCTGGCAAAAGTGTCATTCTCAATCCGCTGAGCTCTGGATCGCACACCTCCCAACAACACGTCAGTCTTCCAGATTAACTTTTTACCATATGTCCATAGCTCTCATCTGCCTGCTGCACCCACGCAACAGGCAGCAAGTCCTCACACATGTTATTCTCCATACACAGCTTCCCTTTAGAAGTCAAGGCTTCTTTACTTCAATTCATATGTCCTAAACTATGTCAGAAACAGATTATTTAAGTCGAAACTAAAGTGGGTAACTCTGTCTGTAAACTCTTTTCCTTGAATGGGAATGCATTCTGTATCGACTTCTGCAGAGTTGGAAGGAAAAACAGAAGGAGCTTGTTCTCCAGGCTGAACAAGGATACCGTAAATTAAACACTGAGAATGCACCCACCCACCCACATGATGACAGGCCATTTCAAACCCCGGACAGCAGGGTGCAAAAACATTTTAGACTGTCTCACTTTTTAGCTCTGATTTTACATCAGAAAAAAAGCATAGTCAATTCTCCTCAATCACATTAGATACAGTAGCTAAAAGTTAAAAGTTTTTCTTGAAACATCTCCTCACCACACCTCTTAGATCATGCAGTACATTCCAGTGTGGCAGATTTGTGTATTCTTCCATAGAGAGCAAAACCTGAAATGATCATATTCCAAGCAAAGATCTCATGCAATGAAAATACAATGAGAATTAAACAGTTTTGTGGTGGACTCAATATGAGCTTCATCTGAAGTGCAAAAACTCTCATACTTGCCAGATATAGAATATATAGCTAAATTATATTCATTCAAATTTAAATACTGTTTTTAGTCAAGAGACTATGTTTAAAATGATATGTAATGTGAATAATTTGACTTAGTATTTAAAAAGTTTTCAAATGAAACAATTCAAAAGTTGGGGGTTAGTAAAAAAATGTATGCTCATTAATATTTGAATAAAGAAATACTGTAAAAACAGAAATATTAGTAAATCTTATTATAATTTAAAATAACTGGTTTCTGTAATAAAAAAAATTCAAATGTAATTTATTCCTGTTGATTTTTCATTTATCATTACTCCGGTCTTCAGTGTCACGTGATCCTTCAGAAATCATTCTAATATGCTGATTTGCTGCTTAAGACACATTTCTTGAAGATTTTGAGAAATATTCAATGTTGAAAACAGGTGTGCTGCTTAATATTTTTGTGGAAGTTATGTTTTTCAGGATTCTTTGATGAAAGTTCAAATAATCAGGTTGTTCACACTTGTTCTCTAATGTGGATCAGCTTATTTTCCCTCAATTTTCATAAACAGCAAGCATTACTGGCAGTAATTGTGGATGTGAGGGCACGCACCGGATTCCTCTGCACCACTTTGGGATTGTTGACCACAGTTATGAGGTTGATGATGGTGAAGGCTGAGTTGAGCACATACGAGCAGAACAGGTTCTTGTGTAGAGTGATTCTCTGACAGCTCAGACTCCTGGATGATAGACAAAGAAATATTAAACACTGATCATTCATGACAGTAGCAGTTTTTGAAGAATAATTCAGTTTGGCAGGTCATTCAACAAACCATCTTTTGGATAGTTTAGATACATACTCAATCATAAATCAGTCTGCATCTGATGGATTCCATTTTTTACAAGCCTGAAGCACTCAACTTTTTAGCATTTCCAAGATTTTTCAGATTTAATATAGATTTGATCTGTTTCGTCCTTAAATGCCTCTTTGCAAAGCCTGCATGACTGATTCATAAAACTAGGCAAACATGCAACGCAAACTGTAACAATTAGTCTGAGGCAATCAGGAAGATCAATAAAATAAACTTCTGCTGTTTGTTTCTGACATTGGTATTATTCTGTCTGATATGCAGAGCGGCATGCCACACACAGTAAGAAACAGCACAAGGTTTGACTTGACTTTCTACACTTTTTTATTTCTGGTGTTTAGGAATAATCTATCCAATTTCCTCCACCTGACCTCATAAGGAATTGGCAGGTATCACTGATGTGCACATATGGGTGGTCATATGTTAATATCAGGAATCCAGTGATTTCAAATGAGACCGGTTTTAGCCCAGATTCAGTAAATGGATGTTTTTGGACTTTTGAGTTCTGAATGGTACAGAATGTTTTCGTAGTACAATGAACTCTTTTATATCGAAAGATCAAGGAAAATTTGATTCATTATGATATGACCCATTTAATGAAGTAAACAGAACTAAAATCAAGCGTTACCTGAGGCCTGAGTATCCTGGCTTCATTTCAAATAATGTGATTGTCAGATGCTTGCCTGTTTTTATTATTAGCTCTATAAGATCAAGGAATAGTGATCAAAGTGGATTTAGAACTATATATATATATAGAGAGAGAGAGAGAGAGAGCAGGAGAGAATATAAATTATACAACAGCAAAAATAAAAGTGATATAAATTCACAATTATGTAAAGCGCAATGTTGGGAAAGAGACATGTGATTTCTAAGTAAATGCTATTTTGTTGTTGGTCAGGAGTTGTAAAATAAGGCAAATTTGGGAGTTCACACCTGCATCAGCTATCTCTGTCAACAAACACAGCTTCTGTTAGACAAGTTTATCTATATAACTGTCAAAAGATACTGATTAAATATCCTTACACAAATGGCATCAGAAAGTCATTAATCATGCATGATTTTACTGAATTCAAGATTCAAAATTTGTATTAGTCACATACACAATTATACAGAATATAACAAGCAGTGAAATGTAAGTCAGGTCCGCTCCATGGACAGTGCAATTATATGTAACATGAACAAACACAAGAGAATATACATACACTGAACAAAATTATAGACTGCGTGAGGCAAATGGTGGTCACACCAGATACTGACTGCTTTTCAGACCCCACCCCCAATACAGTAAAACTGCAAATTTTAGAGTGGCCTTTTATTGTGGCCAGCCTAAGGCACACCTGTGCAATAATCATGCTGTCTAATCAGCATCTTGATATGCCACACCTGTGAGGTGGATGGATTATCTCAGCAAAAGAGAAGTGCTCATTAACACAGATTTAGACAGATTTGTTAACAATATTTGAGAGAAATATGTCTTTTGTGTACATAGAAAAAGTCTTCGATCTTTGAGTTCAGCTCATGAAAAATGGGGGCAAAAACAAAAGTGTTGCGAATATAATTTTGTTCAGTATAAATATAGGTATGAAACAAATTATGTAAAAATATGATTAAAAAAATTACAATGTGCAATAAAATAAAATGTGCAGGACAGTATACTGTAGACTTAATAAATAATAATAATAATAATAATAATAATTTGACCTCAATTTATGTGCAAAGCTGCTCCTGGAGCATTAGAGGGATGGGAGTGAAAGCTGAACTCATTTTCCAAAGCTATTTCCCATATTCCCAACCAAAAATGTCTGGCATTATTCAGGGAGCATAAATTAAAGCTTAGTGCAGCTGTATACTGACACGTACCTCTCCTAGCACCACATCTGGACCCAATAAGACAACATTAAGACTTTGACATCTCAGAAGATCGGACTGTAAATATCACCATCGCACGTAAAAACAAGTGTAGCTGTGTTACACTTCCAGATATTGTACCAAAGCAGTTAAACACAATTTGTTTAGCACGTGATGCATTGTAAATGACACAATAAAAATATTTACAATTGCACCTTAATTTCCCATTAACCTTTAAAACAATAATGATCAGACCCCCAGGAAAAACAGATGCATCTAAAATCTTGGTTAAATAATGATTGCTCTTTTTTACAGATATTATATATTATCTTTAATTTATATTTTCAGGGACATTAAACATTTTGTGTATGACATATTATGGCATATTATGCATCAATATTGCACAGCAAATTAAACTGCTAACACCAAAATAGTTGTATTTTTTCTTTTTTTTAAACAACAACAACGTTTCAAATGAGCACTAATGTTTAAATGAGGTCTTAATCAAAATATGCTTTTAATCTCTCAGCCTTTAAATGATTTCTTAGTGTACTGAAAATAAAATGTACATGGGACTGTAAGTTTACTCGCTGGATACAACTGTCATATTATGTAACATATAACCCAAAGTTTATTTGGCTCGTCTAATGGCTCCTACATTTAATTACCCATGAAATTAAGTTTACCCTGGGGGGTTCTACAGACATATGGAAACCAAGTCAGCATGAAATGACACACAAAACCTGACAAATAGTTCTCATCATTTGGCTCAGGGCTTAGTGTAGCTCTGCCAAACAAATGAACACCAAGGATTTACACTCAATAAAACACAATGATGAGAAACTATCTTTTTGTGCAATGCCAGAGCCAAAGGACCTTTTGCTTTCAGCCTGTACAGAGTTCAAATGGTTGGCTCCTATTAAAAGTTAATTTGTTAATGTTCATGACAGAAGCATCTCTAAATCATTTAAATGTCCATAAAAACATGCACGCTCCTTGAAGTGGATTACAATTCCTTCAATGAAATATAATGTTCTGTGATTTATTTTTTAATTTTTCAAGCACCAAATTAATCATCTTAATAACTTCAATTCTGGAAAAAATATATGACCAATATATTTAAATATCTCCATATTTGAATTCAATCTAAGAAAATGAATGGGAAAGAGCATCTACTGTACCTTTAAATAGTACGGACATCAAAGCTATGAAAACAAATTGACGTTTCAAGGCCAAAAAGTCACACTATCTTGATATTTAATCTCAGATTATAACTCTGGGCATTCTCTCTACCAACTTTATGAGATGTTTTTAAACAGTTATAGGTGTTCCCATTTATGCTGGACAATTATTAGCTGCTTTTCTTACACAATCCAGTCCAGCCCAACCATTAAAACTTGTTTGTAAAGAAATTGTAGTTGAGTTCATTATCCTTCTAAAAGATCAAATTACAGCCAGTAGAATTTCCAAGGTTTTTGCCCCATACTTTTTGTTTATTTTCATTTGATCAGGTTGTCCAAGTTCTTTTGGTAAAAAGCTTTTCTTGTTTATGCATTAAGTATTTAGGGACCACATTTTCACAGTGTTTGGTGGGTGGTCTGGTTTAACTTCCACATCCAGATAGTTAAAGCAGCAATAACGACTGAGACATCAAAACACTTGGATATTGTTTGTACGCTTTTCCTAATTTATGCCTTTACTTACTAAATCTCTAACATCTGCTGAATACTTTAAATTGTTAAATAATTTAATCTAAAATGTCACAATATACATTATTTTAAGGTTGATAAAATGAATATTACTTATTAATCCATAAAATGTGGTCATTATTTAATGATTCACAGCTAGGGAAATCATGAATAATTTGTAAGACTTACAAAAAAGTTTTGATTTGTATACAATGATAGACATCCAAAACAGCAAAAAAAAATATAACATTGAAATAATTCCTTTTGGGTTTCAGTGCATATACAAAAATGAATTACATTTCAATGTATTATTTGCAATTCAAATAACAAATAAGAGTGCTGGTTTAGATTTTGATGCATTTGCGAGACTCTGAAGAAGGAATCTCCTGAACCACAGTTGTATATAATTCAGAGGTTAACACATATAACTCAGGGTTCAGACTATATTTCCATGTAGCCATGCTGACGGGAATGCGATCCATCTTTTCTATATGGTTTGAACTGGCTGCTGTGATGAATGGAGTAACCGAGAGCCTCTTGGTAAATCTCTCTTTGAAAAGCTTAAACGTTGACTCCATCAATTAAATAAATCTCAGACGCCACCGCAGCAATCTACCTCTACACCATCATCGTCAACAGCTCTGACAAATGACAAACTGTTTGAGAGTAGACAACACAAAGCCCTGCCAAAAACAAGTAAACAACTGAGCACCCATCATCAAGAGGTTTATTGATCGGTCTGAAGTAACTGATATTTCAAGGCTTCTTCAAGTCCTATGGGTGGAGACAGTTAAGACGTAAACTCACCTGAAATAAAATAAAATGGCCAGCGAGATGAGAAGGGACACAATAGAAAGAGCATGACCCACAATCGCCATGTAATACAAAATATACGCCATCTGAAATGAGAAAAAAATATGCTATGGTTAGACTTTAAACCACGTTCTCTTGAGATTCACTTCACTGTTTAAATGTTTGGGGTTCAAGAGACTCTAATGTCTAACTCTATTTTTTGCTGTTGTATATGATATCATAATGAGACCCTAATTTAAAAACAGTGATAGCAATTTTGAAATTCACCTTTTATATTCTTGCAATTCATTATTCAGTATTTTTATATTAAGAATAGTACTAATATTAAAAAGGTTCCAAAATAACATAAAAGATCAAAACAGTTTATATACAGAACATACACCAGTTATATCATATGAAATTAAATTGCGTTTGTAACTGCAATTCAATTATTCATACAGGGGGTTTAAAGTGTATTATCAGTTCTTACAAGATGGGGAAAGTATCAACCTTTTAAGTGTATTTTTCAAGGTATTAATCATAACATGATAATAAAAAAAAGATTATATAAGCATAGTTTGATGTGTGATATTGAACAGCAAGTTTCAAGCAACAAGGATGAAATTTCAAAGTAGTAAGAAGGCTAAAAATAGCATATCTCCAATTGAAAGTGCATATCTCAATTTGTTGTACCGTTTTCATAAAGTCCATGCAATTTCATCTGGTTTGATAGAGTGAAGTGCACAGGCTTTATTTGAGCTTGTCTGAGCTGACATTTTCCCTTCTCTCCCTCTCTCTATCCCTCGCAGTTTGTAAAGCAGCAGTTGTACGACACTGTTATGAATAATTTTCAGTGCCACTGTCCTCCAGAAAAGCTGTTTAGTTAAACTGAAACTGCCGTGTGTAGACCGCTTCATAAGTCTAAAAGAAACACTTAAATCCAACATGCCCTTCAGGAACAGCTTTTAAATCATATATCGACCAATCTGAGATGTACTTTGTGTATCATATTTATACTTTTGTGTATGTTTGCCCAGAAATTTTCATCTGCTAATTATTTGTCCTGCCTAGTTGTAATTCAGCCCTACATGTTTAAACACATGGACTAAATCCCAGGAAATAAAGTCTTTATGCACTCTAACATGTGTAGGAGTTTACTTTCATAACATCTGACCATTTAATTCAGAGATATACACAATGTTAATTTAAGACAGGCACAGAATTTAAAGATGATCTACCTTGAGCTTGTCCTTGGTGTGAGCAATGCAAAGGGTGTAGTTGGACCATGTCCTGTTTGTCTCAGGGTGCCTAAACCAGTTTCCTGTCTCATCACAATTCTTGGTGACCTTTTCTAAATAAACAAGGATAAAGATATGAGAATAAGCGCATTTCAAAAGCCTTCATACTTTAGCTTTTAAAGTAACCCTGGTAACAGGAATGCTCAGTGCTTTCAAATTGCTTTAGTACAGTTTTCAAAAACAAATCTGTATTTTATAAGCAAGTCAAGTTTTAACGTATCCTTCAAAAAATGTTTGAAAATGATTTAAGAATTGCATTTGTGTAGATTAGTACAGTGGTTCTAAACTGGTTTTAAAACCTAAATAACAAATGAATGAATTTTACCAGTAGAGTCAAAGTCAGGGAAGTAATTGGGACAGTTTTGAGATGTGTACGTTCCTGCTGGTGTGTCGTCCCAGCATAGCCAGCCATCCCATGTGCGGTTGCAGTATGGACCTAAAAGACAAGCACACAAACAATCAGGGCCAATTCCACCATGCAATTGCTCTCTGCACTTTGCGCTATGAGTTTCTGATGATTCAATCTAAAACCTCTTCTGAGGCTCTCTGTTTTCACACCTGATTTGTTATATGACTGGTCTCTGTTCATTTTCTCAAAGCATTTATATTGACCATCAATGATCTTCTTCCTCTCCTCTGCTTTCTGAGTCACTTGGGCTGACCTGACTCTCAGCGGTAGGATCCATCTCCGTCTCCATCTCTAAAAAGCCATGAACTGGTAACGTCTGAAGAAGAAGACATTCGTTTTAATACACATAAAATAAATATCTGAATATAGGCCTGCTGGATCATTAGGGGCCAAGATTTAAAGTGTCAGTTGTCTCTGTCATTTCTCTTTCTTCTTGCTGGGAGTCTATGCAGTCCATAAAACCATATTTAAAGAAGTTGTGAGATTTGGCCCTCCTGCTGCGAGGGGTTTGATAATTCTGCCAATTTTGGGTCCTGTTAAATCCTCTCTAACCTCACTGTTAACAGTTGTGTCCAGTGGTTTGATTTCTGCTTGACAAGACATTTAGTTCTCTGTTGAAAACACACATTACCTTTCAAAAGCTTGGGGTCAGGAGATTCGTTTTTAAATGTTTTTGAAAGAAGTCTCTTATGCTAACCAAGACTGCATTTATTTTATTTATTTTTTGATGGCAAAGCTACATTTTTAGCATCCGTTATACTAATCTTCAGTGTCACATCATTCTAATGTGGTTCTTACTATTCAATCAACAAGTTGTGCTGCTTAATATTTGTGGTAACACTTTATTTTAGGATCTCTTAACTAGTTGCTTAGTAGTATACATATTACTAGAATATTAGCCATTTATTAGTGGTAGCTAAGCACATATTAATGCCTTATCCTACATCCCTAATCATACCCAATACCTAAACTTAACAACTACCTTACTAACTATTAATAAGCAGCAAATTAGGTTAATAGTGAATAAGTGTTCCCTATTCCTAAGTGTTACCATATTCTTAAATTAAATATTTAATTTCACACATCCAAAATGGAAAGGTCTAATAGGCAGATCTGTGGCTCTGCATTTTTAAATATTGATAAAAATGATTGGCACAATGCACTGTAAATATATCAATTTGGCGACAGCACTACCTACTGATTAAAAGTTATAAGCAATTGTACTGTGTTGTATTTATTTATGCTTAGGGCAAACCAATTTTAGTGGTATGACCAAACAAATCTACAGCTCATTATAGTGTGCTATATTTTACCTTTATTTTCTCCTTTGAGAATGTGAGACAGTGGGACCAGGTCTTATTGATAGATGAACTGTGTACCCAGTTGCCAGATTCATCACAGTATTTGGTTACTTTTTCTGCAGGGAAAAGAAAGTTTAGTGTAATGACTTGAGCTTAAGTGTTCACGTGATTAACTCCAGTCTTCAGCCTCTGGAATCAATCAATCTGTGTGTTAGAACAAACACACGGAGCTGAGTCTCAGACGGAGAGATCTCTATCAGCGAACAGCGGAGAATATCAAGATTTCAGCACCTCAGCAAACTCCTGTTACATCCTTGCTATGGTCACTGCTTTATTTCACTGACATTTAGAATCAGAAATCAAATCATAAATGTTTGATATGAAACTTTGGCCTGTAGCAAAGATCCTTCCCCTTAGAACAACACTGCATGTCAGCTAATAAATTGGTTTTGCACTTCTAAATAAAAGCTCATATGTTTCCAGACAGTCTGAGACAATGATTTTATCACCTTTGTTTCATTATAGGACTTTATGTATCTTCACAGTAGCTTGCCTCTTGTATTTTGGAATTCATTCTTTGGAGCAACATCTTGTGTTTCATAATAAGCAGGCATGTAACAGATGTCATGCCTGCTGTAGAATCTCAATGTTTTGCTGTGTCTGGAGCACTTTGGTCTGGATTGACAATCCAGATGTGATCGTACAGAATCTTACCCATGGGATCAAAGCTGGGATAGTCTGGGCAGTTCTGTGAAGCAAAGGTTCCAGCTGGTGTTTCATCCCAACAGAGCAAGCCATCCCAGAATATGCTGCAGAACAAACCTATAAAAGTTGGATAAACATCTTAAAGGAGGAATTAAACGATCCTTGATCTTGTGAAATACAAGAGTTCGTTTTAATGTGAAAACGTACTGTAATATTCTGAACTATAAATGGCCTATAAACTATAAACTATAAAAAACATTATTTGTAAATTAATGCATTTTCTTAGCGATATGCTCTTTACACTAAGAGTAGATAGTGATATAATCTATTTTCACTATGTAAAAATAGCAGTATTTTCTATACAGAAATATCATGCTACTGATTCTACTTAGCGCAAGTGGCAGATATATGCACCTCAGTATTGTAATACATTATAAAACAGTATGCAATAATAACGAATTGGGTGTAAATATTCTGCTTTGGTATTTTATTTTATTTTCAATTTTATTGAAAATAAATGCCTTTCCAATCGTATGATGAGAAAAGGGAGAATAACGAGTTCAGCAAAAGGTGGATTCGAACTAGGGTCGATCGTGTCATAAAAGTCACCGCTACTCACTTTACCTACGCCACTGGGGCCATTGTTTAGGAGATTACACACGTCCGTGGGCGGAGTTAGTGTAAATAGCCCCTCCCAACAAGGTGGGCTATTTGCACTTAGTGTAAATAGACACTCTGTTAAAACAAAACTACTATTCATGACAATAAAAAGTATTTATTATACTTTTTAAAATATTTATTATATGAGTCCTTCAAATGTGTTATTTCTGCACCTAGTGTTACCAAAGATAAAAAAAGAACATAATAATTGGTCCCACCCTATCACACCATTGGTTGAGTCAGGGGTGCATTGTGGGCCACTCAAGCGGACTAATCCTGAAAAAGGATTAATCCGCTACTGACTAACAACACTGACAAGCTACGCAATATTGCGTAGCTTGTCAGTGAACTACGGCTCTGTGTATTAACTGCCACTCCATCGGAAAACAGGTGATGGAGATTTACTGCTAACCAAGAAACTGGCTTTACTGTCGAGATGCGCATGTTAATCGAATTTGATTAATTGCACAGCCTTGGGAGAAAGTGCTTTAAGATCCAAAAAGCTTAACACACATCCGCTTTGAAAATAAACCTTTATTGTTTCTCTGATCACCTTGTGATAGCTTTCAGCCATTTAGTGTTCCACTAACAGCCTTGGCACTTAATGAGGTTATGAAAAGAGTAAAAGCACCATTGTCTGTCATTCAGATGAAAATGAATTGAAAATACAGCTACCTATTTTATTATGGGATCCATCTCGGCTCAGAAGCTCCAGACATTTGTACTGAGACGCAGTCATGATCAGTCTCTCTCCCTCCATTGCCATCATGACAGGAGTAAGGGATAAGTCAGTGGTGGGCTCTGCTTTTGTCTCTGTTGTTCCAGCCTTTGTTGCATTCTGCAAAGAGAGATGATCTTGAACACAGCAGCAGTGATGGCCAAAATCCAGTATGTAAGAACTGGCTCCCTTTCAATTCATGAGCTTGAATTTGAATTGAATTGACATGAATGGAAATGATAGGAAGAGGAAGTTATGTAAATAATTACATAATTACTTTTTTAGAATAAATACAGATAAAATATATATTATTTTCTCAGTTATTCCCTTATATGTACTGTAGAAAACAATTTTGATGGGGGAAGTGAATGTCCAGCGCTCTCTCCACCTCAATACCACGACTGAGGTGCCCTTGAGCAAGGCACCGATTACCCCAAATGCCTCCGGGTCCCACTGCTCCATGTGTGTGTGTGTGTGTGTGTGTGTGTGTGTGTGTGTGTGTGTGTGTGTGTGTGTGTGTGTGTGTGTGTGTGTGTGTGTGTGTGTGTGTGTGTGTGTGTGTGTGTGTGTGTGTGTGTGTGTGTGTGTGTGTGTGTGTGTGTGTGTGTGTGTGTGTGTGTGTGTGTTTGTTTGTTTACTACTCACTGCTGTGTGTGAGCACAAATTCCGACCGAGTATGGGTCACTATACTTGGCCACACGTCACGTTCTTTCCTTTTCCAAACTGCAATCATGCTTAAGTTTAGGGACCAATTCTCAATATTAACTATTACCTACTAACTACAACTTTTGCCTCAATAAACTCTTAGTTTTCTGTTTATTAATAGTTAGTAAGATAATTATTAAGTTTAAGTATGGGGTAGAATTAAGGAATCTAAAATATGACCATGCAGAATAAGGCATTAATGTGTGCTTTATACTTACTATTAAACAGCCAATATCCTAGTAAAATGCATGCTAGTAACTAGTTAATAGTAAGGATTGGTCCTTAAAATAAAGTGTTACCCAAACTGCTATAACTACTGACAACACTGACTACTACCTATTTTCTGTCTCTGAGAAAAGTCTGTGCTGTGTGTATGCTAACATGTTTATGGGTAATTTACAAACAAAATATATAACACAAATCTACGCTTATCAGAATTATATGAAATTCTTTGATTTTCAATCATTTCACTTCCCTAAATTCAAATGGAAATTTTAGACCCTGTTTGCTACCACAATTCAAATTGAATTCAAACGCAGGAATTAGACTGGGATTTAAAAGCCATTTCTGAATGCCACAAAACCTCAGCAGAAACACGATAGATACACCACAGTACTTTTTTCCCCTTGCGACCTCATATGCACACCTACTCGATTCTGAGGACACCACATGGGCACTTGACATTTGAAAAGGAATGGTTTTACACATGAAAACTGACGAAAAACATTCCTCTGACATACCATATCAGTATAATGAAGATAAGAAATGATTCACACCCATTAGCGCTTTTCTAGCAAAGACTTACAGGCATAAAGCTTCACCCACAAAGACAGGCTTGATATGAAAATTCAAAGCGCCTCTCTTACCATTGTGTTGCTGGTATGAGTCATCTTATAGTTCAATGAAAAGTTAAAGAGCCAATTCAAAAGTACTTACTTTTTTCTCCTTTTAGACACCTCACAGTAATTAATTCTACATTAATTTATGACTGAAACTTTGATGTCTTCGTGCAAAGATCTTAACTTTGGCAGATCCTCTCAAACCCACCTTCTCATACCATTAAACAAATTGAGAAAATTCTGTGGCAGCTTCTTTGATGCGTTGTGTCTGTCTTACCTGCGCACAATAACGCATTTACAACACAAATACATCTGTGAGGTTTCTGATGTCACATGTAGCAGTTTAGCAGCCGTACATATGATGTCACTCCAAACTTTGAAGTAAATGACGTCATACATACGACCACCAGGCCACCACCCAAGTCAGTCAGGAAAACCATTTGTCCTTAAATAGAAACTGAATGTCAAGAATGGATAACATCATGTTTTAGAAACTTTAACCTTTTTTAAGTCCTATAGAAAAAAAATATGGTATTTTAATTTAGTAAACTATGTAGACTTGTATTTATACACATTAAAACCAATCCACACACTTGCTCTCGGTTTTTGTTGTTTAGTCTAGCTTTAATTAAATGCCATTTCCTATTATACTTTTAAATGTGATGTGCTATTCTGCAAGCTCATTACTATTCCACTAAGTTAGATTTATATGCAGTCATGGGAAAGTAGCTTCAAGGTAAAAAATAAACAGAGAGGACTTAGACATATTAATGTCCACATACAATTAGCAAAGTATGCTGTTGACTTGTTTGTGACTACAGTTGCATAGTGCTAACGTACTACATGTAGAGGGCTTCATATGCTCCCATTTCATCAGTCTGACACAGAGCCAGCTGCTCTGATACCAGCATCGATGGAACTCTGTGGAACCACCATTTCATGCCTCAGGAGTTCTGTGGGTTTTCAGGTCACCTCCGCTTGTAATTACCAAACTGGAGCAATTAGTGAGTAATGTATTTTCTCTACTGGATAGTTTGGGGCTGGGGGTGGGGTAATCAGGAGAGAAATCATCTAATGACAGTTTGCAAGAGAAAAAAAAAACTTTAGTGTCCAGTAAAAGTTTTAGTGACTGCAAGTTAAAATGGGCTAAATATCAAATTGAATACTCAAGTATTTCGGACTAATTTCACCACAAATGCATAAAATAAATATGGATTAACAATGAATGTGATGTTACGGCTCACTCACCAATATAAATGATGTCAAAAGCCATAGGGTCTCTTGCCAACCCATGCTCTCAGATCCTGACTTTATCTGTGAACACAAAAAAGTATTACAAAAATTATATAAAAAATCCAACAGACTTTAAAATTGAATTGAGAATTGTTCTTATTTATATATATATATACAGTGTGTGTATATACAGTATCTCACAGAAGTGAGTACACCCCTCACATTTTTTAATATTTTATTATACCTTTTCATGTGACAACACTGAAGAAATGGCACTTTGCTACAATGTAAAGTAGTGAGTGTACAGCTTGTATAACAGTGTACATTTGCCCTCAAAATAACTCAACACACAGCCATTAATCTCTTAACCGCTGGCCACAAAAGTGAGTAAACCCCTTAGTGAAAATGTCCAAATTGGGCCCAATTAGCCATTTTCTCTCCCCGGTGCCATGTGACTCGTTAGTGTTACAAGGTCTCAGGTGTGAATGGGGAGCAGGTGTGTTAAATTTGGTGTTATCGCTCACTCTCTCATACTGGCACTGGAAGTTCAACATAGCACCTCGTGGCAAAGAACTCTCTGAGGATCTGAAAAAATAATTGTTTCTCTGTGGAACCATGTCCTGTTGTCTGATGAGACCAAGATAAACTTATTTGGTTCAGATGGTGTCAAGCGTGTGTGTCGCAACCAGGTGAGGAGTACAAAGACAAGTGTGTCTTGCCTACAGTCAAGCATGGTGGTGGGAGTGTCATGGTCTGGGGCTGCATGGGTGCTGACAGCACTGGGAAGCTACAGTTCATTGAGGGAACCATGAATCCCAACATGTACTGTGACATACTGAAGCAGAGCATGATCCCCTCCCTTCGGAGACTGGGCCGCAGGGCAGTATTCTAACATGATAATGACCACTGCCTTGCTAAAGAAGCTGAGGGTAAAGGTGATGGACTGGCCAAGCGTGTCTCCAGACCTAAACCCTATTTTTCATCTATGGGGAATCCTCAAATGGAAGGTGGAGGAGCACAAGGTCTCTAACATCCACAAGCTCTGCGATGTCATCATGGAGGAGTGGAAGAGGACTTGATGACTAGATGGGCAACCTGTAAAGCTCTGGTGATCTCCATGCCCAAGAGCGTTAAGGAAGTGCTGGAATATAATGGTGGCCACAAAAAATATTGACACTTTTGGCCCAATTTAGACATTTTCACTCAGGGCTGTACTCACTTTTGTGACCAGCGGTTTAGATATTAAAAGCTGTGTGTTGAGTTATTTTGAGGGGACAGAAAATTTCAAATTTACACTGTTGTACAAGCTGTACACTCAATACTTTACACTGTAGCAAAGTTTCATTTCTTAAAGTGTTGTCACATGAAAAGGTATAATAAAATATTTATAAAAATGTGAGGGGTGTACTCACTTCTGTGAGATACTGTATATATATATATTTGGGGAGGGAGGGGGGATTAGAAATAAATCATCAAAATTACAGTTTTGTTTTCAATTGGGGGTACAAGGAATATAATACATCATGCAATTCTAGACTGAAAAAACTCCTAGGCAATATAGATTTTATAGAACTTTACTAATGGTACATATTCCACTTTAGTAGACAGTTCCTATATCCTTGATTTAGTAGACACTTTCTATATCTTTGATTTGAATCCCTTGAAACACACAATACATTACTGAGGGTAAACTATCATTGTCACAGTTTGACTTAAACCATATAATGGTGTAGTTCCTTATAACTTTACCAGCCATTGCTGAATAATTCAGTTTTATATACTCGCCAAAGTCATTTTATCCTCCCATTTGGTTCTTGGCAACTGTTAATTTTGGACTCTAAGTATGATATATCAAAGCTAGACTCTGGCTGTTAACCTACAGCACTGACATGTCAAAACTGCTTTTATTAAGCCTTGAGTGGCATGTAACATTTGTATACAAAATTGTAGGTCAAACAGTCTCTGCCAACAGACCAACAATAATACGCTAACCCATGCTAACAGTTTACCATCTGCATTCTCTACTTTGTCAGCACTTTATCAACAGAAAATGCTATCGCAATGAAGCAGAGGGGTGAGGAAGAGAAAAACACATTAAAGATGGTTAATAATTTTGTTGTCCCCGTAACACATGATATGTGTTTTTAGTTCTGTAGCTAAGATTGTAATTAGCATTCCCTTCCTACCTATTTTTCTCATGCAATTTATAACTCACTTGCTCTCCTGTATAACTAGGTTTCAGAATGTTTGCTCTCAACACCTCTCTTCAGATCACAGTGGGGGTATTTCTCTGATAGACAGACAGACCAATACCAGGAATAGCTACTGAACCTCTGTGTTGAACAACTCAGCTGTGTTGACATTACCTCAGATTAACAGCAGCCAAGTCTCCACAAACTCTCCTGGTGTGCATGTAGTTTGAGTGCTGATTTATTGGGATGTGGTGTATGTACCACCTCAGGCCTTTTACTATGTTCTGTCACAACACATATCACGTTCAGAGAAAATATTTGGCTCAAAACTTACTCTATTTTTCTTTCCAAACTGGAGGATTCCAACCAAAAAATGGGCCATTATTTTAAGAACAAAAAAGAACAGCCAGAATCACTTCAACTCCTTATGCAACCAATTTTTGGGCATGCAGTTCAACACACAAAATAGCTTTAAAACGCATGATGCATCTGTTCAAGTTGAGGAAAAGTTGCTATATTTAGTTTTTAAAAAGTAGCACGCAGTCTATAGCAAATTTATAATGTAGGGCTGTCAAAATTGACACACTAATGTATGAAACTACTGTTAACTTTACAATGAGGTTCCATTTGGAAACATTAGTTAACTGAATCAGTAAACATTAATAATTAAATATTGTATTATTAATCCTAGTAAATGTTGATTTCAAATACAATATTAAAACCAAAATGTGTCTGTTAATATTACTTTATGGACCTGTGCTATCATGAACTAACAATGAATAGTTCTAGTTTAATAAATCAAGCATTCTGCGTTAGTTCAGGCAGGCCTCGTAGTCAAGCTCCGCTATTAGCTGATTGGAGAAATTCAAACCCGGCCCCTATCAGCTGATCCGACTCTCAAGCTCTCAATTGGCAAATCTCAAACAGGGCATTACTTAAACCTGGCTTCTGTTGCTTGCTTTGCTGCTTCCTCTGTATGCTGCTTGCAACCCACCTCCTCCCATCTCCTCCTTAACTTGTTTAACTTAAACAATGTCATTCTGTTGTCATTGTTGCTTGTTCTGTTCTGGGGTTTTTGTGCTACTCTCCTATTCCTAAAATGGGAGGTTGCCCTGAAGTGAGCTGCTGTTTCCCTGTCTTGGCTTTCATGGAGCTCATGAAGAGGACAGGAACTTGGAACAGAGCCATACCGCCAAATGTAACTTTAGTAAATATGCCAATAAAAGTTGACTAAAGGCTTGTCTATGGTATTCTTTTTGACTTAAGAGGTCCTGACTGAACTAACGTTAACAGGGATGAATATATACTGTAACAGTTAATGCATTAACTAATGGTAGCTAATGGGACCTTATTGTAAAGTGTTGTTGTTTATCACAGTTAACACATTTATTCAGTTACACATTTAGTTTTGTTCTAACTGTTTTTAGCATCATTTTTAGACAAATTTTGTTTTACTCATTTAGGATTTTTATTGACTTCTGTTGTTTTTAATACTGGCCTAATGACCTTTCTGTATTTTACATTTTCATTAAAAATCTATTTAGCATATTTATTAAACTGTTTGCACAACACTATTAAAAATAAAGGTGCTTTACAATGCCATGGAAGAACCTTTTTGTCTAAATGGTTCGACAAAGAAACTTTAACGTCTGAAGAACCTTCCTGTTTCAAAAGATTATTTGTGGCGAAAAAAGATTCTTCAGATTAAAAAAGGTAAGAAAGAGATGTTATTTGTTATATTAAAGTGGTTCTTTGGGGTACCAAAAATGGTTCTTCTATAACATTGCTGTGAAGAAACTTTTAAAGCACCTTTATTTTTAAGAGTGTAACCCAAACATCAATGTAGGTGAATTAAGGTTTAACCATCATTGTTCAGAAAATGGAGTAAGACATTGTTTACAGGTCATTTATTTATATTCCGAACCCAGACGGGACATTTAACAAAAGCCATTTACGTTCTTTATATGGTAAAATTCTGTGATGACTGAAGCTATTTCCTGTGTTTAATGCAAGTTTGTTTATGGGTGAGACAAGTAGTCGCAGTTTCATAAATCTGTTTCCTTCCAGTAACAATATATAGATATGCAGATGTATTTCCGCTTTGAGAGTCATCCACACAATCAACAAAACCCAATAATTGCACATTATTTAGCTTAAAAAGAAACGAAATTGCCCTATTCTGATGTGACAAAACGCCCAGAAAAAAATGAATTATGAACACGTCTCCATCATTGAATACTGCCTAGTTGGCTAATAAAACAATATAGAAAGATGGTGAGATAGAGTACACAGTTCTGTTCAGCATGCCAGATGGCTGTGGTCAGTGGCACAGGGGAAAGAGGAAGAAATTAGACTTGCTTAACTGCCTAATCATTGATTTCCAGAGTGCAGGAGGTCGTTGTTTTTTAAATGCCTGCCAATATCTGGATGGAACTTAGCCAAGATAGGAAAAGGACATGGAGGCTGAGAATGGATCCCAGTCTTTGGATTCAGCTCCATATAAATTCTGATTATTATCCAAGGAAATTATTGTTCCTCCATGAGGATGAATTAAAGCTTTTCTTCATTAAAACTCATCATGTTTGCCAATAGGCTGGGTATTCCATAAGGAAGCACCAGACTGAAGATTCAAACGTTACTTTGGAAGTAAGATCTGGAATTACAAAATGGATGTTGAATTAGTAACCAAGACCAGACATTACTCACTAAAGTTTTTATTTAGAATGAAGGATCCAAGATGGCATTCACTCTTCCCTGAAAGGCTTTCAGAAATATTAATAATGTTTGTTTTAAAAAATGACTTTTAATCCTTTGGTGACTGCAAAACCCAAATCATCTGTGTCCACTTCCTTGAAGCTTAATAAGATGGCTTAGTGAGGACTGATATGTGATTAACCAATTATTTTTGCATAATCTCTGGCATACTTTGTTCTAATTGAGGATTTCTGCTTTGAAATCTTCTTTGTATAATGACCACAAAACTTTATATTTGACCCTTTTCCGTTGGCAACCGCTGTAGTGTATTAGTTTCAGGTCTCAGGTTGCACTACAAAGTTTTTATTTTTACAAAATAATAGTTTGCTTGTAAGTACTGTATGTTCACATACTTATGCGGCAATGTGATTAAAATATACATGAGGAAAATCCTTTATTTTACTGTTTTACTTAGTTGTTTCATTTAATCTTTGTACACTAAAAAGATTGGTGTAGGATTTACTTTGAAACACTTTTCACTCAGAAATTGCTAAATTTGACAAATAATTTGAAAGTGTCTTTTTGTAAAATGCACTCTGATAATCTTTATTTACAACTTCAAAAAAAATCAGAAATAGTTTTTCTGTGCAAAATATACCCCTGCAATGTTATGGGTTAGTTAAATTGGGTTAATGGTAAAATTAATCTTCCCCAAATTTAGCATTGTAAATCAAAACACAAAATAGATAAACGGGATAAAAGTATTGTAAATAAAATTCCTTTAGGGATAGTATCATTTATGGATGCCTTGAAACCATCAAATTGGTCGAGACTACAAAGTGAAAATTCCAGTGTTAAATTTCCACGTATTTAAGTTAATTTGTGTAAGCTGTGGGTGTTTCAGAAGGCACATCAGGTGTTTTATTACTTTGAATTTTAATTTATTAAATCTTATTATTCAATCTTATTTATTCATTTCTATTTTGCAGCTGACTGTATATATACCCAGGGTAACTAAACCACCTCATTTTATTTGACTCATTTCCCTTTCCTACTTTACTACTGGTAGATTTTCTCATCCATAATGTACAATGACAAAATAATTCAACACAATGAAAAGTGAGGCTGAAGAGAAAGCAAAACAACTTCTCTAGACCCTCCCTTGGGATTGTTCCTACAAAAAAATCTCCCTCTATAAACAAGATAGATTTGGGGGGAAGACAAGTATGATCCACATCAATATCTTTTCCCATTTACTAACATAAGGCATAAGTGAATTGTGAGCCATTACAATCAACAGTGACAGAGCACCTCAGTGTGGCAAAAGCACACTTGTATGAACGTTTAGTGCTATTGTGAAATGCTGTCTTGATGTCAGTGCTTTCAAGTCCAATGGCATGCAAACTCAAGGCTGTTTCTTCCATGTGCTATTGGGCCAGCAATTCTTCTCTCTGTAATATTGAGCTTTCCTGCGAGCCTCATTTATACTTTCAAAATCTGACCTTGTACTATGCATCAGGTCAAAAAAGAGAAAATATCTAACCTCCTGAAGTACAAGCTGATGAGGGCATCTAGGGTGTTTTGGTATATGAAAAGCACTACATTCTGACTCATTAACCCGGCTAATTTTGTCAGAAAGTGAGATTCCCCTGTACAGCAATAAGCCATTAGCTGGCTTTAATAGGTGCCATATTTAAATAGCGCCAAAATGGACTGGAGTGATATCAAACAAGAGGACAGGAAAATGCACTCTGAGGGATATCCATAATTCAGAGAGCACTTAAAATGCTGTGGCACTGCTGCGTACTCTGCTCTTCCTGGATTTGGACCTCAGGGCAGCGAGCAGTAATGTGAATAAAGTGTAGACACAGGCACAGGTATGGTGTTGTGGTTTTTCTGGACTCTTTAATGCTGCTCAATGCTAGAACTATAGGGTTTTGTTGAACTGCACAGATACTCCTTGAGGAGACTGTTGTTTGGAGTTTACTGAAAATCCTCAGTTGCAATATTTTGAGATCCGTATATATGGGTGAAATCTGTCAGCTGTCACTTTAAAAATATTTTTCATAGTCATAAATAAAACAATATTTATTGTAGTATGTGGTAACACTTTAGTATAGGGACCAGTTCTCACTATTGAACTAGTTGCTTATCAATGCCTATTATTAACATATTGGCTGTTTAATAGTACTTATAATACATATAACTTATAACAACTGCCTTACAACTTATTAAGAAGCAGCAAAATTGGAGTTTATTGAGGCAAACGTTGTAGTTAATGGTAGTTAAAAAACTAATTTGGTGTACAGTATGTCTGCTAATTAAATTAAATTCTATATAATTCTAGGACCTAACAATTATAATTATTAGAACAGAACATGAGATGGTATTCTGCATACCTTTATTTAAACGAGGGGTTATTTGAGTTACTGTTGCCTTTCTATCATCTCTAACCAGTCTGCCCATTCTCCTCTGACCTCTGACATCAACAAGGCATTGTCATCCACACAACTGCCACTCACTGGATATTTTCTCTTTTTCGGACCATTCTCTGTAAACCCTAGAGATGGTTGTGTGTGAAAATCCCAGTAGATCAGCAGTTTATGAAATACTCAGTCCAGCTCGTCTGGCACCAACAACCATTACACGTTAAAAGTCACTTAAATCCCCTTTCTTCCCCATTCTGGTGCTCAGTTTGAACTTCAGCAAGTCGTCTTCACCACATCTAGATGCCTAAATGTATTGAGTTGTTGCCATGTGATTGGCTGATTAGCAATTTGTGTTACCAAGCAATTGAACAAGTTTACCTAATAAAGTGACCGGTGAGTGTATATATTCTGACAGATGAAATTTACATTTTTTAATTTCAATATGATTGAACATAATCCTTCTATTGGCCTACGGCTCTGTGGTAATCCATTTTGACTTAATTAAACTTTGAGTTTTTTCATGAAATAGGCTATTCTTGAGTTCTGTCTCCACTCATTTTAATTTTATTTATTTTATTTTCCCCTCTATGTTAACAGCAAAAACATGTTTGTTCAAATTATGGAATTTTGTATTAGGGACTTTATGTATGAGTTAGGGTTCGTGACTAACGTGTTAAATCTTTTAACACTTTTTTTATAATTAATCATACTAAATTAACATGCTTGTCAGTTCAGATAATACAGTACATATTGCATTTATTTATTACATTTCATATTCTATACAGATTAATCAGCCATTCCAGTGTAACTTTGAGAACAAAATGGTAATCTTTCTCTAGCCAGCAGTTTTTCACTTGTAATGTTTGCAGGTAATTCACACCCTGTCAAAGAGATACACCTCAATGGCATGTGATGACACAATCAACATCATATAAGATATCCAAGGTTTCGTATGACCTTGTCCTCAACCTCCCCTCAGGATAGAAGACCATTAAGATAAGTCTTATATTCCATCTGCGTGCTGCACAATATACCGCTTTCCCTGGCAGGATTGATGCCTTCAGTTTCCCACATATGTATATTGACTAGTGATTATGCTGTTGAAACTTCCATCATCAAACAGACTCTGTGCTTCCACACAATTTAACCTTCAAACTGCAGGGGTGTGTTTTCAGTGAAGGGAAGTCGTGCACCTCTTCCCAGGCTCAGCCAGCACCTTCTGATTCATGGGTCTATATATATATCCATCTTCTCCTAAATCGAGCACCCTGTTGTGACGAGGTGTGTTAGCACTTAATCCATCTTGGCCATCAAGATTGGAGCCAGCCAAGTGCCACATGCGCTCCAGCTGTTCTTGACACAAACCCAACAATCAGGCATTCACAGACACCAGCCAGGTGTGAGAAGACGGCTGGCAGTAAAGCTAAATGGGAATAAAATGAAATGGAGAAAGGGGGACCGCATCGATTGTCAGCTCTCAAATGTAAAATGGCCCATATTTTATGGTCCCAGTGTCCCGTTTGCTTTATGAGGGACATACAGGATTGAGCCATTGCGCTGATGATGGATCTCTAATCTTTATGGCATCTGGAGTCAGAAAGAGATCATTTTAACCTGAATCTCTGTAGTCACTATGTTTCATGCCTCACAATCATTCACAACTGTATATTAGTTGTAGTTGGTTTTACATTGTGCATCATTTTTCACAGTAAAGGTTGTAAAGAATATAATACAGGAATCAGTTATAAAATTGTTTTTCACATTGAATATCTGCCTGTGGTAATCTAATGGATCAAAAGCAATGAGAAATATATACTATATTCATTAAATATATAAATGAGTTCTATATGAGCTCTCTAAATGAGCTGTGTCCCAAATGATGTACTATAAACTCTTGCACTTATATTATGCACTTATGCTATGTATTTTTGATGGTGGAACACAAAATGTGTCTATAAAATAACTGGAAAAAACTGTTACCCACTCTTCTGTTTACTGAACCTTTATAATAATAGAAGGATAAAAATACAGGAGACAAATATTTTCCCCTCTCTTACCCCAACCCAAATACAAAACTAAATTACGCACATTAAAAAAGCCCTCAATATGTAATTATAGAGTGTCAATTATGTTTATATTAAACTTGAATCAGAGTTTAGAAACAAAACAATTTAAGTAATCACCCATGTACATTATACATATTTATATCAGCAAACAAAGCATTACAAATATAAACTCTGTACATACAATGAATGCACATACTTGTACTTAATACGCTTTTGATCAAAATCATGTCACGAGCATAAATCCATCATAATGATTAGATTGACACATTACAGAAGAAGAATTAGCATAATCCGAAAATAAATTATAAAATGATCCCATGTTTCAGAAAATATGTTAGTATTTCCCTACAGCACAAATTCTCATTCCTCATATCAGGTTATGCTTCTACATATTTACTGAATATTGTAACAGAGGTGAAGTTGGTGCTTTTTTTAACGGAAGCATGAAATTGATCAAACGTGTTAAGAAAGTTATGATGTTCTAAAATATTATTAATATAGTATTATAATAGTATTTTAAATGACTAAAATGAATAAATGACTAAATGCAATAATAGGAAATGTTTCTTGAGCAGCAAATTATAATATTTTATTTCCCAAAGAATAATTTGACACTGAAGACAGGAGTGAATTCATGGTTGCTGAATAATTCAATTGTTTTATTGTTTTTTTGACCTAAGTAAGCATGACTTTCAAAAACATTGTACAATTTTCTCAAAAGTGACTATCTGAAAAAACAGATACTTAATTCTTTACAACAAAGGCAATCATGCAGATAATACTAAAGTAATTTGAACTAGTGAATGAACAATCATACATTAAAATGATTAATCAGGTGAAAAACAACTGTTATATTAGGAATAGTTATTGAAAAAAATACCAAAATAATTATCATGAATAAAAGGTTTAATCTCATTATTAATTATTTTAATTCAATAAAACATTACAGGACTTCCCCAGATTTTTTTCAAATCAAACACAAAATGCCCCAAACAGATCATCCTGACCTCCTCAGTGCACTGATGTCAAGTTAAAGTCAAATAGCCTGATCAAATTAAGTGATAACCTTACTGTTTGACTCATATTTCTGGGGAGTGTGCAGTTTGTTGAGGTTTGAGAGTGAGAAAATATTGTGTAGCAGATAAAGTGATTCTCCAGCACCCTTCGATGAGAGACCTACACTTTATCTCGAGCAAAATGGAAAGGTGGCTCATCCTTCACTTCAATTCATGCCTTTTGACCTTCCTCAGAGAGCCCTTGATTTTTATCTCAATTGCTGTGACCTCTCTGTTCACAGCAGTAAAAAGCACTGCCACAGAAAACAGATACGGCTATGGAGGTGTTACTAGGCCACCCAAATAGGAAATGTTTCTTGAGCAGCAAATTATAATATTTTATTACCCAAAGAATAATTTGACACTGAAGACAGGAGTGAATTCATGGTTGCTGAATAATTCAATTTGTTTTATTTTTTTATCAAATACATACAGCCTAAGTAAGCATGACTTACTTAGTGCTGTAACTTACTTAGTTACTTTTCTTGTGCTGTGGTGATGTGACAATAAAAGTGATTTGATTTGATTTGATTTGAAATGCCAGACTGTCAAGGGGAGAAAATAAGAGCGGGTGTAGAGCACTTTTGCAGAGTCAGGATACATTTCAAGGCACTTTTATCTGAGATGGCATACTGTGAGCTCATGCATTTTCTTCTTCCTTAGAAAGCATGGGAGTGGGCTTGCCTCTGGTACCATAAACTCCTTTAAACTCAGGGGGAACATAAAGTAGGACTCAAGTTTCTTAGGGCACTGTTTCCTGCAGAGGCAGACATTCTCAGAAGAACATTTCCTATCTCATAGCTCAAAAAAGAAGCAAAGCGAGAAGCAGTCACAGTTTAAACAATGGCTGTTAGTCATACTTGGGTTTGCAGTGTGATTTTGCATGTAATCATCTCACATCATCCCTTTAGGGCTCTTTTTGATGCGTTTCACAATTATGCGCTTTCACTGTAGAGTGGAGAGCCATAAAGGTCACAAAAGTTTTTTGAATAAATTGAGAAAGTTATTGTGAAAGTGAAAAATACATTTACACTTTATTTGCCCTCTTATGAGAGTAAACTGCTCTTTTGAGAATATTTATGAAGATTTATACTCAGTGGTGGACTGGCCATCTGGAGCACCGGGAATTTTCCAGGTGGGTCGCTGTACAATGTGGGCCGGCCTATTGCGTAAATATATAAAGAATGAATTATAGTAAGTGTACGTAGACTATATTCCTCCTTCGGCCCAGACGAATCGCCCATTTGAATAAAACATTTGAATTAATTTAGCGTGCTCTGGCTCACAGCAGCGCTCAAGGTAAGATGTAAGCAGCTAGACATGACGAATTCAGCAATATTTGCCAACTGTTTACGATAAAAAATCCTAAACGACAGACATTAATTTTCAGGGATGCAAACTACTACTGGCCCTTTCGAATTTCTTAATGCCCTTAGTTTAGGTTACCTGATTCGTCACAATACAAGATAAGAGTGAATGTTTGTAAATCTCTATTGAGGCTTTCTTCTGCAATTTACCATGTCTAAGAATAAAAAAAACAAAAACAAAACAAACAAACAATTAAAAAACTTAAAATATCGTTCTCAAACTTACTCTAGAACATTGTACATCTGAAGACTTTCGCTTTCAAGTGCTGTGATTAAAGTGATATATTCTATATTCATAAAAAGATTGTTTGGCAGTTCACATGCATTATTTTATGTACACACTAGCTATCAAATGTTTGCAATTTATTTATTTAGTTTTTGAAAGAAGGATGAATTTATTTGATCAAATAAATCATATGAAATGTGACCCTCTCTGTAAAACCAGGCTAAAGTCTAAAAATCTAATTCTGAGATAACGAGCATTAAAGTTTGATTACAAGCATTAATTTCACTATGATTTCAACCTTTGACATGACCTTAATCAGCCAATATTAAAGATACCAAGATTATATCTTCACAGAATGTTCTTTACAATATGTAGCATGATTTTATGAAGAAAATAGTAAATCTAAAATAATGACTAGCTGGGTTTTCACAAAGAGGGTCACAAATATTACCCTTAAAATGTTGGTTTTCTATGAAATACATTTTAAAATGTAATTTATTTCTGTGAACAAAGCTGAATTTTCTGCATCATTGCTGCAGTCTTCAGTGTCACATGTTCTTTCAGAAATCATTCTGATATGCTGTTTTGCTGCCTGATTATTATCAGTATTATTTGTGATCATTAACCTATTACTAATGGTTTTCATTATTATCAATACTGAAAACTGTTTTCACTTCATATTTTTGTGGAAATCGTGATACTTCAGCTTATTCATGATTATGTAATGAATACAAAGTTAAACAACAGCATTTATTTTAAAATATAATTAATTTGTAATAAGCATAAATAACATTACTGTCAAATAAATACATTGAATGCAATCTTGTTAAATAAAAAGTATATGTTTTTAATATAACGCTGACTAAGTAGTAATGTATGACATTTTCCATCAAAATATGAAGCAGCACAACTGTTTTCAACATTGATCATAATCAGAAATGTTTCTTGAGCAGAAAATCAGCATATTATAATTATTTCTAAAGGACCAATAGAAAGGCACCATCAACATTCTGCACTACATTCCAAGTCCTTTAAGCAGAGCATTGTGGACTGATATTATATTTAACGTTAGTGATGTTAAACTGTCCCTCTAAAAAAAGATGTGTAAAAAGTCTTCTTAATTTTGTACAACTTGTCATACAAACCAAAAAGACTAATTATAATGTAAAAAAGTGCCAGTCATTCATTATTGTTAATGATAACAATTTCAATAATTAAAAAATAGATTAGCATTTTTATTTCTGAATTGTGTTATGTGTTAGCTGGGGGGTTTATGGTGTGGTGTGTTGTGGACCAGGTGTGGTGGGCGCTCTGTGCTAGAAAGTCCAGGGCCAATTCTTAGCCCCAGTCCACCCCTGCTTATACTTATTATTTACATTAGCTTTTATAGTTTGAACAAGCGTACTTTGTTCCTCTCAGCATTCTGGAAAGAGGGTTCTGCCCATTCCGATTGGAATTAAATTACAATTTAGTTCCTGAAATTGACATTCAGAAAACTGCTAATCAACAGAATCTAAATTCCATATTGATATTTAAACCAACTAACAAAAATAAGTTCTTAAAACGTTCTAAAACCAATATTTAAAATAAAAAAAATCCTTATGGAAAATTCAATATTATAATTGTATAAACATTATGGGAATGTTACTGTTGAATGTTTTCAGAATGTTCTGAAACAAATTTGAACATTTAAAAAATATTAGACAAACAAGCAACTAAAACATTTCAGAAACATGTTTCATGGATGATGCATAAATAATGCTTTTGTGCAAACGTTTTTAGAACTTAAATAAAGACCTGATATCTTTCTATTACCGTTACTGGAAGAAAGTTTGTTATTTGAGAAAAATGAACCAAAAGTTCTGACAATGTTCTTTGGTAGCTGATAAGTCATGTGACATTTTATGGTGTTGTATGGTGACATGTGTCCAATAAGTATGCAAATCAATATGTCCTGAAATAAGCTTATTTTATAAACAAAGATGAATCAAATGCATAGGTTTTATCACAACACTTGAGTTGGACTAACGATTGTCATCTGTTGTGTGGCGTATTGAACTTGTATTTACACTGTAGAAAGTGAATGTTTTAAATGTAAAGAATTTCTGTAAATTTAATATCCTGTTCAACTAATGAAATGAAATTCTGAATTTGCCTAAATCTGGCTGGTAATAATATATATATTTGAATTCAGGCTCATGAGATTGAAAACATTTTCTGATGATGAGCTTGTTTTTCTGAACCTGTTGTCACGTCTGAACCTGGACAAGGTTTCACAAGCACTCATTTATGTCTTGCTGACTTGAGTTCAAGTTTGATAACTGTAATCAGGAATGTTTGAGCCCCTCTGTAAATGAAGTTGACCCATTTATATTTCTATGCCCCATGTAGCCCCATCTGGCAGACCGTCAAATATTGAGCGATATTTCTCTGTCTGAGAGCACTCTAGGTGAGCTGCAATGCAAACAGAAGAGAATAAAACTTTGATTATCTAAGTGGAGCAATCTCACTTTTCTGACATTTTTGACATTTTTCACTGACCTTAACAGGTTTCCATCTGATACAACGACTTCTATTCTATTTCTGTTTCTCTCGGCAGATTTTTGCATAGATATGCACAAGACGGTTTTAACAGCAGCAGGAAAGACTGACGCCGCTTTATCTGGCATGTCTTCTTTCTCCATTTCTGAGTATTCATTCAGTCATTTTCATTCAGTTTCCTAGAACTTTTTCATTTCAGCTGTCAAGAAAAATTATCTGTCTTTTTGTTTTCCGAACTTATTCTGGAATAACTGGATTCTTAGGATTTTGAGTGACACCTCGTGTAATTTATCACACTTTTTCCAGATTTTATTTCAAAACTGACATAAACTGCATATGGAGGAATTAAAGGCAACCTATAACTGTATTACTGAGAAGGTCAAACATGTTTACCTTTAATAGCTTTGGAAACAGCATGAATGCCATCCTGCTCCAGGTGATTAAACTGACTGCAAGATATATAGAAATATGGAATATGAGTAATACGGATGCGCTCACCAGTAATGGCAACATAAATTGGTTAGACATGGTTGGGCTTTACAAACACAATTGTGAAAGGACTGGCTGAATAAAGACCATCATTGTGCACACAGGTACAAAAACCAAAGTAATCCCATTACTAAATCTGTACAGAGGCATTTAAAAAGTTAATTTGGCAATGGATACGATTTGGTTAATGGAACAAACATTACCTCTATAAATCAGATAATGTGGCACGAATGGCAAAATAGCTTTCTGGGAGCAGACAGACAAAGCACATTACAGACAGTCAATGGAGGCTCTAAGCAGAGATAAATCAAACACAAAGTAATGCTTTATGACTCCAAATTTGCTCTGTTTTTCTTATTATTTTTCAAGTATGGAAAATCATTACATGCAGTGAGATTAACATTAATAGCTTCACGCAGTATCCAGAAAGCATACTGTTCCTCCTGTGGGTTTAAATCTATGTAATGTACTATACCGCCAAGAATCGAGTCGAAAGCACTTCTAATCTTGTTTGTGACTTTTCTTTAAATGTCATGGAGTAAAAGTGCACATGCTGTACTGTAGGTACAAATTTATATTTCATATGCTAATTTCTAGGGGGCTGTCTAACGGATATGAATGGGAAAACGAATATAAAAAGAGGGACTGTTGGCAGGAATCTATAGGAAAAGAGCATTCATTATTCCACTGCTTTGCTGGCTCATGTAAATCAGTTTACAAGCAAAGCTTTTATATTTATAATACACTTAATCACAGCAGCCAATGCAAATTGGGATTCTTCCATCATATGGGGTATTTATACATAGTGACAGTGTTTTTTTTTCTCAGATTGGATAAAACTAATGCAGCTTGTCATGTGGCCACGTACATGAACTTTACTTCAACCAAATGGATGAGACAGATGGAAGGAGCAGCCAAAAAAAAGGGTTGCCATATGGTCCAAAAAGAGCCCTTAACAGAACATTTTACTGTCCAGTATAAGAATCTTCACTGCATTGAACATATAGGTCATATAGATAAATCACGGGGGGGGGGGGGGTATCTGTTTGCAGAGACACATCTATGTGGCCAGATATATTTTAAATGTGTACACCCAAAAAGAGCCTAATGTTCTTCTGGTCTTGCTATAAAACACAGCATCCCTCATTTAGCAGTTGTCATGCAGCATTGGTCCTGTTTTAAACTGCCCTTATTATTTACATTTACGCATTTAGCAGACGCTTAAAAGCGACTTACAATTACATTCAGGTTATACATTTTCATTAGTATGGGTGTTCCCTGGAAATCGAACCCACAACCTTTTGCGCTGCTAACACAATGCTCTACCACTGAGCCACACAGGAACATGGCATATTATGGGTTATGAAAGGTTCATATTTTGGTTTTGGGAGTCCCCAACAACAGGTTGACACGCATGCAAGGTCAAAAAACTCTTTCATTTTCTTATATGCATTTATTTTTTATCTTATTTGTTCAACGACTCCCTAACGATTCGATTCGTTCAACTATTCATTTTTCCAAACCCCTCCTTTGCGTGACGCTAATCTGCTGTGATTGGTTGATTTCATTTAAAGCATATTTGTGAGCTTTGACGCTCCAAAAGCGGCACCTAGTGGCAAAAAATGAATTTGCATTTTCATTCAGACCAACAAGTAGACTGGCAATATGCTAATGTTTCCTGTTGATGTCAACACAAAACAGCTTGGGATTTGTTTTAAAAACGACTTGTTTCAATGATTCAGAGTCGACTCTTTCTTAGAGACAATAACTTTATACAAGGTGCACTTTCAGATTTAAAACATTGCAGGGTGTTTTCATTAACTTAGAGCATGAAAGGTAATTTTCAAAAATCCATAATAGGGGTACTTTAACATCAATCTTGCGTGATATGATCACAACCGGTCAGGCGAGACAGGGGCATTTAAAATGTGTCACTTCTGAAGGGACTATGCATGTTGTGCATGTGTGTACAAACTTTCAAAAGGTTTACTTTGAAGATGCACGTTCAAAGCGCTGTTTTGCCGCAGTGGTTGACTGACAAGTGAGTAAAAGGTACTTCGATGGTGCTAGGAAAGATTATGTTTACACTTCAAATATTATGGAATCACATGCATTTCTGAGAACCTCTAAAAGTGGTTTGATCAGATCACATTTTAAATCCTGTTTACCTACATTTACTTGACTTCTTGAGACTGCATGACCTAAAATGGATGTTAATACCAGGACTTAGTCCCCCAATGCAAACATCTGCTTTCCACAATATAAGCACAGAATTCTTTCCTTGATCTATTTTATTAATATGATTTCATGCATTTTGTGTTCAAAGAAAACTGCATCTCCTTACTCCCAGTTTTATTTATTCTAGATTGTTTTTGAGAAAAACGCGTTAATAAAACAAAACATAGTGATTTGAATCATCTTATTCATGTATTCTTTGATTTAGCTTTATATTCCAATATGAGAAAATACAGGTTGACTGCAATATATTGAAAAATTATGTAACAATTTTATATTTACACATGGGAGAAAAATCGATCCATCAATGCTTCGCGATTCTCTCTCCAACGATTCTGGATCATAATCAATTCTGAGCTTAGTTTTTAACCATATGTGCAATGACGCTGAGTTTGCTTTAGACACACCCGTATTCTGCGTGCTTCCAAATCCTTACACACATACACCATTCGAACCTTCCGTAAAATAATCTTTCATAAAGTTCGGAAAGGTTGAAGCGAATTACAAGGACATCCATGGGCTTCATTGCACAGGATGCGCTGTGAGAGACGCGCTTTGTTTGATGCTACGCGTGAAGTATGCGGTCTCGTCCGTCGGTATTTTCCTTACAAATGCTCTACGAAGTCATAATTTGTGTGGTTTGGAATGCAGTGGACTTATATATTTAAAATATGAACCTCACTAACAGAAGGCTGCTTTCAATTTCAAATGCTGACGCGCACTTTGTTTGTGTAGACTGCTCGTGCATGCGGCTGTGCGCGACTCCGTGTAAGTTGTTTAATGTACTTGTCTCAAAATGGTTTTATGACGCAAAATTAATGTAAACACAGCCTGTTATCTCTTAAGGGATTAAACAGACAGGACAAACCACAATACTTCTTATATTTCAAAAGAGATCCGTGAGTAATTGCCGCTTAATAAATCTCCCGGTGTCTATGATGTCATGGTAAAAAAACAACAGTAAAGATGAAGAAAAACACTCACAGTTCTGGAATGGAAAACGTTCAGATAATCTTAAATACCGAAAGCACTCTTTGTTTGTTGTTTGTTGTTTGTTATATGTTTCTATGCTCCTCTTTATTATTTGCTACTTGCTTGTAGGCTATATGTTTTGAAGTTATATTAGTTTAAAATTCTTAACATACAACTGTTTTAATCATATTTTTATTTGGAATTATTTAAAAATGTACTTAATTACTTATGTAAGGATATGTAAATGGAAGGATTTGAAAAAATAGCTAATCAGCCAATCACATGGCAGCAACTCAATGCATTTAGGCATCTAGATGTGGAGAAGACGACTTGCTGAAGTTCAAACCGAGCATCAGAATGGGGAAGAAAGGGGATTTAAGTAACTTTGAACGTGGAATGGTTGTTGGAGCCAGATGGGCTGGTCTGAGTATTTCAAAAACTGCTGATCTACTGAGATTTTCACACACAACCATCTCTAGGGTTTACAGAGAATGGTCCGAAAAAGAGAAAATATCCAGTGAGTGGCAGTTTTGTGGACGAAAATGACTTGTTGATGTCAGAGGTCAGAGGAGAATGGGCAGACTGGTTAGAGATGATAGAAAGGCAACAGTAACTCCAATAACCACTCGTTACAACCAAGGTATGCAGAAAACATCTCTGAACACACAACGCGTCGAACCCTGAAGCAGATGGGCTACAGCAGTAGAAGACCACACCGGGTGCCGCTCCTGTCAGCTAAGAACAGGAAACGGAGGCTACAATTCGCACAGGCTCACCAAAATTGGACAATACAAGATTGAAAAAACATTGCCTGGTCTGATGAGTCTCGATTTCTGCTGCGAGATTCAGATGTTAGGGTCAGAATTTGGCATAAAGAACATGAAAGCATGGATCCATCCTGCCTTGTTTCAACGGTTCATGCTGGTGTTGGTAGTGTAATTGGTGTGGGGGATATTTTTTTGGGACACTTTGGGCCCCTTAGTATCAATTGAGCCTTGTTTAAACGCCACAACCTACCTGAATATTGTTGCTGACCACGTCCATCCCTTTATGACTACAGTACATCTTCTGATGGCTACTTCTAGCAGGATAATGCACCATGTCACAAAGCTCAAATCATCTCAGACTGGTTTCTTTTACATGGCAATGTGTTCACTTTACTCAAATGGCCTGCACAGTCACCAGATCTAAATCCAATAGAGCACCTTTGGGATGTGGTTGAACGGGAGATTCACATCATGGATGTGCAGCCGACAAATCTGCAGCAACTGCGTGATGCTATCATGTCAATATGGACCAAAATCTCTGAGGAATGTTTCCAAAACCTTGTTGGATCTATGCCACGAAGAATTAAGGCAGTTCTGAAGGCAAAAGGGGATCCAACCCGGTACTAGCAAAGTGTAACTAATAAAGCGGCCAGTGAGTGTATTTACTACAGTACTGTTTTGCTGAATTTTCACCACATTAATTATATAAATAATTTTTCGTTTTCATCAGCAGCCAACTATGAGGTTAAATATAAAGCCCGCACAGCTGTGTCTGTATTTGCCTGCTGAGAAAATGTGCTGCTTGTTCTCCAGAGAGCCTTAACACAACTGGCAGCGACGCAACGGAGGAAGAGCTTTAAACAAAAGACTGAATTCTTAATTGCCACACTTTTAAGAAATTAGTGTGTGAAATATATAAACCATCTGTGTTGTATTTTGAGCGCATCACTGTCAATCACATAAAGAATGAATATTTAGGCTTATTAATATTTTGTCCTGTTTTATTTAAAACTGATTAAATGTGTTTGCGTCTGTCAATTTTCTGATATTCTGATAATGGTCTGTGCAGATCATTTAAAAACAAAAATTCCTATTCAGACACTATAAATACATGTTACTCTGTTTTTCCACACTGAGAATTGAGAAGCCAGGAAAAGTTTTGATCACCACATGAAAAGACTTCCCCTGTCTTGAGTCTGTGACTTGGCATTGAAAATGGTGCTTGGAAATCATTGATTTACAGTTTTAAAATACTTGTGTATACAGAGAACAGCGTCTGGTACTGTCAACCATGCTAAACACTATCCTAGAATGAATAAATATTGTAATATATACATAGAATTCTGGAAATATATGTAATTCGGTACCATTTGCTAGAGATAATAAAGAATAATTAAATCAAATCTTTACTTGGGAGCGGTACCAATGTAGGCACTGCTAGGCTGTGATGTTAGATTCAATGCTGCCACAAATATAACTCAATATAAGTATTTATTCCAAACTGTTTATCCAAATGATTTAAACTTCTGATACAGAAATGTACATGCACATTGTTTGTATGATTTTAATAAGCCATATCGCAGGAAGTAAGATAACACTCTGTCTCAATACAGGCATTTTATAAACACTCGGCAAAGTGCTCACTGAGAGCCTTTTAAGAATATTAGTAAGGACTGTTGATAACTGCGGTTTATGTAAGTGCGATATCTGCAAAAATACAGTTCTATCCGTAGAAGTACATGGCAATCTCTCCTACCAATCAAAAAAGAGATTACAACGGTTAACAACCCACAAGCACTGCTTGTCAAAACTGCCGAAAGTAGATTTAGCTAATCCAGGTGTTTTGTATACACCTGTGAAGGTGCTAACATTTCAGAAAAAAAATAGTAGCTTAAAACAAGTTGCAAATATGTTAGAGAGACAAAGAAATTTGAAATTTATTGGGACAGTTTCCAGTTTTCTATATATAATTTTTTTTTACCCACAATGCTTTTACTCAGTGTTATGACTTCAGCTCCAGTTTCTAACCAAAATATATTTTCTGTATGCCGGGTACAAAATATCCTATGGTTTTATTTAAACATCAATGAAAATTACAAAAATTCATATGATTGGCAGTTGTCCATTTTCTCAAACAAGCAAATTCCTCCGCCTGCCATAACTGTCACTCATTGCAAACCAATTCAACCTTACATAAAGGCTTTATAGAGTCCATTACACAACACATATGGCACCCTGACAGTGTCTCCGCTGAGAACGTAGCTAGTTCAATATGCTCGTCCCATATTTTGTCCCATCTAAGTATGTCCATATGAGAAGACATTATTAACACATTTTACTACAGTCAAGCACAATAGCATTTTTCTTTTTCCAAAAGTGTTCAACAAGATGAAGATTACTCAATGCCATAAGTGATAGTTCAACCAAAAATGAAAATAATTTTATCAATACTTACCTGGCAGAGCAGAAAAATATATTTTGTAGAAAAAAGATTTGTACATACAAATAAAGTTCTATAGAATAAAGAAAGTCATACAGGTTTAGAATAATATGCAACTGAGTAAACAATAATGTGTTTATGTAAACTATCCTCTTAAGAGGCATGTTGCATTAGTGCCATAACCAAATTAATATTAATTGTATTCGTATAAAATCATATGTATATAATTAAATACAAGAACTTGACATGGTGATAATGTATAATGTCCAACCGCGCAATGAAGCTGCGTCTAACAAACCTGTGACAAACAATCTCACCTTCTTAGGAAAGCAACGAAGATTGTTCTGCGTATTCAATATATTAAGCAAAGCAATCACGAAACTCCATTGACGCAAAGGCAGAGAATTGAGCAGACAGGCCCATGTGATGCCAAACAGTCCCATTACACAGAGAGAGAGAAAGAAGGAGAGAAAGCACGCTCCAAACCAACCATGCATTGCCTGCTGTCAGCCTCTGCTTGTCTATCGGCCTGACCTGCCTGAATACTGTGAGCAGGGAGCTACTCAAGGAAATAGAAAAAAAAATAAATAGGCTGTAAATGAGAATGGGCAGTACAGATACAGACCACCAGAAGGAAAATGAAGTAAGACTGCATTAACAAAATTTAGCACATAACATTGGTGGAGATGAGAATGAACAAAATTGGATTTAACAAGCAGTTAAACAGCAAAAAAAAATGTATTAACCAATGTGGAAATGACAGACCTAGTTGAGGAAAACAGTTTTTGCTTCATCCAACACACACAATTTTGATTTCTCTTCCTGTGAATAAAGAAATCGCATAGAGAAATTCTCATGTACAAAAGAAAAGAGCATTCCTCATTCAAGCCCAAGTGCTTATATGAAAACAAGTGCGCACTGTTCATGTGATGTGCTTCATTTAGACATACTGAAATGAATCACTTCAGTTTAAACAAGCACGATAATTTATTTCTGAGTGAAATAAATGAACTCATTAAATGAACTCAATTCATTAAATGAACTCAATCATTACAAATAGGGCACGTGACATTACTCATGAATACTTATAAGCTGGTATGTATTGTGAGAACAAGTGACTCAAGAGAAACTGCACAAAGCAGAATTATTGACTTCAAATAAATCATATGACAAACTCTGCCGTTCAAAAGCTGGGTTTGGTGAGACTTTTTATATTTTGAAAAACTGAAATATTGTGAAATATTGTTTACAATTTAAACAAACTCTTCATTTATTCATGTACTTTATTCATGTGGTGGCAAAGCTGAATATTCAGCTGATTTGGTGTTGAAGACACATTCCTTATTATCATTTTTGAAAACAGTTGTGCTGCTTAATATTTTTTAAGGAAAATAAAAATATAGGATTTTTTTATACAGGTTTCTTATGGGATTTGTAAATGAATAAAAAAAAATCCAAAATAACAGTATTTATTTAAAACAATGTATTTTTTTTTCTTCAAATTATAGTCTATAGTCTGTTTACATTTGATCATTTTCTTTCTGAATGAATGCATTCATCTCCTTAAAAAAATAATTTGACTGGCCCTAAAAATTTGTATATATATTTGAATAATTCTTTAAAATGTTTAGTATCTAAAATACCCCAAAAAAACATACTGCACAGTCTTCTAAATGTCTTTCAGACATCTCTAGATCGATATATGGCACATGATTGTACTTTAGCACCACCTACTGATTCCTCACGCATCATGTGTAACCTATCCAGAACAAGGATGTATGAAAACCTAAGCTCAAGAGTATTGAACACTTGCCCAAATTAAATCAAAATCCAGCTGACAGAGTAACATCCAACCTTCTAAGGAGATTACATTACTGAAAACAAATTATTTTCAGGTACTTGTTTCCGCTTGAGCTGAATCATCAGCTGACTCCGTATGAAGAATATTAATCTACATCCTACAGGTAGAGCACATTAAAAGGCATGCTTTGTATAACAATAACACACAAATGGTGCTCATAACTGAAAGCAACTGAATGTTTTATTTTAACAGTTATTGGGTTTAATTTTCAAGCTTATTAAGAGGCATGTTATTATAAAAGGTACTTTACTTTCGAAGGGAAGTAAATTATATCCAGTTACTTCTTCTCTTATGTATGGTACAATAAAATCCATGATCTGTCTTTACAAATTCAAAAATCTGCTTACTTATAGTCAGTATTAATCATAAAAAAGAGTCAAATTATACATCAGTGGATGCCACAGTCAAGTATATTATTACTGTTCTTCTCTACAAAAGCCCATTAGGTCCGTGACAAGTATGAATTTTCTGGTAGATTACCTCCATATAATATTTTCAGCACTGCAGACATGTAGACATGGCCTGGGACAGTCTGTAACACACTAATGAATAATGCATGAACCATTAGCTGAATTGGGAGCAGAGCTCAACAATTGTATGTCCATGACCCCATGCATGGACTGAAACTAGTCCTACGTTAACATGGTTGTTTCCAGTCACTATAGTGATGCGCTTTCATGTTTGCTTTCCTTCTTTTCTTGTTTGAGATTAACTTGTCAGGCTGATCAAAAATCAAACCCATATGTGAAAGCTCACAAGCATTCTTCAAAAGCAGTCGGTATCTAAAATCACTGTCTATTTCTAACTCTGCTCTCAGCCCAACACAAATAATGCATTTTGTACTATTCGATTACAGGAAAGTCAAACCATTATCTCAGCAAAGAAAAAAATCATCTGTTTAAGATACATCGCTGCTTAGTGTCTTCAGTATTTTGTTGCTTTCTGACATTTAACTTGCATTCATTGTTACTAAAAAGGTCAAACATGCATCGCAACAAACACTTTCTTTAAAAGATCCCAGTTACTTTACAACCAAACTGTAAAAGCAGCATCTGCATGGGTTTGTTTCATCTCTTAGTCCTCTCAATGTAATATATGGCGACTCCAATTTAATCCTCCTGCCATAAAGGAGATATAAACCTAGACACACTGCTTCCTGTATAGGGTTTATATAATGAGCCAATGTTCTACACAAATTATGAAATGTGTGGCTACCATAATCATAATCACAGGGATGTTAACTAGACCAGACCAGCATGGAACTGCAAAGCGCTGTCAGTTTATGAGGCATCCAGTGTAATATCTGTCACTATCTGACTGGATGCCTCATATTTATAATAGATTTATAAAACACAGATTCTGCCATGCCGTCATGTGCACTCTTATTATATAATTGCTAAATCAATAAAAGAGCTTAACTCATGTTTTCAAATGGCTTTAAGTTCAGTCAATACATGCCTTTATGTAGCCTATTGACAGTAGGAAATTATGAATCTATTTCTTCTGCAGTGATTTATATTGGCAAAGAGAGGTTTGCATGTTGCCAATTGATACTTACCATTTACTGGGCAAATGTATGAGCTATTTTGTTTAACCGTTATTTTTATTCTCCATATTTGTATTAATACAACTTATTCTAGGCTATATTTAATAAAAAAAAGTTAACAGAAACCAAACATCAATGTAAAGCACAGGCTACAGTACGCAGAAGTCGCAAACCATGCAACATAAAAACAAACCAAAAGATTTAGGCTATATATATATATATGCAAAACATACAAGGGCAATAGAGCGATGTTCATTCCATATGAATAAAACACATATCTTCACATCTTACCTTTATATTGAAAAATTCACATCTTACCTTTATATGGATGAGAATGTAAATCCTGCGCGTACTTCACTTTCTCACACTGGGCTTTTCAAACTGAGTTCCATCGTCTGGGACTATAATAAGTGATGCTTTCGCTGCATCTTGTGTTTTATCTCCGACTGTGGAGAATATCCACTCGTTAAAAAGACCTGTAATCAGAAACGTCACTGTTTTACATATTTTTATGAGCGGAGACGTCGTTTCAGTTCAGCAGCAGGTAATCCAAGTGCATCTAACTGCCGCTCATATCTCGCCGAACATGTGGAGCTTATGGGCTCCTCCTAGAATCACTGACAGCGGGCTCCGTCTCGCTCAAAGACACATCGAGGCTGTGTTTCAAAATCCAGTGAGCTGCCTTCATAGACAACATTTTGAGTCTTGTAGAAACATTCCCAAACTAGGCTGTCTAGGTAGATTGTTTCGAGAATATATATTATATTATAGTCAGTGTGAATCAGGGGGGGTATATTTATGATTTAACTTATATATCAAGTTTCGGTATATTTATGATTTAAAACACACACACACACACACACACACACAGTGATAATTGTGAAGTTCTATTTTGTTTATGGAAGTTTCAAAACGAAGCCTGACAGAAAGCACTGTTGCTATATGGTTACTGCTCAATGAGAACGCGATTTTGTTTCTATAGAGCTCATAGTAAACAATTGTTGTAGTTTTTGTAATTTACTTAGTGGAAAACAAATAGGCTATAGCTTGTTTAGGTAAAAGGAAGAAATATCCTGTAAGACTTCCCCAAGCCAAGGGCACTGCTATGCCAGTAGCCTACCTTTAAACTGCCCCTATTATGGGTTATGAAAGGTTCATATTTTGGTTTTGGGAGTCCCCAACAACAGGTTGACACATATGCAAGGTAAGAAAATACTTTCATTTTCTTATAATACGCATTTTTTTGTCTTATTTGCTCAATGACTCCCTAACGATTCGATTCGTTCAACTATTCATTTTTCCAAACCCTCCTTTGCGTGAAGTTAATCTGCTGTGATTGGTTGATTTCATTTAAAGCATGTTTGTGAGTTTTTGACGCTCCAAAAGTGGCACCTAGTGGCAAAAAATGAATTTGCATTTTCATTCAGACCAACAAGTTGGCGGGCAATATGCTAATGTTTCCTGTTGATGTCAACACAAAACGGCTTGGGATTCGTTTTAAAAACGACTTGTTTCAATGATTCAGAGTCGACTCTTTCTTTTGAGAGACAATAACTTTATACATGGTGCACTTTCAGATTTAAAACATTGCAGAGTGTTTTCATTCACTTAGAGCTGTTACACACTGCATGAAAGGTCATTTTCAAAAATCCATAATAGGGGCACTTTAATACTGTGCATTTACTACATGGTTTAACCTGCAGATATTAATACCACACAGATAGATATAGTTCTTAATTTATTTTTTAGTTAACAATCTTTGGAAACCTGTCGACTGACAACAGTCCACATAAAAGGGCAGTTATAAACCTCAATTAATAGAATGAAGTGGCCGTTTGCACAGAACAGTGGAGAGTAGAGCTCTCAAATTGCATTTTTTTAAAGTAAAAAACTTTATTTCCATGTTCACTGAGTTACAAGAGTAAGCAAACAATCAATTATCTTAGAAACTCTGGAATTCCTAAAAAAAATAATGCATTTAAAAGTTTAAAATACATAAATAAACATGACAAAAACAGCAGCACAGCATTTTCTTGAACTGTCAAGCTGTGATTTCCTGATCTATGAGCTCATTATGAGCAATAACAAAAGGTTAATTTAGAGGTAGCTGATCTAATATTAATACTTTTGAAACACATTTGAATGTGATAATTTAAATGAGAATTATAATAAGTTTTATAAGTATAACATTCTAATTATAATAAGTATTTTAAGACAAAAGGCATTTTTATTATTTTTATTATTATGCAGGTTTTTGTTTTAGGTGATTCAATGTTTTTAAAAGGCAATTAGTTTTGTAGTAATTTTCCAATAAGTACAATGATTGTTGCTGGAGCTAAATACTCTCCTTGAAAAGGACGTGGTCATAAAGGCCAAATCACTTGAGCTTGCAGAGCAGGAAAATGCAGAATGTCAGTACTGCAATTAATTGTTTTTCTTAAGTGCGGAGAATGGATTTGTTACAGAGAAAGTAGTCCCATATTGACTGCTCCAATTACAATGGAGATTATTGTGTGAAGTCTGCTTCCAGATACAATTACAAAAACAGAATGAAAAAAAGTAGGTCTATAGTACTTTATATTAAGAAATGCAAAAGTTTTTGAAAATAACACATAATTAATTTGATTAACTATTTAATTAATGTTTCTTACAAAAACATATTGTTGTATGAAAAATATTTGCACATGGTGACATGGTGGACTCTTTCCACTATATCTATATACCAATACGAGGACCTTTTCACAGTCTTTTTAATTACAATATTTTTTAGAAATAAAAAATACCATCTCTCACAGTGGGTGAACTGAGAAAGTTTAAAGGTTCTGCTGTAGTTCAAGGAACTGGAAAATTGATGTCAAACTTTGTATGTGCAGCGAGATTCAAAATGATGATAAAGGAAAGAATAAGCAGCAAATTTGAGGAAAAATGTCAGTCCTGCTGTGATGTCCACAACGTATTAATCAAAGTCGACTGACATCCCTTTAACCCAGAGTTAACATTGAATTAATATTTAATAACAAAATTTTATTTTTATTTTTTTGAATTCATAAATGAATATGTTTTTACAAATATTAGTGTTTTACTCAGAATTAGTTGAACTGCATTTTGTGGTTTGATATAAACACTGTTCATTTTTCTTGTTCTGGGCGGTCTTCAAAGCATGGCTGTAATTCATTTTGCTAAAACAATGCGACACCATGACTCTTACATGAACCAAACACTCTCTCTCCTTTTGATCCACCTCCTCACCCATCTGTGCTTCTGTGCATAAATTCTCACGCAGACAGGAAAAGATTTGATAAGCATGAAGCAGCATATTTTTAACACATTAAAACTTTCAAAGTATGATGTATCTATGGCTCAGAAGGACTAAACGTGCCCTAATTAGAAGCATGAGATTAAATGGTCTCGTGCCTGAGAGAGGTGTACAAATCCACACGTTTGGAATTATCTCCATTTCTTCTACATTTACATTTATTCATTTAGCAGATGCTTTTATCCAAAGTGACTTACAATTGAGGAATACAATAAGCGATACATTATAAAGTGGCAAACAGACACAGGAAGTGCTTGTAAATACAAATTTCTTGGCATTGTTCAGAGCAAATTCTTGCCAGACAGTGAGAGGTTGAGGGAAAGAGAGCAAAGATTTTTTTTTTTTAAGATGAAGTCAAGTGATGACGGAAGAGATGAGTTTTCAGGTGTCGCTTTAAAATTGTCAGGGATTCAGCGTTCCGGATCGGGGTGGAAGTTCATTCCACCAGCCAGGAACGGTGAATGTAAACGTTCTGGAGAGTGATTTTGTGCCTCTCTGTGATGGCACCATGAGGCGACGCTCGCTCACAGATCTCAGACTTCTTGAGGGGATGTAGATTGTTATAAGTGAGTGGAAGTAGGAGCGTGCTGAGCCTGTGGCTGTTCTATATGCAAGCATCAGTGTCTTGAACTTGATGCGAGCTGCAACCGGAAGCCAGTGCTGGGAGATAAAGAGAGGTGTGACATGGGCCCTTTTGGGTTCGCTGAAGACCAATCGTGCTGCTGCATTCTGAATCATCTGTAAAGGTTTGATTATGCATGATGGAAGTCCAGATATAAGAGCATTGCAGTAGTCCAGCCTAGAAATGGCAAGGGCCTGGATAAGAAGTTGTGCCGCATGCGGTGTAAGGAAGGTCCTGATCTTTCTGATGTTATGCAATGCAAACCTGCAACCTTCTATCAACACAAAATGGCTTTTACCTTTTACTTTGAATATTCCTCTTCAAGCCAATTTTAAAAAGCATATTTTTGTTTATTCCAAACAATCAACTAATTGATGTTTGTTTGTTTTTTAATTTTAACAATAATTTCCCTCATTATATTTTATTATCCCCTGTATTCGTTCACATTCAGAAGAGTTGCTTCTCAAAGTACAGTCTGACCTCAGTTAAAGGTTAAACTCAGCAGGAAACACAAAGACAAGGCGTCCTTATTTTCCCTCACAGCGGCTATCAGAGCAGAACACCAGCCTGCTCATGCCTGAAAGAAAAAGCAGAGGAACCGTGAGGGCCATGCATGCCTCTCACAGGAGGACAAAAGCAGGCCAGCGTCATGAGGTCACATCACCTTTTTCATAAGCAACTACAGTCTCTGAACAATGATAATTCCATTAGGATTGAGTGTCTCGCTGCAGCACAAACTCACAGTGACCAGAAGAGACATATGACTGAGGTGGCAGCATATTTCAAATCATTGTGTTTTGGACCTCTCAGAGACAAATAATGTGGCAATTGTTGATGTCTATTATTTAATCTGATTCTGATCCATCTGGATCTGTTGCCACACACTCCACCCATGATACACTTCCTTTTTGGAGCCCTAAAAATGAAAAATTGGAGTCTCCATAGTCTCCATAACAAACCATTTGTGACAATTAGGGCCGAGTGCTCATCATCATGTCTAATGCACGATCAGGCAAACTTGGCATGTACGTTGCAATTTGTCACGATGCCACCTTCACTCCCCGAGGCACTGAGCAAATGAGATACAGGCCACGTCGTGTTAGAAGAACCTTAACAACTTCTCAGCTATTTCTTTTCAATCCACGAGCTCATCGTGTATGGAAAATTACAGATAAAGATAAAGTCATTATTTGTTTATGTTATTACCAGTGGTGTCAAGTAACGGTGATGTCATAGTTCAGTTCCTCTTCCCTATCTGTGCATTGAAAACCTGTGATTTTATATATAAAATATTTATATATAAATATATCACAACTGCTGCCTCTGTCTCTTTTTTCTTGTTAATAAGTGCATTTATTCAGTCGCCGAATGTCTTAACGGCCACATCAAACAGAAGACGTTTCAGACGCGCGTCACGCGCTTCCACTTCACTTCAGCACCAACCGCGAGACAGACGAGCGCGGAAACGGTCCTGTGCTCGTAGCGCGCGCAGTAGCCTTTATCATTTCATATTAAAGAAGCGCGAAATAAACTTCAAGTATGCAATATTGTGGTCAGTTAAGACACGAAGTTACCAAAAAGGCGATTAAAGCTGCCTCAAAAAACTGAGCATGCATGTAATATTATATGAGTCACATTTGAACATGTCTCTGAAATGGTTTTCAAAACTGCCCAGCACTGTCTCTCTCATCTAAAACACTCGATTCAACTCGTCAGCTCATTAGTAGACACTTAAGATCTGAAGTGGGTCAGAGAAGGTAAAGAGTGTTGAGACAGAGGAAATGTCCAGCCCGATCTCACGGCAGCATGTCAGATCCGCGTCATGTTCAGCAGCAACAGCTCTTAAAGAAATAACAGCCAAAACAACATAACTCAGCTTCTGTGATGTCTGGTAATCAAAGAAAAAGGGAAGTAAATCAATAACTTGTATTGCTTAAAGTATTCATCTGTATTTAGTTTCAAATGAAGTGTTTGATAACTGTATTCAATTTATTTTTATTTCTGCTGAGGGGCACAGGTAATATGACATTTATTTATGTGTCTATGTGAAAATTGTTTTAAGTTCACTTCAATTGGAAGTTATTTTTAAAGTCTAATAAATGTTAAAAATTGATAGCCCTTAATTATAATGTTGAAAGGCTATAGTCAATGCATAAATATTATGGGGAAACAGTTTTATAGGAAATCTGTATTAATTGGTATCAGTGATACTGGCCTTCAGTCATAAAAATAAAGATGCCATTAAACAAATATTAAAAATATGCTGTCTTTATGTTTATTTGTAAATTAATTTGAAGATTGAATGTGAAATTATTGCAATATAAACATATATTTAAAAATTACATTTTAGGTGGGATCATCTAAGAACAGGAAACGGAGGCTACAATTCGCACAGGCTCACTAAAATTGGACAATAGAAGATTGAAAAAACATTGCCTGGTCTGATGAGACTCGATTTCTGCTGCGACATTCAGATGTTAGGGTCAGAATTTGGCGTAAAGAACATGAAAGCATGGATCCATCCTGCCTTGTCTCAACGGTTCATACTGGTGTTGGTGGTGTAATGGTGATATTTTCTTGGCACACTTTGGGGGCCCTTAGTACCAATTGAGCATCGTTTAAACGCCACAGTCTACCTGAGTAATGTTGCTGACCATGTCCATCCCTTTATGACTACACTGTACCCATCTTCTGATGCTACTTCCGGCAGGATAATGCACCATGTCACAAAGCTCAAATCATCTCAGACTGGTTTCTTTTACATGGCAATGTGTTCACTTTACTCAAATGGCCTCCACAGTCACCAGATCTCAATCCAATAGAGCATCTTTGGGATGCGGTTGAATGGGAGATTCGCATCATGGATGTGCAGCCGACAAATCCGCAGCAACTGCGTGATGCTATCATGTCAATATGGACCAAAATCTCTGAGGAATGTTTCCAATACCTTGTTGAATCTATGCCATGAAGAATTAAGGCAGATCTGAAGGCAAAAGGGGATCCAACCCGGTACTAGCAAAGTGTACCAAATAGACTATAGGCCATTGAGTGTATAAATGTGAAAATAATAACTAAATAATTATTATGAATTAATTAATTAATAAATTAAGCATTTATGTAGTGCTTTATTGTGTATTGTTGTACACCCAAAGTGCTTTACAATCATGTGGGGGTCTCCTCAAACACCACCAGTGTGTAGCATCCACGTGGATGATGCGACGGCTGCCACAGGACAACGGCACCAGTGCGCTCACCACACACCAGCTACAGGTGGAGAGGAGAGAGAGTCATAGAGTCAATCAAGTGGATGGGGATTATTAGAAGGCCATGATTGATGAGGGCCAGTGGTGGGAATTTGACCAGGACACCTGGGTTACACCCCTACTCTTTACGAGATGTGCCATGGGATTTGTAATGACCACAGAGAGTCAGGACCTCGGTTTAACGTCTCATCCGAAAGACGGTGCTTTTTTACAATATAGTGTCCCCGTCACTATACTGGGGCGTTAGAACCCACACAGACCACAGGGTGAGCACCCCCTGCTGGTCTCACTAACACCTCTTCCAGCAGCAACCTAGAATTTCCCAGGAGGTCTCCCATCCAGGTACTGACCAGGCTCAACCCTGCTTAGCTTCAGTGGGCAACCGGTCTTGGGCTGTAGGGTTATATGGCTGCCGGCATTATGTATTAAAAATTATATATTAATTATTTATTTCAAAAATATAAAACAAAGATTCTTCTTAAGATTCTTGCATCAAAATATTGAATATATATATATTTAATATTGAAAATATAACAAATACATCACACACATTTATTCATCTACATTTCTTATTTTAGTCGAATAAAAATATATAATTACTTAATTATTAATTATTTATAATGATTAGATATGAAATATCTAAGGATACAAATCCTACACTTAAAAAAAAAAATGTTGTAAATTTAAAACAGTAACTTTTTGTCAATGAAAGATTATAGAAGTACATTTTACAAGAAAATGTTAGTCTTTCTACTTTTAAAGTTTTTCCTTAATCCCATGTGTTATCTGATATTTGATCAGCTTTTTCTGAGTATTTTGTATACCTACAACAGAATTTTTATAGTCTACTTGGACAAAAACAAAAAATGAGATGGTGGCTCAACAAAACATATTTGTTGGGCCTCATCTAAAGAGAAATATAAATTTCAACAAACCAGTAACTTATGAGGTGTTTTGCATTATTAATCATGTCTTATTTGGTTTTGCCATCTCTACGAAAAACTGTCACTTTCAATTTAAATATGTCATTGCAGAGAAATGAAAGCTCCAGACTTGTGATTGACATAAAGCACACCTTTGCTGATTGACTGATTATTTATTTCACCGGAGTCTCCGGCTGCTTCTTAGCAATCCTACATAAAATAAGACGTTATTAAGCTGCAAATTCAGTTGTGCTGCTGTGCAACCTGCTAAACCTGCTGAGAGCCAACAAATCTCTTTTTAGTCTAAAACTATTAACCTTTGTAGACTTCAGCACAGGACATGTAGACTCTGCGAAAGGCGTATGATTGCAATCTAACTCCCAACATAACTGATATGAATTCAGAGCGGGCCTAAAAGAGGGTCTGTATTTCTGGAAATTGTTATTGGAGGAAATGCTGCAGCTTATCAGAATGTATAAAACATATCATAGTCCAATTATCACAGGAAGTTTCTCCTCAAGGATAAGATTTTTAACCTCAAGGGAGGATGTTGCACATTGAGTCTTCATTCCATAAGTTAGATATTTAGATGATTTTCCCTTAATATAACTCAGAGTGGGCAAAACAACACTTTCAAAAATGCAATGTCAAAACAATTATGACACACCATGCTTGTCATGCTAACTGAAAATACTGAGCTGCTGAAATGCGTTTTGAAAAAGTAATCTGTATCTTTAAAAAGTAGCATTAATGGTATAGTATAAAGTGTCACAACAAAGGAATTTCTTGGTGAGCTCCAGAAACAGAGCATTAAACTGCATGAATACAGAACTCCACCTTGTGGTTGTTTTAGTCAACCTTAATCTGAAGGCATTGGCTGGGTTACAGCATGGGACTGACACTAGTTTGTGGAATATTAAATTGGAAATGGGAATTTCAGCTTTGCTTTATTGATCTTGATATGAAATTTTTTTTGTCTGTGACAGATTCCTCATGCCACTTTGTGTCTAGACATTCTACAGTATATTTATCTGGCGAAACAAGTTATTTACTTGATTGATTAAATGCACAAGGGGGCGCTATACACATAGACTTTCAAATAAATATTCACAGAGTTATGATTAACAACCAATTATATGGAACAATACATTGCTTTGCTTATTTCACAGATAATATACGTTCACTATAGTAACATATATAAAATATGTATATATATATATATATATATATATAACCCATATGTGATGGTACTGCATTTTGTAAATTAGAATGGATGTGCAGGTGATGTGTTTGATGTTATTTATGGTAATATTTTTCATATGACAGATCAAGATACAACATGAAATAAACTGATTAGAGAAATTATGATACAGATGAAAGACTCATAAAGACTTGTGCTTGTATTCAAGGTTTATTTTTATATATTTTATGGCTTTCATATCAAGTGCCATTAAAGGCATGAGACAATTGAAATAAAAAAAAAATAAAAAGGTTGAATATTATGTAATTTCTCACTTTAATAGTTAATAATTTTGTAACCTGCTTTTTTGACCCACCAGATAATGACAATTTTTATTTTTCATTCTTGTCTTTCTCAGCTCTGTCATGTGCTAGACTTAAGATGATGTCAATTAAAAATATTGGGTATAAAATATAATCATATTAAATACTGTTGTTATATACGGTCAATTGAACGTTAAGCAATATCGCTTAAACAGTGTTAGATTTTACAAAATATTGTATTTGATAATATAAATATTTACAAGTAGTACATTTTTATTTTATTCAGAATTAAATAATTTTTTTTACAAATGCATAAACCTACATGAAAATATTAAACATGAAACATGAAGTGCTGCCTTTAATTCCAATAATGTAAAATCAGTGCAATCGTCTTAATACAGTGCCAACGACTTCATAAACCATTATTAGGCTGACTTCTCCTTTAGTGGCTGGGACTTTACTCGTCTTAGGTATTCTTTGGAAACTCTTACAGACTTTTTAGTAGGGCTCCAATGTTTGCTCCCTGAGAACAACAAAATATACTGTTAGACACTGAAAAGAAATGTTAATAATAACAATAACATGCAAAATAAAGCTGTTCCATTGTCTTGATAACAACTTGATAAAGTCTCATATTAATTACAGACAAACTCAAGGTGATCAAACATACCATTTTTACCACAAACACCCATACAGCTTTGTTTGGAGATGAAGTTATTGTTGCTTCCTCCGCATCCCGTGTATATGAACTCCTCACATGTCTTTGTAGCGGAGTTGTAGTAATACCTTGGGATGGAAGCTAAGCAATTTCCTTTGTCCAAAATATCTTTGCAAATCACAGGCATTGCTGAAAAAAAAAACACAAAATATTTAACTTCTGATCTTTGCATTTTGTCGGGACCTCAAACATGTTCTAGGTGAAGCCAGGGTCCATTAACTAAGCAAGGCAAGAGACTGGAAACCATTTAGACGAGATGGCCATTACACAAGCCTGTTGTGCTGATAATTTGAAAAGATGAGAATATAAATATCTTAATGTGTTCCAATGAAGACAATTAGGGTTGCAACAAGTGCACATGTCCCTTAATGTTCTCATCTGTGTTCCGCTCATCCATTTTAATAATGCTGTTGACATTTCCTCACCAAATGATTATGAAGATTTAAAACTTAATTCATGCTATTTTTCTGAAGATGGCAAACACATTTTCCAACAATTTTCTCTTTAAATACATGTATATATTTGTATTTGCATTTTAAATACTTGATTTAAGGCATAGAATGTGAGAGTCTAAATATAAGATTTTCAGAAATGCTAGTGTGTCTCAATAGGTACTTACTTTTAGGAGGTCTGCAATATTCAACACATTCCTGGAGGTTTTGAAAATTGTTTTCATTCCCTTGGCAACCGCCATAAGTGAAGGGTTCACACTGCATGGAGGTCATATTGAAGAAATAATGTGTGAAGAGGCCCCGGCAGGGCCCCTCTTTCTTTTGAAAACGGCAGATCTGGGGATTTCTGTAGTGTGTAAAAGAAACCATGTTAAAGTGAGCATTTCACATCATTTGCACAAAGTATCATGCCAGTTAAAAGTGTGAACTTAATTATTATTATGTCTTTTTTAAACCATAACTGCCCTCAGAACTCTCATAAAGTCAATTTAAGATACAATGTGTATTACATAGCATATGAGTGTATTTAGAGTGGACGTTTAAAAGAAACGTACTTGGAATCCTGAAGCATATTTTCTGACATTCCAAAAAGGACTTGAAGTTGTTTGCGTTTCCTTCACAACCGCTATAACTGAATTCTTCACACTGTTGGGTGATTGTATTGTAGTAATAACGCTGGATGTCGTCATTGCACGTTCCCTCTTCAACTTGCAACAGGCAAACTTCTGTGGAGGAATAAATTACGCATAAAAATATGATCAACCTCAAATTCACGTGCAACTGTCCGGTTTCAGTGTCAGGTTTCATCAAAACAAAGCATCGGTCTCGCCCATTTTACTATTACTTTTGAAGAAGCCATTATAAAAGAGCAAAATGATTTCTTTACCTTTGGGTTGTAGTCCGACGGCGCATTGCAGGACAGCAACAATAAGCACAAGACCTCCACGCAAATCACACGCCATTGTGATCTCTGAGCTCGCGTAGTAGTCTGATATGGCACAAACTGCAAGTTACTAGCTTGATAAGTTACTAACTTGACTTCTCACAATCGTTGCCTTATAAATGGAGAATTTGGCAGGGGTGGAATTGGAAGGGCGGGCTATGCTTAGTCATTTCCATGACAATTCCAGGCAGTAGGCTACAGAAAACTGCGTCTATTTCCAAAGTACGAAATAAATAATGACTTCACATTTCATGACCTTAGAATTATACCACAGCTAAACGTATTACTACAACTATTATATCATATTATATATAGCCTATATATAGGCTATCTATTACTAATAATAACAATGCAGTGTAAAAGAAGGTTGGAGTAGCCTACGTTTTTTATACTACGAACAGCCACTATACTATCAAAATATTACGACAGTTTAATGTGTTTCTTGCCTTTCTTAGTAATTATTTTTCAAATTGACTAGACATTTTTAAGTAAAAAAATTGCTTATATATTTATTTTTGGCATCCTATAACATGTTTGTAGTGTAGTAACATTGTAATATAGCTAAATATAGCATATACACAGGGGCACGGGAAGGTGTTTTATGTAGGGGGTGCAGTGGGGGTTAGGGTAGTACATTTCTGCGTATAAATATTACGCCAAATAGAAACAGAAAATCGTGCTATAGCCTACGCACTTTCATGAGATCGTGTTAGACAACAATTTGCTATTTTACAAATGGAAATAGGCTACAATTAATTCATAACAATGTTTTACATTGAAGCTACATTCAAGCTTAAAAACCTGCTGAAAATTATTTCGTTTTAAAGTAGTATTTTAAAGCTTTCTATAGATATATTTATCATATCTCTGAGCCAGTTTCGAGTTGCCGAGTTTCAGTTCATCATTGAAGCGCTCTTGTTCAAAACTGGCAGAAAGTGCATTCTCTGTTTTCCTATTTTATAAAAGCACAATGTTGATATTGTGAATGCACACAAATAAAAGTAGACCCTTTACTGTTCCAAATGATATATTACTCTTACCTTTATGAGAAAAAAAATCACACGGCGTATTTTAAGTTGTTTTTACTGTAAGAAAACAATCCAAGTGACCACGCTGGAGCCTCCATGTCCTGTAAAGCTAGCTTCAGCTTCCACTCTCCACATAAACTGTTGGATATTGCACATTTATATAGGTTAAACATTTAAACTAACACTGTGATATGCTTGAACTGTTTATAGGCCTATCTATCGATTTTATTTTAGTCAAGTCGTGATGATTTGATAAGGCTAAATTAATCAAACATAGGCGATCAACTCTGATGCTGGCCGCTTGGTCCTTGCTTAAAAGAAAAAAAAACATTTAACGAACAAAAAATGCTCCCAAGGTTTTTCTAAATTAACTTTATGAAGAAAAAAACGAAACAGTCTAATCACTTTTCCATTACATACAAAACTGAACTATTTTAATAGGTAGCTATAAGCTGTTTTGGGAGAAGGGAAAGACTCATATCGCTGAGAACAAAAAAAAAGTTTTTTTTTTCTTCCAGTACATCCATGATATTTTCATGTTCCGCTTTTAAGCCACAACCTACAGATCCCACAACACAAACATAACATTCACAAACATAAAAGCAAGCATTGGCAGTGCTGCGTGTGTGATTTGGCAGGATCTGCGCAACGAACGCATCAAATAGCCCTGCATCAGTTTAATAACTTTGATAACTTTAATTCTTACAACTGTTAAATTAATGGGCAAATATATGTCGAAGATCACATAGAAATAGATAGCAAAATAGCCAATGTAAACTAAATGTTATAAACATCGGAGCAACCATAGAAATGTTTAAATTAATCTTTATTATAACAAATTAAGCCTATTTTTTTTATTCACAACAGTTTACAGTTGCCCACAGAAAAAAACAGGGGGTGCTGCAGCACCCTCAGCACCCCCTGTTCCCGCGCCCCTGCATATACATTGCATGTACATAATGTATTGTTTTTATTAAGATAATTATAAAATAGTTGATATAACGGTACAATGAAATAATGATATAATTATGTGTCTGACCACCTTTGAAAACAGTTATTTGAGAGAATACATTTTTCATATATTGGATGATAATGCATTATCAGGGCTAAACATGGATTAGTATATGCTCATCACAGCAGCCTGTAATACTTTCTGTGTACCCTTGACCTATATTACAACCCAAGGGTCATTACAAGAAACCTGCATTAATTTAATTATGTTTGGGATATATTTGATTGTTTATGTAAATATGTATTAACTTTGTTGAATGTGTGGTTGTTCACAAGACCACCTGACCAGAAATTTGGAGAAGACTATATGGAAAGATAAAATAAAAGTGCTTGTTTTAATGAGATTAAGAGATTACAATGTTTATGCAGATTACTTTATAAACCGGATTGAGAGAGAGGTACAGAATCTCTGTCCATTTTCACAGGTGGAGGAGACCTCATCATAAACAGCAGTAAGTCTGGTCATCAGCAGTATTTTGTATAATTAAATATCTCAAACACAAATAACCTATGCCACATGTGATGTGATCGTTTGATTTGATTTCTCAGACAATGCCGGTCATAAATATAGACGATCTGACAGATCTGGATAAGGCTCAAATGGAAGTAACCCAGCTCAAAATTGAGGTGAAGCTTGAAAGGGCGCAGGTAAGTGTTGAAATCTACTCATGACCAGATTACACAAAATGGACTACATCCAAGTTGGATGGGCATTGTTGGTATGCTCCTTTTTGTTTTATTGTCATAAAAAAAAAAATGTTTCATCAGGTGTCCAAATGCTGTGAAGAGATTTCAGAGTACATTCAGGGTGGAGCAGATGAGGATCCCTTGGTCAAAGGCATTCCAGAGGAGAAGAATCCATTCAAGGAGAAAGGTGGATGTGTCGTTTGCTAATGTGGACAGAGAAACCCCCAACTTTAGTGTTCCCTGCTGCCCATGGACACCTGCTAAAATGTAATCCACTCTGCTACCTGAATAAGGACAATCACAAACATGGATAGATGATCGATTAACTCTTAATGGCTATGTCTCCCTTGTAATTGAGTCCCCAGGATCTGGACCCTCATATGTTGTGTATTCCTCTATGAAGAGCTGTAATAATTCAGACTACCATTGTGCACTGGTCACCAGAGACTCGATGGACTAATACATGTATTTATTTTCTGGGCAGCCAGCCAAAGGGCATCATCTGTCTGACAAAACAGGGTGAAAGTGAAGTGTTTGAGTTTGTAATTAACATGATAAATCAAGGCTTAATCGGTGGAATATTTTAGCTATTTAATAAAATCCCATTACTTGGCAAAGGGCCGCCACAGTTTCTGAGTGAAATTTTTGTCACCACAAGAGTCATAATGGGTTTGGTTTAAAATGTACAGTTTTTAAAGTAAATCATATTTTAAACAAAACTTCACTTAATGCGTTAAAGGAGTTTGTCATAAGCACAAGGCCAGTTGACAAAAGACCACACTTTCTTGTTAATTACAAAATGTAGGTACCAGCAGCAGTTAACTGACAAAATACCGTAACTAGGCTACTACATTTAATACATTTTAATGAATAAAAATGGATTTGTTCACAGTTGCCAAGTCCACGTATTATACGTGACTTTGGGCTTCTTTTTTTGTAAAGTTGCGTGAAAAATCACGGGTCACGGGTTGCTTTTTTCTAGGCTTATTTAAAAAATATGGTTGCTTGTTAGGGAAATCGGACAAGCAACTTTGTTTCTTTATTTATGCTCGCCGTATTCTCCAATGCATTGATTGACACTGTCTATTCACAGTTAATAGCCAAACAGTTCAATAATACTAGTGCCTTAGCGTAATTGGCCAAATGTTCCTCCTTCTCACTGGAGAAAAATCACATTAAAAAAGAAGGCGCATGATGCTGTAATCCAAGCAATGACAGAAGTAGACGTAGAGGAGTGGGATTACTTTCTTTTAACCTAATTTTTGACAATATTTTTGTAATGTATTAATTATCAACAGGCTGTAATAAAAAACAAGTAGTCATAATACTAAGAGTAAATACATTTGGTTCGAATAGCCTGGTATGGCAAGATTTCTTAAAATGTATTTCTTTTTTTTAACCTTTTCTAAACCTTTAAACTTAGACCACATTATTAGATTACCATTTTACTTCATTAATACAAATAAATGACAGTTTACTTATTTTTTATAATATATATTTTTTAAATATATATAATATTATATTTTTAAATATATTTTCTATAATATTTATTTGTCATTTAATTTTTGTCATTTAGTTTATAGTTATGTATACATGATTTTAAATGGTGGAAAACCTGTTTTTGACATCAAAATAAAGCACTTGCACTGTGGAGATGAGCAGTTTTGTGGTGCTAATATAATGAATTAAAAACAAATATTGCCACATTGATGGCTCAAGAAGGTGTAATTGTTCAAATTGTTTCATTTTAAAATATAAAAATAATTTTAGCCAGGTGTTTTTCAAGTGTAATATTTCTGTTAAGGCTAGGGACAGAAAAATGGACCTTTCCATAGAATGACCCCAATATATTTTAGGCTATATATATGTGGCTATATTACAGCTCCCGTTTGAAGCCCTTGTGCTTTTCTCCTTTTCCATCTCTCCAATCATATTCTGCTTACAGGTGATTGGAGATGAGTTTTGTTCCCACTTTTGTTGCAGTTTGCTGATTTTTGTAAAATAGCTTCTGTTTTTACTTTTCAGATAAAAGAGTGGTTTCAGTTTAATATGTTGCAGGATCATTTATTGGTTATAAATAATTGTTAATAAATAATATTGATGATAATAAATCATAAAAAATATTGGGCTTGTTTTGAAGCTGCAGTTGCGTATTTGTCTCGTGAGAGTTGGCAACAGTGATTTTGTTTCACTTGACCATTACTAGTTTACCACAGTTTTAATGTAGAACTATAAATGTTAAATACAGCTATCTTGCTAAAGCGCTGATAGCATACTGTACATTCGAGTTCTACGTGAGTTGTCCGATGCGCATGCGCAGATCAACACTTTTCAGAATAGCACTGCACGTCTTGAGATTTAGTTTGGCTTTGAATCGCAATTTACTCTACACAGAGAAACATTTAGCATTAAAACCATATTTGAGAAAGGTAGATATTACCCCACGCTATTGTATTGAATCTTTAATAAATGTATAATTTTCTTTCGCGATGAATGTTGATTACGTTTCTTGCTACATGATTATTACATTAAAATGAATGTGCAGGTCTTTTTCAGCAAGCGAATGTAGGTAAGAGGTCACTTACTACAGCTTGCATTGCACTGCTAAGTTAGTTGCAACTGGTCGGTTGTATGAACTTATTACCTTCTTTAAGGCATGTGATACATTTTAACATTAATTATATTTGAATTAATAAGATTTAAATGATTGGAAGTCATTATAATTATACTTTTATATCTACTGTGTAGACTAGGAAGGGTTACGGGGCTTGGAAAGGAAGTTGCTTTCTCCAATTCCCAGTGGCTTCAAGTGTGTTTGATTTGGCTAGTATGAGAAAGGATATAAGTGGAAAACAGATAAAGCAACGGATAATGAAAATAATGCCATAGCATGAAGCTCAGGGACGGGGTTTATTAAAAGAACTCACCAGAGACAGTGAAACATTGAAAACAAGGTAGAAAAGTCCTTGACTTACAGGTGCATCTCAATAAATTAGAATGTCGTGGAAAAGTTCATTTATTTCAGTAATGAAACTCAAATCGTGGAACTTATGTATGAAATAAATTAAATACACACACAGACTGAAGTAGTTTAAGTCTTTGGTTCTTTTAACTGATAATTTTGGCTCACATTTAACAAAAACCCACCAATTCTCAACAATCTCAACAAATTAGAATATGGTGACATGCCAATCAGATAATCAACTCAAAACAACTGCAAAGGTTTCCCGAGCATTCAAAATGGTCTCTCAGTTTGGTTCACTAGGCTACACAATCATGGGGAAGACTGCTGATCTGACAGTTGTCCAGAAGACAACCATTGACACCCTCTACAAGGAGGGTAAGCCACAAACATGCATTGCCAAATAAGTTAGCTGTTCACAGAGTGCTGTATACAAGCATGTTAACAGAAAGTTGAGTGGAAGGAAAAAGTATGGAAGAAAAAGATGCACAACCAACCGAGAAAACCGCAGCCTTATAAGGATTGTCAAGCAAAATCGATTCTAGAATTTGGGTGAACTTCACAAGGAATGGACTGAGGCTGAGGTCAAGGCATCAAGAGCCACCACACACAGACGTGTCAAGGAATTTGGCTATAGTTGTCGTCAGCGACGTCTTACCTGAGCTAAGGAGAAGAAAAACTGGACTGTAGTCCAGTGGTCCAAAGTCCTCTTTTTAGATGAGAGCAAGTTTTGTATTTCATTTGGAAACCAAGGTCCTGGAGTCTGGAGGAACGGTGGAGAAGCTCATAGCCCAAGTTGCTTGAAGTACAGTGTTAAGTTTCTACAGTCTGTGATGATTTGGGGTGCAATGTCATCTGCTGGTGTTGGTCCATTGTGTTTTTTGAAAACCGTCACTGCACCCGTTTACCAAGAAATTTTGGATCACTTCAAGCTTCCTTCTGCTGACCAGCTTTTTAAAGATGCTGATTTCATTTTCCAGCAGGATTTGGCACCTGCCCACACTGCCAAAAGCACCAAAAGTTGGTTAAATGACCATGGTGTTGGTGTGCTTGACTGGCCAGCAAACCCACCAGACCTGAACCCTATAGAGAATCGATGAGGTATTGTCAAGAGGAAAATGAGAAACAAGAGACTAAAAAATGCAGATGAGATGAAGGCCACTGTCAAAGAAACCTGGGCTTCCATACCACCTTTTGCAGCGCAAGCACTGATCAAAACGATGTCTAACAAAAGCTAAAGCTGTGTTTAAGCTGATGTAAGCTTGGCATGACAGAGTCGTGTCCTCTGTCAGAGCAGACCGCCAAGCTACCCGGTCTTCCACAAGGTGATGCCATCAGTCAGGGTTGATGTTAAAGACATTCATGTCCCGCTTGACGACATCCTTAAAATTCTGCATTGAATTTATTTAATACACAAGTTTCACAATTTGAGTTGAATTACTGAAATAAATGAACTTTTCCACAACATTCTAATTTATTGGGATACACATGTAGAAGCATGTAATGTTGTTATGCATATATATATATATATATATATACTGGTGTGAAATTTAACAGCGCATAATATTTGCAAGCTTGGTTTTATTTTTCAGCTTTTACTCAGGCCAAATGTATTTTACAATAGAATGCACTTCTTCTCAAGGTCATCTCATGACTCAAGAAGAAATTCTTCACACATTATTAATCTTTCGTAATGCTTAAGTCATGTCAGTTATGTTCAGCTTAACATAAAGGACGTATGATTTTAAAAATCATGCACAAATTTACCACTTCCAGGAAACATTACCTACTGTTATTCAGTTTAGTTCAATGGTCATCTCTTCTGGGTGCATAAAGTGTTGACAAACCATAAGTCAGAGTTCTGGACTCCACCAAACAATTCTCTGCTCGGACCGACAAGAGAATTGTGGAATGTATCACCTTTATTATGAATTAGGAACCTTGTACTGTAGGTTCGAACAGGGCGGACCACCCTTCCTTTCTGACTGTACTATTATAAAGTCACGGTCTTCTGGGTTTTGAGAAAACCAATACTAAATATGATGCTTCCGTTATATGTCCTCTGCCAGTTCTTCCTGCCAATTCCTTCTGCTGAAGAAATGTAAACTAGTTCACACTGAGTTTGTTAGCGTGCTGTTGACCCCTGGCTTCCTTTCCATTTTAAAGGTTGTTTGTCCTGTGAACACTGCTTTTGAGTCTGGATGTTTTTGTTGGCCAGTGAAGTAGCACGTCTGCATGTTTTTTGGGAAATGTGGTACTCATCCCTCTGCAGTATTTTTCTAACTTTTCACAGCTCATACTGAAACAGGGTTTTGTCTCAGACTGTACCCATTAAACGTGGTAAGCATGACATATTAGCTCAAGAGGACTCATTTAAATAGCTGAAAAAAAATTATCGCCTTAATTGAATTAAAATGATTGGCTCATCAACTTACTTTTATTGCTCATATAATGCATTATTGGGAAAATAATTCAATTCCCTGTTTGCTTCATTTGTTTAAGTAGATTATAATGAATTGCCTTACTTCCAGTTGACTCCCCCATTGCAACATTCTAGTGTTCTTGTGATCAGACACTAAAACAGTACAATGAGTATTACAAGGTCTGTAGACTTTTAATTGCATTGGTTTTAAGGACTTCTGCTCCATTTGTTTTAATCTTAATAGTTTAGCCCAAAATACTCACCCTTATGTTTTTTTGTAATCTTTCTGATGTGTCCGTTTCTATGGGACATAAAATAAGTTATTCAGCAGAAAGTCCAGACTGCTAGTTTACAGCAAGAAGAATGCTCTAATTTTGCTCAATAATAACTTCAATTTCAGTCTGCTCCTCTCAAAAAATATACTGTATGGCTTTGGAAGGATCATAAATATATAACATATTTACTGTTTTTGTTCATACCTTTTTGGAACTTTTTTAGAATTTATTTGATAAATGTCACTCCTCTGTCAGGAATATATTTTTGGCAGTGCTTGTATGGTTCGAATGTTTTTGGAGTACACAAAGAATAATATCAAACACTGTTCAGTTTATTTAAAAAAAATCATTTTCATTTAACACCATTATGTTAGGTTTCCCATTTATACAATTGCATTGTGTTTAACTGACTTGAAACAGTTGCGTTTTGTCTCAACTCAATATTTTCAGTTTGAAAGAACATAAATGATTTGACTTGTGTAACTAGGAAGTGGATTTGCCCTTCCCATCATGCTTTGCACAGGGCTGGATAAGGAGAGTACATTTTAAAATAAAATGTTATTTTAGGCATTTTTTTTAGATGATAAAATTGGGAGTTTTGTTAATGTTTATATGCTCTTTTATGTTTGTATTTAAAAGAGTTTCTGGTATGTTAGTGTTTTGGGGGATATCAGTGTGGTAAAGTGAGCATGTGCTTGGGGTGAGGACCTGCTAACATGAAGAAAAGTTGTTTTTAATTATAAATAAAAAAGAACTTTGGGCATGCCATGAATCTAACAATACCATCTTATGCCATGCCTAACAAGTTGGCTGATGCCTAGAGTTAAGTAAATCTAACAAATCCTTTTTTTGTGTGTGTAGAAGGATGTCTGTCTGATCATTTATTTTCCAGTTAAATGTTTTAGTTTGAGTTCAACAAGCATTAAACATCCCTTTATCAATGTATCAATTTCATTTAAACTATATTTGATCAAATTGAGTTGGCATTACATTTCATCACATTAATTCGTTTTTTATGAGTTGGGGCTACACATATTTATTGTATGGAAATCCTGCCCTCAATTAAATTGAGTTCATCCAATTAATAATTTTTTTGAGTGTATTGCTGCAGACACTCACTGTATTTCACAATGGTTATTACAACAGGCAGGCATCGTGAAGTGACTCAAAAGGAAGTTGAGTGTCTGGTCCCGCATTCAAGGAAGCAACCTATTGCAGGGCTATTACACTGTAGGGGTCTTATTTTTGGCCTTTTGTTAATGTTATATAAAGAGAGGGTGGAAGTGGTGAGTAGAAGGGAGGGAGTGTATGGATCAGGAAATGACGTGAACCGGATTCAAATCGTCGTTACCCTTTGTGAGCGAATTACTAGGCCACATGTATGTCAGAAATTAAAAACAGAATTACTTGTTGATATTTACTTTGAAAAGTAATTAAGAATTAATTAATCCTTATTTTTTGATGGATTATTTACATAAACATTTGGACTGTTTCCCAGTTTCTGACATGTTGTTTTTAGATTATGTTGTGTGTCAGCGCAGATGTTTCCTCCAGTAAATTAATTTATAGTGAAATGCCACTTCAACGGAATAAGCATTTAAGTGCAAACCAGGTGTTAATACAACACCTAAATTTCCCTAAATTTTCCTAAAGTCTATGAATCAGATCATATCCACATCAGATAATTTTTCGATTTGGTTACAGTACTCAGACTAAGCATTCTAATCTATGTTTGAAGCTGAATGTGTTACAGATCATTGATCAAGAGATCAACCCTTATGTGGATTAATGGGAGGAAGAAGGGCAATTTCCTGCTCATGAGATCTTCAAAATCTTGGGTAATGCTGGATTTCTAGGAGTCAACAAACCTGTGGGTAAGTAGACATTCACTACTTCAGATTTACCATATGCATACAAGTGACCCATTCTTCTTATGTTTTATATTTGTATTATTTCCCCCCTCTTTTTGCAAAAAAACTGTCATAAATTAGTCATAATTAGCCATAATTTTCTTTAACTCTCTGGCATTTAGAGTTAAACCAGAGGTTTAACCTTAACCATAACCCTAAATCTTCAACCACTCTTTTCTAAAACTGGGTCCTTCCAAAGAATGCTATATACAGAGCTGCAGGTGCTACATAACCAGATTGGGTGTTTACATGTTTCAGGTTTTGATGCCAGAACACAATTTTAGCACAAGCAGTTTGTGCAACTTAAAGTATGCTTTCTTTTAGTACCATGAACTCTATCTATTGTGTTCTGTTGCACAAGATCAAGGAATACTTGATGTGACCCGTTGAAAGCAGCAGGTTGAAAAAGAAATTTGAGAAAAATATTGCTCTTTCACAGAAAAATATGTGTTTAAAGCACAAACTGGAACATTTTGATTTTCCAATAATGACAGAATCACAGTTCTAATAAACATACTTCAGAAAAGCAGAGAAAAAGAATATTGTATGGTGCCCTTAAAGAGTATTAGTTTTTTATGGGAGTATAGATGGATTCATGACAAAATAACAACATGGCTCCAAGAAGCAATTACGAGAACAGTAGAAAACACCTTGTAACACAAAATAGATTTGTGGCCGTACACATATCAAAATGTCAGTACACAACTTTTTTACCATACGGTTCAAAGCGTTGCTATAAGACCCCACCCAATACATGAGAAGAATAAAGAACAACCAAAAGGAAATACAATTGGTGCCAGTGCAAATTTTAAAAGCCCATAGGCTGGAAGGTGAAATGTCAAATTCAAATAGAAGTATTTTTTCCTGTTTTTAACACTCTTCTATGCTTTTTTATTAATGTGCAACAGATTATCTTGGTATGTTTGTAATCAAGATATCAACATATACAATCCAAATCTAGGACTGTAAGAACTTGTGCAAACAGTCATTCCTAAATAACATGCAGATTATGTCCTCATCATTTGTTAAAATATTTCTTATTTTTTCTTATGAGATAGCAAAAGTTTGAGTAATTAAATGTTAAGAATACAATGCAGTATAATTGCTAGGTGGCTGGAGGCTCTAGGGAAAGCAGCTTCACAAATCCGTAGGTCAGAGGAGAGCACTTGCATTAAGAAGTGCTGACACTGACACTTTTGCATTAGCAGGCTGGATTTATAGCATCTTCTTAGAGAGAAGATTAGTACTTGAAGCATTGCCCTACCTCTTTTGATATGTGCAGCACAGATACACCGGAAAGTCTCTAAATAATAATGTAAAATCTGTTCAGCTGAATTGTGACTTGACTGCTGTATAGGCTAAAGAGCAGTTTTCCTGTACACTCTCTATTTTTCATCTCTCGACTCTGCGTTCATTCTTGAGATTTGGGGGAGTTTTGTAGCTAAATTTATATAAAAGAAGGAAGGCACCAGGCCCAGGCGGTGTCACACCAGTCTGTCTGAAATCCTGTGCTGACCTGCTGGCCCACATCTCCCCACTGCTCTTCTCCCTGTACACCAATGACTGCACATCTAGAGACCCCTCTGTCAAGCTCCTGAAGTTTTCAGATGACACCACACTGATCAGCCTCCTTCAGGACGGTGACGAGTCTGCTTACAGACAGGAGGTTAAGGAGCTGGCTGTCTGGTGCAGACTTAACAACCTGGAGCTTAACACGCTCAAAACTGTGGAGATTATCGTGGACTTCAGGAGAAACCCCCTGATCACCTCATCTCTTATCTGACATGTCTTCGGGTTTAAGTTGTTCGTTCATCATGTGACAGCCTCATAAGCTAAACCTATGCAGTATGAGTCGGAAAGAGAATTGACTAGTTCACCTTTCGAGTCTTTCGAGTCGTTCGTTCTTTTGTCATGTGACGTGACAGCATAGAGAAATTAGGCGCGTTCTACTTTAAGTGTCGCTGCACAGAATGGTCAGTGTATGACATCAAAGTACCGCGAGAGCCATTCGAAAGCATAGGATCCATCTGCTCTCTTATCGCTCTCGCGGTACTTTGATGTCATACACTGACCATTCTTCGCAGCGCCACTTAAAGTCGAACAAGCCTACTAGTTAATTTGCAAGCTTCCTTACAAACGGGTGCATAGTTATTATTATTATTATTATCATTAGTATAATTATTATTTACTCTTACAGTTACTCTTACTGATGCGTTTATCATCTCAAATTGTTGCTTTTTATTTGCTACAGTTTATAAATGTGTGAATTTCTGTCATGATGGTTCTTTTCCATAACAGTGAATGCGGTAACAAAGGTATTAAACTAAAGAGTTGGTTATTTGTATTATTATTATTAAGTCTTTTTTCCCTTAGACTGCATAGGTTTAGCTTACGGGGCTGTCACATGATGAACAAACGACTCGAAAAACCTGAAGACTCAAAAAGTGAACTAATCAATTTTCTTTCTGGCTCATACTGCATTGGTTAAGCTTACGGAGCGGTCACGTGATGGATGAACGAACGACTCGAAAAACCCGAAGACTCAAAAGGTGATCTAATCAATTCGCTTTCCGCCTCATACTGCATTAGTCACAAGATGAACGAATGACTCGAAAAACCCGAAGACTCGAAACAGGTGAACTAATTCCAGTACAGAACCTATAGGATGGTGCGCGTGCGCGACTGAACTAATCACTCCCCGAGACGACTCGTTCTTCTCGAGTCGCATTAAAGATTAGTTCAAAATGAACGAATCGTTCAAGACCGACCCATTACTATTCTACTCTGCCATCATTGAATGCACTTCAATAAATGTCTGGTTCAGCTCAGCTACCAAATCTGTCTTCTGACCTCAGAAGACTACGGTGGGTAGTCCGGACTGCTGAGCAAATCATTGGTACAACCCTCCTCACTCTCCAAGAACTGTACTTATCCAGAGTGAACAAAAGGGCTGGCAAAATCACATTGACACAATCACGCTGCATTCTGAATCATCTGTAAAGGTTTGATTGTGTTTGATGGAAGTCCAGCTAGAAGAGTATTGCAATAGTCCAGTCTAGAAATGACAAGGGCCTGGACAAGAAGTTGTGCCGCGTGCTGTGTAAGGAAGGGCCTGATCTTTCTGATGTTGTGAAGTGCAAACCGGCAAGATAGAGCAGTTTTTGCAATGTGGTCTTTGAAAGCCAGCTGGTCATCGAAAATTACACCAAGATTTCTGACTGAACTTAATGGGGTACTCTCAGTTGAATGTCCATGTCTGAATCCTGATTGGTTAGCATCCAATAGATTATGGTTTGACAGAAATTAGGATAACTGGTTGAAAACAACTCGTTCAAGCGAGTAATGCTTGAAGCACTGCTACTTGAAGCCCTGCTGACATTACTTATCAGCAGGGCTTGTTGCTGTATTATTTGGGGTAAGTTGTCACAATATAACTTGCTTTTTTGAATCTACCATTATAAGCAAAATCCCAATTCATGAAACAACATGAAATTACAAATAGCAATTTATAAAAATGTCACACTATTATATTGGCCCTAAGTAATTCAGTATGTTTATGAGTTATGATTTAAACACTTTATATTTATGAAAAATTCCTAGTTCTGACAATGTTTCAACTTGAATTTACCTTCATTGTATAGTTAAATTATGTCTAAATATGTTGTTCAGTTGTGTTTACTCAACAGCTACTGCATAACAAAAATGTGGTATTGCCATGTTAGTTTTTGATTAGTTTTGATTAGTTAGACAATTCACAAAAATTATTCAGATTTTGTTTTTACTAATTGTTAAAAAAAACATTTGCTCATAGATGCAAACTCCTCACCTTTCAGTGACAAGTCACTTTTTTGAGATCAAAATAGTCACATATGAGATTTGCTTAGATCCAGTGAGAAAGTATTTTATAGGGGTTATTTCAATAGGTTTTGTGCGGTATTTTCTTTTCTCTTTACTTCAAAATATATGTATAAAAGGGTAATATTTTATGTATTTGAGATCTGAGATGTGGGAACGTTGAAGAAAGAGTTGCAAATATTTAGCATTTTAGGTCAGCATTGTCATCTAATAAAGCCTGCATAGCACTTGATCTTTATAATAACATGGGATTTTGACCAAATATATGTGATCCTCTGTGAAATCCAGGCTAAAGTCTCAAAATCTAATAATGAAACAACAAGCATCAAAGTTTGATTTCTGCCATTAATTCCACTATAATTTCAATCTTTGACATGACCTTACTCAGTCAATATTAAAGATGTAAAGGTTACATTTTGACAGAATTTTTCTACCATATGAAGGATGATTCTTTGTAGCAAATCACAAAAAAATACTTTAGCTGGGTTTTCAGAGTGGGTCACATATTCAAATATCTTGATTTTTGTAAAATGTTGCAACAAGATGTTATTTGTATTTATTTATTTATTTATTGTGTGGGAAACTACAAAACAGCATGTAAATAAATACAGGTATCTTTAAAAGAAATTCCGTGTGGAGCATGCCCCCAATCCGCACAGTGTTTTCACCTTTTCCTCCTTACCTGTTTGCATCTCTGAATGCTATATGATATAGGTATGCTACATGCATTGACTGAAGGTATTTTGAATCCTCATTTTAGAGTTTTGCTAGTTCCCATAACAACTTCTTCCTCGTGAAATCACTGCTTTCAAAATCTGGCTGAAACAAATCCATCTTACAGAACACTGGCATAAATCCAGATGGTCTGTTTTTCCAACCCTGGCAAACTCAGATAAGACAGTAAGACTCCGTTCTTATCTAAACTGACCAGTCTTTTGACATTTACTCCCACAATATCTGGTACATGGCCTCGTTTCTTTTGAAATACCTCTCATTTCACATCTATGTGTTGATTAAATGTACTGTGCAAGGTTATGCCACTGAACAGGAGAATCACTCTACACCAAAAAAATGTTCATGTTTACATGCAGAGCGAATGGAAATGTTGACCACCTTCCAATAGCAGTCCTTCGTAAAGCACAGATCTTTAAACATTAAACATGCTTTTTCCATTTTGTTCCAACTGTATATCCTAGTATCTCATACTATACAGCCCCATATAAACTAGTACACAATATTTGCATTGTAATGTGGAAATCTATCAGTGTTTCACTTAACAATCAAATGATGTACTCCAATACTCCTTCAGGTTAGTTAAGCTAGTTTGTGGTCAGGATAAACAAACCTTCCATTTAGATACTGCTCATAGATCGTCTGTTTGGATACTGAATTGTTGGACTCCAGCTGTTCCTCTGCAGCTGTATCTGTTTCCTCTGCTCTCTGGCTTCTCTTTTCCTTATTTTGCTCCACTAAATGTTGTCCACGACCACTGTGGGACCTGATGACAGAAAACATGGGGGAAGTGAGCGTAGAGTTCAGCACAGTCACTAAAGGACTTGCTTTTCAGCATTATTGCAGCCTTTATTGCTTTCACAGAATAGAATAATTTCCTTAATATCTTAATATCTGTTTCCTTAAGGAAAATGCTAAATGAAATGGAACATGAAATGACATGAATAAATGCATGACAAGGAAAGTATCATGGGAAACAGTAACGCTTTTATTGCGGTCAAATGTAATAGCTTATACCACGTTTGAGCAAGACATTGTAAGATGACTAAATAAACTGCAGGGGTGTGAAAAGGGCATGTGAAGTTTTAGATTACTGCATGGCAAAAATATGTAGATGAATCTTACATGAAGAATATTTGTCGTCAGTACTGAAGTAAGCATGTTCAGATTAATGCTGCAGAAGACCTGATAGAAATGATCTAAACTACCCCTGCTTTATTATCAAAAAGCCTCCAGGTGATCTGCTCACTGCCATTTTGTTCACTGTCTGCAGAGTATGGAGGTCTGGGGTTGGACTTCAGCTATAGTGTGGCTGTTGCAGAAGAGCTGGGGAACATTAACTGTGGAGGAATTCCCATGGCCATCGGCGTGCAGAGTGACATGGCTACACCTGCACTGGCGAGGTATTTCTCCCGCTTAACCTTTAAGTAGGATTCTTAACCAGTCAAGTAAACAGCTTGCTATTTTATTTTTTAGTAACAGAAACATTAGACATTATTCCATCATAATTTCCAGATGTATGCTACATTGCTCTTCACATCGCACATGTGAGGGACATTGTATTTCTGTATTGACAAAACTAATATTTTGTACTTTAGGTTAATTGTTGGTGAGAAAATGTCAATACAATGAAATAATAATTAAAAAGAGATGGTAAAAACCATAATTTATTTTGGTTCATTCATCACATGGGTAATAGGGCACTTCCTCTGTCTGTTTGCCTCTTCTAGATTAATCGCTTTATGTATTCCCCAATTGTAAGTCGCTTTGGATAAAAGCGTCTGCTAAATGACTAAATGTAAATGTAATAGAAGCTGAAGTTGGGTGGATTGCATTGTGGCCTTACTTGCATAAAGAAAATGTGCATGTTGCACATTATACATCATTTATACTGCAGAAAATGTAAAAGTAGTATCTAATTAAGCTATTTTGAACAGCCAGTCTCACTGTATTCTTCATTAGTTGGCCTTGTCATTAAATGCAATTTGCCTCACAATATTCATGTCTCACTTTGAAAGTAAAAAAAAGCAGGGTAAGCAATTTCTGGAAGCCAATGTTGATATTTGAAATCACCAAAACAAACACGCCCCTTCCCCAAAATGGTCTCGCCCCTATTTTGATAGACCCGCCAATTCGGATCCAAATTTCAGCCTTGCATCCTGGCTAGTTCGAACATCACGAGTTAGACTCGGGAGTGTGAACTCCCGCGGACGGTACGACGCAAGTCCGGTAATTCTGCAAACAGCAGTGTACTTGATAACATCAGTTAACTTGCCATGGCTGCTGCAATCTTCCTCACTGTATTTACAGACGAAATATATCAAACACCACTGCCTCCTTTTGTTTTCATTGAAACATATTAATAGACCAATAGAATAAAGACCAAAGATTACCTGTTAGATTTACACAAAATGAATTATATCTTATGTTTATCCGCTACAGAGAAATTAGAGCCAGCGGCAAATGTCAGATGGACTAGCCGAGGTTATGCTCCTCTCTTCGGGATACATGAGCACTGAGTGCCCGGTGATCGCGTGGAGCTCACGTCTCCCGAAATCGGCAAAGCACATTTTCAAATTGGCGCTGTTTTTATAAATGAACTGCAGATTTGAGTTTTAAACAACTACATTCTCGGCTGAAATACACATGTCCAGTGTAGGTAGACTTGCGGCATGTCCGGTGTAGACACGGTCAGGGTATATTCTGGCAAACCGTTTGCCAACTACGTCTAGCAATCGGCAAAGCAAACTGTGGTACACCCCAATTACCAACACGCGATGGGTAACTCGCAAAGCACAATGTTATTTTCTGTTTTCCCAGCACGGTACCATAGAACGGCATAAAGCAAGAGGGTTAAGAAGTAAGAGGCGGGGCACCAGTTAAAAAATTTCAAAGTTAAAGTTCACGCAAACAGGTATTAATAGACAAGTTTTAGTCAAATATTGATTGTTTATAGCTGAATTATTAGAACGCAATTATATTTGGAACATTAGAATATAGCTATTAATCCAATAAAGAATTCAACGATATAAGATATAGTGGCAACCCCATTCTTGTGTTATCTTAATAAAATATCGAATTTCTAATATATTTAAGTGCACACCACCAGTGTAATGTAATTGTACAGTCCATAGATTTAAACCTAATAGTGGTTCTCAAACTGGTGATCATGAGCCACACTTGACATGTTATGAACTATATAATTTTTCATAAGCCTATCATCAGATATGTCAATATAGTTTTAGTGCTTTTCTGGTGTTATCAGACATAAAGTTATACAAAATTACATATTTTTAAGTTTTGTCTTTTCTCTCAGATCCCATTTAGAATATAGTAATGTAAATGACATGTAAAAATAAATTTTAAAAGTTCTTTAAATCGGATAAATAAGTGAATATACATTTACAAACATAACGTATTGTAAATGTCTAGGTGGTCAAATGGTCAAAATTTAATTTATATAATCATTTAAGAAATAATGCAGTCCAAGGGCTGTATGGTCATAATAAACAATGGTATAGCTATTATTTCAGTCAAATGCTTTACCAAAGTATTGACGTAAAACGACCTCTAAGCGGCGTACTGGCGCTATCGCTCAAATGGATGTAATGTGATGCAAAGCGGTTATTTTGCTTAAATTGTCAGCGGTTTCTTGTCGGGTCCTGCAGCAAGTTAAAGATGTCTTTGGCTTTGGGAACAACAACCTATACACTCAGAAGGGGCAGTTTGTCTGCAGTACTTGAGAGATGACATTACAGTGGACAACTTGGCGAGAATTTTTAAGGTTTGTTCTCGTTAAACTGTTTTAATCTTTGATATTAAAAGACCCCCCTCCATTGAAAATTCTCCGACTCAAAATTTAGTTTGTCCAGTCCTCATAGAAAAAGTAATAATTTTCGAATATTTTAAGTGTAAAATTACGGTGAGTAATACTGCCCACACATAATATTTTTCCACTCAATTATGTCGTTATAACGAGATCTTTTCTCGTTAAGCATATATTTTCTTAATAACGAGATCTTTTCTCATTAAAACTCCATATTTTCTCGTAATAACGAGATCTTTTCTTGTTAAAAGCGACATATTTTCTCGTTATAACGAGATCTTTTCTCGTTAAGCCATATTTTCTTGTAATAACGAGATCTTTTCTCGTTAAAACGCCATATTTTCTCGTAATAAGGAGATCTTTTCTCGTTAAAAGCGACATATTTTCTCGTAATAACGAGATCTTTTGACATCTTTTCTCGTTATAACGACATATTTTCTCGTTATGTGTCGTTATAATATATATATGGTAGAGCTGAGGTGGCAGTGTCGGCGCTGCTCAGTCTGACATAAAGGAGGATCTGCAGCTGCTGAATTGAAATACACTGTTTTAAATGTATTTAATGTAAGGGGTTTTAATTATAGCAGCATGTTTATTAGGATTAATGTCCAATACAACATTATCCAATAACAGCACTCAGACCCATGACTTGTTTAGGCTATATATGATCAGATCAAAACAGTTTTTTGAATAATTGACTCTGGGCTTGGAATATTTATTTATTTGAATGACTGAAGTTTGATTGAACAACAAATCGAAATATGACCAATAACGGTAAAGGCCTCCTCATGTCGTGTGGCCTCGCTATGTTGAGGGAACAACATCCATTTCTCGTTTAATGCATAAACAAACCTACTTGACCTTTATGAATTATTAAAGAAATTATTACATAATTAATTATTATATTGACCATAGGCTACCGGTCTGTAGGCAATGGCACGCGATGTACACAGCATTCAAGTTTATCACGAATAGGCTAATATTACATAAAGTACATAAAATAAAACTGCATGTGCACACAGTGATTTACATGATCATATCACCCACCTGCAGCACTTCTGCAAGCAGAGATCAACATAATAAAGCTAGGCGTTATATATTATAACGAATAAATAGGCCTATACTAAAAATATATTTTGACTTAAATAATAATTTAAGAAAATAAAAGAAATGTGTAACAAGCAGCCTACTCTAAAAAAAAGTCCTGGATTATTTTTTTTTAACCTAAATGCTGAGATGAGCCTTTTGGGTAATTTATTTGAGTTATTTTTCCAGTGTTTGGGTAGTTTGTGTAAATTTTATTGTATTTATAAAATTGTTTCTGTGCAGAATATCGTTCAAATGTATGCAGAGCAACATACAGGCGCAGGGTGTGAATCAATAAACAAACGTCGCTCGCGTTGAGTCGGTTTTATTGCTTGATGAAGAATCTGATGCTTAATAAACGATGTATTTATAAAGATACAGAACACAAATACTTTGGATGTTAAAACATGTCCTCAGAGCTGTTTACTGTTTGTTTTTGGTCAGGCTATGAAGGTAATCACAGTACATTTCGTCCATGAGTGAAGCGCAGAGCGGCGGTCTGATCCGTGATCAGTCCCCGCCGAACACGACTCCAGCTCGGCGTGAGAGCCAACGCCGTTACGGTGGAAACACAGTTACAGAGTGGTCCATTTACTTGTGAATTACATCGGTTTAATGTTTAATCTTTACTTCTAATGTTTGTTAAACGAGATTAAATAGGGCAATGTGTAAAGCTTACATAAAAGCAAGCAAATTAGAAATAAAGGAAGTTATCAGGTAAACCAGTGGTTCTGGAGTACTTTACAAAAGTTTAGAGGATTTAAATTAATCTGTAAATATTATTTCATGCATAAAGTAAAAAAAAAAGCTAATATTATAATAGAAACGAATAAACCCATTAGCTGGGTTAAATCAACCATTTATGATGGGTTAAATAAACAACCCGATTTACTGGGTAAAATTAACCCCAAATGTGTTCTGTCCTATATTTATCGAGCCCAAATTGGGTTGTTTTAACCCAGTGTTTTTAGAGTATGCAGAGTTTTTTCATTATTGTGCTGCGCGAAATTAAAGCAGACGGCAGAAAGCTGCATTCTATTTTTTGTCTTATTTTACAAAAAATGTTCAGAATTAAATAATAAAATGCGACTTATAGGCGACTTGGTTTTTTCTAGTTTAAAAAACTAGCTTATTTTAACCATGCAGCAAACCTTTTAACATATTTTAATAAATTACTAAAAATAAATAAATAAGTGACTTTAAACCGTTTAACTGATTGTAATCGGTCAAAATTCTTATGAGTCGGTTAACGGTTAATGAGAACATCCCTATTAAAACAATTTCACCCTGAAACATAACTGTTTAATTGAGACATTTATTCAATAATTTCACTATAAACAGGAAAAAATAAATAGGCCTAACGTTACTGGATACATTTAATGTGAGAGCGTGATCTGATGGTGAGCGTGAGCGGAACATTAGCGGAGTGTTTGCTTTGGCCGTGAACGACTGAGCGGTGAGCACACACACAGAGCGGAATATTGAACCGCTCCGCTTCTCTCACATGCTCTGGTACAAAACGTTAATTAGATAAAGCGATACACGAATTTAAATGGGAAAGTAATAAAATATTATATTATATGAAATAGAAATAGACCTATAGCCCTAACAAGTTAACATAACCTAATAATAATAATATACAAATATTAAATTAAATGTTTAATGTTAATAAAAACTGTTTTATCCATCTCTGATAGTCCCGGGTTGCTGTGAACCGAGGACGGCCCCTAAAAAAAATCAATGTTTTAACTCAGCTTGTCTTTACTGTCTATCCCATCACGCAGAATAAGAGTTCATCTATGTACCGCTCTGCAAATTAGTCACAATAATGTTTCATACAGTCTGGATGTTGCTTTATCTCATTTAAAGCACACCACTGTTCTTCTCAATTCGGCGACACCGACGCGATCCCTTAAATTGTGATAACCGAGGAAAGCAATTTTATATACTTCCACAATAAGAACAAAATGTTACGAATTGCTTTTGTAAAATAACAGCGTGCGCTTTCTGGCGCCGCGCCTTATGTCTAAAGGTCTACTTAAATAAAACAATCGAAAACAAGTTTGTGTTTATTTAATTCGTATAGCCTAAATCCAGCAAGAGATACTACAGTCTTTTCATCTGTACTATTGTGTTCAGTGCTCACACACGCAGCACAGCGAAGACTGTTCCTTCAGTAAAGCAAAGCCTGCAATTTAACCCATAAGAAGAACGTGATGCGATGATTCAGCTAAAGATCATTTAATAATATTAAATCATTAATACATAATTAATATATAATCAGACTAAAGTATATCAAGGCTGCCCACACATGTGAAACAAATATTAAAACAGCTCATTTGTTTACCCACGAACAAAAATAGGCCTTCGAAAAATCTAGCTTAATTTGTTTGCCCGTTTTTAAACAGAACGAAATAATAATAATTATTATTATTATTATTAACCTAAGAGAAAATCTCTTTATTTATCTTTGTTCATATTTCGATTTGTTGTTCAATCAAACTTCAGTCATTCAAATAAATAAATAGAGAGTCAATTATTCAAAAATAACTGTTTTGATCTGATCATATATAGCCTAAACAAGTCATGGGTCTGAGTGCTGTTATTGGATAATGTTGTATTGGACATTAATCCTAATAAACATGCTGCTATAATTAAAACCATTACATTAAATACATTTAAAATAGTGTATTTCAATTCAGCAGCGTGCAGATCCTCCTTTATGTCAGACTGAGCAGCGCCGACACTCGCTCACCTCAGCTCTACCATATATATATTATAACGACACATAACGAGAAAATATGTCGTTATAACGAGAAAAGATGTCGAAAAGATCTCGTTATAACGAGAAAATATGTCGTTTTAACGAGAAAAGATCTCGTTATTACGAGAAAATATGGAGGTTTAACGAGAAAAGATCTCAGAAAAATATGGCGTTTTAACGAGAAAAGATCTCGTTATTACGAGAAAATATGGCGTTTTAACGAGAAAAGATCTCGTTATAACGAGAAAATATGTCGTTTTAACAAGAAAAGATCTCGTTATTACGAGAAAATATGGAGTTTTAATGAGAAAAGATCTCGTTATTAAGAGAAAATATGGCGTTTTAACGAGAAAAGATCTCGTTATAACGACATAATTGAGTGGAAAAAATATTATGTGTGGGCAGTATTACGTCACCGTAATTTTACACTTAAAATATTCGAAAATTATTACTTTTTCTATGAGGACTGGACAAACTAAATTTTGAGCCGGAGAATTTTCAATGGAGGGGGGTCTTTTAATATCAAAGATTAAAACAGTTTAACGAGAACAAACCTTAAAAATTCTCGCCAAGTTGTCCACTGTAATGTCATCCTCTCAAGTACTGCAGACAAACTGCCCCTTCTGAGTGTATAGGTTGTTGTTCCCAAAGCCAAAGACATCTTTAACTTGCTGCAGGACCGCGACAAGAAACCGCGACAATTTAAGCAAAAATAACCGCCTTGCATCACATTACATCCATTTGGCGATGCGATAGCGCCAGTACGCCGCTTAGAGGTCGTTTCGTCAATACTTTGGTAAAGCATTTGACTGAAATAATAGCTATACCATTGTTTATTATGACCATACAGCCCTTGGACTGCATTATTTCTTAAATGATTATATAAATTACATTTTGACCATTTGACCACAATGACCTAGACATTTACAATACGTTGGCATATGTTTGTAAATGTATATTCACTTATTTATCCGATTTAAAGAACTTTTAAAATTTATTTTTACATGTCATTTTACATTACTATATTCTAAAACAGTAACCATACACACTGTAGCCTATGCCTACCATCTAGTGCAAATGTTTCGTATTCTTAAAGCTTCTACGTGAGGAGTCTTCTATGGATCTGAGAGCAACTCTGAGTGAGGAAAAGACAAAAACTTAAAAAATATGTAATTTTTGTATAACTTTATGTCTGATAACTTTCAGTATAGTCAACATGGACCAGAAAAGCACGGACACAATTGGAACAAATCACATGCTGTTATTAAAACTATATTGACAGTCAAAAAGCGTCTTGAAAAGTTTTGCTTATAAATGTATGTAAGTAAAGAACTTTGCTGTTGGCTACTGGTGGTAAACAGACCCCCTCCACACACACACACACACACACACACGTGCCCCCTCCCACAGAAAATTAATGAAACAAAACTATTTAAAACTTAAAAAACATTAATGAAATAATACAATATAATGCGCTATGCATTGATATTCTGTTGGTCGAAGTCTTATTTATCTGATGATAGGCTTATGAAAAATTATATAGTTCATAACATGTCAAGTGTGGCTCATGATCACCAGTTTGAGAACCACTATTAGGTTTAAATCTATGGACTGTACAATTACATTACACTGGTGGTGTGCACTTAAATATATTAGAAATTCGATATTTTATTAAGATAACACAAGAATGGGGTTGCCACTATATCTTATATCGTTGAATTCTTTATTGGATTAATAGCTATATTCTAATGTTCCAAATATAATTGCGTTCTAATAATTCAGCTATAAACAATCAATATTTGACTAAAACTTGTCTATTAATACCTGTTTGCGTGAACTTTAACTTTGAAATTTTTAACTGGTGCCCGCCTCTTACTTAACCCTCTTGCTTTATGCCGTTCTATGGTACCGTGCTGGGAAAACAGAAAATAACATTGTGCTGCAGTTACCCATCGCGTGTTGGTAATTGGGGTGTACCACAGTTTGCTTTGCCGATTGCTAGGCGTAGTTGGCAAACGGTTTGCCAGAATATACCCTGACCTAGACACAGTGTTACTCACCTATCGAGAAGAAACAAAGCAATCTCGGCGTCCGATCGCAGGCCTTCCGCTCCTTGAGTTCTCTCCAGCGCTGGAAAGCTGATCCGATATTTACACGGGTCCTACCTCTTGCCTTATCGTTTTCCTCATCTTTTTTTTTTCGCCATCTCTACCTTTCTGTTGCTCTGCTCGGCTGTTCACTGAACGCTCTCTCCTCCATATCACGAGTAAACACACGCTTTACTGCTGATTGGCTATAAGATTGTTTTGAGACTCGGCCCGACTGAGTTTTCTAAAACATTTTTGAAAAATGACATAACGTTACACTGCAAAACTTAATTCTTCGTAACCACTATTTTTGCTTGTTATCCAGTAAAAATGTCTCAATATCTTTTAAACAAGGTGAATTTACTTGAGAAATATCTTGATTTAAAGTAGTCAACCCATTTGCAAGATTTTTTTGTATTTTATTTTGCTAAATAAAAATGTATTAGGTTTCGGAAAAATAGGGTAAGAAAAATAAACTTAACTTAAGATATAGGCCTATGCTCTTAAAAGCTAAATATATTATGCCTTAAATCTATTTATTTACTTATGTATTTCTGTGTTTTTATTTATTTATTTTTAATAGGGTAAAGGCAAAACAAACCAAATATAGACACAGGACTGACAGAATCTTGCAATAGACTCTGAATGAGGTATTTCTTCGCCACATGTTGATAGATTCTTAAAACAAATTAAATCACCTGTCACTTATTATAAATAAATACTGTAGTCATCAGGATGGTTCCTTTTCCTCTTTCTAGGATTTGACATATTCTGACTGCAGCAGGTTGTACGCTGTCACTGAGGATATTACTGCGCTGTGCTCACTCTGTGGAAACACTCATTTTTCTGTGCATATTCGTTTTGGCTTTTTGGATTCAGAAAATCAGGGATTTTGATTAGTCTCCCTTGTGATTCTGCCCTATGGAACGGTTTCTAAAATTGCATTTGCTGCTAGTAAAATGCAAATCTCATAGGTGACCTATTTTAATCTCACAAAAGTGACTTGTCACTGAAAGGTGAGGAGTTTGCATCTATGAGCATTGTGTGCATGTTGAAGGCTCATGAGAGGCTGGTTTTCACAAGAGCTATTCTTGGTAACTGACAAGTATGTTTTTTTTTAACAATTAGTAAAACAATAAAAATCTGAATATCTTTTTGTGAATTCTGTCTTCATAACTAACATGGCAATGCTATATTTTTGTAGCTGTTGAAAAGTAAACACAATTTAGACATAGTTTAACTATATAATGAAGGTAAATTCAAGTTGAAACATTCTCAGAACTAGGAATTTTTCATAAATATCAACATAGGGCAAGTGTTTAAATCATAACTCATAAACATACTGAATTACTTAGGGCCAATATAATGGCTTGACATTTTTATAAATTACTATTCGCCTTTTGCTGTTTCATAAATTATGATTCATAACTTTTTTACAATTTAAATTTGGCTTATAATAGGTAGATTCAAAAAAGCAAGTTATATTGTGACAACTTACCCTAAATAATACCGCAACAAGCCCCGCTGATAAGTAATGTGTTCTGTAGCTAATTCTGTCTCACAAGCCTTCAATCATTGTTGCTACGACACTCACAAAATGACCGTGAGGATGTGAGCGTGACCTCTGTGCTGTTGTAGGTTTGGTTCTGCAGAGCTCAAGAGAGAGTTCTTGCAGCCCACCATAATGGGAGACATGGTCTGCCTCGGGGTGAGTGAAACAGGGGCCGGCTCTGATGTAGCAAGTAAGTGTTTTGCTGGAGAGAATGTACCTAACAGGAAAGACATGCTCTTTATATTGCCATGGGGGTGTTCTAAACAAGATGTAAACATACACCAGATGCAAATCTAAAATTAATTACTTTCCCAAATGAAGATATCAAAGCATTTCAGGCCAGGGAGATTAAAAGACTTGCCTTCATGGGAAAACCACACAGGGGGATGCAGATCCATTTTTCATAAATGTACTCAAATTTGTATTTGCAGTAAAGCTGGTACAAGTAGTCCCAGATTAACGAGTTGTTTTGAGGAGAAATTAAAGTATTGTATTAATTTATTTTCCATTAAAGCCAAATATGATCTAAAGCAGTGGTTCTCAACCATTTTGGCATGAGGGCCTTTCTTTGTCCAAGAAAAAAATCATATAATGCATTTTCTTATTAAAAGAAACTGGGAGAGTTAATATAGTTAAATTAACAACAGTCCATTTTATGGTTCCATAACAGTGTTAACAAAAACAAAAATAGAAATACTGCCAAAGAAACTAACTGAAATTAAAGTACTAAAACTAAATACAAAAATACATCAAAGCTATATATGAATATAAAAAATTAAAACTTATGAACTTAAACTGAAAACTATCAAACATAAAAGCTAATTTAATATACTAATAAATATGATAATATTATATAATCCATAGTAAAATATTTTTTTAAACATAAATAGTCAAGTTTATGTTTATGAAAAAACTATGGGAACATTTTTAAATTTAAATTACAACATATGCAGTTTTGCTTCTCAAGTCACCTGGTCTTGTTTCACATTTTGATATATTTGCTGAACAAATTTTTTGGAGACAATAAAAATATTAAACTGAAGATATAATAGAATAAAAACTGTCTCATTCAGTCATCAAAACTAAAGCTGTGCACAAAGGAGATGAATTTGTCATTAATGGAGGAAAGATGTGGACTACTAATGGCACTCAGGCAGACTGGATGTGCCTCCTGGCCAACACCAGCGATGGCCCTCCACACAAGAACAAATCCCTAATCTGCTTGCCTATGAATCTGCCAGGTAAGACGACATGTAAATCACAACACTTTTGTAAAAGTGCCTTTTGACTGCCAAAGAAAACATGCTAATGTTTTACCGTACGTCTGCAGGCGTTCACATCGCACGTATGATCGATAAAATAGGCATGCGGTCATCGGATGCAGCAGAGGTTTTCTCGATGACGTGCGTGTGCCCTGCAAAAATGTCATAGGGCAGGAGGGAATGGGCTTCACGTACCAGATGCTTCAATTCCAGGAAGAGCGACTCTGTAATAGTAAGGCCAATAGTAAGTTATCCTTTCCAACTCCCACACATCCCACCGAACAGCAAACATTTCTCTTCACTGGCACGGCATGACGTCAGTGTGTTAATGTCAGTAGTGCCTGTGTGTTTACAAGCCAGCTCAGATCCTCTTAGGCCCAAATGTGTTTATCAGTGAGTCAAATTTTGCTTTAAACATCAAGAAAGAAAAAGGTCTGGTATGTTCTTGAGGATCTTTTGATATCATCAGCAAACATTTCAACCTTTCTGTCTATATGTTGTCAGGACTGAAATCCTACAGCTTCATATAATCTGCTGAAAAACACATAGGAATTTTTCCTATGCCTTGTTTTTTAATTTCTGACGACCATGGAGAAAGTCGTCCAAGAGACCGTTAATTACACCAGACAGAGGAAGATCTTCAATCGGCCGATTCTGTACCACCAGGTCGTCCACTTCAGGCTGGCTGAGCTGCAGACAGAAATCGAGCTGTTGATTTTATAGGCCAAGGCAGCTACGCAATTTCATGGGTTTGGGTCTGGCAGGTCTACAGGGCCACCAATTTACGAATTAATAGTGGAAAGAAATCTTGAACACTGGCTTGCAATCAGTCCATTTTCATCCGCCTTCAGGTTGTGAAACGAAAAATTTGAACTGAACCTCAGCGTGTATGCCTGAACATGAATACCTCTGAAATAGTTTTTTCTGTGCACTTTCATTAGCTTTGTACATTAAGGGAAACAATGTGACAAAGTTGGCGTCAATGGCCAATGCTGAAGGCAGGACGATTGGCCCGAGAGCTCGGTGACAGCTGCCTCCAGTACTGGGGTGGCATGGGCTTCACCAATGATGTCCTAGTCAGCAGGTTCTACAGGTCAGTTTCTCTGAACGTGCATGTGCTCTCAGAGCTGCAGTGACATCTAGTGACATTTAAAAGCAACATGTTTTGATTGCATGTACAGGTGCATCTCAATAAATTAGAATGTCGTGGAAAAGTTCATCTATTTCAGTAATTCAACTCAAATTGTGAAACTTGTGTATTAAATATATTCAATTCACACAGACTGAAGTAGTTTAAGTTTTTTGGTTATTTTAATTGTGATGATTTTGGCTCACATTTAAAAAAAAACCACCAATTCACTATATCAACAAATTAGAATACTTCATAAGACCAATAAAAACAAACACTTTTAGTGAATTGTTGGCCTTTTGGAAAGTATGTTTATTTACTGTATATGTACTCAATACTTAGTTTTAACCTGTTAGCCAGCACTCCCCATTTTGGGATTTTGGGACTCACAGTTGAAAAAGACGTACCAAATTTAAATGATAACAGGTGCTGACTTCAGTGTGGTACGCACACAATTTTAGTATCTTTGCAAAGAAGACCCTTTGCGCTTTACTATCCATCATCCAGAGTTGATAATGCTCAAAAAGATAAAAAGTTATAGAGACTGAAGTGCCTTGAAAAAAGTGTATCACACTGAATGAAAAACATAATTGTATTTCATATAAAATACGTGAAATAAGTCCTGGAGTAATCCAGAAAAGTAATGGGTTGAATGTCACATGTCTCATGAGTTTATATTTCAAATCTGAAGAGGATACCATGACAAATTTGATTAAAAGAAGAATCTGACACTAAATATAAACAAACTATAGTTATATCAGTTATAAAAGCCATTAACAACCTTACGATGGATGATTTGTACCTTGCATTAACAAAAGGTATTTTAATAAAGACTTGATGAAAAACTTTATATAGGTAAATGTAACATGTACATTTTGATTATAGTTTTATATGACCGTTTGTTAATATGCATGAAAAAAATAATAAGTTTGTATAATTCATAAGAAGCTTGTAAGATTCATGAGAAGCATAAATGGGCTAAATGAAAATAGGACTCAAGTTGACAACAAAGGAATTAATGTAATAACTCTCAAAAATGACATTTATTTACAAATTAGTTCCTTAAACAATCTGAAATTAACCAAGCATTATTTTGAACATTGAAAGCAAAAGAGATTGGACAAGAACTTCAAAATTACTTACGACATTTCTGAAGTACATAGAATTTCTGGGGTTGTTTATTTATCCAGTTATTATAATACACCTGCATTGCACAAAAACTCCGTTATATCAATTAGGTTTTCACAGTCTGAAGATCAGCTCTTTGAACACTGTATTCTTACACAATTTTGTGGCAACTCTTTCAAGGATGTTGTAAAAAATAAATAATGGCTGATTAGGTCTGTTATTTTGTTTGCACACCATCCAGCTGGGCATAAACTGAATTTTCATCTATATGATTATAGGACTACTGTGCTGTTTTGTGCCACCCTTTTAAATTAATTTTTCTGTATCCTTAACAGAAGATATCAATTAGCACACATTTGTAGCACTGAAGCTATCCTAAACGAATAATACTATTAAACAATGGTCATTATTTCTGAAAAAAGAAGGAAAGATGCATGTTGTTAATCTTTAAAATATTTTTCTGGCCAGTATTTGACATCTAGCATATCCCTTCCCCTCGGGGGACACTAAGGATGGGTTAGGACAGATTTTTGTCTCATATTGCACATTGTCAATCAATGGTTCAACTTCTTGTCCAGTGGAAAGAAAGCACTCTCGCACTCCTCAATAACCTCAGTTCTCGTCATCTCTGCGAGGATTCTCTACCCCAAATGAGCATGGCACAAACGAAAGATCCTGAAGAGCCTCAGTCCTACGATCACCTCAGTTTGATCACCCAGTACAGGACGATAAACACAAACAGGGCAAACAACAGCATGTAGCAGTACACCTTGGTTTGGCTTCCCCTGGAGATATGCTTCAATCTACCAATGGTGGCTCCCAACAGACCTCCAGTAGAGTCAAAGTCCGAGTCCTTGAGGAGAAACAAACGCTAGATGTTAAAGCTATTCAGATAAGAGTGTTTTGATGAAGAGAGTAACATCAATTCCCATCGCTTACCATTTCTCCTAACATTTTATTCTGGTACTTGACTTCATTTCCAATGTCAATTGAAAGCTGAAATAGATAGAAAAAGTATAGGTTATTTAGGGTTCAACACTTTATTGCCATAACCTAGCTGTATGGAACAATTGTGCTTACAGGAGAATCAATGTCTTTTTTTGCATAATTACTACATTTAACAACAGCCAAGTGCTGAATTAAAAATGTATTTTAATCTTAACACAGCCCAAAATAATGATACAATTTGTTTTGGGCATAGATATAATGTAAGGACTGTTTAAAAACTAAATATCAAATAATTTTGTAATTATTATGCATGATGCTTTAATAATATGCATTATATATTTAATGTTACATACTTTATATCATTCATTGAGAGAGAGAGGACAGTTGTGTAAATCAGTTATTAAAGATATAGAACCCAAGATGTCCACTTACATGTTTAAGTGCATGTACTTTAGCGTTCAGTCCCTCCTGTAGATGTTCGTTCTCCTCTTCATACGCACTGTATCCACTTGCAACGTAATTGCCTGGAGGACCGCCCTCACCTAAACGACAATAAACAGGTCACATTGGCTAGATAAGACTGGGTTCTCAGTATTGTAAAATACAATATCCAATCACAGAAAACTATTTTAAATGTTAGTAATTTACTGAAGTTTACTAAGGCCACTTATGAGCTGTCTCAGATAAGACCATTTCGGCACACGTCTCGTAACGTTACCGTTATTTATTCATATGGCTCTCCAAACCTGGACATTGTGGTTAACTATTTCGTACGATTTGGTCATTCAGTGTTTGTTTAATGTCTCAAACTGTGACTGATCTCTATTTGAATTGAGAACTTAGCTTAGCATTCGCTTCAAATATAACGACATATAAAAAGAAACAGTAACTCACTCAAACCCGCGCGCCTCATTATCAGCCGGAAACCTTTATAGGATATCCGATCACTGCAGTTTGAAAGTAATCTAACAAATATTTGCTTCTTTACTATATCTTCCTATTTAGAGCTGCTGTACTTTCGCCTTCGCACTCCACAAGCGCCACGACACATTACGGAAGCCGCGGAGGATTAAACCGCAAGCGATGACAGAAAGGGCGTATGGGTAGTGAAGTTTTCATGCTACTCAACTTTCTTTTTACTGTATATTTCTTTTTACTTGCTGTCACAAACTGCTGTTCATTTTACTTGCTGTTGACAATTCTATTTGTCAACATACCAATTAACATTTTTATATAGACCTAGTACAAAAACATCTGTATAAAATGTCACTCTCTTATCTTATTGATTAAAAATACTTATGAGTTGTATTGAGCATAAGTAAAACAGCTTGAATCTTTCAGCGTGAGTCTTCCTAAGAGACACAAATGCTCAAATAAAATGTCTTATTTCCAATTAATTCTTAATTTTACAAAATTTCTGACCACTGCTAATGCAAATAGAATGACTAGCCTGCTGCAAATTGTCATTTGTACTCTGAATTAGTATTTTTCACCCACAGAAGTGCCATTATAGGGCCTGGCTTATCCTGAAGCCCCAGTGCATCAGTGTACTGAATGTCTGTCCAGCGTGTTTCATGCACATCACTCTGCAAATTCACAGAGCACTCAAAAAAAAAAGCTTCAGACAGAACCTCTCAAGGAGCCATTTCCATGTTCCTGATTATCAGCCAACAATCCATCTGTGACAGGTTTCTTAAGGTTCAAAGTTCATAAAGCCTATGGTCCTCGTCTGGTCCACTGTCAAAAGTAGTACAGCTCTGATTCTGACTTGGGATCTTTTATACAATAAAATAAATACTGTTTGAAATGCCAAAGGTATAATATTGTCCTTTCACTTTCGTCAGAAAAACTAGTAGCAACATGTCAGAGGATCCAGACGTCTATGTCTTCTTGTACTTTGAAACCCCAAATCCCTTTCATTTTCTTAGAAATATTTCCTATAACAATCATTGTGGTCATTTAGAGACTTTTCAAAAATACGTGACATAGAAAATCTCATAATGCTGATGTCGCTCTTGATGTCTCTGTGGAATGTGTGACAGACAGCTACAGAAGCCGAGAACGTACAACGAGTTTGGGATCTGTTCAAGTCCTGACAATCATCCTGACACATTTCCAGATATATCATCTCAGCTATGAGTCACAGCTAAACAGACACTGGCTCATTAGCATTCACCATCACAATCCCTAATCCATTATTTCGCAATGCTTAAGTTGGGTAAACATCCACAGAACAATGTACGTCCTTTTCTTTACACAGCTAAGACACTATTATGTGAGGATTATCCTTTATCCATAGGACTTATTGCTTGTCTTACAGAAGAAAACCGTGACAGTTGTGGAATTGTAAAACTATTTTATAATGAACATATTAGTAAACTTAGCAAACTACACAAATTCAGGATATGTGGAAATCCCTTGCTTTACTTTTAGAAAATGTCTCATCATATCTGTTACAGCATAAACTGAGAAAACTTTCAACACACAACAGACCAGATGTTCTGCTCTCATTGGAACATTTTCCATTAAAATGAAATATTTTGATGTTGGTTATTAACATTAAGATGCTCATAACTCATTGCCAGCCTTGAGCAAGTATGCAAGAGTTTTAATTAAATTTGCACATGCTTATGCTGATGGCAGCAGTGCAGCAAAATTATTTTTCTTTTTGCAGTGTTGCTTGATGGGCTTTCATGTGTACTGTATGTTCTAGAACACAAATTGCTAAATTGTTTCTTTGTCAGTATGACTCAACACGCAACTGATTAAACCCATATCAAGAATCCCGTATCAAGAATAACTGAACATTATCCCACTTTTTACACAGTTACTCATCAAATAAATACAAGGACATCATATCTGAGTTGTATTTATTATACGGTTTTCCCATAAGCTTCTGTTAAATATACGTTCACTGCGATGTGCAAAACAATTGGCCTACCAACAAGACAAACAAAAATATTACAGTAGTATTAAAACTGAAGTCCTCTGAAGTCATTTTCAATACAATCGAGAAATGCTAAATGGCGCCAGTTGTGTTTTTCAGAGAAATCCTCTGTATAATAGCTGTGTCCCAAATCAAGGGCTCCATCCACAAAGGTCAAACCATGTGTTGTTAAATGGGACAGTCTAGCCGACGACTGCTCTTGTGGTCTAACAACCGTGACAGCTGCTGTTGACAAGCCACAGTAACATTCGAACTGTCTCAATATAGAACAGGATACACAACCTGTGTATATGTTCACCTTGATCCATTTAACATAAGTATTAAATATATTTTAAATTACATCTTAGTAAAACAGAAGTCGACATTTGAACTGCTTTAAAGTGTTTTATTTTTTACATTTGTTAGAAAGTTGAAACCCAATAGTGTAATCTGACATTTTCTCTCAAAAAATTTTTTGTCGCCACCTACGCACAATGAGGATAACATAAACTACAATTACATCCAATCAAAATCAAGTGCTTCATAGAATCAAGTTATAAATGGTTTAATTCAACAAAATCATAATATATCACATTTTGATCTATTGCATGCCATATGAGTTTCTGTTCTCGGTTCTTCAGGCTTGAAATTCAGCCAGTGATATTTTAACACAGTTAGCATGTCTCTTTGCATTTGCATCTTGCTTGACTTACTCATTTAAGACCATTATAGGAAAATATCCTTTGATTATATCTGTGTGCTTCCAAACTCGCTACTGATCTGCACAGATGAATCAGTTCAGATGTGTGGTTTAAAGCCACTTTTAACCGCACACAGGGCCTCTGAATCAGAATCAGAAAGAGCTGCCAATTGTGTTTGCACACACAAGGAATTTGTCTTGGTGTTAGGAGCTTCCAGTACAGAGAGTAGAAACAGTGCAGATAACATACAATTAAGGTAAAAAAAACACTAATGTGGAAATTGAACCCACAACCTTTTGCGCTGCTAACGCAATGCTCTACCACTGAGCCACAGGAACATATAATAAAACAAAACACAGAGAAAAATCACTCACTATTCTTGACTAAAAACTTTAATATAGTTGCTTTAGGAATCGGTCTATATAAAAAAAAAGTTTTACATTTGTTCATTCAGTTTCTTGAATGCTCCTGCTAAATACATATATTGTACCTGGAAATAAAGCACTGTTGGTTTTACTTGTATATTATGTGTATTTGTAATCTGTATCTTTGTTCTTATTTTTTAATGAGAAAGATACAACATTTTTTATCTTTGCCCACTTTGGCCTGAATTGGCCTTTGACCATCATGGCCTCCTAATAATCCCCATACACCGATTGGCTTCATCACTCGGTCTCATCTCCACCGGTAAGCTGGTGTGTGGTGGGCGTTCTGGCGCACTATGGCTGCCGTCGCATCATCCAGGTGGATGCTGCACATTGGTGGTGGTTGAGGAGATTCCCCCCCTTCTATGTAAAGTGCTTTGAGTACCCAGAAAAGCTCTATATAAATGTAACAAATTATTATCATTATAAATATCTGCCAGTCTTTTCCCCTTTTGTTACCTTGAAACGCTTTATAATAGGCAAATTAGTTTGGCTCTACTGCTCAGACAACTTGCAAAATAGTCAAACCAACATGACAAAGAATCGTGATAAAATCGTGAATGGTGATATTTAAATATCCCCCACCCCTACTCCTGGGGTAGGTTGGACTTCCTTAGCTGGTGGAGGAAATACAGCCTCTGCTGGGCCTTTTTCACAATAGAGTCAACGTGATTGTCCCAATTCAGGTCCGGTGAGATGTTGGTTCCCAGGAATCTGAATGACTCCACTGCAGCCACAGTGCTGTCCATGATGGTGAGTGGGAAGAGAGGGGGGCATTTCCTCCTGAAGTCCACTATCATCTCCACAGTTTTGATGCGCAAACTTCAGGAGCTTGACAGAGGGATCCTTTGAAGTGCAGTTATTTGTTTAGAGGGAGAAGAGCAGTGGGGAGAGAACGCAACCCTGAGGGGCGCCAGTGCTGATGGTGAGAGTCCTGGATGTGAGTTTGCTCAGCCTCACTAGCTGCTGTCTGTCTGTCAGGAAGCTGGTGATCCACTGACAGATGGAGGTGGGCACAGAGAGCTGTCAGTTTGTCTGAGAGAAGGACAGGCATAATGCCATTGAAGGCCGAGCTGAAGTCCTCAAATAAGTTCCTTGCATAATTCCCAGGTTTGTCGAGGTGTTGTAGAATTTAATGCACTCCCTAATTGACAGCATCATCCACAGACCTGTTTACTCTGTAGTCAAACTGAAGAGTATCCAGCAAGGGTCTAGTGATGTCCTTCAGGTAGGCCAGGACCAGTCTCTAAAGTGACTTCATGACCACAGACGTGGAGGGAGGGAGTGAGGGGGTTGCATGGGGTAGGTGAATGTGTGAAGTGCAGATCAGAACGGGTGCTGGGTGTCGGTCTGGCCTTTTCAAATCAGCAGTAAAACACATTGAGATCATCAGCCAGTTGTTGATTCTCCACAGACTGTGCAGGAGGTGTCTTGTACATGGTGTTCCTCAGACCAGTCCATACTGATGCCGGATCTTTTGCTGAAACTTATTTTTTCTACTTCTCAGAGTAGTTATTTTTTGCCACTCTGATCTCCTTTGTTAGTCTGTTCCTCACCTGGTTATAGAAGATGTTATCCCCACTTTCGTAAGTATTCTCTTTGGCCTGACAAAGCTGTTTGAGTTTCGCAGTAAACCACGGTTTATCATTATTGAATGATAAGAATGTCCTAGTGGGGATGTATATATCCTCACAGAAACTAATATATGAAGTTACAGTCTATGTGAGCTCGTCCAGATCGGTGGCAGCAGCTTCAAAAACAGTCTGTTAACAGTCTTATCTGACAGAAGCTGTAAGATAAGAGCACAGTATTCATTTTTACACTAATGGACCATGGCTGATTGGGTGGTCACAATCACAGTCCAGTTGCCTGGTGTGACAGTAATAAGGCTGCACTTCTGAATTAATAATACTAAAAGAGACAAGCCTATTTAATCATTTATCTGAGAGGTCTGTTTTGTTGTGCTCTACAGCTCTCAGCTAAACTAGTGGACAAAATTCCAATATATATATATATATATATATATATATATATATATATATATATATATATATATATATATATATAAACAAATGAATGAATATTAATTTGTGCTTTTAGTTAGTTGAACTGTTGATGGGGTCCTAGAACTGAGTCAATTATTGATATTTCACTGACACAAGAAAGTAGAGAGGTTCAGTTTAAGGTTAATGCTGTATATTGGATCGAATGCAAAAATTATTGTTTGAAATATATAACTTGAAGGTCACCTGGAACAGCAAATTAATTACTTGCTCCACTGATGGTCAGAAATTTAAATTAACATGCAGATCACTGATTTCATTTAAACTAATCTCTTATTGTGTCATAGTAAATACTGACCAAAGCAGATATTGGATTTCTGCATAATGCATAGAAAAGCAAAGGTAACATTTTAAAGCATACAGTATTCTCTTCTGTTGATTAAGAAAAGTGAAAAGCGGAGTTAAAATGGTCTTTTCCACAGCATTATTGATTGTGTTAGTTATAACAGTACATCTTACTTTACTTATTTTTCTCTCAGGAACAGGGAACTCTAATGCAATAGGAACACATCAGAAGAAGAGACGCCAGAGGAGGAAAGTGCTCGGTCACTCTGTTTTTGAGTAATAGCATGCGAGTCCAACTTGACATCACTTTGAACTGCAGATAAGGAAAGAAATGTCTCAGCTGTAGATGTGAATATTACAGCATGAGGCTATTTAATTACAAATGAATCTGGGCCGTGGAATCTTCAGTGTTCTTGGCTCTCTTATAAGCCTTTATCATTTCCACACTTTATAATAATAAAGCAGTTAAGTGCACTCGTTTTAATCTCCTTACAAGGGAAGGACACATATCACATGTAAAATAAAAAAGCTTTCAAAAAGTCATTTTCATCCTTACAATAAATTCTTAATGTAGTTTCTTTATACTACTTATCACAAGGCCATTCTCTCTGTGTCACATATATGTTATTTAATATAAATATCAACCATGTTTTATTAAAGATAAATTAATTTTCACCCTGATATCACACTACATGAACCTCTGCCAAATAAAGACATTGGGATTCATGGATTGCTGTGATATACTGTATACAGTGGGGCAAATAAGTATTTGCAAGCACACAAAACTTCATGAAATTCTGAGCTCGTTATATTTGTGATAAAATTGCATTGTAATTATACAGTCACAGTCATCTGGCATCCTGCACTAGACCAACTTGTCAATATTTTCATAACTTTGTTCAGTCATTTCAACAGCTGTGTTCCACCTCAGTGAATATAATCTCTGTTTACACTCTGTGTTGCTTTACTTTCATTAATAAACAAGTTTTAAACTGTCCCTAGACAAATTTTGCACACAGACCCACATTAATAAAGCATGCTGGGAGCTCTAATAGATAAATAATCAACAAAAATATCAGCCATTGCCCAGAAGCTGTTTATTATCAACTTATCATTCCAAAGATTTCTGCGCTTAGTTATAATCTAGTGCGTGCAAGAAAAAATGTATCTTGTACAGTAGATAAACTCTATCCTCAATATAACAGATATACATTTTTTCTTTCAGAAGGTGAAATCACCATCATTTTTCTGCAGAGCTGGTGCATAAATTCTCGATGACTTGAGAAGAAAAATTCAGCAAGTGAAGAGAGATATTCAAGCAGTGATAAAGACCTACACAGCAGGCCAAGAATATTCTTCCAATGGAAAAGTAATGCTTTTATGACGACCATCAAAAGAGCTCTGACCTCCCGATGTATTTCTAGAAACTATAATCACAACAAAACAATATTCATATCACACTTCTACATGCAGCAATTTCCCTTTATAGCTAGAACAACTTTGCTTGAATGTGTTTTCAAATGTAAGCGTATAAATCACTCTGACATTATTTAATGTCCTCACAAAAAGCAGAGAAGCCACCGGGAAGAGATTTGAAAGAAAAGTCTTTTAATTAATAGTGGATAAATCGGCATCAATGTTAATTAATCTGATTGAAGTAAACATGACATGGACTAATTCGATTTTTAAGACCGAGAAAAGACGGTCTGGATTGCTTCACGTCACACAAGCCACCAATGGTGGTTAATTATTCATCAAATTAAAATACATCACAAGTGAACCCATTACTAACATCATGCCTGAGGATGCACGATAGACTGAGAAAATGGCAAACATCGCAAACTTCATCAGCTGGAAGTCTTATCTTCAGCAAAGGCAGGTGAAACTTTAAATGTTTTTTTTTTACTTTATTTTTTTTGCCGTCTAATAAAGGCAATTCCCTGGGTAGCCTATTTCTTGGTTGGTATATTTTGTCCTTCTTCATCCATCCCCAACAGGTCTCTTTCATTTCATTCTACTAACTAACTGCAGATTCTCTGAGTTCGACAGGTAAGTCATTGTTTGCTGAACAGGGAAAACTGATTTTGTAAATCCCTTTGCATGAAGTGCCCCGTCTGGTTAAACATGTCTTGTTATATAAAAAGAGCAAGTACTTATCATTCCAAAGGCAACATGGTGAGGCTGTAACTGCTTTCTTTATTAAAACAAAAAGCATAGATAGGGGAATTCGTCATTCACTGGATGAATTTCCCCAGAGCCTCTGTTTGCTGAAAACTTATGCACAGGGCATGCAACCATCTGCTCAGCATGAAAAGACTTTGGTTTGTTCAGATAGGATGAAACTGCAAAAAGCTTTACTTTAAATTGCTAATGCTGATCATCAAAATAAACAGAGGCGTAGAGTGTTATTAAATGTATAGGAGGGAATTAGAGTAACTCCCAGATTCATTTACATCCATGTTCTGGGAGTACTGAATACCTCATTAAGAGGTGGAGGAGAATGTGGGAAGATGATAATTAAATATAGACTCTTAATGAGTTTCAGTGCAAAATGTGTTCACATATCTCAGAAAACCCTCTTAAAGGAATACTGTAGTTCACCCAAAATTGAAAATTTGCTAAAACTGCACTCTCAGGCCATCTAAGATGTTGATGAGTTTGTTTCATTATCAAAGCAGATTATAGACCAAACAGCTGATAAAAGGATTCCAATACATCATTAAGGCATTTTTTACTTTAAATTCAATTCTAATTTTTCAATTCTAAAATGTTATTCTGTTCCCTCCATGTTTCTACATGTACGCACCATGTTCCCTCCATGTTAATACAGTACGCACACGCTACTAGCAATATTTTATTTTTTAAATGTTGTTTCTTATTTCTATAAGTCTCTTATGCTCACATTATTTCTATGGCAAAGCAGTTTTTTTCTTCAGTATTCACTTTGATGAATATAAAGTTCAATGGACAGTATTTATAGGAAATACGTATATTTTTTAACATTATAAATATCTTTACTGTCAATTTAAGATCAATTTAATGCACCACTGCTAAATAAACCCATTAATCTAACGGTTTAAAACAAATCTAAACAGTTTTCAACATATGAAATGTTTCTTGAGCAGCAAATCAGCCTATTAGACTTTTTTCTGAATGATCATGTGACACTGAAAACATGACAATACATCAATAAATTACCTTTTAAAATATATCCAGGTAGAACAGAATTTAATAGAATGGTTATTTTAAATTGTAATAATATGTTATAGTATTATTGTTTTCACTGTATTTTGATCAAATAAATACAACATTGGTGAGTATAAGAGACTTCTTTAAAAAAAATAATAATAGTAAAACAATCTTCATGATTCCAAAATGTTGTCCAACAATTTATATACTATAAGTATTAATTTTATAGTAGCTATAGAAAATATAATAATATACATTTACATTAATACTTGGATGTTGTGACACAAAATAGGCATGTAAATATTTCCTATTCTGTTTATTTTATTTTATTTTATTTTTTATTATAAGGAGGAGCAACAGGGACATCTAGCCTCCTGCAGATACATTACAGCTCACATCCCTCTGTTTTTATGCTTTCTCCAGTCCAGAGTCTCTAGTTACAGGACGCCTGGTAGTACCAAACAAGCTCACAAAAAAACATCCAATATGATGCATTTTTAAAGGAATCCTTAGCTCTACGAGACATGCTTTAACAAAATATGCTGCACAAAAATCTGAATAAAAATAATTCAAGTAGGGAATAAAGTTGTAAGTTCTTTTTTAATTATATGTAGGGCAGGTTGTCATAAGAAAAGAAATTAAGCCCTTTGTGTTATTTCTTGTTTTTCATTGTCATTCTATACAAATATCAGGACGTGTCAGAGAAAATGAAAAATGGTGATTAAAGCGCAGCCTTGTCTGGCAGAAGCTTTCTAACCTAATCTCCTTTCATGTTTCACAAAAATCGCTGCGCTGTCAGGGGAAATGGCTTGCTTTGACCAACAAAATACACAAAAGAAAATAGCTACAGTTTTGTACCTATGTAGTTCAACTGAAGCGTGGCAAGCAAAACAACACTGTCCCACTATTTCAGCATTCAGTCTCCGATGAAGGCATAGAAAACAAACTCACTTTAGTTTATAATACTAGTTCTTATTTGGATGATAATAATAATAATAAGTAAACAATGGAAAGGTCATATGAATTATATTACTGGCAAAATAAATTCATTTGAATACTTTTCCAGCATTAATGATGCATCATAACGTTTTAGTCCAAACAAGAAAGACTGAAAACTAGCTGTAACAGAGCTATCTCACCATTTTTTCAGCAATATGTTTTGTCAAAATTGTTCAACTGGATGTCTGACCCCTTCAACATGTTACCTCATAGATGTGAGCTCAGTAAAAATAACAAAAAACTGTATACTGATGTGCACTAAGTATTTGTATTTTATTTTTCATTGTAGAAAAGTGTATTTATGTTCAAACAAATCAACCACTTTCTTGGTTTTGAAAAAGGTCTATAAAATATGCAGGAAACAGCTTCGTACTGATGCATTATCAATCAATGCTGTTGCAATTTTCCTTAGATCAGATCAAAACAGACAGCACTGGTCAATTATTGCCATGGAAACACCTAATCTAGAATCTACATGTCTCCTTCCTGTCATTGTTGTGCTCTTGGGCCTCAGTGGACGAAGTGCTGAACACAAATGTGAGAACAAGCTGTAGCACAACTCAGGGTGGAAAAAGCTTACGTCTGCTATAAGACCTTGACATGTAATTAATCGTAAATATTACATTAGTTCTATTTAAGAAGAGTCAAATGAAACAGCCTACAGGAGCTTGATAAGAATATAGTTGCTCATAATTCAAATGGACTCAATCCATTTCAAGATATTAAAATGGTACATCAACATTTAATGCTATCATTACATAAAACTGAAGATGGAATTGTCAAAAATGTCAAGAACTGCATGAATCAAATGTCAAACATAGGCTACCTTAGTAAGTGCTGGACAAGCAACTAGCTACCAGCTATGGAAGTACTACTTCATCTTAATCTTAAAACATGCTAAATGAATTAGGAAATACTAATGTTTCAACATATAGGCTTATACATTGAAATATATAACTATATAATGTTTTATTTAATCACAGTGGCACAGAATTTATCTGGGGGTTGGCAATGGTTTGAGTAAGGAAACTCAGATTGGGTAAAAGCATCAGACTTCATTAACAGTCTAATGTATAACTGCATTAAAACACAATGACAGGAAATGTACAGTACTTTTCTTGCAAACTTACATATGAAGACTGCAGCCATATCAGTAGCCTAATAAGCTTATTTGTTTTGCATGTAGCAGGTTTGGGGGCATACTTCCTGTTAATGGACATTTGGGGGGCAAATAATTAAATAAAAAAATGAAACTATAAAAAATAATAATATTTGTTTAAGCTCAGATGAGCTTTATTTGTCACATACACAATTATTCAGAGTATAACCAGCAGTGAAATGTGTTCTCTGCATTTAACCCATCCAAGTGCACACACTTGAGCAGTGGTCAGCCGACAATGCGGCGCCCGGGGAGCAGTTGGGGGTTCGGTGTCTTGCTCAAGGGTCTCACCTCAGACGTGGACTATTCCTGCCGGAGCCGAGATTCAAACCCACAACCACAGGTTAGTCCAACGCTCTATCCACTAGGCCACGACTGCCCCTGACTTTTAGCTAAATATTCCGCTATTGCTATGAAAAAGACCCCCAAAAAATGCCATGCACTCAATAGGTAAAACGATTCAAATCTGTTCATTTATAAGTCTGAATGAACTGATTCATACACAGAGTAGGCCTGTGAGAAGAAGCTGTTTAGGATGAACTAATTCACTAGAACGAATCGGACTTTCCAATAGCTATTTCAAAGAGCAGTGGCAAATTAACTATAATTATATTTTAATTATATTGTAATATATTAATTGCCTCCTGTATTCAGATTAATGCTTAATGGGTTTTTCAAATGATAGGCCTAACGCTTTTATATTTACATTTGTATGTCGCTCAGTCAATTGTGCGTGCAGAGGTGCATCTCACAAGGAGAACACCCTAACTGCATAAATCTTGCAATGCTATATAACTAATACACACTTTTAAACACATGATATTAGGTTTTCAGCATTTTTTCTGTTTAATATTTTTATGTATTTATTAATTTTTACAAGATTGTATTTTAGGGCACTATGAATAATTGTACAAATAATGTCTGAAGACTGAACTCCTCAGATATTCAAATACAAGCTGTAGACTAGAGATTTTCTCTTGCAGCTCCATTCCTGCCTACAAACACCATTTAAAGAAATCAGATTGCAGGTCTCATTTTGAAAACATCTCCTCTGCTGACTTTTGTGTTACTTCACAAAGGCAAAATTCCAACATGTTTAGTTGCAAGGAGCATTTCCAAATACATTGGGAACCAGTAGGCTATAGAGACCATGTTTCTAGACTTTTATGTAAATTTATGTAAACATTATTTTGAGATTTTTCACAGGGAAAGCATAATTGCCAGTTCCCCTTCATGGGAACTCGAACTGCGTCCCCTAGGGGTCGCTACGGGGAACGCCCTCAGCGTGACTCGGTCTGAAGATACATATGAAAAACACCACCTGTTGGCGGCGACAGCCCATGACGTCACTACCGGCGTACCACAATATAAGTGCCGCCGGAGGATACATCATCAGCTTTTTCGTCTTCACTGACTGGTTTGTTTGAAGCGTGCAGAGTGAATCTGGTAGAGTACAGTTTTCTAACTCTACTATGGCGAGCACTAGCAAGGCGTTTAGGAAGTGTGTGGATCCGTGTCCTCGTTATTTGACACCCGATGACACACACGACTGTTGCGTCTTTGTTTGGGCATGGAGCACGCGCGCGATGTCCTTGAGGGGCGGTTTGCGTGCATTGTGAGCGGCTCTCTATGAGGAAGCTCAGCTCTCGCCTGTCCCTCTTTTCGAGGAAAGAGGGCAGCCGTCTGCTTCCCGCGATTCAAGACCCACACCGTTGCGAGGCACGGAGGCGAATGAAATCGTGGGGTTCGCAGTTGGTGGTGGCCGATAAGCTGGAAAGGGACCGCCCCTTTTCGCGCGTCGGCCGAGAACGAGTGAGCTGCTGGATTGTGATGATGCGATCTTTCTGACATCATTAGATGCAGCAGCTAGTGCTCCGCTGCATATGAACGAGTTTTGGAGGTTATGGATTATAAAATAAATTTAAATAACCCCCAGCTCGAGTGAGCCTTCCTTTCTTCATAAATCTCGATGTGGAGGTTGAGAAGGAGTGGGAAAAGCTAGTTTTCTCGTATTCATAGGTTTCAGCATACTAGTTATGCTGACACTGAGGGGATGCGTGAAAATGGCTATGAGGATGCCCCTGTGCAAGAGATGATAACCAGCTTATCTCTGTGGCGAGACATCCTCTCTCAAGGCTCCCTCCTGGCCATCTAAGCCCCTGAATCTCGCTTAAATGGCAGGGCATATGCAGCAGCAGGTCAGACCGTCGCTTCGTTGCACACGAAGGCGTACCAGACTGACCTGCTAAAAGTCCTGGATAAGGTCCAGGTCTGAGCCCGAACAACCAGGGTCCTAACCCATCTCGGTCTGAGGATCAGAGATGGGCTTAGAAAACTAGTCTCGCGACTCATGCCCCTCCCTCCTGCGGCTAGGGTGAGACAGAGGCGTGGGTCAGAGAGAGGCAAGCCCTCTCATTCCTCTCTAATTCCCCTGTAACCACCGTAAACTCCACCGACCGAGGTTAGGTGGAAGTTTCCTGCCTAGAGGCGCTCCCTTGTGAGCGGCGGAGTTCCCTCTCATTCTGAGGAATGAGTTCTCCGCTCCTCAGAGCTCTGTGATAGGTCGCTCTCCGTGCTGGTCGAGCTAGCATTGCTCCCCTCACTATAGAGGGTTATCTATGAGCATGCCGCTCCTGCTGAGCGTCTGAGTTCCTTCTCATTCTGAGGAATGAGTTCTCCGCTCTCCAGAGCTCGATATAGGTAGCATTATAGGCTCTCATTCTGAGGAATGAGTTCTCCGCTCTCCAGAGCTCGATATAGGTAGCATTATAGGCTCTCATTCTGAGGAATGAGTTCCCAACTAAGAACTGCAGTCAGGTGGACTTATGATGACTTCAGGCAGGTTCTGTATTCTCGAACTGCTTTACTGATGGTCTGGACGTGAGTCCCCTCGGAGGTTTCTCTGGATCCTCCTGGATCTTCAGTCATTCTGGTCACCACTGCAAGGGTACAGCCAGCATTACTCCCCTCACGATAAGAGGGTTACCTATGAGTATGCCGCTCCCTTCTGAGCGGCTGAGTGTCTTTTCATTCTGAGGAATGAGTTCTCCACTCTCCAGAGCTCGTTATAGGTAGAGCCAGCATTACCTATGAGTATGCCGCTCCCTTCGGAGCGTCTGAATGTCCACTCATTCCGAGGAATGAGTGTTCCGCTTCCCAGAGCTCGCTGTTGGTAGAGCCAGCATTGCTCTCCTCACCCAGAGGGCCACCTATGAGCATGCCGCTCCCTTCTGAGCGGCGGAGTTCCCTCTCATTCTGAGGAATGAGTTCCCCGCTCTCCAGAGCTCATGGCTGGGCTCGACGCTCCCCTCTGAGCGGCGGAGTGTCTTCTCATTCTGAGGAATGAGTTTTCCGCTCCTCAGAGCTCTATGATAAGTCGCTCTCCCTGCTGGTCGAGCTAGCATTGCTCCCCTCACTATAGAGGGTTATCTATGAGCATGCCGCTCCCTGCTGAGCGGGGAGTTTCCCTCTCATTCTGAGGAATGAGTTCCCCGCTCTCCAGAGCTCATGATGGGGCTTGCCGCTCCCTTCTGAGCGGCGGAGTGCCTTCTCATTCTGAGGAATGAGTTCTCCACTCTCCAGAGCTCGTTATAGGTCTCACTCTGAGGAGTGAGTTCTCCGCCTAGAGCTCCTCATTGGTAGCTGAGTTCCTCTCATTCCGAGGAATGAGTTCTCCGCCTCCAGAGCTCGCCGTCGGTAGAGCTAGCACTGCTCCCCTCAACCAGAGGGTCACCTATGAGCATGCCGCTCCCGTCTGAGCGCGTCCGAGTTTCTCCGCCCCCAGAGCTCTGTGATAGGTCGCTCGCCTGTTGGTCGAGCCAGCATTGCTCCCCTCAACCAGAGGGTCATCTATGAGCGTGCCGCTCCCTTCTGAGCATCTGAGTTCCCTCTCACTCCGAGGAATGAGTAGTTCTCCGCTCCAAGGCATAGAACGTTCTAATAAGTGCACACGCAAGACTTTGGGCACTTTTCTAAAATCCACTTAGTGGTAAGTCCGCACATTAAAGATTCTGCGTTCTTTCTAAAAATCCCGTAAGGGTAGGGTTCTGGCACTGCTTCGTGCCCTTTTTGAGCTGGTTAAAGCCCCGGTTTGTGCCTTGGGCCCCGCTCCCCTGTCCCATATATGTTGGGTCCAAAAAAAGGGAAAGGGGGTGTACACTACCAAGAGGTCTGTTGAGACAGTTCCCTCAGTAAGCTTGGGAGAGCAGGTGGTAACCCCTGAGTGATCGGCCAGGACCTGGTGAGCCAGGTGCCTGGCCATATCCCCTGAAGGAATCTTTTTGATTCCAAGACCTTGAGCTCTACCCTAGGCCCGGTAATCCCGGCGCCTAACAGGTAAGTACTAGGGCATGCGCAGCTCGGGCCTTTGGTCAAGGGGATAATATCACTGACAGCCATCAGCCGTTCCGGGAAACTTCCTTAAGCCGGGTATAGTTGGCTTAGTGCTCGCCTTTTGCGAAATTGGCTTGCATTCCCTCAGCATGGTGAAGTGGGTATAACGTTCCCGTGGCGACCCCTAGGGGCGCAGTTCGAGTTCCCATGAAGGGAGCGTCTCAGGTTACGTATGTAACCATGGTTCCCCAGTGGGGGAACACTGCGTCCCTGGGCTTTGAGCCATGCCGGACGCAAGCTTCAGGCGAAGAAGCTGATGATGTATCCTCCCGGCGGCACTTATATTGTGTGGCGCGGTAGTGGCGTCATGGGCTGTCGCCGCCAACAGGTGGTGTTTTTCATATGTATCTTCAGACCGAGTCACGCTGAGGGCGTTCCCGTAGCGACCCTAGACGCAGTGTCTCGTTCCCCACTGGGAACCATGGTTACATACGTAACCTGAGACGATTTCTTCCTAGACCAGATCAAATGTTATTGTCCTTTTAACAAGAACTGTATACTGTAGCTCCAACACATTGCCGGTTTTGTTTTGTACTAAACAAGCTATGTGAAATACAGTCACACGAGCCATGTAGTTTCAAACAGCTTCAGCCTCCTGTCATTGCACATCTGGTGGCTAGATGTTGATCTGAAAGATAACAAGCTTTCCAATTCGACAAGATACAAAAATCTAAAGATATTTGTTGCTTTTTGTGTCTCTATTAATGTTTGCCTGAAGCAGAAGTAGCCTAATGGGAATAGGTCCTACAATATGGCTCACAATTCAATGATCAAGAAAAACAGGACAGCAGACACATCCAGTACATAATATGGGTTTGATTGTGACGTGCTCAGCCCAGTCACTGAAATACGAAACAACATCATTCCACATCTGTGAGTGCCACCCCATGGAGACAGATGGAAGCTAAATGAGCTAAAGAATATACAATATATAGTGGGGGCCAAAATGATTAGAACACTAGCATTTTCACCAGCTAAAAATGGGTTTTAAGTCAGTTATTTCTATATTTAGCTGTAGTGTGTCAGTAGGAAATATCAGTTTACATTTCCAAACATTCATTTGGCCATTAATTGTAATGATCCAGTGAGATTTTTGTCTGCCAACGCCAGTTCTCCACACAGAGATCTGATCTGATCATCATCCTGTCTGTCTGGAATGACATGAAGAAACAGAACAAACTGAGACAGACTAAATCCAGAAGAACTGTGGTAACATCTCCAAGATGCTTCAAGAAACCTACCTGCAAATCCTGCAAGAAAACTACCATCCTCATTTTACAGCATTTTTACACAAGTGCCTAACACTTTTAATAGTACTGTTGCTTTGTAGGTAGGTTTCTTGAAGCATCTTGAAGACGTTGTCACAGTTCTTCTGGATTTAGTCTGTCTCAGTTTGTTCTGTTTATTCATGTGATTCCAGACAGACTGGATGATAAGGAGATCTCTGTGTGGAGCACTGGCTGTTGTCAGACAAAAATCTCACTGGACTATTACGATTCATGGCTAAATGAATATTTGGACATGTAAACTCATATTTCCTACTGACACACTGCAGGAAAAAGATAGAAATAACTGACTTAAAACAAATTTTAGCTGGTGAAAATACTAGTGTTCAAATAATTTTGGCACCACTGTATGCGTATATATTCTTAGCCAAGAGATTCTGGTCCATTATTCAATATTCTCATCCAGTAAGAGAACACAGAATCCAGGAGATGAGCTTATCTTTGGTAAGTGGGTGCAAGAAAGTTTCTTTGCTGCAAGGGGAAAATGGATGGAAAGGGTCCATGATAATATCCACATCCAATCATGATAACGTTTATTTAGTTACAGCTATTTTCTACACAAATAAAATATACTGTCTTCTTGACTCAATAGGTTAAGGCTGAGTTGCACCTATAGAAGCTCCTCCTAGGAGTTAGAAGTTTTACTGTCACCCAGCGTTTTAATAACACCCTAGTTTACTATTAAGGTAATACATATGCAGTACTATCCAGATAATTAGAGGGGAAAAAACGTGTCATTTTAAAAGGTTAAAGCTTTAATTTCAGTAATGACTGTCTGCAAAACCTTTGGCGGCTCTTTACCAGAAGAGGTCTCTGCTCTCTCATTCATGGAGCTTTGAGCACAATGACTAAAGGCAGATCTAGAGATGCTGATTCTGAAGGGTTGTTTTTATACCAAATCTGCTTAACCAAACTGAGTTTAAGTCTAGTAAACCCTTTTTTATACTACGTTTAAACCTGGGAGGCAAATTTATATTTATTTAAAGCTGAATAATGGCCTATTTTGTAAATTTGACAAAGCACACTGATATCTCAACGACTGCTGTAAAACTGATACAAATATTAATGAAGATCAAAAAGTATTTCCCCCCCCAGATAGTTTTACTTATTTTTTTATTTCTTTCGAGTTCAGTGTGTTCAGTAAGCTACCTCACTTTTCTGTTTCCTAACTTGTCTGGTGAAGTCGTTTGGGAACGTCTTGAGAATGGGGGAGGTGCTGAATACCTCAAGTCACTTAGTTTTGTTCCAGGGCTAATGGATTAACACGTTTCTTTCCAGATGCATTTAATGACCAAGCCAAATTCAACAATATAGTTTAATTTAACAATATGGTAATAATTCACAATTAAATAATTGTTATAAAATGTTGTACAAGATTCAAATTAATATGTGACTACGGGAAAGTATCTTCACAAGATTGCAAAACAACTCTGGCTACAGTTTGTGAACTGTTTTAGCTGTTTTCTTAAAGGTCCATTGGTCAGACACTTTGAAGTAGAACGACAGTCTACATGAATGCAACTAAATCTAGCAAAGCACACAGCATCTGTTAAATTGGTGTATTGCAGTAATGATCAGAGAAAAGGATAGGTTTTACTGTCCCTGTAATCATCGACCACTGAACCTGTGATCTAAGATGAGGCTATTTCCACAGGTATTTCACTCCAACATACTGTAAAATGTTGTGTTTTCGCTTGTTTTTCAGTAAAACTGTCCAATAATTTTTACATTTATTTGAGAAGCAAAATGAAAAGGACAAGAAGGCTTCTTGGTGCTCCAGCATTTGGTGACATGGTGGTTTAGGATGGCATTGAGGTCAAATCGCCCAGGAAGCCCCTGAATTACGCTGCCTCCTTCTGGCCCAGAAACAACCACATCTTAAGACTGAAAGGCATAGAGCTAAACATCAGGGAGGAGACGGGATGCTACGCCAGCAGGAAAATGCAGAGCGAGAAATAGGCGTGAGAGACAGGGAGGGGAATGAGAATGAAAGAGACAACGTGGCAGTGTGTATTCCTGTGCTACTTCTTAAAACAGTCAAATTACTAAAGGTTCATCTGAGGTAGCAAAGACGACCATGGCATTCAATGGTCTTTAAAAAAAAAAATACTACTGATTTACGGTGGAGCAAATGAACACAAACTCTCTAAGATCTAAGCATTTATTGGTTCAAATGTTTGGGGTCAGCAAGAATTTCTTGAATATGTTTTTGAAAGAAGTCTCTTATTCTCACCATGGCTGCATTTATTTGCTCAAAACACAATAGTGTGCACTAGTGAATTCATTTTAAAGCATTGTAGCAATGTTAATCTTTTTACTGTCATTTAATGCATCCTTGCTGTAATTTCTTAAAAAAAATAATCATCAGTAGTGTATACTGTACAGCACAAAATGACCCAAAGAGTGCGTCTTGAACATCTGATTGTATGTGCAAAGAGTCACGTGATCCACGCATCCTCGGGTGGACCAGCGTGTCTTCTATACGCTTTGGTGTTGATTTTATTATCAATACAGTTACCAAGAAATAGTAGAGGAATATTTATTCTTCATTTTACATCCAAACACGTCTTCATTTAAAACCGATTCAAATATTCAAATCCTAATAATCTAAATGGAGAATTTCAGATTTTCAGTGTGAGCTCAGATGTTTTGACACCACTGTTATCAAATGACTTTTGCACCTTTGCTTTTGAGATAAAAAAAATACCTTTTACTGTACTGTAGGTGTTCAGGCAGAGCTTCCTAAACCGGTCTTTCTGTTTAAAGTTTATGACCCCTGAGATGGAGCCTCTCAACATGGATTCCCTCCACACGTGGCTCTAAAGAGCAGGTATGCTGTGCCACAGGTGTGTAATTTGATGGGCGGCATAGGCCCAAACGTGGGCTGCACCACAGATCGGCTGTTATTGCAGGATGAGCAGGATGAGTCTTTTATTGCAGGATGAATGAAAATGACACCTACAAATTAATCTAGGTTACAAGTATGGAGCAATAAAATGTATGGTATTTTGTTTATAAAGAAATACATCAAAGGTTTGGAATAATTATGATGTGTTTTTTATTAAATCTCTAACGCTCACCAAGGCTGCATTGGTTGATCAAAAGCAGTTTAAACAATAAAACTGTAAAATATTAGAACAATTTAAAATAACAGTTTTCTATTTTTGCTGTCACATGATGCTTCAGAAATAATTTGAATATGCTGATTTGATGCTTAAAAGCATTTCTAGTTATTAATGTTGAAAACTGTTTTTGCTGCATGATTTTTTTGGAAACCTTTTTTTCTAATTATTTGATAAAAAGAAAGTTAAAAGAACAGCATTTAAATATAAATATTTTTAAACATCTTTTTTACATTTAAATAGAAATATTTTGGAATGCTATAAATGTCTTTATTGACACTTTTAAACAATTGAATGCATCACTGCATAGTATAACTTTAGTATTTTATTAATTTAGAATTTTTAAACGTATACATTTTAACCCAAACCTTTAAAAGATAAAGAAGCGTATAACAGATTTCACAAAAAAATGTTAAGCTGTAAAAAACATTTTTAATATTGATAAGAAAAAGAAATATTTCCTGAGCACCAAATCAGTATATTCATAATTTCTTAAGGATCATGTGGCACTTGAGACAATGGCTGCTAAAACAATACAGCTATGCAATCACAGAATTAAATTACATTTTAAATATACAAATATGAAGAGAAAAGTATGTATCAGTTTTTATTTGAGTTTTGATCAGAGACTCCTTACTTTGATTAGAGACTTCTTTCAAAAACAGTAAAAACATAATCCATCATACTTTTATTATTATAACATGTGGAGGATTTATATTCATATTTCAAATTAAAAAAAGTGTTGACTGCATTTTTTTACAGTTTTAGTCTCAAAATACAAAGTTCATGACTTGGGATTTTTATAAAAAATATTGGTATTAATATTTATATATTAGCATTTTTAATGTAAATATACATTGTTGCTGCCATGTAAAACAAATCAACCAGGCATTTTTGCTTCAGTGGAGGAAGTTTGTGCTTGATGAAGGGCTTACTTTTTTTTTTTGTCTGGGTGGGGGAACACATGAAGTGTGAAAGTTCAGAAATGGGTGGAGCAGAGACACCATTCACATGAGGGGTTTCTCAATACAGTATTTCCTTCAAAGACTGACATTAACCCATAAACTCCTCCTTCTTCATCAATTCTGCACCACACCCCCTAGAATGAGGGTCTTGCACCCTCAGGGTCCTGCAAAAACCCCTGGCTGATTGCGTTTGCTGCCCACTGACCACCACAGACTCTGATCAGGGAGGGGCAGAGAAGAACGATGTCCCACCATTATCTGGATGTCTGCGCTTAGCTTCAGGCCACAGGATTCCATTCCTTCCTTCTGCTGTGTTTTTTCCAGACCTGACAGGCAGGCTGAGGCACTGCAGGAGTGAGAGAAACAGAGAGCGAGAAAGGGGAGATAGTGGGGGTGGGCTCAAGATGTCTGTGGAAAATGAATCACAGAGGCTGACTCAAGGGAGAGGGAGAGAGAGACGAGAAACACATCTGGACAAAAAAGGAGAGCAAGAAAGGAAAAAGGAAAGCTTTCACAGACACATATCTAACTTTCCGTTTTCCATAGATATGTGTCTTTTTATGCCTAATAATCATTAGTTTAGTAGCATTTACAGATTTTGTTCAGCAAAACGTGTGCCAAGGTTTATTGTTCAGCTCATCTAGACTCTGCAATTGAGTCAAGATCCCTTCCATTACTGTAAGAAGCAGTCTGGGATCTATAGTCTAAACATTTGGACAGAGTTACAGGCATCAAGCTCTCCTCGCTATCCTCGGGTTCCTTTAATGTCATGTTTTTTCAAGGCTGCAGACTGCTATGTAAAATACTAGCCATCCTCCACAATAACAGATAGAACAGCACTGCAAGCTTCAGCTGCCAATGCCCAAATCTCTTTGGCTCACCACACATGTCATTACAGTTTTTTCTTTCCTCTTTTTTCCTTACTGGAGTTGTGTGCTGCTCAGTGCAGTAAGGTCATGAAAATCTTTGTCTTCAGCCACATCATCTACTGCTGAGAGTAGAAGAAGCATATTTTAAGCAGACGTGTAAGTTACTTGAGTAATTGCATTTAATATACAAACCGAATTCCAGAAATGTTGGGACATTTTTAAATTTGAATAAAATAAAACCTAAATAATTTTCAAATTACATGAGCCAAAATTTTATACACAATAGAACATAGATAAAATAATGTTTAAACTGAGAAATTTTAACATTTATGCACAAAATGAGCTCATTTCAAATTTGATGCCTGCTACAGGTCTCAAGATAGTTGGGACGGAGGCATGTTTATCATGGTGTAGCATCTCCCCTTATTTTAAAAACAGTTTGAAGATGTCTGAGCATCGAGGTTATGAGTTTCTGGAGTTGTGGTGTTGGAATCTGGAATTTGGTCCCATTCTTGCCTGATATAAGTTTCCAGCTGCTGAGGAGTTTGTGGTCATCTTTGATGTATTTTTCGTTTAATGATGCACCAAATGTTCTCTATAGGTGAAAGATCTGGACTACAGGCAGGCAATTCAGCACCTGGTCTCTTCTACTACAAAGCCATGCTGTTGTAATAACTGCAGTATGTGGTTTTGCTTTGTCCTGATGAAATAAACTAGGATTTCCCTGAAATAGACATCGTCTGGAGCGGAGCATATGTTGCTCTAAAACCTTTATATACCTTACAGCATTCATAATGCCTTCCAAAACATGCAATCTTCCCATACCGTATGCACTTATGTACCCCACTACCATCAGAGGAGGCTGGCTATTGAACTGAATGCTGACAACACACTGGAAGGTCTCCCTCCTCTTTAGCGAGGGAGACAGACGGAGGTCACGGCATCCAATGATTTCCAACAAGAATGTCAAATTTGTACTCCTCTTACCATAGAACACTTTTTTCACTTTGAAACAGTCCATTTTAAATGAGGCTTGGCCCACAGGACACGATGCGCTTCTGGACCATGTTCACATCCATGACATGTTTACCGACAATGGTTTCTGGAAGTATTCCTGGGCCCATTTAGTAATGTCAATGATAGAATCAAGCCGATAAGTGATGCAGTGTCGTCTGATGGCCCGAAAACCACGGGCATCCAACAAAGGTATTTGGCCTTGTCCCTTACGCACAGAGATTTCTCCAGTTTCTCTGAATATTTTGATGATGTTATGCACTGTGGATGATTATATTTGCAAAGCCTTTGCAATTTGACATTGGGTAACGTTAGTTTTAAAAGTATTCCACATTATGTTTTTGCACTCTTTCCCAGATTGGAGAGCCTCTGCCCATCTTTATTTCTGAGAGACTCTGCCTCTCTAAGATGTCCCTTTTATAGCTAAGTTACAGACCGGATGTCAATTAACCTAAGTTACTAGATGTTCTCCCAGCTGAATCTTTTCAAAATATCTTGCTTTTTCAGCCATTTGTTGCCCCCGTGCCAACTTTTTTGAGACCTGTTGCAGACATCAAGTTTTAAATGAGCTCATTTGGTGGATAAAACTATAACATTTCTCGTTTGTTCTATTGTGAATAAAACATTGGCTCATGTGATTTGAAAGACTTTTTGTTCGGGTTATATTATTGTATCATTAATGTGTAGACAGACAGACAGACGGACGGATGGATGGATGGATGGATGGATGGATGGATGGATGGACGGATGGATGGACGGATGGATGGACGGATGGACGGATGGATATAGATGGATGGATGGATGGATATAGATAGATAGATAGATAGATAGATAGATAGATAGATAGATAGATAGATAGATAGATAGATAGATAGATAGATAGATAGATAGATAGATAGATAGATAGATAGATAGATAGATAGATAGATCTTTTTATGATAGACAGTTTTTTTAGCAAGGAAGTCAGAGTAAAGATAGATTTAATGTTATATTATTGTACTGTTCAAAAGATGTTCTATTTCAAATAAATGTTGTTCTTTTTAACCTTCTATTCCTCAAAAAATCCTGAAAAATAAATCACCTTTTGCACATAATATTAAGCAGCATAACTGACACTGCAGACCTGCGTATAGTGAAAAAACAGGAATAAATTACATTTTAAAACATACTTAACTAGACAAGAGCTATTTAAATTTTAATACTACACTCGTAAAAATAAAGGTGCTTAAAAGGTTCTTCACAGCGAAGCCATAGAAGAACCATATTTTGTGTCCACAAGAACTATTCAGTCAAAGGTTCTTTAGAAGAACTATCTCTTTCTTACCTTTTATAATCTGAAGAATCTTCTTTTGCAATAAAGAACCTTTTGTGAAACAGAAACATTCTTTAGAGATGTTAAAGGTTCTTTATGGAACCATTTAGACAAAAAAGGTTTATTTAATTGGTGTATTTCACAATATTACAGTATCAGTTTTTACTGGATTAATGTTTTACTATTACTGTAGTTAAATACTGAAGACAAATGCAGCCTGCCTCGATGAGCATAAGAAATGTATTTCAGAAAAAAAAAACTACAAAAAAACTTACCAACCCCAAAATACTGGCATAAGAATCAGGTCAAACTGAACAACAGGGCAAAGCATAATAATACAAATAATAACAAATAAGAAGTAATAAATGTAAATTTAATTTATTGAATTAATCAATTAAAAATACATTATATTTTATTATATCAACATAACAGGTAATTCTAGCTTATTTATAATCGTGTAAGCAGAAAATGTAGAAAGCGCTAGACATATAAAATATCACAGCGGAAAAGCAGATTGAAAATTAACAGTAAATTCAGCTGCACTCGTCCCTCCCCTTTTTCTCTTTCCTTTTCTACATGCTTTGCAAATTCCTTCCTCCATGATATAGCTCTAGACATGCTTTATATTAAATTGTATTTTTACATTATATTTTAGATGCCTGATCTCATACCCATGTAAGTGCTAATGCAGTACTACAGTAAATCTGTAACTAATAAACTAATTGACTCTTAACAGTGTGTACATGCATGAAGTGCTATTGTGTCACTCTGGACATTTCCGTCTGTAAGTGAGACAGGACTGTAGTTATTATAGACCTGAGCTTTTGAGGCAGTGGTAATGGGTGTCAGTGTCATTTTTAGTAAACAAAACCAGAAAGAAACCTGTCAATTCCTTCAGTCCACACACGAAGATCAGACGAGAGAAAACACAGCATCCATGTTGTGAACTTGCAAAGAAGAGCTCTGGGTCTTAGGCCAGCGTATAAGCGTGTTTATCTAACTGCCCCTGGGACAAGCAGAGGAAACTGCTTTGATTACAGCTCAGTACGACTTATCCTTCTTGGTAGGGCTAAACTAAACGTCCCGCACAACACACTGGCTGAGGCTCAGACATTTTCTTAACCTGTGTGTGGTACAAAGTATCTGCTTCATCCATGCATCTGTTAAACTGTGAGAAATGGTGACTAGCTGATGGTGTTTGTGAATTGACAAGCAGCGGAATTCTTCCAGTGTGCAGCTGCCAGTCCTGTCAGCTGTTAATCACCCCCCAAAAAGCCCATCAGCACTCTGATGCTCCGCTGTGATGAAGCACACGAGAAGTTACACGGACAGACAGCCCATTAAAGAAGCTTTAGGTTAAAGAGTCTGTTTTAGTAAACTTGACTCATGCTTTCAACAAAATACCTAATTAATAGCCTATAAAAGGAGTGATCGTATGAAAAAATAAAATAAAAAGTAATGATTAATAATAAGAGTAATTTTTAAGTAATTTAATTTTCAAATTACCTATTGACTATGAATCTTTTATAAAGAGTTTTAAATGCTTTAACCTAATCCTTCCCATTTCATTATTTTCGTTTCTTAGGTGAATAAAAAATGGTTCTTCTATGGCATTTTTGCAAAAACCCATTTATGGTCCTTCCTGTTATCTTTAATTTTAAGACTGTGGTCTGTAATAACGGCACTGAAGTATATAGTAGAGCCGTGGATCTTTATAATATGAAAGAACTTTAATTTCGGGTCTTGTAGCATGTCTGGGGATTTCAACAGGTACTAATAAACCAACACTCTTAATAAACTTCAATAAAAGTAAATGCATAATTTGAATATTTTTTTGTCAAAAAGACTAAATTACATGGTGGGATTTTTTTTTTTTTACATTGATCAAATCCATTGAAGTCTCAGTAGGACTGGCAGGTGTTCCCTATAAAGAGCACCCTAGACAGGACCCTAATTTAACCGCACTAAACACATGGCCACGAGGTGACACTCACCTAAAACACTTCTTCTTTTACATCCAATCCTTCACATTTAGAATGTAAAACCAGTTGGTAAATAATTACAATTTACATTTATTTTCATCCAGACGCTTATTGTAACAGTTTACCAGTTTGATTGCATGCTCTTTCCTATTTATAAACGTGACCCTGGACCACAAACCCAGTCTTAAGTTGCTGGGGTACATTTGTAGCAATTTTAAATGTAGTCAAAATTTTGGATTTTTCTTTAATGCCAAAAATCCTTAGGACATTAAGTCAAGATCATATTCCTTGAAGATATTTTGAAAATTTCCTACTGTAAATATATACAAAAAAACACATTTTTGATTAGTAATATGAATTGCTAAGAACTTCATTTGGACAACTTTAAAGGTGATTTTCTCGATATTTTTGTACTCTCAGATTCCAGATTTTCATATAGTTGTATCTCGGCCAAGTATTTTCCTATACTAACAAACCATACATCAATGAAAGATTGTTTATTCTGCTTTATTTTATGTATAAATCTCAATTTGGACAAATTGACACTTATGACTGGTTTTGTATCATAAGATAGGTAACTTATGATGGGTATTTTTACTTTAAATTATCCTCTGTAATATATGTTAAATAATACAGATTTTGCAATTGAAGTGTCTGAACTACAATTCCTACCAAAATTACAAAAGACGTACTAGTGCATGAGAGGTGGTAGTGAATGAGAACTGTATAATTGTTTAGAGGTTTATGTTGTGCCACTAATTGCCTGTGGCTTGTAAATATCATGGATAAATATCATTCTAAGAGAGGGAATATGGTAGAAGTATGATTGATTCACCAAAATGATGCTCCCATAATTACATTTGGACAAAGGCTATTATAAATACCGATGAAGAGTGTATTTTCCACATCTAATAAGTCTATCAGATCATTTTAAAGAAGTAGATTTGCGAGTCAAATGTCTTGAAAAAACAAGAAGGAGAAAGAGTGAGTGTAATTTGAGTCTGTGCAGACTGCAGCTGCACCAGTCCTGGCCTGTCCTGTCTCTTCCACCCCTCCACACACACACACACACACACACACACACACACACACACACACACACACACACACACGCACACACACACACACACAAAGAAAAGCACAGCTCATGACCTGAGGGTTCCCATTCTTGACTCATCCTAAACTTCACTCTTGTGCGGGTTGTACACAAACGCACAAATACATATATTTATATACTGTCTATACACAAAAGTCTTTTATGGTATGTTTATGGAGCTTTTACATCCTTTTTAAGCATGAAAGCTTCAGTCCCCATTATTTATAATTACATGCAAAGAAAAATGCATTACATGCTTCATGTTTCATTTCTGGGTGACTGTTCCTTTTATACAAAAAATATGTGCATAACAGAACAACATTTATTGAAAATGTATGGGCGTCTACCTCAAACGTAGAGTTCAAGTGATCTGTTTTAAATTACGATTAAAAACAATGTTGTACTATGGTTTGATTATAATCAACTGATCAACAACCATCTTCAGTTGGAAACAGACATTTATGGTGTCTGAGATGAAGCAGAGAATTGCAGAATATCTATATAGAAACACAAGAACAAATGTTAAATTTCCTTTCAGGCAATCAGCTCACCAAAGTACCTGTCAACTTAAATTGATTCTAAACAATGTACTTAAATGTTAATGTGCAGTGAGAGGAGAATTTGGAATGACTTGGGAGTCAATGGATTATTGTTTTCTTTAAGGTCTCTAAACACACACAAAAAAATTGGCATACTTTAAAGAGCTCAAATATTTTTTACATATACATGTGACAGATTTCAGAGAGTAAAAAGGGGAAAATGCTCCTCCTCTACAGTATAACTGGAAAATAAATCATCTGATGAAAAAGCAGCAAGGAAAATAATGGACACACCCATGACCTTGTAAAGCGTTTCTCCATGCAGCAGCAGAGCCTATACGTATCCATTCTGAAATGTAATTCATATATTCAACATAGAAGGCAAAATATAAAAAACAACATCAGTCTTATGTGGTTTTCCTCTTTTTAAATCATATTGTAGGTTAAACAAATTTGGAAAGAAAACAAGAATGGAAAGTATTCCTTTCAATTCGTTCTTTTGTGACCTGTACTACAAATTCCAGGCTAAGATTCCTTATCAAACCGAAATGCCAGTTCAAACCTACAGTATTGTATTACTGTAATGCAAGAAATGTATTGAAAAACTAGAATAAGGTCAATAGAAATATGCAGAATGTATTGGACATTTGTTGCAAGGTCTGTTTCAGCACATGCTCAATGTTCTTTTAAATGCACTAATGCATGCTGACAGTTTATACTCTTCTGTGATAAATTAGATTTTTGCTTGAAACACTGTAAAACTCTGTTTTCACATGAATCGCCTTTTTTCATTGTTTAGGGAGAGAGAGCAAACGACAGAGGGTGGGAGACGCAAAAGAGCCGAGAGAAAGGACAGGAGATTTCTACCAGATGCAGCGGTTTAACGCTGGAGAAAGGCCAGTGAGAATGTACTCATGCTTCAGCTATTTCATGGGCAGCTCAATGTTTTTGGGGGAGGAGCTTATAGTTACAGAGTTCAAAAAAACTTTCATCCTGCTTTCAACACTTTCAAAACTGCATGAAGATGTTGCCATTTTTCAGATACTGTAGCTGCTTCCCTCCAGAGTGATGCATTGGATATGATATATGAAGCTCAAGCACTGCAATGCTAAAATTGCAAATGTGTGTTATTATTGAGCTATTTAATGGTGACTGGCTCTCTTTCCATTCAAGAGGGCTGAGAGATGTTAAGCACAAGGAACTGCATCTCACATTTACTGTGACTGTGATTTTCCACTGCGAGAGCTCTTGGAGAAGAAAGGGGGAGGGACGAGACAAAGGAAGCTGGAAAAAATAAAATAGTCTGCAGTTCTCCAAGCTGGAATTTCTGGCATCATCAACCAGGCCGAATGAAGGGACAACAGAGAAACAAAACGACATTTGAAAAACGTTCTAAAATGTTGGAGCAATTTCTATATGGTTGACGGAGACTCTTTTTTGTATTTATTGTATTGGCCTTACTATCTTGTTAACCAGACCAAAAGCACACACTTTGAAAATCTTCAAATTCTGTGACATTTTTATTTTCTTGGTTGATGGATGACATCACAAACATCTTGATGATGTCATGCACCAGACCTCCCACAGGCTCTTCAATACCTTTAAGGCACCAGTGTGTAAAAAATGGAGCTGTGCCTCTTTAAAACTTGTGTGCCCTCCATATGTTTCCTCACGGATATAATGTCTTCCAGGTGTCTTTAGGGATTTACAACTAACCAACTAACTAAGCTAGTAGCTGTTAAACGCTAAAAGCAATTTAGTCCGCTCTTTCCAAAAACTCATCATTTGATTCTCTCATGCTTCATCTTTGCAGTTAAATTCCCTTCTCCTTCCTCATACCTAAACAAGCCAACATAACAATCCATCAACCCTCACAGCTCCCAGTGTCTCCAACTTATTCCACTAACCCAAGGTTTCTCTGATCTGAGAAAGCTAGGCCACGTTTTATTTTAATTTTTTTATCACACCATAAACAATCAACGACCATTTTTACCTAAAGCACTATCACATAAGCTGGGTGCAAGTTCCCTAAATGTATACTGTATTTGAGTTTATCCTCAGTAGTAGTAAAATCCTCCCATGGCTTTATGTTTTTAATAAGCACGTGCAAAGAATACATATCAAAAACCACTCACTACATAGTTTTTGCTTTGTAAATGCAATGCGTTATATTAACTAATTGTAATAGGACATATATGGTAGAAATATATTTGGGAAAAAACTCTGTTTTTTAGTTCAGCTCATGAAAAATTGGGGCAAAAACAAAAGTGTTGCATTTAGAATTTTGGTCAGTGTAAAAAAAATGTATTAATAATAATAATAATACAACAAATTAAAACATTTATAAAAAAATATATACAAAATAAAATAAAATAAAAACAGGTTGCTGGCAGTGCTAAATTTTCACCAAATCCAGAAATTAGTGCTACTCCAGTTGTTGATCAGTATGTACACACACTTATATATGCCAATTTGAATAGTGCACAATTTGTCTTTACAAAAAAAAGAAAAGCTTTTGAGTCAGATGTGCAATTTTTTCCACAATGCTTTTGCCCTCTTTAACCATAACTCACGCTTGCTGCAGTTTCTCCTGCTGTTTACGTCTGAGCTCAGGCTTTGTGGGGGTTTGTAGTGTGGAACGGAGAGAGAACGGAGGACTTCTGGGATCTAAAGGTCTGACGCTCTGGTTACTTTTGAATGCAAAGTACTGTATTCAAAAGCTTGTCTTCCATACTGATAGGAAATATGAAACAATTGAGAGCTGCTTGCGTGACTGTTAAAATAGTTGAAGACAAAGGAATTTGTGTTGGAGAACATCATAAGTGGACTGGGCAGCCACATTTTCCATATTGGAAAAGCAATGAGCCCAGCCTCCACTATTAGAAAGAACCAATAGAATATTGTTTTCTATGCAAGAGCTTAATCATTTATATCTGTTTTCAGATGCATACATGACATAAAACAGTATTTCTTTCTTTCTTTTCATATGAAGGTGGAGCCCAGTTCCCAGTTTCCTCCCCATTACTTTTGACGGACAGCCGTGAGGCGGGCAATGAGCTGAAGAAAATGTAAATTGCTGCGTTCTATCGTTGGCATTCACGGTTCCTTTGCTTCCCACACTGTATGAGACCACAGTACTAAAGAGCTGTAATTGCATGTGTTTACGTAGTGGTATATTGGTGCCTGGTAAAGTTGGCAGAACAGCTAGCAATATTCAACATTCTGTGTTTTTAGACAATTTAACGCTTTGTCTCATTTTTCTTCTGAGATCAGAAGATCTTTCAGCTTACAGCTTTGTCTTGCTGCAACAAGCCAAACGTGAGTTTCCCAGATGTGTGATGATATACTGCACCACATTTGCCCTCTTCCTGAGTTAAAGAAGAAGGGAGGTGGGGGAGAGAGAGAGAGATGGTCCAGACAGCTGGACTCACTTAAACTATTCCCCATGTTTGCTGTTATATGGAAAAGATTTCACCGTTTGACTTTACTGAGGCTGCTTTAACTATTTAATGACTCACTCATATGCAGAATCCAGCTTTGCTTTGCATACAGTCTTATGCTTTTACGAATCAACTAATATTATAGTATAAGTATAACTAACAGTATACTTATTAACTGCACATAAATATTGAAGATTTACTTTGCCTGCAGAAATGTGAAACAGTATTCACAGTAGATATTTAAAGGTGAATCAGTTTATCAGTAAAAATTGGACATGGTCTTAGTTTATCAGTAAACTTATGTCTGATTTTAAAATGAATGAATGAATAAATGAATAAATAATAATTTGATACATTTTAATAATCATGCATTTTATTATTAGTGCTGCCAAACAATTAATCGTGATTAATCGCATCCAAAATAAAAGTTGTTGTTTGCATAATATATGTGTGTGTGTACTGTGTATATTTATTATGTATACATAAATTCACACACATGCAAGTATATATTTTTAAAATATGTTATGTTTATATATTAAATATATATATATATATATATTAAATAAGTTGTATGAATATAAATATATACACGTAAATACATGTAAATATTTTCTAAATGTATGCTGTGTGTCTTTATATATACATTGTCAGGGAATCACAGACACCCCAGTCACCACCAACGATACTCACCAGATCACAATCACCTGATTACTGAGCACAGCCACCTGTCGGTGATTCATTTTAATATGCCAATAAAAAATGCAGACTTTCTCTGGGTCTTATAACTTTATTAAAATTAAGCAAAACAAAATGATAAATGTTTACTTTCACCTTCAAGATCTGTCAAGTATTTGCGAGTTTAAGCTTATAGGCTTCCGTACACCGCCAACCTGCAGCGTCTTCTGGGATTTCAAACGACTCGATTCTCTCAAGTCTGCACTCGATGCATCCTCGATATCAAGAACACATCCGGGAACTTTCATGCGTCCTCTGTACTTGCATTCTTGAGAATTTTAACTAAACTTCAACGGTTAATGATGTCGTACAGCGAGAACACAAGGTTGCAAGATCACTGAAGAATGCATAATGAGAAACAGCCAGTATCAACGCACTCCTCCCAAGCCGTCACTGTCTGATCTCAAACATAGTATGTGCTACATACCTGACTCACCTACCTTTGTCTACCTCCTATTTGTTCCTGTGTCCCGATATCTGTGCTCCACCGTTCCTATGTTCCACCGTCTCCTCGCACTATTATTCCCACTGGATCCCCTGGAAAAGGAAAAAGGACTTGTTACGCTCAGATAAGACTCTCTTGAACATTACCATTCACTGCACAATCACCTGGACTCTGCACCTTGCTTCACTCCACTGCCATTATTCAATAAACCTGCTTGCTGTTGTATGCACTTACTTCTGTCACTTGTCTACCTGCTGACAGAAGACCAGACCTTAATCGAAGGGATGGAATCCCGAGCTCCAGTGGGCGGCAGATCCTTTTGAGGAGCTCGTAGGCTCGTCAGATGAAGTCCTAAATCCTCCATCTGCCTCTGCCTGTGCCATGGCCCTTCCTGCTCCTTACTCGGGTGAGGCAGTTGAATGTAGCATTTTTTTGCTCCAACTCTCTCTTTATAGAGATGCAGCCCCAGCAGTTCGTATCTGAACGTTCGAAGGTGGCCTTCCTACTCTCAGGACTAGCGTTGCTCTGGGCACGCGCCATCTGGGACTCACAGAGCAGCCTTGATAACTCTTTCGATACCTTCTCCGCTCACTTTAGGGAAGTCTTCGGCCAGTCTGCCGGCTCTCTGTCCAGCGTCCAACCAACTTATATCCACCTGTCATTCTCCAAGCTGGATGCCTTCACCAGGAAACCCTCTGCTTTCTGATACTAGAGGGACCCACTGTCGATCTCATCCTGGGATGCCTGTGGCTCTCACAGCATTTCCCCTCAGTCAAATGGGAATCCAGCGAGATCCTCCGATGGAATGAATACTGTTTCCAGAATCGTCTCTCTAGCATCCCAATGCCCCTGTCCGTCCATCCAGTCTCCAGGTTAACTCCAACCTCATGGAGAGTCCCAAACCCCCCGAGCCACACACCATCCCCTCTGACTATGCGGCGTTCCAGGATTTTTTCAGCAAGCAGGCAGCCACACAGTTACCACCTCACCGGCCATGCGACTGCACGATCAACCAACTGCCTGGGGCCACACTCCCCAAGGGTCAAGTCTACCCCTTGTCCATCCCGGAGCGCAAGGCAATGGAGGAGTACATCAAGGAGGCTCTCCAACAAAGGTTTATCCGCCCTTCCACCTCTCCGGCAGCCTCAAGCTTGTTCTTCTTCATGGGCAAGAAGGCTTGAGGCCCTGCATCGATTACCGGACCCTCAATGCTCACACAGTCAAACTCTCCTATCCACTTCCTCTAGTCCCGGCCACACTAGAGGAACTCCTGGGGCTCGCATTTTCTTGAAGCTGGACCTGAGGAGTGCATACAACCTCATTCGTATCCGGGAAGACGACGAGTGGAAGACGGCCTTCATAACCACCTCAGGTCACTACGAGTACCAGGTCATGCCGTATGTCTTCCAGGGGTTCATGAACAAGATTTTCCGGGAGTTCCTTCATCGCATCATCACAGTTTACATTGATGACATTCTGATTTACTCCTGGAACCTGGCCGAACATCGCCACCACGTCACGCAGGTCCTGGAACAAATCAGGAAACACCATCTCTGTCTGAAGCTCAAGAAATGTGAGTTCCTCCGCCCCACGGTGCAGTTCCTCTGATACATCCTCGGTACAGATGGCATCCAAATGGACCAGGGGAAGGTCCAGGCCATCTGTGACTGGCCCCAGCCACAGTCCGTTAAGGAACTCCAACAATTTCTTGGATTTGCTAACTTCTACTGCAGATTAATTAAGGGCTTCAGCCTCCTCTCGGCTCCCCTCACCTCCATGCTCCATCAAAAGTCCAAGTCTATGTCCTGAAACCCCGAAGCTCAGGCTGCCTTCAAGAAGATCAAGGTGGCCTTCTGCACTGCTCCCATCCTCATCAATCTGGATCATCAGCTCCTGTTCTTAGTGGTGGTTGACGCCTCCACCACTGGTGTTGGAGCAGTGCTATCCCAACACCACGGAGAGCCTCCTCACCTCCATCCTTGCTCTTTCTTCTCCAGGAAGCTTTCCCCGGTGGAGCGCAACTACGACATAGGTAACGGGGAACTGCTCGCCATCAAGCTCACCCTGGAGGAGTGGCGGCACTGGCTGGAGGGAGCACTGGTGGCCCGTATGGCCTGGGATGTCTCCCTGTATGTCCGTGGATGCTCAGTCTGCACCATCTCCAAATCTCCCTGTCACCTAACTGACGGTAAATTTGTTCCCCTACCAATTCCCGTTACCCGTGGTCCCATGTCGGAGTTGATTTCATCACCGATCTCCCTAACTCTGAGGGCTTTACCTGTATCCTGTATCGCAGTGGACCGGTTCTCTAAGGCCTGCAGCTTAATTCCCCTCAAGGGTCTCCCCACAGCCCTGGAAACTGCCGAGGCCCTGTTTCACCACGTATTCCATAATTATGGCATCCCCGAAGATATCATCTCCGACCGTGGGCCACAATTAATCTCTCATGTATGGAAGGCCTTCCTTAAGCTTCTTGGCATCTCCGTCAGCCTGTCCTCCGGATATCACCCCCAGACCAACGGCCAGACTGAGCGTAAGATACAGGAGATTGGGAGATACCTCCGAGCCTACTGTCATGACAACCAGCACAACTGGAACCGCTTCCTCGCTCAGGCCGAGTATGCACAAAACTCCCTCTGTCCCAGGCACAGAGGAACCGGCAGCACCTCCTCCTCCCGAAGTCCAAGCGGCACTCTCCATCTACCGTCGATGGGCCGGCCGCCTGGAATATCTTATTGACTGAGAGGGTTACGGACAGGAGGAAAGATCCTGGGTGGCCTGGGATGATGTTCTGCATCCCTCCATTCTTGCCAAGTTCCATCAGAACCACCCTGTCCGGCCCGCACCCAAAGGTCGTAGCCGGCCCCGTCGCCGTTGTCGGGCGTCCTGGAGGGAACCTGGAGGAGGGGGTACTGTCGGGGAATCACAGTCTGCCCAGTCAGCACCAACGACATTCACCAGATCCCAATCACCTGATTACTGAGCACCGCCACCTGTCTCCACTCATCAAGAGCACTAGATCAACGCACTCCTCCCAAGCCGCCACTGTCTGGTCTCAAACATAGCATGTGTTACTTACCTGACTCACCTACCTTTGTCTATCTCCTTTTTGTTCCCGTGTCCCGAACTCCGTGCTCCACCGTTCCTGTGTTCCACCATCTCCTTGCTCTATTATTCCCACTGGATCACCTGGAAAAGGAAAAAGGACTTATTACACTCAGATAAGACTCTCTTGAACATTGCCATTCCCTGCACACTCACCTGGACCCTGCACCTTTCTTCACTCCACTGCCATTACTTAATAAACCTGCTGTTGTTTGTACTTACCTCTGTGTCCCTTGTCTACCTGCTGACATACATAATACAGACATATTATGTAAACAAAACCTTTTATTTTGGATGCAATTTATCATTTGACAGCACTATTTATAATCATTTTGTGCACACTGTAAAGTATTTTTTGAAGTTTTAAAAGAAAACATTCAATTTCCGTCTTTCTAATTAAAAAAAGTTCACAATTCGATGTGTTACTTTTCTGTAATTATTTGTGAAATTGACTATAATTTCTAGGTAAAAAAAATGTATAATCCTTTTTTTTGGTGCATTTTCTTTAATCTTGATAAGAACAAAAAATATATTGATACATGGATGTTTATAATAAAATAATATTATTATAATAAATCTATTATTATATTAATAATATATTTCAGTATTTTCCTTCATTCTACTAAATGGTCAATATGCTTCTTGTGCTGGAAAACTCCTTGCTTGTCTTAAAAGGTATTATATGTTAGGTCTTTACTCTCAAACCACTGCAGATCCATCTACCAATTTAACTGGCGTTGTGCTCCTGTGACATTGTGCTTGTGTATTTTTATACCGGTTATTATGCCTTTGCTGACCAGACTTTGAGTCATGTGGACACGGAATAAAACTAACTATGTGTTAGGCAGAAGCGAGGGTGGTTCCCAGCTCTGATTCTCTCTTTTCTTCTCTCCCTTCTCTCTTTTAAGAAGGCTATGTTCTTGACTTATCTCACAGATTAAGAATGCTCAATCTAGTTGTCAGATGATGATGGTGTTAAACTGCATAATTAAGTTTTTTAATGATGACCAACTATGCTGGGACAATGAGGATACCTTATTCATATTCATGTCTAATGGATAGAGATATATCTAATAGGATGGTCCTAATAATTTAGGGTGATTAGGCCTTAAAGATGCAAAACCTTCAAAACAGCGTTAGTAGCACTGAGGTGTCATACAATATGATTTACTCTGCTCATTTTTGCAGCAGATTTTCTCTCATTTTATATGGAAAGGTCAACACCACAGAGCCCAAAGTAAGGAAAAAGGATATCAGCCTTGGAGCATAGCCTGTAATTTCAAAACCTCAGCCTACTTTCTTTCTCTCTGTGCGAGTGTGTGTGTGCTCTTCTCAGTCAAATGAGTTCTAAATTATGGGAGTGTGTGCTCCTCCTCCTTAATGACCTACTGTCTAGCAGTGCTTTCTCAAAGATAGGATAATTCACATGCCACACCAGCAGTCTAGCACTCTTGCTGCTCACCACAGTGCTTGTGTATACCATATATAAGCAAAAATGCATTAGAAATCCATTACAATATTTACGCTAGGTAATAAGGTGGAATAAGAATTGAGAGAGTTAAGCACTACTTGCAACTGGCTTGACTTAATATAGCACATCCTAATCTATTTTATTGCTTTTATTAAATGGGTACTAAAATTTGACAAATGCTTTTTATCCATTTTTAAACTATAAAAGCAAAGGGACACACTGGGAATTGAACACATGAACATTGTTAATGCAATATTCTGTGAATGAATTTCATTCATTCATTCATTTACTTACTTGATAAATGACATGGCAACATTGCAAACAATAACAATTTAATAGCATTAGCTAGACATTTTGCGTCAACTGATGATATCATGTATTTTAGCATGGTTGACCAATATATTGACCAATAAGCATCCCGGATTGGAACTACACATGCATTAAAATGAATGAATGAATGAATGAATGAATGAATGAATGAATGAATGAATGAATGAAAAAATATATAGTCAAATGATACAAAATGGATTTCTACTTCATTGTCCTTTTACAAAAATAATTATAACATAATATGATATAATATAATATATAATAGATTTCTATTTCAAATACATGCTGTTCTTTTGAACCTTATATTCATTAAAAAAATTATGTATCATAGTTTCCACAAAAATGTTAAGCAACACAACTGTTTCAACACTGATAATAATTTAAAAACACAAAAATAATAATATATGCAGCAAATCAGCATGAGAAAATTATTTCTGAATGACCATGTTACACTGAAGATTGACATTATGGGTGCTAAATCTTCAGCTTTGCCATCACAGAAATAAATAATACATTCAAAAATAATCTATATTATATATAATAATATATAAACAAAATATAAATACTAAAATATATTAAAACAAAATTTGTAATAATAGTTCACAATAGTATTGTTTTATCCCATAATATAATATATTTATAATAATATAGGATATTTTCTAATTTATAACTTACTATTATAGCTACACTATTATTCATGATCTGCTGAGTCAACATAATTTTATTCCATAAACGAGATTATATATATATATATATATATATATATATATATGTGTGTGTGTGTGTGTGTGTGTGTGTGTGTGTGTGAGTTTTGATATATTTATGGTAGGAAATGTACAAAATATCTTCATGGAACATGATGCTTATATCCAAATGAATTTTGGCCAAAAATAAAAATTGATAATTTTTACCCATATAATGTATTGCTGGCTATTGCTACAAATATACCCGTGCTACTTATTACTGGTTTTGTGGTCCAGGGTCACATATTTATTATGTGTAATATATATATATATATATATATATATATATATATATATATATTACATAATATATATATATATATATATATATATATATATATATATGTATATATATATGTGTAATATATAAAACCAGTAATAAGTAGCACGGGTATATTTGTAGTAATAGCCAGCATCATATGTACATCATATTTGTACATATATATATATATATATATATATATATATTTGTAAGTCGCTTTGGATAAAAGTGTCTGCTAAATGACTAAAAAGTAAAGTAAATATATATATATATATATATATATATATATATATATATATATATAAAACCAGTAATAAGTAGCACGGGTATATTTGTAGCAATAGCCAGCATCATATGTACATCATATTTGTACATATATATATATATTAGAGGTGGGCATAGATTAATTTTGGAATTAATCTAGATTAATCTAGATTAAAATGGCTCATTTGAATTCTGCCGAAGGCATTCAGAATATGTGTGCTAACGTTACCCAAATAATGACTAAAAGTAAGTAAGCCCCAAATGTCGTTTTTTGTTATTATATTGAACTGAAAAGCCATCTTATTATGCACAGTGTTGCACAGATTAAATTTCATGTAAATCATCCATGCTAACACACACGTCTTCTATTTTTGTTTTGAAATTTCACTCTCTATAGATATATTTTTCTATGTACTGTATTTTTAGATATATTCGAGGTTTGTCAAGTTTCTCGCTCAAGTTCACATGAGACCTAAAGCGCATCCTGTTTGCTTAAAAGCGCAGCGTTTCGTTGTTATTCTGAGTGCACACAAAGCGTAGAGTCTTTACAGATTCGAAAGATGTATTAGGTTACTTTTATCTGTATGACCAAGAATAGCGGAGATGTAAGAGCAAGTGAGCACCGGAGCCTGTCCTGCAGCGGCGCTTCCATACAAACACTTCAATAGCGCACATTTCTCTAAGTTAACATCATATTGAGCCATGTAAAGTTGCTACTACATACATCTTTCAGATGAAAAGCCATATTTGAGGTTGATGAATGATAGGTGAGCGTTTGGATGTCCTGCCCGATTGTATTACCACACAGACCAGCCGTTAACAATCTGTCCATCACGGACTGCGAGCCTCTAGTTCAAGACTCGTTCTCGCCCCCTACAGTGCAATTCGGCTAGGTATACATCCGGCTAAAATATCAGGGTGAAAGTCATCATAGCTTGCGTAGTATAGACCCAGCTCCCAACCCAACTTTGAGAATAGATTAACGGCGATATTTTTTATCGCCGATAAGAATCTCACGTTAACGCGCGTTAACGCCGATAACCCCACCACTAATATATATATATATATATATATATATATATATATATGTAAGTCGCTTTTGGATAAAAGTGTCTGCTAAATGACTAAAAAGTAAAGTATATATATATATATATATATATATATACAGTATCTCACAGAAGTATCTCACATATTTGTAAATATTTTATTATATATTTTCTTTTCATGTGGCAACACTGCAGAAATGAAACTTTGCTACAATGTAAAAGTAGTGAGTGTACAGCTTGTATAACAGTGTACATTTGCTGTCCCTTCAAAATAACTCAACACACAGCCTTTAATATCTAAACAGCTGGTCACAAAAGTAAGTACTCCCCTAAAAGAACATGTCCAAATTGGGCCCAATGTGTCAATATTTTGTGTGGCCATCATTATGTTCCAGCACTGCCTTAACCCTCTTGGGCATGGAGTTCACCAGAGCTTCACAGTTTGCCACTGGAGTCCTTTTCCACTCCTCCATGATGAAATCACGGAGCTGGTGGATGTTAGAGACTTTGCGCTCCTCCACCTTCCGTTTGAGGATGCCCCACAGATTCTCAATAGGGTTTAGGTCTGGAGACATGATTGGCCAGTCCATCACCTTCAGCTTCTTTAGCAAGGCAGGGGTCGTTATCATGTTGGAATACTGACCTGCGGCCCAGTCTCCGAAGGGAGGGGATCATGCTCTGCTTCAGTATGTCACAGTACATGTGGTTCATGATTCCCTCAATGAACTGTAGCTCCCCAGTGCCGGCAGCACTCATGCAGCCCCAGAACGTGACACTCCCACCACCATGCTTGACTGTAGGCAACTTGTCTTTGTACTCCTCGCCTGGTTGCGCCATACACGCTTGACACCATCTGAACCAAATAAGTTTATCTTGGTCTCATCAGATCACAGGATATGGTTCCAGTAATCCATGTCCTTAGTCTGATTGTCTTCAAAAAACTGTTTGCGGGCTTTCTTGTGCATCATCTTTAGAAGAGGCTTCCTTCTGGGATGACAGCCATGCAGATCAATTTGATGCAGTGTGCAGCGTATGGGCTGAGCACTGACAGGCTGACCCCCCACCCCTTCAACCTCTGCAGCAATGCTGGCAGCAATCATACGTCTATTTCCCAAACACAACCTCTGGATATGACGCTGAACACGTGCACTCAACTTCTTTGGGTGACCATGGCGAGGCCTGTTCTGAGTGGAACCTGTCCTGTTAAACCGCTGTATGGTCTTGGCCAACATGCTGCAGCTCAGATTCAGGGTCTTGGCAATCTTCTTATAGCCTATGCCATCTTTATGTAGAGCAACAATTCTTTTTTTCAGATCCTCAGAGAATTCTTTGCCATGAAGTGTCATGTTGAACTTCCAGTGACCAGTATGAGAGAGTGAGAGCGATAACACCAAATTTAACACACCTGTTCCCCATTAAATCCTGAGACCTTGTAACACTAACGAGTCACATGACTTCATGGGAGAGAAAATGGCTAATTGGGCCCATTTTCAGGGGTGTACTCACTTTTGTGTCCAGCGGGTTACACATTAATGGCTGGGTGTTGAGTTATTTTGAGGGGACAGCAAATGTACACTGTTATACAAGCTGTACACTTACTACTTTACATTGTAGCAAAGTGCCATTTCTTCAGTGTTGTCACATGAAAATATATAATAAAATATTTACAAACATGTGAGGAGTGTACTCACTTCTGTGATATATATTGAATGAATGAATGATTGAAATGAATGGGTTATATATATATTTATATATAGTATCTCACAGAAGTGAGTACTCATTATAAATTATATATATATATAAAATGAATGAATGAAGTATTGAAATGAATATATATATATATATATATATATATATATATATATAGTAGTGGTCAGAATTATTGGCACCCTTGGTAAATATAATCAAAGAAGGCTCTGAAAATAAACCTGCATTATCAATCCTTTTGATCTTTTATTAAAAAAAAATCACACACATTTAACCCTTGAACTAAAACAATTGAAAATGGGTGTAAACCTCATTATGAAATAAATGTTTTTCTCAAATACACGTTGGACACAATTATTGGTACCCCTAGAAATTCTTATGAGTAAAATATCTCTGAAGTATATTCCCATTAATTTTCACAATTCTGAGCACTCCAGGGTGGAAGCACTCCAGAAATATAAGTAGGAGGTAAAACAAAGCCCAAATTCTCTTAACCGTCCATCACAATGAGAAAAACCAAAGAATATATTTCTGATGTGCAGCAAAAGATAATTGAGCTTCACAAACTGTGAAGTGGATTTATGAAAAGAGCTAGAGCAGTTAAAATTCCCATTTCCACCATCAGGGAAATAATGAAGAATTTCCAATCAACATAAAATGTTACGAAACTGCCTGGAAGAGGATGTGTGTCTATATCGTCCTAATGCACAGTGAGAAGCAGAGTTTGAGTGGCTAAAGACTCTCCAAGGACCACAGCTGGAGAATTGCAGAAAATAGTTAAGTCTCGGGGGTTAGAAAACCTTAAAATACAAATTGTCAAACAGCACCTACATCCCCACATGTTGTTTGGGAGGGTTTCAAGAAAAATTATCCTAGCTCATCCAAAAAAAAACTCCAGCATATTCAGTTATCAGACATGACTGGAACTTCAAATGGGACTGACTTCTATGGTCAGATGAAACAAAAAAATAGCTTTTTAGCAGCAAACACTCAAGATGGGTTTGGTGAACACAGGGATAAAAAGTACCCCATGTGTACAATGAAATATTCTGCTGTATTTTTGATGTTGTGGGACTATATTTCTGCTGGAGGTCCTGGACATCTTGTTTAGATACATGACATCATGGATTCTATAAAATACCAACTATAAAAAGTAAATAAGTGACTGACTGTTAGAAATCTTATAATGGGCCATGTTTGGATCTTCCAACCGTACAGTAATCCAAACACAAATCTCAAAAACAACACAAAAAAATGGGTAACAGCACAAAACCAAACTTCTGCTATGACCTCCTCTGACCTGAACCCAGTAGAAAATGAGTGAGGTGAACTGAAGAGACACACCAACATGGAGCTATGAATATGAAGGGTCTGGAGTGATTCTGGAGTGATTCTGGATGAAGGAATGGTCTCTGATCTCTTGTCAGGTGTTCTCTAACCTCATCAGGCATTATAGGAGAAAATGTAGAGCCTTTAAACTGGCAAATGGAGGTTTCAAAAAGTTTTGAATAAAAGGGTCCCCTTAATTGTGGCCAATGTGTACTAGAAAAACATTTATTTCATAATGATATTTCCCCCCATTTTAAATTATTATTATCCAATGAAAGGTTAGATTTTTGTGAATTGTTTTAATAAAAGGTCAAAAAAGATTAACAATGCAGATTAATTTTCACAGCCTTCTTTGATCATATTTACCAAGGGGCCAATAATTCTGACCACGACTGTATATATATGATGAAATGATATATGTGTGTGTGTGTGTGTGTGTGTGTGTGTGTGTGCATGTTTATGTGGTTTATGAGAACACAAATTTGTATAATGACATGGGTATAACATAGGTATTACAAGGAGAAGGTGATTTATGAGGACATTTTCAGTGTCCCCATAATTCAAAACGCTTATAAATCATAAAGAGTGAGTTTTTGCAGGAAGGTGTGAATTCTACACTACTCCATGCCAGCATCACCTTGGCAGTTGTTTAAATGCACGCTTGATTCACTTGGGCATGTCTCCCACCTTCAAGAATGACAAATCTTTAGAAACTCTCCTCATGGGAAATGCTAGTTCATTTTAATATGAGCATAATCTTCCTCTGTAGCACAAATCCTGTCTATTTAAAAACAAAAACAAAATGTTAAACTGTACCTAAAATTTGGTTAAAGTGTACCTAAAATTTGGTTAAAAGTAGCTAACCATTGACAGGACTTTACTGCACTGAAAAATCTAAAATAAATGTTTCATATCAACCTAAATGTTCCAGTGCAATAAGTCTAATACATATTATAAAAATCACAAAACAAACAAATTGCTCAAGTTGTCTCTTGCCCCCCTTCCTCTATAGTTTAGCTGTGAATCTACATTGTTTCCACTTGGTTTTACACACTTGTGTCTGACTGCATTAGATGGATGCTGTGACAGCCACACTGGTATGATAGTCTTGTACTGATCATGTTGCAGCTAGCTGGCAGGTGTACAGTGGATAAACTCTAATATGAGGCATTTTCTGGTCCATCTACCTCCTCTGCTCTGCTCTGGATGTGGAGAAATATGAGACGCGGAAACTGGGTTGAGCACACAGCCAATCACATGATGCTTGAGCAAAGCACATCTGGAATACAACAAAATACAGCACTAGAAAACCATTGGAGGCCTCAGTGGAAAAAGGAGAGTTCTGCAAAATGGCTGACAATAAAAGCTGAGCAACATCTGAAAAGCAAAATCACAATAGAGATCTCAAATATTATTGTAATTAAAGTGAACGGTGCACAAACAAACAAAGTTAACAAAGCCTTTATCCTGTTTCAGAAACATTTACAATCTTAGAAGATGCTTTTATGAGTATGAATTATTGTTATATATAATTTTACTGCAAAACAAGCATATGACAACGTGTACAGCACAATGCTAAAACCAAGCAGAGGTATGCAAAACTTTTGCTGAACTATAAAATATTATTTCTTATAATGATTAGACTTCTACATTTTTTTAAATTCATTTTACTTCTATTCAAGTTTTTTCAGATTTAAATTACATATTTAAATTGTACAAAATAATGATACAATTATTACAAAAAAATATTTTGATGAAATGCTATACAAATTGTCAATTATTATTGTATTTATATAAAGAATAATAATTATGATGATACTGATTATTGCAACTATTGTTCTTATACTTACTTTCATTATTAGTATTACCTTTCATAAAGCTCAAACTAACAACAGTTCCATAGATACTCAAACTTCTTAAATTAGTTGATTTTACTAGTTAACAAGTTGACTGGCAAAAGGCCTGTGGTTTTCATTTCTATTTAGGTAAAAAGTGATTCAAGTAATAAAACTTTTATAGTGAGAGATTTCAGAACATTTTATACTTCCGACAATATCATTGTTATGAATCACTGTTATGAATAAGGTCAGTTATGCAGTAAGCCAATGCATGTTTTTTTTTTTCCTAATTCATCCTCTGTTTCACTAATGCAGTAAGCACTGTTCCCGACTCATCCAGTCTTTCTTGAGTCTGTTGAATTCCATGTTTGACTGAGCATGCTGCAGTGCCTGACCATCTTTGAAACACATTTGCTCTCATATGCTCCTCCCCTCATTGCTTTGCCTGCTTTAACTACAAGCGAGTTGCTTGCACATTCCAGCAATGACTAATATTTTTCTGGCGCAGAGAAGTGAAGCCCAATGGAAAATAAATATTGAAGCCACCATTTTAAGAAAACTTGTTATTCAGCCTAATAAATATACTGTTTTTAAACAATACACCTTAATTGCCTACAACCCTTTCTGGGTTTCAAGTACATGTCAAATGTATATGACTCTGTCTGTACAGACATTAACACCAGTGACAATAAAAGGTGAATTACTGTGCATGTTACAATCCTGCTGAGTCTAATTAAGTACTCATAGTCTGTGAACTTTGCCATCCTGTCCAATTAACCATTTAAACAGTGGGTGGGCTGTAACAGACCTCAGGACTATATTACACTGAAGAAAACAAACATGCATGCGCATCACTTATCATTACAGAGTTTCTATTTACACTAAGTGCAAATAGCTTCATTTTGTGCACATGCTCAAAACCGTGGCACCTAAAGGACACATATACTACAGGCAGATTTAGGGTTGGGTTTTAGGGAAAGGGACAAGTATGGTCTCAATATGGTATGTTTTTGTGATTTTAATAAATACAACACGGGACTGATGTGCAAATAATATGCTACTCTATACACTAAATAGCATCTAACATTATTTAAACTCATGCTATTTGCGTTGTAGCATCTGCTCATTGATTATAAAATGTCAAGTGAGTTTATGTGCATGTGTGAGCCTCAGTTTCCATGTATTCATCAAGATAACAGTGCCACTTGCAGTTTACTGACAACAGAACATTACTGTAAACTGCACAGAAATATCCTGTAGCCAACAACAACTGATGCTTTTAATCACTGTGGGATCCCTGTTTAGCTGTAGAACAGTAGCCTGCAGCCAGTTAAAAAAACAGCATTATTAATGATTAAAAGTTTGAAAGCATATGCATTTTACTCTATGAAAGCATATGCATTGTAATTTTTTTACAGTGTTCCTATTGGTAGTGATTTTAGATTGGAAGAAAATTTAGACTGAATTAGATTGAAACACACACACACACTTGTAGACACAGTAAATGTGTGTTTTGGTGAACATGCCATAGGGTTTGTGTGCTTTCAAGCTCTACATTCTGCAGAGGCTGCAGACATGTCTGGTCCTGGCCAGAGCTGCACTGAGGAAGGCAGGATCTGAAATTAGACCTCCTAGACTTGCCTTGGTCTTCTGTCTAAAAGTGAGCCGAAGTAAAGGTCTACAGCAAAATTGTCTCTCAAAAGAGTTTGAACAGTGAAGAAAAAAGCCTGAGGCTAACCAGTTGGTCTTTAATGTATGGGTACAAGTAAGATTGATAAAACGAGAAATCCTTACTTTAAAAAAATCTATTCTACCAATTGGTTAGGGTTAAAGTTTTCAAACATAATGTTCAAACATTTTAGACAAAACCTGACTCTTAATAGAAATGACAAAAATTTGATATTTTAAACTCATTATAAAGCCATGAGGGTCTAAAATGCTATTCTTGTCACATGACAACAAAATGGCTTCTTGCATGTCAGTTACACCACACTGACTTTTTCACACTGATTTGCAAGATACATTTTTATTTTATTATTTGTAATATTTTAACAAATTGCTCCACTGCTTATTTTCGTAATAAATAATAACGCAACAATAAATCAATCCCAAATGTCAATCCCAAAAATAACACCTATCCTCTGTCTTTTGTTTTACAATTTCAGTCTTTTTTATTTATTATTGTCCTGTTATTATTGTTTTTAACTTTTTAACTTTTATTAATGTTTGGACAGTTACACGATCCAGACTTCTTTTAAGCCCCCAAAAATGATCATGACTTAGAAACATTCATCACTGGAGAATAGTCCTTTTTGTCTGAATTCCATGAATGTAATTCTATATAACGTAATAGATCCAGGTCACGTCATTGACCCATAAAGCCTAACAGTACACTGTATGTTTGGTAGATTAATTAATTGCAGGCTATGGCAGTCTGCATAGTGCACACATAAAACGAAAAAAAATGTGCGGATTTCAGTGTGGTATCTGTGTGGAAAAGCGGATCAATTTAATGCGTAACGAAAGGCACAACGATGCCAGAGTTGCGTTCAAACACATGCGCGTATTGGTGACCTGATCATACAGTGATGAGAGTTTTTACATTTCAAATCGATATGCCGAAGCATGCATAAAGCGAGTATTCTTCAGTTAGCCTAGAATCATATATCTCCCGTGAATCCGGGGTCAGGAGCGCATTGTGAAGATGCGTCAAATGCGCAAAACGTGCCATAAGTGTCCGCTGGACGCGCTCGGACCCATCCGTTCCACATGAGCTATAAGCGCCATTGAAAAGCATGAGAAAACGGTAAGCTTTTCTCTTATAAAGCTCGACCATGTCCACGTCCTCAAAAGAATGGATCTAATTAAAACGTTGTACTCGTCATCATTGTCAGAGCATTGCCAAAGTCTGAGAGAGAGGCAGGGATGAGGGCAGTGCTAGGATGAGAGTCATATAGAGTCTCTCTCCCATTGGTTTGGGGGATCACTCTGGACACGCAGTCAAGGGAACCTCCTGCCATATAAATAGGGCTGGTTGTTCTTTATTATTCTAGCATCACGGCAGCAGGATCCAGCTAAGTTTGGAGTTTATACCACAACTGTATGCCTGCTTGAAGTGGTTAAACCAGGGAACTGCAGCACAAGGAGTCTGCATGTCGATTTAGACATGCTCAGCTTTGTGGATACCCGGATTCTGTTGCTGCTTGCAGTGACTTCGTACCTTGCATCATGTCAATGTAAGTTTGAAATATGCTTTTTTGTCTAACCAAGGATCTTAAGGCTTTTTATTTCTTCCACTGGATTTGCTGCGCTTGCTTGGTTGAACCTTGCTGGGAAATCACCTCAAGGAAAGCTAGAACTACATCTGAAGAATTGAGGCTTTTGCTTTTGGCTTGCCACTGTAAAATCCAGCGGATCTTTGTAATGGATTCTTCGTGGTCCTGGATATTTTCATCTGTTGTGAATGAGAACCTGAAACGTATGGCATAGTTATTAAAAACTATTAGCAAAAAAGTACAAAAACATAGACAGATCACGGAGAGCTGGTTAAATGTCTTTATTTTTAAAGTCTAGGTTAGGGCGCTGTACTTCATCATTGTCCCAGACTCCAGGAGTGTTTTTTTTTAATTATAGGGGTCTGTAAAATCTGCCCCCTGCTGGCTTAAGTCTGTAACATCATTTTTAAGCAACATCCTATAAAATTGTTAATAATCTGATTTAAATGAAGTATTTTCAGTATAAATAATAAAATAGTTACTATAAATAATACCTATATGTTAAACAAAAACTTCACATTCAAGCCTATCATAAGCCAGTCATACATTTGATGTTATGCCTCTAAAACATAAATGCATTTTAGAAAAAATGTATTTGATAATACAGATTTTCCTCAAATTTGTAGCTGGTTTTAGAAAACAGAAAATTGGCATTTAATGTGGCATTAGGTCATCACCCAGTAGTTAAATACTCCACCTGGTGGAAAATAAGTGACACGACATACAGCTGCTCCTGCTGGATGAAAACTGTTCGAGTGGGAGTCATACCGGCATGGCAACTGGAAGGCCTAAACATGTAAACAATTACCGATAACCTCTACAGGGTTAGTAGTAGCTGATTACCACTGCCTGTGACTCACTTGCTATAGTAAATCAATAAATCAATTCAGCCTAGGACAGTATTATATATATATACTATGCAACAAGATATATTTAAAACTTTATATATAATCAAAAGATTGCATATTTGTTCATCCACCTGTAAGAAATTATATTTTGAGAAAAAACATTACTATGATTTTTCACGCATTAGACTCAATAAAGCAATTCAAACAAATACAAATCTGTTTAGTAAATTTAATAAATTAAGTACATAAATAGGTATATTAATTAGGATTTCGAGATAATACTTTTAGCAAAAGCACTATACTACAGTTTTGTACATCGTCCATTCTTACAGATGCTCAATCATAAAATCAAATTGAACCCCAAGATATTAATCTAGGCACACCTTATTGTTTTTCAGCAAGAAATGGATGTAAATGCACAAAATTCAATCCAGGCCTACTAAAATCTGGTCTTATTTTGGCAACAATGAAAAAGAATGAAGACAAATCCTGTGCATCATTCTTCTTTTTAACAGACATTTTGCATGAAGGGACTGTATTTAGCATTAACATTTTTTTCTCCTGTTCGGATTCTTCTGAAATGCTTAGACTGAGTGAATATTAGCCTAGAATAAAAAATAGTAGACTTTTATAAATGTCTTTTAAGAACTGTTACCGTATTTCAACATATGGAGTGCATAACTAATCGATCACCTCTATCTGTCTCTCTCTCTTTCTGTTTTCTTCCTCCACCCCCATCTTCATCATACAGCGGTCAGTACACTCGCATTAAGTTATTTCAATTGTATTAATAGAGATATTTACCTTATCTGATCCCAAATCTCCAAATGGATGATGATATTCGGTGAGAAGATCCTTTGGTCAATCTCAAATATACCAGAGCAATTCGGACTATCAGAATTTCTGGGGGGTTTCCTTCTTGCCTGTGACGGGAAGGAGGAAAGCACCATTGGCTCAAGCAAATGTCAGTGAAACTAGAGACCACCCTATCCTGCCTACCAGAAAACCTGGGCACAATGGATCTTTTTAGATGGCCTGCTGAAGAGGTGGACTCAAAGTAACAGAATCAACATGCGGCAGAAATTCCTCCAGCCTGGTGGATTTTGCCAAGCAGTTCCCTCAAGTGGACATGCATAACATAGATTATTAAAATTAGCATAAATATTGAATGTTATTTGGGATTGAATCAAATTGCTCACCTGAATATCGCATTACAGTATGGATCACTAACAACAGAAGGTGCTTAAAGGAACGTAATGAGTACATTTTGGTCAGTGGGACAGGTTCAATGTCCTGTCCGTTTGATGTAAACTAGGCCTCTGAGCTCCTTAAAGTACCTTGGTTGATTGTGGCATCACATTACTGGTGCATTGCTTCCTTCATTAATATCTAATTAAGTTGCATGCATGACGTAAGTGGTAGTGAGTTATACATGCACTATGCATGGTATAATTGTTTTGCAAGATTAATTTGCATGTTTGTAGTTTTAAGAATACAAGAAATGCTTTTGATATGAACTATTGCACATCAAATGACATAAGAATCTTAGAAAGGTGGAATAAATAAATCCTGTATTTATTTATTCACTTTTCTATGTGCAATTATATGAAGATAAGCATTGGTTCTAATGGTCGTGTTAACCAACCATTTTGTTTTTGTTTTTTGCTATAACCCTGAGCATGCATATAAAAAAGCAAGTTGTCTTCATATGAAGGAGTATTATATACTGTTGGACTTTAAAGTATTTGTCTGGTTATATGTTTCTGTAAATAGAGCCCCAGGGGACCAAAAGGACCCAGAGGTGAGAGGGTAAGTTTGGAGGGTAACTCACTATAGGCCAAAGCGATTGTTATATGGTGTTTAACTTAACCATCATCTATAATAACATGGATAGGAAAAAGCTATTCTGTATATTTTTGGTATCAGTTTCACTAGATTCGCATAGTGGCTAGTTTACATCAACACAAAAGATTTAACTCACATTTTAAAACAGTAGAACAATCACAACTATCTTAATTGTGTTATTTGTTCTTGTTCTCCATAGGGTCCTAAAGGACCTGATGGAAACCCCGGCAGAGCTGGATTTCCTGGGCCTCCCGGCCCCCCTGGCCCCTCTGGTCTTGGTGGAGTAAGTTTCCATTTCGAACAAAAAACTTCTCCAAAGACATAAACCTGTGCATTGCATAGCGATTGTGTAATTAAAGCTTGCGGGTAGTTATATTTGAATCTCATGGTCCTCCCATTACTCCTTGACCCAGTCATATTTAACATTTGACCTTTAACCTTTGCCCTGAACCTTGTCCTCAAAATGGCTTCCAAAAGTGTGAGCTGTATTTATTTTCAATACAAGCCTAGAAACAGTGTAGTAATTTTAGTATGAAATAATAAATATTTAGAGAATGTTTTGTGTCAATAAAATGCTAAAATAACAAAATTGTTTAATTTCTTTCTGAATGTTTTTGAATGATATTGAAATATAAAGTTAATTTTAAAATATTGTGTTATTTAAATAAAAGAATACAATAATCACTGAAATAAAATAATTTATTATTATTGCTCAATATGTTTTATTTATGCTAAATATTTTGCTTAATTTCTTCTGTAGAACTTTGCTGCACAATATGATGGCGCTAAAGGACCTGACCCTGGCCCTGGACCTATGGTGAGCTCATGTGATTTAATATCAGCTTCTTTTCTGTTCAGTTTCATTTCAGTTGATGTGACTCCTCTCTGCTATTAAATATATTAACATCACATTTATATTAAGAGTATATTAAAAACTTCAACAGTTTACTAAAGTATGATGACATCCAAAACTGATTTTTCTTGACAAAATGTGTTACTATTAATATATATGATTTCATATTTTATAAACTATTAAATAACTGAGTCCTCAGGCCACTCATTTGTACTTTCACTTTCTCTTTTTCAGGGTTTGATGGGACCTAGAGGCCCAGCTGGACCTCCCGGTTCCCCTGTGAGTAATTGATCAACAAATTGATTGAAGTATTGATACCTTTTCAAAAACAATTTGTAAATAAAAATGTTTAAAACGAGCGATTTAGAGTAAGTTATTATTTTGATAATCAATCATTTAATTAAGTATTAATCTGAGTGTTTATGGCTCAAAAAAATAAATATAACGTTTCTTTATTTTTCTGTGAATATATAGGGACCTCAAGGATTCCAAGGACATGCTGGTGAGCCTGGAGAGCCCGGACAGTCTGTAAGTGCTCTTGGTCAACAGTTTTTCACACAGTATGGAAATTACTTTTCAACTTTAATGCTGATTTCTCTCTCTATCATCTTATTACAGGGAGCTGTTGGTGCTCGTGGACCTCCTGGACCTCCTGGCAAAAATGGTGAAGATGTGAGTGCTATAATTCCATATAATAAAACTGAGCTTCTAACTCGACCATGCAATGCCCCATTTATACACGCTGTGTCTTGACATCCTTTTTTATATTCTCCTCAAAGGGTAACAATGGCAGACCTGGAAAACCTGGAGACATAGGAGTCGCCGGAGTACAGGTAAGGGCATCAAAATGCACTTTTTTGTTTAACTCAAGGATGTTTGTATCTACCGCGGTCATTTTTCTTACAAGGAACTTATCTTACTTATCATCTTTGCTCTTTCTTCTACAGGGTGCTCGTGGTTTCCCCGGAACTCCTGGACTTCCTGGCATGAAGGGACACAGAGTAAGTGCTTAGTATAGAGGACTCATGAGAAGACATTGTTAGCTTTTAGCTATTCATTCCAAAAAACTAAATTTCTCATCAAAGATGAGACTTAACGTGTCGTTTCAATTACTTACATCTCTTAAGGAACCATGATCTTAATTTCTTGTTCCTCAGGGTTACACCGGTCTTGATGGACGCAAAGGAGAGCCTGGTGCCGCTGGTCTTAAGGTAGTAATCAAAGAATTACATCTTAAAACATTTCAGACTATAAAGAAATGTACCTGCCACTGTAAAAATACATAAAACAATACAGTTTGGTGGAATCAACGTGCAATTGAAAAGACCAACTGCACTTGCTGATTATTATTACTATTAGAACTGATTTTATTACTCACAAAGTACAGCACACTTACCACATTTTATAATGCATAAAATGAATCCAGTCAAATATATCTTGTCATATTTCAACAGGGTGAGAATGGTGCTGCTGGATCAAATGGAACCCCTGGACAGAGAGTAAGTAAAACATTCAAATTTATGAAAATCTTCAGGGTACTGTATATCCCAATTGTGCTTCCAGCACAAATTACTCCATCAGCTTAAATGGCCTTAAACACATACCTACTTCAACTCTTTATATTAAGTACATATCTCATTGCTCTTGTTGCACAGGGTGGTCGTGGTCTTTCTGGTGAGAGAGGTCGTGCTGGTCCTTCAGGCCCAGCTGGTGCTCGTGGTTCTGATGGCAACACTGGTCCTGCTGGCCCTGCTGTGAGTGGACTAGATGCCCTTTGACCTCTCTGTCCCCTAAAATGTGCCTTATGGCATAGTCCTAATGTAGACGTAACACATTTTCTCTCCTCATAGGGTCCTTTGGGAGCAGCTGGTCCTCCCGGTTTCCCTGGTGGCCCTGGACCTAAGGTATGAGTGACAGCTGGTGAAATCAAAACTGAATAAATTTGACTAAATTGACAGCAATGTGCCAGAAGATTAATAGGCATGCTAGCCAATACTGCCAGTTCATATCATTTGATTAGATCTTATGCTCTACATATAAAATACCTTTCCTTAATTCATCATAGCAACCTTCTCTCTTTTGCCATCAGAAATTTACAGTGTATATAATATTTGACAGGGAGAACTTGGACCCGCTGGTCCCACTGGCCCATCTGGACCTCAGGGACAAAGAGGAGAGCCAGGCTCGAATGGTGCTGTGGGCCCAGTTGGACCCTCTGTAAGTGCATTTTAAATATTTGCAGATAAATTCATCTGATTTTCTTGAAGAAAAATAATAATAATATGTCTCTCGTTGTAATTTTACAGGGTAACCCAGGTGCTAATGGTATCAACGGTGCTAAGGGAGCAGCTGTGAGTTTCCATATTATTCATACTAAATAATTAATTTAACTAAATATGTTGTGTGCAAAGAAATGTGCTAATAATTTTAGAATACAATTGCATTGGACTTTTAGGAAAATAATTGACTAATAGTTGTGAAACAAATACTGTCAGAATTATTTTTGCTGTATTGTTTATACTTTTTATATATATAATAATTTTTTATGTATATACAGTATATAATCATTTTTTTATGTATATACAGTATATAATCATTTTTTTATGTATATACAGTATATAATCATTTTTTATGTATATATTTATTATTTTACATTTTTTACATTTCATTTATTTTTCATTTTGAACCAGCAATTACTATACATTGAAACAAACCGCAATCAACAGATCACTTTACAGTTACTCTACCTTAACTGACTCACTGAAAGCTGTATGCTGTATCTTAAAGTAACACTTCTATAAATTCAATGTTTGTGTGAAAGTGAATGTTCTAAGTTTTTTCAAATGTATTTGTTGGTGTATTCCACAGGGCCTCCCTGGAGTTGCTGGTGCCCCTGGTTTCCCTGGCCCTAGAGGCGGCCCTGGCCCCCAGGGACCTTCTGGAGCTTCTGGTCCTAGAGGTCTTGCTGTGAGTACCGTCTGATTAGTCTTAGCTACCATTTTGTTTTTTTTGGCTGAAAGAAAAAAATAGGCAGGAAAGTTTTATAGAAACCGTTACTTTAACAGATACATTACCAGACAGGTTGACATCAGAAAACCAGCTTTGAGTGAAGTAATCCAGGTTTAATTAGATGTCATTTAAACTCTGACCAGAAAAGAGTTCCCATTTTCAGTTGAAGAGACAAAAGTCATGATATGGAAGTATTTTAGTCAACTTAATATACATATATCAATACTCATTACTAACATAATTATGTAAGCTTTAGTTCTATACGGTCGTTTTAATTAAACAATGTCTTAATTTATATAATAACGTAATGTATTATTTTCTGTTTTATTTTTCATTGTGGTGCATGACTCTGTTTATGTACATATTCTTTTTTTTATATTCATACATTTTTAATAGGGAATTTCAGATAAGTACATCTTATAAAATGGTCTAACCTTTGAACTAACCTTTGTTTCGATGCTCAGGGTGACCCTGGACCCGTTGGAGTGAAGGGAGATTCTGGTGTCAAGGGTGAGCCTGTGAGTATACACACTGCCATCCATCTCAACAATTTATAAAGCATATAGTCTGTGCTATGGCTGAATGTCTTTGTTCACTTCCTTCTTTGCCTTTTCCTGTACAGGGTAGTTCTGGTCCTCAGGGACCCCCTGGTCCTTCTGGTGAAGAGGGCAAGAGAGGCTCAACTGGTGAGCAGGGAGCTACTGGACCCGCTGGATTGCGTGGAGCTAGAGTAAGTTTGATCTTATTAATAACGTTTTAATTTTAATATGTTAGGGGCATCTCCATTTTAATTTGTATTTTAATTTGAGAATGGAATCTTTATTTATAAGAGTTTCCCACTTTGCTTCCTGTCAGATCTAAACTGTCCTATTATAATAAAGGAAAAAACGGCAAAAATAAAACAACACAAATGTATGATCACTACTTTTAGTTGGTTAGTGGGCCAAGGATTTGAAAGAAAAAGTAAAAGACGTACAGAATAACAGTACAAAATATTGAACAAAGTACAAATACAGTGGACTATGTGAGAGGTCTTCTTTTAAGAATAATGCTAAACATTTACTTTTACATTTATGCATTTAGCAGACGCTTTTATCCAAAGCTACTTACAGGCTATACATTTTTTTATCAGTAGGTGTGTTCCCTGGGAATTGAACCCACAACATTTGCACTGCTAATGCAATGCTCTGCCACTGAGTCACAGGAACACTTATAAAGCGCGAATAAACACTTATGAAGAAGCACTTATAAACATTTATAAAGCGCGATACAATGGTTCATTTTCTGCATTATGGTTATGTTTTTTATTATTTATTTTTGCTAATCTATGTATACTGATGTTTCCTGCAGGGAGCTGCTGGTACTCGTGGTCTGCCTGGTATGGCTGGCAGATCGGGCCCAATGGTAAGATTCAAGTGATATAAAAAGATCTGATCTGTATTGAAAGGACCTATGGAGTGTATATAGAATGTGACAGTGTTCAGACTAGGGTTGCCACTTGTCCCTTAAAATACGGAATCGTCCCATATTTAAAGGTAAAATGATACGTACCGTATTAAATCAAAACGGGACGTGATTTGTCCCATATTTTACAAATGCCAACATATAGTTGAATCAAGAAACAAGTATTTTGCCCTGATTATTATAATACTAATAGCAATTATAATGAAATAAATTTTAAATGAAATAAGCTTATTTGCACGTGATTGCATTTTGGCGTCTTAGTTTTCATAGCGACAGAGTCTCAAGAACGCGCGCCGTTAAAGCACTTTCACACGAGCTTTATGAATAACTTTATGCAGGTTTAGAACAACCTGGGTAAATTATGACAGAATTTACATTTTTGGGTGAACCATAAAGTGACAGACAACATCTGTGCTTCAAGGTATAGGCCTATTGTTGTATTAAAATTTGGATAGTCTGTTAATATAATATTCCATATATTATCAGAGCTTGTTAGACATCATTTTATATATTTTTAGACATTATTAGACAGATTAATTAATGGATTCTTATTCATGTTAGACCCTATTTATTAATTTATATTTATATTAATCATAAATATATTCATAATAAATCAAAAATGGCATTTCAATTTTTTTTAAATGATAAATTTAAAATCAGACTTTTTGGGGTTCGTGAATGGGTGTCCGTTATTTTGCCTTGCTGAAGGCGGCAACCCTGTGTCAGACACTGATCTATGAATCTTTTACCTTAGGGTATGCCTGGTGCCCGTGGTGCTACTGGTGCCTCTGGAGCCCGTGGACCTCCTGGAGATGCCGGTCGTGCTGGCGAGCCTGGTCTTGTTGGAGCTAGAGTGAGTATCAGCCTCTTACTACTTTATATCTGTCCAGTCCATTATGACGAAATCTGTAAATCAAGAAGCAAGAAACATGTGGCATTTCTCCTATTTTACAAGTACGCTAGAGATCAATTACTCTTGATATTTGACCATATGAACAAGACCATCACTTAATATCATTTCAGGGTCTCCCTGGTAGCCCTGGCAGTTCTGGACCCCCTGGAAAGGAAGGGCCTGCTGTGAGTACACAGTTTTTATATTCAAACTATACACATAGTTTGTGTTACCCAGAAAAATATTACTAGTCCATGAGAATTGTGCTTTGTGCACACTCATCAACACTTGATATGCTGTTATCTAGGGTGCTTCTGGTCAAGATGGCCGTACAGGCCCCCCTGGCCCAACTGGAGCCAGAGGCCAGTCCGGTAGTATTGGATTCCCCGGTCCCAAGGGACCCTCTGTAAGTATTGACTGTATTTTTATACATTTCATCTTTATTTAGATATTCAAAATATAATGATGTATCAATGAGCTTATCAATGAACCTTTTTGCAGGGCGAGTCTGGCAAGCCTGGTGAGAAGGGACCTACTGGCCCCACTGGACTGAGAGTAAGTATTTCAGAGCGATAAATATCCATTATAAACATTCTTCAGTATCCAGTCTCAAGGAGTGAGTTATTAGTTATTGTGCTGCTCTGATTCTGTTCCTATTTTCACTTAGGGTATTCCTGGTCCTGATGGTAACAACGGACCTTCTGGTCCAGTCGGACTTGCTGTAAGTAGACCATTTGAAAAGACTGTCAATGTCAATTAGTACATGACCTTTCACTATTTCTCAGTGGTAACGGATTGTTGTCTTCTTATTTAGGGTTCCCCAGGTGACAAGGGAGAGCAGGGACCCTCTGGTTCTCCTGGTTTCCAGGTCAGTGTCATACTTTTACAAGCCTTCTTTCAAGATTATACAGTCTTTATTTTAGCTTGAAGTTAAATATAAGAAGTGTTTCCCAACCGTCTTGGAAGCCCATATGTAGGGCTTAAGTACCAAATGCGGCCACAAATATTTTCCTTTAATCAATACAGTGAGAGAAAATGGGCTAATCAAGTAGCGCAAGCTTATTTGTCTTGTACAAGCTTTGACAGTTCGGGGCAGTTGTGAAGAAATCCAGACAAAATAGCAAAATCACAAGGTTTCCAAGTTCTCCCTAGGTGTATCCATGGTTGGGAATCACTATCATAGGCAAATAGAATAAGATCTATTTGTACTAGTCTTGTATGAATTCTTCCTGTTTATGTAGTGTTTGAATCTTAAAAAGTTGCATCTCCTGCTCAATCTTTAACAGGGTCTTCCTGGCCCCGCTGGACCTGTTGGTGAGGCCGGCAAGCCCGGAGATAGAGTAAGTTTTCATGGCTTAGATGTTATGCAGCTCATGCATTTTTTGGTTCACTTGTATAATACTAGATGCATAATGTCATGCAAATAAATTCATTTATTTCTTATCTCTCAACAGGGCATCCCTGGAGATCAAGGTGTATCAGGACCTGCTGGTGTGAAGGTGACTTACCTTTCTCTGGTTTCTTGTTCTAGAAATTTCTAGAAATGAGCCTCTTATGAACCGTTCTGACTTTTATGACTGTTTAGGGAGAGCGTGGTAACCCTGGATCCGCTGGTGCTGCTGGCGCTCAGGGACCCATTGGTGCTCGTGGACCTGCTGGTACTCCTGGCCCTGATGGAAACAAGGTATGTACACAGGTCACAACACATGTCATCTAGACAGATTATTTGTATGAGTGTAACTGACTAAATCTGTATTCTTTAGGGAGAGCCTGGTGCAGCTGGAGCTGCTGGTGGCCCTGGACACCAGGGAGCTGGTGGTATGCCCGGTGAGCGTGGTACCGCTGGAACTCCTGGACCTAAAGGAGAGAAGGTATGTTTTGAAGCAATGCTCATGGCACTCTATACTCAATATGTTGCCGAATCTGTATGTCTTTTACATCTGACTAAAACATTTATCTTATACACAGGGTGAACTAGGATACAGAGGACTGGAGGGAAACGTTGGAAGAGATGGTGCCCGTGTAAGTATACCAAGTAACTTTATCTAATTTCATTTAAAATGACACAAATGTTTTGTAGCTGTGATTTTATGGTACTTCTTCAATTTACAGGGTGCTCCTGGACCCAGTGGACCCCCTGGACCCGCTGGTGCTAATGGTGACAAGGTAAAGAGCATTAACCCAACTGTCAGATCAATGCAAAGAATCGTTGCTATCAATCTAAATCACTGAAATATTTACACCAGTCCAAAGGAATTTTCTTTTTATTCCTTATGGATCTTGTGTGATGAATCACACATTATAATCATAATGTCAAAAGTGACATCATAAAAATGAAGAGGATTTGAAACGATTGAGAACAAGATCACACTGGCATTCATTTAATGGCACACCACTAAATGAATGTATTAAGATTCTTACCTTCTCAAGGGGCGAATAATTAGCTTTCTTGGTCCATTGCTTGAAGAAGAAACCCTGCTGACAACTGTCAGAATCCCTGCTGCCCTCTGCTGAAAACTTCAAACAATATTCCGATATAAAAAAATGCTAGGGTCAAGTTAAAGCCATGACATAATTTAACTCATTTTCAGTGTTTTTATTTTTTATTTGATTATCATCTGCAGTAAATATTTATAAACAACAAACAAACATTGCTACATTCATTTAAATTTGGTTCAGATCATATTTTTAAACCTTCAGTGACAAATCTGTTGTTATATGACAGCATGGAACAGAAAAAAACATAGCACATTTTAATTTGTAAAAACAATAAAGTATTCTGGTGCACAACTCTTTCACATTATGAAACAAAAAGTGTTTGTATTTTTTTGTTGCTTTGTTACTTCAGAGTAAATACAGTAGGTTGGAATTTATGCAATTTTCTAAGACTTTAATTCAACATAAAATTTAATTAAACATATGCTATAGGTGAGTTTTATTTACCCTTGACTTATAAAATGATTAAATCATTATCTTCTAAATCATTATATTGCACTATATAAAGCATTTCCCATGTTCAATTCCCAAATGTGGTGACTTTGAACAATGAAAACAACTGAAATGCTAATACACTGATTTAAAGCTGGAAATGAGTGCTGACAAAATTAATCACGATTAATCGCATCCAAAACAAACGTTTTTGTTTAAATAATATATATGGGGTTACTTTGTATATTTATTATGTATAAATGAATATGCACACTTATTCATATAATTTATATAAATATATTTAATATATAAACATATATTTCTGAAATATAGACATGCATGTGTGTATATTTATATATTTACACAATAAATATACACGGTACACACACATATTATGTATACAAAAACGGATGCGATTTATTTTGGATGCGATTAATCGCGGTTAATCATTTGACAGCACTGGAAATCCAATGGTCTTCAAATTTTTATAACAATATATTCAATGTGAAATACAAATCTTGTTCAACATGCTAAGGTAAGATGTTTAAGGAATGTCTTACAAAGAGAGGTGTTTAAATGGGCCACATTTAACTTATGTGAACGGCCTCACAAAAATTAGCGTGAGGGACTATGGTTTGAGGGACAATGGATATACTATGACTATGGGACTATGGGGTGAATATATCCGTACTGTTCTGAGGGATCTCCAAAATCATTACAGGTGCTTCCTTAAGACTTTTCTGCAACCAAAAAGAAAGAGTCATAACCTACAAATAATTAACTTGAAAGACTGGCAAAAGTACTTACATCAGATGAAAAGACCATTCTGATCAAACCAATCTCTGTGTTCTCTTCCAGGGTGAGACTGGCTCTTTCGGCCCTGCTGGACCTTCTGGTCTTCGTGGTGCTCCTGTGAGTATTACAATCCGTTCTTTACTACACACTGATAGAATATTTATTTCATTATTTGATGATATATGATTGTCCAATATTAAGGAACTAAAACAAGAACTGTGAATAAACTATAATTTACTTCAGAATCAAGCATTCATGCTCAAATCTTAACATGTTTTTAGGGTGAACGTGGTGAGTCTGGCCCTGCTGGACCTTCTGGATTTGCTGGACCCCCTGTAAGTCCATGTGAATTCTCCTGAAGTCTGCTTCTAAAGAACGCTTCTTTTTTGATTCATACATTACATTTTAAACTTCAAAGCAGCTGTTTTAAAAACTCTGAAAACACATGCACTAAAAACTGACAGGGACACAATGTGTATCGTAGGGTGCTGATGGCCAGACTGGACCAAGAGGCGAGAAAGGACCTGCTGGTGGAAAGGGTGATATTGGACCCCCTGGCCCTGCTGGTCCTGCTGGCAATACTGGACCCCTCGTAAGTTTGAGACTACATTTAATAAAACTCATAGATTGTTGAAGAAACATATCCTAATGAGAATTTACTTCTGTAAAGTAGGCTATTGTAGTTTTGACATTCACCTCATGTCTCAGTCAAGGATACATTGGATAATACATCCAATATATCTTTATGATTTTTAACTTTTTACAATTTCTTGTGCATCTTTAGGGTCCTTCTGGTCCTGCTGGCCAACCTGGTGCCCGTGGTGACACCGGTCCCACTGTAAGTATGCTTTTATGGATTTATATATTCATTTATTTTGCTTGTTTAGTTGTGCAACATTTCATACGTAACCCATGAATTTCTGGCTTTATCCTAGGGTCTGACTGGTTTCCCTGGTGCTGCTGGCAGAGTTGGACCTAATGGCCCTGCTGTGAGTAATATTAGACCTAATGCTTCATGCTAGCTCTTGCTTCATTTCAGGATATATCTTTATAGTCTCACACATAATCTGATTTTCTTTCCACCAATTAGGGTATTGTTGGACCTGCTGGTCCCACTGGTGCTCAGGGAAAGGATGGCCCACGTGGTGCTCGTGGTGATGTTGGCCCTGCTGGTCCCCCTGGAGAGAATGGAATGATTGGACCACCTGGTCTGTCTGGCGAGAAGGGATCTCCTGGAGAGGCTGGCGTACCTGTAAGAACAAGCTGAACACGTCAGACCATGTTAATTGCAAAGTATTGCGTAGTATATATTTCGCCTCATGATAAACTTTTTTTTCTTTTAAAAAATCAGGGAGCACCTGGAACTGCTGGGCCTCAGGGTCAGCTGGGATCTTTGGGATTCAATGGTCTTCCTGGCTCCAGAGGTGACCGTGGTCTTCCTGGTGGCCCCGGTTCTGTTGTAAGTGCACTGACCCCCTGATTGTGTCCAAACTGGTCAAAATGAACTTGCTACTGGGTAATTCTTAATCCGTTTTTTGTGTCTTCTTTAGGGTGAGCCTGGAAGAGTTGGCCCTGCTGGTGCCCCTGGACCCCGTGGTCCCCTTGGCAACATTGGCATGCCCGGTATGACTGGTCCTCAGGGTGAGGCTGGACGTGAGGTGAGTATCAATTGTACTTCATTTTAAGGCACACAATTTGTAGGGCTTTTTCATACAATATTCATATATGCCACTGTGTTGTTTTGTAGGGAAGCCCTGGTAATGATGGACCTCCTGGCCGTCCTGGTGTTGCTGGCCTTAAGGTATACAGCCCTGATATGACTTCTGACTACGCATTTCTTCATATCTGACATCACTAACTTTATCCTAAGACTGTAGTTTTTAAATAAATCCTAAAGTTTCAATTACCAGATCAGATTGTGTTACATATAAATGAAAAAAGTAATTGAACTGGACTATTTCAACTACCAGGGAGACCGTGGTGAGCCTGGTTCCCCTGGACCCTCTGGATCTGTTGGTGCTCCTGGACCCAATGGACCATCAGGCGCTGCTGGCAGACCCGGAAACCGTGGTGAATCTGTACGTGACACTGAACTAAGCCACAGCATTTACTAAATGATGCATAGAAATTAAAGAGACTACCACACATGTCACATGTAATCAATTAATTATCTCATTCCAACCCCCTTTAGGGATCTCCTGGATCTGCTGGCCCTGTTGGACCTGCTGGAGCAAGAGGTGCACCTGTAAGTGTGTCAGACATCATCTTTCTTAAAGGCATTTTAATTGAAGGACCAAGTCAATGGCTTCTATGGATATGTCTTACTTTCAATGATTCATTTGATTAACAGGGCCCATCTGGACCTCGTGGTGAGAAAGGTGTCGCTGGAGACAAAGGAGAAAGGGGCATGAAGGGACTTCGTGGACATTCTGGTCTGCAAGGAATGCCCGGACCCAACGTAAGTGGCACAACTTTAATAATAAGCTTCAATGTTTTTTTCCTGTGAAAACTGTTTGAACAGTTTGTTTAGTTCTCATACAGATTAATAAAATGATTAAGCATAAAAGTTTGCAGAACAAGAACAAATTACTCTGTTTTACAGGGTCCTTCTGGTGACAGCGGTCCTGCTGGTTTGGCTGGTCCTGCTGGTCCAAGAGTAAGTCACTTTCTCTTTCTTAAGACTTGGCACAGGATTTTGTTATAAAAGTGTGGAAATGTTCATAATGGTTGTCTGCATTTTGTCTTTAGGGCCCAGCTGGTCCTAATGGCCCCCCTGGTAAGGACGGTTCAAATGGCATGCCTGGTGTTATTGGACCCTCTGGACACCGTGGTCCTCCTGGATATGTTGGACCTGCTGTAAGTAAACATACATTTGAGAATTACTCTTGACACAGATGGCAAGAAAACAGAAAATATATATTGTAAAATCTATTATAGATTATACAGGATCTTACCTTGAGATGAAATGTAGAGAAGTTGTACACGACGTGTGGTTAATCTATAATGTGTTTAACTCTAGGGTCCTCCTGGATCTCCTGGTCTTCCCGGACCCGCTGGTGCAGCTGGTGGTGGATATGACACATCTGGAGGATATGATGAGTACAGAGCTGACCAGGCCTCTCTCAGGGCTAAGGATTATGAGGTGGATGCCACCATCAAGTCCTTGAACACTCAGATTGAAAATCTGCTTTCCCCTGAGGGCTCAAAGAAGAACCCTGCCCGTACTTGCCGTGACATCCGGCTCAGCCACCCTGAATGGAGCAGCGGTAAGTGAATCTTTCTTCTTCCAGTAGAGCTAACCCATCTTTCAATAGTTCTTACTTCCTATGACCTTCCCTAATGATCTGTATTGTTTTCTTCCCCTGTAGGTTTTTACTGGATCGACCCCAACCAGGGCTGCACCGTGGATGCCATCAAGGCCTACTGTGACTTCTCTACTGGCCAGACCTGCATCCACCCCCACCCAGAGAGCATTCCACACAAAAACTGGTACAGAAGCTCCCAGGAGAAGAAACACATTTGGTTCGGCGAGACCATCAATGGTGGTACTGAGGTAAGTTGAAGAATTTCACAAAAGTTGGAGATGTCAGGAAGGACAAAATTAATTACTGTACAGACTGTTCAAGATTTATCAAGAGAAAGCAGTCTGAAGGTTGTCTTCTTCCATTCCCTTTTCAGTTTGGTTACAATGATGAGACCCTGAGCCCACAGTCCATGGCTACTCAGCTGGCTTTCATGCGTTTGCTGGCCAACCAGGCAGTCCAGAACATCACCTATCACTGCAAGAACAGCATCGCCTACATGGATGCAGAGAATGGAAACCTGAAGAAGGCTGTGTTGCTGCAGGGCTCCAATGATGTGGAGCTCAGGGCGGAGGGCAACAGCCGCTTCACTTTCAGTGTCCTAGAGGATGGCTGCAGTGTAAGTTCTCTTTTTGCACTTTGATTAAACAGACAGAATCTTCATCCAGTTAGTATGATATGTACAAGATAAGAGGTTAAGAGCTTATAGTCACAGAGGATAGTGTTCAACATGCATATGAGATAGACTGTCACAATTACATGAGTCTATACATGTTTACACCTTGGCATGTTTATGACAGATTGATGTTTGTCAACAAATAAGTCACTTAACATGTTTTGTCTTTTTGTTGTGTCCCTGCAGACACACACTGGCCAGTGGAGCAAGACAGTCATTGAATACAGAACAAATAAACCATCTCGCCTTCCCATCCTCGACATTGCACCTTTGGACATTGGTGGCGCAGATCAAGAGTTTGGTTTAGACATTGGCCCAGTCTGTTTCAAATAAATAGACTCATGATAAATTAAACAAGAGAAAGAAAGAAAAAAGAAAAATCTCTTCCCTTCTGTCTGTGTTTTTTATACTGAATGCTGATTTTTTTTTTTCTGCAAATCCACTTGCTTAAGCTGGGCTCTATCGGAAAGGACCAATGGACTGAACGGAGCATCGCGCAATGCAAATTAATACAGCAACACAAAGAGACACGGGATAACACCATGTTATGGGACATGTCATCATTTTGTAAAAATAAAAGAAGTGTAATAAAAACAATGAAAGTATACATCACTTTGTGGTCTTTGTATATCTTCCAAAGAGGAAGTTTAAAACCACAATTTCCGTAAGGTTTAAACTACCTCATGTGTAAAGGAAAATATTAATCAACATCCTAGTTGTCACTAGTTGGTACTAAGGCTTCAAGTTCTATCCTGTTTCAAAGGTGCTCCAATACTTGAAGCAGTGATATTATATGGTGCTATACACGCAGCTGTGGAGGAAACCACTGTTACTGTATTACTTTGTATTGTCTCTGAGGAATATTGCACAGGTCCCCCTGATAACCCCATTTTTAAGCAGGTGGCATATTCCTAAACCTGATGTTTGTCTGGTTTTTAATTTTGTTTTCTTTGTTTCTTTTTTTTCCAGAGTTTTGTTCAGATTTGTTTGTTTTGTTCAGGCATTACATTCTTTTTCACCCCCCAGTGTTAATACTGACAGCATAGTTCATCCAAAGGGTTGCAGACGCCTCTCTCTCAAAACAAACCACAAAGTTTATTGTACCTATTTTGTATATGTGAGATGTTTAAATAAATTGTGAAAGGTTCTGAAAATAAAGCATGTCCAATGTTCCATGAGTTAAGAGCTTTAATGTTGGGAAAAAGATGTTTGACTTAAGTGGCCATTTTGAATGTCTGCCTGATTTGTAATTAGTAAATTCAGAAGCAAACAACTTCAATGTGTTTATTTTCAAAACATGAAATGGGTTTTCTATTATATGTGAAGAATGGGTGTTTTGTTTCTTAGCAAATAATACTTTGAGTCTATTGCCAAATAGAGTTCATTTTCCTCTGTTTATAGTTATGACATGCTTTTCAGATGGCAAAATATTTCTCACTTTTGAATCAAATAAAAAGGCAGTCACTGCAACTTGGCATGTTTGTATTTGTAGAGAATCCAAACATGTATATCTTTACACTGAAACGATAGCATTAAATGCTACAGATTGTGTGTCCAATCTTTTTAATGTTTAACCAACATTCCCGCTACTAACCAGGCAGCATAATTTATCACAGCGATCCACATTTAATACAGGTCCCTAAATATCCCTCTCAAAAATATTTGGGGGTTAGTTTTTTGTCTGACACAGAAAAGTAAAAAAGTTGCCAGGTTTTGACTATTTAATATATTGGTAGAACCTGGTGAGGTTCAAGAACGCAAACATTCAGAAGTAGCTACTGTATATTTTTGTGAACGCACACACTTCTGACCCAGAAAATAGCTCTGTGCTGACCAATCCCAGACTCCCCTGCCATATGCGTGCTGTGTCAAAAAAATGTCACTTATCCAATCCCATAATGCACCTCAGTAATGTCCCACACTTGAGGTCTTGGCCACTTGAGATGTGCACGCGACAGGAAGTGCATGCGCAAGACTGTCCCATGCAGGTCTAATAATTGGCAAAGCTCGGTGCCCTTAATGTGCACTAAATCCACACTATCTGATAGCCCTTCAGAGCAGCATTTGAGTCTTCTATCATTATACCTATCATTCTCTCTAAATTGCAACATGTCCGAGTAGCCCCAGAGAGCACCCTGGACGATGGGGCGGGGCGACACGTGTCGCTCCACCCACCCCCAATTTCATTGGTTTATAATATAGCAGAGTTATTGGTGTAGACATTTATGCATGAGCATTCTTTTATATATGTTTTTATGAATGATCTAGGCTGTAGACTATTATTAATGTTACTTATATAACTGTTAATTATACTGATAATTATTACTGTTTTTGCTGTACTACATAAATATTAAGTGCTAACATCAGTGATTTTAGTTAGAATCAATTAGCAAATGTGTGTTTTTTTAACTTATGACGAATTAGATTAAGTTCCTATCAAATGCTTGGTGGCGGCATCTCCGAGAACTTCGGGCAGAAAAGAGCTGTGTAATATGAGCGGCTCACGAATTAATTATGGGGAACAAATTCTTAATTCGTGTCCATGATACAGTTCTACTCATGCTCAGGGGCGGACTTAATCAATAGGCGAGGTAAGCAGCCGCAGGTCGTCTACCTCGGTAAACATCATTAGAAATTCGTTTTTTTGCAAATTAAACTCTTTGCGGCTGTTATATTTTTAGCCCAAACTATCTCAGATAGACAGAAATATATGGCCTTTACGTTACCAGACTTAATTTCCAGGGTAAAAAATTAACCATTTAAATGAATTAAACAATTTAAGTACGTGACATTACACTATAAAACCAGTACTAAAATGTTCAGAAAAACATCCCTGTTATTGCAATTAGCATTTTATGTGTTTTATAATAATTCTACAACTTTTAGTGTATGCAATATTACAAATCCAGTAAACAACAACACCATTTGATTGAAAGATATCAACCCAACAGTGAAAATCTCTAAATATTGTTCTGTAAAATGCACAAGGCTTGTTTTTTTTTTTAGAGGGTCAAGTCAACCGATAGATAAAATAGAATTAGAATAGAGAGTGCTAGAGTTGGAGGGTCAAATAAAGATGGACATTTTTAGCCGTTTCTTGAAGATGGCTAGGATTCAGCTGCTCGGATTGAGTTAGGCAGGTCATTCCACCAGATGGAAACAGTTAATGTAAAACTCTTGGGGATGGCACAATAATGCACCATTCACTTGCAGAATGCAACCTTCTAGATGACACACAGGTCTGAAAAGGTAAGTAGACAAGTGGTTAAGTGCAGACTGCAAGTGCAGGTATTGAGACAGGCCTGATATGTGAATTGCCGCGTCCGGCCAGAAGATGGAGTCTGCAACACTTCTGGTGCTCACTCTTTTTCAAATAAAGGCTGGATAGTCAGTCCTTCTGAAAGGCTTCAAAACTGAGTACTATTCAGTATTACAGGGTTCCTACACATTTTCCATTTCAAAGTTCCATCCTTCCTAGACTCAAATTTTCAAAATTCTGAGAAGATGTAATAGTTCATATACCTTTATTTTCATCTTTATAATTGGTATACAGTACAGTCGTCTGTAAATCTTTTATTTTCTCAGGTTTTTTTTACTGATTTTCTCGAAGTGACATGCTTACACATTACAGTTTATAGTTGTATATAACATCTCTTGGACATCACTGTCATCTTATTATAATTAAATCAAGAACATGAATGCACATGAATTACTAGAGATCTACTTGCTCAAAATGTTAACTCATCCTCTGTGGCGGCGGAGAAACCACGACATGAAATGAGCTGATGGCCTATTTGCCAAGTTCATGGGTCTATGAAAAAAGACTGGTACTGTAAAAAAGTTTTCAAAACTTGGCTTTCGTTAGGGCAGTGGCGGATCTAGGATTTTTTTAAAGGCAGGGGCCACAGTGGGGCCACAATTTACAGAGGGGGGCCGAGTATAATGCAATTTTTTTTAGATTATTTTGTTACGTGGCACTGAAATGCTGTCATACTTTTTTATTTCTCACCCATCATTGTTTTAATGAAAATAAAGGCTTTTCTGATGTGATTTGAAATTATGAAAAGGAAGAAAATACTTCCAAAAGGCAGATTCGAACACGGGTCTCCGTCACTTTTACCATCTGCCATTAGAGCTGATGATTACTCTCTATCTTTTGTAGTGTTGACTATCACAGTTAGAGATATATAAGGTGCCATTAAAGTGTAATATTACAATATACACGGTGAAGTAAAGTGCAACAGAATGCTAATAAATTGTAAATAAAATACTACACAGATATTACAGAATAAACTCTGTAATTCCGTATAATTTATACCTCAGATGAAACATGGTTAAAATCATGGCTATGTGCTGTGCTACATTTTACAGTTTTTTCCTTCTTATTTTCCACCTTAGCTTTCATACTTTTACATTTTATTAGAGTATTCTGTTGTAAGTAAGTATGCGTTTAATGACGTGTTACGCCACGCACGTGCACCTGTACACTTTGCATTTACATTTATTTACAACAATTAATGTTTGGCTGTTTGGTATGACCGAATAGGGATGTAAGTGTCAGACACCATTATCCGTATTACTTCCCTGACCCTGAACTGTGCAACTGTGTTAACTAATTTGTGAATCCTATATTAAATCTAACTTAGCTGCAAACCTTGGAGTGAGATTTTGTCAGGGGTGATCAAAATTATGTCGCACATGTAGCCTCACAAGTTGGTGGCTCAGATATCAGAGAATTGGAATTAATTTGATGTTGTACCCTGCATTCTGGTGGTTTGTGGGGAGGCCCAAAGCCGTTGATAGGGGCAAGCCTACTGGAGATGGACAATATTGGTTACATTATGTGAAGCAGACATAGCTGAAGGTCCACCCCCAGGAAATTTTGGATTAAGTAGATTTGACTTCCTGCATTCTAGTGGATTTTTGGGTGGACTGATAAAGATGTACATAATGTTCGGCATAATGATTTGTAGGGCCTTTTAGACTTGAGCTGAACATTCAACCAGAAAACTATTGTTGTGCCTAAATGACTGCCTATGTACCACAATAAAGCCTTATTCATAGGCCAGTGTTTAAGATTTGACCTAGGTAGGTTGATTGATATTTTGATTAGAATGGTATTAAACTAATTCTTAACTGAAACCTAGCCTACGTTGTGAATAATTGTATTCTTAAGGGCACTTGATGATTAATGTTCAGCCAAAAACGACACAAGATTAGTTAGGGAGGGACATTATTCTTCATTCAAAGCCTCCCACTACATGGTATATCATAAACAAATAAAGTGCTTAAACAGTACACCTTTTTCAAGCAATAATACAGATGAATGTATTACAAAAAATGAGGCATAATCAGTATCAGATGCAGATCAGAAGCTGGGTAAAGTCCTTGTATATGATCTGTGGGCATGGTTATACTGGCCTGTGGCCTTCTTGGAGGTCTTGATGATATCTGAGGGGGGCTCCCATTTGAAGCAGGGCTCCAGATTGGCCATCTTTATGGTCATTATTGATGACAAGGTGCCATCCAATGCTAGGCTGTCTCTTCTCTTGGTTTTGTTCAGTCCCACAACTGAAAACAGTTGCATGGGGCAACACCAGGACCAGTTTGGCGACGGCAGCAAGCCTCTCGAATTCTTTGGCTCCTGTCACCTATGGAAAATGCACCAAGAACACAATGGAAAAACATACCTTGATTTTTGATTGATTAATACTGTAAGTATACTGCAGGTTGATCCATCTGTCTTTTCTCACTTGGGTGGTTGTTTAAATAAAATAAAAGGTTTCGTTTTTGTCCTGGCAAAGGTCTCTTACGGGACATCTTTGAAACCTTAAATAATTTATGGTCATGTTGGTTTAATAACTCTACTCTCAGTTACAAAAACATGCCTACTTCTATTGCACAAATTTCCTGTATTTATGTTAAATTCTTTGGAATACATCTTACCTGTTCGAAGTGCTGTTTTAGTCCTACAGAAAAAGTCTTCATCCACAGTGAGTCCTTTTTCTTTGGCCTGTTAATAAAAAGATAAATGGCATGTGAGTAAATAAAAATGATATGAACTGATGTTTTGAGCATGCTGTATACCACGAAGTTAAAGGGTGCTCTCCTGCTGCCTGTTATGACAGCTAAGTTTACATTCACCACACTAAATCATGTTCACAGACACACGCAAACAAATTATTTATTTCAAGATTTAAAGTTTAAGAGAGTGAGTACTCAATTGGGCGAGATTTCATTGTTACCTAGTCTCAGCTCAGATTCATCATCAGACTTTCGAGGTGGTAGTTTCTCTCGCTTCGGGGTATCTCTTCTTCTGTCGCTAACTTCAGGGTGCAGCCAGCCATAGACGCCATCTAGGAGTTTGAAAAGGAACGAACTTGGCCCAAGATCGTGTTTTTTTTTTTTTTTTTTTTGCGTGAGTAATTGGATATGTGGGCGTGAGTGCGAGTGAAACAGGCAAAATCGTGTCACACGGCGAGCGTGAGAGTTGGCAGCTCTGGTCCCGGCTTTCACGCTGGCTATCGGTCGAGTCCTGAGCTGATTAGCTTTCTAACATTAGAGAAAGAGAACTTAAATGACATCAACCATAATATGCTTTTTTACTTTAAAGTTTTGAATAGGTACTTCCCGTAAAGGGGACGAAGACCGTGACTGAAAACACAGCACTAGCAGTTGTAGACAGAAACCGTTGAGCAGGTTGATTTTCAAACGACAAACCAACGCAGCCTGATGTAAATCAGCGATGACTGACAGGACAGGGGCACTTCAGGGGCCAATCAGATTTCAACTGGGGCCGGTGCCCCTCTGGCCCCACCCCTAGATCCGCCCCTGGCAGTACGTCATATTTCAAGTCCTTAACGCATACTCTGTGACAGCCAAGAAAGCACACAATGAAATGGGCTGATGCACAATAGGTGTCTCAGTGTGCAGTATGCTAAGTTTAAAGGTTTCCATTTTTCTTTAAAGGTTTTTCTTTTGTTCCCGTATTTTTTCAGACATGCAAATTACTCAAATCAAATTCCATACTTTTCCAAACTGCATGGCCTGGCATTAAATGTTAAAATGAGTTGGTCAAGTATGTACACATGTAAGAACACGAAAGGTTTCCCATTCGTCAGTTTAGCTTTAAGAAGAGTGCTCACAAACACCCCTTTTGTGGCCCCTTTTATATTTTGTATATATATGACGTAAAAATACCTTCATACAGAAGCCCCTCCCATGACGCGTATAGACCCCTTCACGGTATCGTCCACAGGAAAATTTGAAGTTCGTGATGTCGGGGTCAGAACGTTCATTCCATCCCATTGTGTTAACCAGAGAATTTCGTCAAGACAAAACTTAGGGCTGTGACGGTGGCAGATTTTTACCACCAGCGGTGGTAATGGACCAACTACTACAGGTGGCGGTGTTGTGATATATATATATATATAATTCTGAAACGCAAAAATAAATAAATGAGGCTCAATCATCTATTAACAAACATACATGTTTATTTTAGCACTTACGTCAGTCAACACTCAGCCTGCAAAACACTAAAATAAATATTAAATAAATAATACAGTTAAATAGGAAAGTAGCCTTAAATGAGAAAGTTAAATACACCCGGTGTGTGACGTCACGTGCACTACTGCCGGTGGCAACCGACCACCGCCGGTGACGCGGTTGTCACGGCCACCATTACAGCCCTAGACAAAATGCCTACTTGTTGCGTCGTGGACTGTGAAAATCGCACCAGTTCTGGAGTCAAGTTTTTCAGGATTCCTGCAGGATCTCATCCGTTTAAAAAATAGACGACATCTGTGACTGCAAGCTATTAAACGGGCAGACTGGGACAATACTACGATCAAAGAGGCTCGTGTTGGTAGCGCTCACTTCATTTCAGGAAACGTTAAAGTCATCCTTTATCATCCCTTTCTGTTTGCTTAAACTCGAAAGCCTGGATTGCATGAACAGTTTTCTGTACGTTAAGCTATGCAAGTTAATAGTGTTGTAAATGTCATGGACCTGTGTCATGCTACAGACGTAGCCAGCTGCTAGTAGTTAGCCGCAGGCTAGCGCCAACATTGTATGCCAACAACGGTAGAGCCATGATAAGTAAATAAATGTTTTCTGTAAACTGTAGACTGATTTAATAGTTAGGTGAAGTTTGATATCTGGCATAAATTGTGACCTGTGGCATGCTACAGACTTAGCAGATAGACTACATTAGCTGCTTTTCACTATGACAACAGTAGATCGTGTTGTAATCAATGTGTGCAATAATTTTTTGTAGGAGAGGCATAACTTGACTCCAGTAGTCCTGAATTTGTGCCCTCCTTGTTTGTGTACACAAAACAAAGCCAGACACCTAAGACAAAAATGGAAAGGTACAAATAATAATAAAAAGTATCTTATCTATCTATAAGTCTTGTCTGTTTCTCCTTGACACAATATGCGGTCTATTAGCCGCCATTTTCTGACCCCAAGCTGCGCGCGCACCCAACCTAGGCTTCCGATGTTTACAAACATTGAAGGGGTCTATTCGCGTCTGTTGTGTAATGAATTTCACGCGCGAATGAAGCAAGGAAACTCAAAATGTTCAACCGTCCAGTCCAACTACGCGCGATTTATTCGCTTCATTCGCGTCTGGTGTGAACGCACCTTAACAGTTTTTGTCTGTTCAATATCAATGTTATTAAATAGAAATAGGAATCATATAAGATTTGTTATTGATAACCTATGCCGGTTAGTATCATATAGTATCATATAAAAGAATGTCAGTTCAGGTTCGTTTGCATAGCAAAATAATTGCCCCTCCCAATATTTATTTTGATTGACAAGTCATTTCTCACACCCTCAATAAACAGTTAAAAAATGTGCCCATCTTACAATGTTTAGTCCCAACCAGAACCACTGGATGTGCAAGATATTATTGTGTTATTTTACTTTATAGTATGTTATTTACTCAATTATTTAACTCAAAATATAATGTATGTTCAAGAATGTAATCCATAAACTGACCAATCCAATCTATTGGGAGGTACTAATGCTTTACAATGGAGTGTATTAGTGAACTTAAATAACCCTATGAACTTTGGGTAATGTCCCAGAATATGACAAAAACATGTAAACAGGTTTGATGTATGTCTCATCGGACCACTGCCAACTGATAGGGGCAGCGGGGTGAAGGATTTTTAAAAAGGGCTGATTCGGCCAAATACCACCATTAAAGATGGACCAGGTGTGCTAGTAAACAATTGTGGCAAACCAGATAAGCCTATAGCCAATCAAAAAAACGGAACTACCAAGGTCGGGTAGTGAAGAGGTATAAAATGGATGTACAGACAGACAGAGAGTCAGATGCGGTAGCTGCAGTGACCGTCATCTCGGCTTTGTTACTTGGTTAATAAAGTCTTATTTTGACATCTGGAACTCTGCTTCTCGAGCCTCATTGACTAAATGAAGGGAATCCATCTCTTGCTCTAATGGACCACAACAATATCAAGTGAGCTATAGGCTACGCATTGTGTTCAAGGTTTCTTTATTTGTCACATAATAAATTATACAGGGTATAATCAGAAGTGAAATGTGAATCAAATCAGGTCCGCTCAGTGAACAGTGCAAAAGAATAAAAATAAAAATTATATAACAGTAACACAACACAAGAGCATATATATGGTAAAAAAAGAGAAATAAGAGTAAAATGTGCAATAGAATAAAAAGTGCAAAACAATAAGATGTGCAAAAACAGTATACTGGAACTTAATAAATAGTAATATGAACAAGAGGGATGTGCAAGAGGGATGTGCAAACGGGTTGTACCGGGTATGTACACATAGCTGCAATACGGATGATGAGAATATGAATGTTTTACAGTTAATAATGAGTCTTGTAAATGTTTATGAGACTGGGTTTGTGTTAAGGAGCCTGATGGCCTGAGGGAAGAAGCTCTCAGTTTCCTCAGTCTCTCAGTTTATCGGCCATTCAACTCTACAAGTCACCAGAAGGGGGGGCAGCTAAAGAATCAGCGTCTCTCTAAAACCCTCCCCTTTGCATCAGCGCAAGCTGCCGATTTCGTCCGGTCACAGAACAAAGAGAAATGGCCACTAGAAGATTTCAAGAGACACATTCATTTCATGATAATAATTCATCTACACAAGGAACATGTGGATATTAATTGTGGTACTCTTTCTCTCATATGCTTGTGGAATATGAATTATTTGGGAAAACGTGGGCTGATTTCTAATCATACTTTAAGCTGGAATGTTTAGGTTGTGTTTAGACTTTTATGAATGGTTGCAAAATTGTATGAATCAATAAGATAACGAATGTGGTGATAGTATAAATGTGTAAACGATAAGAGTTTGAATAACAGGGGTACAAACAAGTTATCTGTCCTCACATGAAAATGCTTTGCAAAAACCAGCCGGGCAGGGGCTCCGCCCGTACCGACGCTCTGATTGGACCAGCCGCCTTTAGGGATGTCCAAACGGACTGTTTAAAAGCGGCGCGGCGCGCCCTCTCTCTTCTCTCTTGACTCTCTTGAACTGTGGAACTCGAAGCTCGCTTCCCGTTTTGCAAGGCTGGCCTAAGCCGCGCCCGGTCCGCTGGACTCACCTCGGAACCAACCATCGGAGGGGGTCTAAGACTGTGCCAAAGCCGTAACGGAGCCACGAATTCGACGATTGCAGAGGAGAGCTTTCCCGGTGACGTCACGCAGCCGTCTCAAGTCTCCACACGAGAACAACCGAAGGAGACCGACCACGTGAAACCCGAAACAAAGAACTCACGCTGAAAACGAAACCAACGCATCCAGCCTGCTTTAAACCAACAGAAAGCAAGTAACAAACCAACGTTCCTAATCCTGACTAAACCGTTAAAATTTGATCTGAATGCAGTAACAAAGCAAAGATTTGTTCGTGATCTTTTTCCTGGTTAGTTAAGCTATGAAATAGAAAGAATGGTATTCTTTCATACAGTTAACCTCAAAACTCTCGTATGTGTGTATGTCTATGCTTTATTAGGTAATCCATTTATGTTAGAATAGCAATATCACGAATAAACCTTTTCCATTTTATAAACAAGTGTCTCTGGAATGTGATTTTAAGTATTTTCATCATTATTTGCCCAAAGATAACGCAACCTAGCTCGAACATGATTAATTATTAATCTCGTTTTATTGTTACCGGGGCCACGGGCAATAGAAGGGAGATTTAATAGATATACTGACGTAGTATTTAGTGATTGCTGGCAGTACTCAAAGTATAAATCGTCGTTAAATATTAATATTACGTTGATCAAGCAACATTGAATATTTAATAACTAATTCCGGAGCTGAAACAATAGCTCCATATTAAACTGGTATTTCTTTACAAAAATGGTGGAGGATAAAAGCGGGCAATTAAAGATTTAAATCTGATAAATCAAACCAGAGACAATATAAATATTTCTCACTTTTATCCGGAAGAATTGAGTAAATATAGAGAAACAAACGGTTATTTGTGATATTGCATTCTTGTTTGTGAAACACAGTGAGTTTGAATGAAAGAGAGTGTAACTGTTAACTTTCGAGTTCGAGAGAAATTAAACTGCAGTAAATAATTAATAAAAAGTCGCTCTAAAAGCGCATGAGAGGCGAACAGCGTGTCCCTTGTTGCCCTCTCTTAAGGCCTTCGTGGTAATGCTTTTGTTAGTGCGTGTTCCACTGCAAACCCAGCCACGTGACTCCCGCTGTAGAATATTAAAGTAGCTATTTAAGTAATTCTCAGCCCATTTTTGATTTCACGAGTGAATTCAAACGCACGGCGCTCAAAGGAGTGGCCAGTCGTTTTTGAGAAAGGGAGAAATTTTGCAATCGATTGTTTGTTTGTTATGTGTGCGGTCTAAACAGACAAATATTCACATAATAGCCGCTGAGGCTTTGTTGGTTTATAAGTAACCCGTAGATAAATTTATCTCGCCCTAAATGAGTGAGATTATATGTGCTATAGAAAATTCAAGTCTGAACAATGCTGCTTGTTTCTGAAGCGTGAAGCACATTTTCCCTTTTCCTATAGGCACTGAGTTGCCATAGCGACCAGTTTAGCCACGTGGAGACTTGGCCACGTGTAAGCTAATAGCACTAGCGCATATAAGCTAACTGAAACAAAGAAGCTTTAGCCATGCTGGTAGCATTACGGCTAGCGATTAGCACATAGCATTTAAAGCTTGAATGCAGTGGGTGTGTGTGAAAAAGCCACTCACGTTTTCCCTTTCTCTCTCTCTCTCTCTCTCCCATTTAAAAGACTAACGTACGTTTTAAGTTGGCTGTGTTAATGTTTCCCAATCATCAGTGTTAACAATTTCACAGGTTGGTTTAATATAACAGCTGATTAAAGTCTTTTTACCTTTTGTGGGACCAGCTTAATAAGTGGTGGGTTATTAGAAGATAATTCAGTATTACTTTGATAATATGGTGAGGTTGATTTAATTCAATTATAATGGCTTTTATGATTTTGAAAACACATCAATGGATAAGCGCTGTTGTTAGGAATTTTTAATTGTCAATTGAATGTCACAATTGATTACAAATTAATTTTGGATTAATTTCATTTAATAAATTTTCAATTCCTGCTTCCAGCAACAACAGCATCCATTTATGAACCATAAACGCTCTTATAATTTGACCACTACAATAAAACCTTAAGTTATCAAGAGGGCCAGAAATTTTTAATTTCATTTACAAGTAGGATACCGATTAATTATTATTTTTATTTTTTTTTATGTTAATGACAATGAGAGGAATGCTTAAGTTTGGAAATTATTTTAATTACTATTATGGGAATCCAAAACTAGTGATTTAGAAGCTGTAAATTAATTTAATAATTAATTATGAATTCGAAAATTCTAATTACATTTAATAATTAATTACACTTCCTGTTTACATTTTGCAACAATATTGGTTTGTCAACTCAATTGCAGATTGCATTTGTAAATTCTAATCCTAAGTGAATCCTATTAATTTTAATTATAACATCATACATTTTAATTAGAAACCACAAAGTCTAATTTTAATTATAATTTCAGACTTACCACAAGTCTGGCGCCCCCTGTAGGCCATACTTCATTTCCTTAGGTGATCTGATTAACTCAAATAAAATTAATAATTTAATTAAAATAATTTTATTAAATTAAAATTAGTCCTCTTTACTTAGGCCTGAGAGTAGATAGTGCTCCCCTAGTGTTGTGTTGGAGAAGTGACAGTGACACCATACAGTCAAAGTCATTTCTCACCAATCTGGAGCATAAACGTAACCTTAGCATAGCGACTCAACAGCACCACCTTGTGCCAACGTATTAGTTTTAAATCTTGGGAATAAATCTTAATTTCTCTTTTCTTTTCTCCCTGTTACTAACTTCTAATTTGACTTGTTTGCTTAAAGCTAACCAGGGGAAGATCACGAATAGAGCGAAATGTCACAATTGAACAGATATGTATGAAACTTGAGAACCACATTCAAACTGTTTATCATTTACCCTCTATTGTGAAATCCTACCCCTCCCAGTTAAAGCAGGTGCAATGAGAAGATAGACATCGGCAACATTTTTAAACACGCGCGAAACACGCTGACCAGCGTTGTGTAAAATCCTGCCATTAAGGGACAAGCACTGTCATTGCTGTTATTTTCCTCCATCAAGGAGAAAATTGAAATAGCAATAACAGTCTTATTACAAAAGAGAAAACTCGCCTACAATCCTCTGATTAGAAGCGTCCTTCTAAATCAGACTTAACAAAGCGAAGAGAGAATCTGCTATTAAAGAGAGATCGGTCTAGTGTTATTGTCCCTGTGTACTCATTCTGTTAGTGTGCTTTTCTTTCTGTTTCCCAACAGTGCTGCCTCTACGTGGCGCAATTTCTACGCAGAAGCTGCAAATTACACGCACCCCACCACAGAGGACCACAGAAACAGAATCACACTCAACACTAGCATACACTACACTGTGCACATTCACACCCCTGTTGTTTTGTTTGTGTTTTGTTTTGCTTTGTTTCCCATCCAAGGTCTGTGTCAGTTCGGTCCAAGATCCCATCACCGCCAGAACATGTCTCACAAAACAGAACATGTCGGTCACTGGGAAGGACTGGAAATGTGGCTAAGTGCTACAACAAACAGCATCCTCCCTAAAGCTGCTGAAGCACTCCAACATCAGACACAGGACCAACTAGATGACAACATCACAAGCATCATGAGACAAGACCCAAGTCAAAACTACAATCACAAAGAATTAGCCAAGATCACCTCAAGCTTAAGTCACACACTCATCGCCACCCTCAAACTGAGCGACAAGCAGGAGCTGACAAGCGCACAACGACGCATAGAGCAGCTGGAACGTGAAGCTCAGGTACGACGGGAAGGGACCGATGAGGTGGAGCAGGGCACCGAGGAGGAGACCAACAGGCTAAAAGAGACTCTAGAAGCTACCAGCCACGAAATGCAGCAGCTCAAAGAGGACTTCGCTGATCGTGCAGACAAGCTACAGTATGCAGAGAAGCTACTGGAGAAGGCAAAGACTGACTTCAGGGACAAAAACAGCAGAATCAAGGCCCTCGAAGCTCATTTGGCTGAATCAAGAAACGAGATCAGCCGCCTAACACAACAGCTCGACTACGTCACAGAGGAGTCTGAAAGTTTCCAAGAGGAACTCAAGCACGCTTACGAACTACGCCATGAGCCGTCAAGGACAGGGACGTGCACCAACCGCACCTGCCAAGCAGGACCAAGTCACCTGTGGACTGACACGTGAACATAAGACAGAGGGGGTGGTGTTAAAACAGTCACCAGCGCCGTCTGAAGAACTTTATATCACGACAGAACCAGAAGAATCTGCTGCAGCCAGCCGCAGATCGTCGCACAGCTTGGACCTAAAAGACCTTGACAAGCTCGCCCGAAACGTTAGCAAATTCAACCCCAGCGTGCCAAACAGCCAAACGGTCCAAGCGTATCTGCAAGATATTGATTTCCATCTGGAAATGCGACTTAACGTTACGGACAAAGATAAACTCTATTTACTCCGAACGACATCCAGTCCTGAAGTACGCAGCTTCCTGGACCGGCAGCCTGTTAACACAAAGACTGATTATCAACGGCTGCGAAAAGCCCTTATTAAAGAGTTCGCCGACCCTGAGTCCGATCAAGGCTTAGTGGCTGCCCTGGAGGCGAGACAAGGGCGTCACGACACTCCTCAAGCTTACTATAGTCGACTCAGACAAGCATATTTTGGAACTCGCAATGATTCTGACATGGAAGATGAACTGAACTTTAAAACTCTCTTCCTCAGGAATCTTCATCCTGGCATAAGCCACCATCTTGGCGTTCTCGCATGTCCACGACGAACGATGAACACTCAGCAGTTGCGAGACTTGGTGCAAAAGGCCTACTACAAACAAAAGATGGCCTCAGAAAGAGCACAAAACCCCAGCAGTTCTTGATTTCAACACGCAACACCATGAACTGGCTCTAGAGGGCACCCAACGCCAAGACAGCTAAGCCACCACACAGAGAATGGAATGCACCCCGTCCAACAGAGAACGAGACCACACGCTGACACTCGACCTGAACAGAGGTATGACCGATGGGATGAACCGCGTGGGACGCCAACGCTCACCTGGACGACACTGGGAGAAGTGGTCTCATGAGAATCAGTGGGAAAAGGAAGACGAACCAGAGTCAGCCTGACTAGCTGTCAGACGGAACGGCAGTGACAAGCTGAACAAATCAGCCCCAGAAAACAGCACCGCTTCACCTTGCTCTCAGAGAACAGTAAACACCCTAACTTCAGATGGACATGAAACCCCACCTGAAAACCCAGCAACAGAGTTAAACACTAACTCAACACCCAATACTCCAAATCACAGCAGCAACAAACACCTGCTGATGAAACTCCAAGTTCCTGAAAGTGCTGTCTCAGTCACCTGCCATTCCTCCGGAGAACACCAGATCAGGTCTGACATCCTAAACGTTTCCTCCCAAACTCCAGCCCCTCAAATGACCAAAACGATGCCCTCACCACAGCAGGTGCATCACATGAAGAGTCCTGGACCTTTCATGCCCTCCCACCCAACCCTACAGTGGCAGCAGTAACCCGCCGCCAGCACGCCACTGGCGAGCACACCCCTGCCCTCCTGCATTACCATACCACCTCAGTTCGCTGCTGACGATCTCCTCACCCTCACAGGCGGATTCGTCACTACGAACCATGACAGCTCACATGTCAAAACCATGTAACACATCCTCCGAGCTCCGCAAGCTCCACTCTGTCGACTACATGCTGCATCTGCAAGACGGTGTCCACACGATGTCCCTGAGCCACTCACTGCGCCACAGCTCGTAGTACCTCACGGCCAGAGGGGGAGTACATGACACACGCACACGATGCACCATGATGGGTTGCCAGTGCCAACCGGCAAATCCAAACCACCGACAGGAAAAGGGGGAAGATCCGACCCACTGACACAGACCGACAACCATATGCACCACACAAGCATAAGTATTGTCATTTTAGGAAAACATATAGCAACCATGCTTAGACACAACCCATATTCTCTCCTCCGCAGCACTGCTAGGACCAATCTAGTAGAGAGGAGTTACTCTAAAAATTTTTTTATTATTATATAATTTTTTCTTTATAAATTTTTTTTTTTTAAATTTTTTTTTTAGTTTTAAATTTTTTTTTTTTTTTAATTTACTTTATCGTTTGGTTTCTTTATCGCGTGTCTCACTTTGTGTTTCCTTTCCTCTCTTTCACTTTGAACCCCTTAACCAAACCTTGAATCCAGGTCCTGAAATTGAGATCGACTTCCGTCAGTAAAGTCGCTGTAATTGGCTGTGAGAACCGTGTCGACCGATCGAGGCCACCCGCCAAAATCATGAACGACATGATACACGATGTAAGTTCCTCGATTGACAACGTAGCCATGAATAGGATTCCGTGCTACACGATACCTCTTAGCCTTGTTCAAACATTGTAACTTCGCCACTGCGGGCCCCGCTAGTCTCATCCAAACCCATCTCGCCTTTCCCGGTAGCGCTATTCCCATATCGCAAACCCGAAACAGGTGATTTAGTTGTTTTAGTTTGCCCATTATCGGCGTTAATAATGTTTACCGGCTCAAAGACGCGTTGTGAATGTGGGATTACGGCAAGGGAAAACCTATGTCAAAATCCACGCTCCTAAAGTCGCTGCGTATTACGAGAACAACGAACAGTTGTATCTGGCCCCAAACTTAAAGATGGGCACGCTCACTTAGGACATTCACTCCCCCTACCCGAGTAAACTCTGCGTACGCGATAATACCAAGGGCATCTGCGGTTTAGAATCCATTAAACCCGACACTAGCTGCCCCGCCGAAGCAACACCACGTTCTCAAGTTGAGGTAACGCAAGCCGAAATCATCAGAAACCGATGGCTGGTCAACACCCCAGCACGAACAGCCACCCTCACATGCGATTAACACGACACCACCACGCCGCATTAATTTGCCCAACCAAATGTTATGGATCACTGCCCGAAGGGCGATCCTCCATATTGACGAGTTAGCATTGTATCACCTCACCGACGATGAATGTCAGGTTGAAATCGAAATCTCTTATTGAATTGGCACCGGCTGACAGCGCTAGAAGCTATCGCTCGCCGTCCGCCCGCCAGCGCGCCAATTATTCGGTCCTGGTCTGCCGCTGACACGGCGCTTTGTATCCCTACTATCGTAGGATATGTTGTGACTTTGACACTGGCCTTCCTCCTACACAAGCGAGTGAACGTCGTCCAAGAGTCTCTCAACAAATGCACGTCAGGCGTCCCTCGCCTTTTTCGACGTGGTAATCCCGACCGAGAACCCGAACCCGAGAATTTGAACAACCTGACTGAGATCATGCCTATACCGCCTCGAGCCCCTGACAATTAAAACAGTCAAAATGACCCAATTGTCAATAATGATAAACAATGCATCCCTATGTCTTCTCAAGTTTCTAACCTGTTCCTTCCCAAATTACCCTGCACCAGGCTTTAGTCAGTGATAGGAATGATGTTTGTGTCTTGTATGTGCCTGTTCTTCCTGCCTCTTGTTCCAGGGCCTTGACGAGGTTCCATCAGGGAACATCACCAAGCCCGAGGGGATATGTAACGATATCGGCAGGAATTCAACTCTACAAGTCACCAGAAGGGGGGCAGCTAAAGAATCAGCGTCTCTCTAAAACCCTCCCCTTTGCATCAGCGCAAAAGCGCGATTTCGTCGGTCACAGAACAAAGAGAAATGGCCACTAGAAGATTTCAGAGACACATTCATTTCATGATAATAATTCATCTACACAAGAACATGTGGATATTAATTGTGGTACTCTTTCTCTCATATGCTTGTGGAATATGAATTATTTGGGAAAACGTGGGCTGATTTCTAATCATACTTTAAGCTGGAATGTTTAGGTTGTGTTTAGACTTTTATGAATGGTTGCAAAATTGTATGAATCAATAAGATAACGAATGTGGTGATAGTATAAATGTGTAAACACGATAAGAGTTTGAATAACAGGGTACAAACAAGTTATCTGTCCTCACATGAAAATGCTTTGCAAAACCAGCCGGGCAGGCGGGGCTCCGCCCCGTACCGACGCTCTGATTGGACCAGCCGCCTTTAGGGATGTCCAAAAAACGGACTGTTTAAAACGACGCGAGCGCGCGCCTCTCTCTTCTCTTGACTCTCTTGAACTGTGGAACTCTCTGAAGCTCGCGCTCGCTGCTGCCACGCCCAACGCTACCGGTCCGCTGGACGCTCACCTGAACCAACCATCGGAGGGTCTAAGACTGTGCCAAAGCCGTAACGGAGCCAAGAATTCGACGATTGCAGAGGAGAGCTTTCCCGGTGACGTCACGCAGCCGTCTCAAGTCTCCACACGAGAACAACCGAAGGAGCAGGAACCGACCACGTGAAACCCGAAACAAAGAACTCACGCGGGAAAACGAAACCAACGCATCCAGCCTGCTTTAAACCAACAGAAAGCAAGTAACAAACCAACGTTCCTAATCCTGACTAAACCGTTAAAATTTGATCTGAATGCAGTAACAAAGCAAAGATTTGTTCGTGATCTTTTTCCTGGTTAGTTAAGCTATGAAATAGAAAGAATGGTATTCTTTCATACAGTTAACCTCAAAACTCTCGTATGTGTGTGTATGTCTATGCTTTATTAGGTAATCCATTTATGTTAGAATAGCAATATCACGAATAAACCTTTTCCATTTTATAAACAAGTGTCTCTGGAATGTGATTTTAAGTATTTTCATCATTATTTGCCCAAAGATAACGCAACCTAGCTCGAACATGATTAATTATTAATCTCGTTTTATTGTTACCGGGGCCACGGGCAATAGAAGGAGATTTAATAGATATACTGACGTAGTATTTGCTGGCCGAGTACTCAAAGTATAAATCGTACGTTAAATATTAATATTACGTTGATCAAGCAACATTGAATATTTAATAACTAATTCCCGGAGCTGAAACAATAGCTCCATATTAAAATGTATTTCTTTACACAGTAAACAGAAAAGATGGTTACCGGGGTGAGTTGAGTCTTTGAGGATTTTAGCAGCCCTGCTTTTACAGCGTTTGACATAGATGTCCTGCAGAGAGGGGAAAGCAGACCCTGAGATGCGCTCAGCTAAGCGCACGACTGTCGGTAGAGCTTTGCAGTCCTGGTTTGAGGAATTACCATACCACACTGAGATGCACTGAGTCAATACACTTTCTATGGCCCCTGAATAGAACGTTTTCAAGATTGTTGGTGAGACAATGAATTTCCTCAGCTGTCGCAGATGGTACAGTCTTTGCCTGGCTTTCTTAACCTCAGTCTGAATGTGTGTAGTCCATGTCAGGTCCTCGGAGATGTTTACACCGAGGTACTTGAAGCTACTCACACTTTCCACAGGGGTCCCACTGATCATAAGAGGGTATAGGGCCGCTGCTGTCTCTTCCTGAAGTCTACAATCAGCTCTTTAGTTTTGCTCATGTTCAGAGAGAGACAGTTGTCCTGGCACCATGATGTGAGTCTCTCCACCTTATCCCTCATCATTGTTGTTAATGAGGCCCAGAACCACAGTATCATCCTTGAATGATAGAAGTGGAGCTGTGAGAGGACACAGAGTGATGGAGTTGGAGGTGAACTGGCCGACTTTCACCACTTGTGGTCTGCTGGTGACGAAATCTTGAATCCAGTCACAGAGTGAAGTGTTTAGGCCGAGGTCTGAGAGTTTGACAGCTAGCTTGGTGGGGACTATAGTGTTGAAAGCTGAGCTATAGTCAATGAATAGCAGCCTGACATAGTTGTCATTTGTGCTGTCAATGTGAGTGAGGGAAGAGTGCAGGACCTGGGAGATGGCATCATCAGTAGACCTATTTGGCCGATAGGCAAACTGAAGAGGGTCCAAAGTAGCAGGGATGGACGAGCAAATGTGTTTCTTTAAGTCTCTCAAAAACCTTCATGACTGTCGATGTGAGGGCAACTGGACGATAGTCATTCAGGCAAGAGGGTTTACTGTTCTTAGGCACAGGGAATGGGATTATGACAGATTTTTTAAAGGTGTTCATTGTTGAGGAAGGCATGTCTAACTCAGCAAAGCTTTTAAACGGCTGTTTTGATCGAATAAATTGTAATGTTGTGGCGGTTAAGGAAATAGAGGGAAACCAGTTTGGATTTTCTCCAGTTTGACATGTGGGCAGGACACTGAAAAAAAGACAGAACGAAACTTAACAAGTAGTTTGGGAAAATGGGTGAAATTTCTGTAAAGCGTTGGAAGGCAGAAGAAAACTACGTAAAACCGGACATAGATATGATAGTTGAGGCAACCTCAGCAGAAGAAGCGCAATCGAACTCAAACCAGCCTGCCTTGCTCGAGACAACAGCTGAAGCTGAGGCGCACGCGGGAAGCGAGCACGCGCCGCTCGGATCTGACTCCGTCAGCTTCGCCGCAGATCGTCTGTCTGCCTGTTGTCATGGAGGAGCCAAGATGGCGGTCCTGGCCTATAGCCTAGGCAAACGAGAAATAAATCAATATTTCAGCATCAAAAATGCTAAATTGCTGTCTCTCGCCGCCGTCGTGCTTCTCATAGTGTTTCACACGGCTTCGCGACATTATGGAGGTGAGTGTTTGTGTAGCGGTTTGTGAGAAAGAGCTGCGTGTTTGTGTTAGCGTCAATGCTAATTCTGTCACTCAATGTTTTCATGGAGCGTGTGCGCGTGTCTGTCACTGCTAGATAACCGCTGCAGCTTTTGATCGTGAAAACACTTGTAAACTGTGACCGCTTTGTTGAAACTATTTGGCGTAATTTTATCACTAAGCACAGCATTTATCAGTTGAAAATTTTAGCTAATCAATAACAGATCAAGTCTAAACCCAATGTCGTCGCCCAGCTGGTCTGTTATCAGGGTTGTATTTCCAGTTAACGTTAGACTTCATTATTGAATTTGACGCATAGCGCCCAATATGCTGTATCTTAAAAACAGTTGCCTGAAATTGCCAGCATAATATTGTTATTGGTCATATCTTAATGTTTAGGCATGTTCATGTGATATTATTTTCCTTAATACTATCAGGATTGCGCAATGAACATATAATATCCTTTTATAATCCGTGATGAGCCAACTTAAAATGAGTCTTTTTGTTTACATCATTTACTTGCTATGTTGAAAATGATTTGAAATGTATATAGATATAATCTAAATATGTAATGTAAGCAAACATTTTATTCTCCTTACCATGCTGGCATTGGAGCTGTAAGAGAGGCGCATGGAGGAACAAAATATTGAAACTGAAAAGCCTTTATACACTATTTTAAACCTTTGTTTATGTTGTACACTTATCAGATGCACATATTTGGCCATTGGGGTTTTGCTGTATTCACATGAACCTTGTAACGCTGATTTGGTGCACATTCGTATAATCAGAGATTAAAGCAGTTGCGCTGTTTAATATTTTTATGGAAACTGATGCATTTTTTTTTCAGTGAATAAAAAGGAACAACATTTATTTGGAATATACATTTTATTTAACTATGTACAAGTCTTTACTGTACCCTTGCTTAAAAACAGTATAATACTTAATTTATTTCACAAAAATGAAATCTTATATCAAAAATACTAACTCGTACGATAATTATTATTCTTGAATTTGGTTTGTTCACTATAATTATGCATTGTTTCTTTCAGGCAGCGACACGTGTGACTGGCTTTTATCCAGTGGACGTTTTTTAGGGGACAATGTATGGCAGCCCTACGGCTGCATGCTTCACAAGTACAAAAGCACGTAAGTCATGTTGTGAATGTACCTCAGTGACGCATGTGGGATAGAAATGTGGGCTGGAATTTACAATCCTTTTTATTGTCTTTCAGTGAAGCAAAATTTTGCCACCGAGAGAAGAGAATAGCATTTGTAGGAGACTCTAGAATACGTCAGCTCTTCTATTCTTTCATCAAAATGATGAACCCTGAGGTGAAAGAAGTTGGGAACAAGGTTTGTTGTTGGTATTCATTTCAGTAATCATTTTTTGGTTAACTGATATAATTTGTTTCAGACCAGAGTGAGTATTTACTTCAAAGTCATATTTTGTTCAATGTAGGTTGACCCCCAAGCAATTGCAACTTTACTAAATGTGCCATTCAAAGGATGCAGTTAAATTAAAAAGGAAAGGATGTAAAATAAAAAAAATCTGGGTGTTTTTTGTGTGTGGCAGACCTTTTTTATGTCTTTATAAAACATGAAAATGATTTAAGGTCACTTCTTCAGGACAATTCTTATTTTTTATGGAATAACCATAATATGTATTAAATAAATCTAAAAAAAAAAAAAAAAACCTTCACCCTCAACTTTTTCTACAATCTGGTAAATTACAGATGAACAAGGTCAAGTCCCACACTAGATGTTTTCTCTCTTTTGATAGCTGTTTCACTTGTATGTAAATTAAAATAGTGAAGAAAAGGTGGTCACTATTTCTGCTTTAACATGCCAACTTTAATTTTTCAATGCTCAAATGTGTCCACAGACTCTGCACTGTCACATTCTTATAAACATGGCAATTTAAATGCCCTTTGCACACACCACCACACCCACACACCCACCTTAACACTTGTGCTGTGCACATTTCAAAATGCCACGCAACACCACCCACCACCCACCACCCACCACCCACCACACTTGAGCTGTGATTTCTACACTGTAACAAACCTGTCCTGAGGACAGTTTTAAAGTTGGCATGAAACAGAAGTTGCAGTTGTCTTTTCTTCCCTGTTGTGACACATATCCGGGTGAAATGGCTTCTCAGATGAGAAAATAAGTGACAAAGTCAAACTTAATAAGAAAAATAGATTTTATAAAGATATCATTTGTTTTGTGTAAAGTTAATTATATATTTATTTCTGGTTCTTCTCAATTGTTCCACCAGCATGAAAACATCCCTTTTGTAGATGGTGATTCCACTGTGGTGAGTATTTTTAATTACTTGTGTCCTGTACAGTAGAGTTTCCTTTTATTTGAGCCATGATCCTTCACAGTTATTAGTTATTATATAATAACTCTGAATATGTTTACATTTTAGGACTTCCTGTGGTATGCTGAAGTGAACAATTCCTTGAAGGAGCAGTTGATGTTATGGACAGAGGTAAATATTGTTAAATTGTACTGGACAGAAAGCAGGCAAGTTATTAAATCTGGTCTCATCTCTCAATAATTCTAGGGATCTGCTTCCAAACCACATGTCATCATCATTGGTGCTGCCACGGTGAGTTCCTGTTTGCAGTCATAATGCATTCAGGTGCTGTTTTTGAAAATCTTTCTAATGACTGATGTTTGTGGTTTCCAACAGTGGTCCATTAAGTTGCACAACGGCAAGAGTGAGGCGCTCTTTCAGTACAAAACTAACCTCACGGCCATATCAGACACACTGGAAAAATTAGCAGAGCACAGTGAAGTCTATTGGGTTCTACAAGGTGAGTTTTGAAATTCAGATCCTCTGGAATGACGGCTTTACATTTTTGGCTCATGTTTTTGCCTTGCCTGTTTGTATAGATCCTGTATACGAGGATGTGCTAAGTGACAGTCGAAAGATGATCACAAATGAGCAGATAAATCTGTACAACGAGGCAGCGGTTAGTACTCTGAATACCAGCAAAAAGAAGGTCAGGTTCTTAGAGGCCTCTCGAAAAGCTGCTTTGGAGACCATTTCCCAGTCGGAGGATGGCTTGCACCTTCCTGAGAGCACAAGAGATGTTGTAAGCCTCTAGTTGAGACTAGTTTTGCAATTAATAATTCTATTTTATTCTTTTTACATTTATGACTAACTTTTACCCACTTCTTAGGGCGCCATGGTTCTGATGAACTCCATGTGCAATAAGATCCTGAAGCCCATTGATGGCTCTTGCTGTCAGAGTGCTCCTCCCCTAAGCATCCTTCAGAAGATAGCTGCTGGTCTCTTCCTGCTGTCCATCATCATCTTCCTCATCCTGGGCTATAGTAGACATCATAAGAGCAGACATGTTCCTGATGTGGAGAGCGGAGAGGAGAAGAAACCCCCTTTTGTTTTGGGTCAACTCAATCCAAAGGGACCTTTACTGGCCATCTGTAAAATGAGCCTTATCATGTTGTACTTCTACCTGTGTGACAGGGCAGACATTTTTATGAAGGAACAGAAATTCTATACACATTCTACCTTTTTCATCCCTCTCATCTACATCTTCGTTCTGGGCATCTTCTACAGTGAGAACAGCAAAGAGGTAGCGCAGGCTCTTGGGAAGCTGTTCTAGTCTGGAAGAGAACTCAAATGCTGTTTAGATGTTCATATTGATATTCTTGTACAAATTTCTCTTTCCAGACGAAACTCCTGAACAGAGAGCAAACGGATGAATGGAAGGGCTGGATGCAGCTAGTTATCCTTATTTACCACTTTTCTGGAGCTAGCACTGTACGGTTATTAATAGCTTGGATTACTTTGCTTTACTCTGGAATTTACTAGTGACTGCACTCTCCTTTGTTTTCTCAGTTTATACCTGTGTACATGCATGTCCGTGTCCTGGTAGCTGCGTATCTCTTCCAAACAGGATATGGACACTTCTCTTTCTTCTGGCTGAAGGGAGATTTTGGACTTTACAGAGTGTGTCAGGTACTTGTTTCCATAAGTAGTGACTGACACATGGTCTTCTTCTAAAATGTGACCCTGTAAAACAAAACCAGCCATAAGCTGAATAAATAAGCTTTCCATTGATGTATGGTTTGTTAGGATTGGACAATATTTGGCCGAGATACAACTATTTTAAATTCTGGAATCTGAGAGTGCAAAAAAATCAAAATCCTGAGAAAATCACCTTTAAAGTTGTCCAAATGAAGATCTCAACAATGCATATTACTGATCAAAAATTAAGTTTTAAAATATTTATGGGAGGAAATTCACTGAATATCTTTATGGAACATATTATTATATATCAAACAATTATTTTTGTCATAAAATAAAAAAATATAATTTCGACCCATACAATGTATTTTTGGCTATTGCTACAAATATACCCCAGAGACTTAAGACTGGTTTTGTGGTCCAGGGTCACAAACGAGAAGGCAAAGTCTTCTGTCAGTTTATTTTTATTTTTGTTATGTTTCTATTTCCTTCCTTAAATTTTTTTTTATACTTAATTTAACAATTTCAAAATAAATTGCTACTTTTATTCAGCAAATGTGCATAAATGTATTTTTAATAAATAATGCAGCATTGCTAAGAATAAGAGACTTCTTAGAAAAATTAAAAAAATGATATTGACCCCAAACTTCCAAACAGTATTTTATTACTATATTTATTAAAGTCAAACTCCCAATATGACATGATTTATTGATATTATACAGCATTATAAATAATGTTATGATAAAATATAAATATTTGAAATAATATTAGCATTTTTACATTTATTAAAAAAATATTAACTATAAAAATACAATTACTTATAAGACTTATTTTAAATAATAGTGAACTGTCATTTATTGTTTTTAATTGTCACCTTCCATATGGATTATTGCTAGATTTTCATTTATGCATTTAGCAGATGCTTTTATCCAAAGCAACTTACATTGCATTCAGGCTATACATTTATTGTCCGTATGTATGTTTCCTTGGAATTTAACCCACGACCTTTGCGCTGCTAATGCAATGCTCTACAACTGAGCCACAGGAACAGTGCAATGTGGAAAATAGTTTTTACAAAGTACCAAATTGCCTATCAATGTAAACATTAATAATGGCAAGTATAGCAACATTTAGAAGAAAATGCTTTATAATAATAATGCATAACTGCACAGTATGATAGAAATAATGTGTCCTCTCTGTCTGTCTTTTAGGTTCTCTTCAGACTTAACTTCCTTGTGGTGGTGCTGTGTCTGGTTATGGACAGGCCTTATCAGTTTTATTACTTTGTGCCTCTTGTCACCTTTTGGTTTGCAGTTATTTATGCTACAATGGCATTGTGGCCACAGATTCTTCAGAAGCAAGCCAATGGTAATTGAAGTCATAAAACAGTATTTGCTGTTAATCGTTTAATAGACATAAAACAATCCTAAAATATATAATAAATCAAGCCTTGAAACATAGTTTTCCATTGTAATTATGTGCAGGTAGTGCATTCTGGAATCTGGCACTATTGTTGAAACTTCTGGGTTTGCTTCTTTTCATCTGCGTCTTTGCATACTCACAGGTGAGTTTCTCTCTTACAGTAGGACTGTTAAGACTAGTTTTGATATAAATATGTGCATTTTAATCTTTCGCATTTGTTGCAGGAACTATTTGAGACTTTTTTTTCTTTGTGGCCCGTTTCAAAACTCTTTGAGCTGCAAGGTAGCATCCATGAGTGGTGGTTCAGATGGAAACTAGATCGATTTGTATGTAAAACATCCCTTTTAAATTAATAAGAAATTTGAACATTTGCCAGTTTCACATCTTGAAGTAGGCCTAACAGATTTCTGCTCTTTTGGGTGCTAGGCTGTGATCAATGGGATGCTCTTTGCCATCGTATACCTGCTTCTGCAGAAATGTCAGCTGCTGTCTGAAGGCAAAGGAGAGCCTCTCTTCTCCAGCAACATTTCTAACTGTCTGCTCTTCGTCTCTGTGGTGTCCTTTATGGTAAGACTTTTTCTATTTCTCTCTGAAAGTAGCAATCTGACTTCTTTACAATTGATTCTTTTGTTCCCAGACATACTCCATTTGGGCCAGCGGGTGCAAAAACAAGTCTGACTGTAATGAGATGCATCCATACATTTCAGTCGTCCAGGCAAGTATCCCATTCTACTATGTGCTCTTTGTAATAATGTTCTCTTCTTGCACACTTTTAACTATGGATGATTTAACAAAAAAATGAAATTAATAAATATGACTGTTCATAACCATACTAACCTTTATCACAGCTGATTCAGACATTCAGATAGCTTTTGTGGAAACGGAAAGAACATTTGTAACCTAAATAATGGATCCCTTTCAATGGGCTTTCTGTTTTGTTCTGTTGTGTCTATGAGACTGCTGACTTTTCATCACTGTGCTTTTTTTCTGCCCACAGATTCTGGCTTTCATTTTGATCCGTAATATTCCTGGTTATGCTCGCTCTTTGTACAGCTCGTTCTTTGCATGGTTTGGAAAGATCTCCCTAGAGGTGAGACAGTACAAGCTTTACTGCAAACATTTACATTTATGCATTTAGCAGACGCTTTTATCCAAAGCAACTTACAGCCATTCAGGCTATAAATTATTTTTTATCAGTATTATCAGACTTTTAAAAGCCTTTGTCAATGTCATGTTTCTGGATATTTTTAGTGTACTGTCTATTAGGATTGACATTTCCAACTCATCCCTCTTTTATTAAGATTAGGGTATGATTATCGCTTCGGTGTGAGAGATCCCGGACGAGCCCCCAATTTCATGTTAAACCCATGTGATGAAAAGTAAATTTTGAAAAGCGAATGAGCAATGTTTTAGTGAGCACAATAGTTTTACAATACAATTGGGGGAATTTAGTTTGCTCTAGATCCCTATTATTTCCTACCTCCCTATCCAAAAAACAATCAAAGATTCCAACAAAAATTAGGTGTCTCCCTTCCTCTTCAAAATATTATGTACAATAATTTACAACATTGCGCTAACCGGTCCAAACAGGGGCAATCCAGAATCAAAGTCAATAGACGTGCAGTAGTCGGTATTACAAAGTTGGCTAAGGAAACTAACAAACAAACAGTCTCGCACAGGCAAACACTCAAATGAACACACAATGACTTTCAATATTACTAACATGGTCTGTAACTAGCTAGCAACGTTGAACAGAGTAAACACAGTGTGTGAGCACTAGGCTGATGCAGGAAGTAATGAAGAAGGCTTTTATAGACAGCTAGGAGTCAGCTGTCATGGCATGGCATCCATTAGACTGCAGGAACCAATTTGTCTTCTTCATGGACAGAGACGCACAAACACCTCCCAAAACAAAAGAAAACACAGACATAGAACAAAAGGGACGTACTGTTACAGTAATATACTGTCCAATGCAAATACATGTTTAAAAATGCTGGAAATAAACTTCCACTGTTTTAAAACCATTCTAACATGCTTCCTGTTTTGTCCACCAGCTCTTCATATGCCAGTATCATATTTGGCTGGCAGCGGACACCAAGGGCATCCTGGTCCTCATTCCTGGAAACCCCACTTTAAACATTATTGTCAGCACATTCATCTTTGTCTGTGTAGCTCATGAGATTTCTCAGATCACCAATGACTTGGCCCTGGTGGCCATTCCTAAAGAGAGCGGGCCTCTACTGAGGAGACTGCTGGGAGCAGGAGTCTTTCTAGTGCTGGTACTGATGCTGTCCCAGAATCAATAATCCAGGGCAATCAGAGACAGTAGCACACCTTGTCCGCTGAGGATCCTAATGGAGCTGTCTGTATAAAATAAAGAAACGTGACCAGACTAGAACATTTTCTTCCCAAGGAGTTGATCCAGGGAATTCTTACGGCATGGGCTGTATACAAAACTCAAGCTGGAACTGAGGCCAAGGAGCTTGGAGCAGAAGCAATTCAGAAGATCAAACAAGGATTCTTTAAGCAGGATGTTTGCAATAGACAAACATGTACACCTGTGCTCTCTCATAGCTCTGAGATGTGTTTTATGGACAGTATTTAATAATTTGTTTATATTTTATACAGGGATATGTGTTTGTGTGTCCTCATTGTCTCTCAGTTTTTGTACAGGATGCCCATGACTGCGAAATGTGAAGGAGTAACACATTCCTGCCTCTCACCTTGTAAATTTTATAGAACTACATCGGCTTGTGCAGCAAATGTTTTCATGCAAACCACAATTTACATTCGTATCACACCAGCAGCTTTATCCTTTAGGTGAACAACCTCTTGTGAAATTGAAACCTTTGGATTATCGAAAGGTAAACATCCATTTATGTGCCGTCATAAACTCAATGGCTGTGAATTTGTTCACACTACTAACGGAATCCATAAAAGCATGTGCTGCTTCCATCAGAATGTTTAGCAGAAGTCGATTGTTCGCTCAGTTAATTTGGGTGGATGCTGGAGGAACAGCTTTTGATACGAAAGATAAACACTTGAACTATCAAGACAAAAGTCAACTTGATTTTTTAAATATATTACATGTAAAAAAGAGTTAAGTTTAATTATCAGTTTACTGATAATGCTGTAAATAGATCCTTCTTTATGTGCCATTGAGAGACAAAAGTGTATTGTTTCTATAGTGGTACTTCATTCTAGTTAATGACATTTTGGCTAAAAAGTTGCATTTACTTTGAATCTATCAAATGTTTAAAGCTATTTTTCATAGCAGTTCAATATATGTAAGTTTAAAAGCAACTGCAAGGAATATTCATACTTTTTTTTCATCAGTGAAAATGCTTTTTTTCTAAGCAAAGCAAAATATGTAGTGCGCCATCAACTGGCACATCCATGCAACGTTTTTTTTTTCAAACTCTATGTTCATAAATCTAATTATTTGTATAGTTTGCTATACGTTTTATTTAAAGAAACCTCAAATGAACTATCGTGTATACAGTTATGTTGAAATGTGAAAATATTATTTTAATTTGGAAAGGCCTTCATCATCTTGTACAGTCAATGTTGATGATAAACCGCTTCTCAAAAATGTGATTTAAGTCATCTTCATTTCTGTTTAAATGTCTTCCACTAACATCCCCAGAACAAACCTATGCCAGTGTTATTTAGTGGCAAGTGTATTCATTGTTTATTTATCAAAACACATTTGCTCATATAAGAACAAAACAGACCATATCAACCGGTAAATGTGCCTCCATTAGTGGCTCATACAAAAAAATGTAACATTTAACAACATATTGTAGATAGTATTTAAAGTATTCTTTTAGTATGCCCATCTCAACATTAGTTCTGACAACTGGATAATGTTTGGATATTGCACATGTGCATTAGAACACAAAGGCATTGAGCTTGAAGCTACAGCTACACATGCACATTTGGCAAGAGTAATCAGGTACAAAAATGAAGCCACGTGTGATCACAGGTTTAGAGCTTCGGCCACCTTTCTCTCCTCAGGAATACCATTTACCTACAACGAGAGGAACATTTTAGAAATGTGAAATAGTTGTTTTTAAAAACATTATCGCAGATGCAAAGAGTAATACTTGCCTCTAGCCTCCGAAAAGTTGACATACAATAATTATCTCCTTTGTTAGCATGAATGAATGAACAGCATGTTAGACAGGAAGAGATTTCACAGCCGTCTGATGGCAGTTCATTATGTGTACACTGGGGTTCACCAGAGAGCAATGAAAGAGACTAAAGCACCAAGACGGCAAGTAACATCTCTGAGGAAAATGACCACAGCCCTCAGTTTTTATGGATAATTTAGGAAAATGTTTAATCTATTTCTGTGCTATCTGGTATCAGGTGCTGATCGTATCAATGGGATGAAAAGCTTAGACATCAGTTTTCAATGCTTCACTTACCAGAAGACTGCTGCTGTGGTATTCGGATCTGATTTTGAAGATTTCTGTAAATAAAGACAAAGATTTGGCCAGGATGCTCATAACTAGCACTCTTTTAGGTTTAGGAAAGGAGAACTGATTCCATTAAGAAAATATAGAATAATGAGGTTCGGCATGATTAAAGAGGTCTTACATAAACTTTTAAAATAGAGTTTTATGCACTTACTCTGCAACAATGAAAAGGGACATTGTGATCAATGTCTGACTCCTGAGCTAATGGCCCTAATGAGTTGATTCTTATCAGTGAATAGAAAAAAATACTCAATATTAGTCAACTCAACCAGTGCAGTTTAATTTCCAAATGATTGAATATCTGTGAATGAGTATGTTTTTTTTAAGCAATCGAACATAAACTTACACCTTAAAGAGATCGGTCACCCAAACGTGAAACAATTCTGTCATTTTCATTCTCACCCTCATGTCGTTCCAAACCTGTATGAGATTCTTTCTTCTGTTGAACACAAAAGAAGATATTTTGAAGAGTAACCAAACAGTTACTGGTAGCCATTTACTTTCATAGAAAATACTTAATTCATGCAGGTTTGGAACAACATGAGGGTGAGAAAATGATGACCAAAGTTTCCTTTTTGGGTACTTTTATGTACTGTTCATAGTTACTGTATTAAGATACAAATGAATGTCTTTTGTCAGTAGAATTTTACGTTTTTAATGTTTTCACATTTTTGTTTGATTCCGTTGTTTAATATAAAATTAAAGCCAATTATTGGATTTCATTTGTGCAAACATCTTTTACGAAAACAGTTTTAAAATGATTATAAACAGAATCGAATCATATAATTATTAAAATGATATATTACACACTTGGCGATGGAACTGAATTTCTTTTTCAAAATATGCATTCTTTAAAAGTACCAAAAAAATTTATGCATCGATAAGTAACCAAGATTATTAAATTCTTTATGATTTCAATTCCAACTCTTCTACCTTTTTCTTCTCATCACATCATTTTAGGTCATTTTTTACACATATGTTGTGATGTTTGATCTGCTTTAATCTCTCCAAGTCATCAGTGATTTAATACCAGGGCACTGGCAGATTCAAGCTTGTTTTTAAAGAACACTGGATTAAAGTAACCTACTTTCTCAACTCGTCTTAAACCAGATCCACCAATTCCAAACTCAAATTATACCTTACTTTCCACCCAGAAACTCTTGATTAAAGCAAAAGTAACAGACTCACGTCTGCGTCTGCATGAGCGGCATGCTGGTGGTCTCGTAACTGTCGGGATGGATGGGCGGCACCACCTCCCCGCTCACAGGATGGAAGACCGGCAGCGTCGAGAGAGGCCACGAAATCTCCCGGTTCTTAGACATGCTGCGAAGCTCCTTAGAAGACTTCTGAATGGAGCTGTGGTGAACCAGCTGCATACTGGGAACGGAAGGAGCAACTAAATGACTATTTAAAGCAAATACATGCATAAAATGCATAATATAGAATATCTGAAGTTCTAGGCAATAGGCATAACGTTGGGTTATTTGTCTACTTTGCAAAGGGCTATTTGATGAATATCTGTCTTTTGCCACACAACCTCATACAATTATAATAATCATATATCTCTGTCACTGAAGCAGCTACTCATCGATGACACCATGGAGACACAGAGGCAATTGTATGAGTGAGATGGAAATGAAGATGTCACCATGATGAAGGATTTGAGATAACAAAACATAGGGAAGAAAAGAACAAGGGGAACCTATCCAAAGAAATTAAAAAAGGTCTGAAAAGGAGAAAGAAAAAGCCAAGACCACAGGAGAGGGAACACTTACTCTGGTGTTTGCAAGTTTCTTTTTTCCCTAGAAACAAAACAAAATGACTGAATTAAATTCTAATATTAATAATTAAAGACAACCACACAAAAGCCAATGGAGAGCGAGTTGGAAAGGGAATGGAGGGGTGTGAATGGATCAACTGAAGTCTGGTGATGCAGGGGTCTCCTTCAGGCTGTGGTGGTAACTCTAATGGTGGGTGACATCATCAGGAAACACACTGGGATTGGCTGATAATGAAGAGGAAACATCTGCCGGAATGGCTCTAAATACAACAGATGGAACCTTTGGACTGAGTGTGTTTCAGTTAATGATTAAATGGTGAAAAAAACAGATGCTTGATGAAGATGGTAAGCTGCTTTTTGGCAGGGATGTGACCCCATCTTTCAGACTCATATTCTAGAAAAGCCCTCAAGATCTTCACTTAACTGGTTTAAAAGAGTCTGTACTGGCACTACATGGTTTATTATGGTTAAAAAGTAATCTATTGTTTAAATTGTGATTATTAAACAACGCCCATTAATTACAAGTATTTAGTACTTCTAAGAGGAGATTTGCGCTTGCTTGTGTTTCACTTTCACTAAGAGTTTAGCACAGCAAACTTACACCCCTCCCGTCGGCAGTACATGGAGTAGGCGAGGATGATGAAGAGGACTAGGGCGACAGCTGAGGGCACCGCCAGTGTGATCAGGAAGTCAGCGAAATAGTCTCTACTTTTCAGTGACTCAGAAGGCGGGTTGTACTCGCCGATGTCCGGCAGCACACCTGTGCCCGGATATGGACGGTTACTGTGCACAGGAACAACCTTGGTGATGTCCACCTTCAAGAACAAAGACAAACTTTTAATATTTTTGTTAAACACAATATGTTCAAAAGTTTGAAGTGGTAAGATTGTCTAATGTTTGTAAAGCTGAAATCTCTTATACTCACCCCGGCTGCATTTATTTGATCAAAAACAGTAATATTGTGACATTTTTACAACTTAAAATAACTGTTTTCAATTTGAATATACACTATATTGCCAAAAGTATTGGGTCACCCCCTTCTAATGAAAAGTTTGACTACTTTAGTAATTTCCATGAGTACAAATCTTAATGTTGAAGCATATTATGATATTTTAGGGAATTGTGTCCTTCTAATTTTATAGCAACAGTTTGGACAGGACTCTTTTCAACATTAAGATACATTATTGAAGGGAAATATTTCAACTTTAAATATTTTCAACATTTGTTAAACCAAAAGATGACTATTGTTGGATTAGGTTGTAAGTAAAGTTGGAATAATATCTACTTTAAGATACTGAATTGTTTTATAAAATTATAAAAATAAACATGCATACTGTACATACAAAAATAAAAAAGTGACTCTAAAAGTTGCACACAACAGCAGCCTCTCATGCTGGATCTCATTCCGCTCACCAGAGAGATCTTGCACCAGTCGATGTGAAACTGAGCTCTGAACTTCTTATCGCAGCTGATGATGGGCTCCATCTCCTGAATGCAGCGCAGCTGGTTCTGTGGGGTCTCCACCTCTCGAAGGCACGATGAGAACTGCACATCTGCTCCCACCATTACATACACACTGCAAACATCACAGAAGCTCCAGGTTTTATGCATGATGTTTATAAACTTTTAAGCTGAGTTTGACACTGAATTAGCGCTCAACGTAACCATGCTGTACAGAAATACAGCATAAAGGCTTTGACGACAATAGCACTAGATAGACAATATACATATTCATTGCTCTAACCGAGAGCTTCTAAAATGCTTTATCTGGAACATTTTATCTTCTGAAAGAGGACATGTATATTTGATGAACAACTTATGCCAACGCATGAGGAAATTCCTCTAAAGAAAGGTGAACCGAGAAGAGCAGCCTCTTATGTAAATTCACAGGCCAATACGCACTGTTCTTCTGCCCTCTGGGACAAAATGTTCTCCCTTTTTTCAAGAATGAATTAATTTGAATAATACTGCAACTTATACAATTACTAAACCACTTGTTAGCATAATTAAGATTAGCCAGAAGATACACTACTGCTACCTCATATTTATTGATTTATACCACAAATTCTGTGCCACTAATACAATTTTTTGCAGTGTATAATTTAGATCTCACCCCTCTTTCAGGTCGTTGATGGGTAATGGCACCCGTCCACCCCGGTCCAACGCTGAAGTGATGTTGATGGCATTGAGTCTCTCCGGTTGCCACACGTTCTTGACCGCACCGAGAAAATCTCCCAGCACCTCACTGGCCAACATCTCCTCAACGTTCATGTTCTTGATGAAGAACTCAGCCTGATAAGGCAGTGGAAATTCTGCCAGAAAGCAAAAGAGGAAAACCATGAACATATCTTCCTGTATGCAATTAGAAGTAATCCAAACAAGGTTACATAACAGTTGGATAATAAGGCTGTCATGCTGAAGTGTCTCTTCATGGCAGATGGTGGACTGCGTCACAGTGAGGTCACATCTACACTGAAACAGTTGCTCAGCTTAAAGCTAAACACAGATCATTGCATTTAATATAAACATAAAGCACATCTGCTTTAGCAAATATTTTGCTACAATATAATGAGGTGAACACACTAAATAAGCTGTTAAAATAAACAACAATATTACCTGTTTAAAATATCCTCAATTAATAACAGTAGTACAACATTTTTTAATGTTTGGCTGGTAGATTTATGAATCTTAAAATGACATGCTTTCCATACTTTAGGATTACTCTGCATATTAAGGTTTTCAGGCAAACAACAGAGTCTTTCTTTGAGCGTATGGCTGTATGTTATATTGAGATTTGTGAAATCAAAACTGTTCTTGGCTCTCACCTTCTGTAGACATGATGTTTATGACCAAGTTGTGCCTGGCAGTTTCAAAAGTGCGTTTATTATACGCGGTAATCTGCAACACGCAAGAGGGAAAGTTTAAGCCTGGCTCAGGGCAGCTTTATATTCATGCCATGCAGAGGATGTCAGAACCAGATGCAAACACATACAGTTTCTCAAGGGTAAAGGAGAATAAAAAGCCAAATCCTTACATGAATCTAAAGCCTGAACAATACACAAAGAGATAAGCATACTTTTGCATACAAATTCAACTTTGCCCTGTTACCTTCTACTTTCCTAGCAAAAAAATGATTAGATTTATTTCTACGAAAATAAAAACTATATATTACCATTCAAAAGCTGGGTCGGGATGATTTTTAAATGTGTTTGAACAGCATTAATTAGAAAAAAAAAATCAACATTATAAATGGCTTTACTGTAAAATGAATGTATCCTTGCTGAATAAAAGTATTAATTTATTTCCAAGAAAACTTTACTGACCCCAAACTTTTACACGGTAGTGTATACATGATAACACACCTCGATGATGGTCGGCTTGCCCATTTGCTCAGCGGTTGGTGAGCCATAGAGGACTCCATCGCTATGAGGGGTTCTTTGAATGTAACGCAGCCATCCAGGCCTGTCAGGATAGCCTTTGAGGTTGGTGTTAAATGTTATGGGGTCATTACTCGAATCACCTGAAATTAAGAATTATTTATAAGAAATAAGGTATGACAGCCTGTGCCAAATAATAAAAATATTATGGAGAAAAACGTACTTTATATTTTGTATATATATATATATGTGTGTGTATAGGCATTATTAAATAGTAAGTAGTGGAGTAACTATACCTGCTTTTGGATATGGTGGGAACTCTCCTTTAAAGTAATCCCTCTCTAGCACATGAACGAAAAGCACTCCAGCAGAAGGATAAACGTTGCGGTCGGCGTGTGACTTAGAGAGGATGGTGACCACTGGTGCGGATAGAAATGACAAATTAATTAAATGCAGTGTAATGCGGCAGACAAAATTACCTTACTGTAAACCGAAAAACATCTGCACAGACAAAAAAAAAGCTATTAGAAAACAATCAAATATACACACACTAGTACTGTCAAACAATTAATTGCAATGGCATCAAAAATAAAAGTCTTTGTTTACATAATATGTGTGTGCACTTTATATTTAATATGTACATAAATACACTCGCATGCATGCATATATTTAAGAAAAATATTTATATTTATATATATTATATGAATATAAATACTGGTACATCTAAAAAAAAAAATGGAATATGGTGAAAAAAATTTCATTACATGTAAAGTAAATCACTTCAAACGTTTTTTTATTTTTATTTGGATGATTACAGCTCATGAGAGTCAAAAAATTAGTATCTAAAAATATTATAATATTTACATTAGTATTTCAATAAATGACCATAAATGCAGTACAAATTCTGGGTATCTCTTGTTCTTTGAAACCACAATAATGGGGAAGACTGCTGACTTGGCAATGGTCCAGAAGACGAACATTGACAACCTCCACAAAGAGGATAAGTCACAGAGGGGCATTACTGAAAGGTGTGCCTGTTCAAGGAGTGCTGTATCAAAGCATATTAAATGCAAAGTTGACTGGAAGGAAGAAATTGGATAGGAAAATGTACACAAGCAACAGGGATGACCGCAAGTTGAGAATACTGTCAAGTATAGTTTCCCCGTCACTACACTGGGTCGTTAGGACCCACACAGACCACAGGTGAGCACCCCCTGCTGGTCTCACTAACACCTCTTCCAAGCAGCAACCTAGAATTTCTCAGGAGGTCTCCCATCCAGGTACTGACCAGGCTCAACCCTGCTTAGCTTCACGCAACCGGTCTTGGGCTGCAGGGTGATATGGCTGCCAAAATAAGATTTGTTGTTTCATAATAGACAGACATAACAAATAATGTTATCATTTATGGATATAATTTAGAAAAGCTTAACAGTGATTATCTTTGCATTCATAATTTGTTGTTCTTTTTCCTGTACTCTAATGTAAACTCTCTATTTTAATATTTTGTTTGTATTTCTTGTATTTAAGCATTTATATAAGAGGGTGTGTTTCTTTCTTCTAAAAAGCATATGTGTGGGAGTGTGTGAGAATGTGTTATGTGAGCGAGTGGGAAGGTGTGTCTTGGGTATCAGGCCTATCAGGACGGTAGTACAGTGAATCACAATCTAAAATGCTCAACGCACCTCTCACATGCCCTCCCCCCATCCCTCGCTCTGCACATTAAACCCCTTTTCTCTGGTGTAACACATACACACATACGCATTCAAGCATTATTTAAAAGAAAAGCGCTCAGTGGTTCATAATAGATATACTGGAGAGATGGTTGCCAGCATGCTTTCAGAGTATCTTTCTTTTCTCACTTGAAGTCAGCTGGGAGGAAGCTGGTTTTAAATCTCCACAGGGGAGTGCGCTTCACTGGGAGAAAGCTAATGCAGCGATGCACTACAGAAACACCAGATCTCTTCAAGCTCTCAGATACAAAATGCTGCTAGTACATCACTCAAGGCAGAGCATGTGCTTGCATGCTCAAACACATTAAGCAGGTCAGAAAGAGCAAAAACCAATGGATTACACAAAGAGAGCTGACATAAATATGAACACATAAAGATAAAATAATCTTTTGATACATCAACAAAGAAAACTGTCCTGTGGATTAAAACTAGCTTACCCCATAAATTCACACACACACACGCATGCATACGCACGCACAAGCATGCATAATATCTATAATGTGTATCAAGGGATAAATATATTTCAATACAAATATTTGTACAGTATATGTAAATTATTTTCATTTGTTTAAATTAACAAATTAAATGTTATTTTTTAAATTGCACTTTAAATTGACAAGCGGTGAAGACTTTTAGTATTGTATAGAGCTGATTCTGGTATCTGAATCACAACAATAAATTCAAACACACCAAAACCTATACACTGTGTATCAAAATATATTTGTACAAATATGTAAATATTATTATTGGTTATTGTATGTAAATTATTTACCTTTTGTATTTAAATGAATACAAGTTTTTTATATTTTTATCTTGGTAAATTTTGTCTTATTCAAAAAGGTGAGCACAGTTACAGTTATGATATTATTGGTGCAAAGGGGGCTGGCTGTAAAGGCAATGTTTATGTATATTTTCTAGCGATTACTGATGTAGCAAATTATCGAATAATGATCAATTGATTGATTTTAAATGGGATATTTCAACAGGGCACCTTTAAAATGTTAAAATGCCGAAACTGCGTCATGCAACCTGCATTACACAGATTGTTTTTATTGTTTTTTGGAATTTTTGTGTGAATAAATTCTTTAGTTAACTTATTACAAAAGAAATGTGGACAGTTTTATGCAAATAAACACTATAAGCAAGCATAATTCATAATTTAATGAGTTACGAAATGTTAAATGAATGGCTGTTTATGCATCTGTTCAGGCTAGCATGTTTATTAACATGCTGTCGATGTGACAGTATTTTTTTATGTAAAAGTGTTCTATTCTTTTTCTTGTCACTCTTAGAAGAAAACCATCCAACCAATAAGACGTCACTCTCTTCTGGTCACCTATGCAGAACTGTGACAAAACAGTGCTCTAAACAGACTATTTTGATACGCAACAGCAAATACCAGAGGAAGAGTCTGAAACCAGCTCTCTCTGTACTTGAGGATTCAGTGTTGTTTGATTGCTCGAACATTCATTTTGATGTGAACAGGCTTTAAAACTATGCAAAGATCTACTTTAATGCGCAGAGATCACAGAAATCCACACTGAATGCAAACGTCTGTGCACTGTAGGGGCTTGTTGAACAGCTGTGTCGTTACTAACGGTTTTATCCACGGTGGAGGTATTGATCTGTTTCTGGGGTGTTGATGGCTGTGGTTTTGTGCACACGGGGTCACAGATGCATGCTTTGAATAATTGGAGTGCCAGATGGTTTATTCTGTCACCCTGAGGCGACCTTAGCTCAGAGCCTGATATAAACCCAACAGTGACAAATCCACATCCCAGGGTCTATAAAATGATTTGAATACTGTGTGAACTCAAGGCAAACTAAAGGTGATGCACAACACTATATGCTAATGGATCAACCATTAATGGTTAATGCCAAACTTTGCAACACTAAGTAATGGCAGAGTGAACACGCACATGTGCTAACACACGCACAAATTACAGACAGGCCCTGCAGTCGAAATGGCTGGTTTATGATTTTATGTGCTGACCTTGGATGGGCCAAATCAAGATATTCATCATGTGCCATACTTTCTCGTTCGCTCCCTCCCTTTCCGTGACACAGCCAGGGATGTCCTACTGAACTGTCGAATCAGCGCTGTGCTGACTTCTCCTTTCCGGTCAAGGGGGAATTCATGCACTTCACGATTCATTGGGAAGAAAAAAAAACAGGTCAGACTAATTGCAGGATTGAGAAGACGTCGAACTGTTCAAAGTACTGCGCCTGGAAGTCAATGTTTTGCACAATACTGGGTCAGCCTGTCATGAATAAGCTGTAGCCGGGAACACAGTCAAGATGAAGTGAGTGAATGCTTTTCTCAAGCCGTCCATTTATCAGGTAATACCGATTTTGATTTTTAATACATTTGAAGTGGATAATGGTTTTAAAATCAATGCGTTCATTTATAATGGACATAAAATGCCTAATGTATTATGCACATCAAAATGTTTGAAAAAATGCATTAAAAAACCATGTTATATATTAGAGGTTGAATAACTGGACTACTGCATGTTATAACACACAAAAAAGTAGTTTTGTTAAAGAAGCAGCCTAGTTTTTCCCTTCTACTTCAAAAGAGTCAAGAGGGAGTTGAATTATATAGGTTGGCTATTCAGCAGGTTGGCAGGTGTTAAGCCCAAAAAGCTTTGCACGGCAAAGTGATGTGCGTGTGTTATGATCGCTTCAAACACATTGGCTTTGTCTCAAAATCCAGTGAGCTGCCTACCTAGTCAGCATTTCAAACATCACATGCACTGCTTTGGGTATCTGGCTATGCATGTCATAATGCCCAAACCTACTGTACAAGTAGTTTATGAATGAATCAGTGTGCTAAATGAATATTCAGTTCACATGACTCATATTTTTCATTCACCTGCTGTACAAACCTTCTTTTTAAAGTGCTTTCGTTGATTACTATTGCTATATATCTTCAGCAATTCACAGTTGTAGCAGTTTTTCTGGGGTCTCCCTGTTAATTTGTTGCTGTAAACAAAAATGAAAACATGAATTATGTACGTTAGCATAACCTGCAAAACCGATTCAAAAGATTGGAGTCACGGGGATGAATCACAATCCCCACCGCTACTAGGCAGGCAGCACGCTAGTGTTTGAGACACAGCCATTCTTTGCAATCACTCACCGCCACTCTGAAACACAGATCTCTGTTTGGAGTCGATTAAAGCCCGGGTTTGTCCGTCTATGCCACTGACAGAGCGAACTATTATGGCTTTTACAACGGACAAAACAGGAATAATAGAGAGAAAAAATGTCATAAAACCATTTACTAAGAAAAACAGCGTCGTAATCTTACAAGACATTCCCGTTGTTCAGGCAAAATAACCAAGTGTATTAATATTGCTGGCATTTAACTAAAGTATAATAATATATTATTAGTGAAATATCCTATATTAAAGTCTCTTTCACGGTAGTACAGTTGATATACCGTCTCTGCAGCTTTGAACAACGATTAACTGCCAGTCAGTTTATCCATATGATGAAATGAGAGCGAGTGCTATTCCGTTAGCCAGCAGGCTAGCTATCATCCAACGGAAAAGGAGTATTTCTCCCAGTGTCGTCGTCTCAGGTCTTTATACGTACCCACTATGAGCCCCACGAAAACGCCAACCGAGACCATCGTTCATTTGCCGCAGTAGCACATTTGAAGTGTCGCTGGTGGTCCTCGAGATGTGACAGCCATAAGCATCATCCTCCGCTGCTCGGATTCCTCCCACTCACATTCTGAAGCTGATGAGCGCTGGTTGGCTGAAACATCTGGCGCAGATGCTGGAAGAAAATCACAGGGTATAGTTACAGGGGGGCCCAGTTAAGACGAAATGGAAAACATATGTAGCATAAACCATACAATAATTATTTTGTAAAATGCAAACCCAATTGTGTAAGCATTTATTATTAAAATATTATTTTTGGTTTATGATGTATAGATGCTAAGTACAACATAAGTTCATTTGCATGATATCTATCAAACCAGATACCAAATGAGAACTTTTGCTCATGTTTTCTACTTATGTGTATTCTGTAAAATGTTTTAATTAGATATACAGGCCTATCAAATTAAGTTGTTATTTCTTTCTTTTCTTCTTTCTTTCTTCGGAAGTAATTTCTTTCTGTATTTTGTGTTTTTTACAATTTTAAATATAATTATACAATAACAATAGTAATAATAATAACATTAACATGCCAATATCCAACAAAACATTGTATGGGTCAAAATTGTAATTTTTTATTTTATGCCAAAAATCATTAGGATATTAAATAAAGATCATGTTCTATGAAGATATTTTATATGTGTAAGCATATCAAAACCACCAAGCTTGCTGGCTGCCGCTGACTCCAGTCCAGAGCACGGTCCTGTGGATCCAGTCCACATATCACGGCCAGGAGTGCCGTTCCATGTCCCATGGAGACATGGTTTTAGTCTTGTTGTGCCCACAGGAACAGTTTTAATCTATCCAGTCTTGTCTGTCATGTCCATGGAAATTCGTTGGGGGCAGGCGGCTCCTCTGGTTATGGTCTCGGAGGCCAGTCGCCTGCCTCTCCTGTCGCGGAAATGGAAGCGGTTGCTGAGGGATCCTGTGAGGGCCCCTGACGTCACATCATGCCCAGAATGGACCTCAGCGTCCAAGCCTAGCCCAAGGAGGGCTTCCAGTTCCTGTGGGCTGTCTTGTTCCTGTGTTTAGCCCCGGAGGGCTCCTGATACACCCTCAACTGCCCCATGGATTTTTTTGGGGGGTAGTAAAGCTCCAGCTGTAGTGGCCGGGCTGAGGGACGAGGCCACGGCCACAAGGACACCTGCCATGGCCTCCAGAGCTGCAGCTCCACCTTGGCTTCCATCTGTCTGTTCTGTCTCCAGAGCCCTTGCCCTGCCTTGTTATAATTAAAGACTGTTATATTTGAGTGTATCTTCTTGTTCCTTGTTCTTCCCCGCTGTGTGCATGTGACAATGAGAGGAGACCACTCCTTTGCAGCCGCTGCTCCTAGGCTGTGGAATGGTCACCTCATTATATCCGGCAGCGCTCCACTCTTGGAGAGTTTAAAAAAACATTTAAAAACATATATTTTTACTGTGGCGTTTGGGCATTCATGAGTGCGGTGTTATGCTGGGTACACACTAAAATATTTTTTCAATCTTATAAGATCTTAAAAATGTGAGAGATCACACACATGAGGACAAAACAATCCAAGAGTTAACTGTTTTGCTCCTATAGTGTGTGTTGTGCTGCAATGTGACGAAGACAGCACACCACACACCAACAGATTTTCTGGAGTTCTTCCGAGCAGATTCAGTCACTCTTAACACACCTCACACCACAGGAAAATCTGATAAAATAATCTTTAGAACCACCAAGATAATCGGGACATTAATTGTCGGAAAGGGAGAAATCGGCCCAAAATCAGCCCGATTATCTTGTGGTGTGTACCCAGCATTATAGTGGTGACATTGGTTTTTACCAGTTGCCTCACTGAATCTGAGGTTTTATTTGTGTTTGTGTGGTGTTATGATACAGAATTTGAAAGTGATTTGATTGTTATTCTGCACTGTTTCACGTACAGCACTGTGGTCAACATTTGTTGTATTAATATGTGCTTTATAAATAAAGTGAACATTGAACATTGATTTATTCCTTTAGTTGATTTTAGCATGTAGTGCAAATGCAGTGCTGTAAGACACAAACACAACCCTTCTCAAAGGATAATGCACAGGAGGCTCCTCCCTCCCCCATCCATCATGCCCCATAAGCTCTAAAGATGACAATGAGATAATGTCTTTTAAAATGCATTCAACCCCCCTTGGAGAGGCTGAGCACGCAGATGGTCTTGGCCCTTTGCACAACTGGACAGCCTATAGTGAGCACCATGAGTGATACAAACCTTCTGTTGGGTCTTTTGTCATTTTTTTTACCTCACGAACAAAAGTGCTACTAGGCTGCATCCTGTGCCATCAAGATTTTAGGTTGCTAAGCAACATCTCTAGACATCTGCTGACAGGAATACAAGGGGATCAAGTGTTATGCAATAAATAGTACAAAAAAAGAAGGTGGAAGAGAATATTTCTGTTGTCTATTATGCTACCCACAACTCAGTTCAGCAGTTTCATCACAGTTCCTTGGCAGTCTTTGGGTTTAAGGCACAAAACGAAAGAAATGGGATTGGGGTTCAACATTGGCTCAATGAAACAAAAAATAAGTAAACAAAATCAATTTGGGCCTAGAATGCATTAAACATCACTAGCTTGTAAAACAATTTAGAATATTAGAAATCCTGTTTTTCCCCATTCTCTGAATAATTCATTGTTTTATATTCATACTTGTATGACTTTATATCTATCCTATGCTGCAAAGACGATACAGATGCTATATCTGAATTTAAAAATGCATATAATAAAGTGACTGTTGTGAATATGAATTTTTATTGAATTCTTTTTGTTTATATAAATTATTTAAAATATTAATAATATTAAATATTAAATGTTCATTAAACATGAAATAATGAATGCAAACATGATATGTATCAATGAAAAATAAATCAGGCCTAAATAAAAATTATAATTATATAGGCTACACATTCCCTGAATTCTGTATGCACTCCGTGTAAAAACTCAATGCCAACAGTCTAATTGTTGGCTATTTGATCAGATGATCACATTATAGATTATAGTATTGATTTATCCTTCTTGTCACCACGTGGCCTCTAACGCAACCACTGTAGTGATTATGCTGCGTTTTAATTTCGTGCTTTCCTTTGCCAGGCTGCATTTGCTCGTTCCCTCTCTACAAAGATTATTGGACCAAACCAATCTTGAAAATTAAGGTTACACACCTGTCACGCTGTTGAAGCTCGCATACAAATAGCACACTGTCAAGTAACCCAATTCATTTCGGTAAATGAATATAGAAATACGCAACCGGTTTGAGCGATAGTTTGACTGAATGGTGCAATGCATCCCTACCAAAGGAATGGCGGCATCACCCCTCGCCTGCAATGGCGTTGTCTAGCTGCGTTCTCGCGCGTGTGTGTGTGTGTGTGTGTGTGTGTGTGTGTGTAAAGCCCGGCTTGTATGTCATACTGTGTCAATTGTCTGGTGAATTCCAGCATGGCAGCTTGATGCTAATAGAGGAGCTGAATTAAATGTTGTTCAATATTATTCCCCTTTGGTTAATGATTTAAATCGAGGACACATTTATCCTCGGGGTAACTGGCATTACATTTGAAGGCGTAGGTAAGTGACCGTTTTGGAGCAACAACAAGGGAGTTAAGCAATACTTGTGTCACTTCTGCTTCGTGTTTGTATACGATGTTTCGCTAGCTGTGGCTAAATGCACTCGCAGGAATGAGCTAGGTCTGTATTTTTCGAGTGTTTCTGAATTCTGGGTTTGAAGGATGGAGCTGTCAGTGCAGGCGATGTGATGTGATGCGCGTAAGGGTTGGTTGTTCATCATCTTTGAATAGCGAAATAGTCGCACTTTTGATAAATGCATATTTACATTTGCCACAAATTTGTTTTCAATTGATTCGTGTTATGCATGTTGAGAGTTAAATGTGCGCTGTTATTTAACCAACAACAACTGTTTTATATCATGCAGGTCGTGCGCACAGTTATAGTTTGTCCTTGTGTTGGTCTAAAATGGGCATCTGCCTATCCGTGCTTTCATTATCGATATAAAATATTAATTAATGAGATGCGGGGTTGATTTTTAAGCACGTCCTGACAGCGTCGGCTGTCTGCGGTACACGATGGGCGATGGAAGACGAATCTAATCTGAGTCATATCGAGATCTGCGTCGAAAACACATCGGTGCATCAACAACATCGCGCTGAAATTGAGTGCTCCGTCGGTCCTTATGGCAAAGTGACGATCACGCATAATGTTCAAGAACCAGGGCGGTGGACTCAAAGCCTGTGCAAAGGCATCCTCCAGCACCCGAACCCTTTTTGAGCTGTTATTTACAAACTGATGTGCAGAGTTGCTTAGAGATGTTGTTTTCATCTGTCGTGCTGCTGTTCAGTAGGCTATTGTAAAGCGAATTTGGGGAAGTGACTCCATTAAGCCAACCCAAAACGAAGTTTGACATGTTTTTGTGTAGATATGTGAGCAGAATTACAGTAAAGTGGGAGATTGATGTCTCATCAAAACAATGACGAAATGTAATTGCTAAATAATACGAAGTGTGTGCCTACCTGTATACCAAATAAGCCCACCACACATTTCCAATGCAAATGCTTTACATCATATTAGACACTTTGATTTAGATTAATTTTTTTATTAGTCAGCATGAATAATTAAAGAGATGCTGATAAAACTGGAGTATCTGAGCATTCATTCAACAAAATACTAACAATCTCAATGTGGATACTACTTGAATCTTACCATGGTACCTCAAACCTGTTCTTCCTTATCTTATCGTAAAGTCCATCAATTTCTCTGACACACTCTTTTCTTTGGCTGAGCATCTATTATTTGGACTCTTAAGCTTTCTGTCTCAGGTTATTCTATCAACTTCATATTTCTTTGCCAAGGCTGGCACAGTGTTTTGAGCACAGTGAATTTAGCATTTTAAAATAAGTTTTTATTTATTTTATTTATTTATTTATTTATTTAAATTTAATAAGAATTTATTTATTCATCGTTTTTCAGGGCCGATGCCGATACCGATTATTACAGATCAAGTAGACCGATAACCGATATTTTGAACCGATATACGTGTCTGGTGTAAAAATGAAAATTAATGCCAAAATTAATAATAACAAGAGCTCTGACAAAAAAACGTTCTTTAAATGCTTTTAAACATGTCTTTATTTCTGAAAACTGTTAATAACAACAACATTAAATAAACAGTAATATTAATAATATTAATAATAACATAAGTGCAGGGATCACCCAGAAGCATTCTGTAAACATTTTGTAAAACTTAAAGTAAACGTATTTAGCGTATTGAGTGATTATTCTCAACAAAAGTTGTAATAATTGTTGTAGTTGTATTACGTATACAGTAATATATTCGGCTAAACCGAACTTATATTTTGACAGGTTGCCATGAGGACCTTTTAAGTTTCTGTAGCCTATGTATATATGATATGACGATCGTTTTACTCAAATGAAACGGTCAAATGCTCATCAAGTGACTCTCCGAGCAGTTCTGGGGATGTTGTTCATGTATTGATGTCCTCATTTAGTGAGACGGCAGATGCTGAAAACACCGCGAGCATCTCACGCGCTTCAGTATGTGTGTGTGCAGTAAATGAAACCGCACGTCTGTGTCATTCATTAACAAAGATGCAGAACATGCAGGATTCATATTTAAATAGTGTTTTTGCTGCTTAATATTTATATATACTAGTCCATAGCGCGAGTCGATTTAAGTGTACTGACCTACTTTTGATTATTTCATCCAAACTTCGACACATTCCGTGACATTCCGCGTTATACGGTAAATTCCATTATATGACTGCATTCCGCGATTCCGCCCGCATTTTCCGCATCACGGACATCATAGGTTATATTGAGGTGCTTTGCAACTTCAGTGTAGTGGATTGTGATTTATTGCAACTTCAGCAACGTCTGCTGCCTTACCTTTGAGAGACAACTGATGCGTGATCACTGAGGCAGCTCCAGTTAGCAAGTGCTCTAGGTGTGAGACTGCCTTCAGTTTTCCGCATTGATTGGTCGGACTCGTGACTCTTCATATCAGATGAGCGGTGGGCGGAGATTGCTCTCAGAGATTGAGAGATTGCCTCACTCTCACAGAGTGTTGAGCTCAGACAGGCTGCATCGAGCCAAATAGTGCATTTAAACATTAAATAATTTCACCTGTATTATTTATTCACCAATAAATAATGTCGCCTGTAAATACTATGTTTGTTTGCATAAAAACAATATATATATATATATATATATTATCGGCAAATCTGTTTTGAAAACGGCCGATATCGATAATTGTAAAAATGCTTAATATAGGCGCCGATAATCGGTCGACCCCTAATACTACTTATATCCCTTGCCAATGTCCCTTCCCGGTGGAGTCGCACGGTAGAGTCGATGGTCTTTACACTCTTCGGTCTTCTCACGAGGAGGTCTTCACGCGACCTATATATAAAAATATATATATAAAAAACTACGCTTTTTATATCCATCTAACAAAATACTACTACAATTCAGCTGAACACACTTTCCTGTCAATCACAATAAATGGCCAAGCAAGCGCCCGACACTGACAAGGGACGCGATACAGTACGAGACCATACGCGATTTCAGCACTTCTCCACACAATAAACAAAACAAGTGTTTCCTAGCAACAACAACAACTGTGCTAAATACTAATGAGACAAGTAAATACAATAATAGTAATAGTAGAAGTCTAATTCATAGTAATAATACATGGCTCAGAACTTAAGCACCTTCTCAAAACAGTTCTGAAGCATGCTTTTTGTTTATGTTTGTTGACAGACACCAGTGTTTCCCACAGACTTGCAAATACAAATTACTTATCTGCCAAAAGGTGGCACTGTACAAGTTCTGTACTGTTCTTATCTTAGAGAGCTTATTAGAAACAATTGGGGTCAATGGAGTAGTTCCTAATAATCTGACTTGACAAAAAAAGTTATATTTCTGTGATTATACTCACAGGCAGATCATTAGATATTTTATTGGCTTAAGAAGCTTCTATATATAGTTATATGTATATTCTGAAAGGATGGTGTGACACTGAAGAATGGAGTAATGACTGCTAAAAATTCAGCGTTGCCATCACAGGAATAAATTACATTTGAAAATATACTGTATTCAAATAGTCAACTTAAAAAAAAAATAATAATAATATTTCACAGTATTACTGCTTTTTACAGTATTTTTGATCAAATAAATGCAGACTTGGTGAACACGAGACTTCTTTCAAAAACTTATTGCCTAATTTAATTTACTCTATAGGGTCACAATGACACATTTACACTTTTTACGGTGTGTAATTGTGTTCTGTGCACAAATAATTGCATAACTGCAATTGCAAACAAACTAGCTACTTATAAAATTTGTGTAAATGTTTTCAGGAATCCCCATCAAAATGTGATTGCACCCAACAAACAACCTTAAGGAATGTTACTGTATATTTGAGAAGACCTCCATTGTCGAGGCTAAGATGTTGAAGACCGAGGCCTCGGCAGAGAGGAATACCCTGAGGAGCGCTTCTCCGCACCGGAATGCCTACAAGACAGAGTTCCAGGCTCTAAAGAAGACGTTTGACCAACCAAGACAAGATAGAGACCTCAAACTCAAGGACCAAGAGGGGGTCAGGCAGCCTCGAGGGCGGCAATATGGCGGCCATGTCAGTCGCATCAAGAACATGTTCATGCAAATGGGTACTGAGAGCACTGGGTCAAACAGACGATCAAGGGAAGAGACCTCTCCACAGAAACTCAACAAGCCAACAAACTTCATCAACAGGGCAGATGGGTTAGTGGTCAAGTTCCAGCACGGGACTGAGGAGCGGACTGCCGGTGGCCCACATAACTCAAAATTCTCAGAAACGAGGAAACTCTTTGAGCAGAGCTCCAGAGATGCTTCACAGTCGCCCGTGTACTCTTACGGCCGGGACAAGAGGGGCTCACATGAGCATTTGGATGACTGGCGGGGGGTGCGTTCAAACCGAGGCAGTACAGACTCTTTGGATAGCCTTTGCTCCAGGACAGAGGCCTCATCTCCCACTGTGAGTCAGCTCAGTGCTGTGTTTGAAAATGTAGACCAACAGGGCTCCGGTGCTAATGTCAAAAGAGGCCACGGTAGCGGAAGAGGGCTGTACTCCCCAGATGGCTTACAGAGACACGGGGAGGCCAGCGAGGATGATACCAGTGCGCGACAGTCTCCGTCACTTGGTTTTAACAGGACACGAGTAGGTAGCAAGCACAATCTGCCGGTTTCTTCATCTTCAGAAGATCTTCTTAGCCCTAGTCCTCTGTCGGAGGCCGTGAACCAGGTGAAACCTGATGAGAAGAAGGCCCAAGAAACCCCTGAGTTAGTTGATGGATCCAGTGAACCCAAACCAAAAGATGAGGTCAACTCAACCAAGGCTGTAGACGGTTCTTCAGCAGAGACTCAAGTCAATGATAATGCAGGAAATTCACATGAGTCTACAGCTACCAAGGTCCATGAGGACACAGACGGTCATGTGAAAGAGGAGTCTAGCTGGATTACAAAGGATCAAATTGAAGAACCCAATGAGGAATACTGTGGCAATGAGAGAGTTATTTTCAATGCCGATGGAGATGCTTGTTACCAGGGCTGGGGGGAGAGCTGCACCGACCCTGATGATGACCTATATGATGATGATCTTTCCTATGACCCAGGATCAGAGATTACAGAGATTACCGGTCTTCCAGAGGAGGAAAAGGAGGATATTCCACAAAAAAGGAAAATTCGATTCAGCTCTGCTCCCATAAAAGTAAGTTGATTACTTGTCTTTAACCGTATTAGTGGGTCAATGATGTGATATATAAAGTCGGCATGAAATGGAAATTCACCCTGACTATAGTCTAAAACCATCTTATCAATCTTATTGTGAAGAATTCATTCACGCATATTTTAAATTTTCAAATTGTTAAATAAAATGTCAAAAACTCAATCTTACAGTGAAGCATACTGACGTATCACAGACTTCCCCAATTAAGTTGTCTGTTTAAACCTCTGCCTCCATCCAGTCAACAATCAATGGCTAGAACCAGTTCCCACCCTACATTTTTTTTAATTTCCAATAATCCATTTCACATCACAAAGTAGAAGAAAAGATCTGTCACTATTTCCATTTCATGTTTTTTTTGTATTATTTAACAATGATCATAGTATTTATTCATATTTTTAATGTGATATTATTTAGACATTTTCATTTACATTTTAGAAATATTATGTGTGGTTGTCTCTTTTTTGTATTAGATTTTTATTAAATATTTCACTTTTTTTGTTCTAGTAATTCTGTTAAAACTAAATTGAAAATTTCAGTTTGTTTCCAAGGCAACATTTCTAATTTCTGTTCAAGTTTTTGAGTTTTTCATCTCATATTTAAATTTAATTGTACTTTTATTTAAGCTTTATTTTAATTATAAAA